>OY728137.1:157052970-158542449 GCA_963277665.1 Viscum album
TAGATGAATTTGAAAATGGATAGAGGATATCAATAAAATGGTGTATATATGTGGGTTGGGAAGTATATATTTTGATTTATTATCTTGTGATGTTTTATTTATATATAATTGATGTATGATAAACTATTTTCTCACCTCTAGAAGCTAACTTCATAGAAACCCTAGGTGTCTGGGTGATATGTAAAGAGATGATTGTTATGATAGTTATGATTCCTATTTGATTTCTATCCTCTAGTATATTATATAACCCATTTATGGGGAGTTACTTTAGCTTTTTTCTAGGAATAATAATCTAGTAACTATTTATTAGAGACACCCTAATAGACTATCAGGTGTTAGTTTTCACTAAGTACATCTCTAATTATCTCACGAGATCCTATAAAATTTCGTATGATTTTATCAATTTTCTTAGTTATTTCTATCACTCAACTTTGATTTTGGTTCATTTAAATTTCTATTTACTTATCTTCCATGTTATGGTTTACTCAATTTAACTTTATTATATGGTAAACATTAATTGTATTCTTTAATTAGTATTAATTTATATGTTATGTTTTGGTGTTCTTTTTCATGATGACTCTAACTACTTTGTAAAATGTTTTGGAAATGTGTCTGGAATAAACTAACATTTTCTATTATGTTAAGGGACTATTCTTCCTTCTTCTAACCATGAAGGAGATTTTCAAATGGGTTTTTAAAAATATCTTAAAATTTTCATTTAAAATTATTTTTTAGGATTAAAAGGGAAATTGAGACATGATTATAGGTTTTTTTCCAAAAAATAATAAATAATTAATTCCTTATGTTCTATTTTAAACTAGTATTTATGGAACATAATATAAAAGGAAATACATGGAATCTTTGGTGAAATCAAATCAGTAAAAAAATTTAAAACCTTAATTATAACACTTTGTGTTAGTATAATTAGTGGATTTTATAGGTTCTTTTTTAGGTACTTGATAAAATCATCCTTTTGGATTAATTCTCTCTGGAATCTCAAAGATAATATCATGTTTTGATGTTAAGGATGACCATAGGTCTTGAGGTTGTCTTTTGTTGGGTATTTTGTGATCCTTTGGTTTATTTTCAACCATAGATGCATCTTCCATTTTGGACTTTTGAATAGTTTTGAGACCTTGATTTTGTATTTTTTACGTATTCATGATTTATTTTATATAGTCAGTGAGATGGGTATTTGTTTTAGTTATGTGTTTTATGGTTTGTTTTTTTTAAATTATTATTCAAATTTTCATGGAAATCCTACTTATGGATGAACCGTGTTAGATTATTGGTAATATTATATAACTTTTTATTGATTTTTATAGGGTGAAATCATTCCCATATGGTGATATGTGTTACCCTTGGATCTTATATCTAGTCCATAGAGACCATGAATGTACTTTAGGCCATGTTAGACGCTGACCCGGGTGGCATGTTGAGTTAAACTAGGTTGGTTCATGACATTAATATTTAACCATATTTTTCTGTTGATATTGTTTCATGTGAGAGCCTTGGGATGGATTTTTGGATTATAGAACAGAGACAAGGTGAGAATCTATGAGCTAGTTTTGGGTATTCTAATTGGATAGCCTTGAGTAATAGACTAGTTATTGACAAGGCTTTGGAATTATATGGAAAATATATGGGAACAACTTTAGAACCATTAACCTCAGAGAGTGGGAGGGGTGGGATGTTTGGAATGAGTCCAGTGACCATAGAAAATTGTGTCCTTTTAGGTATCTTTGTCATTGGATTATGGAATATAATAATCACCCTCCTTGAGTATTCCTAGTGGAACTTAGTGATGGTAAAGTAAGGGTTTGACATTCCTTGATTATGGGACTCCCAGGGGAAAGAGACAGAAAATTGGTATGAATATGGATGTCTAGTGGGAAGCCTCATGAGGTTTTGGATTTGGTTGATAGAGATATGAATATGGGTATACCTAGCTGGGGTTTTGAGTTAGTCAGTGTGGGAACATAGGGCATGACAAGTTTCCAGAGGAAAATTGTGTTTCTAGTTCGACATCATAGAATGTTGTGGGATATTAGTGTTGTGATAGTGAATTGATTTGTTGATAGCCTATCCTACTTAATAACCTTTAGGTTAGTGATTAGACTTATAGAGAATTATTGTTCAATGTTTCTAGAGGACAATAATGGGTTGGTATTGTAAGTTGGGTATGGACTTAGGGATCCAGATTATATTGGGAATTATTTCAACTATAGTTGATGTTCATGACATCCATGTGTGGTGAGACTGGTCAGGGTGGATGATGTTGAGCTATATGTTCTACCCTTTAGTAGAGATATGGATGGGGACATGAATGTGGCTAGATCAGGTCTAAGATATGATCTATGTATAAAATACATTTCCTTGTTTTTTCTGAATGTGTTGAAAAATAGTCACGAGGTCATACCCTATGTTAGATGGTGGTGGTATGAAACAATACATGATACCTCACCTATTATGAGAGGGTGGTAGGATGTTATGTGGTATGAGACCTCACCATGAGTGAGTGGGGGGAAATATGAGACTATATTTGAGGTTAGGACTTGTTTTGATACACTACCCTAAGTGACAGGATCAGTCTTGTGAAATAGTTATAGGTCCCTATGTTGAGTTGTGGGGAGAAAGTATGGGTTGTATTTTGAGATAAAGTTTCCACTGGAATTGGTTGAAAAAGGTTAGTCCATGAATTGTGATGGATCTATTAGCACATTGCAACCTAACGTTACTATTTTCACGCTATATATCACCACTTGATTTATTTTATTTTCATGTATAATGTAGATGCTCTGTTTTTCCTTATAAGGATTTGAAATATATGAATAAATATATTCAATGTCAGGTGTTGAGAGAAAATATGATTATAAGGCCTGGTGTGTCCATATTTAATTTTATTAAAATATTAAATATATTCTTTATCATAAGAAAAATGTCTCTTAAAGAAATGGGGATAAATTTTAAAATGAAACTTGGATAAAAAATTTGAGACTGCGGTTGAATCCATGATGGAAATTTTACCCTAGGCAGAACCTAAAATAGGTCGGCGTGGGAAGTTCAGATAATATTAGTCGTTGAAAGGTGTGTTTAGTTAAATAAATAAATATATTTATTTTTTTAATTAAATACACTAAAACCAATTTCCCCTTTAAATAATCCATTGATTAGTACATTTAGTTAAATAAATAAATAATTTTATTTGTTTAAATAAATAAACTCAACATAATTTCTACTTTAAATAATTTATTATGGAAGGATCACCAAGGATAGCCACATAAACCCAGGATCACTGACACGTGTTCTTCTACCCACTCATTGGTGAATCAGAATTATATGATGATGATACTCTAGATACAAGTATATTGAGACAATTAGAACTCAATGAATCATATTTTTTTAGAAAGTTCTTTCTTTATCGACGGACGATTCAATTATAGGTAAGACTCATCAACTAGTAGATTCTACCCCTATTGATTAATTTTTTTGATCATGATCGATTATTTTTCTTGATATATGTCAATTTCAATCCTTTACATGTTCCCATATACCCATTTTAATTGATTATTCATTTTTTCTCACCTCAGGCATCCTCATTTTTGTTTTTTCGCCAATAATCGTTGAACCATTGTTATTGTGATTTTATCCAAATATTTGAACATGTTATTCTATAATTGGACCATGGTGTCTATGTTTGACATTTTCAGGTGAGAACGAGACTGATTGGACCCCTAGTTTCCTGGAAAAGAATATATGATTTTTTTTGGAAAATCATGGGTGGATTCGAAGGATTTGTGGGTGAACAATTTGTTTAACTGAAATTTGAACTAGAGTTGGCGGCATTGGGAGATATTTTTAGGGCATAAAAATCCCCATAGATCATTAGAGAATATATTTACAGCCCTTGGATGGTTAGAAAAGACGAACATAGGCTCTTTCCTTTAGTTTTGGATGATGTCGAGGCATAATTGGATACGGTAGAGCCAGATCTGAAATACAGTGAATAGATTTAACTTTCTTGAATAAGCATTACTACAATACATGTTCTATTTTGAACACACACTAGTGCAGAAAACGTTTTTTACGTCACCATTTTTTACGTCGGTTATATAAAACCGACGTCATAATATGTAAAACGAGGTTTTTTACGTCGGTTATTTAATAACTGACGTAAAAACATGTGTTTAGTACACCTTTAACGTCGGTTATTTTTATAACCGACATTATTTATCGCGCGACTTCGTTTTTTACGTCGGTTATACATTAACTGCCGTAAAAAACAGAAGCGGGGGGCGTTTGTTACGTCGGTTATTCAATAACCGACGTAAAAAACGCGGTTTTTGAAGGCCTTTTTACGTCGGTTATTTTATAACCGACGTAAAAAAAGAATCCGCAGATGTTTTTGACGTCGGTTATGGAATAACCGACGTAATAAAATGCGGATTTTGAGCCCTTTCTAACGTCGGTTATAAAATAACCGACGTAAAAAAAGAATCCGAGGAAGGTTTTTACGTCGGTTATTGAATAACCGACGTTATAAATGTTTTTAAAAAAATTATAACGTCAGTTATTGAATAACCGACGTGATAACTCATTTAAAAATTTACCCAGACCTGTGGATTGTCATTCGCGAGTTTGCCTTCGACAGTCGCGACTCGTCTCTCTCGCGCGTAAACCCGAATCGGCTCGTCCATTTTGTTGGTTTAGATTCATTTTGCGATCATCGTTTCTCATATTTAATCTCCTCGGATCAATCATCTAAACTCGTAGCACTCAGGTAATCCTCCCACTCATTCGTTTTTTTTCGCGGATAGTATATATATTTGTGTTGTGATTTTTTTGTTGAAACTAGCTATGATTCTTCGATTGCGAACCTTTTAACTCGTTTTGGCACCATAATCTTATTTATCATCCCTAGATCTATTAGTTCGACTTGCAATATTGACTAATTTTATGATTTCACTAATTTTTCATCGTTTTCTATAAATCCCCAAGAGGGTTGGGGCGTGTCCATTTGGATGGGGTGTCCAAGGGGTTGGATGGGTGTGGGGGGCTGTCCAAGTGGGTGGCGGCCTCTCCAGAGGGTATTTGGGGTTGTCCGGGTGGGTGGGGGGGCTGTCCAGAGGGGTCGGGGGGTGTCCAGGGGGGTAGGGGGTGGGGGGTGGTGTCCAGGAGGGGAGGGGCGCTGTCCAGAGGGGTCGAGGGGTGTCCAGGGGGGTTTATAAGGGGGTGGGTGGGTGTGGGGGGCTGTCCAAGGGTGTGGGTGGGTGTTGGGGGGTGTCCAGGGGGGTGTCCAAGGGGGTAGGGGGTGGGGGTGGTGTTTAGGAGGGGTGGGGGGGCTGTCCAGAGGGTTGGGGGGGTGTCCAGGGGGGTGTCCAAGCAGGTCGGGGGTGGGGGGGTTGTGTCCAGGAGGGGTGGGGGTGCTTTCTAGAGGGGTCGGGGGCTGTCCAGAGGGGTCGGGGGGTGTCCAGGGTGGTGTCCAAGGGGATGGGTGGGTGTGGGGGGCTGTCCAAGGGGGTGGCGGCCTGTCCAGAGGGGTCGGTGGGGTGTCCAGGGGGGTTTCCAAGGGGGTGGATGGGTGTGGGGGTTGTCCAAGTGGGTGGCGGCCTCTCCAGAGGGTATTTGGGGTTGTCCGGGTGGGTGGGGGGGGGGGGGGCTGCGCAGAGGGTTGGGGGATGTCCAGGGGGGTGTCCAAGGGGGTAGGGGTGGGGGGTGGTGTCCAGGAGGGGCGGGGGGTGTCCAGAGGGGTCGGGGGTGTCCAGGGGGGTTTAAAAAGGGGGTGGGTGGGTGTGGGGGGCTGTCCAAGGGTGTGGGTGGGTGTTGGGGGTGTCCAGGGGGGTTTCCAAGGGGGTAGGGGGTGGGGGGTGGTGTTTAGGAGGGGTGGGGGGGGGGGGGGGGGCTGTCCAGAGGGTTGGGGGGTGTCCAGGGGGTGTCCAAGCAGGTCGGGGGTGGGGGGTTGTGTCCAGGAGGGGTGGGGGTGCTTTCTAGAGGGGTCGGGGGCTGTCCAGAGGGGTCGGGGGTGTCCAGGGTGGTGTCCAAGGGGATGGGTGGGTGTGGGGGGCTGTCCAAGGGGGTGGCGGCCTGTCCAGAGGGGTCGGTGGGGTGTCCAGGGGGGTGTCCAAGGGGGTGGATGGGTGTGGGGGGCTGTCCAAGTGGGTGGCGGCCTCTCCAGAGGGTATTTGGGGTTGTCCGGGTGGGTGGGGGGGCTGTCCAGAGGGTTGGGGGATGTCCAGGGGGGTGTCCAAGGGGGTAGGGGGTGGGGGGTGGTGTCCAGGAGGGGCGGGGGGCTGTCCAGAGGGGTCGGGGGGTGTCCAGGGGGGTGTTATATCTTACTATATTTTGTTTAAAAAATAATATTCAAGCATATTTTTTTAAATACACATCGATTTGTTTTATATTTCAAAATTGTTTACATTCAAATTATGATTTTTTTCATATAAACATATATTTGTCTTATCTAAAAAATATATATATTTTTGCTATTTGTTATAGGTAATAATGAGTCGAAGTTGGATTACGGCACATCGAATGAGCAATGAATATGAGGAAGGTGTTGATGCCTTTTTGGAATTTGCTAAACGAAATGTTCCAAGTAGTGACATTTTTTTCTGTCCATGCCTGAAATGTCTGAATATGAAGAAGTTGAAAAGTAGAGAGATAAAAGATCATCTGATTTGTCATTGTTTCAATCCGAGTTACAACCCTTGGATTTGGCATGGCGAAACTGGACAGAATGTCACTGATGATAATGAATCGCAAGATGGTAACTCCGATGGAATTGAAGAAATGATTCGCGATATTGTAGAAGAACAAATTGAGATAGAACCGACAGTTGCACGTCTATATGGTGATGCCGAAAAACCATTATATCCTGGTTGTACAGATTTTACGGTTTTGTCGGCGGTGTTATGATTGATTAACCTAAAGGAGAAACATGGATGGAGTGACAGAAGTTTTACAGAGCTGCTACAATTGATGAAAGACATTCTTCCAAAAGATAACGATCTTCCAGATTCACATTATAAGGCCAAAAAAATATTATGCCCGATGGGATTGGGATACAGGAAAATACATGCATGTCCGAATGACTGCATTATATATAGGAAGGAATATGAATTTCTGAAAGAGTGTCCTAAATGTGGGACATCACGGTATAAGGTGAAAGAAAAATCACAAGCTGATGTAGAGATTACAAAGCTCCCTTCAAAGTTATTTTGGTATCTTTCTATAATTCCTCGTTTCAAACGTTTATTTGCTAATTCACATGATGCAAAAAGGTTAAGATGGCATGCTGATGAGTAGGTATGTGATGGAAAATTACGTCATCCAGCTGATTGTCCACAATGGAAGAAAATTGATGCCCAGTACCCTACATTTGGAAATGAAATTAGAAATCTGAGACTAGGCTTGTACACAGATGGAATGAATCCATACCGAACCCTCAGTAGCACACATAGTTCATGGCCTGTTTTATTGGTAATTTACAACCTCTCTCCTGAAGTTTGTATGAAGCGCAAATATGTCATGTTGAGTATCATGATCTCTGGTCCAAAGCAACCCGGCAATGATATTGATTTATACTTGTCACCGCTGATTGATGATTTGAAACTGTTATGGGTTAATGGTATTAGGGTGTATGATTCTTAAAAAATGGAATATTTTCAACTGCATGCAGTGCTTCTATTCACTATAAATGACTTCCCAGCATATGGAAATTTGTCTGGATATAGTGTTAAAGGGCATAAAGCATGTCCAATTTGCGAACAACAGACGTCATATTGTCAATTGCATCATGGGAGGAAAACAGTGTACATGGGTCATCGAAAGTTTTTGCCTATGGATCACCCTTATAGAAGACTAAAAAAGGCATTCAATGGCTCACACGAATTTGATACTGCTCCAAAACCTTTATCCCCAGATTTGTATTTTGAGAGGGTGAAAAACCTTGATGTGACATTGGGAAAGACACAGAAATCTGGTAATGATAGACATATTTGGAAGAAAAGGTCAATATTTTTTGAGCTACCATATTGGAGGTATCATGAAGTCAAACATAATATTGATGTCATGCACGTGGAGAAGAATATCTGTGATTCTTTGATCGGAACATTGCTAGATATTAAAGGAAAGACAAAAGATGGGTTGAATGCAAGGTTAGACCTACTATCAATGGGAATACGTTTGGAGTTAGCTCCCACTCCTAAAAGAAGACGAACATTTCTTCCCCCGACTTGTCATACATTATCGAAGAGGGAGAAAAGTAGCTTCTGTCAGTGTCTTCATGATATCAAAGTGCCTCAAGGTTATTCTTCAAATGTAAAAAATTTTGTCTCATTTAAAGACTTGAAGTTGATAGGTATGAAATCACATGATTATCACGTCATGATGCAACAAATTCTACCAGTTGCACTGCGTGGAATATTGCCCATCCCTGTCAGAAAGACTATAATGAGGTTGTGTTATTTTTTCAATTCAATTTGTAACAAGGCAATTGATGTGAATTCTTTGAACATTTTGGAAAAGGATGCAATTTTTATACTTTGTCATTTGGAAATGTATTTTCCTCCAACTTTTTTTGATATGATGGTGCATTTAATGATTCATCTGGTTCGAGAAATAAAGCTTTGTGGACCTGTATATCTTCGTTGGATGTATCCTTTTGAAAGGTATATGAAAATATTAAAGGGATATGTTAAAAATCCATATCGACCTGAAGCCTCCATTATTGAAAAGTATATTTCTGAGGAGGTAGCAGAGTTTTGTACGAGCTACTTGGCTACGGCGCAACACATAGGTTTGCCTCCATCTCGCCATGAACGGGTTAATAATGAGGGATAGGGGATTCGTGGCTTGAAATTCAAATAACTGTCAGCTGAACTTATGAAGAAGTTAGAATCATACATCTTGAATAACATAGCTGATGTTCAACCATATATCACATTGCATATTAATGAGTTGAAACAATGTCATCCAAAGAAGAAAGAAATGTGGATTTTGAATGAGCACAACAAAACTTTTTTGCTATGGTTTAAAAAGACCTTGCTTGGTAGATCAGATGTATCAGAGACATTAAAATGGATAGTGGGTGGTCCATCTTTAAATGTGATAACATGGTCCGCTTATGACATTAATGGCTATACATTTCATACGAAAGCTCAGGACAACAGAAGTGAAGTTCAGAATAGTGGTGTATTGGTGTTTGCAGAAGCAATGTATTTTTCGAGTGCTAAGGACAGAAACCCAATTTCGGCATCAAGTGCATATTATAGAGTGATTGAAGACATATGGGAGGCTGATTACTTTAAAATTAACGTTCTAGTTTTTAACTGTAAATGGTTTATCGGTAACAACAGTGTCAGAAACGATGAATTTGGAATGAAAATTGTTAATCTGAATAGATTGGAAGACACGGCTGATTCTTTTATAATGGCAACACATGCCAAACAAATTTTCTATGTAGTAGTTCAATCAGATATGCAGTGGGCTGTTGTTTTACAAGGGAAAAAACAATATGTTGGTGAGGATGAATTTGATGAAGATGCTGATTTATGTGAGATCCCTACTTCCATGGAATGATTAAAAGAACATAATGATGAGTATGTTGAAGACATGGTTTGTGCCATAAGGAACGATCACGACGAAGGAATTTGGGAAAACAATCCAACTGTACATTCCTAAAATTACAGGTAACACATGTTTATTTCTTGTTTACATTTAGTTTTTTCATATAATGTTAGATATTGTAAATTTTTTACTTATTAAAACATGTATCAAACCAAAACGATAAAACAATAAAAACCGTAAAGAGGAGAAGTCCTGGGCGCACCGTCTAGCCGGTGGTGGACCACCGGTTGGCCGGTGGTCCATAGCAAAGCTCTGTCTGGTCCACCGGCCGGCCGGTGATGAGCCAGCGGCCGGCCGGTGGTCCAGACAGAGAGGAAGGCTCTCTGTCTGGTCCACCGGCCGGCCGGTGGTCCAGACAGAACAAGGCTGTCTGGTCCACCGACCGGCCGGTGGTGATCCAGCGGCCGGCCGGTGGTGAGCCAGCGGCCGGCCGGTGGCACCAGGCAGTGGGCAAGTCTACTGCCTGGGTCCTCCAGCTAGCCGGTGAGCTCACACCGGCTGACCGGTGGACTCAGTGAGTCCACCTTTCATCTTTCTTGGGCCAACTCCTTGGCAACCTTTTTCCTGTGTTTACCATGTTTATCATTGTTTAACATGCTTACCATATTACCAATGTTTACTATTATGTAATTTAGTACACTTTTCTATTTTCTGATTAAGTAGTATTACAATATTTGAATTTGTATATTTGTGAACTAATGTTTGTTTTTTTGATTTGAAGGAAAATGACAGATCAATCAGTTGATCAGCCACATGACTCTGGAGATGAGCATATTGGTCATACATCTGGGGAGGAACATTCACATGCTCCTGTTACGAAAAAGAGTTCAAAGGTTGGTAAGCGTGGATGCACACGTTTTCCAAAATTATCACTTTCCCGTACAAAGGAGGAGAGGATAGTCGTGGAGTTTGATGATGATGATCTTCCTAGAGGTCCAAATGCTAAAGATTTTAAGGGTTTTGTAGCAACTCAGGCTAAGAGCAAAGTAAGCATTCTCTATGATGATTGGAGAAGTGTGGATAAGGCGATAATTTCTCAGCTGTGGGAGACCATTTTGGTAAGATATTTTGCTATTTTTTGACTGTTCTTTAAATGTTTCTAGTATATATAATATTTTTAACCTCTTTTTTATCAGATGACATTTGATATTCCTGACACTGGAGGAGTCAGGAAGAAATGCTTATCGTTGGCTGCTAGGAGATGGAGGGATTTCAAATCAACCCTCTCATCTGATTTCATTTATGGTCATAGGAGTCGTGAGAATCCATGTCGTATATATCCTTTTATAGATGAAGACACATGGAGACAATTTTTCGAAAGTAGAAGAAAGGAATCATTTTTGGTAAGGGCAATGTAAACTTTTATAAGATTTCTTATATAAATGATCTTATTATTGTTTTGTTAATGATTACTTATTCTTAATTTACAGCAAACAAGGAAAGCTCATCAAGAGATCCAATCTAAAAATGTATACCCTCATAGTTTATCTCGGGGAGGGTATGCATTATTGGAAGAACAAATGATGGAAGAAAAATTTCAACAACTAAGAGCTGAGTCTTCAAGCTCTGGAGAGGTGGCCCCTCCATCCCCTCCATCTAGACATGAGAAATGGAAAAGAGCTCGGAAGGGCAAAAAAGGACAATATCTTTCGGAAGAATCGAGACTCGTAGTTGAGAGGATTGTAAGATATCTATTTTATTTATTTAAGTTTACTATTTTCATCAGATATTTCCAATCATTATAGAAATGTTCAATTAATTATTACAGGACTCTCTTGAGGAGCAGAGTTCACAGGGGACATTTACACCATCTGGGAGGGAAGATATTTTATCTGTGGCATTGGGAAAGCCCGAACATCATGGCCGTGTAAGAGGATATCCGGCAGGCGTATCGGTAAGAAAAGTGTTGCCACGTTCCTCAACTTCTAACGTTGAGGGAGTTTATAAAAAAAAAATAGAATCCTTGGAGGCTGAAGTCCATAATATTAATGCGACAATGGAGGACAAGATTAGAGCATCGGTGCAGTTTATGTTTGCAGACTTGCAAAGACAATTTCAGGGTGCAGCTCCCACTCCACCTCTCCCAGTAGCTCCCACTCCCCCACCTCAGCCTGCGGACCCCATTTTTGATCCTCCTCCTCCGCCGCAGCTACCTACTTATTGTGAGTTATATGTTGATGATCCTCAACATCATATAGTTTCATATGGGATGGTATATTGTATAGGAGATACAGTTCATCATCAACAGTTAGAGGTAGAGAATCAAAGGGTCACTGTACAGGATATTATAGATAGATCAGCTCGGATACCATTACCTACAGATGAGGTGACGACAGTTGGACATAGTATCGGCCATTTTTTACTTTGGCCATCCAGACTTCTTCGACTCATTACCATAGAGGTATGGATGTTATATCTTTTATTTTATATTTTTATTAATGTTTTATCATTTGAAAACTAATATATTTTTCAATTTATTTTTACAGGAATACTTCAAAGGTAAAGAAATACTGTATAGACAACAACAAAGACAGATAGCTATGACATCAGATGCAGATACTAGCAGTCTTGACAAATTGTCAAGATATTCAAATTTGTTGGCGGATCATTATGAATTTACAATGGAAGCTCATGTCTGTGGACGTGAACTAAGTGTGGGGATTATGAAAACTGATATCATGGAGTTTGTCACTGGAGATAAGTTGGGCATCAACGTGGTGCAAAATTTTATCATGTAAGTCTTAACACCTTTTCCTTGCGTTATATTTATTAAAAATGTATACTTATGTCTGCTTTGTATTAGGTATCTGTATAAAATTTGTGAGAGGAATGAGCTGACAGATGTATATGGATTCGTGGACCCACAATTGATTTCCCCTGAAGCATGTGCATTGGATGAGGAACAAAGAATGCTTTATATTGCTGATAGATTTGAAAAGAATGTAATCACACAGTGTTGGATGATGCCTTTTTGTGAGAGGTATGAAACACATCCCTCTCAAAGAGTTAATTATCTTTTAACATAAAAAACCACTAATGTTAAATTTCCTTTTATCAGGGATCATTGGATGTTAGGGGTTTTTTGCCCTAGGGAGAAAACACTTTATTGGATATGCTCTCTCCATGATGATGTGTGAGAAAGTTTTAAGAATATATTGGAAACGTAAGTTTGAATTTCACAATAGTTTTATATATTATAATGAATTTTAAATTTACCCCATTCATATTATTTTCTAACAGGGCATGGGTCCACTTTCGAAAAAGCGCAAAGAAAAAGAATTTCAAGATCAAATATGTATATGCGAAGGTAAATATCCATTTATAATTTGTACATTTTGATTTATTACATAAAAATAAAATATTGAATTTACACTCATTCAAACAGAAATGTCATGAGCAACAAGGCATCATCGAATGCAGATATTACATGTTAAGATTTACGTATGAAATAATAACAACTGGGACAGTTCTGAGTTTTGACCTGGTAAGATTTCCTCTTTCTCATAATATTTCAATTTGATTTATTCATTATACACGTTGACTACTATCCTTTTCCTTTGTAGCTTTTTGATGACCCTCAACCCTTTACTGCTGAAGATATCAAACACTTACAAGTGGAGTGGTCAAATTATTTTACAGGTTTGATTGACTTTTAGTTGTTTGTAATGTAAAATTTAATTTTGAATATTGTCAATGTAATTGTGTATTTCGCAGTCATTTAGGTTGGATTTAGTTTTTTTTGAAGTTGACAGTGTATGTTTTGAATGTTATATAAGTGAATGTTTAATTTTTCTCTACTTCTTGTTTTGGTCTACTGTTGATGGTTTTTTTGGTCTGGATTTTGGTATGGGGGGAGAGGTTCCAAGGGGATGGGTGGGTGTTTGGGGGGTGTCCAAGGGATATGGGAGGGGTGTCCAAGGTGTGTTTGGGGCTGTCCAAGGAGTCGGTTGGGTTTAAATGAGGGTGGGGGGGGGGGGGGGTGTCCAAGGGATATAGGAGGGGTGTCCAAGGGGTGTTTGGGGCTGTCCAAGGGGATTGGGGGGTTTCCAAGGGGTAGGGGGGTTTCCAAGGGGTCGGGGGGGTGTCCAGGGGGTGGGGGGGCTGTCCAAGGGGTGGGGGGGGTGTCCAAGGGGTGGGGGTGTCCAAGGGATATGGGAGGGGTGTCCAAGGGGTGTTTGGGGCTGTCCTAGTGTTCGGGGGTGTAAATGAGGGTGGGGGGGGGGGGGGCTGTCGAAGGGGTGGGGGTGTCCAAGGGGTGGGGGGGTGTCCAAGGGATATGGGAGTGGTGTCCAAGGTGTCTGGGAGTTCTGTCCAAGGGGCCGGTTGGGTGTAAATGAGGGTGGGGGGGGCTGTCCAAGGGGTGGGGGGTGTCCAAGGGGTGGGGGGTGTCCAAGGGATATGGGAGGGGTGTCCAAGGGGTGTTTGAGGCTGTCCAAGGGCTCGGGGGGGGGGGGGGGTGTCCAGGGGTCTGGGAGGGCTGTCAAGGTGTGGGGGGGGGGGGTGTTCAATGGGTGTTTGAGGCTGTACTAGGGGTCTTGGGGGTGTAAATGAGGGTGGGGGGCTGTCCAAGGGGTGGGGGGTGTCCAAGGGGTGGGGGGTGTCCAAGGGATACGGGAGGGGTGTCCAATGGGTGTTTGAGGCTGTACTAGGGGTCTTGGGGGTGTAAATGAGGGTGGGGGGGCTGTCCAAGGGGTGGGGGGTGTCCAAGGGTTGTGGTGGGGCTGCAATGTGGTGGGGGAGGGCTGGCCAGGTTGTTAGGTGGGTATAGATGAGGGTGGGGTTCAGTTGGGGCTTGGGGGAGGGCTGGCATGGTTATTTTTGTTGTTTGGTTTTTGGTTGCTTTTTGGTGAGAGCAGTGCAATTATTTTAAAAAAAAATATATCGCTTTCACGTCAGTTATTTTAGAACCGACGTGGTAAATAAATCGGTAGGGGTTTATCACGTCGGTTTTTTCGAGAACCGACGTGATAAACCGTTCCCGGGCCTTTTAACACGTCGGTTCTTATTATAACCGATGTGCTAAAAGGCCTGGGAATCGATTTACCACGTCGGTTATTGGATAATCGACGTGCTAAAACGTTTCCCAGGCCTTTTTATCACGTCGGTTATTTAAGAAACCGACGTGATAAACCCCCCCCCCCCCCGTGCATATTTATCACGTCAGTTATTATATGAACCGATGTGATAAACACCGTGATGTTAGGGATGTTATGTCGGGTTTTAAATAACTGACGTAAAAAACGTTATTTATAACGTCGTCCGTATTAACGTCGCCTAAAAACCGACGTAAATAATGAAAAATAACCGACGTAAAAAATGTTTTCTGCACTAGTGACATGTCATGTATTTCCCCTAAGTTTGTGGCACATGGGTTTTAAAAAAGATAAGGATTTCATGCCGTGAGAACCTCCTTGGGTGGAAAAACCATCTGAAGGAGCACACGAGATGGTCCTCATGTGGGAGAACACGCCATGTACCAAAGTACATAGACATGGGAAAGTTTACATAGATATAGATAGGGGAATGGGTAGGAACCTGGGTGGATAATTCACACAATGTAGTAACCCTACATGTCATGTAGTTCTACATGAGTAGTGAGCCATGAAATGGAAGGGACACAACTAGGAGGTAGAGCGAGAACACACCCTACGTGGGTCCCCTTACACACTACATACACTTTATTAAATTTTTAGTAACCTTATACCTCTTGTATATGCTTCATTTGGACTCATATTTTCACCATCACATAGTCTATCCTTTGTTTTTTTCTATGTATAATGCGATGGTGGCCTCTGTAGTGTCTTTTTAGATACGATGTGAGTTACTCTAGGAATGATTATTATTTTGGAGGTGCTCGATGACATCGTCGATCTAGAAAGATCATTAGAGTATTACCCCCTATGGAATTAGTGTGCAGTTCTTCTACTTATTGATTGGTACTCCCCAATGGTGTTAGGGTACAAATCTTCTATCTACGGAGTGGTACCCCCTATGGTGTTAGGGTGCAATCCCTCTATCTACCGAGTGGTACCCATATCATATTGGGTGCATGTACTCCTTACACTAAGTAGTACCCCCTATGTCGTTAGGGTGTGGGTCCTCTATCTATTGAGTGATACCACCTTATTGTGTTAGATTGTGGGTCCTCCATATACCAAGTGGTACCCCTCTCAGATAGGGTGTGGGTCATCGTTACATAGAGTTGTACCGTCTATGGTGTTTGGGCACGAGTCCTCTATCATCCAAGTGGTACCCCTTATGGTCTAAGGGCATGAGTCCTCTACCAACTGAGTGGTACCCCATATAGCATTTGGGAGTGGGTCCTTTACCTATGGATTGGAAACCCTCTATGAAATTAGGGTGATGTCTCTCTATCTAATGAGTTTTACCCCTATAGGATAGGGATTAGGTCCTATTTACACAAAGTGGAACCCCCCTAACACAGTAGGGTGGCGGTCAACTACTTGGAGATTTTACCCCCTTGACAATGTGGCATAGTGGTCAGGCATGGGACCTCCAGACGTTTACTTATTTATACAAACACACGAGATGCTAGGCGTTGTTGATGAACTCTAGGAACTGATAATAGTCTTTACCTAGGCTGAGATGTGAGATGGAGATCCGCTTTCTCTCTCATTTATCCTTCCTTGGTTTGAGAATATATATCTATATCTATATATATATTTATGTTGTTTGATTCTATTTACTCTCTTTACTTAGGATCAATTGTCTCTCTATTATTATCGTATAACTTACTACCCCCTCCATCTTTCAAGGTGTCTTAATTGGTATTTATATGATCACCCCAACACATGATTTTACCACATTTTTCATGTATTATGAATATGATGAAGAGGTTGGTATAGATAATAGGGAGTCTTAGGGATACCTAATGCATTTGATCATGTACTCTGGTTAGATCTTAGAGATTTGATAATGGGCCCTCTCAGAATTTACTTTCTAGTTTTTTTAGGTTGGGACATATTTTTGGTTGGGTGTATATTTTTCCCCTTTACTTTCCAGTTTACACTATCATAATCTTGTGTAACCTAGAGGTTTTATCATTCATGGTTATTCTATAGATATTTTATATTTTTATTATTCTTCTTCTATTGTTATTTATTAATATGGTTGGGTGTGTAAATACAAGTACACTCAAAAAATTCCTCCAATATTAGTTATTCTTTTCACCAGTTATTACCACCCCTGGACTATGGAGGTATGTTTTTGGATCATACCACATTGGGTAAGGTCATTATAGATTTGTATCAGAGAATATAATTCATTGGGGTGGTGTCTGGAGTAGTCCCCTTGTGGGGATTTTTTTAGGAATTAGGGAAATAGTTTCAATGTGATTGTAGTACTTTCAAGCAAGGGAACCCATTGATGGTGTGGGAAGCCTATGTATCCATTCACCAAGACTCTCAAAAATAGATATTCAAATGGGTATAGTAAGATATTTTTTACAAAGATCAATTGTATATGTATCATATAGGATTGATTTCCTTGACTGTCCTTCTTGGGCCATCTCCCCATGTTATATATATATATTCTCATCTGATTGTGCTATGTCTTGATTAAATATTTTAGGATGACTGCATGATGACAACTATCTAGGTTACATGTTATGGATTGTAAAGATGATCTAATGAGTTATGAGGACTTAGTTCACGATCTATCCCATGAGGTCCTTCAACCAGATGGATAGGTACTATCACCCCACCTATCATGTAGTATATCATACCAGAAGAGAAGGATATGGATATGTGTAGGCTTAGCGCACTCTGTGAGTTCCATCACCCGAGGCTTCTAAGGTTCCAGAACAAGCTAGATCCCGAGAAGTGGAAGATTATATAGTTTTAGTGATCTGTGTCTTTAGGATTATTCAGACACCAACTGATAAGGTGGTTGCACTGACAGATAGCCTTTTCAATGTAGGATATGGAAACTGGTGGAGTCTTGTTACATAGATAAATGATAAGTCGACACTCTCATAGACTGACTTCCATCAGGTATTCTATGAGGATTACTACCCCTCCATTTTTACACGGTCCTAATTCAGGAGGTTATAGAGCTGTATAAGGGAGGGATGATAGCGCATAAGTATGATATGAGTTTCACAAACCTTACATGAAACTCCTTTGATATGATATTGTATGCATAATTTTGAGAACGAAAGTTTAAGTAGTGTCTCTGTAGTGATATTTATGATAGTGTAGTACCCTTGTGCATTCCCACCTATGATGGGGTGTTGAATCAGGCTCTATTGGTGGAGTTATTCCCATCAAAGGGACTCTAGCTAGCTAGAGATAGAATTGGGTTTTAAAATTATGAGTCATATGTTGTATCTAGAAGGAACCATTCAACATGATCTTAGCATAAGTGACCTCCCCATTACCATACATAAGAACATGGTTGTGTAGCACATGAAACACACATAGGAACAGGGAAACCCAGAGTGGGGATATACTATTCATGTGATGGGAGAGGTCACATGGCATATTATTGACTGACCTGATGTGATGAGGAGGGATGTATGATAAAATATGGACCACCATGGCAGAGGTAGTTCGATGATCAAGGATTTACTAAGAGAGTGCATGGAGGAATCCATGGAGTCTTAGTTGGTAGAGGAGATAGTGGATCTTTAGGAGGAGGAGTTGGGGGTGGTGGTCATCAATATGAGATCCTTCCAACATGACCCCCAATTGGACCACTTTATGCTTAGGGAGATGGCAGTCAAGGCCATGGAAAACTACAGTCTATGGAAGCATATGGGCCAACAGCACACAAGATTATCATATGTATGATCAATGTTTATTATACCCTTTCATCAATATTAGTAAACCCAGGTTTGAGTCATTCCTCCATTTATTTAATCTTATTGTGAGAGATAGTGATTACAGTTAAGGCTTTATCCTAGAATATTTTTCATGAGGTTCATACGGGGAACTCTTTTTCTATATATTTTATATTTCAGTAGTGTGAGCTATCACTTAATGAAGATAGGTTCTGATGGAACCTTTTGGTTTTTATAATGGACCCCTACGATGTCATCTTGGGTATGAATTTTTTTCTATATTCTGATCCTAGATTGACTGTCACTAAAGATGAGTCAGATGCCTTACCACTGAGGACATGAGATTCTTGTTTTTGGGTGAGGGAGATATCATGGTAGGGAAAGTGGGTTTTGCAAGAAGGAGGATAAATTAAATTACCCATCATTTGGAGAGTTCATACCTTTGTGAATCAGAATCTTTAGGCATCTGGATTACTTTAGTCATGGAAGATTTTGTGGACGTCTTCCTCGAGGATGTTTTGGGACTACCTACAAGGTGGGAGATGGATTTTTTTATCGACATGCATCCTAGGACTACTCCGATATCTTATATGAAATATCAGATAGTCCATACCAATCTCTAGGACCTGAATTTTCATTTAGAGGACCTTTAAGAGAAAGTTTTCATCTGGACCTATGTTCCCCTAAGGCAGCTCTAGTGTTTTTTGTGAAAAGGGTGGATAAGAGATTATAACTTTGTGTGGATTATCGTCACTTGAATGAGGCCATGCTAAAGAACAAGTATCCACTAGTGAGGGTTGAATAACACTTTGATTAGTTGTGAGGCATGAGAATGTTCTTGAATATTGATCTCTGGTCTAACAACCAAAATTCGATAGTTAATGAGGATGATATTATGAAGTTGGAATTTCAATGTCACTACAAACGCTATGAATTTTGGGTGATTCCATTCAATGTAATAAATTCTCCCTCCATATTTATGGATGTGATTAACTAGGTCTTCCATCTATACTTTGACCAGATTTTTATTATATTCATTGAAGACATACTCATATAATTTGAATTATAGGAGGATCATGTTGATCATTTGATGATATTCCTAGCTTTCTTTTGGGATCACAAACTTTTTGAAAATCTCTCCAAGTTATAGTTCTAGAATAATGAGGTTCACTTTTATGGGAATGTAATTTTTTAGCATGGTTTAGGTGTAGACCCAATGAAGATCGTTACATTTCTTTATTGCGATCCACCTAAGATAGTGTCAAAGGTGCATAGTTTTTTTTGGCTTGGTGGGGTAATATGAGAGGTTTTTGGTGGACTTTTCTAGGATTGAATCTGCTTTGAGAATCCTGATATTGAAATAGAATCTATTTATATGGACTGATTAGTGTGAGAGAGACTTTGAGTAGTTGAGGATGAGTCTAAAAAGTGATCCTAATTTGAGAATACCATAGGAGGGTGAAGATTATGTTGTGCCTCAGGATCTAGGCTCAGTTGCATGTTGATGCAGAGGTAGGAATTTATTACATATGGGCCGAGGAGGTTGAGACCCCATGAGAGGAACAATGTGACTAGAGATCTAGAGATGGAAGTGGTTGTCTTCGCTCGGAGGATGTGGAGACACAATATTCTAGGAGCGTTATTTTTGGTTTACTCAAATCGTCAGAGTCTCAATTAAGAATTCATATAGAGAGAATTGAACCTTAGACAGAAGCATTTGTTAGAGTTCTTATAGGACTATTACTTTGAGATAGTCTATACACCAGGGGAGAACAATGTGGTATAAGATTCCCTTAGTAGGAAGTCCCATGCTCGTTTGGTGTAGGAGGATTCTGAGTAGATGACATCGTTGAAGCTAACCATGGTTATGTAGGAGAGTGCATATTTTATTTAGTCAAGGTCATCAACTCTTCTTCTACTTTTGTGTTCAAGGGATTCCTAGATAGAATAAATCTAATGTGAGGTATTGGGTGAGATGATATCCTCAGGAGATCCACTTGATGGATTTTCTAAAGGAGGTAATCACACCATCCTTTTCTAGGGAAGGATGGTTGTCCCTATCATGATATAGGAGGAGGTGATGAGATATTTCCACACTTATCCTTTATCTATACCTCCCAGTGTGTGAAATAAGTACATTGACCATAATTTGATGTTTTTGTGGGATAAAATGAGATGGAGCATGGTTGAGTTTGTCTCAAAGTGCCTCATCTGTTAGTATGTGAAGGATAAGCACTAGTTTTCTAGCAGGTTTATTTCATCCTCTTGAGATCCTGAAGTGGAAATGGGATGAAATATCTATGGACATTATGATAGGGCTTCCACAGACAGAGATATGCCGTGATGCAATCTAGGTGATAGTTGACCGACTCACAAAATCCACACACTTACTTTCTATCAGGGATCATAGTTCGATTGAGTTTTTGGGGGAACATGTATAGATATAAAATTTTCATTCTTCGTGGGGTTCCCTTGAATATTTTCTTCAATCGTGATGCATGGTTCACATCATGGTTGTGGAAAGGATTGTGGGAGTTATTGGGGACCCACATGAGGATTACTATAACCTTCCACCCCAAAAAATTTGAGCTTACCGAGTGCACTATTTAGGTGTTGAAGGATATGCAGAGGGAATGCATTCTAGACATCATATAGAGTGTGGAGGATCAATTTCCACTGGTATATTCTGCATACAATAATTGCTACCACTCTACTATCAACATAACACCTTTTGAGGCCTTGTACGAGACACCCTTCATGTCACCCATGTATGAGAAATATATTTATGAGGAAGATCTTGTGGGTCTATAGATAATGTAGGTGATGATGAAGAAGGTCAAGGTCATCCTTGAGCAAATGAGGATAACCCATAGCAGACATAAATATTACACATATCGATATCGTAGGCCGTTGGAGTTCAATCAGGGATAGCATGTTTTCCTAAGAGTATCACCATGAAGAGAATTGTATAGATTTATCTAGGTTGGATATCTTTACCTGAGGTTTATCAGACTGTTTGAGATCCTGAAGAGGTTTGGAGAGTTTGTTTACCACCTCTCCCTACCCCAACAGTTGGAGCGAGTGCACAAAATCTTCCTTGTGTCATAGCTGAGGAGATATGTGGGTGACCACGCACAAGTAATTTCTTGGGGTGTATAGAAATTGAGGATACTGACAAATTTTTAGAGAACCTTTTGGTGTTTGAGTATCAGTAGGAGAGGACCCTAAATAGGTAGACCACCCCCTTCCTTGGCATGTTGTGGTAGTATAGAAGCATGCAAAAGATCTATTGGGAGCGAGAGAGAAATATTCGGGCTTAGTATCTGAAGAATTTTTCTTAGTTTATCTTTTTAGAGATGAAAATATTAAATTAAGGAATATTTTAGAGACCTTTTTTCCTTGTAATAATTTTAAATTCATCTAGAATACATTCAAATCCAGGTGCTGAGATGATATGCGATTCCGAAGCCCAATGTTCTCGAAATTAATTGTATTAAAATATTTTATATATTTTATATTATGCACACATAGTTTATTAATGAAAACGAAAAATATTAAATAGAATCTAAGATAAAAAATGATAGACTATGGTTGAATGTGGAATGTGAGGTTCAATCAAGGTGTGTCCTAAAATAGGTTGGCATGAGATGTTTGAATAAAAGTAGTCGTTGGAAGGTGCATTTAGTTAAAAAATTAATTAATTTTATTTAATTAATTAAATAAAATAAACCTAATTTCCCCTTTAAATAATACATTATAAAAGAATATTTAGGGTTAGATTAATAATCATTGGATCATTGAGAGGCATTATTCTACCCTCTCATTGGTGAATACGAATTAGATGATGATGAGACTCTGAATCCAAGAAGATCAAGATGATATGAATGAAAAAAATACTCTTATTAATTAGTGAGAATATTATTAATCAATTAATTATCCATGTTTAGGTTAGAAACATCAGTTTTTTAATTCTACCCCTATTGATTAAATTTATTGTATGACATCTATCTTTTATACTAAATAACTTTTCATTACATTGTAAAAATATAGGATATTTTAAAGTTTTGTTTATTATAAATACGGTACATAATACATGAAAACATAAAAAAATATTCTAATAAATTTTAAAGGATTGTTAAAATTTTCATCCTAAGTAAATTTTATGCATTTCATAACCTAGGGATATACATTAAAGGAAATGGATAGAATAAGGACCTGAAAGGGAAAGAAAGGGAAACAATTTATATGTGACCGTGAGAGGTATCAATAAGACCTTTAAGAATATCATAAATGAATGAGAAATAGGCATATCATAATAATAATACCATTAATAATAACATTAAAATTTTGATAAAACATTTAAATGAGACATTCATAAACATATGACCACAGTTTGTCACTGAGGTGTTGTAAAAATTGCTAAGGTTTTTCACCAAGGTATCATAAAAATTTTCATCTTTAGAGATTAAATTCTTTACCCAATGCATTAGAGTAAAATCAAGGAACAAAAATAAAATTTCTTAATTAATGTTATATATATATATATATATCATAATAAAAAATTTCATAAATAAACTATGGAGAATAAAATAAACTACTTTCGAATCAAAATCATTACATTTTAAAAAATACTTAAAGAACATGATCATTATGTCTTTTTTAATGAACGAAAAGGGAATGAGGGTTTTATGTGTGTCAAAACCAGAATAAAATAAATAATTTAAAAATATTGTTTATTAACTTTAGAATGGATAGTAGTTTTGGTTTTCTGATAAAGAAAATAAAAGGGAATTTTTTTAGGAGAAGAGAGAAATTATGAAAAGTAAAATCGACCACATAACAGGTAAAAACATGGTTTTAGAAAAGAGTAAAAAGAGAGTGGATAGGGTTCTAAAATTCATAAAATAATATTAATACCGTATATGTATAGAAAAAATTTACAGAATATAATATTTTGGAAATTTGAAATACATCCCACATAGAAAAGGAACTTAAAAGAAAAAGAGAAGTTGAGATTTCCCTTACCTTGAAGAGTAACTCCTAAAAATAGAAGATTTAGACCTTGGGGGATTAAGTACACCTTGGGTGGAATCATTGAGAGTTAAAACTATTATATATTTGTGGATGAAGAAGTGGGAGTTAATGTAAATGAATAAATTTGTTTGTATTTATAGAAAAAGTGGGGGATTTGTTTATTAATTTCTAAATAAAATATTTGTACACCTATGTAGTGGTAAATGAAAAAACAGGGGATTTTCCATGAAATTTTCCCATGGTATTGGACAATTGGGATAAATTTTATGTTATTATAATCCAAATGAGTCGAACATCATTTTATATTACATATTTTGGAAAGGAAAATTAATGTTTTCAGAAAATAATATTTTTAAAGTTAAAGTTTACATTTTAAAATTTGAAATTAAATTATATTTATGAAAATTGACTAAAATATATTAACATAACTGATATTAATAAAATAACATATTTTAAGACTTGTATTGGGGTTAATTAGTTATTACATCATTATGATATAATTATGATATCATGAAACATACAAAAAAAATTCAAACTTTATTTTTTATTATTCACAAAAATAAAGTATTTTGGAAAATTATCATAAATTTACCCTAACCAAAATTTGACATGATGATTTCAAAAATGATATTTTTTTATCATAATAATTTTATAAATATGATAATTTTAAATTTTATAAAAAAACCTTATTTATTAAAAATAATAGATGATGGAAAATACATTGTAAAATTTTCGACACTTGAAAAAAATATAATTATTTTATCATTTATTTTTAAATAATAGTGTTTCAATCGTAATATATCATTAAAATTAAAATTATTCATAGTCACTTATTTTATTATAACAATTATATCTTTTTTAAAAATTAAAATTTCTTTCTGAAAAATCAATTTATCAACTTCCATCTAAATTTATTAATCAAAACTATTCTTAAAATGGAAATAATTGAATAAAAATTATATTTACCCAAAGGGATTACACTTTAAGTAAATAGGGCGTTGACCCATTACCCATTTTAACACCCATGTATGAACTATGGGTGAGGTGTGTGATGGTGATAGACTCGTGGGGCGGCTCAGCTAACATAGCCCGAGTGGTAATTTTCACTAAGTTGAAATTATCTCTTAAGATATTTCATTCAAGGTTCACCTATTGAGGCTCAAATTGGGCTTGTTCAAGGGAGAAGCCTATTGATGCTACCTCCCTCCCACGCTCTAACAAATGGGATTCAAACGACACGACTCTACTAGTTTAGGTTGTCTTTTCTCCTTTCTGCATTAATTATCCCTTTTCATTTCTACATATAAACATTAATTTTAATGTTAATTTTTTTATGAATAGTGTTATTTCCAATGGTAATATTGACCAATGGTCATAATTGACCAACACTCATATAACAGTAAAAACCAAAAGGTCACATTTTAAATTATACTAACTTAATTTTTATTGTGATATAGTTTTTTTTGAGTACAAAATAATATGACACACATTTTCAGAAAGCAATTATCATTCAAAAAGTTTGGGTCGTTACATTCCTCCACCCTTAAAAAATTTCATCCTTGAAATTTTAACTCATTCCCTCAGTTGAGAAAATGTGTGGGTACTTTTTCCTCACTATTTACTCTGGTTCCCATGTATCTTCTTCATATTTATGATACCTACACAAGACATTGATGAGGTGGGTAGTATTCTTTCATAAAACCTTATTTCTTCTGTCCAAGATCTCCACTAGCTGATCCTTATAAGAGATTCCATGTTCTCATTGTACCACTTCTGGATTCAGTACATATGAAGGGTCATGTATGTACTTCCTTAATAGAGATATGTGGAATTCATCATGATCTTGATCTAGATTTGGTGGAAGTTCTATACAATAAGAAAGTATTCTTATGTGATCAAGGATTTTAGAATGTATAATGTACCTAGGTATAAGCTTCCCATTATTCCCAAAAATCATGACTCTCTTCCAAGATGAAATTCAAAGGAACACTTTCTTTCCAATACCAAAATCAAAGTCCCTTCGATGATTGTTAGATTAGCTCTTTTACCGACTCTAAACAGTTTGTTTTTGTTGTTAGATTTCATGAAAATTTTATATAATCTCTTGAACAATATTAGGCTCAAGAATATTTCTATCACCAGCTTCATCCCAAAAATTATGAGTTCTACATCAATTCCCATATATATATATATATTCATAGGGTTACATTTGAATACCTTAATGGAAGTTGTTGCTTTATGTGGAATCAACTAAGGGTATATGTTGATAATATCCACCATAAAATTCTATTAATCATGTTCTTATCATTTCCTTAAATATTTTAATAGTATTTTTAGATTTTTTTTCAGTTTGGGGGTGATAGGCCAAACATAAATTCACTTTGGTACTTAGATCATGTTGAATACTTCCCCATAATTTTGATGCAAAACTTGGATCATGATAAAAAATGATAGAGAGTGGTACCCCATGCATCCTTACCACTTCCTTCACATATATCTTGGAAATTTGGTCTAGAGATTAATATTCCTCAATAGAGGGGAAATGGGTTGTCTTGGTGTGATGATCTATTATAAACCATGTCACATTATTTCCTTTGATGTTATTGGGAGACCAATGAAAAAGTCCATAGTGATATTTTCACACTTCCATTTCGGTATGTGTAGTGGTTTCAATACCCTTTTAGGAATTTGTCACTTTACCTTAACTTGTTGAAATACTAATCACCATGGGTTATAGTCGGCAATATCCCATTTCATGTTATCCCGCCATTAATGATCACAATGTTCCCTATACATTTTAGGGGTTATAGGATAGATAGAGAATGTAGAGCTATTAGATTCATCCATCAGTTCCTTATTTATTTTCAATATAGATGAAACCTATAGATGTTTACAAAATTTTAGTACACCTTCCTGATTAATATTGAACTCAGAAAACTTACCATTCTTCACAACCTCTATCTTCTTCTGTAACAAAGGATATTCTATTTGAGCTTTCTTGAACTTATCTAGTAATGATGGCTGAGAAATAATTTGAGAAATGATTAATGATACCACTTCCATTATGATTCCCATGTCCAGTTTTACTAGGTCTTTTACCAATGGATCTCCTTGAATCCTCATCATTTCTAGTACAACAGGTTCTTTCCTACTTAATGAATCAATAACTTTGTTTTCTCCTTCAGGGTGATAATGAATTAAAAAATAATTTTTTATGAAGTTCCAAGAATTTCTTATATCTCATGTTCAATTCCTTTTATGTGAAAATATATTTCAAACTTTTGTGGTATTTTTATATATCACATTTCCCCCCATAAAGATAATGCCTCTATATCTTTATATCAAAAACAATGACAACCATCTCTAGGTCATGGATATTATAATATTGATCATGAGGCTTTAGTTGTCAAGATACATAAGAAATCACCTTTTCATTTTTCATGGGGACATACCAAATCCATTTCATAGATGCATAACTAAAAATAATGAGTCGTTCTCCAATAGAGGGTTGAGTTAACATGGGTGCAGTAATCAATATCATATTCAACTCTTGGAAACTTTCTTCAAAATCCATTATATAGACGAACTTATCCCATTTTTGAGTTAACTTGGTCATTGTATTATAAAATCATAAATTTTCTTCACAAAACTCTTATAAAATACATAAAAATAGTAGGAGAATTAGTCAAACTGAAGGGAATAACAACAAATTCATGATGCCAATATCTAGATAAGAAGGTAGTCTTTGTAATATCTTCTTTTTCACCCTTAATTAATGATAACCCGATTGAAGATCAATATTAAAGAATAATTTATCACTGTGAAGTTGGTCAAATAAATCATCAGTCCTTGGAATATGGCACTTGTTCTTCACTATGATCATATTAAGTTCTCTATAATTAATACAGAGCTACATTTATCTGTCCTTCTTCTTCAAAAATAGAACAGGTGCTCCCCATGGAGACACACTTGGTCAGATAAACCCCTTCTCGAAAAATCTTGGATCTATTTATTTAATTCCTATATAATTAAATTTTCCATTCTATATGGGGCCTTTTATATCTTCTTGGAACCAGACATGATTTGAATGGATAACTATACATCTTTTTTTGGGGGGAGGTCGAGGTAACTCCTTAGGAACTAATTCAAAGTATTCATGAATGATGCATGCATTTTCTATTTGAATAATTTTATTTCCCTCATTATATTCACTGATCATTTCCAAAAATAAGGATAATGGAGGTGTTTATAGACAAATATCAGGTCAATATATCTCTCATTTTAAAACACCTATAGGTTTTCCAATAAATACTATCGATATTTACTTTCTTATGTAGTTGATCATTGTATTATACTTTGATAGCCATTCCATCCCTAGTATAGTGTCGAATTTAAACATGGGAATGACTTCTAGATTTGTAATGAGATTATGATCTCCAAAGTCAATACAAGAGAATATATACACTTTTAATTATTGGATAATCCCTGCATGAGTCTTGACTAATAAATATACTTATAACATTTCAAATATGGAATCTATATTCTTGGAAAACATTGAGGAAATAAAGGAATGCGAAGAACCATAATAAAAAAAGTACTTGCTAGCTTTGAGAGAACAGTGAGAGTACCTATTAACACATCATTTGGATCTTCAACTTTAGTTTTTATGACAGAAAAATCTTGACCTTGATCACTTTTTATTTGAAAAGGTTGATGGTTATTCCCCTCTATTAACTTCATGTTTGGACAGAGATTGGAAAAGTGCCTAAGCAGTCCACACTTGAAACATTGGAATTTAGGATGGGCCTACACCACCTGTCCTTTATCATTAGTTTTAATATTTTGAGGGCTCACCTCACTGTGATAGTTCCGAGAAATATGGCCATCTCTTACAAACATGTATCATTTCCTACTCCCAAGAAAGATGTTCATCAAATTCTTCTTCCTAAATTTGTTTCATGTGGAAATTTTCACATGATTTAATCCACTTCCTTGATCAATGTTACTCCCTAATCATTCCTCTATTGATCTCTTCTTTCTATTCGATCTATGGGACCACTACGTCTCTTAGAACTCTAGTTCAACCTTTATAGCACTTCACAATATATCCTCATATCTTTAATAGTATCTATTGGATATATTATTCCATATATGTGGTCTTATTATGTTGAAGAATATATAAACCTTTTCATTAGGACCCATGAAAAATATAGAGGTGTAGAGAGAAATCCTTGTAAATTTTATCTCATACCTTATTATAGTTTCATTTTCCTTCTCCTTGGAATTCGATATCCATTTTTGTTCTCATTGAACTAGGGAATGTTTTTTTGAAAAAGGTTTCCCTGAACTCTTACCACTCCATCAAATCAATATACCCTTTCTTGTATTTGTGTTTTTAAATAGTTTCCAACACTGACCAGCTTCTCCCTCTAAGTAGTACATGGTTAAGGTTCCTTTCTCTTTCTTCGAACTATGGAGTATAGAAAATATTTTTCCATGGAGATTATCCATTGTCCAAAAATTAATGGGTCGGTAGATCCACTAAAAGAAGGTGGTCCTTGTTGTATAATGTAATAAATAGAATATTTTCCCCCTTTATTTTAATCTCATCTCCCAGTTTGATTCAAGTTATTATTCATATATCAAGTCAGTTTATTTATCCTTCGTATGAATTTTTCCATCTCGGATTCCATCAGAGTGTCGTCAAGGCAAGGTTCATTGTTCTCACAATTTACACAATTCCTTATATTTCCCCCTATTTTCTAAAAGAATAAAACCATAGAAAATAAACATGTTTCTTGTAATAATCATATAATCCTACAGGAATTTTATGTGTTAAAACATCATTCTTAAATATGTTATTGTTTAATAACAATTACATTTTCTATAAATCCTTCACAATGGTTTAAAACAGCTTGTGATTGAAAATAAATATCCACAAGGGGTGTTAAACCATGAGTGCAGCAAGGCCTGTTTTCATGCACCAGTTCCCTATCGATTATAGCTCAAAGTGATGTTTCAGGGTTTTACCCCTAGATATATCTAGGCTAGAGCCACATCCACTTGTTCATATCTAGACATGGATTTCTTTTCCCGAAAACAACTTACTTAATTATTAACCAAAATACCAAGATGTTTTCCAATATATTAACTTTTTTCTAGGGTTCTTTCTAATTATATTAAATCAAAATTTGAATAAATAATTAAACCATACATTGATAACAACTATGAAATCCCACATTTTTATTACATAAATTTTCATTATATTATACAAACAGAGGATCTTTAAAAGTTTAGTTACTTAGAAATAAGGTATATAATATAGGAAAAATAAAAAAAATATTCTAATACACATGAAAGGATTCTTTAAAGGTTCATCCTATGTACATTTAATGCATCTCATATCTTGGGGACATACATCAAATGAAAGGGAGAGAATAATTCCTAGTGAGGGAAAGTAAGGGAAACAATTTACACGTGATCTTGAGAAATATAAATAATAACTTGAGGAATATAATAGAGAAATGAGACAATGAAATATTATAATAATAAGAACATGAATACTAAATTGGAAATGTGGATAAAAAATTTAAATTATACATTCATAAATATATAACTAGGGTTTGCTATTGAGGTGTTGCAAAAATTACTATAGTTATTCACCAAGGTATCATAAAACTTGTCATATATATAGATTAAATTATTCACCCAATGAACTGGACTGTTATAAGGGAACAACCTTCATATTTATTAATTAATGTAAGCCACATATATCAAAATCAAACATTTCATAAATAACCCGTGTATAACAAAAGAAATAGGTTTCATATCAAAATTATGGCGTTTTAAAAAGTGCTTAAAGAACATGATCATTATGTTATTTTTTACCCATGAAAAGGGAATTTGGGTTTTATGATTGTCAGAAATAGAATCAATATACTAGCTAATACCAATAGAAAATAAATATTTTTGGGTATTCACATAATGAAAATAAAATGGAATTTCTTGTGTAGAAGATAGAAATTTGGAGAAGTAAAATTGGAAACATAACAGGTATAAAATGAGGTTTTAGAAAAGAGTCAAAAGAGAGAGAAACAGGTATACCATTCACAAAATACTCTTAATAAAGTTATGTTATAGAATTAATTGGGAATGTAATCTTATTTTGAAAATTTTAGTGACATTTGACACTAATATGAAACTTAAAAGAAAAAGAGAAGTTGAGATTTCCCTTACCTTGAAGAATAACTCCTATAACATGAATATTAAGATCTTAGGGGATTTAGGATACCATGAAATGACTCCTTGGGATGTAAAATATCATATATTCATGTATTAAGAAATTAGAGTGAATGTAAATAAATGAATGGATGGGTATTTCTATCAAAAGTGGGGGATTTGTTTATTATTTTCTAAATAAAGGCTTTAGACACCAAGGTATTGGTAAATTAAAAACCATGGGATTTCCCATGGTATTCTCCCATGTTATTTGACACTTGGGACACCTTTTATGTTATATTAATCCAAAAATATTCAACCATCATTTTATATTACTTACATTTTCAATGAAAATTATCGGTTTTGCAAAATAACATTTTTAAAGTTAAAGTTTCTATTTAAAAATTTGGAAATTTAATTATATATTTAGAAATTGATTAAAATACATTATAATACTCGATATTAATAAAATAAAATATTTTAAGTCATGGATTATGGTTATTTAATTATTAAATCATTATGAAATTATTATGATGTCATTAAATATACCAATAAACTCATAGTTTATTTTTTTACAATTTATGAAATAATAAATTATTTTATAAAATTATCATAAAATGAAACTAAACTAATTTAAATGTTCTGATTTTAAAATTGATATTTATTTTATCATAATAATTCTATAAATATTAAAATTTTATCATTTAAATATAAAAATAATTATTTATTGAAAATAACAACGGATAGAAAATGCACTGTAAAATTCTTGACAGTTGAAAAATAAAAAAATCATTTTATCATTTATTTTTAAATAAAACTATATTCATCATAATATATCATTAAAATATAAATTATTCTTATTACCTTATTTTATTATAATAATTACATATTTTTAAGTAAAATTTATATCTGAAAATTCAATATATCAAATTCATTATAAAATTAACAAGAAAAACTATTATTAAAATAGAAATGATGGAATAAAAATTTTATTCAAACAAATTGATTACACATTAACTAACTAAGAAATAGAAACAAAACCCCTTACAATACCCACATATGACCTACAGGTGAGGTGTGCGATGTTGATAGACTCATGGGGCGGCTTAGCTAACATCACTGGAGTGGTAATTACCACTAACATGAACTTCTATCAAAATCTATTTAGTTCAAGATTCACTTGTTGAAGCTCAGATTGACCATGGTCAATATAGAAGCCTAGTGATACTACCTCCCACCGAAGCTCCAAAAATGTTCTTTATACGATAAGAGTCTACTAGTTGAGTCCATCGTTTCTCCTTTCTACATTAATTATCTTTTTCATTTTCTACTTATAAAAATTAATTATAATGTTAAATTTTTTATCAGGAGTATTTTTCCAACATTTCTATTTAACAATGGTCATAATTGAAAAATTGTCATATAATGTTTGAAACCCAATTGTCACATTTCAAATTATAATCAAATCATTATTAATGAGATAGAGTTTTGTTGAGTACAAAATAATATAAAACACATTTTTAGGAAAAAATTTTCATTTAAAAAGTTTGAGTCATTACAGTTTGAGAATGATCAATTCTATTGATTGATTTTCATCAATTGAAAACTTTTTCATGTTCTCATGCACTATTTTTAATTCATTATTCAATTTTACTCACACTGGGCATCCATGTTTGTGTTCATTGATACATTTTTCTTATGCTTTTGTTCTAATATTTCTTCATGTTCTTTGTCGATTGGCCCACAGGTTCTCATTTCAACATTTTCAAGAAAACTGAGACTAATTGATGCCCCAGATTCATGGTGTAGTCATGTGAAAATAATGTTTTGGAGAAATTTGGGGAGGATTCAATGGATTTTTGGGTTTTGGGTGAATTTTTTTTTTCAATCAGGATCTAAATCAGAGTTGTTAGCATTGAGAGATGCATTATGAGCATACTAGGAACTCTATGAATCAATGGAGATTTGATTTCCAACCACAATATGGTTAAAAACGATGAAAAAAAGTACCCTTCCTTCTATTTTGAGAAATATCAAGGTGCAATAGGACACATTGGAGCCATATTTGGAATGTGGTGAACATATCTAATATTCTGAAAAAATCCCATGTACATGGCATATACTATGATGGACACATGTCTTGTAGTACCCATATGGATTCCACTATTGGGTTTTGGAAAAGATAAGGATCAATGGTCCCTTGACTCGATCACACACCGTATGACCCTCCCCTAGCAGAAAATTTGTGTGATGGAGCACATGGGAAGGTCGTCATGTGGGATAACATACTATATAACAAAGTACACAGACATAAGATGGTTTACATGAGCACAAGTAGGGGCACGAGCATGACCCTAGGTGGATAAGGCATGATGTGTATTCACCCTACATTCCATGTAGTTATACATGGGAAATTATCCATGCACCAATAGGGACACGATCTGATGTCATAGTGGGACCACATGCTCTGTGGGCCTGCTTACACGTTTTCTACCACTTATTCCTTTTTGATGAACCTTCCACCTCTCATATCTCATTCGTTTTGACTCATATTTTTAATAGCGAGTAGACTATCCAAAGTGTTTTCCACATAGAAAACTATGGTGGCCTCCTTAGTGTCTTTTTAGAAAGGGCTCAAGTTGTTATAAGCATAAAACTTATTTAGGTAGTGCTCGATGACAGTAGGGATTAGGTAGGATCATTCGAGTGGTACCCCCTATGAAGTTTGTGTGAAGATCCTCTTCAAACTGAGTGGTACCCCCTCTGGATTTTGGGTTCAAGTAATATATCTATATAGAGGTACCCCTTATGGTGAAAGGGTATGGTTCCTCTATCAACTAAGTGGTATCACCCTATCAGATAAGGTGCAAGTCATCCTTACATTGAGTTGAATCCCCCTATGTTATTTGGGCATGGGTCCTCTAACAATAGAGTAGAACCCCCTAAGATTTTATGGTGTGGGTACTCAATCTAATGAGTGTTACCCCTACCATATAGGGTGTAGTTTCTCCATGCATTAAGTAGTACCCCCTATGAAGTTAGTATGTGGGACCTCTATCTACTGACTTGTACCCCTCTATGGCATTAGGGCACGAGTCCTTTATCTACTGAGTGGTACCCCCTATAGAGTTATTGTGAAAGTTTTCTACCCACTGATTGATACCCACTATGTAAATAGGGTGCGGTTCCTCTATCTACCAAGTTGTACCCCCTATCAGATATGGAATGGGTCCTCTTTACACTGAGTGGACCCCCTTGATGTACTAGGGTGCATGTCCTCTTCTTGGAGATTGTACCCCCTTGACTATGCAACATAGTAGCAAGGCATGGTCCCTCCATATGGTTACTTCTTCATAATAACATGTGAGATGTTGGGCATATTTGATGGACTCTTGGATTTTATGGAACCCTTTACATGGGCTAGGCTGTGATATAGTGGTTTCCTTTCTCTCTCATTTGGGATTATTTGGTTTGAGAATATATATCTGTATCCATGTTATTGTAATATGTTTACTCTCTTTATTTAGGTTATGCTATGTATATATTCTTATCATATCTCTTACTACTCTACCTTCAGCTTTTGGGGAATCCTAATGGGTATGTATATACTCTCCCATGTATGGTATTTTTCTTCACATGTCATGTTTTATGCAGACAAAGAACAGGTCGGCTGCAATTATAGAGTATCAGAGGGATACCTAGTGCCTTTGACTATGTATGGTGGTTGGTTGTTGGAGATTTGAAGATAGTCTCTATCAACATTTACTTTTATAGTTTTTTTTTCAGGTTGGGACATATTCAGGTTGGACATATATTTTTCACCTTTACTTTCAAGTTTATATTGTTGTACTCTTATACACCCTATAGGTTTTTTCAGGCATGGTTATTATCTAGATATTGAATATTTTTATTATTAATCATATTAAATTCTAAATTTGGTGGTCAGGTGTGTTCATACAATTACATTAAGAATAATACACCCATATTAGTTATGCCTTTCATTTACTGTCACCACCCCTAGCCTATGGAGGAGGGCTTGGGGTAGTTTTAGCTGAAGCCCTATTTGGTTAGGTCATAACATATACACTATATATGATGATGTGTATAAGGAAAATATTAGTGGGACCCTATGGAGTTATATGATAAATCCCTAAATGGGAACCCCAGTGAGAATACAGACCATATGTTTGGGTTTTAGGTGACTGACTATACATGGGATCTGGTAAGCGTATTTGAAGAGTGTTGGAACACTTTTTTGAGTAGGGACAACAGTTCTATAGTATATTCTTCAAATTTTTTAGATTATTTTATACTCATTCAGCCTAGTGGGATATCTTTGTTTTTTGATTTTATGCTCAGCATCTGTATACATTGTTATAGCATGTGATATAGTTTGTTACAGTTGGTTGTAATTTAGCTATATTCTTTGTTTACTTTGATATTCTATTTGCGGTTTCAATTATTTATCAATTAATTTTCATTATGGTATTGCGAGTATAATATCCCCATGTTGGTTATAGTATCTCACCACAAGTTGACAACCTATAGCATATGAGAAGGCAATCTTGAGGTCATGTCGTTCCCCCAGATCCATCCAATAGATGGTTTTGAGTCAAGGAATTACAAAATGGTATTTTTTCATTGTTTTTGTTTGAATTACTATTTGGTAGTGGTAGTTGGATATAATATATTTTTAGATTAGGGGATAAAATTTATTATCAGGCACAACTAACCCATGCATAGTAAAATTCCATGATAATAAGTATGAGTTTATGGTTCATTGTTTTTCATCATTATGATTAAGGTGTTGAATCAAATATGATGTTATAGGTCAGTTATTATTTATTTGTTTTACTCATATATCATGGTGGAAAGTTATTTTGAGTTCATGATTCATTTTTATGAATATAGAAATCTTGTATTTGTGTTTGAACATTTTTGGTTTAAAAATAGTTTTAAGAGGTAAATGGGTTTTAGAAAACCATTAAAAAGGAAATATTTTGAGGAAACAAATTAAAAAACTAGTTGATATTAATTAAAGAATTAAAAATTACTAATTTTAAATTTTATAAATTTCTTATTATATTTCCTTAATTAATTAAGACCATACATGCGTTTTCATGTGTTTATTATGTCATGGCTATAGATATGCTCATGGTATATGATTTCAAAATTTTGGGTAGGTTTGGGGTATGAGATCCCTTGTATGAAGCCAAAGGATGAGTTCCTCTTGTATGGATGTTTATATTTGATGATAGACACTTGAGTAGGTTGAGGTGGTTGGTATTGTTACATTGGGATGGTCAGATGTTACTCATGATGAGGTGAGTTGGGTTAGTACTATGGTAGGCCAGTAGATATTCCTATTAGACAACCTACTATGGTAGGTTAGAATGGGTTGAATGGTCCTCATTTTCTTGCAGAAAAAATGAGTGAGTTTTGATTATTTTGATATGGGAATGAGATAATGAATCCTAGGTTGAGATGATCATGGATAAATACTTGAATGTTAGATAGGATATAAAGTATGGGGGGATTGAGTGTTTAGTTTTATTAATAGTTTCCTTGGGAATGTTAGAAACTAAAGAGTCATTACTAATTCTGAAGGGATGTGTTAGATCCTTATGAATGGGTTGGTTGTGGTTGGATTTTAGTTCTAGTCTAGAAACAAAGTTTTAGATTTATATTATATTCGAGTATGTGATTATGAAAGGTATTTATGAAATACATGTGTGGGATGGTTGTTTTGAGGAGTGTGATGATGTATCATACTCAGGAAATCTTGTTTTGTAACCCTAATTGGCCATGAGTACAAGAGTTTTAAAAACCTTATGATTTTATATCGATGATTATATGATGGTAAAGGATGTTTTAATGAAAAATGGTCACTAAGTAAGTATCTCAGCATTGAAATTTATTATTTGATAGGAATTCAATCAGGGGATGTCTTCAATGGATAGTTCCTTGGTGAAACTACCATTGGATTATGCATTTATTTATCTTTATAACTCTCAATGGTGGGTTTATGAGGAGACCGATATAAGTGAGTTGTTTTGGTACTTATAGAAATCCAAATAGGTCCTTGGAGGATTGTGAGATACATGATATAAGTAAATCTATAGTGAGGAAGATTTTTCTATGTAGGTTTCTTGTTAGCCCTTCTAGTTGGTAGACCTTTCTAGGACTTCTATAGGAGAGACACGAATTAGTAGAATGTGTGCTTGGAAAATATGGGATAATGAATGAGGGATTATAGGATAAGTTTGATTGGTTTTGTTGGTATAGATGATATACCATGAGGGGATGAATCATATTACTGATTGGTGGGTTTATCCAAGGAAAAAATAGGTTAGGAGAGATATGTTAGGAAGACATATATTATAGGACCTAAAAGTACAGCTCATAGGTAGATGTTTCTAGGTTTTTATAGGAAATTTTCACATGATGAAACTTGCAGTGGGATATCATTATTTTGTTAAAGTTATATTAGTTGAATTATAGTATGTAAAATCCCATTGTGGGGAGTGTTCTATTGATCCTTGGTGTATTACGTACGCATCAAGTGGGAAATGGTTGATTATGGGGTTGTGGATATTAGATGCAACTAGAAGGATGATGAATTTAGTGATCCCAGGGTAGAGGTATGATGTACCATATTTGACTTTGGTTTTATACTATATTTATCTATCAATACATAATTGTTCAAACTGTTAGTGAATTTGAAACATAAAGGGGAGGATTTATGGGAAAACAATCTAGTTGGTGCTTGATGTCTCATGATACTATTTGGGTGGAGGCATTATGTTGTGGATTTAGGATTTAGTACTACAATAGGATTATTTCTATTTTGAAAAATTTAATGAATAAGAGAGATGACTGGAACTTATTGTGTGTAATTGGGCATAATAAAACTGTTTTGGAATCAGATATGTTGTTTATATGAGGATTTAAGTGCATGGGGTATTGTACTAGGAGTTTATAGTGGAAATAATGTTTATTCTAGTCAATTTAGAATGGGGTGTTGTCCAAGTAGTAAGGAAAACCCATCATGCTATATGAAACCAGGGTTCAAATAAGAGTGGGAATAATTTCTATGTTACTCTAGTAGTTACTATATAGGTATTATAGTGTCATCACTATTCAATAGAAATGGTCCTTAGGGCCTCGAAATTAGGCCTTCAGGCCTTTGGGCCACAAAATTGGGCCTTCAGGCCATTGGGCCTCTAGTATTTCTATGGGAATTTATACCATATTGTTATAGGGTAAAATATTCAGGCCTTTAGTCTAGAAGGCCTCTGGTCCACAAAAAAATATAATGTTAAACTTATTGAATCAACTCCATGCTATTGGATCAGAGTAGAAGTAGTCACTAGGTGGAGAAAATGAGACCCATGATAGAATGTGGGATATGATTCCAACCATTGGCCCATGAAACTCTATACAAAGGTCACTACACGTCATTTGAAACCCCTTGTGATGAGATATATGTAGACTTGAATAGGTTATATGGAGGTATTGTTCCAGTTCAATCATGTCATTAAAAATGTAAGGGATAATTACACTAAGATTTGGATCCATTTAATTTAGGCTTTGTTTCTATGGGCCACCAAGTCATGTAAGGATTCCTTCTTAACCCAGATAAAAAGATTTATTATCTTATAATAAAAAAGAATTTGATCCTACTTGTGAATATGTGTAGTGGATCCATGATTATTCAGAATTGAGAATGAGTAGCAACATCATGTTCTAATGTTTAGATTGGGTATCGATGGATCATCCTAGATGGTTCTCCGGGATGAAAATCCCCATGGTGGGGAGGTTTTCAAAATCCATTTCATTACAGTTTTTAAAATTTTGGGGGAAATTTATTTTTGAGCTACATACGAGGGGTTTTTTTTGAGAATTAAGATTTATACTGGAATTACAAGAGTAAGAACATATCTATGAGATGTTTTTACATTTGTTCAGGTGTTTTTCTAAAACTCGATGGTGTCATGTTGGATTTATAGGATTTTACCCTAGTTAATTTTAGAAAATATAGTATAATTTTTCTATCACACTGTAATCAATGGAGTCTATGTTGCAATAGTTGTGTAGAGGGTGTAGTTTTATTATAAATCCCACAATCATGTCACATTGTATGGTGAAGAGTTCCTAGACCTAACCTAGAGAAGGGACATGAACCATTGGTAATTCCAAAATTCACCCACCATTGGGAATTTTTTCATGACAGCCTAAGGAGGTTCATCATGAAGGTGGGCTAAGGTGTATGTTTCACAGTTTTTTCAAATTGGTTATACTGTGATGGTGGTCAAGAGGTGGAAGTATTGGACTACCCTCATGTGGTTGGTTAATCTGTAAAGCACCAAGCCACACTGTGGATGGGATGTTTTTTGTACTTGGTGTTGTTTTAAGAATCAGTGTTGCACTGTGACATTTTGATCCACACCAAAACCTATCCCTAGGTTAAGGAATTACACTATGACACTTAAAGTCATGTAGAAACGTCCCCATATTCCTATTTTTTAAATGTTGGTGTAGAACTATCCATTATATGTGATCCCTATCTTCTTCTTTAGTCGATAGGGGCTATAGAGAACCATTTTCTAGCCCATTACCCTTAATTTCTTACCCCTTGTATCCCCTACATTTACCCATGGTTTTTTGGTCGATTGGGAGTTTTTTTTGATATAATGAAGAAAGTAAATTTTTCTATTTTTCATCTATTTCCTTTCCCTTTGGTTTCCTTCAATTATAATTTATCCAAAAAATGGTTCATGTGGGATTTCATGTTGATTTCTTTAGGATTCAAAGAGATTAGGAATGTTATAAATTTCTCATTATTTGAATAATGGTATGTCACTCAACGAATCATTATAAAGATTTTGTTTAATTATATTAGAATTGTTGATCATGAGGAAGTTGATATATGGGTTTTTTTTGTTATAGAAGTTCTAGAGGCATGACATGGGAATTTCACATTCAACTTATTGTGGTTTCAGTGTTGTGTTAGCTCTAGGGGAGTTATCATCAATTAGGAATTATTGGATTGAGTAGAATAATTAATTTATAACTGGTTATAATTAATTGTATGATAATTGTGATATGAGAAAAAACTCAGATTTGGGCATGAATTGGTGAGTTATTTTATGTGAGTTATCTTGAAGACGGTGACACTAATTTAGAGGTATATGTTCCCTTTAATAATTAAATATATATATGTTTAGATATGATTGCATGTTTGTGACTTGGGATTAATTTGGGGATATTGAAAAGGGGACTGGGTCTGCTTTAATGGGATAGTTGAGGGTCTTAAAAGTAGATATCCTTGAGGAATAAACCAGTTAGTGATGATTCTTGTGAATTTTATGGAAAAGGATATGAGAAAAAACTTGGACCCTTAAAACTACTTGAGTGGGTGGAGTGAGATGTTGGGAATGAGTCTAGTTATCAGGCTGAATTATGGGGCTTGAGGTATCCATGTTATAGGATTGTGTAAGAGAATAATCAAACTCCTTGGGTATTCCTAGTGGAACTTGGGGATAATAAATTAACAATTTGGGAATCTTTGAGTGTGATTCCCCTGAGAGAATGAAAAAATTGAGATGAGTATGGATAGACAACAATAATCCTAGTGAGGGTTGGAAAGAGTTAACAGAGATATACCTATTGGTATACACAATTTGGGTATTGAGTTATTATGTATGGGCACTTAGATAATGAAAAGTTTCTTGATAGAAATTGTATATCTTAGTAGACACCTTAGGGTGGAGTGGGATCCTAGTGGTGCATTAGTGATGGGATTCGGTGATGGCCTATAGTTCTTGAGGCCCTACGGGGAAGTGCATATCTTGGGAGAGGTTTAGTGTACAATGTGTCCAAATATGTCATATGGATCAAGATTATAAGTTGGTTTTGACCTTAGTGGCTGAGATCATCTTGGGAGGTTATGTAGCTATGGTTTACCTTAGTGATGGATATGTGTGGTGAGACTTTTCATGATTGGTAAGGAAAATATGTACTTATTAACCTCTAATATAGAGTTAGGTAGGGATTTCAGCATGTATAGCCTAAGGATAGGTTATAGGATATGCATTCTATATATCACCTTGTTATATTTCTCTGACTATGTTATAAAATATCCATGTGGCTTGAATCAGAGTAAGAGGGTGGTTTTATAAGACATGACATTAGACCTCACCCTATTTGAGAGGGTGGTAATATGAGACAAGATATTATATATCACCCCGAGTTGGAGGGTGGTGGTATGAGACTGGATTTGACTCCACGAATTAGTATGAGAACATATCAAGAGTGAAAGGGAAGGGGTAATGACTCAGTTATTGGTCTCTGCCTTGATTAATGGTATATGGGGTTGGGTGACATTGTGAAATAGATTTTTCATCAGTAATGAAAAAAGTTAGTGAGGTTACGAATCTTGGTGGCCAAATTCACACACAATGACCTAATGTGATGGATTTCATACTTTATATTACCAATTGATTTATTTATCACACATGAATTAATTTTAAATGATGACATATATAAGGGATTAATTTATGTATCCTTATTTATAATATCACACCCTACATAGGCACCCCAATATGCATGTAAACCTTATGTTTGGGTTTTATATGATAGGTTGTGTGGGGGATCTAGAAACCATAGGTAAATAAAGTTGGGATATTGGTGTAAGGAGGGATCCATATTTTATATTTATGTCTCATTCTATTTTGTTTTATTTTTTTTACACTTGGTTGGTTTGGTGTGTGACCCTTATTATATATATTTTATGATTAATATGTATACAAATTAAAAAAAATTGATATTATCTATTATTGTTGGTTAGGCTTTCGATTTAACTTAGTACCTTTAATCTAAAGTTATACATGATGTTTCCAGTATTTATTTGTTGTTGTGTGTTATAATACCATGAATATAGTATGCCAATCTTGTGTATAGACTCTCACCCCTAATAGGAATCCTCTGGAATATGGGGAGGCATGCCTAAGGTCATGTTGAGCTATGGCTCAAGTTATAGGATGGTTCTAGGTTGGGCTGTTACAATATACTTCCTGGATACCAAAAAAAAGATTTTTTTGATTATTATCAAGAGATATTTATCAAGAAATTAATTAATGTAATACTAAACTATCCTACCCTTTCCCATGATTCCAGGTTGGGCACAAATTTTTTTTGATAACATATGAGGATTATTGTATGAATGGATAATTAATTTCTAGATGCACCTCTACAGTGACTAAATTTGATCTATAAGAGATATTATGTTTGAGGCTGAGAGCTATTGTGAGATAGTTTGTTTGAGTTTGTATATGGGGGCGCTTCTTTTTTCATGGATTAATCTTGGTGTGGGATATATATATAATACTTATATAGGGAGGAAACTTGTGGTGATATATGAGTAGACCTTGGGAACATTATTGAAAATTATTATATTTAAAATCATTACATTGTATATACATCATTATATTCTATACAAATTGACACGTGTTGGTTTGGGGAAGAAACTAAATAATAATGATTATACTCAACCCTATCCAATATATATAAATTTTCAAATGACCAAGATAATGTTAGTGGATGAATTAGTGGATGTTATATTGGTATAGAAGATATTTTGAGGTGTTTGAATATACATACTTTTGTGTTACATCTTTTTAGTGTTTTGTGGTTTCTTAAATTCCATTATTATATAGGGTTTTCGGTGTTTTTACATTATCATGAAATTTTTATACACATTTCATTAGGGATTTAATTTATTGGTAGATGTATTTTTATTATATATAGGGAAATAATTGTTTATGCATGAGTTTTATACCCTTGGTTCTAGTCATCATCCAATTTATTATTGAAGGTTTTCATGGGGGTTTATACTCAAACTCAATGCCCGATCTAGAGGATTTATAGTGGGGTCATATTTCAAAAAAGTGGTATCAAAGAAAGCATTTTAGGATGATATTTAGAGTGTTTATATGTTAGTTTTTTCATTAGGTAATCAAGGAAATTATATATCTAAACATTGGATATATCATAGAACAAATAAAGTAGTAATGGTTGTGGATTGATCATAAATTCATGTGTAGGGACATCAATTCTATTAACTACACTTAAGGAATGGTTTACTGTCATCATGGTTTTATATTAGGTGTGGAAATGTATCTTATATTTAGAGAACATAATGAAAACATATTTTGTGGATATGAAGATAATACATATGGTATTTATACGTCTATATACTTCCATATCCATGAAGTCATGTTAATTGAATTATGTTCCACTGTAGTCATGCCTAGAGTATATGGATGTCACTTTTTATGTTGTGTAAGAGGAGGTATAGTAAGCACTAGTTATATGATAGAGGGTTGATGAAAAAGGAGATTAAACAATAGATAATTTATAAAATAATGTTTAATATATGTTTAAGGAAGTTATTTATAATGTGAAGACTAAGTGCTGGATCTAATAAGTAGAGCTATCCTTTTGAATTATACATACATCAGATGAGTACTGTGTTGCTCTGGTGATGATATTGTTATGAGTTGCTTCTTTTAAGTGGATATGGATCTATATTAAAGATAAAAATGCGCAATTAATTTGTTATGGAAACTTCCAAATTCAATTCATGAACTCATTTTTGTCCCAACTCTCAAGGTTTACCAATAATATTAATTATTGACTATTTAGTTAGGGAGTTAATTTATGTGAGTGTTTAATGCATGATTCATGAATCTTATCTGATATTCTACCAGGATAATTTTAGAAGATGATATTAGAACTTTATATTTTGATTTATCAATTCAATGATTAAATATTAAGTGATTTATAATAAAATTAGGACACACTCAGTGATATTAGAAACTAAAAACGTGGATAAACAAACCCTTAGACATCAGGTTATGACCATAGGAGATGGAAATCATTCTAATATCAGATATATGGATTGGTGAGTTCTCCATCCTAGATCATTTAGTTATTAATGGGGTATAATATGAGTACCATATCAATCAATAACATTATAATCTGGTAGTTCTTGAACATTTTTAGGTCTCTGGGTTCATTTATTCTATCAATGTGGTTGTATGGGTCATATATAGGCTGCATATCACTCTATATCAATACCTGTATTTAATAAAATGATGGATGAAACACCATATGATTTTAAGAGATAAATCTAAAAATAGTTTCATATGATTAATTTACAATAATAATAGAATAGATAACCTCATAGACTACCCAACCTGGGTGGAGGTGGTAGGGGTAAGTCTGACGATACATCATGACCATAGCTACCACTTATTATTCAGAAGTGGGTTAGAAAAATAAAACTAGTATGGTGACCTGAGGACATGATAGTCAAATTACATGACTTAAATAAAATATTAAATCTTAATATATACCCATGATATTTTAGGTTTAGGGTTTTATGCAATTATGAAAAAAAATTAACAAAAAAACCCTTGTCTTTTTTAACTAACATACATTTTTTACACTATACAAGTGAATTATTAATCCATAAAAATACTTTAACATATGCCACAAATTTTCTACACTAGATAATATCCTAGAAACACCACACATATTACTTTCCCTTTTTACCTGAGGAGAAACAAACATAATAAGGGGTGATATCAAACTCTCAGTAATAGTAAGAATAAGTGACAAAAATCGAAGATCATAAGTGAGGAAAAGATAAAAATATGGGTATGAGAATATAATCTAGTACCATGAACATAAAATATAAAATTCATACCTAATATCATATGTATCATGATCCAAGAATCATATCATGAGGATTTACCATAAATAAAATGATATAAAAGGATCTTGGCCTCTTAATATTGTGACCAAAATATAAGGTATTTTAAAATTAGTATAATCCAATGTTCACTCCCAAGACCATCATCACATAGTGGAAAAAGTCCCACAATGGATTAGGTTCACTCCCTAATCCCCTACATAACATACCATCAGACATAAATCATTACCCAATGAATTTTAGGGCTATATAATTTCGGTCCCACCCACCACATCATATTATGTACATAAATAAGTGCACCACAAAGAAATGAATTCATAATTTCTTCAAAAAAAATATTAACTAAAGAATGAAATGAAATTAATGATTATTTTATAAAAAATGGCTATGAAACATCTAAATAAATAAGGTGTATGGTTTAAAAAACCCCCTTGTTAAAAAAAATCTTAAAATGGTGATGACATTGATGAAAAAACACACTTTCAAAAAGAAATATTCAAAGGGTGTAATATAAAAGATTAATTATTGGGGTAATTTGATACCATGAGTTCAATTCCTCAAAAAAGAAAATAGTATCATGTAAATTAGATGAAAAAACATGAAATATAAATCTTTTGATGGTAATTCTTTTTGAAAATTAAAAGGTAAAATTGATGACAAATATAAAAGTGTGTTTAGAAAAAACACTTTTAACATTAGTGGAAAAGATGATGTTATGGATCATTTTCAAGAAGGTGAAGTGAAATATTTTGAAAAAAATTCTATTAAAAAGAAACATCAATTATTTATAATATAAAAAATCATAATGGTTTATAATTATGAAAATTATTATGGAAGACAAACCTCTTATTATAAAGTGAAAAAAACCACCTTTTCCTAACACCTTTATTAAAAAACCACATCATAAAAAAAATATAAAAAATCATCTGGAAATTGTGAAAGGATAATTATGAATTTAATAGGAAATAAAACGTTATTGGTATTCTAAATATGAAGTGAATAAATTGGTGGAAAGATTAAAACATGTACATTGATGATAGACCACTATTTAAGAGGATGAGAATTATTCCTAACATAGTTCCATTTCAAGACGGAAGATAATTCAGTAATAAAGATTATTTGAACCAAAATTCATTTATAAAGGTAGAAATCATAATAAAATATTAAATTAAATATGAATCTCATGGAGAATATTTATATCTCATGAAAGGAAGAGTTAGGAAAACCCTTTATATTTTAGGGAAATTGTCAATCATAGTCTGAAGCGATGAAGAGCATGAATGGAAATAATGTTTTAAATATAAACAATAATTTAAGATATTATATCTCAAGGGTTGGTTTTTACACTATAAAAAATTTTGGTGTAAAACATTGAAATATAAAATAATAAACGGTGATACAGATAGAAGCACTTATGGATTTTTAAATTTTTGATTCAAATCCTCATGAGAGAAAGAACTTTGATTAGAACATTGAATATCAAGAGATATAATATAATCATGATTAAAAAATATTTAAGTCTAGTAGATACAATATTATAAATAAAACATGATGTATAATAATAAATATGTATTAAGGGGTGATAATTGAGATAGGAAACCCTTACAAGTAACATAATCATCGAGGTAAGAATCATTAGATAATGAGGTTATAAGAAAGAATTATAAAACCCCCAAAAAGAATTGAGAAATAAAATAAAAAATATTCAATAGGTAGAATAACTAAATCATGAAAAAATACATTTCAATAATAATGTTTGTAACTTAAAGTAATAAAATTGGGTTTTAACAGAACCTTACCTTGTTCTCGATTCATTTATCCCATGTGATTGAATTCTTTGTAACCTTGAAATTTTTCTTGAAAGTATCCTTGAAAATGAATGGAACAGGACATATAATTGAGAATAGTGGATTATGAACTTAATATAGGATTATTTTAGGATAAAATGAAATAGTTTCAAGGAGTAACTTAAAGGAATGGGTGTGGCATGAAGGAGTGGAAGTGTCCCATTTTATAAGTGAAGAAAATGTTACGTTTTTGAATTCCCCTTTACTTTTCAATGATATAATTACACTATTCAAGGTTCAAAGATTTTTTTTAAATAATGATGTGTGGTGTGATAATGGGTTGATCAAGCCTCAATAAATAATTCCCACATTTTTAAAAAAAAATGTTGGATGTAATTTGTTCTTATATTTTTAATTATATGATTTTTATTAGTGGGGTAATAAGTTTTTACCGAAGTAACTAGTGTTTTAAAAAACATATAAAATAACCCCTATAACTAAATTTGGTTTTTATAAAACTAAATTAAATATATATTTAATATAATTAAATTTTTAATCTATATAAAACACTTTTAAATTAAATCAATTTTTATATAAAAAAATCTTTTTGATATAAAAATGTTGTTTTCCCTATTATGTGTTCTTAATATTATTTAGTATTTATTAAAAATTGAAAGAGTGATAATTTATTTAAATATATTTTTAAAAATTATATTAAATTCAAATTTTATAAGGGATTTATTTATTTAATTAAATAAGAAATTATACAATATTAATAAAACAATTATTTGGAAATATATGTTTTACTATTATCACAATCATTAAATTTAATATTTGTAATCAGGATTTTATAACCAAAAATAAAATTGAATTTATTACATAATATTATCAAGTTTATTTAAAATATTAAATCTCTTTTTTTTATTTTACTTTTATAAGTTATGAAAAATTATTTTTTAATAGAATTTAATTAATCTGTTTTAAATGTAAAATATTACTTATATTTCTACAATGATATACATTGGTTTTATAAATACAAAGTAGTAATTTCAAACGAAGGATTTTACTTATAAATGTTTATATTTTATATAAAAAGGTTTCAAAAGAAATTAATTAATTATTTTATTGTGGTAATATCATTAAATTGACTATTTTAGTAATATCGGTATCTTTTCACTATTCCGTTAACAAAAATTCTATCAAATGAGTCCAACAAATTCATGCTAAGATAATTTTGAAATTATCAATCAAAAATTGAATTTTTTTAATTTAATTAAGGCTCTAAAAGTTAAAAATTTAGTTTTTAAGCATTTAATATGAAAGAAATATATTTTTATAGAAAAACAAACATCTTTTTTCTTTAAAAGTCAAAATGAGAAATATGAAAAATATATTCGGTAAAAAAATTATTAAATTAATAATTTCCTATTTATTTCATCCTAATTTCGTTACATATCCCCTCAATATCTCTGTAATTTCTAATCATAAGGTATGATCTGGTGATATTCGAGGGTAGTGATTCCATTAACATAGATCTCATAGAAATATCCATGAGCTTCAATTTATAGTACATATGATTTAGATCATGCCATAATTGTTTGAGTTCATCTTGTATTTGGTCTAGAGGAAAACCTATATAATCTTACTCTTTCCCATTATTGGATAAATAATTCTTATAAGGTATTCTTTATGCACTTGATTCTATTTATTTCCTTCATTGATTTCGAAATATAGTTACTTCTTTTTATACCTTCTAATTTAATGGCTATATTATAACTATCAAAGCATATTATGGTATTGATTGAGTTTGGTTTTCTGTTAAGAAATATCAAATAACATAGTTTTTATTTATGTAAAATACATATTGAAATTTTGAGTCATTTCATTCTCCCCCTTAAATAAATTCCATCCTCACAATTTTAAAATTCATTTGATTAGAGTGATTTCTATAGTGCAATCCTAATTAACAATAATTTAGTAGTTGGTAGTGTCTTGATTTTGGATTTGAAATGATATTTCCCAATACAAAATTTGATATGAGTCCATTATAAAAAGATATAATTAATTCATAATAGAATCTTAATAATATATAACTTACACAAACCCTGAAGATGATACTTTTAAAAAGGATATAATAATAAAGCACCAAATGTTTTTATTTATAAATATAACAGGTTAAAAATTACGTAACTTAATAGATACTCAAATATAGAGTGAAAAACACTTTTTGAATTATATATAAGTTGTTTCATAGGTTGTTCCTTGTTCACAAGTTTTAATTGATTGTTGGTAACTATTTTACTTATTAGTACATAGATTATGGAATTCATTTTCATAATGTAAAATTTATTATAGATTTAAGAAATATTTATTTTTTAGCTTATCTCTTTCCCTCACACTTTTGAGTTTGATTCCCTTTATCTGCACAGTTTTAGCATCTACCTGTCCCCTTAAGAAAATTTTCCTCAGGATTATTTTAATATTATTAATATATATATAATTGAATCCTTATATCCATCATTATCCTCATCACATGAACTTCCATGAGACTTTATCATTATATTATTGGCTGTGATGGGTACTTTGACTATGTTCACATTTTAATCATATTTCATGATATCATTTTTGGAATAATCACATGGTTTCTCACTCCATATCCAATTTTGATGGGGTTCCCATTGATAAAATATCCACATTTTCCATGGAATACATTTTTAACTTGCTTACATCAGGCTTTAGAAATTACTAAAACCAAAATGGGTTAATTTGAGTGATGAATAAATAACATTATTATCATAAATAACCATGGGAAAATTAAACCACAATATATCATACTATAGGATAATATCACGTTAACCTATAATTCTTTTATTTCAACCTTTATCACTCTTATTTATACTTTTATCATTCTTAATTCTACCAAGATTTTCTTAAGTTGAGTTTTGTCAAACTTATTAACCTAATATATTAAAATAACATATGAATAAATCCTTCATAGTCATTCATAAAAAGTATATAATTAACCAAAGTATATCCCCTAGGAGATTGAAAGAAGGTGTTCTGTTAGGCCACTTTTTCATGCAGTAGGTGATTATTGAGTTAATACCCAATCCAATATTTTTGGGGTTATTAACCCTAGGTACATCTATGTTAGAGCCTAAATCCACTTAAAGTACCCATACATGGATTTCATTGCTAGAAAAAATGCATACTCAAAACTTGCCAAAATTTCAAGATGTTATCCCATCTTAGACTTATCCTAGGGGTTTTCTATGATGTTACCTCATCCTAAGACACAAAATATTCAATATTATCACAAATAAACTAATGAAATTTCTATACATTATAATTAATGATAAATATTATCTTATTAACCCTTAAATTATGGAAAATGTTTATTTTTTTACTTCTTAGGTGAAATAGAGTGGCTGAACGAGTTCATTTATAAAAGGAGGATGTAATTAAAACAACATATTAAATGTATTTTGGAAATAAATTATAATAAAAAAAACACACTAATTAAAATTATAGCAGTGAATCATGTTTATAAATCTTGAATATGAATACTGGAAGAAGTTATTATTTATTTTGTTTTTTAAATGTATTGATAAAACACAACGAGAGGATTTTTAAGAAAATAATTTTAAATGGTTTAATTGATCTAACCGCACATCTTAACATAATTATTAATCATTATTATTCAAATTAAATCAACTTAATTATGATCCCCTAATTTTTTAATCCACAAACCTTATAATAGTTTACATTAACAGTAATGAAGAAAATAATTAAACCCCATGCTAGCTTTGGAATATGCAATCATAGAACCCTGGTTTTATTTTCATTACAAGGATAGATTATGGTCATTGTTGAATTATGAATCATATAAATACTATCAATGAGTATATATTGAGTTTAGGTATTATATGTTAACTTTATAAATTTATCTCATGTGGTTTTTCTTTTTACCAGTTAAGATCAAGCCCTCACAATTCACACATTACTCTACCTCGTGAGTTTTGGGTTAATAGTTCAAGTTCTTTATTAGTTTATTTTATGTTTAAAAAATTCATATATCATATTATTTGAATTAAATTATGTCATTGATTCTAAATAATTAAATGAATAACTTAATATGTAGATAAACTACTAAGGAAAACTACTCTTCTATGGGTGGTGTAGTCATCACAGAAACGAATTGCTTGCCCAAAGGTTAGAGAGGGTATAACCCAATCACGTTTCTAATATTTAGTTCCATACTAAATAATTAATTATAATAAAATGGAAATTTAAAATAATAAAGGAAGTATAAGAAAAAATAATACGTTTATTATGAAAATACAAACATTACAAAGTGAAGAAAGAGAAGAAGGATTTGATGAAGGGGTCCTTACTTCAAGAGAACACCCTATTGAAATGCATGAAGAAATTGAGTGAGACCAATTATTACATACCCTAAATATTTTAATACACATTTAAAATTCTATAAAGGATAAAAATACTTATTTATAGAGTGGATGGGAATATAGGTTTATAAGAGGTTCTAAGTGTGAATGGGGAAATTCGGCCAAATATTTTAATCCAATATACACAGACTTTTTTAAAAACTAAAATTATAGATACTAATATACTTATAGATTTATGATTCATAAAAAAATGTGTTCTTCTATATACTATTTAATTAGAGTCGAATAAAAATCTTCAATATAGAAGATATCACTCAAATGGTGAAGTTGTGTCCAATATTGTGAGACGAGTACAACATTGAACTCATTTCGCATTTACTCTAATGAAATTCCATATCCATCTTGAATATACTCAATGAAACTATTAAGCCATTGAGTTTTGAAATTTATTAAATTTTTTTTCTAATAATTCATATAAAAATATTTATGGCCAAAATAATACAGTTCACTTTAAAGGGTGAAAACTAGAATTCTCATCAGTTTTATAAAATGAATGATCTAATCCTAAATAATCTATAGATAAACATATTTAGAAAAATGATGAAATTATGTCATTTGTTATAAATAAAATCTTTAATAAAAACATGTTTTATCAACTCCACTACACTTACCCTTTTGCACTCACGGGAAAAGGTACATGTCATGTATTCCAAACAATTATGACAAGATATGCATGTTCATATTTCCCAATCCAAGGTTACAATATAAAAAATTAAGAATCACCTAAAGATTCATTCTCAATAAATTTTAAATTTATTTTCTCATAAACTTTATCAAGACAAAATCCAATATGATCAAAACACTAATCATAGAGAAATAGTTTATGGGTCCACCATGCAATTAATTCCCCACGTGTACGTGTGAAAATAATTTCCAGATCATATCTCCAACATTTTATCAGTATATTCAGGTAAATGAAAACAGTTATTATTACATATTTTAATTCACCGAATGTGTTATACATTCATTTGTAATCAAATTTTATGGCCCACTCACTTATGAATTACTGAAAATCAAACCTTAATCTCCCAACCAAGATATCCCTATATGTTTTACACATCATCACTCCACTATTTATTAAGATAATATATTTAATTTTATTTTTATTTTTTATTTGATTTTTGATTTTTGATTTATTTGAAGGTGAAAAACTTTTAGAAATTAGGTAAACACATATAGTTCAATTCGGTATTGTAATGAAACCGATTAGAAGGGAAACAAACGTATCGATATACCATTGATATAAGATGATTTTTTAAACTAAGTTGGACATACCTTCAATTGAGTAAGATAAATTTCACAAGTCATGGTAGCTTGAAAATTTGAGTGGATAAAGAAATGGATGAATTTACCATGAAAAAATATCACAAACAATAGTGTCAAAATAAAAAAGGTTTTATAATGACACAACCAATAATATCATTGATTAATTATATTTTTTATAAAAATAAATCCTTGTTGATGGAATATTTCTTATGATCATCATGATACTAATGAATTTTGAAAACACCCATTTTATCTATAAATTTTCATGTAAAATGATATGTTTTTACTATTTTTTGTGGGTTTTTAAAAATATAACAAAAATACTAAAATAAAACACACAAAAAACACAAAAATGAAAATCCTCAATAACTACACCAAAATGTTTTCCCCTCCACCATAATTAAAATAATGAATTTTCCCCAATATGAATCTATGAGATGATATGTGTACATAAAATGCTGAATTTTAAATAAGAAAAATAATATAAAACTGAAAGGGTTAGGAATAGCATAATATTCTCAAGTAATGATGGGGTCATTAAATGTCATGAAATCAACTACATCGATAAGAATTCTCTCAATTTATTGCTTCAAACATTTCTCGTTGACTATAAACCTGCTTCCTGTGTATTTTTGTGTGATTTCCATGGACATAATCTTCCATCATGAACTCTAGAGTAGAACATTCTCCACTACATGAAACTCTATTTTTTGGATCATTATATCTTGTTCCTTTTTTGATCTTTATTTATAGATCCTTGAGTTTTCATATTATGACAATAAAATATCATCAAGACCTTGAATTTTTGGCTTCGATATAATTTCATGTTGTTCCAAATCCATGTTACATTTCTTTATATCCCAATATTCATGATGCTCAACCTCTGTAAAGAGATGAAATACATTTCCAAAAACATTCCAAAATGGGGACATACTAATGGGAGCTTTTTATTCCATCTTAAAATCCCATAACACATCATCTAAGAACATTATACAACCCTTTATATTCATATGCATGTATTTCTTTAAAATTTGTTTCAACTATCAATTTGAAACCTTAGCCTAACTATTTTTGAGTGTGGTATAGAGTATATTTTTTATGCATCACCCCATAATTCTGAAGAAGGTAATCTAAATTCTAATTACAAAAATGCGTCCCATGTTCATTGACAATATACTTCAATACTCTAAACCTATATAAAATTAAAGCCTTGAAAAAATCCACAACAACATGAGAATCATCAATCTTGGTGGCATTGGACTCCATCCATTTTCTAACATAATCAACAGTGAACAAAATGTACAATAAACCAAATAAACTTGTAAAAGGTACTATAAAATAAATTACACAAAAATAAAAAATCTCACTGAATAATATGGGTTTTTGGGGCATCTCATGTCTCCATTAAATGTTTCCAGTGGGTTAGAAACATGAGTGTGACTTAAAAAACACATGATCATCATGGAATAAGATAGGCCAAAAGAATCAAGAGTCAAAGACATTCTTAGCTATTTTTTTTGTGGTCCAAATTTTCCACCACAAGCATGTGTATGAAAAAAATTCAAAACAAACTCAAAATCATGACAGAGGAACACATCTCCAAATGAATTGGTAACTACACATGTGCAATAGGTAGGGATAATCCTATTTATAAAACTCGGACTCACTCTTTAATTATTTGACTTGATGTTTCTTTAAATTTGTAGGAATTCTTTAGAAAAAAAGGTGGTTCACTTAATATACTTACCAAGGATGCATACATGAGATGACATAGAGATGATCCTCAAGGAAAGTGTCCTGAAGTGGTACCTGGTCCAAGGTTTCATCCTCTAGTGTGTGACTAATCCTACTCGTATGGTTCACCACCAAGTTCTTTGAACCCTTATAAAACTTTATCTCAATATGAAATTCTTGAAGGAGGATCATCCATAATATATGTCTAGTATTTTCATATGGATTCTTCAATAGGTACATCAGAGCATTATGGTTAGAAAAAACTACTCTAAAGCCAAATAAATATGACTGGAATTTGTCAAAAGCGAATATAAAAGGAATAACCTCTTTATCCTTTGTGGTTTATTTTTATTAGGATGAATACAAAGTCCGAAGTGCATAATAAATCACATGGGGATGCCCTTACACCCTTATAGATAATACAACTCCAACTGAGAAGCTAGATACGTCACACATAAGCTCAAAATAAAGATCCAATTATGGGTGATGTATGATTGGTGGAGTTTCTCGACACTTATTTATCTCATAAAATGACTCCCTTCACGAGTCATCAAAAAAATAAGTCAATATAATTTTTAAGAAATCAAGATAAGGTTATAACGATCTTACTGAAATCATTGATGAAGAATTGATAAAAACATGGATATCCTAGTAATGATCTTACATCACCCACACAATAAGGATATGACAATGATGAAATAATATCTACCTTATATCAATTAACCTCTATTCCTTTTTGACACTACATTCCCTAAGACATTGTTACTCTACCTTGAAATGATATTTTTTAAAGTTGAAAACTAGATTCTTCTCAAAACAGCGATTCAACACCTTTCCCAAAATAAATATAAATTCAAAAAATTAAGATCCATACACTATAAAATCATCCATAAATACCTCCATAAAGCACTCAATGAAATCTTAAAAAATATTCACTATGTATATCTAGAAGGTACCTAGGTTATTGAAAATTACAAATTGAATCTTTTGGTAGGAAAATGTGTATAATAGACAAGTGAATGTTGTATTATCCTAATCCTTCAGAGATATATGAAACTAAAAAAAATCAAGAAAATCCACCCATGAAACAATAGTGTATCTTCTCAAGTAGACTCTCAAACATTTTATAAATAAGTGTGAGGGGGAAATGGTCCTTATGATTGGGTTGATTCAGTTTCCTAAAATAAATACACAAACACCAACTATTTTACATAGTAATTGGAGGTAATACCCCTCCCTCATTTCTAATAATAATAAAACCACTTTTTAGGCAAACCTAAATAGGACTCACCCAGTGGGAATATGAAATGAGATAAATGAAACCTTCCTTGAGAAAAATTTCAACTTCTTTTTTAACAACTTCTAGAAGTGTTGGATTAAGTCTCCTTTGTGGCTACCAAACTGGTTTAGCCCCATCCTCCAAAAGAATCCTATGTATGAAAATAGAGTGGCTAGTGCCTGATATGTTATCCAAGGTCCACCTGATTCCCCTAATGTTCTCCCTATGGGATTCAAATTTTTTTATTCACGTTCAAAAGGGAGATTGTTAGAAAATATAATAGTTAATATCACACCACTCAAAAAGTATGGGTATTTTATATTTGGTGAAATGGCTTGAGTTCCAATGTAGGGTGGTGATTTATAGATAGATACATTGAAGGAACTAAAATATGTGAAAAATTAACATGATTATCTAAATAAACATCATCAAAATCAAAGAATAATTCATCAAATCCATCAACATACTCATCATACATGTCATAATCAGAGTGAACACGATCCAAATTAGAATATGAATCCACATAAAAATAAAATCTTGGAGAGGTTTGTGAATTATAAATAGGTGTGTATGTTATTTTAGATATAAAAATAAAACCATTTCTAATAATGTCTCTAATAATAGGATAATAAAAATATATGGGGTTTATAATTGGTGGTTCAAAATGGGAGATAAAAAAATAAGAATGGGCCTCTGAGGGGTACATCATGGATTCCATAACATAAAATATAGAAACTCCATCTCAAAATTACTTGGAAAGTGTACCTTTATAGACATATAGAATCATTTTTTCATTTTTGAGGAAGGTAATAACAATGATAATGGGAGAATTATAATTATCCTCATTATCCTCCATTTTATGAATTTAGAAACATGATGGAAAGATCATATCACTTACCCAAACAAGTACATCCTCAAGGACTCCCACTAGATATGTTGTAGATATACTCACCTACTACACCACTAATCTCATCATCTTCAAATAAACAACATGTAAATAAGAGACTAAAGTGTGTGGAATCACATTTATGGAAACTACCAAATCACATAAAGCATCTAAAAAGTGTAACTCACTTATGGTGTATGTTATGGGGAATGTCCATAGATCCTTTCACTTTGTTTTCATTTCTTTAGTTGGTTTAATGAGTGATGATACAATCTTTCCAACATTTATCTTCTCATTTACATTGATCCCTCTTCGATTGGTATGATATTCTTTTAAGAATTTGGCATATCTTGAGATTTGATTAATGATCTCAATAATGGGATGTATATATTAGTGCACTTAAATGTGTCAGAAATATATCTTTTTCATCACTTCTTCATCACTTTTTCATCCATATTCTTGGTTTGTTTAAAAATATTTGGAAATGGAAGGGGTTTAAGAGGAACACCATCAATATTCTAGTCACATTTGTCTTTATCTATGGGTTGCTCATCAGTTGGTCTGCAATGGGGATTCTCTGGAGTTATAGTGAATCCTAGTGAAATGGTAGATGCTGATGTATCATTATTTTTCTACCCACTTCTCAATGTTTTAGAATTGAAATTACCCTTGGGATTTGAATTAGTTTGTGAAGATATATTTCTGGAGTTCTTACTTACTAGTTCAAAGAGTGTAGTAGAAATTTGGCTCATTTGTTCCTTCAACTCTCTCAACTACAAACCTTAACTCTTCATCTCATTTTGTTTATTTAGAACTATTTTTTTCAAAAGTCAATCAGTATTAGAATCTACCTTTGGTTGATAATTTTTTTATTGTTCAATTATTCATTCTTGACATTAAAATATACTTTTCATTTTTCGAATTCTTTATTAGCAAGGTGGATGATGCTGGAAATTTTGTTGAAAATGTGCCTTTGTTGTCGTCAAGAGAAATACCTCATGTATAATTTATCCTTAGACCCTGGGTTTTATTTTGGTGATAATGAATCACACTTCTTTTGGGGATGTGTCTGTTTCTGATGATATGATCTCCCAGTAAATATAGCTACAAAATATTTAGTCTATTGTAATAAGGGGAAATAGTTAGTTAGGTTGTCTTTTTTAGTAAAAATTTCTCAAAGACATGTTAGAGAGGTTTGGGACGTTTTTTTATCCAAAGAAATATATCTCACAATAGTGTTAAATTATTCAAACTTAGTATCAATTAAATTAAATTCAAAAGTATAAGACTTAACCTATGTACTCCTCTAACTATTTGTGTACCTCAATCTCCAAATTTTTGGAATTTTTGTTCCATCTTGTCAATAAATAGATGGGAATATGCTGGTGTTTTGTAGACCAATTCCCTCTAGATGGGTAATACACCATGATCCTCTCTATAGGTGAGAGGAATTGGTAGAAGTGCTACCTATGGAGTTGATCACTAATTTGGTGATATAGGAAGATTTCACACAACTTCTTGAATCTCTCCCTATACTTAGATATTGATTACCCTTGTTCTTTCTTGATCCATTAGATATACTTAGGAATGGTAGTGGTCCTTGATGCTGGAAAAAATATCTACAAGGAAAGATGTTTCAAAAAATTACAACATGTTACTTCCTAAGGTAGTAAATAATACATCCAATATTTTATAGTTCTATAATGTGAGAATGAGAATTCTGTTAGTTTGATTTAATATTCAGAGAAATTTCTTAGTTTCAGGGTTGAGAAAACCACATTTAATTCATTATGGTGTTTGTTTGGATCCTTACTAGATACTCCATGAATAATTTTCAAGATGGTGAATTAACCCAATTTTTAGTTCAAAGTCGGATTTGAGATTTGAGTATGCAAAAAAATTTGGTTGATAATTAATATCTAGTTCATCCAATTATTGAATGGTTATATTATGTTCATTGTTATTATTTATATCCATTGGTTCATGCTTTAGGTTTTATTATAATATTTTCCCAATTTTATTGTTCCTAGAATTGAGTAATTCCCCAACTAGGTGAATGTTGAAATTTACCATAGAATGAGGCTATCTGATTTGAGTCTTAAGGGTGTGTTCAATATCATGGTAAAGATATAAGAGATACTAGGGATTAGTTCAGTTCACCCATCAAATAAAAATTAAATGAAAAAAGTGTATCATAATAAAAAGAAAATAATTCTGCATTTATAGTCCAATGAAGAAGAAGAAGAAATAATAAAAAAATTGAAAAATGGAAAATAAGTAAGAAATAATAGAAGAAGAGAATGAAATGAAAAACCTCTAAAATTGGTACAATTAATTACTTTCCTCCCCATTAATGGAAACAATTTGAAAGGAACTATCACGGGAGCTCTCAAATAATTTGTAACATTTTACTTCTTAGGTGCAACAGAGTGGATGACCAAGGTCATTTATCAAGGGAGGAAGTAATTAAAATAACATATTAAAGGTATATTGTAGATAAAATAAAATTTAAAATACAAACTAATTAAAATTATGGGGGTTGACTTATGTTTATAAATATTGAATATGTATGCTAGAAGAATATTTCTTTTCTTTTGGAGAATATATTGATAAAACACAATGATAATATTTTTTAGATTTTTTTTTAAAAGGCATAATCAATCAAACCATACCGCTTCAATTAATTATTAATAGTTATTATTCAAATTAAAATACACTTAATTTTGATCCCCTAATTTTTTAATCTGCAAACCCTATGAGAATTTACGCAAACCCTATGAGAATTTACCTCAACCATAACGATGAAATCAATTAAACCCTAGGCAAGCTTCAGAACATTAAATCAAATCACCCTACTATGATTATAATTCCAAGGCTAGATTATAGTCAATGATAAATCAGGGCTCATACCCATACTTTATGCGAGTATAAATTTAGTTTATTTATTATATTTAAACTCTTCAAATTTATCTCCTATGATTTTGTTTTATCAATTAATATTTCACTCTCACAATTCACCCACTACTCGACCTCATGAGTTTTGTGTTAATTATTCAATTTATTACTTGGTTTCATTTAAGATAATTTTTTATAGATAATATTATAGGAATTATAGTATATTTTTTATTTAAAACAATTAAATGAAGAAGGTAATAGGTAGATCAGTTACTAAGAAAAACTACTCTTCCATAGGCGGTGTAGTCACTATAGAAATAAATTGCATTCTCCAAGGTTTTTAAAGGGTATAAACTTAACAAATTTATACTAATTAGTTACATACCAAATAATTTAGTATAATAACGTGGAAGTTTAAAATAAAATAAGAAATGTAATAGAAACTAGCAAGTTTATTATGAAAATAAAAACATTAAAAAACAAAGAAGAAGAAGAAGGCATCGATGAAGGGATCCTTGCATCAAGATATCTACCTATTGAAATTATTAGATAAATAGATTGAAACCATTTATCTTATGAAATAAATCTCTTAATTCACTTCCCAAACCATCCAAATAAGGAAAATAAATATTTATAGAGTGGAGGGAATGCAAAGTTTATAAGAGTTTTCAAGTGTAAATATGGATATTTGGCCAAATATTCGATGAAAAATTTCACTACCTTGTTGACTACCAAAACATGTGAACCAGTTATACTTATAAAAGGTTGATTTTTTAATAATTGTGTCCCCTATATACTGTCCAAATTTAAGTGTAATAAAATCTAGGATGTAGAAGATGTGACCCAAATGGAAAAGTGGTGGCCAATATAGAGATTCTAGTCCATATTTGACTTCATCGACCATTTACTCCCATAAATTGAATTATCCAACATGGATGTTCTAAATGAAAGTTGTATCCAATTGAGTTAAGAACACTGTTACAACATTGTAAGTTCAAATAAGTTATATAAAAATATTTATGGTTAAAATACTATATTTCACTTTAAAGGGTAAAAAATTGAATTTTCATAAATTTGAAATAAGAATTATCTAATTATAAATATTCTATAAATAAAAATATTTAATAATTTTTTAGTAAATTATGTCATTTATTTCAATAAAATATTAAATAAAAATGGTTTTTAACAATTATCCTCAATTAACATCCTAACCTCTAAAGTTATATAAACCTGGCTTAAATACAAACTATGGCTCCCCAAGGAAGTGTCCATTGAATTGTATAAATTAAATTAAATATAAAATTACAATACGTACCCAAGGACATTTAGGTTTATAGTTTTAGAGAATTAGGGAAAAAATAACTAAAAAATCTCATGTTTTTTTCAAATAACTCTCATTATTCCTACTATATAAGTGATTAATTAATCCATAAAAGTCTTGAACATATCCCACAAATTTTCTACACAAGATAATGTTCTAGGCATACCCAAAATATTGTTTACTTATTTACTTTGGAAAAAGGAAACATAAGAAGGGGTGAGCTCAAGGACCCATTAAGGGTAAACATAAGGGATAACAATCAAATATTATAAATGAGAATAAGAAAAGAAAACTGGTATGATAATGTAAGGGAGAAAAAAATATTATTTCTAATATAATATGACTAATTTTAAATTGAAACCATTTTATAATAAAATATATCATTTTAAAATTTTGAAACAAAAATACAGTTTTCAATAAAAATTAGTATGTGTCTCTATTCACTAAAAAATAGATATTTTCAGAGAAAAAAAAAATTAACTCTAACATAATTTAGATATTTTGATTTAGAAAATGATATTATTTTTAGAGAGTAAAATTTATATATGTTATATAAATTAATTTTAATATTTTATAACAAAAACAAATAAAAATAATTTTGGAATAAAATATATTTCTGAAGTATAAAATAACTTTATTGAAAATCGAGTATTTATTTAATAACAATAAATAAATTATTTTTAATCGAGTATGTACTTTATATGTATTTCATAATTTGGTTAATACTATGCATACCCTCCAATTAAATGAGTAGGTTTTAACTATCATGATTAAATAATAATATTCTATGTTTTTATTAAGCTTAGTGGTTCATGTTGTATATGGTCTCGAACATAGCATTATTTTAAAATATTGGGGTGTTTCATTATCCCCACCTTCAATAAATTATTCCCTCTTAATTATAACTTGTTCTCAGAAAACAAGGGTTTGACATTTGAAAATTTCTTTTTAGAAAACCCACATCGTAAAAAGGGTTAATAAAAATTCTTCTTAAAAAGTGGGAAAGGGAAGTATGAAGGTCTCCACAAAACATGGTTTATAAATAGTATATAATTATTGATAAGTGAAAATATGGACATGGAAGAGAAAACTAACACCCATGGATTAAGAAAGAGTGATAGAATATATGGTGAGGAAAAATCTAACGACCACAATACCCTAAATCTATGATGGGTGAAAAGAACATAGTTTCATTATAAATGATCATAATTTGATAAAGTTATTGTTTTTAGATCCTTTTTTCATAGATTTGATGAAATTATATACCATCTAGCATAAGAATATTATGAAATAGATAATTATAATTTCACCCCTTAACCAATTCCCACCATGATATCATCTATTCTATAAATGATGAGTATTCCAAATATATTATTATACTTGAAGAACTAAAATTAACTTTTAATAGATCACGAAATAAATGAAATTATGAAAATATATTTCTCGGTCTTTAGATATATTCTAATTCTAAAATGTTCAGTAGTTGTTATACAATAATACATTAATATCTAAAACCTCGACAATAACTCCCAATGTTTAACATAATCCATTACATAAATATATAACCATAATAATCCTCTAAAATATTTTTGTCCAAATTAAAAACCCAAAAATATGATATATTTGATCAAAAAGTTATTCCCAAATAATATAAACTATCTTATAGTGTCACATTCCAAACATGCTAATACCTTAATCACTACAAAACCTTAATGAAAACATGGATGATTCTAAAAATTAATACTCTTGTTATTCCTTAAATATTAATACTCTCTTTATTCAATAAATAAAATATCACATTATCAAATATTTTCCATAGTTCTAAAAATGAAGTATGATTCATAATAAATTACTATGTCAATAAATCAATAATTGTTCTCAAGGTCACCAATACAATCTGATTTACTTCATTAATGTCAATAATCTATTTATCCCATATAATCATTATTACTTCAATATAAGTCACATATTAAGGATTATCTTCCCCACATCATGTATTCTCTAAAAAAATTACTTTACTACTAAATCACTTTTATTAATTATTGGTACCATTCAGAATATGCTTTCAAATCCTTAAATAAAACTAATGTATCTCAATCCTTATATATTTCATTGAAACACCGCAAGATTTTACGAAAAATATTCTTTTAAATTTAATTAATGTCTTGTGTTGTACGCTACACCAAATGGAGCTTGCACAACACGCATACCTGACTTGTCTTTCATTACACGCAAGCGCGACCTTCCACGATAGCGTGTGTTGTACGCAATACCGAGTTTCGCTAAACAACGATATGCTATTGAAATATTATTAAAACTAGCCGTTATGAATAGTAATACCGACTTTTTGAAATTTTATAAATTTTATATTTGAAAATGGACTTCATTTTTCGATTTGGAATATCGAAATTAGCCTAGGGTGAAATTTTGGTATTTTTCTGAAAACTTTCAATTTTTGATGAATAGTGAAAACACTGAGTTACTATTTAAAACCCGACTTTTTATTTAAATAATTATTTATTTTATTTAAATTTATTTCAGGTCAAAATTTATACATAATACATATATAAGTTCAATATAATTCATTGGAGTCATTTTTTTAATAATTTTAGATATATAAAAATTTTATTGAACTTTTGACCGTCTTTTACCCACCTCCTAGGAGAATTTGCAAATTTACATAAAACATAATTTTACCACTTTTGTGAATGGAATTTCAAAAATCCAAGAGACACAGTTGATGTCAGTAAGTAAAATGTGGTTCAATGAGATGAAAATATTTTTTTGGTGAATAGTAACTTTTTACTTTTATTTACCACGGTTAAAAGTAAATAGGGTAATTAAGGGTAAAAATGATATTATTATTACCCTAACACATGTCCTAATTCTATTGGATAAGTGTAATTCGACCAAAAAAAACCTTAGGAATCAAATATGACCATTTAGGCCTACTTGGATTAGATTAGGACATTTATTATTAATTTATTTAAAGAAGGGTTAAAATAGTTAAAATCAAAGTTTAATAAGTAAATAATTTTTAATATAGGGTTATAAATAAGATAAATTCTACTATAAATATTCATTAGAAATATAAAAAGATTTCCTACATAATGATATTTTATTTTTAATTTTAAGACTTTAAATAATTTAATTTATTTATGACGCAATGATGATACCATAATTATCTTATTAATGAAAGATTGACAAAATTGATGTTATAAATACCAAAATAAATGTAATTTGAGACTTTTTATGAATTCCAAAAATTTTATATGTTAATATAACATGTTATTGTTGATTTAATTAACTTTTTTCGAACTAATCATTCTGTTATTATTTTCACAAAAATCAATTACCAAATAGTGTCAAAATTGACATAAAATAGTTTTTGAAACAAATATTATATTATTAATTGTTATTATATTCTTAAAAATCTATGGCTATTCCAAATGACTTAGATAAGGTTATATATATTAATTAAAAACAACTTGGGGTTCGTTTGGCTTGATATAGTAAGTTTATTAACCTTATAGTGTAAGAACACAAAAAGACATGGTAAAAGTAAAATTATCTAACATAAAGTTAAATCTAACTGATAAGGTTAAAATAGGAACCTAAACTTGTATAAATTGTATTGGATTAGAGGATTTTGACCTTTCCCCACCATAGATTCTAAATAAACTAATTTGGAGCTACTTAAAACCGAATATGACTTTATAATAAAATAATATTTTTAGTTTTTCCAAAGGTGCCCCTCTCCTCCCTTATAAAAGGGCACCTCCTCCCTCTCTTCCTCACACCACTTTGAGCCTTAAATCTTATCCAAACACTACCAATTTCTCTTATAAACTTCCCTATAAACATCCTAGAGGTTCTGGTCTTCTTCAAAGACCAATATTAGTGCCCTAAAAGGAGGTTTCAAAAAGGCGCTTCAAAGAAGAGGTAATGTCCGTTACCGATTCTTTCAACTTTATTTCTTCTTCCACTTCTTCTTCTTTAGTTGTTTCATTATGAAGTAAAAACATCAGTATCACTAATATACGGATATGTTATTATAATTATGAAAAAACCCTATTTAACAATCTATCTATCCTACGGAAAGCGAAATCACCACGCGTGCGTACATACAGAATATCGTCTCTACGCCGTGGTGTAATCTGTTTTTCCACCACCACTTTACATGGATGGGTATAATGCTGTAAATAAATAACTATATATGATTATTGTAAATTGATATTTATTCTGAAATAGTATACATGCACTCCAATACAATTCCACAATCATGGGAATGATATCATCGCTCGTGCGTACGTACGGACTACCGTCTCCACGAACACGATGAGATTCATTTTCCATGATTAACCATTCAAAAATGATTATAAAGTATATATAATGAATAATAATGAAATATATGACATAATAATGCTACTGTATTTATGTGTATATATATATATATATGTATGTCATATAATCAATTCCATTTAATTCAATAAGGAAACGAAAATAGCGTTCATGCATACGTACGTCCTACCGTCTCCATGAACGGTGTATTTTATTCCTTTTATCGATCTATAATATATATGTATATAATGAATATATATTATATATAAATCATGTTTTAATTTCTGGAATTATGTACATCAGGATATAAATAATAATATCAAGAACGACGAGTCGAAACACATACGATAAATGAAACGATTTTACCCAAAACGCTCTTTAACATGGAATTTACAAAAGAACGGGTAATATAAAGTCATAAGTGAACCATATATGATATCATAACAATGAATATGATTCTGTAATAAGTCAATGACATTATTTATATAATTATACCGGAGGTTCGGATACATACGAAGCATATCAGACATAAGGTAAGGGATAAATTTTCAATCTCATTTTTATCTGAGATTGCTTATACGTAAGTATTTACTAGGGTTATTTTTATCATCCATGACCATGTTTTCTAAAAATGTTTTCATAAAATGTTTACTATTCATCCATGAATTTTTAAAGTCTTTTTTACCCTTTATTGACTTTTTACCACATTGTATGAATGGAATCTTTCCTTTGGTCACTACTAGAAAATGCCCCCCCCTATACCCATGGTTTTGGAAAACCATGGGTACAGGTGACTTTTCAAGACCTATACCCACAGTTTTCCAAAACTGTGGGTATAGAGGGGTCTATCCCCACGGTTTTCCAAAACCGTGGGGATAGGTCCTGAAAAGTGACCTATACCCACAGTTTCCCAAAACCCTGAGTATAGGGGGGGGGGGGTTTCTATCCCGACGGTTTTGGGGAAAACCGTGGGGATAGGTCTGGGCTAAAATACCTATACCCACGGTTATAAAAAACCGTGGGTATAGGTCACTTTTGTGTGCGCGGGAAATTTTTTTTTCCGCGGGAAGGAATTTTTTTGGCGGGAACCATATACCCATGGTGCTTCCCTCTATACCCACGGTTTTTATAACTATATTTAACTAAATATATATATATATATACATATAGGTGATGTTAGGGTAGTGGTTAGACGCGGTATTTGCAGCGAAGAGGTTGTGAGATCGAAACTCGGCGACTGCATTATTTTAGGACCTATACCCACGGTTTTGAAACCATGGGTAAAAGCTATTGACACCATGTCAAATGGCTATGTTTCGGTGAAACGGTGGCAGGAAACCTATACCCACGGTTTTGGAAAACCGTGGATATAGGTTGGGGACCTATACCGACATCGTTCCAGCCCACGGTTCCCAAAACCGTGGGTATAGGCTATACCCACGGTTTTGGGGGCTATACCCACGGTTTTGAACCATGGGTATAGGCCGTTTTTCCAGTAGTGGGTTACCATATAAGGTACTTTTTGACTTTTCCGACAAAAGTACGAGGAGAATGTTATTTTTAACTTATACGGCGTGAACAGATTTTTAAGGTTACATAACACCTCATTTTCAAGAAGCTTCCTCTACAAGATTGCATGATTATTTTCAAAAAAACACTTTTCTTTTAAAATTGCATGGAATTTTGTGAAAAGAAAATTATTTTAAAGAAGAAAGGATATTTTACTCAAGAATTCATTTAAAGTGTTTTTCCAAAACTATTTTCCATCTAAGATGACATTATTTCATATGTGTATGTTTCAAGTAATATGTCTCTATGATTTAAATGGTTTCAATTTTCTTATGATGAAATGATATCAAACTTTTAAGGATTATGTTATGATGGCATGATGTTTAAGAATCCCATTTTATTACATGGGTTATGCTATGATGTATGATTTATGATTTTGTGGCACACGAAAGAATGATTTCATTATGAGATGGGTGGGACCTATATATCCCTCCAATGCATTGGGTAAAGATTTATATCTCATGAGATAGACATGGCTGGAATGGTAAGTTAATCTGGTTCAATGTTATAGGACTGAAACGAGGAGTGAACTCGATTCAGAAAGGGAGTTTGTCCACTAAGATGGTCTTGGTAGCAATGCCTTGGCTACTATGGAAACCATGACATGTGCTGAATGGTTGCCAAAATTACATGTTTTAATCCCATTTTATCATGGTTGATGTTCTATTATGATATATGCCTTACATACTTCCACGATTTATGTCTTTTCTCAAGATTTTGATGTTTAAATTTCATGTTAAAGTTTTTGCTTCCAAATGTTTAAGGATTATTTTATGTTATCTATGTTTGCCCTTATTGAGCATTTGAGCTCACCCTTTTTATGTTTTATTTTGCCCCAGGAAGTAAAGAAATGTTTTAGGTAAGGAAACAAAAAGGGGAAGATCATTATGGGAGTTGTTTAAGATATTTCAACATGATTAGAAGTTTATATTCCGAGTTTACAAAGACACTAAACTATCACGATCCTTGTGTGTCTGTTTTTGTTATGTATTAAGTATTACAAAAAAGTAATGTAATGTCCATGTACGTCATGATTAGGGTCTCTACAGTTGGTATCAGAGGCAAAGGAGGTATGAATGTATCCGATCCTTGGGAACTCTCACATGTGAGCGTTGGACGAAGCATGGCTCTCCGCCCAAGGGCTTCATGAGGAAATGGATTCCACTGGGGATGGTGGTGTGTCCCGCCCAGGGGGTGTAGCCGCCCATGGAGTGCCCTGATAGGTATCAATTATAGTCCACTGGAAGTAATTCCAGACCATTATAGTTGGTATCAGAGGAAAGTTTTAGTCAACCTTTGGAAACTAGGATGCAAAAATGTTAGTGAGATCCCTAGAGATATTTCTAAGGTATGTCTAGGGATGCCCCAAAGGATAAGTATACGTGTAGGATATAGTCCAAGAACTATGGTAACGATCTTATAATTTAACCTAAGATGTTAGATATTGAAGGTACTCCCCATTTATTATGTTTTTTTCCCTAGCATGATTTTTGCCTCTCACACTATTCTTTTTGGGTTTTAGACGATGGCTGGAACCCGAAGGAACCGTGTTGATCAATGTAATGGACAATTCAATGATTATCCTCCTGAACAAACAAATGTTATAGGAGATGGAGTGAAAAATATTATTTCTATACTTACACAAGCTATGAATCATTCTAGACTTCCAAATGAGCAGAGAAGGGAACAATATTCTATTGAGTCCTTCATGAGGCAACGTCCACCTTCTTTCAGTGGGTCTTCTGATCCACTTGTTGCTGAACAATGGATCAGTACCACTGAAAAGATATTTTCAGTTCTTCAATGTTCTGAACATGATAAAGTCATCTTAGCAATATATCCTTTGAAAGGTGAAGCTGATCAATGGTGGAATCTTATCAAGAATACAAGGCCAAGAGATGAAATTGAGTCCATGGAATGAGACTAGTTCAAGAACTTATTTTTCAATAAGTACTTCCCCTGTATTCTTCGAACAAAGATGGAGAAGGAGTTTCTTAAACTAAAGCAAAAGGATGATGAATCTGTTGGTATATACGAAGATAATTTTACAAGGCTTGCAAGGCATGAATATGGATTTATCATCCAACCTGAAAGTAAAATTGATCGATTCTTCAGTGGCTTAAAACCAAATCTTCGAAGGGAATTAGCTATGAGAGACTTCAGTAGCTATGAAGAAATTGTGCGTTGTGCTATCAAGGTAGAAATGGAATTTGATGTTATATATCCATCTCATGGTTTTGAAAAGAAACAAAAGATGGAGTTCAAGGAGAAATCTCAGAATAATGGTGAAAAGAAGATGAATGTTTCCTTATTCTAAAAGTGTGGAAAGAAGCATGGTGGAGATTGTCTTAAAGGGACTAGAAAATGTTTTAAGTGTGGAAAAAAAGGTCATCGAGAAGCTGAGTGTTGAAGTAATGGAAAAGGGTTTCTAATGGTGTGAATAAAGAAAAGACTGCAGAGAACGCACCAACAACACTTCAATGCTTCAAGTGCAATGAAATGGGGCATTATACTAATCAATGCCCTAATCCAAGGGTTAATGATGATCGACATGAGCAACCACTTAAGGAAAAGGACAAAGGGAAGTCACATGCGATCACTATTGGCAATGTTGAATATGACAATGATGTGGTAGAATGATTAAGTGTTTATGTAATGGGATTCCAAAGTAATGTTGTATATAGTTTCATGGAAAATTGGAATATTTATGTATTGGTCTATTGTGGTATTCAATAATTTTATGGTACCGGTAACCATGGAAAGTAATTGAGAAATTTTGGTAAGCAGATGATATGCACATAATGAAGGGATAAGAAGATAATGAGATGTTTGATTGTATTCATGAGCTCATGATTGATATAAGGACTAAGTGATATCATGGTTTGAGTATAATGAATTTTGAGGATTTTGGTATGTGGAAAGTGTTAACTTTTAACTGCATTCAAGTTATCACTAAGGTTCAATGGGTATTCATTCTTCAAGAGAATACATGATTAAGGTATTCACATGTTTGTAATTTGACCAACAAGATATATCTTATGATATATAGGGGATAAATGATGTCATTCACGTGATTGTTATGTGACATTTCAAGTAATCATTTTTTTATACTATGAGCATGGACCGAAGTATTTTAGATAAGCCTAAAGATTGGAATGGATTATGTTGGACATAAGTTAGTATTGATTAAGGATAGAACTTTTTTCAATATTATTGATGGGATGTTATAGTAATATAGTTTTTGAAAAAGGACAACCTACAGGATGGGTGACAGCCCATCGCATCGGACAAGGCTGTGGGAATCGAACCCAGAACCGAAGTGCGACTGGCCTTTATCGCCTACCACTGGCCTACAAGAAGTCTCTGGTTAGTAGAAACTAGTTTTATTTTATTACGCGGTATGATATATAAATTATAAGTTCATTTTTGGAATCGTATACGATTAACCTCATCATATATAGACTTATGTATATTTGATAACTTTGCTAACCTTTGGTTTGAAACAGATGGAATGACCCATCATTCTATTACATGATCTGTTAACACTTCACGAATAACAAATTCAACTTTATTTCTTTAAGAGATGAAGTGTAAATTGTTCAAATCATGAACAATAGTGAGATTGTACCAAAATAAAGTAAGTATTTATTCTAATTCAAATTATTCAACTTTAGGGAACTGATCTTGAAAACCAAAAATGTTGTCCTAGTGCCCTTATATCCGATGAATCAGATGGTACCCCAGATCATCACAGATTTATGGCTTTGTGATTGTTGGAATTTTCATAGCCATGTTCTCTACCACTCTCCATCAGAACATGACGGTTAGATTTCTCTTCCATATCCATATTTTCACCTATGTTCTCTTATGTGGAAACCCAGTGATTAGTTAATTTGGGTAACCGTTACATTTCATACGTTAGTTTTTTAAGACAAGTTTTGGTATTCTTTTTTACGATTTGGGTTTCTATTAAAGAAACTTTCGAGTAATAAACCATTTATAACCCCAATGAATTTCAAGGGAGAAATTCATTTTAAGGGGGGTAGAATGTAACACCCCAAGATTTTACGAAAAATATTCATTTTAATTTCATTAATGTCTTGTGTTGTACGCTACACCAAAAGGATCTTTCACAACACACATCCCTGACTTGGCTTGCATTACACGCAAGTGCAACCTTCCACAATAGCGTGTGTTGTACGCAATACTCAGTTTCGCTAAACAACGATATGCTATTAAAATATTATTGAAACTAGCCGTTATGAATAGTAATACCGACTTTTTTAAATTTTATAAATTTTATTTTTGAAAATGGACTTCATTTTTTGCTTCGGAATATCGAAATTATCCTAGGGTGAAATTTTGGTATTTTTATGAAAACTTTCAATTTTTGATGAATAGTGAAAACACTGTGTTACTATTTAAAACCCGACTTTTTATTTAAATAATTATTTATTTTAATTAAATTTATTTTAGGTCAAAATTGATACATAATACCTATATAAGTTCAATATAATTCATTGGATTCTTTTTTTAATAATTTTAGATATATAAAAATTTATTGAACTTTTGACCGTCTTTTACCCACCTCCTAGGAGAATTTGCAAATTTACATAAAACATAATTTTACCGGTTTTGTGAATGGAATTTCAAAAATCCGAGAGACATGGTTGATGTTAGTAAGTAAAATGTGGTTCAATGAGATGAAAATAATTTTTGGTGAATAGTAACGTTTTACTTTTATTTACAACGGTTAAAAGTAAATAGGGTAATTAAGGGTAAAATTGATATTATTATTACCCTAACACATGTCCTAATTCTATTGGATAAGTGTAATTAGACCAAAAACAACCTTAGGAATAAAATATGACCATTTATGCCCACTTTGATTAGATTAGGACATTTATTATTAATTTATTTAAAGAAGGGTTAAAATAGTTAAAATCAAAGTTTAATAAGTAAATCATTTTTAATATAGGGTTATACATAAGATAAATTAAACTATAAATATTCATTAGAAATCTAAAAAGATTTCCTACATAATGATATTTTATTAGTAATTTTTAGACTTTAAATAATTTAATTTATTTATGACACAATGATGATGCAGTAATTATCTTATTAATGAAATATTGACATAATTGATGTTATAAATACCCTAATAAATGTAATTTGAGACTTTTTATTAATTAAAAAAAATTATATGTTAATATGACGTGTTAGTGTTGATTTAATTAACTGTTTTCGAACTAATCATTCTGTTATAATTTTCGCAAAAATCCATTACCAAATCGTGTCAAAATTGACATAAAATAGTTTTGAAAACAAATATTATATTATTAATTTTTATTATATTCCTAAAAATCTAAGTTTCGGCCAAATGACTTAGATAAGGTTATATATATTAATTATAAACAACTTGGATGTTTTTTGTATTTTTATAGTATGTTTATTAACCTTATAGTGTACGAACACAAAAAGACACGGTAAAAGTAAAATTATCTAACTTAAAGTTAAATCTAAATGATAAGGTTAAGATAGGAACATAAACTTGTCTAAATTCAATTGGATGAGAGGATTTAGACCCATCCCCACCTTAGTGTATAAATAAATCAATTGGGTTCTATTTAAAACCGAATATGACTTTATAATGAAATAATAGTTTTAGTTTTTCCAATGGTTCCCCTCTCCTCCCTTATAAAAGGGCACCTCCTCCCTCTCTTCCTCACACCACATTGAGCCTTAAATCTTGGCCAAACACTACCAATTTCTCTTCTCCACTTCCCTATAAACATCCTATAGGTTCTGGTCTTCTTCAAAGTCCAATATTAGTGCCCGAAGAGGAGGTTTCAAAAAGGCGCTTCAAAGAAGAGGTAATGTCCATTACCGATTCTTTCAAATTTATTTCTTCTTCAACTTATTCTTCATTAGTTGTTTCATTATGAAGTATTAAAATCAGTATCACTCATATACTGATATGTTATTATAATTATTAATCAACCCTATTTCACTATCTATCCATCCTACGGAAAACGAAATCACCACGCGTGCGTACGTACGAAATACCGTCTCCACGCCGTGGTGTAATCTGTTTTTCCACCACAACCTTACATGGATGGGTATAATGGTGTAAATAAATAACTATATATGATTATTGTAAAGTGATATTTATTCTTAAATAGTATAGATACACTCTAATACAATTCCACAATCATGGGAATGATATCATCGCTCGTGCGTACGTACGGACTACCGTCTCCACGAATGCGATGAGATTCATTTTCCATGATTAACCATTCAAGAATGATTATAAAGTATATATAATGAATAATAATGAAATATATGACATAATAATGCTACTGGATTTTTGTATATATATATATGTATGTCATATAATCAATTCCATTCAATTCAATAAGGAAACGAAAACAGCGTTCATGCATACGTACGACCTTCCATCTCCATGAACGGTGTATTTCATTACTTTTATCGATCTATAATATATATGTATATAATAAATATATATTATATATAAATCATGTTTTACATTCTGGAATTATGTAAATAAGGATATAAATAATAATATCAAGAATGACGAGTTGAAATATATACGATAAATGAAACAATTTTACCCAAAACACTCTTTAACATTGAATTTAAAAAAGAACGGGTAATATAAAGTCATAAGTGAACCATATATGATATCATAACAATGAATATGATTCTGTAATAAGTCAATGACATTATTTAAATCATTATACAGGAGGTTTGGATACATACGAAGCATATCGACCATAAGGTAAGGGATAAATTTTCAATCCCATTTTTATCTGAGATTGCTTATAAGTAAGTATTTATTGGGGTTATGTTTATCATCCATGACCATGTTTTCTAAAGATGTTTTCATAAAATGTTTAATATTCTTCCATTAATGTTAAAAGTCATTTTTACCCTTTATTGACTTTTTACCACATTGTATGAATGGAAACTTTCCTTTGGTTACCATATAAGGTACTTTTTTACTTTTCCAACAAAAGTATGAGGAGAATGTTATTTTTAACTTATACGGTGAGAACGGATTTTTACGGTTTCATAACACCTCATTTTCAAGAAGTTTCCTCTACAAGATTGCATGATTATTTTAAACAAAACCCTTTTCTTTTAAAATTTCATGGAATTTTGTGAAAAGAAAATGATTTTAAAGAAGAAAGGATATTTTCCTCAAGAATTCATTTCAAGTGTTTTGCCAAAAACTATTTTCCATCTAAGATGACATTATTTCCATCCAACATTAAAAATTTTATTCATGAGAAAGGAGAGAGATACAGGATCATGGGGGATGGAAATAATGTAGCCCAAGGGCATCGCCCCATACAAGGTTCACCCCCTCCGGTTTCATACAGGACACATTGGTAAGACACGTCACCCGCATACCAGGAACTGCAATAGAAGCCATATAATCAGCCACTTTGTTACCCTCTCGCCACGTGTGAGAAATTCTAACTCTGTCATTCAGGAGAGCCTTGCACATTCTAATAGTGTAGGTAATAGCCCAGGGTGTACTGCCTCTACCATGGAGGGCGTCGTGGGTAATCATAGAGTCCGTCTCCAAATGGGTAATGCAGATACCCCTGTGTCTGCATAGGGATAAGCCTGTCAGAACCGCCAATGCTTCTGCCCGAATAGACGAACCACTGCCAAAGTGAGCTGAGAAAGCCACCACTAGACTCCCTTTGGAGTCCCGAAGAACTCCTCCTCCCCTCATGTCACCCAGAACACAGGAACCATCTGTATTAAGCTTAAGCCCTTCGCTAGGGGGAATCCAGTGAATCCATATACCCCGCGCCACCCCACCTTCCCCGGTGGCACTCCTTGGAAGCGCCTGCTACACCCGCAAGGGTAACCTTCCCCCTCCAATTCCCGCTGCGCCAATCAGGTCAATCAGCATGCATCGGATGTTAGCCACCACAGAACGACCAGAGGTGCTTCTCCCCTCATATCTTGCCCTGTTCCTGGCTTGCCATAAGTGCCAACATGCCGCATTGAAAATAGCCGCACGTACCTTAGACTCCTCCCCTGAAACACTATCCCCCTGGAACCAGTGCTCCATAAACAGCTCCACACTGCCTCCTTGCTCAAGGAAGCCTGAGAAGACACCAAAGAACTTCCAGACATGCCGGGCCCAATCACCCTAAAAAAATATAAGGTTCATGGTTTCTTCGCTTTTGTTCCCGCAGCAATGGCAGCACGAAACAAGGCTGATCCCCAGCCGTTTGATGTGGTCATCAGAGGGTATCGCTTTGTTGCGTATCCACCAGGTAAGAAAGTTGAGTTTGGTTGGGATCGAGTTGCACCAGGCCACATTGTTCCACCTATCTTTCCGCCCCTGTATACCGCTCATCCTGCGAAAATCCTTGGCGTTGAACCTCCCCGACATGGACGGTGTGAAGACGCAGGTGTCCTGCTCCGAGCTCATGACCACAGAGTCGAAAATCTCCTGCAGGCGGGCGTCGAGAACCGATTTGTAAAACAGGGGATATGAACTTGCCTCCCTAAAGGAGATTAGAGGGACCGGGCATCCTGGGTATCCTAATACTTCACCCGCCCAGTTATGTTGCCAAAATAGAATGCTCCCTTCCCCATCAATCCATCGAGAGAGAGGAAGGAGGATTGGAATGATATTAAAAACCGAGGACCAAAGAGTCGTCCCCCTAGCTGACCCGTACATCGTATCCTCCTTATATCGCTGAGCCATCTGCGTTCCCCACAAGGATCGGGCTTCAATGGACTCCCATGCAAGATTTTCATGCATGGATGGAATCAACTCCACCATACTCCGGACATTGATCCCCCTTCATAGATGGGACGAGCCATCTTACTCCACGACACCCAGCGTCTCTTGCCCCCGCATGACGCATCCCATATAAAGCGCGCGAGAATCCTGTCAATAGCCCTTATGACTCCCTTCGGCACACTCGTGGAAGCCAAGGCATGCATTGGGATAGCAGAAAGAACACTATTGACCAGGGTTATCCGGCCTCCGAAGGAAAGAAAGTGGTTTTTCCAGTTCAGGATGCGATCCGAAATCCTGCTCACCACTTTGTCGAAGTCCCTGTTCCGCACCCGATCTGCCGATAAAGGAACACCAAGGTAGTCCATGGGGAATGATCCTCTCCGCATTCCAAGCACGTTCTCCATCCTGGCCACCCTGCTCGTATTGCATGATACAGGAACATAGAAATTGATCTTTTCCCTGTTAATGAGTTGGCCACTCTACTCACTGTACTCCTCAAGGATCCGGTTCAGCACTTGAAGAGACCTCCACCCGGCATTCATGAACACAATGGAATCATCCGCGAACATCAAATGCGACACCGGGGGGGCTCTGAACTTTTTCCATTATGGACTAATGGCTCCTTCACAAACGCCTTTGGTGATCAACCTGCTCAGGGTGTTCTGCATAATAATAAAAAGACTGGGAGATAGCGGGTCACCTTGCCGAAGACCATGAACGGTTTTAAAGAAGCCATGCGTTCTCCCCATAAACGATACTGCCATCCACGGTGAACACACGCACCTGAAGATAAGATCGCATGCCCAGTTCGAAAATCCCATCTTCGCGAGCACTCTATTGATAAAGCCCCATTCCATTCGGTCGTAAGCCTTATTCATGTCCATCTTGATTACCATATTGGAACCACGAGAAGGGGTGTTCAGATCCTTTAACAGCTCCTGTGTCATCGCCACTGCACCCTGGATCGATCGGTCTTTGACGAAGCCATGTTGTTCCAATGCAATCCACCGGGGAAGGAAGCTGGCCATCCGCCTGTTCAGAATGCTCGCCAGGACCTTGTAAGGGAAATTACACATGCTCACAGGCCGGTAGTGGGAGAGGGCGGAAGGATCCTTAACCTTCGGCAAGAGGACCAGTGTAGTCACAGACGCTATCCGTGGGAGGCCACCCCCTCGGAAGAAATCATGAATCGCAGAAATAAGGTCACCTTTCACCTCCTCCCAAGAGCGCCTGTAGAAGGAGCCAGGGAAGCCATCAGGGCCTGTAGCGCTATCTGGGTTCAGGTTCCACACTGCCTCATGCACTTCCCCTTCATCCGGGGTGCCTTCCATCACAACATTCTCTTGCGTCGAGACAGTGCTCGAAAGCCCTTTCCAAAGCTTGGCCTCCCCTGAAGGATACCCACGAGACATGCTACCATTGGTGCCCACAAGAAGTTCCTTAAATAACGTGCATGCCATACCCCCAACCACATCCGCATCATCTGAAAAGGAGCCATCCTCCATCGCGAGATTTGGTTTCACTACGCGTCTCCTCTCCCGAATGGATGCATGGAAGTACGCAGTATTCCTGTCTCCTTCCTTCAGCCATTTGACCCTAGATCGATCCCTTGCATGACGCTCTTGGGAAAGCACCAGCACCTCCAGAGCACTCTTCAACTCTGCAAGCTTACCAAAGCACCCTTCATCCCAGCTCTCCTCAAGCAGGACCTCGAGGCTTTGGATCTCCTATTTTAGCACTTCCATCTCCTGATCCGGAGAAGGGCGAGACCTAGCCCACCCCAGGAGATCTTACTTTAGGCGTCTTAACTTATGGTGGAAGCCCACCCAAGCATGGCCCCTGGGGGGCTCACTCTAGCATCTCTTGACCACATTATGGTATTCCGAGATGCTCGCCCAATGGCTGGAGAACTTAAAGCCCTCCTGCGCAACTTCTGTCCTGCTAGGAGACAACAGAAGCGGCGAATGATCAGAGATACTACGTGACAGATGACTCACCTTCACCTCTGGGAATCTGGATATTGCGTGGATATTGGCCAAGAAACGGTCTAGCCTACTCCAGCTTCGAATTCCCCCCCTTCGGTTGTTGCAACAGGTAAATGGATCGCCTGAATAGCCCAGGTCCATTAACCCCTTCCCTGCCGCAAATTGCACAAACGACACGCAAGCCCGCCTCGCGAAGTCACCCCGCCCCTTCCTCTCATCCGGATGCATGATGATGTCGAAATCCCCTCCCACCATCCGGGGCAGGTCACCTGGGTCGAACCTATTGAGTTCAAGCCACAGGACCTCCCTTCACTAGGCATCGCAGCTGCCATAAACCACAGAAATGAAGACCTCTTCTCCACCGGTCGAGACCTTGGTCGTGATGTGCTGATCACCAGCCGCCATCATCACCACAGTGACTTCCCTTTTCCAGAACAGCCAAATGTGGTTGTTAGTCGGAGCTGCATGCATATACTCATGCATGTTGAGTTTGCGATAGAATTCTTGGATCTTGACACATTGCTGTTTGTGTTCGATGATCGCCACCATTTTGGCTTTATGGTTCCTGACTTCCGAAACTAGAAAGTCAGTCTTCACCCTCGCCCCAATTCCTCGGGCATTCCAAATAATGACGGGAAACATTAAAACAGAACTGTCCTGGATTTGGCCCCAGGACCTATGGTCGTTCCAGACGTAGCTGAGGAGCTCTCCCCCTCCTGAAGTTTCCTCTTCATCTGCCTAGTGCACATACCTTTGCACGAATCCAGAGAGAGCTTAGCGGAGCAGGGTGAAGACTGAGGGGTCTCCAGGACGGGCCCATCCACTGCCTTCGCCACTCGAGCCGGAGACACCTCCCCCACAGATTCCCGAACCCCAGGCCGGACCGAGACACCACAACTGCCTCTAATGGCCGAAGCGCCAACCTCCGCAACTGTACAACCTCCTGGCGAGTGTCCTTGAGCACGCAACCTAGCCCCTTCCGGGACGGTCACCAGGGAAGGGCATGCCACCTGAGCATCCCAGAGGACCGGGGCAACACTTGAGCTGGCGACCAAGGAATTTCCCGGGAACTGCCAGGTAGAAGGGACCAGGCCCTTGGGCACTCTCAGGAGGAAATTCAACAAACCCTCCAGCCACCTGAAACTATTCTGGAACGCGCGAGCTCTCAGAAGAAACCTCTTGCAGCATGCTAGGAAGGAGGGCCGGGGGAAGACCAGAAGACCGACAGACCAACTGCGAACCCAAAGACGGGGCTGGTCCACGAAGAGGCAAGGAAACATCCGTGAGTGGCTTGGAACCAGCTTCAGCACGGCGACGGCCTCCGATTGTACGCCTGCGACAAGACTGAAGAGAATGGCCCTGAAGTAAACATGACGAGCAATACCTAAGAAACACAGGGTACCCGACATCCTGAACCCAATCCACTAGCTCCGGTACTTGCAGAGAGATCTTCTCCGGAACTGGGCGCGCGAGATCCAGTTCCACGCAGATCCGAGCCACCATGACCTCCTCACCGCGTCGAGTACGGACATCAGAGCAAAGAAATCCACCCAACGCGTCCCCTATGGCCTTCAGAAAAGCACCATTCTGAAAAGGAAGAGGTAGACCCGGAAGGTTGACCCACACCGCCACCCGGGGGTATTCCTTCCCTTTGTGAGCTTCCATCGACCAACGGGTCAAGCTGAACCGCCACCGGGACACGCCCCTAGGAGGGAAACACCAGGCGCGGATGAAGTCCGCCTCTGAGGCCAGCAAAATGCAGAATGAGTTCCTGTGGAGAACCGAAACACGAGCCTCGCCCTGCAACCCCCAAGAGTCCACAAAGCGTTGAAAAACTTGCAGGGGTGGTTTCTCAGCGCCAAACCGTGCCACGAGAGACCAACGCAAGCCAGCAGAGGCATCGGAAAATGCCTGCGCCGGCGCCTTCATAGACACCCGCGAACCTTCCCTAACAACCGAGTGCGAGAAAGCTCCAATCTCCGGGAACCAAGGCCGCTGAGCGCCCTGGCCCTGCCTGCACAGGGCATCCCTGAAAGAACGCACCGCAAGCCCCACCCGAGGAGGCGCCTCTGATACCACCCATGTAGGATCGGCCGGAGGGGAACCAGGACCTAGGGGAAGCGACGTCAGGACCGGGGACGGCGCGGAGGGCCGGAGCGCCGAAGGAGCAACGGTCGGAAAATTTTGAAAACCACAAAGCGCGTGGGTCGCGTTCTCCGGAAGTGTAACCATCGTTTTCATATGACATTATTTCATATGTGTATGTTTCAAGTAATATGTCTCTATGATTTAAATGGTTTCAATTTTCTTATGATGAAATGATATCAAACTTTTATGGATTATGTTATGATGGCATGATGTTTAAGAATCCCATTTTATTACATGGGTTATGCTATGATGTATGATTTATGATTTTGTGGAACATGAAAGAATGATTTCATTATGAGATGGGTGGGACCTATATATCCCTTTAATGCATTTGGTAAAGATTTATATCTCATGAGATAGACATGGCTGGAATGGTAAGTTAATCCGGTTCAGTGTTACAGGACTGAAACGAGGAGTGAACTCGATTCAGAAAGGGACTTTGTCCACTAAGATGGTCTTGGCAGCAATGCCTTGGCTACTATGGAAATCATGACATGTGCTGAATGGTTGCCACAATTACATGTTTTATTCCCATTTTATCATGGTTGATGTTCTATTATGATACATGCCTTACGTACTTCCACGATTTATGTCTTTTCTCAAGATTTTGATGTTTAAATTTCATGTTTAAGTTTTTGCTTCCAAATGTTTATGGATTGTTTTATGTTATATATGTTTGCCCTTACTGAGAATTTGAGCTCACCCTTTTTATTTTTTATTTTCCCCAGGTAGTAAAGAAAGGTTTTAAGTAAGGAAACAAAAAGTGGAAGATCGTTATGGGAGTTGTTGAAGATATTTCAACATGATTAGAAGTTTATATTCCGAGTTTCCAAAGACACTAAACTATCACGGTCCTTGTGTGTCTGTTTTTGTTATGTATTAAGTATTCCGAAAAAGTAATGTAATGTCCATGTACGTTATGTTTCGGGTCTCTACAGTTGGTATCAGAGTCAAATGAGGTAGGAATTTATTCGATCCTTGGGAACTCTCACATGTGAGGGTTGGACGAGGCATGGATCTCCGCCAAAGGGCTTCATGAAGAAATGGCTGCCACTGGGGATGGTGGTGTGTCCCACCCAGGGGGTGTAGCCGCCCATGGAGTGACCTGATAGGTATCAATTATAGTCCACTGGTAGTAATTTCAGACTGTTACATTCATGATTATTAAAACCCAAATTTCATTGATGAAACACTTTTACATAATTCCTCAATCATTCCATTTCAAATTTATTAATAGCATAAGTTTGGCCTTCCCCCTTGACATTCTATACGGTAAGTTACCTTGATTCTTGGGAGATTAGGTTGAATAATTCACCATATATATACAGTTGAAACATTGAACATTATCATTTTATTTCATAAACATTGATTCATGTTATTGATTTCCTTTCTCTCCACACTTCAAGAAAACCCCCTTTCCCTTCAAGTAAGTACCTAGGTGTTTCTTTCCATAATTATCACATATTGAAGGTTTTATCCTACTCTTATTTTCCTTTATCTCATTTATTTTTTCTTGGTTCTTAGACATCATATTCTTATCTTTATTTCTGTTGAAAATATATAACTTTTTTACTTATTTATCCATAATAATATCTTTTTTTACCATTTCATCACATGGTACAAATATATGAGAAACTAGTACCCTTTAGAAACTCAGCTTTGTCCCATCAAATAATAACTTAATAATACTTTCCAGGTTATGTATGTAGTTTTAATCATGCATGTATAGTCTTTTAATGATATCCTCATACTCTTACACACCCCCTTCTTCCTTCTACTTTAAAATTAGGAAGTTTCTTTCCATTTTATCTTATTGTTCTTAAGAGATTTTTTTCTCAAAGAAAATAATTTTATAATTTTTTCATTCCTTACTTTATATTTATTTTACCTCTTAAGTGTTCTAGATCAATGACCAACATGGATCGAAATCTCCTTTATAATAATAAACTGTTATAGTAACCTTTCACTTTCATTGAATCCCAATGATAAGAATTTATTTTTGAGAGATTTAATCCATCACTCAACTACTAATGGATTAGTAGTTCTACTAGAAGATGAAATATTTGTTTTTATGAATTGATCAAACATACGAGAATCACATTTTGGAATAATAGGTTATTCCAAACAAGAAAAAAAAATCATAACCTAGAAAAGATTACCTAATATGGCCATGATCTACTCATTTATAATACTAGTTTTATCGACATTCTCAGTAGGGAAATCTGCACATTGTCTACAGGTGTTGATTTCCTTTATTCTATTAGGAATTGTCACTAAATAATGGCACAAAATTAGTTAGCTAATAATCATCATGAATATTGATCCATAAAATAAAATCTCTATAATGACAAAATTTATCAAATACTACAAGGGATTATCATTATTTTTATGTCATCTATGTTTATTAAAAATCTAGTTCTTATGGTTTCAACTAAACTTCATTTGATATCAACTATACCAACCCCAAATACTGTAACCCAGAGTCAATTCATACTTTATTATATTGGCATTGATACATGGGAACTAATCATGAAGGACCAATCCTTTTGGTGGTCTTAAAGAACAAGATACATATGTGATTACCAAATTTCATTATAAATATGAGATACAAAGAATTAAACATTATTTCATATTTAGTATTATTTATAATATAATTTTTTTATAATTTGGGTAAAATAAAACACAAAAAAGTGTGAGATCATATCTTCAGTAAGAGTTATGTACAACATAAGATATTATGAATCAATAAGGCGTAATCAATATGGAAATGTAAATAACTAAAAATACATGACATTTAATTAATAACTTGAGCATGAAATGAATCTATGGATAATATCAATGAAAAAATCTCAATGATAATGATGAATAAATTCTCAAAAAATTAAATTCATACTACTGGAGGTTATGATATAAAAAACCATGATATATCTCCCATAATGACCTTGTGCCAAGATAATTTAAAACTATGGGAAAAGACACATTTAATTCTAGCTTAATTATTTGTCTCATGATAACCATCGATGAATCAAGGGGATATATAATTCTATGCCCCACCCATTATGACATTTCCAATGAATTCCTCATATATCAAATGATATATTAAATTATAGAGAAATATTCTTTATCAATATGTTTCTATATTGATTAAATAATATGTATTATCAATAATTTGTCAGTCAATCAAATAATGTTTAAACTAAAACAACATATAAAAAATAGTATATGGTTTGGGAAATAATCATATCAATGATATAGAGAATATGGATATTTATGTGAAATTTAATTTTTAATTATCACAATAAAATGAATGTTTCAAGAGAATTTTAGTAACAACAAAATTAAAAAGAGATAAAGGATGACCTTCAATTCCTTAGAAGTACTAGTTTTGAAATAACATAATGTATTGTAATGAATAGATTCAAAATATTAAAATAACCTTTATCGAAATGGGTTTCTTTTTAATACCTTTTAAATCATATAGACTAATATATAGAGTTTAAAAAATTTTGGTGACATTATGGTCGGTTAACATCGTATAAGTTACAAAAATTAACTTTCAAATTTTCGAAAGAAAGTTGAAAATAAAACCTTTAGGGAAAAATTTATAAATATTTCTTTAATAAGATGTTAAAAATAAAGAATAAATTAAAACATCCTTTATAAATAATTTGGGAAAATAAAATTTATTTTTGAAATAGTTTTTTGAAAAATATGGATATGGAAGAAAAATATACCCGATCTAGAGGAGAAATAAGGTAAACTTTTCTTTTAAACATCAATCATGAAATGGTAACTATAATTGAATCATTAATCATCATGAAAAAAGTATATATTCATATTAAGTAAATAAAATTTTATTATATACACCACATAAATGTAAATAGGTGCATATTAGCAAATATGTCTCAATGGAGTGGAAATTGAGACGAAATTCCTTACCTCAAGTTTGAATTTTCTCATAGGTGATATAACCTAGTTTATAATAAATTTAAATTTATTATAATTACATAAAATAACCATATTAATATCTATAATATCATATATGATTCATTTATAAAATTTTATCACCTGTTTCAGGATAATCTTTTGTTATTATCATTATATCGGGTGTTAGCTACTATGTTTTTCAAGTGTGTTTGGATTCGGTAGTCTCAGTACTTGCATATTTATCTTGGATAAATCCTATATAGAATGATATTAAAGTTATAAATATCATATATATTCAATATAAATGTATTTACAATCATCCATATAAGGTAGTTCTTCAAAAATGAATTACACCATTCATAAAGATGGTAGGTCGTACATATGCATGAAAAATGTTTTCACAATTCAGTGGATGGAAATAATTAAAGTTTAATAATAATTAATATTTAAAGTATAAATATTATTTCATATATATATATATATATATAATATTCATTATATCTAACCTTATTATAATCCATGAAGAGAATAAATCAAAATAGATCACATCACTTCGTGAAGGTGGTAGTCTACACGTACTCACGAGCGACATTATCATTTTCCAATGGATTGGATGTTAAGAATTTATATAATAAATTATAGTTTCAAAATAATATTTATTTATTAAATGACATATATATAGTATTTATTTACATATTTATAACCATCCAATTATTGTGGTAGTGAAAAATGAATTACACCGCTACATGGTGATTGTAAGTCATACATAAGCATGAGTGATGTTTTTTTCTTTTCATAGGATGAAAACAAGACGGATTATGGTAGTAACATAATCATAATAACATATCAGTATATTTATAATAGTATATTTGTCATTTTAGTAAGTATAAAACACATTAATAATATGTAGAAGATGAAATATACTTAAAAGAGTTGGTAAAGATGATTACCTCTCATTTAGTAAACTTCCTTTATATATCTTCTTACAGAACCTAACGTTGGTATTTTGGAACATACAAAACCTATAAGACATAGATAAGGATGTTTATGAGAGAAATTTTAAGGTTTTTATCGAGATATATGGATAAAAATTCCTTAAATAAGTAAATGAGAGGTTCCCTTTTACAGTTGAGGGGAGGAAATTTTTGTATTTTCTTAAATTATAAAATTAATATAAATTATTTGTCCAAGGGAAAATAGCTAAAAATTGATATAGTTGGAATATAAATAAATATAATTTGAAATAATATCAATAAGTAAAAATTTTAAATGTTTTGTATTTTTTGAACCTTTTATTTAAGTTCTAACCCCTCATTAACCATTTTAATAATTACCATAATTTTAATGTTTCCACCCTTTAAGGGTCATAACTGTTACAATACGGGTAAAAAAGAATCATAAATGGACCATGGTTGTTGTTTAAACCACATAAAATTAATTTTTATGAACCTAATAATTTTATAATTTTTAAATAATCTAATACAATATTATTTATTATAAAATATTATTAATGTCAATTTTGACACTATTCATTTAATATGACTTTAAATACATCAAGAAAAGAGGAAATTCAAATATAATTATTTAATAATTACCTAAAATTTCATATAGATACAAAAAAATCATGATAATTATTAAATCATTCAAATTATATTTTTTTTTATAATTTTTAAAATCATTTATTTTAATTTTCTATTAATTAAATAAATACAGTGTCAATGTTGCACACACATTTAATGTAATTATTTCATCACTAAAAATTATAAATAAGTTACCATGATGAATGTAAATTATTTATATTTAAAATTACTATTTATAACCTAAAATATAATTATTTTATCCATATGTGACAATTTTAAAGATAATAAAACAAATAAAATTTCATTTTTACTTTTCTTTAAATAAGATAATATAAAAGTCAAAATCAAGAAAATATGGAAAAATGCCATATATTCAATAATTCCATGATTATTTATTATATTTACACATAAAAGTATATTAATTAAATTTATTGGGTCATTTTTTAGTCCTTATAATTTTTTACCATAATTACCGCATTTACTGTTTACTGTGGTAATAAAAATTATTAAGATTACAATTCCTAATGTCTAAAATAAAATAAAATATTTACCAAATTTAAACCCAATAATTTAAAATAAATATTTAATTATTAATAAATAATTCCATATAAGTGGAAGAATTTAATTTGAAATAAAACCCAAAAAATGTGATCAAAAACATTTTTTTCTTCAGAAAAATACCTTTTTAAGTACAAAAATGTTGTTATATTGAATTCAAGTATAATATTCATTTCAAATAAAATAAATGGATTAATAAAAATATAATAGACCTAATTTTAAATATAAATAATTATTAAATAAAATGGATCCTTTTTAATGCTAAAATCAAAAATAAATTTTTTTAATAAAAAATGTTATTTTTCACTATTCACTAAAAAAATAAATCTTGTAAGAAAAGTATGAAAATTTAAACTAAAGATAATTTATATTATTTGATTAGAAAAATGATATTATTTTTATGAAATACAATTTATATAATTTATAGAAATTACATACAATATTTACTCAAAAAAATTAATTAAAATAATTTTTGAAGAAATCGAATTTTTGGAGAATAAAATAACTTTTTTGGAAATTGAGTACTTATTTTATAATATTTAATAATTATATTTTTATTTATTAGGTAATTTATATATATTTCATAATTTGGTTAATACTATTCATATCCTATAATTAAATGGCCAGGTTATATATAACGAACCATACTTTACATACATTTTTATTACTTCAAAATTGAAGCACACTTATTACAACATATAACAAAACCATGAAAGGATCGTATAGGTATAGTGTCTTTAGAAACTGGGAAACAGAAACAACTAGTTCATAAATCATCTACATCATCTCCCTTTTATTTTATCATATCTAGAGTCCCTTTTGGCATATCTTACTTAATACCCTTCTTCCTGACTTGGGGAAAAGAAAACATACAAAAGAGTGAGCTCAAAAGCTCAGCAAGGGTAAACAAAAGAAATATCAATCATATCATATTCATAAGAACATAAAATTTTGAAAATCTTAACCTACAAAAGAGATCATAATATCATAACATGGGATAAGTCATGGTTGTGCAATGTAAATCCCAATAATCACAACATAAAACCTTGTGTCATACACACATAGTCATAGAGAATCATTTCTTAGTATTCAAGACTCATTGCCAAGAACATCCTAGCGAACAAAGTTCATTTTTGAACCGAGTTCACTGCTCATTTCAGTCATGTATCACTGAATTGGATTAACCTGCCGTTCCAGCCATGTCTATCTCATGAGATATAAATCTTTACCCAATTCACTGGAGGGATATATAGGTCCCACCCATCTCATAATGATACCATTCTTATGTGTGACACAAAATCATAAATCATATATCATAGCATAACCCGTGTAATAAAAATGGGATTCTTAAACATCATGCCATCATAAATCATATAAGATAAAAGGACTTCATAAAAATAATTCCATCATAATCAAATCAATGTATAAATAGGTATATAAATATAATCCTATATTATCTTATATGGAAAATAATTTTGATAAAACACTTGAACTCCATTATTAAGGAAAATATCCTTTCTACTTCAAAAACATTTTCCTTTATTAACATGTCATAAAACATTAAACTAAAAGAAGTTAATTAAAAATAAACTTTAAAACTTGTAAAGGAAGCCTCATGGAAATAATTTTCTAAAAATCCATTCATGCTTTATAAGTTAAAGAAAAATATTCTTCTCGTACTTTGGCCGGAAAAATCAAAAAAGTACCTCATACTAAAAATGACAAAAGATTCCTTTCATATATTTTACTAACAACTCACCAATGAGTAAAATTAGATTCAAACAATTTTAGGAGGTTAAAAATATTATTACATATTTACGAACATGGATGTGGATGATAAAAATTCCCCAGTAAATTCTGAAGTATAAACAATCTCAGATAAAGATGAGATTGCGAGATTTTCCCTTACCTTAGGTCAGATTTGCTTCGTAAGTGTCCGAACCTCCTGTATAATGATTTAAATAATGTAATTGACTTATTACAGAATCATAATCATTGTTATGATATCATATATTGTCATATTCTTAGCTTCGTTTTAGTAATATTTCATTGCTACTTGTTATTCAGGTGTTTATTGCTTTTTGTTCTTATACATGTTTTGTCGAATAAACTCTTATTATTATTTTTAGGTTATAGATAACTCATTTTCCAGAATGATATTAGTATAATATATGTCATATTTTTTCATTCAATTCATTTATATAATCATTATTCAATGAAGATCATGTAGAACGAGTCGTATCACATCGTGGAGACGGTTGGCCATACGCACGCACGAGCGATGATATCGTTCCCATGACCGTGGAATTGTATTGGAGTGTATGTAAACTATTTCAGAATCAATATCAATTTACAATAATCATATATAGTTATTCTTTACACCATTATACCCATCCAAGTAAGGTGGTGATGGAAAACAGATTACACCACGGCGTGGAGACAGTATTCCGTACGTACGCACGCGCGGTGATTTCATTTTCCGTAGGATGGATAGAAGGTGAAATAGGGTTGTTTCATATTTATAATAAAATATCAATATATTAGTGATACTTAAGTTATTACTTCATAATGAATCAACTAAAGAAGAGTAAGTAGAAGAAGAAATAAATTTGAAAGAATTGGTAATGGATATTACCTCTTCTTCGACACGACTCTTTGAAACCTCCTCTTAGGGAAATAAAATTGGTGTTTGAAGAAGACCAGGAACTCTATAATATATATCACTATGGAAGTTTATAAGAGAAATTGGAAGGTTTTGGCTGAGCTTGAAGGCTCAAAGTTGTGTAAAGAGGAGAGGGAGGAGGTGCCCTTTTATAAGGGAGGAGAGCGGCACCTTAAGAAAAAACTTAAAATATTATTTTATAATAAATTCATATTCAGCTTTCAATAGCTCCAAACTGATTTATTTTAAATATATGGTGGGTATGGGTAGAATTACTCTCAACCAATTGGTTTTATACTAGTTCAGGTTACTATATAAACCTTATCATTTAGATTTAACTCTAAGTTAAATAATTTAACTTTTACCGTGTCTTTTTGTTTTCTTACACTATATGGTTAATAAACATACTATAACAAGCCAAACAGACCCCAAGTTTTTCATTATTAATATATATAACCTTATCTAAGTAATTTGGATGAACCTTATATTTTTATGAATATAATAACAATTAATAATATAATATTTGTTTTAAAAACTATTTTATGTCAATTTTGACACTATTGGTAATTTATTTTTTTTTGTGAAAATTATAACATCATGATTAGTTCGAATAAAGATAATTTAATCAATACTAACATGTCATATTAATCTAAAAAATTAGTGTAATTTATAAAAAGTCTCAAATTACATTTATATTTGTATTTATAACATCAATTATGTTAATATTTCATTAATAAGGTAATTACTGCATCATCATTGTGTCATAAATAAATTAACTTATTTAATGTCTAAAAATTAAAAATAAAATACCATTATGTAGAAAATATTTTTATATTTCTAATTAATATTTATAGTCGAATTTATCTTATTTATAACCCTATATTAAAAAAGTTTTTGTTATTAAACTTTGATTTTCACTATTTTAACTCTTCTTTAAATAAAATAATATTAAATGTACTAATCTAATCCAAGTGGACCTAAATGGTCATATTTTATTTATAAGGTTGTTTTTGGTCGAATTAAACTTTTAAAATAGAATTAGGACTTGTGTTAGGGTAATAATGATACCATTTTTACCCTTAATTACCCTATTTACTTTTAACTGTGGTAAATAAAAGTAAAAAGTTACTATTCACCAAAAATTATTTTTATCTTATTGAAGCATATTTGAATCTTTTATACTAACCCTATCTATCGGGTTTTCTAAATTCCACTCTTAAAAGCGGTAAAATGAAGTTTTATGTAAATTTGTAAAAAGCTCTTAGGAGGTAGGTAAAAGATGGTGAAATGTTCAATAAAATTTTTATATATCTAAAATTATTATGAAATGACTCCAATGAATTAAATTGAACTTATATAGGTATTACGTATCATGTTTTACCTAAAATACATTTAAATAATTATTTAAATAAAAAATTCGGTTTTTAAATAGTAACCCAGTGTTTTCACGATTCATCAAAAATTTTCAGTTTTCAGAAAAATACCAAAAATTCACCCTAGGATAATTTTGATATTATGAATCCAAAAATGAAGTCCATTTTGAATGATAAAATTTATAAAATTTCAAAAATTGGTTATTACTATTCATAATGACTAGTTTATATAATATTTTAATAACATGTCGTTGTTTAGTGAAACTCGGTATTGCATACAACGCAAGCTATCGAGGAAGTTTGATCTTGCGTGTAACACAAGCCAAGACAGTGTTGTGTATAATGAAAGATTCCTTTATATAACATAATACATAAAAACAAAATATTTCTCATAAAATCTCGGGTGTTACATTATATCAGAAATATTTAAATAATAACATATCTTTGTTCATTTAAGCTCAATGTTGTGTGCCTTATATGCTATTAAATATAGTGTTACTTTAAAATCACAGGGTGTTACATCATGGATTCATAAAAAAATGTAATTTGATAATCTATGAGGTGGTTCAAGTTGAGATTATTGGAGATATATCATCAGTTTTAGATGGTTATGGGAAATGATCAGTTTTCTTTAGATATAATATTATTACAGATATATCCATATGATTCTATCCTTGAATAGTATTGGTTTCACATTGTACAATATTACGTGTATTTATATCAGTGATATGTTATTTCCTATAACCCTATAGGGGATTATGTAACCTTTTTTTGGAGAGGTAGGTATTCATTTGGAGCATTAATGTATCGATATGTGAGATATTACCTCTCAGTTAGAGAACATGACGTCTTAAGCATATGAGGTAGAGGAGTATAAGCTTACTAGAGTTATGTTGGAGTTTTATTGTGTTTGTTAGAGGTAGTAATGATTTTACTTCCATAACATGACACTATGATTGGGATAGATATATTTTCTTGTGTTTCACCCGTTATGCTAGAAAAATATCATATAGAACCAATATAGTTTCAGGAGATGAGGATCTAGATTAGGGACTTGCCGTCGAAAGGATTTATACAACCTAGTGTGTTTTAATTGGTATATATCGTGTTATTTTTTAATAACGAAGATTGTAGCATGATGTTATGTATATACTATTGATGAATGAAATTGGTAATGATAAAGTATCATTATCTGTTACCTCATATTTGTGATCTCTTAGATTAGTTAAAAGGTGCAATTTAGTTATTAAAGATCAATTTATATGTTTTACACAATCAGATGAGTGTTAAATATGAAGATATTCCAAAGATATATTTTTGACACTGATGTGGACACTTTGAATTTTTTATTTCCACTTAGAGTTACAAATGAAACAATGATATTTATAGAATTTATGAATTGGTTGTTTTAACAAAATCTGGACAATTTCTTTTATTGTATCCATAAATGATTGTTTTATTTATGGGAAAAAAAGATCATGTGGATAATCTCATGGTTGTTTTTGGAATTATTGAGGATGTATCAGCTGTATACGAAATTTTCAAATTACCACTTTTTTCATATAACCTTCACATCATAGGACATGTTATATCATAAGATGGTGTTTCAATAGATCCATCGAATAATGAAGCTATTATTTTTAGAGGGAATTAAATATTATTTAGTGTTTATTAGAATTTCTTAGGTATTATAAAAGGTTTATACAATAATTTTATTATATAGAGACTCCTATATCAACCTTTACTAAGATGGGACATGCTTTTTTATAGTGAGATAATTTCTAAAAAACATTTAAGAGTTCAAAGGAGAATTGGAGATTACTCTAATTATTCAATTATTTAATGAAGGAATTTCCTATTAGGATTATTATGATGCATCTCATTAGATATCAAGATGTGTTTTGATATAAGAAATAGTGTCTATTGTATATGGTTCTATACAATCAGGTTCTCCTGACTATAACAATGATACACAAGATTTAGAGCTTAGGATTGTGATTTTTGCACCTAAGTATTGGAGACATTACCTACTTTGGGAATATTTTATACTGCTTATGAACAATAAAAGTTTGAAATACATATTTTCTTATTAATTTTTAAAAATATGGTTGTGGATAGGGGTGGATTTGTTTCTGGATAGTAATTTTGAGATTATCTATACTTTGGGAAAAGAGAATTTGGTGGAAGATGATTTATATAGAATATCATAGAGTAACGTGGTTCATGAGTTAAGTGATAAAGGTAGGATTTTGGAATCGTAAGAATTTGTGTATCATAGAATGGGAAAAGTGGATGGTGAAGTTATTTTTATCATATGATGATTTATTATTCATTGGTGTATTAAGTAAAAAAGTATTATCTTGGAGATCTTGAGATCGAGGATTGGAGGGATTGACTTGCTCATGAGAATGGTCCTGACAGTTGTTCTAAAGATAGGGAGCATCAATTCATGTTTTGAAAGAATATATTCATTCCTCAGATTATTCGTGATGAGGTTATATATAATTTTTGAATATCACATGTGGAAGTGGATCCTAATATTTATAATAAGTATTTTTCTTTAAAGAATAAATTTTTATAGCCTAGGATAATGATAGTGGTATCTAATTTTATGGTGAGATTTTTTATTTTTCAATGGGTTATGACTGAGCATTAAGTAGAAATTGGGTTTTTAAAACCCCTGATTATTACAGAGTATAAATGGGAGGATATTTCCATAGAATTTGTGACTGGTTTTCCTCATGCACCTATGAATTGTTATATGATATGTGTTGTTATGGATTAGTTAACTAAATGTTCAAATTGAATTTCATTTAGAAATCAGAGTTATATAGTATTTATATGGAAGATATATATGATTTACATAGCGATGTTTCATGTGTTTTTTATAATATTATATCAAATAGTGATGCTTGATTTACTTCTCCTAAGTGGAGAAGATTGTAGCATGATTTTGGAATCCATCCCTGTATTAACACGAAGTTTAATCCTTATATATATGGTATGATAGATAAAATGATTTAAACTATCATGGATATGATCAGTAATTTTATTATGGACTTTGGTGGAATTTTTTTGGATTTTTTTTAATTGATCAAGTTTTCAAACAATAATAATTATTTTTATTCTCTCAGTATATGTATATATGATATACTTTGTAGAAAACCTTTTCAATCACCATTATATTGGGTTGACATTGGTGAGTAAAATATTACTTGACTTAAACTAATGAAACATACATTATAGTGAGTCTAAATGATTCAGTATCATATGATAATTATTCGGAGTAGATAGAATTTGTATACATTTTGAAGGGGGTGTGATGCACATGGATTTCAATAACATTTTTATAATTTTATAATGTTTTTTTAATTAAATAGTTAACTATTTTTAGTTTTTTTGTTTATATTCTTAGTTTTATAGGGTTTATTATTTTTGTTAATTCTTATTTAATTATATATTAATATTAAATATTTATTATTATTATTAGTTTATATTAATTTTATAATTTGTTAACATTTAATATCAAACACTATTATAATTTTTAGTAGAAATATTTTTTTTATTAATTTACTAATATGTATTATTAATTTTATTAAATTGTCACATTAGTATTATAATTTTTTATAGAATTATAAATTAGTAGTATTAATAATAGTAGTTTTTATTTTTTTAGTTTATTATTACTTTTAAATTAAATTAACTTTTAACAGTATCATTTTTATTATGTTCATAATTATATTAATTTAGATTAACTTGTACGTTAGTATATATAATATATATTTATATAATTTTACTACTACTATTATTATTACTACTACATTCATGTTATTTTTTTATTATCATTCAATATTTAGATAAATAAGATTATTTTGAATTTTAAATTTTTTTCACATTTTTATTTTTTAATATTTACACCTGGTAAGAATATCTCCTGCTTCAATGATGCATAACCACCAGGGAAGTGTCTCCTCCACCTTCAACCCTAAATAGTTACAACCCTCCTCTTTGAACAAAAAAATAACATTTAATGCCATCCTCCATTGTAGAAACCCACCACACATCATCCATGTACAACCTTACAACACAGACTAGCCACACATCTCTCTTCTCCCGTAGTAGTGCAACGCCACCCTCTCCCTCATATGACACCAGACATGCAGGCCTTCTCAATGTAGTGCCTCCTCCACTATCTATAGCAATTCATGTTGGCCCCTCTTTTGTAGAATCCATGTGTGATATTCTAGAGGGTTTCTTGTTCTTATTGTGGTGGAATTGCGACAACCATCACGGATCAAGTTAAACATCAACACATATGTAAGTTTGTCTTCTATTAGGAGATTGATGAGAATCATGTTTCTTCACATGGAAGTTGTGCGGACTAATAAAAACATCAATTGGGTATGGATGTTACATTTTTCATGTGTAATTATTTAATTACAGTGCTCATTTTTTTAGTTGTAATGGAGGGGTAATTTTTTTTGTGTTGGAGTTATGATGAACGTGATGATAATTACATAAATTTAATTTTATTCCTTTTGGTGTTTATTTGTTTAATTTTATTTGTGTTATTTTTAATTCTTATGGAGTATACACACAAGAAGTGGTGGCTGTTTGTGTGATACCTAATAAATAATTATGAGTGGATAATCATTAGAGAATTTATTTATCACGAAGTCAATCTCGTAATTGAGAGATTCATAAATCACATGTAATTTAATTCCAAATAAATAATTATATTAATTGAAAATTTAATATTTTTGGTGAATTCCCCTTCAAACATTCATGAGTGATACTAAATATGTAATCTCATTTTAGTTAACCCAGCACAGATAGATACTTTGAATTTGTGAGAAACAAGTCATTGTATTTCACCAAGTGATTTGATGTGAAAATGATGTGTAAATTATTCATCAAATTATAGAATTAAATGCTGTATGATTTGTGTGAAAATTAAAATATTATGTAACATGAAACAATGAGAGATGATATTATTTTGGTTAAATTTTTAATTGGTGTTGAAGGGATGAATAAATATTCAGATGTGAAAATTAAATAATTAGTATTTCATGAACATAAACCGATATCACAGCTTTGACACTGCCATCTCTGACTATTTTATAAAAAGTTTAATTTATTTCACTTAGATAGTTTTAGCTAATTTAAATAGTAAATTTCATATAGTTTTGTAGTTTTTAAATTTCTATTTATTCTTCATGTTTGAAACATTCGTGCCTGATCATTATTTAAAGAGGATATTCCAAGTGTCTATGCAAATTATCTCTTTGGTTTGAAACTTGTACCACTACTACAGTAGTAAATAGTTTAATAAATTTGAAAACTGTATGCACTGTAATTCACATGAAATTTTTTGGAACCATTTCCATGGATAATATTAGCATTAGGATATCCTTAAAATAGTGATCTAGGTCTAAAAGTAAAAAAAATTTAAAAAAAGTTTACATCTACTCTGGGTATTTCTTTTTTCATTGTAAAAAATTTCTAAAAACCTATAAGTAATAAATTTCATCGTCAATACCATAAAACTACAATCAAAATCCTCCCTACATTCCCTTAGCTCATGTTACAGTGTATTATTATTCTCTAGTAATGATTTATCGAGGTAATTTTATTTATTATAATTATTTTTATTCATGTCCATGTTATGATCCATATGATAATTCTATACCATGTAGTGATATAAGTCTTTATATATATTTTTAATTATTTTTTAATTCAAATAATTTATGAAAAATATTGAACTCTATGATTCATGTGAAACAAATTATTCAATAATGGGGTAGATGTTGTTTTCTGCAATCACTACGACAAAGAGGATGTTTGAACTTCAAGATGAAAATAATGAAATGTTTATTTAATCAATAAAACATCAAGAAAATTAGTTGAAAGGTATAAATAAAATTAATCATATTTTCCAACTATCCACCTCAATACCACATGATTATCTTATACAGAACAATTCTCTTGAAGAAAGTGTAGTAGAGATTTCAATTGAGCTACACCAAGTTCCTAATTTTGATAATGAGACTACATTGAATAATCCTTCATCTTATCATATCATTGAAGACTCCTCTCCATAAAAATTTAATTACTCCTATATAATCATATTTCAAAAATATGAGAGATCAATATTCGACTCTGTTGAATATAATGGCCCCTCGGAAAATGTGATTCCATGTCCTTATTATGTGATTTCACAACCGGTCCATCCTAAAGTGAAAAAGGATTCATTCAATGTCTATAAAATTACACCTTTTTAGATGAATTGTACTTTGAACTAGGACCCTTTTTAATTGTTATAGATCCCAGATTGATCCAAGACACCATGAATAGATACACACAGAAAGAAATCACAAAAAATGACATTGAATCACCTTTTTCTAAAAATATCTGCATGTGTGAAGCCTTTTCCAAAATGAATATATTTGAAACATTTATGGAGTAAGAAAATAAGTAAGTTATGGTGGTACAAAAAACTCATAATTTTATATAAATAAGGGAAGAATGGGATTTACTAGGGGATCCCGAGTTTATGGTTCCATATTGGCCAATGCACAAATATGATGATGGTAGTATATAAGAGAATTTTAAAAAATATGTCATTATTGTCATAATGGATTCACCAACTCCAATTAAACCAACCCCAACTACTCAATGCATCGAGGATTAAAAAACATCACTTGAAATACCCACATAGTCTAGCAAAACTCCTAACCTTAGAACAACCATGGAAACCATATGAATTGAGATAGAAACCAATGGAATTATTTATTCTAGAAGTTGTAAGTGTAAAAAAATTGGAAGACTTATTCAAAACTATAATGTATCATATTTTTCAGTGTATTGTCTTTAAATATTATATGGAATTATTACGAGACTAGGTGAGAAAAAGACACATCATTCCCAGGCCCAGTGAGCCCAGAATGGGAGAATGAACTTTTTAAGTTAAGTGAGTCAGAGCTTGTGTGCGGTTGTGGAAGTTTACAAATGGATGCCCGAATTAAAAATATAAGGGCACCGTTGCATCCGGGGCGACGACTTTACCTAAGGACAGGCCTAACCTCGACCTACACGGGTCGAGGAAAAATGTTAACTTTTGGACGTTTTAAGAAAAAAAAAATAGAATAAATTTGTAAATGTTTATTTTATTTTTATAGAAACATCTGCTATAATGTGGTGAAAAGGTAATGATTCCTTTAATAAATGTCATGTCATAATGACTCAAAAATGGAAAGGTGGACTCAATAATGCCGCATCATTATGAGATTCCAATTTAGTTCTCTTTTTTAGGAGAATGGGATTCTAATCGTTAGCGAATGATTGAGGGAAATATCTGGAGAATCCGCGGAGCGCTGGAGAAAACCCTCAATGATGAATGACTACAGATCGAAGTCGAGAACCCTTGTGCTAATGGAGTTGGAAGATCTCGATGACGATGGCAGCATGACACCTTCATTAGCGATCGATCTCAGTTGAGGTAGGGGTTTGTTATTTGAATTCTTTCCTTGTTTTTGAGTTTAAACGACGAACACTGATCAACCACTAACAAGTTGATCCGCATATTCATACTTTCTTGCGAGAGGGATTTATTTGGGATTATATGGGGAATTGATTCCATGTTGATTTATTTTTATTGATTTCTTCTCCGTTCAATTCTATTAACGAGTGCGGATCAACGCCGTGACGAACGACGATGGTGGTTCGTTCCTCAAATTTGTTTTATTGGATTTTCTTCCCTTTTCTTTCGTGGATTCTTTGAGTTTTTCATGGGGAGATGAACAATGGATCGTAGTGCGTCCATTCTATGATGAAACGATCCCAAAGTGAAGAAGAGACATCACAATGACCTTGCGGAGGTACATCGATGATGGCAGACGACGAATCGGGCCGAATTAAGAAGGACTGTTCTTCGAGCGTTCTTCGCGTGGGAAGATCAAAACATATTTTCAGAGCTGATCGGTGGCCTAAAAATAGTAGAAGCGGCTTCGTGGTGTCGGGGATACCAAAACCTGATGGTTCCATTGCGATTGGATGCCTGGATCGATGATCGGGGCAGCATGAGAGGCGCGCCAGTGAAGAGAATCCTTTCAGGAAATTTCTAGAATACACGACATGTACATCTGGAGAACACGTCGTGTAGTGATGGCGGCGAAAAATAGGGTTTCAGGGGCCAGAGAGGAATCACACAGCGTGTGAACCCGGTCACATGGCATGTTATAATTTTCCTGAAGCTCGGCGTGTATTTTGGGAAATACACGGACATAGGAAGATCTATACGGCTTCAGAACATGGCGTGTACAGCATGACATAGGTGGATTTGTGGGACTCAGCGTGTACCCAGGGGGTACACAGACACGAGATGGATTACATGACCGTGTACTATATCACACATCCAGGCGAGGCCAGTAACGCTAGTCACACCGTGTTCCGATTACACGGGTTGGAGTACACGGGTTGATGACCATGTACGAGCACATGGATAGCGCACACGGGGCCAACCCCAGTCACTCGGACATGGAGTGTAAATTGTACTACATGCCATGTACTCAATTATCTATACGACCAACCTTACGACACGATCCGTTGTACACAGGCAGTACCCGTGGTCACACAACACGGTGTGTAACTTTTCTACAGGGCATGTACTTTTTGGAAAACAGCATGGTCCTCTTGTTCACTGTATCTTGGGCATATTTAGTTTGGGTTAGTGACCCTTTTTATCATTCCCCTGAATTTCAGGCATCGTTTCCTTCTAGAGGAGTGTGATCCCTTCAGCAAGACTTTCTGTAATTGGGTCATCATCCCTCCGAGATGCCCAGATCGAGATCCTCTATCCACTACTAACCCTAGGTAGAGTCAGGAATCGACATGAAAAACTATACCGGGTGTTGATTCTATACCTAGATCGTGTATCACCTAGCTGGTGAATCTGGAAGAGTTGCAGTATCCGCCATGGCCCTGGTAGTGATCCTCATCTGTGTATCGTGATCTTTCCCACTCAGGAGTGTGTCTCCCATAATGAGTGATTTTATCTTTCATGATCCTTCCCACTCAAGTGTGTGTCTCCCACAATGAGTGCATCTACCTCTCATGGAAGTTCCCGATGAACAGTACTTCTCAGACGGATGTCATCAGAGCTACCAGACTCGTGGAGTGTGTCTCCCGTAATGAGTGCTTTGTGGAATCTTCGAACGGAATCCATAGACAGGGTATTCGGTTGTATGGATTGAATCTAGAATAAGGGTATAATATTTTAGTATATCTGGTTTGTGCTATATTTTCTGTAGACATATACTGTGCATAGATGACTGTACATTTACTTTGTATACTACTTTGTGGTTTTCAGGGTCCTATACAGAGTATTGTTATACTCATCCCTGCAAGGGTTTTTCCTGCACGTGTCGTGTTTTGTGTAGACGAACAAACTTTTGACAACGTACAGGGCGGACCAGGATAGGACCGAGCTTTCTGAGTTCCCTATAGGCCGAGGCATTCCTATGGCTTCGAGCAGTAGTCCCAGCACCTTTTGTGTTTATAGGATGTAATTTGCATTAATTAGACTTTTGTTTTAGTGGGATTTTATTCTGGCCTAGTTTAATTTCAGTACTTTACCTTCCGTCGTACTCTATTGTTTGGGTTTAGTTGCATGCATGCATTTTTTCCCTTAGTGTTTTTTTATTTCATCATTTGTGGGCTTGGAGATGTGTGCGTGTGTACAAGTTCTTAGGAAATGCCTCCCATGATTAGTAATATGCCGACACGGTGCTAGTCATCAGCCCCTGGCCTATTGGAGGCGGTCTTGGGGAGTCACAGCATGGGTCCCACTTGGACGGGTCGTGATAGAGTGGTATCATAGGTGTTCAGTTCTACCTTAGGACCAAGAGTCTATGATATTGGTTGGGGGAAATAATGTTCAGTGTTTTGATCTTGGATTTCAGGCCAGAGACTCTAGTGTTGGTGTGGCGGCCGACGTATCCATACACCATGGCTTTGATAACTTGATTTTCGACTCGGTACACGAAAACACTGGTTTTAGGGAAATGAAAGAGTGGTATATGCATCACAAAAGAATAGGGTTTTGTTTTTCCATGTGTTTTGTGTCAGATATCCAGATATACTCATTAACCATGGTACATCATGTTTTCTTACAGGATACCTTTGCGATGCTTACCCACTAGGATTCAGTAGCACGATCACAAGGATTACCTCCTCAGTGATGAGGCTTTGATACAAGGGCCAGTCCCCCGGTGTTGCCACCAGGTGGTGCACCTGCTATGCCACCACCAGTGGAGCAACCCATGGTACCTGCAGTTCTGACCGACGAGGAGTGTAGGCTTAGCACGCTCCATGAGTTCCAGAGACAGAGACCCCTCAGGTTCTGAGGTGAGCCTGACCCTCAGGCGGCTAAGGACTGGCTCAAGGAAGTGACTAGAGTTTTCCGTCTAGTGAGGACACCAGTAGACTAGATGGTGATACTGGGAGCAAGACTTCTTCACGGTTCAGCGGTATGATAATGGAGTCTGACAACACAAACTCACGGTGAGGAGACTCTTTCGTGGATGGAGTTTGAGAGACTCTTCAAGGAGGATTTATCTCCGGTTACGCTGAGAGTTGTGCTTATCCAGGAGCTTCTTCAGCTCCATCAGGGTAGTGTGATGGTAGCGAACTATTCCTTGAGGTTCACTAACCTCGCCAGGTACTCGATGGATATGGTCAAGGATCAGTACTTCAGAGCTCAGACCTTCGAGTGAGGTCTGCGATGGGACATCCGAGCTAGCGTCATGCCTCTATGCATTCCGACTTAAGTTGGAGTGCTCGAGCGGGCCTTGGTGATTGAGAGCTTCTTGGTGGAGCAGAGACCACTAACGACAGTTAGTAGTAGGAAAACAGGTGTGGAGACCTCAGCTGCGGGGAGCCGGCGTCAGGCACAGGGATAAGGACATGAGAGATGTTGTAGGAGGACCCGGGATAGGGGGTCGACTTCCCAGGTCTCTTAGGATGGATCCAGTCATCCTAGGTAGAAGTGTTGCTACATATGCGACAGTAGGGTACATCTCGCTAGAGATTTCCCATCCCATCGAGCAGCCGACAGGGAAGCGGTGGATGGACCACCGAGGTAGAGGAAAATAGTAGAGAAGACATCCTCGCCAGGTGGGGGACGTGTCAGAGGAGTAGGGAGAGTAACAGGTGGTGGAAGATGCTTTGACTTACTTCCACCACCACCCCCAGGAGGTCCGCACCAGGCTCAGGGAGCTGGGGGACTGGGACGGGGATAACTGCATGCGGTTGAGGCATATAACCCAGGGCCTCTAGGGATGATTCGAGGTACGATATGTGTCTTTTCTACCTTAGCTATCATACTTGTAGACATAGGGGCTATTCATTCCTTCATAGCCACATGTCTTGTACAAAACCTTGATATTCTGGTAGAACCGTTGACTTGATCCTCATGCTTGGAGATACCTACAGGAGGAGACTCAAAGATCACACACCTTTGCAGGAAGTGTGATCTTACACTTAGAGGTGAGAGTTTTGGTTGGAACCTCTTGGTGGTAGCATCGAGGCCTTAAGAATATCATTCTCGGTATGGATTGGTTATCTTCTGTCCATGCCTAGATTGACTGTTTTAGGTGAAGAGTGCGGTGTGTCCGCTGTGATGGAATGAGGTTTTTCTTTGTCAGAGAATGGGAAACCCAGGCAGCACAGAATGAGCTTATGCATAGGAGGGTGCAACCAATCCTTCATGAGTTGGCTAGCCTTTCCCTCAGAGCAGTGAATGTTGTAAGCTCTCAGTTCCCAGTAGCAGTGGTGGAGTATGTGGACGTCTTTCCCGAAGATGTTCCAGGGTTACCTCCCTACTGGGAAATCGACTTCTGCATCGACTTACACCCAGAGATGGAACCAATTTCATCATCATCATATCGGATGGCTCCCTCAGAGCATCACAATAAGAGGGTGTAGTTGGAGGATTTTTAGAGAAAGGGTTTCGTGAGACCCAACATTTCACCCTGGGCGGCCCTGGTCTTGTTTTCCAAGAAGGCAGACGGGAGTCTGAGGATGTGCGGGGATTATCGATGCCTGAACCAGGTGAAGGTGAAGAACAAGTATCCACTACCAAGGATTGATGAAATTTTTGATCAGCTAAGAGGGGAACAGTGGTTCTCAAAGGTTTACCTTCGATCGGGCTATCACCACCTATGAGTGCGGGACAAGGATATACTGAAGACGAGTTTCAGATGCCGCTACAGTCACTATGAGTACTTGGTGATGCCTTTCGACATGAAAAATTCCCCTTCATTGTTTATGGGACTAATAAATCAGATTTTTCGGCCATACATGGACCGGTTTTTAGTGGTCTTCATCGACGACATCCTTGTATACTAGACATCAGAAGAAGAGAATGTGAGACACCTGCCGATGGTTCTAGACATACTTCGGGAGAACCATATTTATGGGAAGCTCTCAAAGTGCCATTTGTAGATTATGGAGGTCCACTTCCTAGGACATGTCATCTCAGCTGATGGAGTAGCTGTAGACCCATCCAAGGTGGAGGCTATGTTAGCATGGGAGCCACCTCGGAGTGTGATGGAGGTGCGGAGCTTCCTTGGTTTGGCAGTATATTATCAGAGATTCATTCCTGATTTCTCCCAGATATCAGCACCAATGACCGCCTTGACTAGGAATGGGAAACCCTTCGTATGGACGGAGAAGTGCCAGTGGGATTTTGAGCAGTTGAGACAGAGTTTTATGTGAACCCCATTCTTGCGGTTGCCAGAGGAGGGTGTCAGGTATGTAGTTTTCTGCGATGCATCAGGGACCGGTCTTGGCTGTGTCTTGATGCAGAGGAAGGCAGTGATTGGTTATGGTTCATGCTAGATTAGGCCACATGAGAAGAACTATGAAACCCATGATCTCGAGTTGGAAGTGGTTTTCTTCGCATTGAAGATGTGGCGACACTACCTCATGGGTGAGCGGTTTATTGTCAACTCTGACCACAAGAGCCTCAAGTACATCTTCTGAAAGAAGGATCTGAATTCGAGGAAAAGGAATTAGCTAGAGTTCCTCCAGGATTATGGTTTTGAGATCATCTATACTTTTGGAAAGGGGAACTAGGTGGCAGATGCTCTTAGCAGAAGGTCGAGCTCACAAATTTTGAGTGAGGCGACACAACAGTTAGCCGCATTACAGTTATCCTTCATGGATGGAGAGGATATAGCTTATCTACAGTCGATGGTTGTCTCCCCTACACTCTTATAGAGAGTTAGGGAGGCATAGCTTGGGGATGTCGACTATGTGGCTTTACGTGATCAGTTATCCACATGACAAGCTCTTGGTGGATATTCACAAGGTAGGGAACACACACTTATTTTCAGAGTACGCACTATTGTACTTGTGGCGTTGAAGGAGGAGGTACTGATGGAGTTTCATACAACCCCCTTGGTGGTACATCCTGGAGTGGAAAAGATGTACCAGGATCATCGACGATAGTTGTGGTGGTTAGGCATGAAGAAAGCAGTAGCAGAGTTCATTTCTTGATGCCTTACATGCCAGCTGGTGAAGGCTGAGCACCAAGTTCTAGCGGGATTAGATCACCCCTGGAAGTTCCAGAGTGGAAGTGGGATGGAATATCGATGGACTTAGTGACAGGATTACCACACACGTCCAAGGGGCATGATTTCATCTCAGTGATCATTGACCGACTCACCAAGTCGGCCTAATTCCTAGCTATCAGGGAGTAGAGTTCCGTAGAGAGATTGGGCCACCTCTACATGCAGGAGATAGTTCGGCTTCATGGTGTCCCTTCAATGATAGTCTCAGACCGAGATGCCTGCTTTACATCCTGGTTGTGGAAGGGATTGTAGGAGGCTTTTGGGACTCAGTAAAACTTGACCACAACGTTTCATCCCTAGACAGATGGTCATACAGAGAGGACTATTCAGGTTCTGGAGGATATGTTGTGGGCCTATATCTTGGACTTAGGTCATAGTTGAGAGGACCACCTACCCCTGGTGGAGTTTGCATACAACAATAGCTACCACTCCACCATTGGTCTGGCACCGTTTGAGGCCTTGTATGGGAGACCCTACCGGTCACCACTTTGCTGGACCAACCCCGGAGAGTCAGCACTCATGGGTCCAGAGTTGGTATGAGCTACCACCGAGAAGGTGCAGATCATATGGGTGTGGATGAAGACTGTACAGAGTCGGAAAAAGTCTTATGCTGATAGAAGACTAATAACTCTGGAGTTTGAAGAGGGATACTACATCTATCTTCGGGTCTCACCTCGATGAGGGTTACAGAGATTTGTCCGGGGTGACAAGCTATCTACTAGGTTCATCAGACCATTCTAGATATTGTGTAGAGTTGGTTAGGTGGCATACCGCCTAGCTCTACCACCACAGTTGCATCAGGTACATGATGTCTTCCATGTGTCATAGCTGTGGAGGTACGTGCATGACCCATCACACGTCATCGACTAGGGAGAGTTGTACATCGAGGATGGAGTGACCTTTGCTGAGTACCCAGTGGAGATCGAGGATTGGCAGGAGAGGATCAATTGTGGGAGATCGATTCCCTTGGTGTGCGTTCGGTGGCAGCATGGGAATCTTCAGGAGAGAATGTGGGATCAGGAGGCCCAAATCCGTGCCCAATACCCACATCTTTTTGAGTAGGCTTTGTTTTGGATTTTCAGGGACATAAATCCCCAAGGTGGGGAGAATATAATGTCGCAGATTTTTCAATGTATTGTTTTTAATTATTATATGGAATTATTACGTGACCGGGTGTAAAAAAGGAACATCATTTTGAGGCCCAGTGATCCCGAAATGGTGGCTTGAACCTTTTAAGTTAAGTGAGTCGGCGCTCGTGCGCGGTTGTGGCAGTTTCCAAACGGATGCTCATATTAAAAATCTGAAGGCACTATTGCGTCAGAGGCGATGAATTTACCTAAGGACGGGCCTAACCTCGACCAACGTGGGTTGAGGGAAAAAGTTAATTTTTGGAAGTTTTAAGAACAATAAAAATAGAATAAATTTCTAAATGTTTATTTTATTTTTATGGAAACATCCGCTGCAGCGTGGAGATAGGGCAATGATTCCTTTAATAAATTCCATGTTATAATGAATCAAAAATGGAAAGGTGGACTCATTAATTCCGCAACATTATGAGATTCCAATTTCGTTCCCTTCTATTAGGATATTTGGATTCTACTCGTTAGCGGATGATTGAGATAAATATTTGGAGGATCCGTGAAGCGCTGGAGAAAACCCTCAATGATGAATGACAACAAATCAAAGTCGAGAACCCCTATGCCAACGAAGTTGGAGGATCTCGACGATGATGGTAGCGTGAAACCCACATCATCGATCGATCCCAGCTAAGGTAGGGGTTTGTTATTTCAATTCTTTCCCCATTTTTGAGTATAAACAACGAACACGGATCAACCAAGAACAAGTTGATCTATATATTCGTACGTTCTTGCAAGAGGTATTTCTTTTGGGTCATATGGGGAATTTATTCCCTGTTGATTTATTGTTATTGATTTCTGCTTTGTTTAAGACTATTAACGGGAGCGGATCAACACCGTGACGAACAACGACAGAGGTTCGTTCCTCAAGTTTGTTTTATTGGATTTTATTCCCTTTTATTTTGTGCATTCTTCGCATTCTTCACGGGGCGATGAACAAAAGATCATTGTGCATCCATTCTATGATGCAATGATCCCAAAGTTGAGAAGCGACACTATAACGACCTTGCAGAGGTGCATCGACGATGGAAGACGACGAATCAGGCCGGATCGAGAAGCACCAATCTTTGAGTGTTCTTCACATAAGAAGATGAAAATATGTTTTCAGAGATGACCGGAGGCCTGAAAACACAAAATGTGGATTCGTGGTGTCAGGGAGACAAAAACCTGAAGGTTTCATTGTGATCGGATGACCAGATCGATGATCGGGGAAGCACGAGAGGCGCGCCATTGAAGAACACTGTTTCTAGAAATTTCCAGAGTACACGGCTTGTACTTCCGGAGAACACACCGTGTTGTGCTAGTGGAATTAGCTAGTGTTTCGGGGGTCAGAGAAGAATCTCACGGTGTGTGACCCTGGTCACATGGCATTTTAGACTTTCCCCAAATCTTGGCATGTATTTTGGGAAATACACGGACACAGGATGATCTACATGGATTCAGAACACGGCGTTTACAGCATGAAAGAGGCGGCTATGCGGGACTCGGTGTGTACCTAGGGTGTATACAGACATGGGATGGAGTACATGACTGTGTACTTCATCACACGACCAGGCGAGTCCAGTAACGCGGGTCACCCCGTGGCCCGATTACACGAGTTGGGGTACACGGGTTGATGACTGTGTACGAGCACATGGCCAGCGTACATGGGGCCCACCCCAGTCACTCGGACATGATGTGTACATTGTACTACACTCTGTGTACTCAATTTTCTATACGAATAGCCTTACGACATGGGCCGTTGTACACTGTCAGTACCCGGGGTCAGACAACACAATTTTTAACTTTTTTACATGCCTTTTACTTTTTTGGAAAATTGCTTGGTCCTCTTGTTCACCATATCTTAGACATCTTTCATTTGGTTTTTTCCCCTTCTTCTCGTTCCCCTGAAGGTCAGACATCCTTTCCTTCTACAGGAGTATGATCCCTTCAGTAGGACTTTCTGTGATAGAGTTGGCATCCCTCCGAGAGGCCCGGAGCGAGATCCTATATCCATTCCCAACCATAGGTAGAGTCAAGCATCAATGTGACCAACTCTACCAGGAATTGATCCTCTACCTAGCTGGTGTATCACTTAGCTGGTGAATCCAGATGAGTTGCAGTATCCGTCATGGCCCAAGCAGTGATCCTCACTTGTGTTTTGTGATCTTTCCCACTCAGGAGTGTGTCTCCCGTAATGAGTGCTTCTATCTATTGTGATCCTTCCCACTCATGAGTGTGTCTCCCACGATGAGTGAATCTACATCTCATGGAGGTTCCCAACGAACAGTACTTCTCATATGGACATCATCAGAGCTACCAGACTCATGGAGTGTGTCTCCCGTAATGAGTACTTCGTGGAATCTTCAAACGGAATCCCTAGACGGGGTATGCAGTTGTGTGGATTGACTCTAGACTACAGGTCTGAGATTTGAGTATATATGGTTTGTGATATATGTTCTGTAGAAATATAATGTGCATACATGGCTGTACCTTTACTTTGTATACTTATTTGTGGTTTTCAGGGTCCTCTACTGAGTATTGTTATACTCACCCCTGCACGGGCTTTTCCCGCACGTGTCGTGTCTTGTACAGATGAGCATCCTTTTGACAGAGACCAGGGCGGACCAGTACAAGACCAAGCTTTATGAGTTTCCTACTGGCCGAGGTGTTCCTACGGATTCGAGCAGCAGTCCCAACACCTTTTGTTTTTACAGGTTGGACTTTGCAGTTTTCAGACTTTTGTTTTGGTGGGCTTGTATTCTGGCCCAGTTTACTTTCAGTACTTTACCTTCCATCATACTCTATTTGTTTGGTTTGGTTGTATGCATGAATTTTGTCCCTTAATGTATTTTTATTTTAGCATTTGTGGGCTTGGATATGTTTGCGGGTGTACATGTGATTAGGAAATTCCTCCCATGATTAGTAATATGCCTAATCGGTGTTAGTCACCAGCTCCTGGCCTATTGGAGGCGGGCTTGGGGAGTCACAGCACGGGCCCCACTGGGATGGGTCGTGAAAAAAACAAATACTACATTCAATTAGATTATGTATATAATCCAACAACTAAAATATTCCGGTAAGGGAAATTATTCTGTTGCTCACACTCAAAGTTGTCATCTTCTTGCTCTTCCCACTAACACCCTATACACAAAGTTAAATTATTCAAATATTCTTTCTTTATATTAGGTATACTCATTCCCTTATGAGTTGGTATATTTTCATTTCACCCCACCCATATATTTTCTGACAAGATTCTATTGAGATGTTGTGATTCTTGCAAGATAAGTGTTTTTTTACTAATACATGCAACAATCTAACTGATGATAAAGCAAATTCATGGTATACATTTACATTTGATCCTAGTAGAGTGTAAAAAACATAAGATCAAGACGAAGAAAAATTATTTCTCAATGGGATACATCCCATCATTAGATTGTTTTTATTTCACTATATTTAGTTTTGTTAGGGAATAAAATGACATGCATTTATCACATTATGTTTTCACCTGGAACTATAGAAGATATAAATTCATCATACATATTTTTATCATCCACATGGTTTTGATCATGGTGTGACTTATTTGATATAATTTTGGTATATGTTTTCCTTATGTTGATTTTATAGGAACATCATTTCTGGAAATTTATTATATATAAGTAGCATCTCTATGTCTATCTACACTTACTCAGGGAAGTGTTTTATTTTCTTCCAAAAAAAAAAACCAAGTAGATTAAAAATAAAAAAAATAAAAAAATGAAAAAAATGAAAAAAAACTAACATTCCTATTATTTTTGAACACATATGAGAGTGGTTGTATTTATATAGTAACACATTCAGGGGGAATACCACTTGTATCCAAAGGTGGTCTAATAACATGATTACTATTTGGAATTATTTTATTCTCTATATCATGAATTATATTATTATGAATTTTTATTCATTGTTCGAAAATGTTTTTAGAGACTTTTATATTTTTGAGACACTTATTTTTCCTCATGATCACCAATGATGTCCAAAATTATATTTCTACACCCATTGGGATGTTGGAACCTTTTTATTTCATCTCTTATTTATACATTTATTTTGATAACATTGACCATGATATGTATTCTAGAAGTTTCCATGCTTGCTCATCAAAGATATCATAATTTTTGAATCTATACTAAAATGAATAAGGAATTTATTTGAGATATATATCCCCATTTACCCACTAAGACACTCTTTCATTTTCTCCTTCATATATCCCTTATAATCTATGAAGAATACTTATTTTGATGATCCAACATACAAAAACCTTTCCTATTGATTTTTGGACTATTAACATAATAATTTTCAGCATAAGTGTGGGAGATAGATTTATTGGACAGGTATAAATTCTCTAGATAATAGGAGAGCATAGCCATGAAATTTTTCTTTCAATTGATCACTTCTATATCTGTATTAATTTTATATTTTATTGTGTTCTTCAATTTATTTATGTTCATCTTGGGATAATAGTTCAAGAATAAATGATATTGGATGAATGAATAATGGGTCCAAATGAATAATAAAGGAAGGATTTAGAATGGAGGATGGTGAATAGTTTTACAAAGTGAATCCAAATCTATATTATTTTTATTCTATATGGATAAATAATTCCATTGTTTTTTATGAGTAATGGAATAAGATTAAGAATAAACAGAAATAAATATTTATATTTGACAAATATATATACTTTACTAATTTTAAACAATTATATTATTTAATATATTTAATGAAATTTCGAATTTCTCTAGAATTTATATAGATTAAATGGTATAATTAAGACAGTTAAAAGGAAATATTTTTTTTGTTTGAGCCTATTGGGTTTATTTGGAGGGTATTGCGTTGTGATATTTTGGTTTTGAAGGATTCTAAAAAATTTGAGAGGAAGTTCAGTGGGGAATGGTTCCAAAGAGTGACATGGCTCAACAGTTGGCTCTAGAGATTGATGCTGGTTTCAAAGAGTGATATAGGTTTTGGAAAATGATGATAGGTTTGGAGATTGTTGTGTACTATCTTATTTTTTTATGAGTGATATATCTTTTATTATTATTCCCCAAAGTGATTCTGATTCCAGTTGTTGATAGGATGCAATTTATTTTTGTAGTTAAGGATTATTGTTCAAAAAAGTTCTGCATCCTGACTACTAGATTAAAGGATGATCTGATCCAATAATTGATTTTGGATGATGTTACAATACTATTATTAATATTTTTTATATTTCATTAAAAGATGGTTTTTATAGGGGTGGATATGAATAAATTATTAAATCTTAATTCTAGAAATTTTTATTAGAGGGTTATATTTACTAATGGTTATAATTCCAATAAATTCTTAGGAATATAAAATTAGTGATGGTTCTTATTGATGGGATGTAATTGCATATTGTTATTATTATAGATGTGAATATATATGTATGGGGTTACTTTATGGATAATGTGTTGAATTTTAATTTATAGTACCCATCAATGGTGTTTTCGGGTGATTATTGATGGTTCTTTGTGGTAAAATTCTAGATAATTATTGATGGATTATTTAGGTAATTATCAATGGTGATAATTATAGGTATATGTTACTACCAATAGAGAATAATAAAATGGAGTAGATCTTATGATTAATATTAATATTTTTCTGGTAACTATGTGTATACTTGTATATTTATGTTATTTCAGTGGCGATGCACAATAACAATCTACTACACCACCATCACCTAATATTTAAAGCTGAACGTGGCCCACATAAAGTCCTATATGAGGATAATTATATGAAAAATAGAATATTTATAGCTTCACCTTTCCCATGACTGTATTCAGGCTACTATAGGTATAATGTTTGATGTTAGGAGCTACAATGATACAATTGGTGGGATTTGGTATATACGGGCCTTTATTCTATGATAGATTAATAAGGGTGTGGGTTATATATATATATATATATATATATATATATATATATCTATGTGTGTATTTTTAGGGATTCTTATTTTTATATGGATTACTGAAGGTGTTAGTTAAACATATATGTTATTTACTTGTGTGTCTATGTGTGTGTGTGTGGGGGGGGGGGGTGATTGTTGTGAGATATGGGTGGACCTAGGGAACCTTATCAGAAGTTACTATGTTTACAGTCATCATCTCATAGATGCATTAGTATGTTATTTAAATATATAAATTTATTGGATCAGTGATGGAGCCTACTGATTATGTTTAAGATCACTCAAATTCTATATAAAATATTTTTTAGATTACAAGGATTGTGTTGGTGGATGCATTGGCGGATGAAAAAAATATTCTAATTGAACTTTTTAATCGTTCATGTTCTGTTTGATTTTGATGTATATATTTGTGATGTTTTATTGTTTCATCTTCACCTTTATTTTGTGTGTTTACTTGGTGTCATGTCATTATCATTCATTTTTATATATATTTTATTATTTTATTCATTTAATAGTGTATTATGTTATCATTTTTAGAGGTAAATTCTATTTATTTGTGAGTTGTATACCCTCGGTTCTATTTATCAATCCCTTACCTATTGTAGGTGAACATGAGATCTCATAATCGATCTTATTTCTAGCTCAAGTGGAGTTCTGTTATGGTTAGATTGTGAGAAAACTTCTCATGGAAAAGAGATTGTGGAAAATAATTTTGTTAATTATTCCATTTGTTATGCGCATGGTGAAGTCAATCAATATCCAATAAAGGGATCAAAGACATATCTAAGAATTTTATAATAAATTTATGAATTTTAGGAAAATTCTAATATTTTAACGTGAAAGGATGTTATCAGTCCTGAAATGTCAATATCATTGTCCATGGTATGTTCTAGGCAGATATAGAAAAATCAGGACCATTTATTGGGTATAATAAATAGAGATATGAGATATTAATCTCTTTAATAGGACCTATAAATTTATTACATAAGTTTAGAATGATAACAAAGAACCAATATGGTATATCACAATCCACATTATAGTAAAAAATGTGGGTTTTTAATGAAACATGAGAAGTTATATATAGATATCACATTTTGCGATTAAAAACATGGCCCATAATAATTATGCAAAATATGAGATTAATTTTATAACAAAAAATGATATACAATATCATTATCAAATATATTTAACTAGGGCCAATGATAAGGTTTACCATATATCATTTATACCAATGTTTTGTTTTACCCATATCATAGACAATGATATAGGGTATTTCATTGTACACGACATGTGAATTTAAATATTTTATTTTATTTTAATTTAAAAAATTAAATATTATTTTTATTTCAATTGATGATGGGTTTACAAATTAAATTACAAATTATGATTTTTATAAATAATTATTGAATATTAATTCAATATTTAACACATAAATGTTTCATATTGAGTGTTAATATTATGTTCCTTGATTTACATGGTATTAAATATATTATTTTAATGTAATGTGTTTATATTCACATTATAATGTAATATATAAATTATTTATAAATTATTAAATAAGGTAATTTTAAAAAGTTTATATTGATTTTATGTAATGTTTATACTCAAAAATTATTTTAAAAATTTATTTAAACTATACAATTTTTTTTATTTTGATTGAGATCAAGGTTTAATGTAATATAAAATATATAAAATTTAAATGTTGGAAAATATTTACATTATTAGTATAATGTGTTAGTATTGGTTTAAAATGTCAAAATTTCCTTTTTTATTAGTCATATTTTTCAAATATCAATAAGTTCATATGTATAACATTTAAATGGGAAATAAGAAGTGTTAATATTTGAGATAAAAATTTAATATTTTTATATTTATATTTTATGTAAATTATTTATTACTTTTCAGTAATTATAAATTGATTACATTTATATAAAATTTTCATTATTCTGCATTAATAAAATTATAAAATGGGTATTTATTTAATTATTCATGAATATAATTTTTTTATATTATACCTATTGTCATGCTTTATTAGAATTTTTTAATTTTTTTTACAAATTTTATATCATTCCATTAGACAATTTAATTTTATGTTATCATCTAAGATTTATTTTTTAAGAAGAGGTTAGTGGATTGTTGGTTATAATTCAAAATAAAATATTTTATTATAATTATTCTTATATATTTGAAATTATAATCATGTTGTAAACATAAATCAGTCGAGATTAGTGATCCATGGAATATGTGACTTTGTTTTGGACTTCCATTGGACCTAATATTGTGGTTCTATCTAAAAATATGGGGTTGGATTCTTATCACAACATATATACTCTTAAGATGGATTTTAGTTTTTTATAGTTTTAATATTTTTACATCAAATTGTTTCACCTATAATTTTCTTTTAATGCATGTGGGTATGTGTTGAATGTTCTAATTAGAATTATATTATGAATTCCTAACATAAATTATTTATTGTATAAAGAGTTATAAATAAATTTAATTGAAACATGTTAATTTGGTTGATAAATATGATATAAAAAAAATAAATAAAATATAAGAATTCATACATATAAGGAAAACATGAGATTTAATATACATAATCTGTATATATATTTAGATTATGAGATAAATTAAAAACCACCAAAAACATTATGAGTTATATTCCTTCTAAATTGAAAAATTTTCAACAACTCGATCATTCAATATAGGATGGTCATTCCAAATCCAAATTGTCATAGACAATCTTACGTAAAGTATGAAAAATATGAGAATATATAATTCTTAATTGTTTAAATATAATGTAAGCTTTGGGATAATCTTATCTGGGTAATATTCATTGTTTTATAATAAGAATAATGGAGTTGAGATATTCTCTTACATGAATTAGGGAATGTTAGTTTCTTCTCGATTAACAAAAAGTTATATATGATATTATTGACATGATTGTCAAACTAAATAACTAACTAATGAGATGATAACAATTATAACTCAAATTTTAATTAAATATCTATCATTCACCACTAATAAATATAATTAAAATAGGGTCATTATTTTAGTGAGAGTATATTAAATAAAATTATTTATTAATTACTTTCAAAACATGATACTAATATGAGAAATTATTTTTCTATATAGTTAAATATAAATTAATAAAACTTCAAAAAATATATTTGTGGTCACTTTTGGAGTATGATAAACTAACTATAAGTAATTGTTTAGACCAATATTAAAATTTATGAATAGTTTCTAAGAAAGAGGAAAATTTTATATGTTTTAAAGAAACTACTTCTTGAAGAACCCACTCATGAATCTAGTCAATATGATAGAAGTATTTATTGTAATCATAATAAAGTTTATATTTGAACCTCTATGATTATGCTTAAATCTATGTATTTTAAGTTTTATAGGAAACATGATAACATGAATGCTTATAAAATGATATACACCATGAAAATGATCTATTAAGAACAAGATATGAATAAGATATATGATGTTTTTGATTCATTAGTTCAGTGCATGATTATTGAGAGTACATTTCTTTCAACTCAAGTTCTCAAATATGATTGGGTATGTTAATGCATTGGAAAGACTAGGTCACCGCTCAAGCTGGATATGACTATATATTTTTATTACAATTTTGTTATATAAATTTTATATATTCATAGTTAATTATGAAATAAATTATTTAGAAAAGAGTTTACTCAACCTCTTAAATAAGTTGGGTGTAACTTTGAAGGGCATATAAGGTTGTATATAAAGTTCCATAATGATGGAAAAAATATTATTGTTAATTGTTTTAGATATAATTAGAATAATGTTCATGGAGAGTAAATATATGATTCTTTGAAACTAGAATGTGTTGACACTAAAGAAAGGAAATATTTCCACTATGGTAAGGTATTACATTAGAGATAAAATTGTGAAAAATTCCTGAATTATTTTAGACAATATCATATAGAGTCCATATTAAGTATTTATATTATAGAAATAAATTATTATATTTTAATAAGGTATATAACACAATATTTTGAATAAAAAGTTATTAATAATATATAAAAGAGTTTGAAAATATTAATAATTTTGTAAATTAGTCCAAGTCAAATTCTAAGGTAGTTGGAAAGTCATTATTGGTAAAAGAAGATACATTTGATCTAGCTTATTGTATAATATTTATAATCTTGTATAATTATATTTTATTATATCATATATAATAATATATGAAATTTAATGTTTATAAAAAAAATTATTTATCAATGAAATAATTTTTTCAATGCACATGTTTTATGATTTTATAATCATGTATATGATATAATATTAGAAATGAATATATGTATGATATCATTAATAAATTTTTATGTGATTTAAATTAATTAATTTATACATATATTAAAATTTGGGAATTGTTCATATTTCATATTATATTTTACAAAAAAAAATCTCTAAATAAAAATTACATGAGATATAATAAAATTATATACAAAATGTTTTGGAATTCAATTGCTCAATAAAAAATATGAATAATTTTTTTTTGTGTAAAAAGAATTTATAATTTAGAAAATAATATTTGGGAAATATATTTTATTAGAGATAAATGAGATTTAATATTGATTATGGGTAATTAAAAATTTAAATAAACAAATAAATAGTATGAAAATGTTGATTTTGGAGATACTAATTTAATACTAGTGAAATTCACTAAATATATCCAAAGAACATTAGAAGAATTTGAGATATAAATTGGTAAAGAGAAGGGATTAATATATGGGTCATATTAATTCTAATTGTCAATGATCTAAAAAAATGTTTGTATTTTATAACTTTTTTTAAAAAAATTATACCTGTTTTATATGTTTTCCCTTTAAAAATTAAATACCAAAATATATTTTAACGTATGAAGAAAAGTTATTTTTTTTAAAAAGTTTAACTATTGAACATGAGGATTAAGAATCTTAGTCTTAATATTATTTAAATATTATATCTTCAATGTTGTAATATCACAAAATATTTTAGTGGGATGGTTAATTTTTTAGATGAATACATCTTGATAAAACATGTGTTATGTGATGATCATGGCTTGATTCCTCGTACTATATCGGTTCAGGTTTTCACAACACCCCAAGTACACCTCCTAGTCATTGGAGCCCAGTGTAACACTGAGTGTTTAATGAAACAAAAGTTGGGCCTTTTACCCCATAGAATAGTACAATAAATAAGATAATTACATACTGAAATTTTGGCATGACCGTCGGGATCCTCAGGTATCCACAAAAAAAAAACAGAGTCACCAACTGTTGGGGTACTTTTTTAATGAACCATATAGAAAATGAATGTTCCAATATATATATAACACATCCATAAAGAACATCAAGTCCAAAAACTCACAATAATACTACAAGGTGAGTGAAAGAGGACATAATTGACAATACCCATAAATAAAAAACAGAAAAAATCCTAATTAAATAAAGATAGGAGGTTATATGTGTGAAAATATCATGATAAAAACAATGAAAAACCCCTAAATGTCTACCCTATAGGAATATTAATGACCCTAACACACATCTCTTCCCATGAACCAAATATTAAAATGACTTGGCTATTATTTTATTCAAAACAAATAGATCTGGAGTGTCACAAAATTATATTTAATTTACTTTTTTATTTTCATTTTTATATTTATCAATTGGAGTTTAGACTTATTATAGAGTTTGGATTCATAATATAGAGTTTTATAAGGGTTTTGGGTGTCTCACTATTGCAACACACTATTAGAAAAACCATGTGGGTATCCCATGTGTAGTGTTGTATCACTTATTAGATCCTGACATAATTGGAGAATAGTTTTTCTTAACCATTCTATCAAACCATGTGGGTGTGGTGTGCTTATCTAGTGTCAACCACAAGGTTTACCGAAATGAGTGATCTAACCGTGTGAGTTTCCAAGGTGTGATTTTTTTTAATTTTTCAAAATTACCCGTACTTGATTTGAAAGGGGTTTCCACCCCTTTTCAACTCATTCTCTAATTTACTAGTCCATGGTACATTTTAGGGTGTCTCCCCTCAATCCTTTTAGGATTTAAATTCTTTTTTTCTTTGATTATTTATAGATTTCTTTAATTAAACTCTTTATATTACCTCATATTTTCTTCTTCTTTCGTCCTTCCATTTTCTCTCAGTTTAACTTCTTCTTGAAACTAAAGATGTCTTTTGGGATTTTTTTAGTGTTTGAGGGTGGTTCTAACGTGTCTTTTTTTATTTTCAAGAGTTTTAGGGCCCACCTTCTTGATTATTTGTGTATTCACATCTAAACCATACGCATTTCAGATTGTCTTGACCCAATCGCCACTCATTTGAGGAAGGAGTTTTGTGCCTTTCATTTATTTGGAATGTCATTATGTGATCATGCATTTTTAAATATTTTATTTATTAAATTACATCTATAAATTGTAGTTTTTGAGGTTTAAATAATTATTTTAAATTGGAATAAAAAATAGAACAGATGTATTAAATGAAATTTCTAGTTTTTTGGAAAGTTATAATTTCCATGTATCTTATATGTGTTTTAATGATTTTTTTTATAAAAAGGGTTTCAATTTTTAAAGGGGTTTAACCCAATTTTCATCATGGAATAATTTAAAGAGTTTATATTTAGTTTTTAAGAACATTCAAGAATATAATTGTGATTTGTGATTTTTTTTAAATTGATGAGTTCGAGGATATTTTTATAAGTAATAATTTATAAATGATTTTTAGACTATTAAAAAATAACTCAGTATCCAGAGGTTATTTTCAAGAAGGTTAATTTGTAAATATTAAATAGTTTTAAATAGTGTGGATGTGTGAGATTATTCCAGTTCCAAATATATATATACATATTCCTTTTTTTTGGTGGTTCTTGTTTTATTTTTTTATTGGATGATGCATAAAAAGAAGCAATTTCTTATTGGGAGTGGAGATGAGGGTGTGTTATTATTATTGTTGTGATGATTGTATTGATTGAGGATTCTTTATAACCCTATCTTTTGTCATATTAATGGGACCCTTTTTGGCTAATAAGGGAGTCTAGATTTATGCTATACTAATTATACCCACACTACTAGTGTCCCAAATATTGTGAGATTGGACTAGACGGGGAGTTCCCGTAATGGAAGTAGGGTGATGTCTAGTCAGGTGGATTATGTATAGGACACAACATTATTAGAAAATTGCTTCATTAATGGAAATGTCTAATAAAATCTAACATTCGAACCTATGTTAGAGCCCATGAAACCCATTCCTTGATTTGTGGGTTGATATTGGGAATAAATTTATTTTCCTTTGGAATTTCTTATTTTATTGGTATATGGAACCAGGGTTTACATAATTACTTTATTTTTTATTCATTAATGAAATGATGATTTTTTATTGAACTTTTATTTATGTGGTGTTATTTTATTTTATAAATCATTTAAGAATTTTTTTGAGAAGGTGGTTTTATATAAAAAAAGATTCATTTCTTGAGGTGTGCATGGTTTCAGATGTTTTTTCAGAGTGATTATTTTCATTTAAAGAAAAGCGACTATAAGTGGATAAGAAAAGGAATTTATTCTTCACGAGTTTCTTAAAATATATGGATAATATTACAAAACTATGAATTGTTATTATTTTGTTTTTCAAATCTATTATATAATATCGTATTGTTTTATTGAATTTCAAACTAGCATAAATAAATTTCAATTTTAAAGGAATGTCAAAGAATATTTTTGGATAAATCCTACTAGGGTGGTTTTCTTAAACCCTGCATAAAATATTTAGTGTATATAGTATTTTATGGTTTCTGATTTAGGTCTCTAGATTGTAAACCTTTTTTTTCTTTGATACTGGTGTCTTAGAATAGTTGAATTTGTTTATTTCTAGTGATTATGGGTCGCATGAATTCAATTGGCATTTCATATTTTCTTGTTTTTATTTCAATACTAGTATATTATATAATAATTATTTATTTATATTTAGTTGTTTTTATTGGTTGTTTTGTGATGTTTATTTATTAATGATATTTTTCTATGATTGGATTTATCTCTATCCTTTTTTGGGTGAAACCATTACTAGGCATGTTTCTATAATTCCCAAGAAATAGTTATCTTCCCATGGGGATTGGGAATTCCCTTTGGGACATGTCATGGGTTGGGTTGGGTTGACCCTGTCCAGTTCATGATTAAATGATATCAAATACTAGGTTTTTTAGAGGGATCCTAGATTTTTGAATCACATGTTATGTTATTTTGGGTGTATTGGAATGACAAGTCATTAGAATCATCTTCAGAATTAAAGAGGTAGATATTGGATGGGTGCTTGATCCCCACCATTCATGATGAGACTTGAGTTACCGTAGGGTATCCGGATTTGATAGTTGATTTTGAAATAATTTTTTGTTATTTTTTAGGATATTTATACTCCCTTTTAGAGAATAAGTAATTTTGGGGTATATATTTGAGTGAGGGTGAAAATAGCGATCGAATCAGGGTTTCATGGTAACTATAAAATGGTCTAGAAAGCAATTTAAAGACTAGACTATTGGTTCTGAAATTCATTCATGTAGTTTCACAGGGATGGTGAATTGTTTTCCAACTAGTGTAAATAAAGGTTGCATAACTTCATTTCACACCAGATTGGTTGTTTAGGTTTTCTTTCTCTTCAGATTATCTTCGATGGGTTTTACCTTCAATGTGAGAGTAATTAAGTAGATTTTTATTACATATATCTATGATACAAGATTTTATTTTGATTTATGTTTGTATATTTTAGGTGGGGTTTATTTAAAAAGGATTGATTTATATTCTATAATTGGTTTTGGGAAAGGAAATCATATCTTTTGTCTTTCCTTTGATATCTTTAAGATTCTATAAGATGTTTTCAAAAGGTTGTTGTAATAGCCTGACCCCAGAATACACAGAGTTTGTGCCTTAAAACATGATGTGTATGTTTTACAAAAAACATGAATTGATTTTTTACACATCATGTCCCATACAGATGATCGATTCGGTTTAGGTTCTGGAAACCAGCTTCTTTTAACACGCATCTTCGGCTAAAAACTGATACCTGAAAATTTTATTTCAAAAATGTTGGGTGAGCATAAGAATGCCCAGTAAGGGGTTTTAAAATAATATAGTATACCAAGTATAACCTTTTGAAAACATTCCTTTAAAATTTTCCATAAAAAAATTTCTTATGAAATGTTGTAACACATGTATCATAATAAAACAATTGTCTGAGAATTAAAAGAGAAAAATTCAAGGCATACTAATAGAATTACAAGGAAACATGATAAAATTATAGGCATTCTCTTTTAGAGTGATAATTAAAAGAAATTACAACTTTAATAGGTATTCCATGTGAATATGAAAGTACAAAATTTATAAAAGAGAAAAACACATGATCAGAGTTGCACGTAACAATAATAACATCAATTTCTTTCACTACTAAGTGTATGTCGTAATTGGCTAATAAAATCTCTAAGAAATTAATAAATATCACACTATAAGCATTTAAATCTTCGGATACTCATAAGTACAATCTCTTAACCAAATATATTCTACTAGTCGAATATCCACTTGGTTAATTAATTATCTTAAACATAATGATGGAACCTATAATAGTGGACCCTGTCAAGGTCTTGTGTCAAGACCTGAAATGTCAATGGCCTCATGCCATAACCTGATTGTCTCATGAAAAATATCAATGCATCGAGGAGCTTTCATCAACCAATCCCCAACCCATTATACTGAGTCTATTACATTCCTCATATGCCAAATAGGGCCGTATATTCAAAATGTCTCATACCAATTTGAATATTTAATTTCACATTTCATATTAATCACAGTGTTCTATACCAATTTGAATAATTTAAAACTTAATCCGTAAAAGGCAATAAGAATTTAATTGCATTCTTTACCATTTACATATATTTAGTGATTTGGGCATATAAGTATTAAATGCAAAACTATCAACTGAATGGATATGTTATTAAATGGAAAGTATGTGAAGTAGATTATAGCACATGTGATGACAACTAATGCACAAAAGAAATTCAAGACTTACCACATAAAATGATAACATTATATTCCCAAACCTAACTAATCAAATATATATTGTAATTTCTTCATGATTTGGATGCATACTTAATTAAAATAAAAACCAAATACATCATGTGTGGTATTAATCTCATAGATGATCAAACATTTATTACTAATATGCTTTTGTATAACACAACACAAGGGTATACAAAATGTTAAAAATGGAAAGCATGAAATTCCACCATAACCAATACCATTTAATATATATATATATATATGAAAATAAGTGATTCATATATATGAATATAAGAGTTTCAAACCCCAGATATTATACTCATGAAATCTCCAGAATTACTAATCACATCAAAAGTATAATATTTGGAATATCCAAAATTAGGGTTTAGTGTTGTGTAAATCTTTTTATACATAGGGGTGTATATAAAGAGTATTATTTTAAAATAGAACAATCATATTTTGAAAACAACATGTTTTACATTTTATTTGAAATCCTTGTAAAATTCTACGTAAAATTGAGAATCAATGTTCATTTTCATACTCATATATTCACATATCTGAATATACATTATGAATTAAGGGGTTTAAACTAGAAATCTAATGTCAACCATACAAATTTAATATATTAGTCACATTAATGAACAAGAGTCCCTAAATATTAAATTATAACATAAATTTTAAAATCTTTATTTATTAAACAAACATACATAATGTTTATGTAAACATATATAAATTACATGTATAACCGAGTCCAACAACAAAGTTAATTTACACTTACTTGTTTATCAAAAACATAAATAAATCATAGAATTTCAATGTTAGAATACTTCAAACCAGCCCAGAGGGTGGGTTATATAAACTGTATAATTATACTTGCCTATGTATACTATATATATATATGGAAATATAATTCCTTATGTTCAAAAACAAAATTCTACCTCATCTTTGAAACCAATGTTTAGAGGTCTTGAAACCGAACATAAAAGAGGTTCATTTAAAACTGTATTGTTATATATATATATATGTACATATATGATCGAATATATAAGGTATACATTTATTTCATGAGAAAAATAATCCCCCAAGTTTAAAAAATACTTCATAACCCAAAATTCATAAGTCCTAGGATTGGGTAGAAGAGAATTTTCACCCATACCGCAAGGATGTATACTTATGTAAACAAGTATATATATATATATATGTATATACCTTCAACACAACAAGGAAACATAATTTTCTTTATGTTCATAATACTACTTGATCTCAAAATCATGAAGACCTAGGATCATCAGAAGAGAAAATTTTAATTAAATCGTATGGTTATAAATATATTTTTATGAGTATATATATGTATATACCCTAAAAACAAAAACACAAGACAAAATATCCCTTACATTGGTTTTGAGGAGGTGTAGAGGCTCGGGAAAAGTTGAGAGCTTCTTGAAGGAGGCACTAGAGGAAGGAGAAACCATAGGGATTGGGTGAAAAAAGTGGTATATTTATAAAATATAAATAATATATTTTTAATGCTATTTTCATTGAAAAACTGAGGGCTATTCGGTTTATAAAAATACTAAGGGAGTCAGTCTTTGTGGAAAGTGAGGGAAAGGGGGATAAATTGGTCAGAGGTGTGGATAATCAGGGCAAGTGGGAGTATAATAGGTCACTGGTGTAGTGCACACAAAGAAGAAGAAGACACCGCAGGAAGAGAAAAACCAGAAAATGAATGGACAGCTAGGATTGGATCTGGCCTTGATCCGATTGTTAGGGTGCATTCACGAGATTTAAAAAGGATGGATGACTCGTATTAGATCACGACAGATCAGATGGTTCCTATCCACATGGAGTTTTAAAAAAAATAGGAACAAAAGTGATTAGATCTTAGAAGATCAGATGACACATAGAAACATGGAGATATATTGTGGCCACTGAAGATTGAGCACTGAATCAAATTGGATGGTGTAGAACGCATGCGGTGAGATCTAATGGCCTATATTCAATACCGGACAATTTTCTTTGCCCCACATCGAAACCGAGGTATGTTTCAGGGCCCTTTATAATCCCAGGACTCTGGGAATAGGCTCAGAATACTCCCCCCTCCTGGTACCACCCTGTACGGGGTTCTTCAGGTTTCCTCTTGCGCCCACCCATGCCATCGTGTCACCCCTCCAGGTGGAGCGCTCTGATCCCCTTGAGTGTGCTCTGGTGTGCCCTTCTAGGTAGCTATGGCCCCCACTCACTAGACCTAGCATGCACTATTCATGCACAAAAGCCTATAGGCCGGCCTGTGCTGAGGCTGAAGGCTAGGCTCGACCGCCTAGCACATACTGCCTCCTTCGGTCCAGCTAGAGGGTTGGCCCTCGTGGGGTTTATTTTTTATTAACTATAATACAAGGTTTCCACACACATATATAGGTGTTTTTTAATCCAAAATTTCCCTTATATTTGTAAATAATAAATTTTTAAAACATAAAGTTATAAATTTTAATTTAATATATCATTAAGAACAACTTATATTAGTATTATAAAAATCATAGACATAGTTTTAATTAAAACCTTGTTTAAATCTTAAGAATGAAAAAATTTCCAAGATATTTGAAATATTTGAAAGATGTTTGAAATCCTCACCTCATTTTAAAATCACACTAAGTGTAGCTCAAAATATTATACCATTAACCCATTAAAGTTTATAATAAGAGGTTATATTATAATTTCAATTCATAACTTAAATATTTTGGAAAACTAAATTATACTTCGAGGTTTTTAATTAATCCACCAAAAGACCAATGACTATAATTATAGCCGTTAGAACTCAACGGTTACCCAAGAGGAAAATGTTGAGTTCATACCCTATAAAACTATATATTAGGGTGTCCCAAATTTTAGACCATTATCGAAGATGGTGCATGTTATACCACTAATGCTCAGTATGTTTTTCATGATTCTGGCTGTGATGTTCTTTATTGTGACTGACCTGAAGGGTCTTCTTTATTTACTGGATCTCATCATTTTGTTAGGTGGTATCCTTGTAGTTTTGATAGGGCTTTTATTAGGTGTTTTTTGTTAGTATATCATTCCTTTGATCTTACTGTAATTTGAACTCTTTGGTTATTAATTAAATAAAATTCCCTTGTGTTTAATTTCCATGTTTTGTTCGAATAACATGAAAATAAAACCATATTATTATTATTACATGAGAAACATGTTTTTGGGGTGTCACATTATTCCCACTACAATGAATTGGATCCTCACAATTCATTTCACACAACCACGATAAATGTAAAATCTCTAAAGTTCTTCACCATATCCTCCATCGTGGAGGATCCTCAGGTGTGGCCAGCTAAAAAAACGAATTGGTGCTCAATTCTTCTGCTTACTTGTCCCAGACACACATCATACAGTAAGGTTTGAACTCATGCAGTGTACACTCAGGCTTCTAGAGGGAGGATTGAATGGTAGAGAGTTCAGTGATGTCAAAATGGAAAAACTCTCTAAGAATTTTTCAGACTATCTCTTGTCCAAGAATGTCAATTTTGTAGATGTGGTCATACAAACTGAAGATCCTAATTTGGTGTATGTAGGTTGTGCGAAGGTTCCCCTCCAAGGAAGCCTCTGGAAACCTTACCAAGGTTGTGATGTTTTGGGATAGAGTGAAGTATTAGAAAATACCTTCATGATAATTTTCCATTCGTTTATACTCAGTGAGTTGAGCAATGGCTATGCAGTGATAGATATAGACATTCCCTTGGTAGGAGAAGAGAATGTCTAGACTATTCAATATCCTGTGAAGATGTCTGCATGTTCTTAAAAGGTTTGCGGACGTGAGGTATTCTTCTTCACATGTTCTGGCCCTAATGGCTATAACACCCCAACCACAGTTACCCATAATCAGTGCATTATTACATAACATTGGAATGATACAAGAATTCATGTCCCGAAAGACTAATTAGTTTAGAATCCTTGGATGTACTAGATACATATATAACTTTTACATTACATCATGAAATAAAAAAAACAACTTTGTGTCCCCTTTGAAAACTCTTATATCCCTTATCCTATTCTTCCAGGTTAATCATAATATACATCTTTTCTTCCTGGGAAGAATAAAACATAAGAATGGGGTGAGCTCAAATTCTCAATAAGGATAAAAATATAGCGGAAACTATCATAAATAAGAATAAAAATTTAAGGCAATGTATAATACTAGAACATAATCCTATTAAACATAAACTTTAGCATAATATAGCAAAGATAAATCAAATAATTCTATTAACTTATTCACATGGATATTCCACTAGTTGAATAATCACATGTATTATCAATAGCCAATTTCATAATGATGGATAGCATAATGGCAGACTTCATATCCACATATTCAAGGCCTTGTTCCAAGACTACAAATAAGATTTTGTCAAGGCCTTGTTCCAAGACACTAGTTTGTCTGATGAGACCTACCGATGCATCGAGGAGCTATTGTGGGATCCACCCATCACTAAATAAGTCTATTGAATTACTCGTATGAAAAGTTTTAAACATAACATTAACATTCATATTAATACTAGCATATTAAATGTCAATACTTTATCCATAAAACATTAATGGTATAAAAATAAAACATCTACAGTCAAACATATCAATAATCCTTCAATACCATATGAAATATTTGTATCATAATAAATAAACCTCAATAAAGAATAATATCCCATAAAGGATGTTGACATAGTTGAAAATGATCAGTAAAAATCTTTTAGAGAAATATCCCTTTTTTCATGAATACATTTAAAAGTCTCACTATTTATCAAGAAGATGTTTAAAATAGATTTTTGAATCAAAGTGTCCCATACCACTTTGAAACTTTTAAAAGGAATTTCATTTTTAAAACATTAATGTCCATATAAATAAAACCTTAAAACCATTTTTAAAACATGGACATTAATGAGAAATATTTAGAATAATAAAATTTTAAAACATTTAAAATGATATTTTAGTTACTGTTACTAACCAAATGAGAGATTCTTGAATACAAATAATTGAGGTAATAAAAACATTATAATATAATGAGAATAAATAGATTCATGATATACTATGTCGAAGTATAGTATATACACAAAATAAAAGTGAATTGGCACATAACAACATAGAAGTCTTAATGAAATTCAAGTTGAGATTAATTCCCTTATAAAGACCATATCCTTAGGTTAAGGATAAATCAATAACATAATTATTTGCGAAAAATATAAATACACTCAATATTATTGGATATTAATTGTAAATCAATCAGAGGACATTAAAACATATTCTTGTAAAAACAACACCAACAACTTGGATGTTTAACTCGATGAATATAAGTTGAGTTAAATTTTCTTTTATCAAGTTTATATCGATCACTTAAGAATTTATCAATGGATTTATTATGTATATCAAAATTATATTCACACAAAGGGGAGTGGAAATTACTACATAAGTAAATAAATAGTGATCATACACATAATGTTGGAGTAAATTAATCAATGACGTTTGCGTAAAACCGAATGAGTGAAAATTGAAATATGAAATTCCATTACCGATTTGGTAACCTATGAAACATACACCCCATGAAATAAGGATCATCCAATGATGATCTAAATACCCATATATTAAATTATATTACACAAACAATATAATAATGGGCAATATATACACCACACCAAAGGTAATAGTGTCAAATATAACATGAATCTCATAGGAATAAAAGTTATATGAAAACAAATTTCCTTGTACTTTTCATTAGTATAGGGTAGGTTAACCTCCTGTATAATGGTTAAATAATTTTTATTAAATTATAAAAGAACCAAATACATAAATATGATATCATATATGATCTTCTAATATTTCTTTGTTAATGACATTTCAGTAGTATCATTATTTTAGTTGTTAACTGATTCATTTTCCCTTATATGTTTTCTTATGTAAGTCATTTTTGTTATGTATAGGATTTATTTTATTAATATCCAGAATGATATTAGTTCTTAAACATTATTTTTAATCATAAAATAAATATTATTCTTGAATGATTATGATGGGGAATGAATCTCATCGCGTTCATGGAGACGGTAAGTCGTACGTATGCCTGAGCGACAATATCATTATATTGATGGGGAAATAATATGTAATTGGATGGTATATCATTTATACATAATAATTAACATGTTATATTTATTATTTACATTAGTTATACTCATTATTATACCCATACAAATAATGAAGTGTTTGAATAACAAACTACGTCGCGACGTCGAGACGGTAAGCCGTGCGTACACATGTATGTTGACTTTATCATTTATAAGTTTGATAGAATAAAGAATATGGTTGTATAATATTTATAATAGAATCATAGTATGTAAAAGGTATTTTATTTGTTAATTTGGTATGGAAACAATAATAAAATAGGATGTGGAAGAAGAAAATAACTTGAAAGAGGGTGGTGAAATTATTACCTGTTCTTCGGGTGTTTCCTTTTGAGTTGATCAAAAGGGATCCTTAAGATAGCTTTCTGATCAATGTAAGGTGTCTAGGTAAAATTAAAAGATGTTGGGATGATATTTGGTTAGGGTTTGGACATGCCAAATGGCTTTTGAGGTGTGAATTGAAGAGAAGGGGAATATCCTTTTATAAGAGAGGCGAGGGTCACATTAGGAAAAGCTTGAAATATTATTCCATAATAAAATCATTTTATTTTTATAATGGATCAAAAATGATTTATTTCTAAGATAATGTGGGTATGGGTTGAAATAATCACAACCAATAGGTTTTAGAAAAGTTTTGGTTACCATTTTAACCTTATCTTTTAGATTTAACTATTAGTTAAATAGTTTAACTTTTTCTATGTCTCCTTGTATTCTTACACTATATGGTTAATAAACATACTATAAACTTAAAATAGAACCTCAAGTGATTTATTAATGACATAAATAATATTATTTAATCCCTTTGGACGATCCTTATATTTTTAAGAATACTATATCAACCAATAATAAAGTATTTTATTAAAAACTAATTTATGTCAATTTTGACACTATTCGGTATTTTGTTTTTGTGAAAGTGATAAAAACCTCATCACATAGAAAAAAATTATCTAATCCAACCTAAACTATTATATTAACTTATAAAATTCGTGGATTGAATCAAAAATTTGAAATTATATTTATTTTAATATTTATAATATAAAGTATTTTAATATTTCATTAAGAATGTAATTACTGCATCATCATTGTGTCATTAATAAATTTCATTATTTAATCTATAAAATTTATAATTAAACTAAAATTATGTAGGAACTCTTTTTATCTTTATAATGAGTATTTATATTTTAATTTATCTTATTTATAACCCTATATGAAAAATGGTTTAGTTAATAAAATGTGAATTTTACACTTTTAACTCTTCTTTAAATAAAATAATAATAAATGTCCTAATCTAATCCAAGTTGAACTAAATGATCATATTTTATTCCTAAGGTAGTTTTTTCTCAAATTAAACTTATCTAATTGAATTAGGACACGTGTTAGGGTAATTATAATATCATTTTTACCTTTAATTACCATATTTACTTTTAACCATGGTAAATAAAAGTCAAAAGTTATTATTCAACAAAAAAATTATTTTCATCTTATTGAACCAAATTTTACTTACTGATATTAACCATGTCTCTAGGATTTTTGAAATTCAATTCACAAAAGTGGTAAAATATGTTTTATGCAAATTTGCAAATGCTTCTAGAAGGTGGGTAAAAGACTCTAAGAAGTTCAATAAAATTTTATGCATCTAATTTTATTATAAAATGAATCAAATGAATTAAATTGAAATTATATTGGTATTATAAATCTATTTTGACTTAAAATAAATTTTAATAAAATAAACAATTACTTAAATAGTAAGTCGGTTTTATACTATAACATACTGTTTTTCACTATTCATCAAAAATGAATGTTTTCAGAAAAATACCAAAAGTTTATCCTAAGATAATTTTGATATTATGAATTCAAAAATGAATCCTATTTTACCATATTCAAAACATAGAAGTTTCATTAATTAATTTAAAATTAATTACCATTTTTAAAACCTAAAAGTGGGTGTTTAAAAAGTAAAAACTATCAAAAGATTGACATGTGTTTATGTCAAATTTAAATGTGAAATTAATTATAATGACCCAAATTGTATTAAATGATAAAAATACAATCTAATTATACCTCCAAACCATTCAAATGCATAATTTAACACTATAAATTATTTCTATTAAAAAATTTGTTTTCAATTAAAATTTAGTATTTTTCAGCATTCATCAAAATATGAAAGTTTTCAGAAACGTACCAAAAACATATCCAAAATAAATTTTTATGTCCCAATTATAAAGAATAATTTAATTTAATTAAAATGAATGTATAAAAGTGTCAAATATTGGTTTTAAAAAAGTTATCCATTAAAAGGCGGTAAAAGTGCATTTTTAAAAAAATTATTCTTTTATATGAAAAATTGAATTTGTTTTTATATTATGTCTAAGAAACACATAATATGGATTCTAAAATTATATAGAGTATATAAATTTAAAATTTGGTTAATACTATTCATAACCACTTTTTGAACAGCTAGTTTGGTATGTTGTGGTGTGTTCAAACTCGGTGTTGCGTGTAGCGCAAGCTATTGAATTAATTTAAAGAAAATAACTTACTATAAAATATTGGGGTGTTACAATGGCCTCTAGTACCACAACAGGAAAAGATAAGATATGGGTTTGTCCTTCCTTCTGAAAATAATTTTTTTTATGAAAGTCCAATCAATGAAACACTAACACTGAAAAGGTAGAGAAAAAAGAAACAAAAAATTATATTTTCATAAAATACTAGTACACAACACCCAGGACTAATGGTTTCCCCTGTTCCCAGTTACATGAATTCCGAAACCAATTTCAAAACACTCGATCTCCCTGAACCAAATGCAACCTGAATAGTCTGGTTCAAACTCATGGGTACAATTATAATGTATCCAGAGTGTGACATGAGGGGTTTATAACCTTGAGACATTAGTATGCACTTTATGTCTATGAAAGGAATTAATTTCTTCAATTTAGAGGTTTTCAATGTCCATTACATGACCATAAAGGCCATAGGATATGATTTGGCACATGTATGCTGCGCGAAGGCCACCCACTATCGAAGCTTCTTGGAAATCCATGAGTTAATGGATGCCTTCTGTTATGGTGAAAAATATAAAAATTCTGTCGTATTACTTTCCTTAATGTGCATAGAATGGAAATTGTGTTTTCATCATAATGTGTTAGCCCAAACCCGCTCCTCGATGGAGTTTAAGTTCATAGGGAGATTTTGACACATCGTAGAGGTGTTTGCATGTCATAAAAATGTGTGAATAGTTTACAAAGTTGCCATGGATGGCAATGGAAACTATGGTTTCTATGGCCACAATAAGAATAGACAAAAGACTAGTATTTTCGTTTACCATCTAAAAAATTAGGAAGACATCATACATAGTAATGCTTAAGTAAATTTTTCATAGTTCAGTTCTCGTTTTCTAGAGTTATCTAAACCAAACCCTCTGATACCAACTGTAATAGCCTGGCCCTAGAATACATGGAGCCAGTGCCTTAAAATGTGATGTGTATTTTTTACAAAAAAATGCATTGATATTTTACACATCATGTCCCATACAGAGTATCAATTCAGTTTATGTTATGAGAAACAAACTTCTTCTAACATGACTCTTTGGCTAAAAACCAATACTTGGAAAATTTATTTAAAAGACGTTGGCTGAGCATACGAATGCCTAATAAGGGGTTTTAAAATAAAATAATATACAAATTATAACCTTTTGAAAAAACTCCAAAATTTTCCATAAATCATTTTCTTAAGAAATGTTGTAGCACATGTATCATAATATGACAATCGTCTGAGAATTAAAAGGGAAAAATTCATGGCATACTAATAGAATTACAAGGAAACATGATACAATTAAAAACATTCTCATTCATATTAATAAGTAAAATAAATTCCAAATTTAATAGGTATGGCATGTGAATATTAAAGTACAACATTTATAATAGAGAAAAACACATGATCAGAGTTGTACATAACAATAATAACTTCAATTTCTTTCACAACTAACTATAAGCCGTAACTAGATGATAAAATATTTGAGTGCTTAATAAATGTCATTACATAAGAATTTACTTCTTCTGATACTCATAAATACTGTCTCTTTACCATGGATATTCTATTAGTCGAATATCCACTTTGATAAATAATTTTCTTAAACATAACGGGGGAACATATATTACCAGACCTTGTCAAGACCTTATGTCAAGACCTGAAATGTCAATGGCCTCGTTCCATGACCTAATTATCTAATGGTAACTATAGATGCATCGAGGGGATTTCATTAATCGGTCACCAACCCATTATATTGATTCTATTACATTTCTCATATGCCAAATAAGGCCGTATATTCAATATGTCCCATATGACTTTCAATATTTAATTTATCATTTCGTATTATTCAAAGTGTCCCATACCACTTTGAATAATTTAAAACTTAATCCGTAAAAGTCCATAAGAATTTAATTTCATTATTTATCATTTAAATATATTTAGTGATTCAGGCATATAAGTGTTAAATACAAAACCATATACTGCATGGCTATGTCATTAAATGGAAAGTATGTTAAGAAGATTATAGCACATGTGATGACAACTAATGCAAAAAATCAATACAAGCCTTGCCACATAAAATGATAACCTTATATTCCAAAACCTAATTAATAAAATATATATTGGAATTTTATCATGATTTGGATTCATAATTAACTAAAAGATAAACCAAATACTTCATGTGGGGTATTAATCTCACAGATGATCAAACATTTATTACTGATATGCATTTGTATAACACAACACAAGGGTATACATAATGTTAAAAATGGAAAGCATGAAATTAAAAAATAAACAATACCATTTAATATATATATGAAAATAAGTTATTCATACATATGAATATAATAGTTTCAAACCCCATATAATATACTCATGAACTCTCTACAATTATTAAACACATCAAATGTATAATATTTGGAATATCTAAAATTAGGTTTTGTGTTGTGTAAATATTTTTATATGCAAGGGTGTATATAAAGAGTAGTATTTTAAAATAGAACAATCATATTTCAAAATAAAAACATGTTTTACACTTTATTTGAAATCCTGGGATAATTCTAGGTAAAATTTATAATCAAAGTTTATTTGCATACACATATATTCACATATCTAAATATACATTATGCATTAAAGAGTTTAAACCCAAAATCTAATGTCACCCATATGAATTTAATATATTAGTCACATTAAAGAACAAGAGTAACTAAATCTTAAATCATTATATAAATTTTAAAAGGTTTATTTGTTATACAAACTTACATAATGTTTATGTAAACATATATAACTTACATGTATAACCAAGTCCTACACCAAATTTAATTGAAACTTACTTATTTATCAAAAACATAAATTAATCATGGAAGAAAAATTTTAAAAGACTTAAAACTAGTCCAGAGGGTGAGTTAAATAAACATTATAATTATACATGCCCATGTATACTATATATATATATATGAAAATATAATTACTTATGTTTAAAAACAAAATTCTACCTCATCTTGGAAATTCAAAGTTTAGAGGTCGTGAAACTGAACATAAAAGAGGTTCATTTTAAACTGTATGGTTATATATTTATATGTACATATATGATTTAATATATAAAGTATAAATATATTGCATGAGCAAAATAATCCCTCATGTTTAAAATATACCACATAACCCAAAATCCATAAGTCCTAGGATCGGGTATATTTGAGTTTTCACCCAAACCACCAGGATGTATACTTATGTAAATGAGTATATATATATTTATAAGTATATAACTTCAACAAAACAAGGAAACTTAACTCCCTTATGTGAATAATAATACTTGAACTCAAAATCCATAAGACCTAGGATCAACATATTAAAAATTTTAATTAAACCACTAGGTTATATATATATTTTTATGATCATATATATGTATATACCCTCAAAATAACGGCACAAGACAATATATCCCTTACATTGGTTTGAGGAGGAGGAGAGGCTCAGGAAAGGAACGATAGATCTTGACGGAGGTGCTAGAGGATGAAAAACCTCTAGGGTTCAGTTTCTAAAAGTGGTATATTTATAAAATATACATAATATATTTTTAATGCTATTTTCACGGAAAAACCAAGGCCTATTCGGTTTATAAAAAGACTAGGGGAGTCAGTCTTTATGGAATGTGAGGGAAATGAGAATCAAATGGTCATGTGTGTGGATAATTAGTGAAAGTGGGAGTAGAATAGGTAACTAGTGGAGTGAACGCAGAGAAGAATAAGAAACCATGAGAAGAGAAAAACCAGAAAACAAATGGACGACCAGGATTGGATCTGGCCTTGATCTAACAATCGGGGTGTGTCCATGAGATTTAAAAAGGACGGACGACTCTGATTGGAATGCGAAAGATTGGATGGTTCACATTGATGCAGTGTTTTTATAAAAAGAGTAACAACTGTGATTAGATCTTGACAGACCAGACGATGTATAAAAACACGAGGATATACCGTGACTACTTGGGATTGAGGAACGAACCAAATCAGATGACCTAGATCTCACATGGTGAGATCTAATAGCCTGGATTCAATACCAAATGATTATCATTGTCCCACATTGAAATGGAGGGATGTTTCACGGACCTTTATAAGCCTGGGACTCTGAGCATAGGCTCAGAATACTCCCTCCCCCCTCTGGGTACCACCCCATACCGGGTTCTACGGGTCAGCTCTGGTGCCCACCCACGCCGCCGTACCGCCCCACAAAGTGGCGCGCTTTGATCCCCTTGTGCATGGTCTTGTGAGGCCTTTGGGGTAGCTATTCCCCCCGCTCTCTAGACCTTGCATGCACAGTGCATGCACCCCAAGCCCACTGGCCAGCCTGTGCTGAGGCTGAAGGCTAGGCTTGGCCTCCTATCGCGTGTTGCCTCTTTCGGCCTGGCTAGAGGGCTGGCCCTTGTGGGTTTAATTTCTATTAACTATAACACTAGGTTTCCATACACATATATAGGTGTTTTTTTCAAAATAAAATTTTCCTTATCTTTGTAAACAATAATGTTTTAAAACCCAAAGTTATAAATAAAATTTTAATACATCATTTAGAACATCTCATATTTGTATTATAAAAATCAAATACATTGTTTTAATTAAAACCTTTTTAAGCATTAATAATGAAAACATTTACAAAATATTTGAAATATTTGAATGATGTTTGAAATCATCACCTCATTTTAAAATCACACTAAGTGTAGCTCAAAATATTAGACCATTGAACTTTTAAAGTTTATAATAAGAGGTTATATTATAATTTCAATTCATAACTTTAATATTTGGGGAAAATAAATTATTCTTAGATATTTTTATTTAATCCACCAAAATACCAATAACTATAAATGTAGCCGTTAGAACTCATTGGTCACCCATGGGGAAACGATCAAGTTGATACATTATAAAACCATATACTAAGGTGTACCAAATTCAATTCAATTATAGAAGATGGTTCTTGTTATACCACTGATGCTCAGTACGGTTTTCCTGATTCTGGATGTGATGTTATTTATTGTGACTGACCCAAAGGATCTTGTTTATTTACTAGGTATTGTCATTGTGTTAGGTGGTATCCCTATAGAGTTTATAGGGATTTTAGTAGGTGTTTTTGGTAAGTATAGATTTTTTTTGATATTACTGTAATGTAAACACATCGATGTTTAATTAAATAAAATTCCATTGTGTTTAATTTTCTTGTTTTTTTTCAGATAACCAGAACATAAAACCATAATATTATTATTACATGAGAACAAATATTTTGTGGTTTCATAGTTGTGATTTATTTTTCACTGGGTTTTATCTTTTAAAATTAATATATGAGTAGATTTTAATATGGTATTTGGGAGTTTCTTTCAAAATAAGTGTTTTGAGAATTTTTTAAAAGAAATATTTTGATGAAAATTTAATTTTATTGAGATTAATTTGTTCAATGTATGTAAAATATTTTTAAATTGGAGAGTCATTTTTAATTCAGTGTGAGATGTTTATAATTTATATGTGTGGATTTAAAATAGAATATAATTATTTTAAATAATTGTTTCAAGGGAGTTGCAAAAATATCATTATTTATATAAGAATTTTATTAAAAAATTATAAAGGGTATTTCATTTAAATATTTTATTTATTTAAAATTAATTAATTTTTTGGAAGTTTAGTATATTTAGTTTAATTTTATTCTATTTAGATTATGAGATCTGGATATTCTTAGAGTATGAGTGGAAATTCTGTTTGTCGGGCCAATCTTTGGGATACCTTTTCTATCATTTAGGAGTTGTCATCTCACCTACTGATTTCACTCAAATGTTGGATCAAGTATTAGAGTGATCCACTTATTTTCACATAGAACCCATCCATGCCTTTTAGAGTGAGGTTTTTTTTTACTTTAGTGGATTTCAGCGAAAATATTTGATTCAGTTGTAAGTAAAATATTGTTGAGCTTGAGTGTGAATGGATGGTTGTTTGTAGTCAATTTTCTCAAAGGAGAAAGTGACATCTTGTGTGCATTAAGTTTGAAGCATCAATTCATTCAAATTCAACTTTTCTAAAATCTTTATTTCATTATTGTAGCCATTTTTCCCACATTTATAAGTATTAGTAGTTAGTGTATCAAAAATAGGATATCTTAGAAATTATTATATGGTCTTTGAGTGGTCCTAACTATTTGGGGCCTCTTGTTTGTTAGATGTTAAAGTTGGTTGATCTTTTTAGATCTTGATGGTGTGTAATGATGTTTTGTGGATGTTGTCTTAGGGATATTAGTATTTTTTATTTATGATCCTTTTATTTCCTATTTTGATTGTGAGATTATTTATATTTCTTTTGTATGATGTGGTCAAATTTAGTTTTTGCATACGACTTGTGGATTTTGGTTCTTTCCTCTTGTATGTTGGGTATTCTTATGTTTGAGATTTGTAAAGGTTAGATTATTTCTTTATTGGATATGGGAAGACCTATAAAACTATGATTAGGTAACTAGGTCCAATGTCTCTTCTAGTGAGAATATGAGGGTGCATATATTTGTTTTGGTTTCCATGAGATAGTTATTATGTGGTTGAGGTCCTAGTTTGACCATGTGTATCATGAAAACTTGGGATTAGAATCCATTTCTGTTTTAGTGAGGTTTACATGTGGATGAGTGTTTTCTTGAGGTTTCATAATTTTTTTATTTAGTGGACATTGAACTTTGTGATGGTTTTAGTATTATTCGGTTTTTAGTGAAATTGAGGTTCTTATTAGTGTTTTATTGTGAGGTGTGTCCTATTCAGTTTCCACCAATGTGTATGAATTTTTTATAGTGTGGAGACCTATTCTAGGTTTATGTTTACTCATATATTTATGTACATAGTACTCAAGATCCTAAAACTAGATGAGTCGTTCTTATAAGTGAATTAGTTATTTTATAGACTTGATCCTTCATTCTATAGGAATTTAACATAATATTGGTCTTTTAACTTAATACCTTTCTAGTTATGTTTCCTACCCACACACCTATCACGCAAATTAGTGGTTAGGGTTTCTTCACATTTTTTATTTTATATCATGAAATTTATGGTTAAATAAAGGTAATGGTGGAAAGAATTGTCAAACAATAATATTTAGTTTTATTTATTTTTTTATTTATTGAGGTGTGGGCTTATTCTAGTGTTTCAGGTTTGAAATACAATTTTTTCTAAGGGGTTTGGGTGTTTCATGATTGCAACACACAATTAAGAAAACAATACAGTAATCATGTTTGAAATGTTTCACCACTTCTCAGAGCCTTTATTGATTAGAACATATTTTATCCTAACCATGTGAAAAAAACATGTAGGTAGAGTGTTCTTATCGGGTAGAAACTGCATGATTTTTTTTATGGTTTACCATATCAAGAATCCTAACAATTTGAGTTTCCCTTGGGTCTAAAACATTGATTTCCTAAAATTTCTCCTAATATATTAGATGGGTTTCTACCCCATTTCATAAAATCCTTCATTAAACTAGGTTAGTATCTATGAGGGGGTATTACCTTAACCCCACATTTGCTACTCTAAAACCTATGAATAACCCCTAAACCCATTTTAAAATCCCAAAAAAACCCTTAAAACCTCATCCTTTTGTGATTATAATATATCATTATCTGATTTCTTAAGGAAAACCTTTCCTATTCCCTTCTCATTACTTCTTCCTTCCTAATACAATTTTATCTTGGTTTCACATTCTTTTGAAACCTTTGTGGCATGTTGGGCCATGATTAGGGTTTAAGAGTGGTTCTAATGTGGGTCTTTTATTGTTTAAGACTTGTAGGTCCATATTCTTTATTATTTGAGAATTTTACACTGGAGACAACACATTTCATATTGTTGTGACCTTATTTCTACTTATTCAAGGTAGTTTTTTTATTCGTTTTTTATTTAGAATTTCACTGTATGTTTAATCCTTTTTTAAATGTTTTATTAATTAAATTAATTTTATACATTGTATATTTAGAGGTTTTAAAACTAATTTCATAGTGTAATCACACTTGGGGTCAAATAATTGTATTGTGTTTCTAGATTTCATGGAACATTCTAAATTCCAAGTATCTTCAAAGTTTTTAAAGTCTTTTTATAAAATAAATCAATTTGTACATGGATTTGAAACCATTTGGATAATAGAATAAATTAAACAGAATTCATTTAAGATTTTAAGATAATTTTTTTCAAAATAATAGTAATTTATGATTGGTTTAAATGTGTAATTTTAATCATATTATTTTAAATAATAATTATAACTGATTTTCAAATTTTTAAGAAATAACTCGACACCCTGAGGTTTTTTTTTCAGAAAATATTTTTTGGAACTTTTAAATGATTTTAAAAGGTTTGTGTGGGTGAGATATTCCTAGTTCCCCCAATATATTGTATTCCCATTCATCGGTAGTTTTTTTTTGTATATGGTGATTTTCTAATGAATAAAAATGGCATGTTTCTTACGATGTAATTAGAAGGGATGGAGATTAATTATTATTTTTGTGATGATTTTATTGAATGATTATTGTTTCTCATCATCACTTAATTTTGGCCATTGGAACCAAGGTAGTTAAGTGAGAGGTCTATATTTATGCTACACTAGTAATTCACACACTATTATTTCCCCCTTTATTATAAGATATGACTAGATGGGGAGTGTGTTCAATGATGTCAGGGTACGGGAAAGTTAGCTGTCTTTTGTATAAGATGGAATATAGCTTGAAATTTGTTCTGAGTTTGGTGAGTTATTATAATATATTATATTAGGATTTATGGTAGAGACCATGACACATATTCCCAAGTGGGTGGTTTAATTTAGGTAATAAATTTTCTTTTCATTTTATATTCCCTTTTTTATGGTATGTGGAACCATTGAATAATTAATTAGATTTTTTTTTGTTAATTGATGAAATATTTGTTTTCCATTGACCTTTTATTTTTTTAGTGTGATGGGATTTTCTAAATAATTTTGTAAATGTTTTTGAGAAGGTAATTCTCAATTGAAAAGAGTTTTTTTTGTGAGGCATTCCAATTTTTGGAGAAGTGTTTTAAATTGATTTTCTTCATGTAAATAAAATTTATTTATATTATATAGTAAAAAGTAATTTCATCACCTTGGTTATCATTAAAGTAATGGATTTATTTATAGAAAAATTATTGATTATTTTTTTGTTAAATAAATTCAAAAAATAAATGTTTTATTATTCTATATTAAAATAGTACATATGAATTTATATTTTAAAGGAATTTAAAAGTCTATTTAGTGAAATACTAATAGGGGTGGTTTTCTTACACCCTACATACACCATTTAGTGTATGGAGTCTTTCATGGTTTCTTTTTAAGGTCCCTAAAAATGGCCTTTTTTTCTTCAGTTCAAGTTGCTCCGGATAGAGAGATTGGGTCATGGTGAGTGATTATGGGTCATTTAGAGTTAGTTGTTCTTTATGTTTTGATTATTTTTATTTTGGTAATGCTGTATCATATGATGATTATTTATTTATATTCATTTTTTTATACTTGTTAGCTTTTCGATGATTATTTATTTTTATAGTTGTGATATTATTTGATGTTTATATTTCCTTGATTTTTTCAAAAACATTCCCAATGGGTTTTCCTTTGATGCCTAGGTGTAAAGACCCAGGTATTTATAGAATAACAATTTTTAATTTCTATTAATAAATATGAATGTGATATTAATTTTATTTTAAATGGTACACTTCTTCTGATAGCGTACTCAACACGCAACAATGAGTTTCTCTGAAATCTTATGTTTTAAACAACTTTGTGCTAAAACGAAATATTGTACAATAATAATATTATTATTTTAAATGCTATTTAATGCCTATCCATTGGAATGGTAGGAATGAATAGTATCATCTAAATTTTGAAATATGGTTTACACATTTTTAAATAATGATTCATTGGTTACCAAATTTATTAGAAATGGAAACAAAAACCAACTGAATGTAAAGGATGTGCTTTTTTGAAAACCTATTTAAAAGAGAATAATTGGGTTTTCATAACACATTTTATGAATTTTTATTAAATAAAAAATATATGATATATATTAAATGTAATGTTTTAAATTCATATTACATGTTTTTTAGATATGATATAAGAACAAATTTCATTTTTTGGACAAAAGAAGTATTTTTCTAAAAATATAGTTTTACCCCATTTTGAGGTAGAACCATTTTTAAAATTCATTTTTGTAACTTTTATACGTTATATTTGACAAAATAAACTTATTATTTAGAAGTGGAACATCTAAATTTACTTTGGATGAAATTTTGGTATTTTTTTATAAGGTTCACTTTTAATGAGTAGTGAAAAATACGACATTTTAATTCAAAAATTCCATTTCTTCTAATTTATTTATATAGTTAGATTGTTAATTTAATTGGTATTAAAGTTTAATTGGATTACGTTTTTATCATTTTATCTAATTATGGTCATTTTATGTAATTTCACTTGTAAATTGGATATAGACACATGTCAATCTTTTGATAGTTATTACTTATTAAAAACCCACTTTTTTGGTTTTGACAACGGGAATTAATTTTAAATTAACTACCACAATATATGTGTTTTGAATTTTGAAAAATGGATTCTATATTTGGAATTATGAGGCTCAAATTTTTTAAATAGGTACCTTTTATTTTTCGACATTTCAAATAGTAAATTTAGTAATTATTTGATTTACCATGGTTAAAGGGTAAATCTTGTAAATAAGGGTAAAAAATAATATTATAATAATATTATAATAATATTATAACAATATTATAATAATATTATAATAATATTAAATTAACCTAACACGTTTCCTAATCTTATTTTATGAGATATGTCCGACCATGGCCATCCTTGGGTCGATTTTGGGATCCCATGGAGCCACATGGATGTGAAAATAAAATTTTATAAGAATTAATTTAATGTAAAAAAATGTAACATAAAAATGTATCATTTAGTAAAATAATTTGTATGTAGGGTTATATAAGTGATATTTTAGACTATAAATAGTTATTAGAAATATGAGAAATATTTACTACATCATGGTATTTTATTTATAATTTTTAGATATCAACTAAATAAATTTATTTATGACATAATGATGATGTATTGATTACCTTATTAAAGAAGGATTTAAATAAATGAGATTATAAATTTTAAATTAAATTTATTTTGAATCTATTTATACACTCCATGAATTTTAGGGATGATTATGACTTGTTATATTTTAAATGAGGAATTTTTTTCTAAATATTGATGTTGTTATTGATTTTTTAGAAATTCGTGAATTGAATAGTATAAAAATTGACATAAATGAGTTTTTAAAACCAATAAAATTTTATTAAATGATATAATAGTCATAAAAATATAAGATCAGGAAAAATGACATAAATAATGTTGAAAATTTCATTAATGAACTTATTGAGGTTAGAATGGCCTTGAATAGTTACTATATTAACCATATAATATGAATATACAAGAAGACATGGTAAGAGTTAAATTAGTTAACTAAGGTTTAAAGAAAAAAGCTAAGGTTATATTTATGACCAAGACTTGCCTGAAACCTATTATTAAAGAGTTTTTTGACCTAAAATCATCTTATATTTTATATAAATGGTTTTGGGACCATTTGAAACTGAAAATCATTTTATAATAAAATAATATTTCAAACCATTCAAAAAGTGCCCCTCCTCCCTCTTATAAAATGGAATCACCCCTAACCATTTAATCACACCTCCCAAGCATATTTTCCTGTCCAAAATCTTCCCAAATAATCTCCCAAAATCCCTATATTCCTCCTAGAAAAACCACCTTAGGGAGAAGGCAATTCAATAAATCCATTCAACTTAAATCAAAAGAAGTTACCCAATTTGAGGGAATGTCTTCTCTTAAGCTTCTTTCATTTATTTTCCTTATCCGAACCCCTAAACTCCATTTATTACATTATTTTATAAAAAAACAGTTTCTTAAACATACTAATATTTGTTATGATGATTATTCTATGTACACTTACACACACCTCCATCTAATGGATACAAACATATTGTTTCTGTGTACGGTGAACTACTGCCTCACAAAATGATGATTGTTTTATTTTGCCCTTCCCCATCTCATGGTGTACATTATGATATAAATGTATTTATATATGATATATATTATATTTATATTGTATTTATTATACTTTAATTTTTATTTAAAAACATACCTTTTTGATTTTCATGATGTGTAAATATGATAATTTCATTTGAGGAAGTGCGAACTACTGCCCCCTCAAAGTGATATCACTCGTTCATTCCATACATGGAATGTATAAAGGATGGAAATAATGAACATATTTAATGTACATAAAATAAGATATTATACTGCAATTATAATATACCTAGTTATCATTTAGTTTTAACTCCTTTAAATATGAAAAAGAAATGAAAGTATCATTCTTGCATACGTACGACTTACCGTCTCTATGAACAATGTATTTCATTTATTATCTCCAAATATTATGGACTATTATAAATACATATATAATGGATATATGTGATATTTAAATAATTAATACTATTCTGATGATAATTTACTTTTGACCACATTGACAATTTGTAATTATAACAAGATTATTTTCAACTTTAGTACCCAATATCGACAAAAATGTTAGATATTAACATAAATAATTATTTAATTTTTATAAATTGGTAATAAGTGATGTAAAAGGAATAATAAACATGAAAAAGTTTCTTAAGAAATTATAAAATTAAATTAACTTTATTATTCGTGAAGAACAAGGAACATACGTGATAAATCAGGCTCAAGGTAAGGGAACCTTTCACCCTCTTTTGGTCAAAGACTTCTTTTATGTTAGATATTTTAATTTCCATTTTATTATATTGGGATATGTTCTTATAAATAATTATTTCTATAAATTTTATTTCCAGTGGATGAGATACCATTTTCTCTTTTATTAACCTATTTTAGGATTTTTTTTGTGACGTCATTAGGCTGCCAAATCTTCGTAAGGGAATTTCTAAACTCAATTTCCACTCCTTGGATTTTATGCATACTTTTTTGATTATATGATGCAAATATTATGTGTGGAATCCCTATTTGTTTATTTATGTTGTATTCTCCACTTCACTTTGTGTGGATATACTTTTTCAACACCTAATCACCCCATTTATAAATTCTTACGTCATTTATATGAACTTTGTAAGGGAAATATAAACTCAATCTCGATTTATTGAGTTAAATATCCATTTCATTGGTTTTTTTCTTCCAAGAATATGGGTGAATTACCTATGATTTTTTTATACATAATATCCACTTATATTGGGTGTATTTATGGTTATAACAAAAAAATTATGTCATAAATTTTTATTTAATATAAGGATATGATCTTTTTAAGGGATTTCGTCTCAATTTACATTCTATTGAAACATATTTGTTGTTATGAATCAATTCAATTTTATATGGTGTATAAAATTCCCTTTGAAATTTTATATCACGAATTTACTTATTCTCATGACATTATAAGTTTTTCTCAAGTTATAAGGGACTATTTAACTAAAACATCTTTTTAAACTTTTTAAAGATTTATTATTCTAAATCATTATAATTAATTTACATGTTTTCAAAATGGTTTTGAGGATTTATTTATGTGGAAATTTATGTTTTTAAATTCAAACTCTCAAATTTAATTTAAATTTTTCAATGTGTCATGGTAAACTTTGATTAACAAATTTGTTTGTTAAATGTTTTTAATATTTTTGAGAAAGTATTGATTATGTCAGTATCTTGAAATGATATATTGTGATTGCAATATTGATATATAATCTCTTATTTATGCTTTTCTTATATGTTATAAATATGTTATGGTTCATGATAATTGTTTACATATATGTGTGGTTCCATGATAAACTGAGGGAAGGTGAGCCTCAGATAGCTATCCAATGCATTGGGTAACGTGATAGAGGTAAACGTTAATGTATCTCCTAAGAGATTTAGGGAATATACTATAATAGGAATCCAAAACATTACTCCCTATGTAGATTTTAAATCTATAATGTAAGTATGTTATGGATTCCACAATTTACCTTTATGATTTATGATTTCTATGTGTTATTCATAAATCTTATGATTTCATGAGGTTTGATAAAGAGCTTATGTTTTATGATTAAATAGTATGATTTCATTAATTTGTATGTATTGATAGACTAATGTTTTCTTCCCTTACTTTATATCCCTTACAGTTCTTTTTATGCTCATCCCATGTTTTGAATTTTTTTTAATAGGACATAAAGAAGAATAGAGTCATGAATGGGATCAAGGAAAAGTTATCCCTTTAAAACATGAAATGATGTAATGTTTCTTTTTAAATTGTTTTTGTTTTATAAAAAATGATAGTGAGTAGAAGTGAGTACTTATAATATTCAAGATGTTATGTATATGTTATGACCTAATTATCTAATGATATTAACCTAAAAAGATCCTCAATGTAAATTAAAGTCAAAATATTGAATTATCTCACGATTAAGTAATGTTTAAGGCTGGGGCCTTACAGTTGGTATCATAGGTTGGTTTAGATACCTTAAGTGGTTAGGGTGTTATTTAAGCATAAGAGACATGTTTTATATAACCACAATTATTACCATATTATAAAGATTCATAGTTATTATAGATAAATTTAACGAGTTTAAGATAACATGAATAAGTATATCTTACTATTTACCCTCATCATAAGATAATATATGATGATTTTTCTGATATACTCACACCAACCTTTTTGGTTTTAGTAAATAGATAGATATATTAGGCACAAAAGTAACAATGGATGTGAAGGAAATTGTGTTGGTTTTCTGAATAAGAATCCAAATGAAATGGGAGATGAAACCGGAACTATTGTGATTATTCTTAACCAAATATCTAGAGTCATGATTAACCACTTGAACCTTGGTGATTTTTTTAGGCATCATATATGTGAGAAAAAAATCCCTATGGATGTTTAGGTAATAATAATAAAGTTAAGTATATTAAAAACATATGTTTCAAGTATGTGGAAATAAACACCTAGGAAAATGTTTCAAAGGTATGAGAAGATGATATAGATGTGGTAATAAAGGTCATAAAGAAATAACTTGTTATGGATAAAGGAAGCATTTAGTTGACTCCGGGAAAGGGGAAGAAGTTCTTTCCAAAGAATCAATTAAATGTTTTAAATGTGGGGTACATGGTCATTATGAAAATTGATGTCCTATGAAGAAGGTTCACAAATGGGATCAACTTGACCATACAAATATATGTTTACCAATACCTAAGGCCATTCTTATTTAAGATGAGGAAACTGGCAATGACCTATTAAAGGTATGGATTATTTCATAGCTCGTGTTTTAAAATTATTAACATCATAGGAAATTATGCATGATTCTATTTATAAGAAATAATTATACAAGAATAAGGTGAAAAAACATGGATAAATGATAATGAAGAATTTTGATGATTAAGATTTCTAAATTTTAGGAATTGATGGGTTATATTGGATCTATGGATGATGACATGTTTAAAGGTACTAATGTTGGGATTAATTTTGAATACTTATAGTATTTTTAACCCTTATGTTTTTTTAATTGAGGAGGAATTATATTTTCTTTTGTGGATATAGTTTTAAAGAGCAATTAGTGTTTATATGATCCCTAAATTTGAGGAAATTATGGGTTATTAGTTTTTTGGATGCAAAATGTGTGGTATGAAATAACCTTTGAGGTTAAAACATGTTATGGATATTTTTAAGTATTTTATATCAATTTTTTAATTTTACTAATTATACTTTTTTTTGAAAAATTACAACACGCAAACCATGTGATAACCCTTTCGGTCAGTCAAAGTTGTGGGAATCGAACCCACAACCAAAGTGCTACTGGGATTTATCGCCCACCAATAGACTACGTGAAGTCCCTAGTTAGTGTGACTTATTATTTTTAGTTAAATGATTTTATATATCAATAATAAGTTGATTTTAGGAACTTATGTTTTATCAAATATATATCCTTAGTATCAGAAAATGATTTGGTGATTAAGTGATAAATGTTATTTTGGAAGATGTTTTATCTTTTGGGAAACTATATGCCTATGAAAAGTAGAATACTATGGGATTTCATTTGGGGATTAATGGTTGAAATTTTATTTTTGAAGAATATATCTTTTTATTATGGACATATGGTGATTTGGATTATTTATGGAAATGATTAACCTATCTTGGAGAATATGTGATTAGGTTAATTACTTTTCAGTATGAGACTTTAAGAGTAGTCTTTGTTATTTAGAGATAAATGATAAGATTTATCATGGAGGACTATGTGAAAAAATTCTTAAGAGTTTTGGGATTCAATCTTAGCTTGGATTGTTTTGAATAATTTTAAGGACAATTGTGTATTTAATGGTCTTTGTTGAACTTTGGGTATTGTTTGTTGAATTTTTGAGATTAAGAGTAATATTTATTTTTATAAAGAATTATCCTTTTGTGGATTATCTGATATTGTACTAACCATTTAGGTTTTGGTAAATATCTAAAGATAAGGTAAATATATAGTTCATATTTTTTTGATTATGTGATTCTCTATAAGTTGATTCTATTGCTTGAGATGTGGACAAGTCATCTTGAATACTCATCGTTTGGAAAAAAGATGAGTTTGTGGTAGAAATTTAATTAAATGATGAAACAATACTTTTAATTTTAGTATATTTAATCATGATCCTAGTCTTGGTAGTAATAAAATTCTTCAAATCTATGATAAATATCTTGAAGAAGAAAATGTTATAAGCTTGCTTTTATCATCAAAATTTTACCCAACCACAAATTTATGTTGTTGTGGTGGTTAAATTTCCGTGATGAAATTCTCTATCACTATATATTAATCTATGAGAGTTAGTTTCTCCTCCATATCCATGTTTTCTTACATGGAATCCTAGTATCTTTTATCTTCGGTGACCTTTGTACTTCTCTTTTTTCTTTTAAAGTGATAGTTTTATTGACTCTTTTTTCAATGTGGGACTTTCAATAAAGTTTCTGATCCCAATTTTAAAATTTCAAGGACAAAATTTCCAAAAGGGGGGAAGGTTGTAAGCACCCAAATATTTATATAATAATACTTTTTTGATTAATATTAATAATTATGAATAAAATATTAATTTTATGTTAAAGGGGAATATTCTTCTGATAGAATACTTAACACACAACAATGAGTTTCTTCAAAATCTTACGTTGCACACAACATTGAGTTATACCAAAATATAATACAATAATAATATAATTATTTTAAATGGTAGTTAATTCCTAGCCATTGAAATTGAAATAATGAATAATATCAACTGAATTTTGAAATATGGTTTACACATGTTTAAATAATGATTCATTCATTACCAAATTTATTATAAATGGAAAAAAACCAATTGAATATAAAGGATGTGTTTTTATGAAAACCTATTTAAAAGTGAATAATTGTGTTTCCATATCACTATTTATGGATTATAATTTAATAAAAAATATATTATATATATTCAATTTAATGTTTCAAATAAATCTTATATGTTTTATAGATATGATATAAGAACAAATTCAATTTTTCGGATAAAATAAGTATTTTTCTAAAAATGCTGCTTTACCGCCTTTTGATGGAGAACCCTTTTTAAATTTAGTTATTGTCACTTTTATATGTTATATTTGGCTAAATAAACTTCTTATTTAGAATCAAGACATCAAAATTTACTTTTGATGAAATTTTAGTATTTTTCTCTTAAAGTTCATTTTTAATTTATAGTGAAAAATACTACATTTTAATTCAAAAATGCATTTTCATCTAATTTATTTACATAGTTAGATTGTTATTTTAGTTTGTTTTAAAGTTTAATTAGATTAATTTTTTATAATTTAATCCAATTATGGTCATTATAAGTAATTGATATTTTAAATTGGACATAAAAACATATCAATCTTTTTATAGTTATTACTTCTTAAAAACCAGTTTTTTGGTTCTGACAACGGATATTAATTTTAAAATAATTACTTTAACTTCTGTTTTATGAATTTATAAAAATGGATTATATATTTTTAATCATGTGGTCCAAATTTTTTAAATAGGTACCTTTTATTTTTAGTAATTCTGAATAATAACTTCAGTAATTATTTTATTAACCATGGTTAAAGGGTTAATCTAGTAAATAATGGGAAAAAAATAATATTATAATAATATTAAATTAACCTAATAGGTGTCCTAATCCTATTGGATAAGATATGTCTGACAATGAGAATCCTCAGGTCGATGTGGGGACCACATGAGGTCACTTGGATGTGAAAATGACATTTTAGAAGAATTAATTTAAATTAATAAAAATGTAACATAAACATGTATCTTTTAGTAATTTTTTTATAATGGGTTATATAAGTGGTATTATCGACTATAAATATTCATTATAAATCTAGAAATATTTATTACATGTTGGTATTTTATTTATATTTTTTAGACATCAAATAATTAAATTTATTCATGACACAATGATGATGAAGTGATTACCTTATTAATTAATGATTTAAATAAATGAGATTATAAATATTAAAATAAATTTATTTTGAACATTTTATGCCATAAAAATATATATGGATTCTTAGGACTTGTTATATTTGAATTAATGAAGGTTTATCTAAATAATCAAGTTGTTATGGATTTTTTAAAATTTCATGATATGAAGAGTATAAAAATTGACATAAATGAGTTTTTAAAACAAATACTATTTTATTAAATGATATAATTGTCCAAAAATTATAATATTTTTAAAAATGACTTAAATAATGTTAAAAATATCGTCGATGAACCAATTTAGGTTTTATTTTAATTTTATAGTAACTATATTAAACATATAGTATGAAAATACAAGAAGACATGGTAAGAGTTAAATTAGTTAACTAAGGGTTAAAGCTAAAAGATAAAGTTACATTTGTGGCCTAGAATTGTATAAAACATATTTCATAAGAGTTTTTGGAACCAAGATAATATTATATTTAAAATAAATGAATTTTGGACCATTTTAAAACGAAAATTATTTTATAATAAAATCATACTTCAAAACATTCCAAAACTGCCACTCCCCCCTCTTATAAAAGGGAATCACCCCTAACCATTTAATCACACCTATAAATCCCATAGGCTCATCCAAAATCTATCCAAATAAGCTAAAAACATCACTCTATTGCTTATAGAATCTTCACATTGGGCCGAATGAAAATTCAAGAAAGCATTTTAGCTTAAATCAAAAGGAGTTACCCGATTTGAGGTAATGTCTTCTCTTTAGATTCTTTCATTTATTTTCCCTATCCAACCCCCTAAACTCTATTTATTCCATTATTTTATAACAAATACAGAATATTAAATTTAATAGGATGTTTTTATGAAATTTATTCAAACTAAACCTACACACACCTCCATCTAATGGATATAAACATATTGTTTCTGTGTACGGTGAACTATTGCCTCACGAAATGATGATTGTTTGATTTTCCCCTACCACCTATCATGGTGGCAATTATGATGGAACTATATTTATGTATGATATATATTATATTTATATTGCCATTATGATACTGTAATTTTTATTTACAGACATACCTTTATGCTTTTCATGATGTGTAAACACGATAATTTCATTTGAGGTAGTGCAGACTACCACCCCCTCAATGTTATATGACTCGTTCATCCCATACATAGAATGTATAAAGGATGGAATTAATTAACATACGTAACATATATAAAATATTATATTTTTCTATAATTGTAATATACCTATGTATCATTTAGTTTTAATTCCTTTAAATATGAAAAATAAATGAAAGTAGTGTTCATGTGTACGTACAGCTTACCGTCTCTACGAATGGTGCATTTTCATTTCTTATATCCAAATGTTATGAACTATTATAAATACATATATTACGGATATATTTGATATTTATTTCATTAATACTATTCTCTAGATATTTTAATTTCGACCATATGGACAATTTGTAATTATAACAAGATCATTTTCGACCCAAGTACCCAATATCGACAAAGTGACTAATATTAACTTAAATGATTATGTAATTTTTAAAAAATGTCTAGAAGTTATATAAAATAAATAATAAACTTGAAAAAGTTTCTTAATTAAGTATAAACTAACTTAATTTTATTAATTCAGAAGAACAAGGAACATACGTGATGAATCAGACTGAAGGTAAGGGAACCTTTCACCCTCATATTTTTGTCAAAGAATTATTTTATGTTATGCATTTTAATTTACATTTTATTATGTTGGTATATGTTATTATATATCATTATTTCTATAAATTTTATATAAAAGTTATGAGAGACCCTTTTATCTCTCATCACCTCATCTTCTGAATATTTTAGTGACACAGTTAGGCTTCCAAATATTTTTAAGGGAATTTCTAAACTCAATTTCAAATATTTGGATTTTAGGAATACTTCATTGATTATAATATTCCATGATTATGTGTGGAATAAATATTTATTTATTTATGTTGTAATTTCTACTTCACTTTGTTTGGATATAATTTTGGAACACATAATCAACCCATTTATAAATTCTTACGTCATTTAAACAAACATTGTAAGGGAAATATTAACTCAATATTAATTTATTGAGTTAAATATCCTTGTCATTGGTATTGTTTTAAAAATAATATATGTTAATGAACTCTAATTATTTTACACTTAATACCCACTTATATTGGCTGTATTTATAGTTTTCACAGATAATTATGTCATCAATTTATCCTTAATCTAAGGATATGATCTCTGTAAGGGATTTTATTTCAATTTACATTCCATTGAGACTTATTTATTATTATGAAACAATTCCCATTTATATGGAGTATATACCCCCTTTGACATATTATATCCCGAATCTACTTATTTTCATGATATTATATGTTTTTCTTAAGTGGAAAGTGACTCTTTAACTAAAACATCTTTTTAAATGTTTTAAATATTTATTCTTTTAAATCATTATCATTAATGTCCCGGTTTTCAAAATGGTTCTAAGGATTTATTTATATGGACATTTATGTTTTAATATTTAACTCTCAAATTTATTTTAAAATTTTCAATGTTGTATGGGAAACATAGATTCAAAAATATATTTATTAAATATTTTAAATGGTTTTGAGAAAGCATTGATTATATCAATATCATAAAATGATATATTGTGATTGCAATGTGGAAATTTTATCTTTAATTTATGCTTGTTTTATGTGTTATAAATATGTTATGGTTCTTGGGAATTATTTTTGCATATGGGTGGTTTCGTGATAAACCGAGGGTGGGTGAGCCTAAGATAGCTCTCCAATGTATTTGGTAACATGACATAGGTAAACGTTTATGTTTCTCCAAATATATTTAGGGAATATACTGAGATGGGTATTCCAAACATAACTCCCTAAGTAGCTATGAAAGATACAATGTAAGTATGTTTTGGATTCCACAAGTTACCTTTATCATTTATGATTTCTATGTGTTATTCATAATTCTTATGACATTATGAGGTATGTTAAAGAGATTATGTTTTTTGATTGAAGAGTATGATTTAGTTGATTTTTATGTATTTACGGACTAATGTTTTCATCCTTTATTTTATCCCTTACAGATATTTCTTTGCTCCTCCCAAGTTTTTAAATGGTTTTCACATGACAAAAAGAATAATAGAGTCAAGGATGGGGTCAAGGAAATGTTTTCCTGTTAAAACATGAAACACTGTCGTGTTTATTTCTAAAGAGTATCTTTTTTATAAAAAATGATAGTGTGTAGAGGTATCTACTTTTAATATTCAAGATGTTATGTATATATTATGAACTAATTCTCTAAATATCTAAAGCTAAAAAGATCCTCAATGTAAATTATATTCAAATTATTGACTTATCTCAAGATTAATTAATGTTTAAGGGTGGGGCTTACACTCGGAAGTAGTTACCAGCTTTTGGTGTTTAGGAATTACCTTTGAAATAGGTTATAGGTTCGGTTGGGTGACGGGTCAGGTTGACTCAAGTCGGTTCATGACTTTCAAACATACCGTCATTAACAAGGTACCTAATATATTGTACATAAAGCTACTTGTGTAACGAGTTTCCATATAGTGCATGAGCATAAATACTCAGTAGGGAACCACTAACGATGTCTCAACCTGCATAGAAATATAACTCAAATATGAATTAACATGTCTCATCATTTACATATATATATATATATTAAAATGGTTCTAGAAATCAATACAAAAACTCTAGTAGTAGATCAATATTAGATAAAATCATACACTATCATCTACTACAACAAATAACTCCCTATACAATGGGGTATATATTTGTACTAACATATTTGAGCCATGGATCAATATTTGAGATGATAATTCAAGGAAATTCCCTACGGAAGAAAATATGAGTATCAATAAATAGATTACACATACATAGATATATAACAAAACATTTGAGTTAATGAGTTTAAAAGAAGTTAGGGTCTGAGTGACGCATCCTAGTAAAAATAGGTATAAAAAGTCATGAAATCCTTCATCCCATCCCAATGAATGGGGTAATGAGTATTACTAGTCAAGGAATTGCAATCCCATACCAAAAATCTACATGTATACTCTTTCCTGGTATAATAACCAATCTCTTGAGTTGAACTTACACATTATTGACCAATAGACCTACTCATCCAATTTATAACAAAAATATGCTATATGTAGGCAATATACATGATTCAAATTATGGAGAAAACCATTCTATAGAAAAGATAAACATACATGATATAAAACTGAGTAGGATACATTCCCCATGTCCATTAATAAACAAGATCTATATTAAAGTAACTTAAAATTCTCTATAAATAACAAATATGTATGCATTATGTCCAGAAAGCAATACACCAAAAATTATCTATATAGTTTACAAATAAAAAATCGTCACATAATATATACAAACAACAAGTATGATGTTAGGATATCAAAATTAAAAAAGAGTATAGTTAATAGTGATAATATCAAGTAGTGAAGTAGTGAGAGAAACCAAATGTTCAAGTCAAGGTTGACTAGGGATGAGGTATACCAATTGTTAGGGTTTTGAAGTCTCTTAAATAATATGATATTTTATTTATTGTAATTTTGTGATTTTTTTTCACAAAAAGAAAACATTTTTAAGATGATCAATGGGGTTTTAGATTACTATATGTTCAGGAAGTTGGGTTACCCAAAGTCCAGTCAATAAAGTCACCAGTAGGAGAAAAATGCCTAATTTTTTTAAATCATCCTTCAGTAGGAGAGTTGGAAAAGGGTGTGTGGTGGGTGAATTGTTCAATTACCAATGATGGGTGGTCAAGTTGGGGAATGATACCAAATATCAAAAATTTTATAGTGAAATGGATGGTCAACTGAAACAGTAGGATGTCAGTGAAATTGGTTAACTAGGTGTGACCCTTTTTATAATGACTATGGGAAATATCTTCTTATGTATGTAAAATTATAGAGATATTATTGTAATTTACATGATCCACATTACTGAAAACTTATTATTTGTAATATTTTTAATTACAAATAATTAAAACCATTATAGTGTCATTCTGTGGATGTTTGATGAAAATAAAAACCATATAAAACTAGTATTTATTTAATGATTTCTTTCGATTTAATTGTATAATTGTGTGGGTGGTACTTTCAATGTGGCAATTTATGTGTAGAAGTACTTCCATGTTTTTGTTTTATATTCTTAAAGAGAAACCATATCCGGGATATTTTTTTAATTACTGATCTATGGTTGGAAAAAATTCGAATGATTGAAGTTTTATTAATTTTTTACTAACAATGTTTTGTATATGTTGAAAACTAACTTTTCTTTAAGAATGATTTTATAAAATAGGAATATAATTGTTATTTAAGTTAATAATTTTTTTATAAATAATACTTAGAAAAAGAAATTTATATCGATAGAATGTTATAAATTCAAAACGTTATGTACATGAATAAAGTCTAACAAGTTATAAAGTTCAAAAGTTTTTTATATGCAGAAATTCATAAATTTATGCCGATGATGAATGTCAGAAATGTTATAAATTCAAAAAGTCCTTGAGATTTAGAATGTCTTAAATTTCTGAAGATGAAGATATTCAAAAATATTATATTGTTAGAAGGCTACGGATATATAGAAATTCAAAAAGTTTGATAGATAAATAATGTCATAAAATTTAGAAATTCATATTTTTTGGAGATTTAAAAAGTAAAAAAATGAATAACGTTAGAAAAGAGAGAAATACATAATGTTTTAGATATGTAGAAAATTGTGAAATTATCAAAATGAATAATAATAGAAAATTTAGAAATTCTAAAAGTTAATAATTTTTCTAAGATGAATAAATTTATAGATTTTGGATGTTAAGAAAGTTTATGAGAAGACAAAAGTTATAAATTTATAAGGTAAGAAAGATATAAAGTATCAATGTTAATAAAATTGATAATATGATGAAACTTATAAAGTTTATAAGTTAAGATATTCACTAAGATGAAGAATGTAAGAACATAAAAAGTTAGAAAGTTTACTTAACTTATTTAAGAAACTTTTTTACAAATTCAGATGATTCTATGTTGATCGTTTGATGTTTCTAAAATCACAGAAAAGCTCACGATGCAAGTGAAAGTTCATTGAAGAGAAGAAATAATGAAACCATAATTTTGATAATCAGACATAATTTTTGTAATTGGATGGAGTATTGTAATTAGAAAAACATTTGTAATCTGATAGAATTTTTTAATCAGATAGAGTTTTTTAATCAGAAATTATTTTATAATCGGATGGACTTTTGTAATAAGGTATAATATATTAGTCGAAAATAATTTTGTGAATCAAGAAAACTTTTTCCAAAAGATTAATAGTATGCTTTAATGGATAATGTGTATAAATAGTATAATGAGATGAAAAATGTGTATAAATTATATGACCATTCAATGAATGTGCATAAAAAATACGATATGATGGGGAATGTGTATGAAATGTATGATCAGATGAAGAATGTGCAGGAATGTACAGATTTTTTCTTTTATACATGTAAAAGGATACATTTTCCTATATGTACAATGTTACAATATTCTGAAAGTACCTTTTTTTAGAAATGTTGTGTTTTTTTTAATGTAATTTTTTTTGAATGTAAAAAGTTACAGTTTCTAGATGTGTAAAGTTTAAGTTTTCCTGATGTTCGAGGTAGTAGTTTTCTTAATGTGAAAATTTGAAATTTTCTAAACATTCGGTGTTGAATTTTTATGAATTTATAAAGATCAATTTTTTAAAAAATTGATATTATAAATTTGATTTTGTAAGATATGAAAATTTGATGTTAAAAAATTTGAATAAGTTCCTTAAAGATATGTTTAAGGAAATTCAATAAATTTTTAGTGATTCTTAGTTTGTAAAAATCTTTCATAATACTCTAGAAGTCTTGAGAAGAATCCAGTGAAATTCAGTTTTGAAGGATTTTTGAAACATGAATATTAATGTGAGGGAAAATGAATTCTGTTTCCTTCCATTATTATTCTGGGAGAGCCTATAAATAAGAGTTTAAAAATACACCGTACATGACACTATTCACATGTGTGAAAAGTCTAACTTCTATAGAGTTTGTGTTAGATTGAGTTTCCAACCATATTATATTTTCATGTTGAATAATTCTGGATAGATGTTTTTAGACAGAGTGAAACAGAAATAGATTCCATGAAGTAATTCTATAAGACACTAGGTTTTGTTAAATCATAAAGAACATAAACTTTTATAAAATACAATTTTAGAACAGGTGCATTATATACAGATTATTGAAAGCAGACACACCAGGCATACACTTACCAGACTGAGAGATTGAATAAAGGAATTATCGAACATTCCTAAACATGAATTCAAAAATTAACATTTTTTATGTCTCAAGTGAGGTAAAAAAATTTGTAAACTAGTGGTATTCAATATAATCATACCTATCAAGAGATAGAAGTACAATAAGATTTGGCTCAAAATTTTAATTACTCATTTCTATTAGTGAATTTCTATAGAACTTAGGGAGGGGCCATAATAAGGATTTAGGTTCTCATATTTAGTAAAAATCATATAAATCTTATGTTCTATGTTTAATTTATTATATTTTATTTCGTGTGAGTTTTTTATAAAAATTGATAAAGTGGAAGACTCTAAAAGTTATAGAGTTAAATTTCATAATGTTTGAAATTTTTAGAAAGAAAATCACCGATCCAACCCCTTCTCAGTGGTTCAAATATATTTAGGAACTTCATTTGATATCATAAGAAATATCCTCATATTAAATCCCAATTTTAGAAAATATAAATTCTACCAATAGAAGTGGTATTCATACTTTAAATAGAAAAATTTTCAAAGTTAGAAAAATAAATTATTCCCTATCTTCTATAACATTTCGAGGATATTGATAACGCTACTGTAATTGGGTTTTCACCAATTAAAAAATATGATCCTATGAATTCTGATGAAAAATAAGCGTTGAAGTGGATGCAAAAATCAAGAAATTTTATCCTTAGGTCTCTATCAAAAAATGTTTTCATGATGGTGATGGGTCTCAAAATATCCTATGTAATTTGGTACGATCATGAAATTACCTTCAAAAAAAATACTAATGTGAAGAAGACTAAGTTAAACATCTGGAAAAGAAAGATCAAAGGTATGAAAATGAGAGTTAAGGAAATTATTGATGAGTATTTCACCAATGTTAATGAATTTGTGTTCTACATCAGAGGTTTTGGGTATATCTTTGAAGACTTTAAAATTTAAAATAAACATATGATAAACTTCCCTAATATGTTGGATTAAAATTTATCAACTTTATAAGATATAAATGATTTATCTATTAATGGATTTCATAACATTCTTATTTCCTATTAAATGAGAAATACTCTATAATTTAAGAAGAAGAACGACAATTAAATAGATTTTGAAGCTATGAGATATTTGAAAATCCAAGATTTTGATAAGGAAAATATTAGTGATTTAGAATATAAATAAGATGATGAAGAGAATGAAAAGATTGTGTCTCTTATCTCTAAGAACTATCGAGAAGGTAGAGGAAATATTTCCAATGTGGAGGGATTGATTTTTTTCCAATGAATTTCCCTAAGAAGAAAGTTGTTGAATTTGAAGATAATTTTGAATAAAGTCCTCAGTGGAATAATAATTAAAAAAACTCTATGGTTGATAAGAAGTTCACCAGTGGTAAGACAAAAATCATAGTAAATATAGGAATCTTTATGATTAAGAATGTTGAATCCAAATTAAATTTCCATAATTCTTCAAAATATGAAAGTCTAGAAATGTTTATAACCTTATTTGAATGTATAGAGAAAAAAGTAGATTCATCAGCTAATAAAGATGGATAATGAGTAGGATACAAATCTTACAGAAAATACCAAATAAAATATGAACTTGTAGCATGTATTAAGAAAAAAATCATAACTCGTGAATGAAATTCAAATGATGAAGAAATAATGTTTAAATTTTTTTGAAAGAGGGAAATATTTCATTAAGTATAAATATTATTATATCTAAGATATTTTATACTAAAAACTAAGAGTTACTAAATGTGGGATGATGGTTGAAGACCTTAATAAGAAACTAGTAGCTAAAAAATATGATGTTTGTAAATATTAGTAAATAATTCTTGAGGATGAAATTTACCTAATATAGTTGAATGGAAAATTTATCAAGGATTCATAAGTAATATTTTAGTCTTCTCAAGCTATAGAAAAATATAACTCAAAAAATCAGTTGAAATATTCACCTAATAAATGTAATTATTTATTTTATTTTACTAACATTTCATGTATTGGAAAAAATATTATAAAAACATAGATTGACAGGGGATGTGAAAAATCTATCACATCAAAAATATTTGAAAATTACCCTAATAATAAAAATAACCCAAGCCAAGATAAATTATTAATTTAAATAATTTACGACCCTCAATGACATTTCAAAATATAAAGATCATACTTCTAGAGAAAATTAGGAATTGGTGGATTTTGCTGGTGTTATTGAATATATTGGAATAAAGATTACAATTTTTGGCATAACATGTCACTTCTTGAAAAGGGGCATGAACAATGGGGGAACAATGGTGAAAGAATAATTTGTAACGTTCCTGAGCCACCTGAGTTGAGGAAAGTGAAATCTCAACATGTTAGAAAATATCTAATAAAAATTTAATTTGACTTTCTCAAGGATGTTTGTGAAAGATGTGATCAATAAGGTTAATTTTTTGAAGTGTGTATGACTACTCTTCTTGGGAAAATCACCTAAGATAGAAATGTAAGAGAGACTAGAAAAATGAAATTCAGAGAAAGAGTCTTTTTTGTTAAGGCATATCTAAAATAAACAATAAGAACAAACCATGGATTCTTGATACTATTTTTCCCCACATATGAAAGGTGATTTGAAAATATTTAAAGATTTTAAAAATCATTAAGGTGGATTAGTTTCTTTCTGGAAAGATAGCTCCTTAAAAATCATATGAATTTGAACATATAATATTGAAGAAGAAAACCTAAAATACAAGAATGTTCTATTTATTTATGGGATAAAAAATAACCTACTTATTGTGATATAAATGTTTGATGATGGGAAATAATTGATATTCATAAAAAAATTATGTATCATCATAATTGTAGAAGATGGTAATGTTATTAAAAGAGGAGAAAAACTAAGTGTAAATCTCTTTTACATGGGAGAACTTTGTAACTCCTTTTTTTGATTGATGAAGATAAAAATAAAATATGGAATCACAAGATTTGGTATCAAGGGTATAAAATTATGAATAAACTTTATAAATTAAATGTTGTTAAAATCATTCTAACATTGAAGAGAAAGAAATATGATGTTTTTATAAGATGTTAGAAAGGAAATATGAGTAATAAAATCTATAAAAAAAGTTGAGATTCAATATAATAGGACACTTTAACTTTTTCACTTAGATATATGTGGGGATATGATATATCATTCAATAAAATTATATTCATACATTATCATTTTTATTTATGATTTCACTCGGATGACCAACATCATGTTTTTGACAGACAAAACAAATGCAATTGAAATTTATAGATTCTTCAGAAAGAATATTGATAGAGAAATGAGTTTTTATAAAAAGAAGATAATAACTGATAATGGAAATAAGGACACATGTAAATTATTTTAATCATGTGTTAAGAAGTATGGAATCCAATATCTGTATATTTCTATAAAAATCCCTAAAAATAGAGTAGAAAAAAGGGGAAACAGAAGTTTGGTGGAAATGAGAAAAATCATGCAAGATGAATATAAACATTTGTTTTTCGGAGATAAGCTACTATTACTTCTCTACATATTCAAAACAGATGTATTTTAAGAACAAAATCTAACATGAATTCCTATGAAATGTGATATAAAAAAAGCATGAAATATTCCAAGGATTTTGGAAGTCCCTTCTTACTAAAGAAAAAAAATAAAAAACATATTAAAGTTGATGAAAATTTTTAGAAATGAATATTTATGGGCTATTCAACAAATGGTAGATGTTATAATTTTTGGAAAAAATAATTTCAAAAATTGGTTGGTTCCTATGATGTAAAAGTTGTGGAAAATAAAACTTCTCTAAGAAAGGTTATTGAGAATTCTATGAAACGAAACATGAAAACATATAATAAGGATAAAAAAGTGGAGATAAAAGTAATAAAAAATAAGTAACTAAAGATTTATAATAATCATGTATCAAGGAATGTGAATTTGGAAGAACCAATCTGAAACTCCATACCCTTAAAAATAGGTTGAATTTGATAACAATATTGTAAATTACAATTCTCCAATTCAGACTAAAAGAAAGTTGATAATAGAAAATAAAACATCACTTATATCATAGGTAAAATTGGAATCAGTTTTAGAAACTGTAGAACATAAGTGATGGGAAAAATAAATGATTGAATGGTTAGGTAAAATTGAGAAAAATGAAATGTGGTAAGTTTTACCAAGTCTAGTAGGAGAACGAATTATTGTAATTAAATGTGTGTATATAAAAAAGATAAATTAACATGGATAAATTTTGAGATATAAGGATATTATTGTTTATAAAGGATTTTAACCGTGGGGTGTAGATTTTGAAGAAAAGTTTCCCTTATTTAAATATTAGAAACTAGAACGTTTTTAGTTTTGGCTGCACATTATTGTTATGATTTTTATTATATGGATATAAATTCATATTTTTTAATGGTGTAATCAAGGAAGAAGTTTACATTTATAAGCCTTGTGGATTAATACTTGAAAAAGATGAAATTATGAATTATAAATTGAATAAATCCATATATGTGGTAAAGAAATCACTATGAGAATGGTATTCCAAACTTGATAAATTTTTGAATTATATAAACCTTTCTAAAGGAAAAATTGATAGAATATTATCTATGAAAAAAGTAAGCATAGTTACACTCATTGAAATTGTTTATATTGAAGATATAATTTTTCTAGGTGATAGAGGAAAATCTTGTGAATAATATTTTGAGGAAGTTAAGTGGAACATTGAAATGCCAATACTCATAGAATTTATCTTCTTTCTGCATTTACAAGTGGAACAGAGGGAATGATACATATTTCTATTATAAGAAAAGTATTTCAGAGGTTTGTTACAAAATTTTGGTATGGAGTATTTCAAGGAAGTTTTTACTCCTATTTCAGTTGGCATGAAGATGAGTAAAGATGAAGCTGGGAAAAGTGTGAATCTCACATGTTGTCAGCAAAAATAATTATAAGATATATAAAAGAAATATATTCCTATGGGATATTTTATAAAAGAGGTCATGATATTATTTTTTTGTTGTACTAATTTTAATTGGGCCATATATTTCGATGATAGAGAATCAACATCCAGAAGAACATTTTTCATGGGAAAATGCTATGTGTATTGGCCTACTAAGAAATGGTGTTTAGTGAATTTGAGTACAAAAGAAACAAAATATATTTTTTCCACCAATTCTTATGCACCAATTATTTGGTTAAAAGTACAACTTGATGATCTAAAAGTGAATGTTTCTACACCTTATAATATTCTTTTTGATACTCAAAGTGTTATTGATCTTTCAAAAAATATTGTTCAACATTAATGTTTGACGAACAATGATACTAAGTACCATTTCATTGAGGATAAATTTTCATGTGGAGATTTGATGTTGGAATATACATCAATAGAATATAAAAGTGTTAATTTTTTCAAAAAATATATATCAAGGGAGAGATTTGAATAATTTAGGATATAACTTCATGTTTAGCCTCTTTTAAAGACTTCCTAAAACTCATAAGAAAGTCCCCCACAATGATTTGTATTATATTAAAAAAGGGAGAGAGAAATTAATAAATTTCCAAAAAAATTATGATCTTTTTTATAATTAATCTGATGTTATGGTTATCATAAAATGTGAGAGACAAAAAAAGTGGAGTGTAAAAAAATTGATACTTAAAAAAAGAAGATATAAGTGAGTATAAGTTTATCTTAACACAAATTTTCTTATCATGGAGTTATATAATTCCATTAAAACCATTAATTAATCTATTAGTGTTGTATCATGATACTCTCTTTTGGAAAAATATATTTTCCCATAAAATTTATAAAATTTTAGTTTTTACAAAAACAAATTTAAAAAATTATAAGATATGAAAAATGATGAGTATTAAAAGTTGTTAATGAATATTTTCAAAAATTAATAATGGAGAGATTGATGATACTTTTTGATATTTTTCAAAAAATTGTTTGTATATTTTGACATATAAACTTTGTTAAAGAATTCCTTTGTAAAAAAGGGGAAGAATTACCTCTAGAAGTTAACAAATTTTTTTATGAAGTTCGTAGTGAAGAATAATTTCATAAAGTTAAAAGGTTATAATGATGAATAAAATCATAAAATTAAAAAATTCAAAAAGTTATGGAGATGTAGATGGTCATAAAGTTATGTAGATGAAGAAAGGAATAAATTTTATAAAGTCATATAGTTCTAGAGATGTAAAAATTCTTAAAGTTCTAAAGAGAAATAAATTTAGAAATATAAAAAAATTAGAAATATCTAGAGATATAGAAATACTGAATGTTTTATAGATGAATAAATATATAAGTTATAGAACGTTTGATTTTTCTAGAGATATAGAAAGTCGAAAAATTCAGAAGATAAAGAAATTCATAAAAGATAGAAATATAAAAAGTTATGGAGATAAAGAATGTCATAAATTTATATAAAGGATGAATGGATTAAAAGTTATAAATTCGGGAAGTTAAGAATGTTGTCGAGATAAAGAAAGTTACAAAGTCTAAATGTTTAGAAAATTTCAGAGATGAATAAATTCAGAATGTCTAGAAGTTAAGAAAGTTGTTGAGATGAATAATGTTACAAATTATAGAAGTTAAGAATGTTTATGAGATAAATAATGTTAGAAAGTCTATAAGTTAGTAAAGTTGTTGAGATTAAGAAATTAAACAAGTTAGGATGTTAGAAATTTGACTTATCTTTATTTATAAATTTGATTACAAATTTATATGATGTTATGTCAATCATTCAAGGTTTTATAGATCATAGAGAATCTCATAATACAAGCTGAAGTTTATTGAAGAGAAGAAATGGTGCAACCAAACCTTTTCAAATCCTATGGAATTTTATTAATCACATGGACATTTTCTAATCAGATAGAATTTTGTAAGAAGATGGAATCATATAATTGGATGGAATTTTTTATCAAATGACATTTTTTAACTGTAATAACTTTTATAATTCAATGAATTTTTTTGAAACATAAAATCCTTCATCCAGTGGATGAACAATATGATCTGATAGAGAATGTGTATGAAAAATATGATTAGACAGATAATGTGTATAAAAAAATGATAAAATGGGGAAAGTATATTTATTGTAATATTATATAGAGAATGTTTATGAATAGTATGATCAGATGGATAATGTATATGAACATACCAAGTTTTTTTTATTTGGATATACAATGTGGCATTTTTCTGTAAGTGGGAAGTATTAGTTTTCTGGAGACATATTTTGTTAGAAAAGATGAGTTTCATGAACATAAAAAAGTTTCAATTTTTTAAGCATACAATGTTATAGTTTTCTAGATTTATAAATATGTAGTCTTCCTAATGAAAAATGTTTCAATTTTTTAAATGTAAAATTTTTTAGTTTTCTAAATGTATGAATTTTTTGTTTTCTGAAAGTAAAAACATTCATATTTTATAAAATTGATGCAACAAGGTATAATTTGTACGAAATAAAAATCTAATCTTATTTCCTTATATATATGTTTAATAAAAATGAAAAAAAAAATTCATGCTGAGTCTGTAACAATCTTCTAGAATACTCTAGAATGATTGAGGAGTTTCAAAAAAATTAGGTTTTGCGTGAATGTTGAAATTTTTATTTTAGTTAGTGGGAAAATGAATTTTGTTTCCCACCATTACTAATTTAGTATAACCTATAAATAGATGGGAAAAATTGTATCATACTTGACACTATTCGTGCATGTGAAAAGTCAATGTGATACAGATTTTTTTTCAAAGTGTGTTTCTAAACAAAGTTGAGTTTCATGTTGAAGAATTTTGGATATAAGTTTCTAGATAGAGTGAAATGGAGAGAGTTCCCATGAATGATGTTTGTGAGGCATTGAGTTTTTTTCAATTGAATATAATATAAGTTTTTATCAAGCATGGTTTTAGAAATATTGAATCAAAGAATGATTAATGGAAGCATGAACACCGAATGAACACTTATCAGATGGAGAAATTTGATGGAGGAATCAGATAGACTTTCAAAATGAATATTCCTAGATCATGAATTCATAAAGATACATATTTTTGTGGATCATGTTTTTTAAGAAAAATATATAAACTAACAAGATTTAGTATAATTATACCTATCAAGAGATATAATGAGTCTAATAGGAGTTGTCTCAACGTTTTATTATCTTATTTATAATATTTAATTTCTGTGGACCCATGGGAGTGGCCTTGTTAAGGATCTTGGTTTTCACACTTTGGTTGAAATTTGTAGTAATTTTTCCCATTTTTTACTTTCTTATATTTCCATGCTTGTGATTTTATTATATTAATTGACAAGGAAGATACCTCTAACAAAATTCAAGGATTAAATTTACTAAAGATTAAAATTTCTAAAAATAAAACTGCTAATTCAACCCAACCCCCTTAATGGTTCAAAAATATTTTGGAACTTCATATACAAAAGAATCTTGAAACTTTATTGACTAGAACTAAACCTAAAATGATGGAAAAGGCTGAATGGGAGTAATTAGGGAGCAATGATCTTGGATTGATATAGATAATGATGGAATGTAATATTGTATATAACATGTTGATGAATAATAATAATGCTGATATAATAACGACATAGGTGAATATGTATGTGAATCTGAATATGATTAAGAAAGTGTTTCATATATGAAAATTGTTTAGTTTAAGACCAATAGAATGAATATCAATGAAATACCATGTTAATGGTTTCAACATGATCTGAAATCATCTTGAGACAGGAAAGGTAACTTATTATAATGATGTTTGGATAATTCTGTTATTTTTCTCATTTCTAGAGTCATGTGTAGAAATGGTGATGATAGTGAAAAATTATTCTAGTAAGGATGAACTGGTATTCATTTGCATCTAGAATTTGACTCTGAATTAAGAGCTCTAGAGGAAGGAAGTCAAATTATCTTTTAGTAATTCCATGAAATTAGATGTAAGTGGATTCCCACCTAGAGAATGAATTTGTGACACTCAGTGGATAAATCTAACAAAAGGATTTGGTGGAAAATGATCAGACCTAACCTTGTAGGCTAGTGTTTCATGAATAGTTGGTTCTTCATGAAGTATTTTTAGGATCATAAGGGTACCATAATATTATTTTCCAAAAGTTAAATTTCTATAAATACCATTTTTGATGAAGGAAGTGTTTTAATTCTTAGTGTTAATGTTCTAACATAATCTTTTATTATATATTTAGGAGTATCTTATCATTATATAAGTGAAAGAGGTGACATAAAAATCATGTTTCTAGAAATTTTGGAATAGTGAAACTAAAAAACGATAAAGCGTTTGAAATTATGGGAATGTGGGTTGTCAAAATCCAACTAAATAATAGAGTCTTTATTGAGTTTAAATCTACTTAATATATTCTTAGAATATGAAATAATCTCATTTACATGGTTCAATTGAACGATGCTGTTTTTGAACAATCTATTGGTGGTATTTTTTATTCAATGACTCACTTATTTATTAATTTTATAAATCACAAAAAACAATATATGAATTTGATCTAACATGATGCTTTTTTATGTTGTCATCCATAATAAAAATAATCATATGTTAACTAAAATACAAAATATCTAAAAAAATTTAAGAAAATTTTGAAATATTGATATTCATGGTATATTACTTCCATAGGATATAGAAGCACTATAGTAGTGCTGATCTAACTCATTATATGTTTAAGAAACATGGTATGTTCTTCAATAGATGAAATTTTTTGTTGATGTAGTTAAAACGAACTATGAGTTTTATAAAATTCATCATTTAGATTTTATTATAATGTTTCTTTTAAAGAAATCCACACCTCAAGTGTTAGAAGAATGGTATAGATGACTTTTAAAAATTGTTTTGTTGAATCTTTTTCAATTTCTTATTTCTGAGAGTGCTTCTGATCAGTGTAATTATTATTATTTAATTATTTAGCTAAAATCTTCCATTGTGTGATTTTTTCCTTGTAAATATCATATGAACTTCCATTTTAATCATTTTTCTATTGATCCTCTATGATTGAGGGATTATGTGGCTAAGAATATAGAGCTCAAGTACTTTTGGTGTGTGGAAGTGAGCTGCAATTGACATCCTTAGTTGAGGGTTTTTGAGGATAATAAAATACAACATACAATATGTACAAAATTGGGGATACCTTATGATAGGTTGAAATTCATAAAAATATAGCTACTTTTAAATTACCAATTTTTAAACATTATTATATTATTTCTTGAATTACCTTTGAGTTAATTCTTACTTCCGTTTCTATAATACAACTAGTTTAAAATCCCACTTATTTAAAATTATCATTGGTTATATAAAATAACAATCACTTTATTTATGCTGTATAAATTTTATTTCAATACAATAAATAATTCTATTACTTTGATCTTTGACATGACCAATAATTCAATAAACTAATCATCATAAAAATGACTAGAATAAATATTTTATGTTTTCTTTAAACTATAATTCATTTCCCTTTGGTATTTTATTTTCAATAATACCATGGGATATCATTTTTTTATCATAGATGGTATTTACCTATATTTTGTTAGTATCTTTAATGATTTCAATTCATATTATATTTTCATTAGTTTATTATATTTTCAACCCAGTTTCCTTACACTAACCACGTTGTTAGAGGAAATAATTTATGTGATGGTAGGAGTACCCTTTAGAATACTCAAAAATCTAAATCGGAGTAGACAATGAATTTTTAATAGACTTGATTATGATTACTAGAAGGATCATACAAAACCATATAATATTAATATTTTAATTGATAATTTTTTCTTACTAAAAGGGAAATAAAATGTTTTAAATAAGGATATCATTCAATTTTCTTATGAAGAGAAACTATAATATCAGGTAAACCATAATGCTCATAATACTCTATTTAGTTAATTGACTAGGAATATCTACAAACTAATATCGTCTTGTGAAATGGAAAATGGAATTTTTAAGAAGCTGAAGATAGGATATTTAAGAACATCCAATGTTTTAGAAACTCACAGTTCTATGCTTCAAGCTAACTGTTAAGACTTTGATTTTCTTCCTGGAGAAATTTTATTTCAAATTTATCAATGCTTTATAATTATATTAAACAGTTTACAATAATTGGGTAAAATATAGAAATCGGAATAAGTCAAAAAAAAGATTATCAATATTATTCCTAAATAATGTGAGTCTAAGAGGTACATTATCAATTATACTAAAATTTTTACAAATTTAAGTATGTATAAATTAATTAGAATATTTATCTAGTATGATAGTAGAGTAATATGAGATGCTAAAAATGAGAATATAAATATTGAAGTAGAATTATATTCAACTTCATGTAACCTTAATTTTGTTACCTTTAATACCCTTTATAACACTTCAAAATATCATATTTCTAATAATAAATGTAATAATTAAGATAAAAGTGATTCAAAGTACAACAATAAAAAAATTCCCAAATCGCAAGAAAAACGAATAAAAGTTTTGTAAATTAACGTTTTTAAAATGTTCACAAAAACATAGGAAATATAGAAAATTAAATAATAATTATTCATAATTTTATGCTCTGAGTATAATAAGGATGTTCATATCAAACAAGATTTTCCTAAACTAAAGAATAAAAATTAAAATACAAAAATTTATTCTAAAATTAAAGGAAATAAAATCATGAAATCTTTAGATACATGGAGTTCTAGTGAATGTCACACATCATCAGAAATTTCCTTATAATAAAGTGGAAAATAATTCTAGAATGTAGTTGGTATCTATTAAATTAATCCATATAATGAAAAATACATAATGGAAATGGTAATTACATAATCTATTACAAATTGTAGTCTCGATTTTAAATTTACTTATATAATTGAATATGATTTTTCAACATCACAGTAATATGAAAAATATGATCCATCATAAGTGTAAAATGTTAATTCATTAGAATAAGACTATACATTACCTATTGTAGTTGAAATTTATGGGTATGTAACTGTAATGAATCCAGAAAAAATAGATTGAAAAATAGATATTAGTTTACTGAAGAACAAATTATTAAATATAGTAAAAGAATTTCTAAATTAACTTTATAAATTTCCAAACCATCAATTAAATTATATTGAAAAACTAATTTTCTAATGAAATTATCGTCAAAATAATTTAGTTGATCTAAATTAAATTGATCAGAATTTAGTTCTTTAAAAATATGATAAAGACAATAAAAATTTGATTGTTTGACTAAAATATGAAGTTTATTGTTTAAAACATAATTTATGAAATTTTATTCATGGTAATTAAAACATTAATAAAATTTATAAAAAATTAGACCCTCTATGAATACAAGTGGAATAGGTTTTCTTTTGATAAACCTTACTTTTAGTCAATCTATTATGTATCTAAAATCTCACATTTTTTTACTAAATGTCAAAGAAGAGGTCACTAGAGTAAATATTATTTTCTAAAAAAAGTTCCTTTTATTGATTTTCACAAAAGTTATATTTTAAATGAAATAGGTTCTGGACAACACAATAGGGTTGGGCATATGTGGGTTCCAAATTTTTTACATAACTGACCCCAAACATATGTAGGTACGAAGAACACAATTTTTACTTTTTCAGGAAAAGAAGATGAGTAACAACAATAAAAATAGTAAATAGACAATATTTATTTTGGACCAATGACTAGAGACAATTATAACTTATGGAATCTAAATCAATTAAAAGTAGTAAGTCTCACTTTTGGAGACAATTTTTTGGGGTGAAATCATTAGAATGAGCGGTATTTATTATATTGGGAAAACTATTTCTTAAAATGTTTTATATGTTTTAAGACTTAATCACAAACTTATAATCATAATTTAGTTATGTGATGAGGGATATCTTGTGAACTTAAATAATACAAAATTTACTATTCATAGTTCATAAGATTATTTAATTTGATCTGATTATAGGCATGGATGTATTTACACACTCGACTTTTCAAAGTTAATTCATAAAACTTTTATGGTTTTTAAGTGTAACTAAAGACTTATATTACTTATAGAATAGTATACTAAGAAAATGTAACTTTTAGACACTAACTAAACTTTATTAGAATGAATTTGTAAGGTATATATAAAATATTGAATTTAATTCAACCTAAGTATGTGTAACTTTTCAATTTGATAAGTAATAAAATTCATGTTTTAAATCTAAAAGCGAGGTCTTAACAATCAAAGCTTTATAGTCAGTGCACATAGATCTATTTTTTCCTACACAAACATGATTTATTAGATATAAATACTATGTATTGGTATTGGTTAATGATTAAAATATATTTATTTGAGTCTATTTTTTCAACTAAATTAATTTTTTAATTAATTTATGAAATGTCATGTTGCTGTAAAAAATTAAAAAAACCTATCTTTGGTTACTATCTAGATTTATCATGATGTGAGTTTGTTGAACTCTAATTTTAATTTTTTTATTAAATAGTTATTAATCATAATATTTCTACACTAAGAAGACAAAAAAAATATTATAGTTGAATGAATAAATATAATTCTTTAAGAAATTACATTAAATTTTTCTAAGTTTGTAATTTATTGCTGAAAATTTTTGGGTCAAGTTTGTGAGTAGTGTCTATTTTACTATAAGTCTTGTTTCACTTAGAAATTTTCCTGATAAAAATCCTTATGATTTGTGGACTAGAATAAATTCAAAAATGTATACATTCAGAGTTTTTGGATATAAAATATTTGTTATATAGAATTGATCTAAAAACAGATAAAGGAATTTTTATGGGTTATACTAAAACTATTAAATCATATTGAGTTTTTAATAAAATACCTGATATTTATAATGAAATTATTCATTTAATGTTTTATGATCCATATCCTTTTTTGTAAAACCATGAAAATTTAAACATACAGATGATGTTTTTAAATATTATTATATTAATTTACGTTAATATAATTTACAACTATCAACTATAAATCCAATACAATTAAGAACATAATATTTTTAATATTATAAAGCTAAATCAACCCAATATGTAAATCCTTTTATTGTGGATAAAATTTCTTATTTATAAAAAAATAAGTTGATCCTAACAAACAATCATTTCATTTATATTACTAGAGAATTAAGTCGACCAATTCAAACTAGAAGTTACCTAAAAAATCCTTAGGAGAATCATGAATTCATAGTATAATTTTTACCTAAAACAATATATGATGGCTTAGATGGTGATAATTATATAAGGCTCAAGTAAGAAGAGTTCAATGATTAAAAAAACCAATTTTGGACCCTATTTGAACATCGTATAGATCTACCAGAAATTATTGTAAAATGGGGTTTTATAGAAAAATATGATGGAAATGGAATTATTATTTTAAATAATGTAGTAATTGTTTCTAATTTTTATTTTCAAGAACAATTTTTATACTATGGTAAAAATTATACATCAATATCTGGATTAATATTGATCAGGATATTATTATCCTTTATATCACATCTGAATTTTAACTAATTTCAAATGGATTTGAATTGTTCTATTCTTAGTGGGTATGTACAAGATGAAGTTTTTGTTTAAAAACCTCATACTTTTTAATATTTTTATTCTCTATTCATTGTATTTAAACTTACTAAATCACTCTATAGACATAAACATGTCCAAAGAGTTTACTATGAAATAAATATCTGATATTTAATTCAAAATAAATTTGATAAAGGATGTTTTTATCAAACCATTTTCATAAAAAAGAATATTTAAAACACCATTGTTGTTCATATTTATGTTGATGTGACTATTGTGTATTCTTGTCAATTTTTTTTGGGTTTTTATAAACTTATGAAAAATGAGATTGACATGAGCCTGATAGAAGAACTCAAATTTTCCCTTGGTTTTCATATTTTTCAAAAACTAGAAGAAAATATTTTAACTAATCATAAATATATTAAATATATTATCAATAATTTTGGTTTTTAAAATTCATCAAACATTAGGACTAGTCTAAAATATTATATCAAACATGATTTTGATTAAACAGATAAATATTTAGATAAAGACTTATAAAAGTATGATTGGATGTTCACTTTATCTTACTTAAAATTGGATAGACATAATGTTTTTTGTATGTTTATGTTAAAGTTTTCAAGATAATCGAAAATAATTTTGTTTGAAAGTGGTAAAATTCATTTTCAAATACTTTATAGGTATTTTAAGACTCTAATTATTTTATTCTTCTAGAAATAATTTTTTTCATAAAATTAATTCATATACTAACTGTGGGGGATATACGTTAGACAGAAAATCTACTTCAGTAACAAAATTTTTTTAGGAGAAGATTTAGTCTCTTAGTCCAGTAAGAAACATCATTCTATAGAACTTTCCACTAGAAAATTAGAATATGTAGGAACTGAAATTTGTGGTGCTCAAGTGTTGTGGATACAACACAAACTCAAGGATTTTTCTTTGATTTTTACTCAAACTTAAATTATTTAGGATAATAATTGTAATATTTCCTTAACTAGAAACCCATTATATCAATTTCTAGAAAATAATATAGATGTAAGACATCATTTCTTTGGGGATAACAAAAAAAGGAGATATTATTATGGAATTTATTGAAATAGAAAACCATCTTGCCAATATTTTTACAAAACCTATTACATTTAATTGATTCATATTTGTTAAATATATGTTGTGTGTGATTAACCATAATATATATTCAATGACCTTCATGTTTCATTTATCCTCTTATGATAAAAAATCTTCTAGTATAAAAAATTGGATAACATATTTTTTAAACCTATCTTTTTTTAAACGTATTTGATTTCTAAACTTATATAATTTTTAGAATTATTTAATATTAAAATATAATTAATTTTAATATATATGTAATTTTACAACTTATATTTTTTTCAAGCATTTCTATTTTACAAACGTATCATTTTTTTCAATTCATATAGATTATCTTTTTTTTTATAAAAGATTTAATTTTTTTTTCAAAATTTATCTTAAACTATCCATTAAAGAGGAAGATAATAAATTTTTTATGGAATATAACATTAGAACGGGTTAATATTTTTAACTGTATCATTTACAGTCCACTTGATATTATTGTTCAACTTAGGGGAAGATATTTAAAATTTTAAAAATTATTTAATTACTTATTATAAGGGAAATTGTTCCTACTTTTCAAAAAATGTAATTATTTCATTTCTATTTAAATAAATTTTAAATTTTATTCTTAAATTAATATTTATGAAAAATATAGTTTCCTTTCATTCATTGTGCATGTTTTTGAGATAAAATCATATAATAAAAAACAATTTTGGATAAGAACAATCCTAAATTCCTATATAATGACTAAATCTCAAGGCCCTTTTGCATCCAATATTCTTTCTATCATATCTTGTTTATGTATAAATATTACCCATATAAAGTATCTTTTTCGAATATTATTTTAATAATATTAGAATACCATCCATGAATCTTAAATTATTAAGGTCATTGGATAGATCCAATTCACTCTCTCTGATCATTGGCGATGAAAGCAAAGTTACAGGTCTAATAATGAAAACTAAATCTTTTATCATATGGAGATTCTTGATAATATTTTTAATACAAGTAGATAATGTGAAGTTCAACTTATATTTACTTTATAATAAGATCTTATTAGATATAAAATCATGGTTTATATGTAAATGATGTAGAAAAATTACATTACGTCAACCATGCTAAAAAGATTTTTCTTGAAGATCAAAAGAGATAAAATTTTCCTAAAATAAACCAAAACATATATTAAAAAAATTATCAAATAGAATTAAATTTATAAATTTTTCTTGTATTTTTTTGAATATTTTTTTTTGAAAATCATAAAGGGGGATTAATTTATGAAAATTCTTACTATGTGGGGTTTATCAAATATATTTATGATATATTGTCTAATTAATTTTTTAATGGGAGTATTATTTTTTTCTATAATTTTTTTTTTATTTTTATCAAATAGAAGAGTGTTTTGGGAAAATTATTGAGCTAATGACCCACTTTTCGTTATTTTAGAAATCAAAATACCCTTCATATGATTGTGATATAACATAACTTTTTAAGCTGTTATGGCAATGCAGAATGAAATTCCGATAAATGAAATACACAAGCTCTAAAATATTTAAAAATAAATAAATAATATAAATATTTATTCTATATTAATTCTATTAGATTTAGTAAACTATAATATTTCTAATCTATCTCATTCATTGATGAAGAAGCATTCTATGTTCATTTTTATAAGATGAATTTGTTGTCGATGTAGTTATACATGACTCCTTGTTTTGAAAAATTCTTCAATTGGATATTGTTAATATGTTTATTATAAAGAACGTTTCACCTTGAGTTTCATAATAATGGTACAAAACCATTCTGAAAGTTTCTATTTATTTTTAATTTTTTTAGTTTCTTATTGTTGATAGCACTTTTGATCAATGTAATTTTTTTTCTGAGCACTTTATCTAAGAGATATAATTTTGCGAGGTTTTCCTTATAAATATATTATCAATTTCTATTGTAATGATTTTTTTACTTATCTTGTATGATCAAGGGATTCTGTATCTAGGAAGAAAAGGCTAAAGTACATTTAATTTTTATAAGCGAGCTGATACTTCTAACTTTGATTGATGGGTTATGGACATAGGAAGATAGACCTTCTAATAGGTATAAAATCAGGTATAGCTTATGAAATGTTTAGATTCATTGATATAGATTGTTTAAAATATAATTGGTTTAATATTTTCTATATTCATTCTTGAATTACCATAGATTTAATTATTACATCAATTTCTATAATACAACTAGTTGAAAATAATGCCTCTTTAAAATTTTCAAAGATAATATAAAATACTAATCACTTTATTTCCATTGTGAAAGATTTATTTTAATATAATATATAATTCTATTACTATGATATTTTATTTTATTGGAAATTCCAAAAAATGATCAACTGAATACATGAAGATGATACAAATTTTATGTTTTTTTAAAAAATATGATTCACCCCTATTTCATTTTAATTTCATCACACCTGGGGAAAAAACATACTTTTATAACTTTTAATAGAATATTAATAGTGGTTGTCTCTTCATTTATAAAGTATTGAAATATGGAACTCATTACATTTACAAAAGAATAGAATGAGTAAAAATATCTATAGAATCAAATTCTAAAAGTTTATATTTTTAGAACTATAAGTAGGGTCATCTCAATGATAATATTATATAGATTATAGTGGAGAAATGGATTTTTAATATTTAATTCTTATACATCAGTAGCTTTGAATATTTTATACATGGAAAGAAACAAAAGGCTTCATTTAATCTCATTGAAAGAAATCCCATAAACAAAATCTTAAGCTTGTACATAATGATGTACAAGGACTTGACCTAGTCAAGTAACACACTGAGCTTATTAATTTTTTAATTTCATTTTTGAATTCCCAATAAAGGTATGGTTTAATTTCCATAATCACAGGTTTGATGATTTTGGAGACTTCACCTGGTGAAAATAAATGGTGGAGAGATAAATAGGTTGTAATATGAAGAGTATTAGATCTAATAATGGGGTTGAGTTCACAAAAATTAGTTTACGGAACTACTGTAGGAATAGGGAAATCAGAAACGACCAAATGATTCTCAAAATACCTAAGAAAATGGAATAACATATAGGATAAACTAGACATTGATAGATAAGGTGTAAATCTTGAGGATTCACTCAGGTGTGCCTAAGGAGTTTTGGGTATAATCAATTTATATGTCTATTTATCCGATAAACCTAATTTAATTTTCAATAGAAGACCAACAATTACAAAAAAAATAGTGGTTCAGTAAAACACAAGAACTTTTTCACCTCATAATCTTTGATTGAGTATCGTATGTTCCACTGAATTAAAATACTAATACAAACTTGATGTATATCATCACACACGTTTATTTGTAAGGTATGAAAATGTAGAATTTTTGTTTTTTTACTTTTGGATGATAATAATAAGAAGTTCATCATAATAGAAATACACACATCAATGAGAAGGTTCTATGTAAGGATTGAAATATGGTGATCAAGTAAGATAAAAGAAATGAATCATTTGAAGTCAAAGTTGAATGGGAAAAAATTCTTGAATAATTAAACTATCATAAATTTTATGGGATATTTAGTAGGTTTTAATTTTATAATTTATAGAGGAAAGGTGTAGAAGTATCACCAAAATAGTTTATAGTAGTCTAGTGAATGATGTACTTGAAAGCTCCATGACTAGTGAAGCTGGAGTATTAGAATTAGTAGATGATTTACTAGAAGGATCAAACCAAGAAATATTTGAATCATAGTTCAAATTGTAAAGATCTCCTAGGATTAGAATACTAGTGGAAAGTTATTTAGTAAATCATCACTTCTTATTTTTAACAGATATAGGATAACTAGAATGTCTGGAGGAGGTAGCTAGTCTCAACGATTCTTACAAGTGGGAGCCTTCTATGAAAGAGGGGTTGGATTAGTTGTATGTGAATAATAAATGGTAATTAACTAAAATTCTATATAGAAATAAGTATTTGGACAATAAATGGATATTATAGTTCAAGGAGGATTCCAAAAAAAGTAATAGGTATAAGTTAAGACTAGTGTTGAAATATGAGAAACTTCCATATATCACACTTTAATTCATGATTTATTACCTAAAAGTACACATAATAAATCCCAAAATATTGAGACTTATATTGTATTTGGGAATTAGGTACATAGAATAACTTCTTGAACTTGGGATACACCAAAATTATTGGAAACATCCTTAACAAGCTTTTAAAAGTCCTTGGCTTTAAAAAATCCACGGGATAACTAGGGGACATACATAAGAAAGGGGTGAGATATAAAGACCAGTAAGGGAATATACATGGAATAAGGTGATACATGATATACAATAGGCATTTAAATTGGACATAAAAATAGTATGAATCATAAACATGAACAATGAGACAAGATATAGCATGATAATCCCAAAAAAACATGGGAAATGTGGAAACAACTTAAATCATAGCATCATAAACATAGGTCAAGGATAAAGTGACAATAAATTATAGTGAGTAAAGTAACATAAAGGAATCTGGTTCATTCCCTATCATAACATGATACATCATGATACTAAAAAATTCCCAATTCATTGGAGTTCTATATAATTCCATGCTTACACTAGTGCAGAAATCGTTTTTTACGTCACCATTTTTTACGTCGGTTATATATAACCGTCGTAACAATGTGGCGAGTAGATTTTTGACGTTGGTTATTTTAATAAACGACGTTACAAATCGCGCCTGTTGGGTTTTTACGTCGGTTATTTGATAACCGACGTAACAAATCAATGCGCGGGGGTTTTTGACGTCGGTTATTTTGTAACCGACGTAAAAAAACCGTGGTTTTTACGTCGGTTATCCAATAACCGACGTAAAAAACCAAAGCGCGGTGTTTTTTACGTCGGTTATAACATAACCGACGTAACAAACCCCCGGGTTCTTTGGTTTTTTACATCGGTTATTGGATAACCGACGTAAAAAACGCGTAGATATCGGGTTTTTTTACGTCGGTTATTTGGAAACCGACGTAAAAAACCCGATATCTACGTGTTTTTTACGTCGGTTATCAAATAACCGACGTAAAAAACCAAAGCACCCTGGGGTTTATAACGTCGGTTATAAAATAACCGACGTAAAAAAGCTTAAAAATAGTTTATAACGTCGGTTATTATATAAATGACGTTATAAAGAATTTAAAAAAATTAAAGCCTGCGTTCTGTCATTTACGATTTTTTTGATTGACAGTCACCGACTCGTCTCTCTCTCGCGCGGTAAACTCTAATCGGCTCGTCGATCGCCTGCATTACACTCATTTTGGCTTCATTGTTTATCTTCTTCACTACTCTCGGATCTATTATCTCAACTCGCAACATTCAAGTAAGCCTTCCACGAATTTATTTCGTTCGTTTTTGTTTTGATTCTTGATGTGCTTTTCGTTCGTTTTTGAATCTTGTGGAATTTTTTTTATTGAAAATGGTTATTATGTTCATTCAACTCACAACATTCAACTCGCAAATGATTATTAAAACATTGTGGATTAGCTTCAGCAAAATCTGAAAAATAATGGGTGGTACTGTAACGTTCCATTCTTCCAGCAACATTATTATTTTCATTCCCTAAGTTATAAAAATAAGTATTATGTAGGATGATTCAAAAATTTAATCTGTGAGATGAGTTGATTTATGTGTGAAACCCAGGCCAAACACATATGTATTTTTTTATTGGTATTACATATATATAGTTCGACATATACTTTTTTTTACATTACTATGATATTAACATTACTTTTTTTAAAGAAATATTAATGTCCTTAGATTATATATCGGATCAAAAGGATATAATAATTCTAATATATAATCAGAATGATCAAATAATATGACAATATTATTAAACATAAAACAAATGGTCTATATTCATATTTTTAACATGACACTTACGATGTATAGATATTTGGTGTTGGGTACTTATGAAAACTACTACTACTTTCAAGATTTGTTTTATATTTTAAATTGTTTTACATTCAAATTATGATTTTATTCATATAAACATGTTTTGTCTTATCTTAAAAATATATATTTTTTGTTGATATTTGTTATAGGTAATAATGAGTCGAAGTTGGATTACGGCACATCGAATGAGCAATGAATTTGAGGAAGGTGTTGATGCCTTTTTGGAATTTGCAAAACGAAATGTTCCAAGTAGTGACATTTTTTTCTGTCCATGCCTGAAATTTTTGAATATGAAGAAGTTGAAAAGTAGAGAGATAAAAGATCATCTGATATGTCATGGTTTTAATCTGAGTTACATCCCTTGGATTTGGCATGGTGAAACTGGACGGAATGTCACTGATGATGATGATTCGCAAGATGGTAACTCCGATGGAATTAAAGAAATGATTCGCGATATTGTAGCAGAACAAATTGAGATAGAACCGACAGTTGCACGTCTATATGGTGATGCTGAAAAACCATTATATCCCGGTTGTACAGATTTTACGGTTCTGTCGGCGCTGTTAAGATTGATTAACTTAAAGGCGAAGCATGGATGGAGTGACAGAAGTTTTACAGAGCTGCTACAATTGATGAAAGACATTCTTCCAAAAGATAACGATCTTCCAGATTCACATTACAAAGCCAAGAAAATATTATGCCCGATGGGATTGGGATACAAGAAAATATATGCATGTCCGAATGACTTCATTATATATAGGAAGGAATATGAATTTATGTCAGAGTGTCCAAAATATGGGACATCACGATATAAGGTGAAAGAAAAATCACAGGGTGATGTAGATATTACAAAGCTCCCTTCAAAGGTATTTTGGTATCTTCCTATAATTAATCGTTTCAAACGTTTATTTGCTAATTCACATGATGCAAAAAGGATAAGATGGCATGCTGAAGAGTGGGTATGTGATGGAAAAATACGTCATCCAGCTGATTGTCCACAATGGAAGAAAATTGATGTGCAGTATTCTACATTTGGAAATGAAATAAGAAATCTCAGACTAGGGTTGTGCACAGATGGAATGAATCCATACCGAACACTCAGTAGCACACATAGTTCATGGCCTGTTTTATTGGTAATTTACAACCTCTCTCCTGAAGTTTGTATGAAGCGCAAATATGTCATTTTGAGTACAATGATCTCTGGTCCAAAGCAACCCGGTAATGATATTGATGTTTACTTGTCACCGTTGATTGATGATTTGAAACTGTTATGGGATGATGGTATTAGGGTGTATGATTCTTATAAAATGGAATATTTTCAACTGCATGCAGTGCTTCTGTTCACTATAAATGACTTCCCAGCGTATGGAAATTTGTCTGGATACAGTGTTAAAGGGAATAAAGCATGTCCAATTTGCGAACAACAGACGTCCTATTGTCAATTGCATCATGGGAGGAAAATAGTGTACATGGGTCATCGAAAGTTTTTGCCTATGGAACACCCTTATAGAAGACTAAAAAAGGCATTTAATGGCTCACAAGAATTTGATACTGCTCCAAAACCTTTATCCCATGATCAGTATTTTGAGAGGGTGAAAAACCTTGACGTGACATTGGGAAAGACACAGAAATCTGGTAATGATAGACATATTTGGAAGAAAAGGTCAACATTTTTTGACCTACCATGTTGGAGGTATCATGAAGTTAAACATAATATTGATGTCATGCACGTGGAGAAGAATATCTGTGATTCTTTGATTGGAACATTGTTAGATATTAAAGGAAAGACTAAAGATGGGTTGAATGCAAGATTAGACTTACTATCAATGGGAATACGTTTGGAGTTAGCTCCCACTCCTAAAGTAAGAAGAACATTTCTTCCCCCTGCTTGTCATACATTATCGAAGAGGGAGAAAATTAGCTTCTGTCAGTGTCTTCATGATACCAAAGTGCCTCAAGGTTATTCTTCTAATGTAAAAAATTTTGTCTCAATGAAGGACTTGAAGTTGATAGGTATGAAATCACATGATTGTCACGTCATGATGCAACAAATTCTACCAGTTTCATTGCGTGGAATATTTCTCATTCATGTCAGAAAGACTATAATGAAGTTGTGTTATTTTTTCAATTCAATTTGTAACAAGGCGATTGATGTGAATGCTTTGAACATTTTGGAAAAGGATGCAATTTTAATACTTTTTCAATTGGAAATGTATTTTCCTCCAACTTTTTTTGATATAATGGTGCATTTAATGATTCATCTGGTTTGAGAAATAAAGTTTTATGGACCTGTATATCTTTGTTGGATGTATCCTTTTGAAAGGTATATGAAAATATTAAAGGGGTATGTTAAAAATCTATATCGACCTGAAGCCTCCATTATTGAAAAGTATATTTCTGAGAAGGTAACAGAGTTTTGTACGAGCTACTTGGCTGCGGCGCAACACATAGGTTTGCCTCCATCTCGCCATGAACGAGTTAATAATGAGGGAAAGGGGATTCGTGGCTTGAAAGTCAAATCATTGTCAGCTAAACAGATGAAGAAGTTAGAATCATACATCTTGAAGAACATAGATGATGCTCAACCATATATCACATTGCACATTAATGAGTTGAAACAATGTCATCCAAAGAAGAAAGAAATGTGGATTTTGAATGAGCACAACAAATCTTTTTTGTCATGGATTAAAAAGACTTTGCTTGGTAGATCAGATGTATCAGAGACATTAAAATGGATAGTGGGTGGTCCATGTTTAAATGTGATAACGTGGTCTGGTTATGACATTAATGGTTATACATTTCATACAAAAGCTCAGGACAACAGAAGTGCGGTTCAGAATAGTGGTGTATTGGTGTTTGCAGAAGCAATGCATTTTTCGAGTGCAAAGGACAAAAACCCAATTTCTGCATCAAATGCATATTATGGAGTGATTGAAGACATATGGGAGGTTGATTACTTTAAAATTAAAGTTCCCGTTTTTAACTGTAAATGGTTTAACGGTAACAATAGTGTCAGACACGACGAATTTGGAATGACACTTGTTAATCTGAATAGATTGGAAGACACAGCTGATTCTTTTATAATGGCAACACATGCAAAACAAATTTTTTATGTAGTAGATCAATCAGATATGCAGTGGGCTATTGTTTTACAAGGAAAAAAACAATATGTTGGTGAGGATGAACTTGATGAATATGCTGATTTATGTGAGATCCCTACTTCAATGGAAATATTAACAGAACATAATGACAATCATGTTGAAGACATAGTTTGTGCCATAAGGAACGATCATGACAAAGGAATTTGGGAAAACAATCCATCTGTACATTCCTAAAATTATAGGTAACATATGTTTATTTCTTGTTTACATTTATTTTTTCCATAAATGTTAGATATTGTAAGTTTTTTATTTATTAAAACATGTTTTAAAATAAAATAAGTATATGTTATTGTTTGTTTTAAGTTTGTTTAGTTTACTTTATCGTGTTTATTGTTGTACCCCTCTCTCTTGGATTTTAATGATAACAATCACTCTCATCGTGTTCTAACTTGTTTTCAAGTGTTTTGATGCTAGGAAAAAGGTTGCCCAGGAGTTGGCCCAAGAAGGATGATATTGACTCTCTGAGTCTACCGGCCAACCGGTGGCCTCCTACCGGCCAGCCGGTGGTGTCTGGCAGAAGCATTGCTTTCTGCCAGAGCCACCGGTCAGCCGGTGTTAGCACACCGGCCAACCGATATGGGCACCGGCCAACCGGTTCTTGCCCACCGGACAGCTGGAGGGCAAGGCAGTAGGCTTGCCCACTGCCTGGTGACACCGGCCAACCGGTGGATGACCACCGGCCAGCCGGTGGTCTCTGGAAGAAGCATTGCTTTCTGCCGGAGCCACCGGTCAGCCGGTGTTAGCGCACCGGCCAGCCGGTATGGGCACCGACCAACCGGTTCTTGCCCACCGGCCAGCCGGAGGACCCATGCCGTAGGCTGTCCCACTACCTGGTGACACCGGCCAACCGGTGGATGACCACCGGTTAGCCGGTGGAACCCAGACATAAGGAAATGCTCTACGACCCAATAGTTTATAACCATTACATGATTTTTAAAATGCTTATTTTTGTTCAATGACAATTACTTTACCATGTTTACAATGTTTACCAGGTTTACCATTTTTTCAATTTTTTACCATCTTGACCATTTTGACCATCTTGACCATATTTGCCATCTTTACCATTGTTTAACATGCTTACCATATTACCAATGTTTACTATTATGTAACCCAGTACACTTTTCTATTTTCTGATTACAGTAGTATTAAAATATTTGAATTTGTATATTTGTGAACTGACATTTGTTTTTTTGATTTGAAGGATAATGACAGATCATTCAGATGATCAACCGCATGATTCTGGGGAGGAGCATATTGCTGGTCATACCTCTGGGGATGAACATTCACATGCTCCTATTACGAAAAAGAGTTCAAAGGTTGGTAAACGTGGTTGCACACGTTTACCAAAATTATCACTTGCCCGTACGCAGGATCATAGGATAGTAGTTGAGTTTGATGATGATGATATTCCTAGAGGTCCGAATGCCAAAGATTTTAAGAGTTTTGTTGCAACTCAGGCTAAGACCAAAGTAAGCATTCTGTATGATGATTGGAGAGGTGTGGATAAATCGGTTATCTCTCAGTTGTGGGAGACGATTTTGGTAAGATCCTTTGTCATTGTTTGACTATTCTTTTAATGTTTCTGGTATATATAATATGTTTAACCTCTTCTTTATCAGATGACATTTGATATTCCTGACACTGGAGAGGTCAGGAAGAAATTCTTATCGTTGGCTGCCAGGAGATGGAGGGATTTCAAATCAACCCTCACATCTGATTTCATTTATGGTCATAGGAGTCATGACAATCCATGTCGTATATATTCTTTTATAGATGAAGACACATGGAGACAGTTTTTTGAAAGTAGAAAAAAAGAGTCATTTCTGGTAAGGGTAATGTAAACTTTTATATACTTTCTTATATAAATGATTTTATTAATGTTTTGTTAATGATTTCTTATTCTTAAATTATAGCAATCAAGGAAAGCTCATCAGGAGATCCAATCTAAAAATGTATACCCTCATAGTTTATCTCGGGGAGGGTATACATTATTGGAAGAAAAAATGATAGCGGAAAAATTTCAACAACTAAGAGCTGAGTCTTTAAGCTCTGGAGAGGTGGCCCCTCCATCCCCTCCATCTAGACATCAAAAATGGAAGAGAGCTCGGAAGGGAAAAAAAGGGCAATATCTTTCGGAAGAATCGAGAATCGTAGCTGAGAGGATTGTAAGATATCTATTTAATTTATTTAAGTTAAATTTTTTCTTCATATAAGTTTCAATCATTACAGAAATGTTCAGTTAATTAATACAGGACTCTCTTGAGGAGCAAAGTTCAGAGGGGACATTTACAGCTACTGGGAGGGAAGATATTTTATTTGCAGCATTGGGAAGGCCCGAACATCCTGGTCGTGTAAGAGGATATCCGACAGGTGTATCGGTAAGAAAAGTGTTTCCACGTTCTTCAACTTCTAACATTGAGGGGGTTTATAAAAAAAATAGAATCCTTGGAGGCTGAAGTTCAAAATATTAATGCGACGATGGAAGACAAGATTAGAGATTCGGTGCAATCTATGTTTGTAGAAATGCAAAGACAATTTCAGACTGCAGCTCCCACTCCTCCACCTCCCTCTGCAGACCCCATTATTTATCCTCCACCTCCGCCAGTAGCTCCCACTCCCCCACCTCAGCCTGCGGACCCCATTTTTTATCCTACGCCTCCGCCGCAGCTTCCTACATATTGCGAGTTGTATGTTGATGATTCTCAACATCATATAGTAGCATACAGGTTGGTATATTGTATAGGAGATACAGTTCATCATCAACAATTAGAGGTAGAGAATCAGAGGGTCACTGTACAGGATATTATAGATAGATCAGCTAGGGTACCAATACCTACAGATGAGGTGGCGACAGTTGGACAGAGTATCGGCCATTTTTTAGTTTGGCCATCCAGACTTCTTCGACTCATTACCATAGAGGTATGAATGTTATATCTTTTATTTTATTTTTTTATTAAAGTTGTTTTATCATTTGAAAACTACTATAATTCTCAATTTTTTTTCACATGAATACTTCAAAGGTAAAGAAATACTGTATAGACAACAACAAAGACAACAGGCTATGACATCAGATACAGATTCCAGTGGTCTTGACAGATTTTCAAGATATTCACATTTGTTTTTGGGTTTTTATGAGTTTCCAATGGAATCTCATGTTTGTGGATGTGAAATAACTGTGGGGATTACAAAATCTGATATCATGGAGCTTGTTACTGGAGATAAGTTGGGCATCAACGTGGTGAAATTTTTTTCCATGTAAGTCTTAACACCTTTTCCATGCATTATATTTATTAAAAATGTATACTTATATATGTTTTGTATTAGGTATCTTTATAAAATTTGTGAGAGGAATGAACTGACAGAAGTATATGGATTCATGGACCCGCAATTGATTTCCCCTGAAGCATGTGCATTGACTGAGGAACAAAGAATGGTTTATATTGCTGAAATATTTGAAAAGAATATAATCCAACAATGTTGGATGATGCCTTTTTGTGAGAGGTATGAAACACATTTCTCTCGAATAGTTAATTATCTTTTAACATAAAAAACCACTGACATTAAATTTCCTTTTATCAGTAATCATTGGATGTTAGGGATTTTTTGCCCAAGGGAGAAAGCTCTTTATTGGATATGCTCTGTTCATGGTGATGTGCGGGCAAGTTTTAAGAATATATTGGAAAAGTAAGTTTCAATTTCTCAATAGTTTTATATATTATAATAAATTTTAAATTTACCCCATTCGTATTATTTTTCTAATAGTGCATGGGCCTACTTTCAAAAAAACACAATGAAAAGAAATGCAAAGATCAAATATGTAAAGGAGAAGGTAAATTTCCATTTATAATTTGTACTTTTTGATTTATTACATAAAAAAATATATTGAATTTACACTCATTCAAAATAGAATTGTCATGAACAACAAGGCCTCATCGAATGCGGATATTATATGTTATGATTTATGTATGAAATAATAACAACTGGGACAGTTGTGAATTTTGACCTGGTACGATATCCTCTTAAACTTTGCCATCATATTTCAATTTGATTTATTCATTATACACGTAAACTATTTTCTTTTTCATTTGTAGCTTTTTGATGACCCTCAACCCTATACTGCTGAAGACATCAAACATGTACAAGTGGAGTGGTCAAATTATTTTACAGGTTTGATTGAATTTTAGTTGTTTGTAATGTAAAATGTAATTTTGAATATTGTCATTTTAATTGTCTATTTGGTAGTTGTTTAGGTTTGATTTAGTTTTTTTTGAAGTTGACAGTGTAAGTTTTGAATGTTATATAAGTGAATGTTTAATTTTTCTCTACTTCTTGTTTTGGTCTACTTTTGATGGTTCTTCTGGTATGGATTTGGGTCTGTGGGGGAGGGGTGGCAGGGATGTCCAGGGGTGTGGGAAGCCGGTCCAGGGGTGTGGGAGTGCTGTCCAGGGGGGGGGTTGTCCAGGGGTGTGGTGGGGGCTGTCAAGTGGGGTGAGGGGGTGAGGAGGTGCTGTTCAGGCGGGTGGGGGGTTGTCGAGGAGTGTTTGGGGGTGTCCGGGGGTTGGGGGGCAGTCCAGGAGTGTGGTGGGGGATCCAATGGGGTGGGGGAGGGTTGTCCAAGGGGTATACATGAGGGTGGGAGCTCCAATGGGGTGGGGGAGGGCTGTCCTGGGGGTATACATGAGGGTGAGGGCTCCAACGGGGTGGGGGAGGGCTGTCCAGGGGGTATACATGAGGGTGAGGGCTCCAACGGGGTGGGGGAGGGCTTTCCAGGGGGTATACATGAGGGTGAGGGCTCCAACGGGGTGGGGGAGGGCTGTCCATGGGGTATAAATGAGGGTGGATTCTGTCTAGTGGGTAAGTTTTATATGTTATCTATTTACATGCTTATTTTTGATGTACTTCTGTTTTTGTGGTATGATTTCTTGATTTATTTTCTGGTTGATTCTGGTGGAGAGAAGATCACTGCATTCTGTTTAAAAAAAATGGGTTTATCACGTCGGTTATTTAATAACCGACGTGATAAAATGCCTGGAAAATAGTTTATCACGTCGGTTATTTCATAACCGACGTTATAAATGGCCTGTAAACTAGTTTATCACGTCGGTTATTTAATAACCGACGTGATAAAAGGCTTGGAGAATGGTTTATCACGTCGGTTATTTAATAACTGACGTGATAAAGGGCCTAGAGAATGGTTTAGCACGTCGGTTATTGAATAACGGATGTGCTAAACGGCCTGCACAAGGGTTTATCACGTCGGTTATTGACTATCCGACGTGATAAACCCCCTCCCACCAGTTTATCACGTCGGTTAGTCAATAACCGACGTGATAAACCCCCCTACCCCAGTTTTTCACGCCGGTTTTATATGAACCGACGTGATAAACCACACTCAGCCCGGTTTATCACGTCGGTTCTTATAGAACGGACGTGATAAACCACCCTAACCCCAGTTTATAACGTCGGTTCTTCGATAACCGATGTGATAAACATCGCGATTTTATGTTTTTTGACGTCGGTTTTTAAATAACCGACGTCAAAAACCTTATTTATAACGTCCCACATATTAACGTCGGCTAGAAACCGACGTAAAAAATTAAAAATAACCGGCGTAAAAAACGTTTTCTGCACTAGTGTCACCCATCACATTAATTTCATTCTTTTGCTTAAGTGTGCCACACATATCATAGAACATGGGATCATTAATCACACAAATTTATTCCATGATCATGGAGTGTAGAATTCATATAGTTATGTAACCAATAAAAAAGTATATGTTCATAAATTATGACACCCTTGATAGTACATTGCATTGGTATACACTACGAAATAGTTTTTGGCATGGAAAATCACGGTGAAATTTCGACAACACAAAGAAGTCACTTAGAGATTCATGAAGGTTGGTTAATGAGAGAGATAAGGGTATATCATCACATAGAAACATAATGTATAGTAATAGAGATATGTCAAAATACATCCCAACATTAGAAATTGGAAATTAAAGGCATATGTTAATTAAGAATCTTAAACAAAGAAAATAATCCTAACTATATTTCGGTATGGTAATAGGTGTCAATAAAGTACAATGGAAGGCTTAATGAGAGGGAAAGGGGAATATCATAATTTATAAATTAAATGGATAGTTAGGGGAATATTTAATAACATATCCCAACATAAGAAAATTGAATTTAAGAGACACAACATAAAATAAGTTCTTGAATGAAAATGGGAAGAGAGAAATCCCTTACTTGAGTGTGTGACTTCAAATGATTTGGAGGGGATTCGTGATATCTTGGGAGAACATTTAGATGGTTCTAGATAGTGTGGGAAGAGTGTTGAGGTGATCCAAATAGTATTATTTAAGATTAATGGGATCTTGGATTGGTTTATATAGGAAAATAGAAATATTTCATCATTATTTTGGTTTTGGACTCTTTATGATAAAATAACCAAAAAAAACCATCCCATGGTTTTCCGAGGGCTTTTTCCAAATAAAAGTGGTTTTCATTATTTTATTTGGTCAGTGTCTGACCATAATAAAATAATACCCCTTCTTATATGGAGGGGGTTCATACTCTAAAATATAGGATTTTAAAACCTTATAATGTATTACATGTTTTGGAGGATTCATAATGTCTATAAAATAAATTAATAAACTTAAAATAAAATTATTTTAAATTTAAAAAATATATTTGGTCATGGGTCCTATTTATAAGATTAATTGTACCAGTTTTGTGTCATTATGATGTCATAATGTACAATGTATATTTATATAGTATTTAATTTTTATAATAAAATTTTATTGTCCCATATAATTATGAAAAAATAACCATTGAAAAATTTCAACATTTTGATTCCAAAAATAATATTTATTTTATGTAAATAAATTTTTAATTATGTGAATTTTTACTTTTAGAATTAAATCTACATTTATTAAGAAATACTGGGGTTTTTTGACAATAAGAGTTTTCAAGACGTTATAAAAATACATTTTACTTCCTAAAAATTATATGAAAATTTATATTTAATAAAAAATTTATAATAAAAATATTTTATTAATATATTTTTATTTAAAAAATCCATTAATTCATCAAAATATGTTCCTTAATTGAATTTAAATATTTCCCAGAAATAACATTTGTAATTTATTATATAGAAATATTTTATAAAGTAATAATGATAGGTTGAAAATATATTGATTATTCTATAAATAAATAATTCACATAACCATATTTCTTCGGTATTGATACATATTTGTTTAATACATGAGTAAATTTTCTAAGAGTAAGATGCATGATGGTGGGAATTCCATGGGGCGGTTCAACAGACATGTTTTGGGACTTGATCTCCCTGAGCTTTAACTTCTCCCATAAATAGTTTCATTCATGCTTATGTTTTTGGATCTCATATTGAGATTGGTGAAGAGAAAATCCCAGAGATTCTATCTCTCCAAAAAGTTATAATAAATGGGATTCATTTGGTACGATCCTTCTAGTTGAGGCCATCACTTCCTTTGTCTATTTCAATTGGATTTGTTAAAAAACTATATTTATACTAATCATGTGATCATCATTCAATAATTATAGTTTTAAATTTTTTTATTTTGAATGGTCAGTTAATTCTGATAGGATATAATAAAACCAAATAAGTGCACGTGTTTTCTATAAGCATATAACATAATAATACATTAAACAAATTGGAAGGGAAATTTTATTTATAACAGTATAAGTCGTTACAATCTTACCCATTTAAGAAAATTTTCCCTCAACATTTTATTTTACTACAGTAAAACAGAGGAGGTTAAATTTGTTTTATCACCTCATCTAATTCCCACATTTCTTCTTCAAACATGTGGTTTCTCAACAAAACATTGACAAGGTGCATTATCTTATTTCATAGAACGTTTTCTCTAAAATCTAACATCTCCATGGACATCTCCTCATAAAAAAGTTAATTCTCCAATCGTACCACCTGTATATTGAGTACATGTGAGGGGTATGGTATATACTTTATCAATAGAGATACATAGAGTACATCTTGTACTTGAAGTGGGATTGGTGGCAGTTTATGTCGATAAGACACTACTCTAATATGGTCAAGGATCTCAAAAGGGCTGATATATCTTGGACTAAGATTTAACTTATTAATAAATAACATCAATTTATTCCATGGATATATGTGGAGGAATTATATGCATATATAATAAAATATTAGGTCTTGTTGATGATTATCAGTTGAGCATGTTTATTGACTCTAAAAAGCCTTGATGTGCTACTGAATGGACTTAACCTTTTTCACCATTTCCTCAACCATTTTAAGACCAAGTAGTTCTTCCCCAACTTCATCTTAGCATTTAGGTGTTCTACAACTATTACCATAAATATATTCATTGGGATCTGTTTCAATTCCTGATTGGAAGCTATTATTGTAAGAGAACTTCACCTGATGAAGATTTCAGTCCCATCCTCATTTTATGTAAACCTTACAAGAGGAAAGACATATTCAACCTTTGGAAATGAGGATATGAAAAATTTAGTGATATACCTAGGTATATTTCTACGTATATGTCTTGGGATGTCTCTGAAGATTAGTATAGGGATAAAAAAAATTAAGAAAAATGTACTGGAATTTTAGTAAAGGATCAATTGATTGGTTTCCTAGAAATACATCATTGTCTAGATAATAGAAGGGGATGTGGTTATGGAACAAATGTACCTAAGGGTTACAACACTAAAAATATGGTCCAAGCCTGACTCGGGGTAATCTAGTACATGATAATGGGCCTTGCAGTACAGCTGGCTTGACACTCCCAGGGGACATGCTTTGGAAATTCACAAACTCTTCATGAACCATTATGAAGGATTTCAATAGAAGTTGTCTATGAATAACCTATTCTAAAACTTAGGTGTCATATATTAAAGAATGTGTCATAATCTAGACATCCTATACTCAATATTTCATGATTATGTGGTTTCTCATTTTTATGATTGTTTCTTACTCTATGATTTTGGTTTTAGTCAATGTATGTAACCCAAATGAACCATTTTAATGATGGATGTGATAGAAAATGTGATGATTTTACTTCAAAGAAACTAATTGTTATGGGATTTGGAATATAGAATCTTTTTTCTATGACCACAAAACCTTATCAATCCATGAATTATTCTAGGCCTATAAATGACCAAAGGAGGGAACAATGTTATCTTGAAGCCTTCTTAAAGAAATGTCCACCTTCTTTTAGTGGAATGAGTAATACAATAGTTGCTGAGAAATGGATTTATACAATTGAAAAGATACATTTCAATCTCTACTATTTATAAAATGAAAAAGATAAGTTGGGCACTTATCACTTTAAATTTATAGAAAATCTATGGTGAAATTTTATCAAGAATATGACGAAACAGTATAATATTGACATCATAGATTGGAACGAGTTCAAGAACTTTTTTTAGTATGTACCTACCTTGTATTCTACTTAAAAAAAGGGAGATTGAAGTTACTCCTCTATCTCGTGATTTTGATAAGAACATAAGGATATAATTCAAAGGAAACTCTAAAAACTATGGAGAAAAGAAGATTAGACATTCTTTATGGTCAAAGTGAGGAAGGACACATAGAGGAAATTGTCTTAAGGGGTCTAATAAATGTTTTAATGTTACAATATCATAAAAATCAAATGTTCTGACAAATAACTTGTATAGTGTCAAATATGTAATGAATTATCCAATTGGTGTTCATTTGGCATTTTATAGTAACAATATTAACCATATAGTGTAAAAACAGGTTCTCATGGTAAAAGTTAAATTATTTAACTAAGGGTTAATGCCAAAAGATATAGTTAATTTTGTGATATAAAAATGTCCAAAAATCATTGGTTGTGAGGATTTTGACCCCTCCTCATCTTAGATTCTATATAACTCAATTTGAAGCTATTTCTAAATTGAAAATAATTTTATAATAAATTAATAGTTTTGGAGTTTCCAAAAGTTCCCCTCCTCCCTATTTTAAAGGGGCACCTCTATTTGTCTTTTATTCACACCTATAAATACTTTTTCCTTGGACACTACAATCCCATTTATACTCCCTACTTCCCTACCATCCTCCTAGAAGCCTTACATTGGGTAGAAGACAACTCAATGAGGCCTTGTCACACCCCGACCGCGGACATCAGTAATGTTTCTCCTCTCTTGGTCCCGATTTAAATTTTTAGAAGATTAATTGTGATTGATGGTTTCGCACCGGTGCGCGGTCATCGCATCGCTAGCGGTGATCGTGCGTTCGGCCCGGGTGACGATGTGTCCACCCGACGTTTTAAATATTAAAGTTTTTACGTTGACTTTTTATTATTATTACTATTTGAGTTGTGTTATTATTATAATTAACTAACTTTTATTTACTTTAATTATTTTATTGTTATGATTATTATTATAAAGTATTATTAATATTATTATGAAGGTTTGTTATTATTATTATAAAGCAATTATTATTATCATAACATTTTATTATTATTATTATTATAAGTTTTATTATTGTTATATAAGTTTAATTTTTATTATATAAGTTTTATTTTTATTATATAAGTTTTATTTTTATTATATAAGATTTGTTTTTATTATATAAGTTTTATTGTTATTAATATTATCTGTTTTATTATCATTATTATAATTATTATTTTTATTTTTATCACATGTATATATATATATTTTAAACCTACCCTAGCCTAACCCTACACCCCTCCCGTAGCCGCCACTCTCCCCCCTCTCTCTCTCCCTTCCCTTTCTTCTTTTCTTTCCCTGCCTGGTTTTGTCGCGCCGCCCCCGAGCTCCCAGCCAGCCCCACCACCGTTGTGCTGCACCTCTCCCTTGCCACCGCCTCGACTTCCCGGCCAGCCCGCCCACACATTCACCTTCCACCCGTCCGACGCCCTGCCTCCCCCGGTCGGATCCACGCTCTCCACCTCGACGGACAACCGCCCCCGCCGACCTCCTCACCGTTGCCCTTTCCTCCGGCTTCCATGTCTGGCGTCGCCTCCCTTGGCCAGACCCCTCTTCCCATCATCTCTATCGCTCAGCACTTCCTCCCTGCTTCTCCGCCGCAGCGACACTCCCTCCCTGTTCTTTCCTGCACCGCCCAGCCCCCTTCCCCGGCCGTCTCCGCCGCTATCCCGTCCCAGCGCCGCCTGTACCGACCTCCGGCACCTGCGGCGTCCCACTCCGGTGCCCTCCGCTGTGCGATCTCCTACCTGCGCAGTCCCTTCGCCGACGCCGTTCCTCCCCTGCTCGCCGACCGCCCTCGCCCAGCCATTCCGGCCAGCCGACCCCCCTTCCCTCCTGCACGCAGCGCCCCCGGCCGCGCTCCCCTGCTCTCCCCCCTGCGCACTCCGCTATCCCGCACTGCTCCCCTGTCCCGGCCTCCTCTGCGCGGCCGACCTCCGGTGCACCCCCCCTCCGACGCTGCTTCCCTGCTCCCGCGCCGGTGCGGCCAACCCCCGGACCCGGCTCTCCCGCTCACCCCCTCCGCTGTAAGCTTCTTTTTTTTATTTTCTTTTTATTATTACGTTTTGTTTTATTTATCATGTTAATAACATTATTATTATCAATGTTATAATATTAATATTTTTCTATTATTATTATTGTTGTTATAATATAATTATGTTAATATTATTATATTATTATTATATTATTATTGTTACAATTATTATTAAATTATTACTTTATTATTATTATCATATTATTATCATGATATTATTATTATTATTATTATTGTAGTTGTTATATTATTATTATATTATTATTATTATTGCTATTTATTTATTCCCTCGATTATTTTTGTATGGGTTATTTACCTATATATCTAGTTGCTTATTTGTTTATTAATTAATTGATTAATTAATTATTTATTTATTTACTTATTCATTTAAGTATTTGTTAATTAATTAGTTATTTAATTATTTACTTATTCATTCTTTCTTTCATTTATTGATTTACCTATTTAATTATTTGTTTAATTATTTATTTATTCATTCAATTATGTATTATTTTAGTTATTTATCTATTTGTTTATTCATTTGTTCATTATTTTATTCTTTTGATTATTTATTTATTATTGTATTTATGTCTTATTGTTTATTTAATTTTCTCTTCATTCAACATCGGTGTTTTATTTAATTTGGATAAATCCTTATTCTTTCGCGGGATGTGTTTTGAAAAAAAATATATATATATCAAGCTGGTTCCTTTGCTTTGGTTGTTCGTTTGTTTTGTTCTGAGTCAGTGGCTTCGTGTTCTTAGTTACCATGTGTTTGTTTCAGAGTGTTGGCGAGGTAACCCTGTGACACCGCGAACATCGGCTTGCGCGTGCTTGTGCGCCAGTGCGAGGTATACTGTGTCGTCATATCCGAGCTGCGTCCTGAGGTAGGTCTCCCTTTGCACTCGCCTTTAAATTTAGAATTTATTTATTCCTTGACTTTTATTAAGGTTCAGTAAATTCAAAAGTATTACTATTAGTTATCTATAGTTTGGTGATCTGCTGATGATAAAAGTTGTGTTAATTATAGCATTTCATTAAAAGTGTTTTCTTGGTTTCAACTGTGGGATTTCATAGTAATGTCGCTAAATGGTTCTTCCTGAGTAACGAAAGACATGTTGAATTGGGTTTTGAAATGTTTTTGGCATGTGTAAATTAGTAAATGTACTGTTTATGGAAAATGATGTTTTCTTATAACCTTGATTAGAGAAAACGTCGTGTGACCTTTTGAAATTGTTTTTGGAAACTTTACGTGTGGTTCTTGGTTGATGAAAGATGTTTTCCCTTGTTGTGTTATTAAAAATAATGCTTTCTGGGTTGTGAAAGTTGTTTATGTTCTTGTTTGAGTGTTTCCAAAAAGGGGTTTTTGCGAAATCATTAGGTAATGACAATTATATTTTCAGAAAGGTATTTTTGACGTGCGTGAGTTTTGAAATATTGTTTGGGTGTGGAAAATGGTGACTTTTGTGTGCGATATCTTGTTTGGCCTACGATATGAGGAAGAAATATACTATGTGAATGTGAAGCTTGTTTGAGCACACGGGAAACCCTGGGTATCTAGGTGGGCGGACTAGAACTAGTGTGCTAGTGAGCCGGATGGGTGTCGTCCCTGTTTCACTTAGCTGGATTGACGTTTGCAACACTAACTAAACATATGATATCTGAGGGTCGTGGCCTTCTAAGCCACGTGTTCTGAGGGTCGTGGCCTTCTAAGCCACGTTTTCTGAGGGTCGTGGCCTTCTAAGCCACGTTTCACCGAGACACGAGGTTCTAGGGTCCCACGCGAGCTAGATGAACCTTAGGGGTTTTACCCATGGTGCTCTACCATCTCTGGCGTGGTGCCTTCCGTCGGCATACGGGGGACCACTTGGGTGTGAGTGTGTGTGCGTGTGTGAGTATGTGTGTGTGTGTGTGAGTGTGTGAGTGTGTGTGTGTGTGCCCATGGTTATTGCTGATAACTTCCGGTTTATTTTTACTTGCACTTGTTTTCCCTGCTTGTTTTCTTTCAGTCATATTTCCCAGCCTACACTGTCAGACTTTGAGAAAAATGGTTTTCAAATGAAAATGCTTTATTCGCTTTGGGTTAGATTTGAAAATGCAACACTTTGCTTTTCAGAATGAGTTTAAAACTAATGAAATGGAACTAACTTTCAAAAAGGAATAAGGGAAATGCCTCGTGTTTGATTTTCAAGTTAAGCATTATGAAAACTTACTTTTATACATTTAATTTCAAACCTGGATTATGTAGATTCTTTATTTACTGGCAGTGCATTGGGATTTGGTGTGGGGCTCACCTACTGAGTACTTTTGTGCTCACGCCTATCTTTTACCTTTTCAGTTGCAGGTTCCTTTTGTTCAGGTTCTCCTGCTTGAGTCGCTCAGTGTGGGAGCGATGTTGGTTGTAGTTGGGTGGTGACCCGCGAGGTCACATGGAGGTATGTCGTGGTATAGTTTTGTTTGTGTCTTTAGTGTCTGTTTGTTTGCTTAGTTATATTCATTCTTTCGATCCTGTTTTTAGCTTGGGCTGAAATCGTTCCCAACGATTAAAGTTTCAATGCCCGGGACTTGTTGCCATCCCGGGGGGATCGGGAACGCCCCTCGGTACTTGCCGCGGACCGGCTCGGGTGACCGGTTCAGGGTCGACCCGGGCTGGTTCGTGAAAAAATGGTATCAGAGGGAGGTTCTTGTTATTTGGGTTGTCCGGTAGAAGGAGATTAGGACTGTCGGAACTCGAGGGGTAGGTACGGGAAGAGCGTCGCGAACTCTTTCTCGCACTGATCCTCGAGTTACCAGGGGTAGTTCGGGGATTGTGTCCTTGTCTTTCCTTGTTCTTCTTGGATTGAGAGATGACAATGGAGGCAAGCCGACGTTTCGTCGTGATTTCACATGGAGTAGTGACCCATTTGGAGTCCGAGTACGTGGTTTGAATTCCTCCTAGTGGTCGACGCTGACTTGGGACATGGCCCACTACCATGTCGCCAGGTTGAGTGTGACTACTAGTCCCTCATTTCTGTGATTGATGCAATTTTGGATCCTGCTTTTGTTTTGGTCTGTGTGAGTACGTTGTTGGAAATGAAAAAAAAGTTTTTGAAAATTTGACTGGTTTCTTTTAAAGGACTTTAAATATATGAAATGGGTTTTGAAACTGAAATCTCTTGATTTGGAAATCTGTTGTTTGCTTGAAATTGGTTAAGAATGGTTCAGGATGAAAACCTCGGTTCCTCTTTATGAACGTTTGCACATGTGTGAGAATGCATGGAAAGTGTGTGTGGATGCACGTATGAATGGAATGTGGATAAAGACATGTGCAACGGTTCATGAGATTACCTGGGTGTGTATTTGAAGTTAAAGGCTTGACTTTGTTTTCTAAATTGGTTTTAAATGGGAAACAGTTTTGGAAAGTTTTTGGTTGGAAAATGGATTGGTTTTTGGAAAGTGATCTTGGGAAAGGGTGGTTTTGAAATCAAAAATGAAAAAGGGAATTTTAAAGAGGAGATTTTGTTTTGGGTTGTGTTGTATCTGTTTGGTTCTTGTGCTGACTGTTTTTGATGAAGACGCTTTTATTGATGTTGCTTCGATTTGATGTTGGTTTTGGATTTGTGTTTTATATATCGCTCGGGAAATGCCGCCCAGAAAGGTCTCTAAGGATTCGGATATGTCATGCCCAGTTTTGGTCCTCCTTAGACTTTGCCTATTCTCCATGGTGATCAGGGTCCGTTAGAAGCATTGAAATGGCTCGAGGAAGTGGAGCGTGTCTTTAGAATTTTGGGAACTCCCGATAATGTTAAGGTTCGTGCAATTATGGAATTGTTCGAGGGTCCAGCTCTGGACCAGTGGAAGAGGGTTACCCCATCATCAATGCAAGTTGAAATGACGTGGGATGTCTTTAAAACCGTTTTCATCCAATGGTTGGTACCCGAAGAAGTGAAGCTGGAGAAAAAGAGAGAGCTTGTGCATATTCAACAAGGTCAACGGACGATGAAGGCATATGTTGACCATTTCAAGGAACTGTTTCCCTTTTCTCTAGAGGTAGCGTCGCATGAGCTCATGAAGGTCTCTCTTTTCACTGGGGGTCTTCGTCCAGAGATCAAGGAGCGAGTCCTCCCTTCTAAAGACCTTTGTTTCGAGAAGCTGGTGGAGGAAGCTTTCTTGGCCGAGTTAGTTTCCGGTGTGCGGGTGGTTAGTACTTCAGCATCCCCAGTTGTTCGTAAGAGTTCCTCCTCTGGTGTGGAAAATATGCCAGAGATACCTGTCCCCAATGAGCTATCCCCTTTGGTCCCAACTTCCAGTTCATCAGATCGTTCGATGGTATGATTTCAGTGTGGTCGTTTCGGGCATTTAAAGTCGTCTTGTCGCAACCCTTCGAAGACGTGTCATCGCTGCGGTTGTCTGGGTCATTTGGAGAAGTTTTGCCGGAAGCGTCGCTTAAAGAGGACGTCGTGATGGGATAACGTCAATACCTGACTGTGAGGCAGAAGATGCTTCAGCCATCAGAGCCCCAACCATAGGTCTTGGGGTGAAGCTCGCGCACAGTCAGGAGTCCCCAGGGGTGTGAAGCCTTGGTCCAAGTTCTGTATTCCGTGTGGACGGTGGAGCAATTAAAAACCTTTTCATGTTTGTTTCCCTGCTATTGAGGTCCCAAAAACGTTGTAAATGCGTTTTTTTTCTATAAAGTGATGGTGGGTTGTTCTATGATAATCTAAGCAGACTTGTCGTGTGGACGTGGTATTCTGAATCGTGTGTCTTTCTTAAAAGAGTGGTTGACCCTTCGGTGGGTTGACCTTTGTTTAGCAATGCTCGTCAGATGTGGTTGTGTTTCATGGATTTCAGTGGGCCATGTTTCTAACTCGATGTTTTGGTTTAGGGTTTTCGTGGGTTTCCCCTAGTATTGAAGGTTGTTGACTCTAGTCGTGGGTTCAAGGTTTCGACAGAGGTGTTGTAGTAATCGTGTTATAAGAGTTGGTTTGAATTGGTTGGGAGTTCCCGCGTCTCCCCCCCCCTTTTCCCAGGGTGTTCTATTTAAATAGTCTTCTTTTCTGCACTAGTTAAGTTCTTGTGGTGGGGAGAACCCCTTCGGGTTCTCCCCTCACCCTCGGACCCCAGTTTTCTCTTGAATCGGTCGGGTGTGACCTGTGTAGAGTAAGGTCATCCCCGAGAACTTCAGTTTTCTTCAGTACTGTTGGGCATAGACTTAGATTTTTGGCTGACTTGTGACCTGGTGACTTTCTGGGGGCAGAAAGTGTCTGTGGTGGGGAGAATTGTCACACCCCGACCGCGGACATCAGTAATTTTTCTCCTCTCTTGGTCCCGATTTAAATTTTTCGAAGATTAATTGTGATTGATGGTTTCGCACCGGTGCGCGGTCATCGCATCGCTAGCAGTGATCGTGCGTTCGGCCCGGGTGACGATGTGTCCACCCGACGTTTTAAATATTAAAGTTTTTACGTTGACTTTTTATTATTATTACTATTTGAGTTGCGTTATTATTATAATTAACTAACTTTTATTTACTTTAATTATTTTATTGTTATGATTATTATTATAAAGTATTATTAATATTATTATGAAGGTTTGTTATTATTATTATAAAGCAATTATTATTATCATAACATTTTATTATTATTATTATTATAAGTTTTATTATTGTTATATAAGTTTAATTTTTATTATATAAGTTTTATTTTTATTATATAAGTTTTATTTTTATTATATAAGATTTGTTTTTATTATATAAGTTTTATTGTTATTAATATTATCTGTTTTATTATCATTATTATAATTATAATTATTATTTTTATCACATGTATATATATATATTTTAAACCTACCCTAGACTAACCCTACACCCCTCCCGTAGCCGCCACTCTCCCCTCTCTCTCTCTCCCTTCCCTTTCTTCTTTTCTTTCCCTTCCTGGTTTCGTCGCGCCGCCCCCGAGCTCCCAGCCAGCCCCACCACCGTTGTGCTGCACCTCTCCCTTGCCACCGCCTCGACTTCCCGGCCAGCCCGCCCACACATTCACCTTCCACCCGTCCTACGCCCTGCCTCCCCCGGTCGGATCCACGCTCTCCACCTCGACGGACAACCGCCCCCGCCGACCTCCTCACCGTTGCCCTTTCCTCCAGCTTCCATGTCTCGCGTCGCCTCCCTTGTCCAGACCCCTCTTCCCATCATCTCTTTCGCTCAGCACTTCCTCCCTGCTTCTCCGCCACAGCGACACTCCCTCCCTGTTCTTTCCTGCACCGCCCAGCCCCTTCCCCCGGCCGTCTCCGCCGCTGTCCCGTCCCAGCGCCGCCTGCACCGACCTCCGGCACCTGCGGCCTCCCGCTCCAGTGCCCTCCACTGTGCGATCTCCTCCCTGCGCAGTCCCTTCGCCGACGCCGTTCCTCCCCTGCTCGCCGACCGCCCTCGCCCAGCCATTCTGGCCAGCCGACCCCCCTTCCCTCCTGCACGCAGCACCACCGACCGCGCTCCCCTGCTCTCCCCCCTGCGCACTCCGCTATCCCGCACTACTCCCCTGTCCCGGCCTCCTCTGCGCGGCCGACCTCCGGTGCACCCCCCCCTCCGACGCTGCTTCCCTGCTCCCGCGCCGGTGCGGCCAACCCCCGGACCCGGCTCTCCCGCTCACCCCCTCCGCTGTAAGCTTCTTTTTTTTATTTTCTTTTTATTATTACGTTTTGTTTTATTTATCATGTTAATAACATTATTATTATCAATGTTATAATATTAATATTTTTCTATTATTATTATTGTTGTTATAATATAATTATGTTAATATTATTATATTATTATTATATTATTATTGTTACAATTATTATTAAATTATTACTTTATTATTATTATCATATTATTATCATGATATTATTATTATTATTATTATTTTAGTTGTTATATTATTATTATATTATTATTATTATTGCTATTTATTTATTCCCTCGATTATTTTTGTATGGGTTATTTACCTATATATCTAGTTGCTTATTTGTTTATTAATTAATTGATTAATTAATTATTTATTTATTTACTTATTCATTTAAGTATTTGTTAATTAATTAGTTATTTAATTATTTACTTATTCATTCATTCTTTCATTTATTGATTTACCTATTTAATTATTTGTTTAATTATTTATTTATTCATTCAATTATGTATTATTTTAGTTATTTATCTATTTGTTTATTCATTTGTTCATTATTTTATTCTTTTGATTATTTATTTATTATTGTATTTATGTCTTATTGTTTATTTAATTTTCTCTTCATTCAACATCGGTGTTTTATTTAATTTGGATAAATCCTTATTCTTTCGCGGGATGTGTTTTGAAAAAAAATATATATATATCAAGCTGGTTCCTTTGCTTTGGTTGTTCGTTTGTTTTGTTCTGAGTCAGTGGCTTCGTGTTCTTAGTTACCATGTGTTTGTTTCAGCGTGTTGGCGAGGTAACCCTGTGACACCGCGAACATCGGCTTGTGTGTGCTTGTGCGCCAGTGCGAGGTATACTGTGTCGTCATATCCGAGCTGCGTCCTGAGGTAGGTCTCCCTTTGCACTCGCCTTTAAATTTAGAATTTATTTATTCCTTGACTTTTATTAAGGTTCAGTAAATTCAAAAGTATTACTATTAGTTATCTATAGTTTGGTGATCTGCTGATGATAAAAGTTGTGTTAATTATAGCATTTCATTAAAAGTGTTTTCTTGGTTTCAACTGTGGGATTTCATAGTAATGTCGCTAAATGGTTCTTCCTGAGTAACGAAAGACATGTTGAATTGGGTTTTGAAATGTTTTTGGCATGTGTAAATTAGTAAATGTACTGTTTATGGAAAATGATGTTTTCTTATAACCTTGATTAGAGAAAACGTCGTGTGACCTTTTGAAATTGTTTTTGGAAACTTTACGTGTGGTTCTTGGTTGATGAAAGATGTTTTCCCTTGTTGTGTTATTAAAAATAATGCTTTCTGGGTTGTGAAAGTTGTTTATGTTCTTGTTTGAGTGTTTCCAAAAAGGGGTTTTTGCGAAATCATTAGGTAATGACAATTATATTTTCAGAAAGGTATTTTTGACGTGCGTGAGTTTTGAAATATTGTTTGGGTGTGGAAAATGGTGACTTTTGTGTGTGATATCTTGTTTGGCCTGCGATATGAGGAAGAAATATACTATGTGAATGTGAAGCTTGTTTGAGCACACGAGAAACCCTGGGTATCTAGGTGGGCGGACTAGAACTAGTGTGCTAGTGAGCCGGATGGGTGTCGTCCCTGTTTCACTTAGCTGGATTGACGTTTGCAACACTAACTAAACATATGATATCTGAGGGTCGTGGCCTTCTAAGCCACGTGTTCTGAGGGTCGTGGCCTTCTAAGCCATGTTTTCTGAGGGTCGTGGCCTTCTAAGCCACGTTTCACCGAGACACGAGGTTCTAGGGTCCCACGCGAGCTAGATGAACCTTAGGGGTTTTACCCATGGTGCTCTACCATCTCTGGCGTGGTGCCTTCCGTCGGCATACGGGGGACCACTTGGGTGTGAGTGTGTGTGCGTGTGTGAGTATGTGTGTGTGTGTGTGAGTGTGTGAGTGTGTGTGTGTGTGCCCATGGTTATTGCTGATAACTTCTGGTTTATTTTTACTTGCACTTGTTTTCCCGGCTTGTTTTCTTTCAGTCATATTTCCCAGCCTACACTGTCAGACTTTGAGAAAAATGGTTTTCAAATGAAAATGCTTTATTCGCTTTGGGTTAGATTTGAAAATGCAACACTTTGCTTTTCAGAATGAGTTTAAAACTAATGAAATGGAACTAACTTTCAAAAAGGAATAAGGTAAATGCCTCGTGTTTGATTTTCAAGTAAAGCATTATGAAAACTTACTTTTATACATTTAATTTCAAACCCGGATTATGTAGATTCTTTATTTACTGGCAGTGCATTGGGATTTGGTGTGGGGCTCACCTACTGAGTACTTTTGTGCTCACGCCTATCTTTTACCTTTTCAGTTGCAGGTTCCTTTTGTTCAGGTTCTCCTGCTTGAGTCGCTCAGTGTGGGAGCGACGTTGGTTGTAGTTGGGTGGTGACCCGCGAGGTCACATGGAGGTATTTCGTGGTATAGTTTTGTTTGTGTCTTTAGTGTCTGTTTGTTTGCTTAGTTATATTCATTCTTTCGATCCTGTTTTTAGCTTGGGCTGAAATCGTTCCCAATGATTAAAGTTTCAATGCCCGACACTTGTTGCCATCCCGGGGGGATCGGGAACGCCCCTCGGGACTTGCCGCGGACCGGCTCGGGTGACCGGTTCAGGGTCGACCCGGGCTGGTTCGTGACAGGCCTTTTGACACAAACCAAAAGGAGTTAGCTGATTTAGAGGTAACATCTTCTCTCGCGACCCTTTACTTTATTTTTTTTCTCTACCCCCTACAATCTCCTTTTTCCATTATTTTTTGAATTAAAAAATATACACAATATATTAGTTTTTTAATGATACATGTTCAATCTAAACATAAACACACCTTCATCAAATGGATATAGAACATACTGTTTTTGTGTACATTGAATTACTACCTCATGAAATGATGATTGTTCATTATCTCCATTACCCCCAATAATGGTGGCCATTATGATGGAAAATCAGTATATATATTTTATATATAATATGTATTATGTATTTAATATTCTATATTACTTTATATATCACATAACGTTTTCACTTTCCATTTGGTGTTAATATAATAATCTTGTTTCCGGAAGTGTGGACTACAGCCTCCTCAAAGCGATGTGAGTCATTCACACACACATGGAATGTATTAAGGATGAGTTTAGTGAACTTATATGATATATATGATATAATAATTCTAAATTAAATAGTATATATATATACATATCTCCTTTACATACTTTATTTCATTATGATAATTAAAATGGAAACACCGTTCATGCGTACATACAACTTACCGTCTCCATGAACGGTGTATTCAATTTCATAATTATTTATGATATAGATTATTAGAATATCCATATACTGGATATAAATGATATTTATATCATTATTTTCATATTTTAATCATTATATAAGAATAATGACCAATAATATAACAAATTAATACACATGCGAAGAACAAAGCGAATATTACCCGACATTAGACCTTAACATAGGATTGTTAAAAAGAGGGTAATATAAGGTCATAATGAAAAAATATATGGAATTATGTATAATAGTAACCTTATATTAAATATGTATAATAAACATATATTTATTATACCTGAATCTTGTATGTGTATGAAGAGAGTCAAGACACAGGGTAAGGGGATTTTTTTCTCAACATTATTTCTATGAGACACATGCCACATACACTACTTGTTTCCTCGACATGGTGTATATATTGCCAAAAAATGACTTTTATGTGTCTTATCCATAAAGTTATGATATTTCCATATTACCTATTTTTATCTTTTTACTACATGTTATGAAAGGAGTATTTCATTCATTTTCCGAACGAAGTACTTTTTTGACTTTTCTGGTAAAAGTACGGTAAGAATATTTTATTTTAAGTTATATGGTATTTTAAAGCATTAATAATTCATTATTTCCATGAAGCTTCCCTTACAAGTTTTGAAATTTATTTTCAAAGAAATTATTTTCTTTTAAAATTGTAGGAAATTTTTTGAATAGACAACTTTTTCCACAAAGAAAGGATATTTTCATCAAGATCAATTTTAGATGATTTCCTTGTTTTCTTAATATGTTTTCTGAGTGGTTTCATAGAAAGGAGTTTGTAAAATGTTTTATGTTTTAAAAATTGTTTTTAAGGAAAAATCATGTTCTAATGGATATCTCAAAATCCTTCCCCACCTATAATGACATACTTTGTTATTATTCAAGAATACCATTAATATTATTTATCTTAATAGTTTATGTTTTGATGGAATGATGTTTAAGAAACCTAATTTTTTTCATAGGTTATTATTTTTATGAAGTTATTATGAAACATGGGTGTTTTTGACAGGTTATTATATGATTTTATGTTTATAATACCCATTTCATTCATGGGTTATGATATGTTTATTTATGAGTTTTGGGAACATGTAAGTATGTTTTCATTATGAGATCGGTGGGACCTAAATCTCCCTCCAAAGGATTGGGTAAACATTTATATCTCATGAGATAAACTAATATGGTCTTGGGAGTAAACCTTGATTACTAATATGGCCATGTAAGTGAAACATGACTACTAATATTGTATGAGGAGTGAACTCATATTACTAATATGTCTGTTGGAGTGATGCATGACTACTAAGATGGTATGGAGAGTGAACGCATCCTAATAAGATGGTCTTGGCATCGATTCCTTAGCTACGATGGAAATCCAAATATTCTTTTGTGTTTGAAACACTTCTATGTTTTATTCATTTTTTATGCTTCCATGACTCATGTTATTTATATCTTCATGATTAATGTATTATAAAATCTCAATCATTATTCCATGATTCATGTTTATGATCTTTGATATGTAGGGTACGATCTTCTATTTTCATGATCATGTTGTCTTATTCTTATGCTCATGATTATATTTAAATGTATCCATTGTTTACCCTTACTGATCATTTGAGCTCACCCATTTTTAAGTTTCCTTTCCCCATGTTATGAAGAATGTTTATAGGTAAATTACTAAAGGTTTTTATCTTTATGGGAGATGTTTAAAATAATTCAACAAGGAAAAAGATTTCGTTTCCATGTTTCCAAAGACACTAAACTATTATGGTCCTCAAGCACGTAGAATTGTAATGTACTTAATATTCATCTAAAATGATTTTATATGTATTGATGTTAATCTAGGGTCATAATACTGGTTAAATGGATTCTTCTCTGTGGCCTTATATTAAGAACTTTTATTATAATATCTTGAATTGTTCTAGATGGATTTCTAGCAGGTCATCCATCCTTAATTTTTGGATGGATAATTGGACTAGTACTCCTATGATTTTGGTTTTTCATCCACATGGTTCTACTGGTGCAGAAAACGTTATTTACGTCGGTTAGTTTTCATTGTTCACGTCGAGTTTTAGCCGACGTTAACACGAATGATGTTATAAATAATATTTGACGTAAAAAACATAACATCGCGATGTTTATCATGTCAGTTAATTAATAACTGACTTGCAAAAACCAGGTGGGGGGGGGGGTTTATAAAGTCGGTTATTATATAACCTCCGTGATAAACCGGGGGTGGGGGTTTTATCACGTTGGTTATATAATAACTGACTTGCTAAACCAGTCCTGGGGGGGGGGGTTATCACATCGGTTATTAAATAACCGATGTGATAAACCATTCCATAGGTGTTTATCATGTCAGTTATTAAAAAAACCGACGTGATAAACCCTTCTTGATTTCATTATCACGTCGGTTATTTTATAACCGACGTGGAAGACAATTTTTTTAAAAAAAAATCAAATTCAGTCCTCTGCTCTCCCCCAAAAACAACTAGAAACCAAATCAAGATTTCATACCACAAAAATAGAAGTAGATCAAAACAAGAACTAAAGAAAAATTAAGTATTTACATTGATAACATATAACACTTACCCCACTTGACAGCCCCCACTACACCCCTGGACTGCCCCCCGACCCCCTGGACAGCCCCAAACACCCTGGGACAGCCCCCATACACCTTGGAACACCCCCCCCCCCACTGGAATCCCACCACCCCCTGAATAGCACCCCCTCACCCCACTTGACATCCCCCACCACACCCCTGGACTGCCCCAGACCCCCTGGACATCCCCAAACACCCCGGGACAACCCCCCCTCCTGAACAGTACCCCCTCACCCCACTTGACATCCCCCACCACATCCCTGGACAACCCCCCGACCCCCTGGACAACCCCAAACACCCCAGGACAACCCCCCCAACCCTCATGTATACCCCCCACACCCTGGACAGCCCTCCCCCGCCCCATTGGAGCCCCCACCACACCCCTGGACTACCCCCTGACCCCCTAGACAGCCCCAAACACCCATTGACAACCCCCCCCCCACCCTCATGTATACCCCCCACCTCCCTAGACAGCACCTCCACACCCCTGGACAACCCTCCCACACCCCTAAAACAGACCAAAATGTTTCCGAAAACAAACCAGAACCCCCTCACCCCACTAGACTTCCCCCACCACACCCCTGGACACTCCCCCCCCCCCACACCCCTGGACATCACCACCACCCCTTGGACATCCCCATACCCTCCTGTAGACCCCCACCCCTGGGACAACACTCCCACATCCCTGGACAGCCCTCCCACACCCTTGATACAGACAAAAAGGTTACCAAAAACATACATGAACCCCCTCAACCCACTAGACAGCCCCCACCACACCCCTGGACTGCCCCCCATCCCCATGGACACCCTAGACCCCCCCTCTAGACATCCCCCACCCCTGGAAACCCCCCCTCACCCCACAAGACACCCGACACCCCTAGACACCCCCTGGACAGCCTTCCACTCCCATGGACAGCCCTTCCACCCTCCTAGAAATGCTCCCACCCCCTGGTCTACCCCACCACTCTCATGGAAACCCAGGACTCCCCACCCCACCAGAAATCCCTCCCAGACCCCTGGACACCCCCACCCCACTAAACTCCCCCCACACCCTTGGAGCCCTTCCCCCCAGACCAAAATCTATACCAGAAAAACCATCATAAGTATACCAAAACAAGAAGAAGAGAAAAATTAAATATTCACATATATAACATTCAAAACCTACACTGTGAACTTAAAAAAAATAAATTCAACCCATATGACTACCAAATACACAATTACAATGACAATATTCAAAATTACATTTTACATTACAAACAACTATAATTCAATAAAACCTGTAAAATAATTTGACAACTCCACTTGTAAGTGTTTGATTTCTTCAGCAGTATAGGGTTGAGGGTCATCAAAAAAATACAAATGAAAAGGATAGTAGTTAACATGTATAATGAATAAATCAAATTGATATATTATGGAAAAGTTTAAGAGGAAATCTTACCAGGTCAAAATTCACAACTGTCCCAGTTGTTATTATTTCATACATAAATCTTAACATATAATATCCACATTTGATGACACCTTATTGTTCATGAAAATTTTGTTTGAATGATTTTAAAACCAATATTTTTTATGTAATAAATTAAAAGGTACAAATTTTAAATGGATATTTACCTTCGCATTTACATATTTGATCTTTGCACTCCTTTTCTTTGTGTTTTTTCGAAAGTAGCCCCCTGCCCTGTTTGAAAATAATACGAATGGGGTAAATTTAAAATTCATTATAATATATAAAACTATTGAGAAATTGAAACTTAATTTTCCAATATATTATTAAAAATTTCATGCACATCACCATGGACAGAGTATATACAATAAAGTGCTTTCTCCCTTGGGCAAAAAACCCTTAACATCTAATGATCACTGATAAAAAAAATTTAAGTTTAGTGGTTTCTTATGTTAAAAGATGATAAACTCTTTGAGAGAAATGTGTTTCATACCTCTCAAAAAAAGGAATCATCCAACATTGTGTGACTATATTCTTTTCAAGTCTTTCAGCAATATAAAGCATTCTTTGTTCCTCATCCAATGCACATGCTTCAGGGAAAATCAATTGCGGGTCCATGAAACCATATACACCTGTCAGCTCATTCCTCTCACAAATTTTATAAAGATACCTGATACAAAACAAACATAAGTATATATATTTAATAAATATAACGCAGGTAAAAGGTGTTAAGACTTACATGGAAAAAATTTGCACCATGTCGATGCCCAACTTATCTCTAGTAACAAGATCCATGATATCAGTTTTCATAATCCCCACAGTTATTGCACGTCCACAAACATGAGCTTCCATTGGAAACTCATAATGACCCGCCAACAAATTTGAATATCTTGCCAATCTATCAAGACTAATAGAATCTATATTTGATGGCATAGACATTTGTCTTTGTTATTGTCTATACAATATTTCTTTACCTTTGAAGTATTCCTGTAAAAATAAATAGAAAAATATATTAGCTTTAAAATGATAAAACAACATTAATAAATAAAATAAAATTAAATATATAACATTCATACCTCTATGGTAATGAGTCGAAGAAGTCTGGATGGAAAAATTAAAAAATGGTTGATACTATGTCCAACTGTCATCACCTCATCTGTAGGTAATGGTACTCGAGCTGATCTATCTAAAATATCCTGTACAGTGACCCTCTGATTCTCAACCTCTAATTGTTGATGATGAATTGTATCTCCTATACAATATACCAACACATATGAAACTATATGATGTTGAGGATCATGAACATATAACTCAAAATAAGTAGGAAGTTTTAGAGGAGGAGTAGGATAAAAAATGGGGTCCGCAGGCTGAGGTGGGGGAGTGGGAGCTACTGGCGGAGGAGGAGGATAAATAATGGGGTCTATAGGGGGAGGTGGAGGAGTGGGAGCTGCAGTCTAAAATTTTCTTTTCATGTCTACAAACATAGACTGTACCAACGCTCTAATCTTTTCCTCCATCATTGCATTAATATTATGAACATCAACCTCCAAGGATTCTATTTTTTTATAAACCTCCTCAATGTTAGAAGTCGAAGAACGTGGGAACACTTTTCTTACCGATACACCTGCCGAATATCCTCTTACACGACCAGAATATTCGGGCTTTCCCAATTCTACAGATATAATATCTTGCCTCCCAGTAGCTGTAAATGCCCCATGTGAACTCTTCTCCTCAAGAGAGTCTTGTATTAATTAATTGAAAATTTCCGTAATGATTGAAATTATATGAAGAAAATAGTTAACTTAAATAAAAAAAATAGATATCTTACAATCCTCTTAGCTACGATTCTCGATTCTTCCGAAAGATATTTCCCTTTTTCCCTTCTGAGCTCTCTTCGATTTTTCATGTCTAGATGGAGGGGATGGAGGGGCCACCTCTCCAGATCTTGAAGACTCAGCTCTTAGTTGTTGAAATTTTTCCACCATCATTTGTTCTTCCAAATATGCATACCCTCCCTGAGATAAACTATGGGGGTATACATTTCTAGATTGGATCTCCTGATGAGCTTTCCTTGTTTTTTGTAAATTAAGGATAAGAAATCATTAACAAAACATTAATAAGATCATTTATATAAGAAATATTATAAATGTTTACATTTCCCTTACCAAAAATGACTCGTTTCTTCTACTTTCAAAAAACTTTCTCCACGTGTCTTCATCTATGAAAGGATATATACGACATGGATTGTCATGACTCCTATGACCATAAATGAAATCAGATGAGAGGGTCGATTTGAAATCCCTCTATCTCCTGGCAGCCAATGATAAACATTTCTTCCTAACTCCTCCAGTGTCAGGAATATCAAATGTCATCTGATAAAGAAGAGTTTAAACATATTATATATACTAGAAACATTTAAATAATAGTCAAACAATAGAAAAAGATCACACCAAAATCGTCTCCCACAATTGAGAGATTATATCTTTATCCACACTTCTCCAGTCATCATACAGAATGCTTACTTTTCTCTTAGCCTGAGTTGATACAACACTCATAAAATCTTTTACATTTGGACCTCTAGGAATATCTTCATCATCAAACTCAATGAGTATCCTCTGATCATGCGTACGAGCAAGTGCTAATTTTGGTAAATGTGTGCACCCACATTTACCAACCATTGAACTCTTTGTAGTAATAGGAGAACATGAGGAAGATTGGGGAACATCAAGAGGAGCATGTGAATGTTCCTCCCCAGAGGTATGACCAATATGCTCATCTCTAGAATCATGTGGTTGATCAACTGAATGATCTGACATTATCCTTCAAATCACAAAAACAAAAACATTAGTTCACAAATATACAAATTCGAATATTTTAATACTACTGTAATCAGAAAATAGAAATGTGTACTAAGTTACGTAATAGTAAACATTGGTAATATGGTAAGCATGTTAAACAATGGTAAAGATGGTAAAGATGGTAAAGATAGTAAACATGGTAAACATGGTAAACATGGTAAACATGGTAAACATGGTAAACATGGTAAACATGGTAAAAATGGTAAACATGGTAAACCTGGTAAACATGGAAAAGTAATTTTCACTAAACAAAAATGATAGATATATAATTCATGTAATGGTAAACATGATAAAGTAAACTACACAAACCTAAAAAAAAAACTTATACTTGTTTTGTTTTAATACATGTTATAATAAAGAAAAAACTTACAATATTTAACATTTTATGAAAAAAATAAATGTCAACAAGAAATAAACATATGTTACCTGTAATTTTAGGAATGTACAAATGGATTGTATTCCCAAATTCCTTCATCGTGATCGTTCATTGTGGAACAAACCATGTCTTCAACATGCTCATCATTATGTTCTGTTAATCTTTCCATGGAAGTAGGGATCTCACATAAATCAGCATCTTCATCAAGTTCATACTCACCAACATATTGTTTTTTCCCTTGTAAAACAATAGCCTACTGTATATCTGATTGATCTACTACATAGAAAATTTGTTTTGCATGTGTTTCCATTATAAAAGAACCAACTGTGTCTTCTAATCTATTCAGATTAACAAGTTTCATTCCAAATTCATCGTGTCTGACACAATTGTTACCGATAAACCATTTACAGTTAATAACATGAACTTTAATTTTAAAGTAATCAACCTACCATATGTCTTCAATGACTCCATAATATGCACTTGATGAAAAAATTGGGTTTCTGTCCTTAGCACTCGAAAAATTCATTGCTTCTGCAAACCCCAATACACCACTATTCTGAACTACACTTTTGTTGTCCTGAGCTTTCATATGAAATGTATAGCCATTAATATCATAACCGGACCATGTTATCACATTTAAACATGGACCACCCACTATCCATTTTAATGTCTCTGATACATCTGATATACCAAGCAAGGTCTTTTTAAACTATGACAAAATTTTGTTGTTGTGCTCCTTCAAAATTCACATTTCTTTCTTCTTTGGATGACATTGTTTCAACTCATTAATATTCAATGTGATATACGGTTGAGCATCATCTATGTTATTCAAGATGTATGATTCTAAATTCTTCATCTATTCAACTGACAATGATTTTAATTTAACCCACAAATCCCCTTTCCCTCATTATTAACTCGTTCATGGCGAGATGGAGGCAAACCTATGAGTTGCACCACATCCAAGTAGCTCATACAAAACTTTTCTACCTCTTAAGAAATATACTTTTCAATAATGGAGGCTTCATATAGATATGTATTTTTAACATACCCCTTTTAATATTTTCATATACCTTTCAAAAGGATACATCCAATAAAGATATACAGGACCACAAAGATTTATTTCTCGAACCAGATGAATCCTTAAATACACCATTATATAAAAAAAGATGGAGGAAAATACATTTCCAATTGACAAAGTATAAAAATTGAATCCCTTTCCAAAATGTTCAAAGCATTCACATTAATCTCCTTGTTACAAATTGAATTGAAAAAATAACACAACTTCGTTATAGTCTTTCTGACACGGATGGGCAATATTCCATGCAATGCAACTGGTAGAATTTGTTGCATCATGACATGAAAATCATGTGATTTCATACCTATAAAATTCAAGTCCTTCAAAGAGACAAAATTTTTTACATTTAAATAATATCCTTGAGGCACTTTGATATCATGAAGACACTGAAAAAAGATAATTTTCTCCCTCTTCGATAATGTATGACAAGCCAGGGGAAGAAATGTTCATCTTTCATTAAGAGTGGGAGCTAACTCCAAACGTATTCCCATTGATAGTAAGTCTAATCTTGCATTCAAACCATATTTTGTCTTTCCTTTAATATCTAACAATTTTCCAATCATACAATCATAGATATTCTTCTCCATGTGCATGACATCAATCTTATGTTTACCTTCATGATACCTCCAATATGGTAGCTCATAAAATATTGACATTTTCTTCCAAATATGTCTATCATTACCAGATTTATGTGTCCTTCATAATGTCACATCAAGGTTTTTCACCCTCTCAAAATACAGATTAGAGGATAAAGGTTTTGAAGCAGTATTAAATTCTTATGAGATATTGAATGCCATTTTTAGTCTTTTATAAGTGTGATCCATAGGAAAAAACTTTCGATGATCCATGTACATTGTTTTCCTCCCAAAATGAAATTGACAATATGAAATCTGTTGTTCGCAAATTGGACATGGTTTATGCCCTTTAAAACTGTATCCAGAAAAATTTCCATATGCTGGGAAGTCATTTATAGTGAACAAAAGAACTACATGCAGTTGAAAATATTGCATTTTATAAGAATCATACATCCTAATACCATCAGCCCATAACAGTTTCAAATCATCAATCAACGGTGACAAGTAAACATCAATATCATTGCTGAGTTGCTTTGGACCAGAGATCACTATACTCAACATGACATATTTGTACTTCATACAAACTTCAGGAGAGAGGTTATAAATTACCAATAAAACAAGCCATGAACTATGCATGCTATTGAGGTTTTGGTATAGATTCATTCCATCTGTGCACAACCCTAGTCTGAGATTTCTAATTTCATTTCCAAATGTAGAATACTATGCATCAATTTTCTTCCATTGTGGAAAATCAGCTGGATGACATATTTTTCCATCACATACCCGCTCATCAGCATGTCATCTTAACCATTTTGCATCATGTGAATTATCAAATAAATGTTTGAAATGATGAATTATAGGAAGATACCAAAATACATTTGAAGGGATCTTTATAATCTCTACATCAGCCTGTGATTTTTCTTTCAACTTATACCATGATGTCCCAAATTTAGGACACTCTGACAGAAATTCATATTCCTTCCTATATATAATGAAGTCATTCGTACATGCATTTATTTTCTTGTATCCCAATCCCATCAGGCATAATATTGTTTTGGCCTTATAATGTGAATATGGAAGATAATTATATTTTGGAAGAATGTCTTTCATCAATTTTAGTAGCTCTGTAAACTTCTGTCACTCCATCCATGTTTCGCATTCAGGTTAATCAATCTTAACACCGCCGAAAAAATAGTAAAATCTATACAACCAGGATATAATGGTTTTTTAGCATCACTATATAGATGTGAAACATTCGGTTCTATCTCAATTTGTTCTGCTAAAATATCGCGAATCATTTCTTCAACTCCATCGGAGTTACCATCTTGAAAATCATCATCATTAGTTACATTACATCCAGTTTCACCATGCCAAATCCAAGGGCAGTAACTCAGATTAAAACCATGACAAATCAGATGATCTCTTATCTCTCTACTTTTCAACTTCTTCATATTCAAACATTTCAGGCATGGACAGAAAAAAATGCCACTACTTGGAAAATTTTGTTTAGAAAATTCCAAAAAGGCATCAACACCTTCCTCATATTCATTGCTCATTCGATGTGCCATAATCCAACATTGACTCATTATTACCTATAAAAAATATCAAAAATATATATATTTTTAAGATAAGACAAATATATGTTTATATGAAAAAAATCATAATTTGAATGTAAATGAATTTTGAAATATAAATCAAATCTATGCGTATTTAAAAAAATATTCTTGAATATTATTTTAAAAATAAAATATAGTTAGATATAACATTTTTAAATTCCATTGAATCAATGAAAACCATAGGGCCTACAATGGTTGATTGAAAATTGGAGAAAATGGAGTATACCTGAGAATCAAATCGTATTTAAAATAAATATTTAGATGGAGAAAATCACAACGTAAATCCAATCATCACGGCACAATCATCATATCATAATCTCAGAAACCACAATGTAGTCGTCAATCCCAACTAACACTTATCCACCACCCCCTTGGACACCCCCTGGACACCACCACCCCCTTGTACAGCCCCCTGGACAACCCCACCCCCACCCCCTTGGACACCCCCTAGACAGCACCCCACCCCTCTAGACACCACCCCCACCACTCCTGGACACCACCCCCACCACTACCCCCTTGGACACCCCCTTGACACCCCCATCCCTCTGGACCACCCCACCCCCTAGACAGCCCCACCCCTCTAGACAGCACCCCACCCCCTTTGGACACCACCCCCACCCTTACCCCTTTAGACACCCCCTGGACACCCCAACCCTCTAGATAGACCCCCCACCCCCTGGAAAGACCCCCACCCCTCTAGACAGCAGCCCCACCCCTCCAGGACACCACCCCCACCCCCCTACCCCCTTGGACACCCCCTTGACACCCCCAAACCTCTGGACAGACCCACCCCCAGACAACCCCCAAAACCCTCTGTACAGGCCCTCACCCCGTTGGACAACCCCCCACACCCACCCACCCCCTTGGACACCCCCCTGGACACCCCCAACCCCTGGAAAACCCCCACCCCCGGACAACCCCCAAACCCTCTGGACAGTCCCCACCCCTTGGACAGCCCCCACCCCTCCTATACCAAACCCCTACCCCCTACCCCCTTGGACACCCCCTGGAAACCCCCAACCCTCTGGACAGCCCCCACCCCCCGGACAACCCCCAAAACCCTCTGGACAGGCCCCCGCCCCCTTGGACACCCCCCTGGACACCCCCCGACCCTCTATAACCCCCCCCAGACAACCCCCCAAACCCTCTGGAAAGGCCCCACCCCCTTGGACAACCCCCCCACCACCCACCCACCTCCTTGGACACCCCCTAGACACCCCCCCAACCCTCTGGACAGCCCCCACCCCTGGACAACCCCCACCCCTCTAGACCGCACCCCCACCCCTCATGGACACCACCCCCACCCCTACCCCTTGGAAGCCCCCCCTGGACGGCCCCCACCCCTCTAGAAAGCACCCCCATCCCTCCTGGACACCACCCCCACCCCTACCCCCTTGGACACCCCCCTGGACACCCTCCAACCCTCTGGAAAACCCCCCACCCCCTGGACAGCCCCCCACCCTTCTAGACAGCACACCCCACCCCTCCTGGATGCCACCCCCACCCCCTTGGACCCCCCCTGGACCCCCCAACCCTCTGGACAACCCCCACCCCCTAACAATCTCCCAAACCCTCTAGAAAGGCCCCCACCTCCTTGGACAGCCCCCACCCACCCACCCCCTTGGACCACCCCCACCCCACACACACACACCCCTGAACTGCCCCCCCCACCCCATCTCCATGGACACCCTGGACAGTCCCCAACCCCCTAGACAGCCACCAACCCTCTTGACAGCTCCCCAAAACCATGGGATTTTAACCTCAAGGTACAAGTTTTGGAATATCTAGAGATTTTAACCTCAAGCTACTAGTTTTGTTATCATGCCATTATTCAAAATGAGAACCATGGAGTGTACCTCCTACTAGTCTAAAATGATCTATTGTGAAATGAATTTGTTTTTAATAGAATCTAAATACTTGTAATATTCCACAAAATAAGCGACGTAAATATATTATGGAAAAACAAAAAGTGATACCCAAAATAGATACAACCAAGGATCTAAAATAAACATTCCAACATGAAAAAACATATATATACTTATAAAATAAATCACACTGGTACACGAAATGATTGTATCACAATGGTTTACATATAAATTGTAGTAATATAGGTGAATGAGATCATTAGTTGTCAATGACAACAAAAATTATCATCAATGTCGAGCATTTGCGAAACAAAAACAAACGAAATAGAAGTAGGAGATACTTACGTGAATATTGCGAGTCGATCTAATAGATCTAGGGATAATAAATAATATGGTGATGGAAAATGAGGTAAGAGGGTTTGAAATCGAAGAACCTTACCTAGTTTAAACAAAAAATTGTAAAACGAAAATATAGACTATCCAAAAAAAATGAAATAAATTCATGGGAGGCTTACCTGGGTGTTGCGAGTTGAGATGATAGATCCATGGAGAAGAAATATGATAAACAATGATGGCAAAACGAGTTTAACGCAACGATATCGATGATTCGATTAGGGTTTACTACACGAGAGAGACAAGTCTCCAGACTGTCGATCGAAAAATCGTAAATGAAAATCCACGGGGCGTGTTAATTTTTTAAATGTTTTATAACGTCGGTTATTTAATAAAAGGCGTTATAAACTATTTTGATTACATTTATAATGTTGGTTATTATAATAACCGGCGTTATAAATGTATCAGATATGGATTTTTTTATGTCCTTTATAAAATAACCGACATAAAAAAATCCGCGTTTTTGTTTTTTTACTTCAGTTATAGAATAAACGACATAAAAAATACATCAGAAATCACAGTTTTTTACGTCGCTTATAAAATAACCAACCTAAAAAATTATGCGGGGTTTTTTTATGTCGGTTATTAAATAACCGATGTCAAAAAGGCCTCAGATGCCGCCTTTTTTACGTCGGTTATTTTATAACCGACATAAAATAAAAATTTAGATACCACGTTTTTATGTCGGTTATCAAATAATCGACGTAAAAAACACCGCGTTTTGGTTTTTTACATCACTTAATTTTTAACCGACATAAAAAATGAATGTGTGTGATTTATAACGCCGGTTATTAAAATAACCGACGTTAAAAATTTACTCACCGCATTTTTTAGGTCAGTTATAAAATAACCGACGTAAAAAACCACGTTTCATAGATTATCAAGTTGGTTATAAACAACTGATGTAAAAAATGGTGACATAAATAATGTTTTCTACACTAGTGTTCCTCTCTTGATCCAAAAATCCCAATTAAAATTTTTCTTTATGACTCTCCTATGGATTTAAAGAATTCAGTTAATGATATAGAAAAGAATTATACCTTTTCTCTTCTTGATGATATTCTAATCTCGGAATTAGTGAGAAATGGTATCTTAGAAAACCATTGTTATTAATAATCTATATCTATGGGATCCAACCACAATTTCAACTGGCTATATAGTTTCAAAAAATCATGGATCCATCCCTCGAGGATTACCTTGATTTGGTGTTTGGATCACGACCATCTTTATACCAACTCATGTCTCCAATCATTCGAGGTTTACCTCTATTATAGGTGTCACATTTACAATCTGCATCGAGAGTATTCTTTTCACCAGTTTCTCAGTTTCACTACATCATCAGCATTCTAGAATTCAATCTTTAACCTATTTGAGTTTCTGAGACCAACTATTCACTCGTTATGTCTTCTACTTCAATACTTGATTTGATCTCTCTCTTTGTATCAATCTAATATCATTCATGTGGTAGTGGCTTAATTGATTCAATTAATTTGGAATGGTAATAATTGGTTGGTTCACTGAAACACCGATTTTAATATTCATTCAGTGATTGAAAGTTTTATTGTTTCCATCATGGAAATAAATTTCACCTATAATGGTTTCCACATCAATAGAATTCATGATTTTAAGATCCTAAGAAGGAATGGTATTGTAGGAAATTTTAATTTATATTCTTGTAATTTTGATGTTTTCTCGAATAATTATCTAATTAATGGATTAAAATTAATTTTTATGGTGATTCAAAATGTAGTCCTAATCCCTCTAGATGTGGTTCTATTTTTTGTGACCATTATGGATGTTTTTTGGCTATTTATATAGTTCATGTAAATTATTAATATCAATGAAGGTTGAAATTCTTGGAGTCATTAGTGCGGTATCTTCTTCTAAATCCAAAGGCTAAAACAACATGTGGATTGAAATTCATTCGACTAAAATTTTGTTGGCCATTAGGAATGGCATGAATCATCATTCATGGTGACTAAAATCACGACGGTTGGAATTCCGAGATTACATTTCTGGACTCAACTATATCATCACTCATTCTTACCGAGAGGCAAATTAGGTGGAAGATGGTCTATCCAATAAAGGAATAATTAGGAGTATTATTTGGTTGGATGATCTTACTTACGATTTTATGTATTTTCATGAAAATATCTTCATAAAATTTCATTATTCAGACTCATGTAATTGTTTCAAGTTTTTTAGTAAATTTTCCTTGGCCTGTTTTGTCAAGGACCCCCCCTAAAAGGTTTAAGTGTAATGAGATAGTTTCTATTGGTGAATTATATGGATCCCCATGGATGTTACATTCTCATTTACATATATTCAAACAAATATTAAATTAAATACAGTCTGAAAACCTTTTTGGTATCATGTTATATAGAGTTGGAAAAAATATTAACTAACAATACCCATGTATTTTTCAACTAACAGACATTTTTACCACTATATAATCCACTGATTAATCTATAATTGATATTAAAAATATCTCATATATTCTCTATCTAGAAAGATCATATATATGAATTTTATTTATAACCTAGGTAAATGGAAACATAAGAAATGGGTGAGCTCAGATGCTGAATAAAAGATAAAGAATGAAATCAAAACATAAAATGAGTAAGTATTAGAGAATAATATAATAATATCAGCATAAGAACATGAATATATAAACATTTGTAATAACAAGATAATAATTACATGAATTATAAACCATAAATGTTGATACAACATAAATATGAGCCATTCAAAATCCCAACACCAAATTTTATCACTTTTGTGTTTTAAGAGAATATTAACAAGGTTATTTTCCAAAGTATCATAAAACATTACAAAAAAAATACTTACATGGTGTCATTAAAATTTTATAATTAGAAATTAATTATTTATCCATGAAATGTAGTACTATCAAGGTGAACCCTTTATATTTCCATGATTATATGTTCCACATTAATCAATGATCATAAGAACATATCATTTTAACCCATGACTAGGGAATATGGGTTTTAAACAAGGAAGTACCCCATCAATAAAATAATATTAAATATATATAGATACTGTAAAATTATATTATAGTTTTCTATTCAAAACATGAATATACCTCATGGAAAATCATGGAATGATTTTGGTAGCAAGACAGGTATACGAATGGGATTATAGAATGGGTCTAATGAGAGAGAACAATAGTATATCATCAATAAAAAATTACTTAGACAATAATGGATTAATTATGAACACATGGAAATATAATCCCATGGAAATAAAAATTGTTAAAACATGAAAATATGACATGTAACATCAAAGAGTGATTTTGATAGCATAAAATCTATAAAAAAAGGATTACAGATTGGGTTTAATAAGAATGATGGGTAGTATCTCATAAAAAGGGAATCATTTGGATTGTAAAGTATTGATTATATACACATGGATTAATAATAATATGGAAAAAGGATTATAACAAAGTAAGTGATTTAATTTGAAATAGGAGGGATATAATCAAGGAATGATTTTAGTAGCGTGACAACTATACAAAAAAGGATTTTGAAATGGGTTTAATAAGAGAAATAAGGGTAATTTCTCATAAATAGAAAATCATTTGGATAGTAATGGATTTATTATAAGAACAAGGAATTAGAATAACATGGAATCAAAAAGGTGTGTGATAAAGGAAGTGCTTGAATAAGAAAGAAGAGGGAGATCATCATGGAGTGATTTTGGTAGTATGATAATTATTCAAAAAATGGGTTTTGAAATGGGGTTAATGATAAATAAGGGTATTATATAATCTAAATGGAATTATTTGGATATTAAATGATTTATTATAAAAATTTTAAGTAATAATCAATTTAATATAAATGGGATTACTGCAAAATAAGTGCTTGAATCAAAAGGAAGATGAGGATAACCATTACCTTGATAAGTAGATTGTTAAAGCTAAGGGGGACTCCTTAGAACCATATAAAATACTTGAGAGGGATATATAGAGATATATAGAATACAATTTAATGACAAATTACATTAATAATTATATTAATGAGATAACGGGAGTGAGTGATCTCTTTTTATAGGTGAAAATGGTGGATTTTTGATAGAAACTAATGATAGGTAACATGTAGGAATGATATAACATGGGGGTAAGGTGCGTTTTATAAGTTCGTTGAATTAGGTGGGTAAATACTGGTGAGAAATATAGGTGTGACTATAAAACATATAAAAGGTATTATAGAAGTCCCCATTGTGAAAAAGATTTATAAAAATTCGAGCCACATTAGATTACCCATTTTTACCTTTATTAATCTTGATTAAATATTAATCATGTTTTTATTTTTTCAACAAAATTATAGGATGAACCATATTACCAATTTTTTATGTGATAAATATGAATTTTAGATCCATTTAAACTAATTTAATTTATATATATGATAAAATTAACATTTAAATAAAAACATATAATGTATAGATAACCCGTATTTTGTAGAAATATGACCTCTTAATTGTTAGGTGTTATTAATATTGATTATCACTAATTATAAATTAAATTATTGTTATATTATTTTTATATATGTTTGAAAATAATATTAGAGTCTTACTCGAAAGTATATCTAGTTGAATAAAAAATGAACAATATTTAGAAAGGTAACGTTCTTAAAAAAAATAATCTTTTTATCAAAGAAACTAATTTTTTCTTAAGTAAATCATTTTTATGCATAAAAATAAAATGAATCTTATTAAATAATTTGAAAATAATGATATAAAATATAAAATATATTTTATTATAAAAAATTAATATTTCTAATAGAAATTAAATTTTAACATTAGTGCATGTAGGGTGTAAAACCCCATTTTTAGAAAACTTGTATTTTTAATTTTTAATTTTTTTGTATGATAAAATTATCAATGTATTTAATTCTCATGATATAAATTAGTTATAAAAAATATAAAAATAAATTTTATGTGGCTTTAACCTCAATCTAAAACCAAATTCCTTCAAAATAATATTTATTTATAAGAAAAGACCAAAATAGTTTTTATTGGGAAATATTACTTAGTCTATAAAATTTGAATCAAAACATTCATAAATAAAAAATTAAAAGTATTTTTTTACTTATTAAAAATCTTTTTTTACAATTAATTTTTTTTAAATGTTTTGGTCTTTCTTATAAAATGATCAAGTCGTTAAATTTACTGTTTTGGTAAAGTGTGTATTTTTCATTATTCACCGAAAAATCAACCATTTCAAAAAAGTCTTGAATATTTACCCTAAGCAAGTATTATTACTATAAATCAAAAAAATAATTTAATTTTTCATATAAATATTATAAAACATATGAAATAAACTTTAAAATAGAAACATAAAAGTATTATGAAAAATGTTTTTATAGGAAAATAGCCTTTTTGAAATATTAACTATCCTTAATTTTATTTCCAATAAATTAATAATAAAATTGGTGTTAATATATTATTAATAACCAAATTTTATTCTATCCATTATATATTTAGTTTCATAAAATAAATTACATAAGTATCACATTATTATTAATGTTACATTTTAAAGGATAAATCAGTCAATTGGTTATTCAGCTACACTAATTGAATTTTTATTATTTCCTAAGTGTTAATAATTAATATAATTTTATTTCTATATATATTTAATAATTTGGTTTGAACTATTTTTACATAATATTCTAGGGCTACATTTTTATTGTTATATAACACTCCACGGTTCTTTTTAGTTTAGTTTTGTGTGTGAAGAAAGAAATTGAACACATTTGATTTGAATGGAAATATATAATTTAAAATATTTTGGTGTCACATTCCCCCACCCTAAAAAAGATTTCATTATCAATATTTTAATTATAAGTCACTAATTAAATTAGTTAAGGGTATATAAAATACAGGAATATCTCAAGATATATTTTCAAATTAGGTGACTACCTTAATATCTTAGGTATGACTAGTAAATAAATCTTTTCCCTTCATCTGGTTAACGGATTTATTTATTTTTCTTATGAAATATGTTTCTCTATTCCATTATTTTCCACTAATGAATCAACTTATAGTTCCTTTTAAACATCCCCCCGGGTGACTATTCACACATTCTTGAAATGTAAGAAATTAAATCTTCTTTCATTCATTTATTTGTTACCCAAATTTTCATGAGGCTCCATCATTATCTTATTTGTTTTTTTGGAATTCAACTATGTTCACAATGGTAATTATAATTCCTCATATATGGTTTGTCATAATAATAACTTTTCTTACTTTAGTTATTATTTGGTTGGGTTTCTCTTCAGAACAATCTTCATATTTTATATGATATCTATTGTTAACTTGATTCATTTGGGAATAATTTATTACTAAAAATAAAAGAAGTGAACATAAGTTATGAACACTAAAAAATAATTATTTTTTAATAATTATATAGATTCAACCTCAAAATTTACAACTCTTCAAAATTGTTACATTATCTTTCAGTTAGAACAAAATCACTCTTAATAAAATGAAGATTTATTTATATTAAGGTATTTTATATTTCTTATCCTAATTTATTAATATAATAAATTCTTCATAATTTCTAGTAAATATAATGTGATTAACCATAGTATATCCCAAAGAGTATCTATCTTGGCGTGCAGTATTAAGCCATCAAATTGTACACCAGAGTGAAGATTGAGTTGATACCCAACCAACCATTTTTAGGGCGATTATTCCTAGGTTCATATGATCCACAACCACATAAAATATCTATTATATATGGTGATGTATTTTATAGGAAAACCACAGAATCTATACTTAACCAAAACTTTGGGATGTTTTCCTATACTTATAAATATTTTTGATACTTATCCCTATGGGTTTCACTAAATATCTCTTTTTATGTTCAATAATATATTCAATATTAACTCAAAAAAACATTGTGATATATTTATATAAATAGTCTTATTCCTTAAGATAATCCATAGGTGTGAAACTAAAAATTTCATATCATAATACCTAAAATATTCAATATACCATTGAAATTATGATGAACCTTAAATTATCCAATCTTAAATTATCCTTAACTAAAATCCATCTTCTAATGTTATCTAGACCATTCTTCAACACCAATCATTATTCCTAATAGATTTGGTCTTCTAAATTAAATTTATTAAAACCAATATTTCATTATATATATTTCGAATACCTTTTATGTTCATAGTTTTATATAGTTAGGACAAAACATTAACTAAGAAAACCCATTTACTTTTCAGTTAACAAATATTTTGACACTATATAATTGTCTTCTTAATCAATAAAAATTCCTAAACATATCCCACAAATTATAAACACATGATACTCTTCTAACCACATAATATGGATTACATTTATTAATACCTTGGGGAACTGAAAATATAAGAAAGTGGTGTACCCATATGCTCTGTAAGGGATAAATAATAAAATTGTAACATAAAATGGGTAATACATGGGGAATAACATATGGATATGAAAATAAAAAAATAAATATAATTATATGATTCATAAAATGATATTAAATACATGTTTCTTAACTTGAAATTGTGGGTTCATAAAAAACATGAGGCATTTATAATCATATCATCAAAGTTCATCAATAAGGTGTCATAAAATTGTACTACCAATGTTATTTACCAAATTATCATAAAAAATTTCCATGTAATGATTCCAAGGTATCATAAAAATGTTATTTCTTGAGAGTAAATCTTTTCCTAATGCACTAGAGTGCAATCAAGGTGCACCCTTCATATGCCTCTCAATATGTATGACACATTAGTCAAATATCATATGAACATATCATTTTAACACATGAATACAGAATATGGGTTTCAAATATAGAATACCAAAATAAATAAAATAATATTATATGTACATATATATAATTGAATGAATTATGGTTGGATATTCATAATATGAATACATGTCATGGAAAATTAAGGATTGATTTTTGAAGCATTACAAGTACACAAAATCAAACATGGAATGGGTATAATGATTGTAAAGGGTAGTATCTAATAAATATGGAATAAATTAAATAATAAAGGATTGATTATGAAAGTAGGTAAGAATGACCACGCGTAAATCAAAAGGCTTACAATATGAAAATATGATATGGAAAATCAAGGAGTGATTTTAGCAACCCAATGACTATAAATGAAGTATTATAGAATGGGTTTAATGAGAAAGAAGGGTAGTCTATAATCAATAAGAAATAAATTGGAAAGAAAATAATATATTATGAACAAAAATAGTAATATTAATATGGAAACCAAGTGGTGTATATAATAGAAAGTGATTTAATTGGAAAGAGGAGGAAGAGAGACAAGGAGTGATTTTGACATCCTGAAAACTATACAAAAGGGGATAATGAAACGGGTTAAATGAGAGATAAGGGTAGTATATAATCAATAGTTAATAATTTGGATATTAAAGGGTTGATTATGAAAACATGGAATCATAATCATATGGAAACTAAAAGTCTTATAACAAATTAAGTGCCTAAATTGGAAATAGTAGGGAGAGAATCAAGGTGTTATTTTGGTAGTATGAAGAATATACCAAAAGAGATTAAGAAATGGGTTTAATAAGAGATAATGGTATGATATCATCATTATATTATCATTTGGACAGTAAAAAATTGTTAATTAACTCATTAAAATATAATAAATTTAAAATAAAAATGTTTTTCACAAATGAAGTACTCGAATTAAATGGAGGAGGGGAACCCTTACATGGATAAGTAGCTTATTAATGCTTGAGAGGACTCCATTAAACAATAGTAACTCCTTAAGAGGGATTTGGAGGTGGTAAATGAAGGTAAATTCTTGATAAATTACTTTTTATTGGAGAGGGATGAAATATTTGGTGGTAGTGAGCTTATTTTATAGGTGAAAAAGTAGAGATTTTTTATGGAAACTAAAATTAGGCAAGGGGTAATAATGGTATGACAAGGGAGATAGGTGGTGTTTTTTTGAGTTGGGTGAATTGGGTGGGGAAACAATGGTGAGAAAATAGGTATTAATTTTAATCCTAAAAATGTTATTCTATAAGGTCTATGCCTCATATTGATTTAGTAAAATTCGATACACATTAGATTACCTGACATGAAAGCACGAAGGACTTTATTTTCAAATATTTTTTTTGGATAATCCCATTTTTTAATTAAGTTAATGGGTAACCTTACATATACTATAGGACTAAGGGAACTAGGAACAATACATGGACATTAAGTCCCAAAGACTTGAAACCCAATATAAATCCCTCCCTAGCTATTGCTGATTTTTTGTCCAAAGAATTCAACATGTAATTATGGTAAGAGAGAAAATCCCCGTGTAGGATAGAATGAGGAATGAACCTAATGTGAAAGTCATACCCTCTAATTTTTAAAAAGTAATTTTCATTGTTAGTGGTTGCTTCCTACTCTAACCTCATCTATGACTTCACATGGGTATCTGACCATCATTTTTTCTTTATTTATTTTTCTTTCATCGAATCTGCCACCCATATTATTGTCCATGAACATTTCTTAAGGTTTCTTCTTCCACTATCTCTAATAACTCCAAGGATGAAATATTCTGACACTATCTCTCACTTCCAAATCCATTTCACGAGTTAGATTTCCACCAATTCCTGTAACCACTGCCTCCTAAACCTTCGTCGAAGTTGTTGGTCTTGTTCGAATCAGATGCAACATATGCTACACCACTAGTGCCTTCTTTACGTAAGACATCCAACGAGAAGCCTCTGATATCCCCTCATGAAATATGATTCTATAGGGACTCAAACCTGTACTTTTGGGTGCAATATTTCATGATTTATTTTTTCCACATTAGATTACCCATTCTAAAACATATTTAGATTGATTAAATATTAATCATTATTATTATTTTATAACTAATTATATAGGATGGGGATTATTAATAAATTTCAATATGATTAATCCACCTTTAGGGTCTACATAACATAATAATATTTTTTACATGATAAAATTAACTTTTAAATTAAAACATATAATGCGTAGAAAAAACCATTGATTATGGAAATATTATATTTTAATTTTTAAATATTAATTATATCTTTTAACATTAATTATAAATTAAATTATTTTTAAATTTATTTTTATATATTTAAAAACATGAAATTGTAGTCTTAATTTAAAATATATCCATTTAATTTAAATATTCATAATATATATAAAAATATATTTCTTTGAAAAGCACTCATTACCATGGAAACTAGTTTTCACTTTGGTATAATTTTTTTTCATAAAAATAAAATGAACTTTATAACATAATTCAGTATTAATTATGAAAAACCTAAAATAAATTTTATTAATTAAAATTTATATGTGTGAGATAAATAATTTTATACTTTAGTACTTATAATGTGTAAAGACCTGTTTTTAGAAAAAGTGTATTTTTCATAATAAAATTTATGTGTAGGGTAAAATTATCAATGAATATGATTTTCATTATACAAATTAGTTTATAATAAATTAAATAAAATATATTTATATTTAAAATAAATTCAAAACCAGATTTTCCAAAATAAAATTTAATTAAAATAAAAGAACAAAATACATTTTTGTTTGAAAATATTACTTTTGTCTTTAAAATATTAATCATAGGTTTTCTAAATTAAACACAATATTTTTTTCAACATGTATAGTTGAAATTATTAAATAAATATTTTACTAAATTCCAATTTTTTACAAACTTCTTTGCCTTTCTTATATAAAGATCACATCATGAAATATTTAGTTTCAGTAAAAACAATATTTTTCACTATTCACTTAAAAATAAACTATTTTAGAAAAATAAAAAAATTTATCTCATGGTTATATTATTTTTATAAATCCAAAAAAATAAATTTAATTTTATCAATCACAAATTATATAATTTATGAATTTAATTTTTAAATATAAACATAAGAATATAATAAAATCTATTTCACTGGAAAATAAAATTTTTAATGTATTAACCATTTTTAATTTTATTTATTTTAAATTACTAATTAAAATTGTGATAATAAATTATTAATATAAATAATATATTTTAGTGATACTATATTTAATTTATTAAAATAAATCTCATAGAAAGTGTTTTTAGTAAGGTTACTTATTAAAACATATTTCATTCTTATTAGTTATTTCGATACACTAATTGAATCTTTATCAATGCCTTAGTATTAATAATGAAATTTATATTTAGTTATACATATATTTCATAATTCAATTAGCTCTATTTTTCACCCACCAATTCTATGTCTACATTCTAATGGTTATATAACCTTTCATGGTTTGTTTTGGTTTGATGCTGCATGTGAAGAAAGCTATTGAACACATTTATATTTAAAAGAAAATATATTATTTAAAATCTTAGGGTGTTACATTCATCCCCAATAAATAAATTAAATCCCCACAACTGTAATTATTACTCACCAACAAAATTAGTTAAGGGTATATAATGTATAAGATTAACTATTGATATATTTTCAAATGAGGTGTCTACCTTAATATATTATATACAACTATGAAACAAATATTTTCCAATTTTATTGTTAATTAGATTCTTCATTTTCCTCCCCAATTTGTTGCATTGTGCCCCCTTTTCCACACACTAGGAATATTATAGTTCCATTAAGACATTCCCCCAGGTGCCTCTTTACATATTCTTGACATGTATGAAATTGAATCTTCTTTCCTTTATCATCTTTGTCACCCAAACTTTTATGATTGTCCATACATTTCTTATTTGATTTCTAGGGAATTCAAATAAGTTTACATTATTCTTTAAAATTCTTGATATCTAGTTTCGCATAATTATAAGATTTATCACTTCAGTTCTTATCTCATAAGGTTTTTTGTGGTCAGAATATCAATGTTTTTTATAGAATCTATTATTAACTTGGTTCCTTTGAAAAAAAAAACCATTAATAAAACCGAAAGGAGTTAACGTGGGTGATGAAAACTATAAGATTACAATTTTAAGATAATTTCATAAATCAATCCTCAAAATTTCTTAATCTTCTAAATAATTATATTAGATTTCAGTTCAACCAAAATCACTCTCATTTCAATATAAATTTCTTTATATTGTGTTCTCTCATATTCCTGAACCAAATTTATTGACATAATAAATTCTTTATAATGGATTGTAAATAGAATGTGATTAAATAAATAATTTTCCATTGGAGATTATTTCTAGGTGTGATGAATTAGGCACACCCATCATGCACCAAAGAAGATATTGAGTTGATACTCAACCAACCAATTTCATGGTGATTACCACTAGCTGCATCTATTCCACATCCACATCCACTTTCCATTATCTAGATAACGATCAATTCTATCGTAGAACATCAGGATGCTATCATATACTTATACTTATCCTTTATAATTATCACTATAGTTTTCAATAAATTTTTATTATACTAGTCCCCAAAATATTCAATATTTACTCAACTAAAATTATGGTTTAGGGTTATATGTACCTTTGAAATTATGATTAACCTTAAGTCATACACCCTTAAATTATCTGAATAGACATACTATCCCAAAAATTTATCTAAACACTATAGTGATACAAACAATTTTACCCCAAAGATGGGGAATTCTCAATTACATGACTCAAGACTAATATTGTATTATATACATTCTCATGACCTATTGGGTTTATAATTTTAGAGAATTAGGACACAACCTAAACTAAAAAAACTAATGTATTTTTCAACTAATAGTAATTATTCTTACTATATAATATAGTTCTTGATATATAAAAAATCTTTAGTGTCTCTTTTAAATTCACCACACATAATACTCTTCTAGAAACATCATTCATCTTGCATTTCTTCATAAACAGGGGAAATAGATACATAAGATATAAATGACCTCATAGGTTCCATAAGGGATAAAGAATGAAATCAAAACATGATCTTGGTATGAATAAAGGAACAAAATAACAATATGAACATAATAACATTAATATAAGTACATGATATATAACACGATAATAAGTACATGAAACATATCTTGCAAATGTAACTAAAATATAAATATTTGGAACTCATAATCATATCACTAAAGTTCATCACTAAGGTGTCCTAAAACTATATTACCAAAGTAATCACCAAGGAATACTATGAAATTACCAAGGAATAATACCTAGGTATCATAAAAAATGTCATCTCTAAATATTAATTCATTAACCAGTAAATTTTAGTGTTATCATAGAACACCCTTCACATGTCTATCCTTATGCGTGCCATATCAATCAAAGAACATTAAAACATTTTATTTTTAACCACGATTAGGAAATTTGGGTTTCAAATGAATATTTTAAAAATTAATAATCTAATATTACATCTATATAGACAAATGTGAATGATATTAGGGTTTTGTATTCACAAAATGAAGACATGTCATGTAAAATCAAGTAATGATTTTGGTAGCAAGATGGGTATAAAAGGGATTATGGAATGGGTACATTGAGATATAAGGGTAGTATCTAATTGATATTTAATCATTTAAATAGTAAATTATTGATAATTAACACATGGTATCATAATTAAATGGAACTAAAATTCTTATAAATTAAAAATATGACATGGAAAATCGAAGAGTGATTTCAGCATCATGAAAACTATCCAAAAATAATTATAGAAGAGGTTTAATGATATAGAAGGGTAGTATCACATAATTGGGGAATAAATTTAATAGTAAACGATTTATATTTAACACATGGAATTATAATCACGTGGATACAAAAAGTATTATGGAAAAGGAAGTGCTTGAATTAGAAAGAGGAGGGATAAAATCAAGGATTGATTTTGAGAACAAGGAGACAAATAAAAATGGGATTATGAAATGATTCTAATGGAAGAGTAGGGTATTATCTCATCAATAGGAAATATTTTTGAAAATATATATATTTAATTGAACACATGGAATCATATTCACATGAAAATTGTCTTATAACAAAGGAAGTTCTTGAATTGGAAAGAGAAGGGAGAGATTCAAGGAGTGATTTTAGAATCATGATGACTATAAAACAAGGTATTATTAAATGGGTTCAATAATAGAGAAGGGTAATATATAATATTCATGGAATCATTTATATATTAAAGGATTTTTTATTAATAAATTAAAGTCAAATCAATTTGAAATTAAAGGTATAATCATAAAATATTTTCTTGAATCAAAAGGAGGAGGAGGAGGAGGAGAACACTTACATTACTATGTAGCTTTTTTAGGATTGGGAGGACTCAATAAAAACTTATTAGATCATTTATACGGATTTATAGATAGATAAGGAAATTAATTTCAGGATAAATTTCTTTAGGTTGGAGAGATATGAAATAAATGGTGGGATTGAGCACTTTTTATAGGTGAAAAAGATGGCCTTTCCATGGAAAATATATTTAGATAAGTGGTAATAATGGTATCACATGGGGATTAGGTGGGTCTAGGGAGTTAGGTTAATTAGGTTTTGAAATATTGGGGAGTATTTTAGGTATGAATTTATATCTTAAAAGTTTTATTCTAAAATGTATAATTTTATAATTTATTTATTAAAATTCGATCCACTTTAGATTACCCATTTTAATCATTATTTATTTTTTTAAATATTTATCATGGTTTTTATTTTATCACTAAAACTATAGGATGGATTTTATTTAATAATGTTAATAATATTAATCCAAATATTTTATTTATTTAACCTCATTAAAATTTAAATATGATATAATGAATATTCAAATTAAAATATATAATTTGTAGAAAAGATATTTTTATAGAAAGATGACATTTTAATTTTCAGGTGTTATTAATATCATTTAATATTAATTATCAATTAAATGAGTGTTACATTAACTTAGAATTTTTATAAACATCATATTAGTGTCTTAATTTAACATATATCCATTTAATAAAAAAACAATATTTCTAATTGTATCATTCTTTGAGAGATAATTTTTTTACTGCGTTAACTAGTTGTTTCTTAAGTAAATCAATTATATGTATAAAAATAAAATGGATATTATTGAATAATTATGAAATCATTATTTCAAATAATAACATTATTTTAACAAATAAATTTTATACGAGTAATAAACATCAATTTTAACATCAGTGTGTGTAATGTGTAAAAACTTGTTTTTTGAAAAAAAAATCACTAAAAGGGAATCCCCTAGTGTGGTCTTTTCAAACTCTCCACACCAAGAATCCATCACCCCATGAAGTGATCACTGTTGAGAGATCCCCTGCCAAGAAATAGCCATTCTTAGCTGAGATCACCTGTCATAATCAGTGATGAGATTTATCAATCCCATGACCCCTCAATCATAGGCACCAAGAATCAAGTATTCTATAAGAATAATTAAACACCATTAACTAAATAAAAAAATTCTAAATTTTACGAAATTGTAACTCTAAACTAGTTTAAAAATCAAAATAACCCATGCATATTTGTCCAAAAATTCATCTATCATCATTACCAAACTAAGTCTCAAACAAAAATTAAAAAATCTCATCTCATTTTCATACAAAAATCTAAAAATGATAATGATATTTTGAGATGTTTTACTAAAAAAGTTTTGTACATGTTCAAAATAACTTTTGTTAAATTATTTTTTTATAAAATAATGGGAAAGAGGGTGATATAATTTTGTTAAGTGACATTGCACAAAAAATTGGGGTGTTAATGTTTTGGTATAATGTTGTTGGATGAAGCTAGATATTTGTTATGAAACATTCTAACAAAAATTAAACAATGATATGATAATCTAAAATTTATTAAACATCATGAATAATTCATAATACATGATACATTTTGTTGATTTGGAAAAAATTTACTAGATATAAAAAATTCAAATATTCATAAAAAAATTCTAGACAAATATTTGTAAGAAATCTTGATGTTTCAAGATGTTGAGTTTATATGAGGTTTGAAAAGCACAATTGTTCATCAAAAGAACCATCTTATGAGAAAACTTGTTCATTTAAATAAGATGGATGAGTTTCAGAATATAATTTCTATTATAAATTTTCATAGTGTCAATATATTTTCCAAATATAGATAACTAAGAAAGCACACTAAAAAACTTATAGGGTTGAATTTTGAATGATGTTTCTGAAAGAAGGTTTTATATATACTCTATTCAAAGACATGATAATAAATTTTAATTCAAGAAGTGTTCATTTATATGTTTTCATGTTTTCATAAAATTATAAATAAAATATATATGATTATAATACTATGAAATGAGAATCATATTTTTAGTTTGTGTTTTTATCAATTCAAAGGGACAAATTAAAAATGATGAATCCAAGTAGTGCCCGAGGTGAAGAAAGTTGGTTATGAAAAAATTAATTTGAATTCAAAAAAATTAATTCAACCATCATTAGTGGGTCAAAATTAATGGAATGAGGAATATGATTTTCTAGAAATATTTCTAAAGAAAATATTTCTGTTATAGGATGAATGATGTTTGGAGGTTGAAGAATTTTTTAAGTGAACTATTGAAGGAAATCAATCAGTTGAATTTTTTTTAAGGAAGTACATCGGTCGAACTCATTTTTAAGAAATTTAATCAGATGAACATTTTTGACTAACTGTTGTATTATGTTTGAGCTCATATTAATCAACCAAATAGATAAATTCTTATTAGTAATAGATACTTTTTTATGAAGAATATTTTTTTGAAGAAAAGATGAGGAAAAGCGATTGGAAAAACATGGACAACCCGAATTTTTTTACGAAGTCATAAATAATTGAAAGAAGATGAAAACGATAAAAAATTAAGAATTTGAGTTTTTTTAAATAGAAAAAATGTTCTTAAAATGTTTCCATACAAACATTTTTCAGATGAAGATTAATAAGAAACTTTACATAAATTGTAAACCCGTCATGATTTACAACATTGTTTTTGATATTTTCATGTGGTTTGTAATCTATACATATTCAAAAAAGTATGAGACATTCCTAAATTCTTAAATTTTATGAAATTTGATAAGTTTTTTAAAGACTCAAGAAATCAAGAATATTAAGGAATATTCTAAAATATTGGATAAGATTCTAATGAAATTATTTTGTGTAGAAAATTGAAACTGGATTCCTTACTTTTATAATTTTGTAGAACCTATATAAAATGGTGTAAAGTACATCTTACATAACACTATTCACACAAACAAAAAGGTGAGTCACTACATAATTTGTTTCAAAAGTCAATTTAAAACCACATAACTATAGATTTGAATAATTATAAATAGAGATTTCAATTGGATAATCAAACATATTTTTTTAGTTTAAATAATTGTATAGAGATATTAGATGAATATTCTTAGAAAAGTTTGTGGTGAAATAATTTTTTTTTTTAAAAAATTGGATGGAACATGGATTAAAAAAAGCGTATGTTTAGTGAGGTTCGTCATAAAAATTTTATTATAAGAAGTAAAGCACACTAGATGGAAATTATCTAACAGAATAATCAGATGGGATTTCCTGATGAACATTCTTGGAGTAGAATTTGCAAAGTTTCATCGTATTTGTGCTGAATCAATCATGTATGAAAGAATTTATAAACTAATGGGAGTTAGTATAATCATACATATCATGATATAGAAGGTATATAAAGGGATTTGGATCAAAGTTATATTCCCTTATTTTAAATAGTGAATTTATATGGATCCAAGAGAGTTTCCATGGAAATGATATAGGCTCTCACATTTTGGTTGACCCCTATAAATCACATGTACCTTATTTACCTTCTTATCATTTCATGCTTTTATGTTTTTCAAAAAATTATAAGGAAATAACTTTAATGATTTACAGTGGTTGTGTTTCATAATATTTGAAATTTGTAAAATTTCACCACTGATTTGACACCCCCTTTCCCAATGGTTCAATGATCCGTATGAACAATAATTGGTATCAGAGGAAGGATTGCCTATTGAATATTAATCATGTAAAATATAAATTTAGTTAATAGATGAGGTATTCCTAAATTTTTTGTCAAAAATTAACATGGTTGGAAGGTTAGTATGATATCCGATCTTTTTCACATGTCCTAGAGGTTTTTCATGTTAAAATTATAATTCACCCCAATTCGACACTCTGTCACATGGGCAAATCATGTTGGTTAAGGGACCTCAATCATGCCTCTCCATATGCTACATGCTTCTAAATAGAAGTTAGGGTGTAAAATATATAGTTTTGAAACTATACACTATGTTATAAAGTTATATCATAGTAGATTAACTAAATAAATAAATAAATATTAGAGTAATGAAAATATTGGAAATAGGGAAACACACCATTGGGAAGAAAAGGAAATAATTCAAATAACAGTGAACCCTGAAATGATAGGCTGATATGTATCTAATTTTAAAATAAAGTTATTGAATATAAAAGAATGAACTGATAGAAATAAACTCAAAATACCCCAGTCTCAAACCCCATGTCGGTATAATCTCAAAACTATATCGCATCTAGTAATAAAAAATCTACAACAACGTCCCTTTCTATTGTCCAAACCTGCATCCATGTAATCTAATCAGGTACCAAATGGGATACCAAATAAGGCATGAGTAAATAATTAGTAGGTAAATACCTCTATGTCTAAACATACTATTCAGATAATAAGTTCATGCAATAGATGATAAATTGGCATATTAATTAATAAATTAATACATATATAAATCCACTTTCTTTGAAATCATACTGAAATGCCTCTGAGTATGTAGCACAACCATTACAACCACAACCATATACCATGAAATAATCAAACATCTGGAAAAAATCCTCCGTATAAGAATTTCAACCTCTAGGAAAATTTCTATATAATAGTATTTCATCATCAACTAGGCCAAAAACTCTATATAATAATTTTATCATTAAACTACGCATAGCCTGGTATATAAGCATTAAAACATAATCAGGCGTGGCACCATATATAATAATTATATCATCATGATGAATATCCCTATATATCGTCATTATATCATCAATTAGAATAACCGTATATATATAATAACTACAACATCATCCGGCCTAGCCATATATATAAGCAATAAAACATCAGGTTAATAGGTCATAACAACAAGGATATCACAGATCACAACATAAACATCCATGGTTAATTATGAAAATTACCATTTTTCTTTAAATTACACTTTCTTTTCTATATAAATTATCAAAAATTATATTAATAACCTATAATCTATTACTGAAGTCACTCTATATCAAGAAATCACCTAAAATCTCATATCAATCTATACATGCTTTAATATATCATCCAAAGCATTTTAATCAAGGGTTCCCTCACCCTATGGGTAGCTACAATAATGGTTTAAAAACTATTAAATCCAAATGGATCTAGGGAATAATCCATCCCATGATTTATCATCATTCATCGTTAAACTAATTAATATGCACATCATTGTAGTTTATTAATATTATAGCACATAATCAATAAATAAATAGACCATAGGGTTAGATTTAGAACTCCTGACTTTATTCGGCGATTAAGAAAAATGTATAAATGGAATATTCAATAAGAATAGAGTAGAGGAAGATGACAAGAATAAACCTATATCACGCAACAATAAGATAAAAACCAAATACAATCATGTTCAAGATATTTTCACCACAATCAAGAATAACAATGGAAGATATGGGAAAAAATAATTAAAAAAACTTACCCAGGATCAAATTTGTTATTGGTGTAAATGGATCTAAAATCACATGGAGCAACTTAGGCTTCGAGAGAGGAGAGGGATGCACCGAATGAAAATAAAAATCACACGCCCTACTATAATAAAGCCTTTGGAGATAAAAAATACACTACATGTAACCCTATTTCACATTTTGAATTTATTATATAATATTTACATGGAAAATACATAACATCATCATAATTTAACCATACTTGAACATTACTAATCATGTAATGTGGATTCACAGTGTGTAACCATTTCTCCTCATGAACCTATTCACAACCTTTTCTTATTTCATGGAATCTACCCAACGTTAGTTACATGGCATGTAATACACCTACAAGACATGTAAATTATATATAGATAACCTTAAGCCCCCAAATCCTTATAAGAGCCAAAACACCTCTAAATTCTTATAAACATAAGAAACCCCTCATAAGACTATTTGACACATTTATACCCAATCTCCATTAATTCAAATAAACATACTTCCTAGAAAATTAGGCCATTTTCCTCAATAAAAGACTTCCATCTCTGAACAAGAATCGACCAGCAATGGTTAAAAGATATGTAAAACAAAATCAAAATATATTTAATGAAAATATCTAAGAGGGGTGTACTTGGAAGAATACAAGATCTTAAACCCCCCCCATATAATATCCTATCTCTATGATACTCTAAGAATCACTGTGGGGTATTAGTGAAAAAGTCTATACACTGTGTTCACATGTCATATTCCATATCTTGGGTCTCCTATTGAACATGCCCATGCTACCACTATAGTAAAACTAAATGTATAGTCCAACCCTGGCGATACTTCTCACTAAAGTCCACAGTTCATAGTAGATGATCGGCAAAAGTTGCATCTACATAAATCTCGACATCCCCGATGTATATCACATGAGAAGGGTTGGGATAACATATATGAATTTGTAACACATTAAACTCATCATGCATGGAACTGTAGTGTTGTGGATTAGATAATTGGTATGCCATTGTAATGACCATTTTCACAATCTAAAATGGCCTGAAAAAACCGGATGCTATATAACCCTATTTTCTAATACATCTTTACCCATCATAGGAGACACTAGAAAAAAACATTATGAGCAACCTAAAACTATATTTTTTGTATTCTTTGGTCAGAATATGATTTCTTCATGATATTTTCAGTCACCAACTACCTCTTAATCGACTGGACAATGTTAGACATGCCATTCAAGAGACTAGGTCTAACAACAAATAACTAACCAACCTTCAACCAAAAAAGTGGTGATAGGAATATCCTTCAATACAATGAATTGAAAGGCTTCATACTGATTGATTATTAAAATCTATTATTCTATGAAATATTTAAAAGTTCCATATATTTCTATCACAAAAAACCAAAGTCCAAAACATAGTCTCATAATATACCTTTCAGAATCTAAATATCCCACTTAGATTAACCCTAGATCTAAAGATAACAGATTGTACTCATATAAAAATGTGATCCCAAAGACTTATGAAGAAACTTTTAGAATAGTGACATAAAATGAGGGTCCCTAGAAAAAATTATACTCCCTAAAACAACATGAATTTGAACTATTTCATGCATGTAATGACTATCCATATCTTCAATGGTGAAGGTTTAACTAAAAGATATGAAGTGGGATACCTTCATCAAATGATCTATAAAGACCCGTAATGAATCTCTCTTATGATTATTTCAAGGCAATCTTATAAAAAAATCCAATGTGTCATCATTCAATTTTTTACTTAGGAATGGGCAGAGGATGTAAAAACCCAGCAGGCTTCTGATGCACAGCCTTCACATGATGATAAGTAAAACATCTCACCATAAAGCATGTAACCTCTTTCTTCATTCATGACAACAAGTATTTTATATGGAGATCATGTTATATCTTTGTCAAACTAGGATGTTTCACTCATCTAAAATCATGAAACTCCCTCATTATCACTTTATGAAAGCCTATAGACACCCATACTTAGCCATTAAAAATAAGATAATTTGAACTACCAAGATACCATCATATTGGTGTCTCCCCACCATATAATATGTATCTAAAACTAAGACCACTTGATCATATAACTGCTCTATATTGATTATGTCCAAAATCACAAGAATGATTGATATTGAAGTCAGCGCTACTCATCCCTAGGACTTTAGAACATCTAGATCCATGTCTACAATGAGTTCTATCATCTACCACTCATATCAAGATTTTTTCACTACCTATGTCCTCATATTTTGTTTGAAGGAATCATAAGAAAAATTTCCTTTTCCTAGTCTATAAGGAACCACAAATTTGTAATACAACAAATACTTGACCCGCATTCTCTATCGAAGTTTTAGGTCCCACTATGAAAATATATACCAGAGGCTCTTATGGTCCATGTACACCACAAAACTCTCACCCATAAGATGATGTCTCTTGCATCCCAAGGAATGTACCACTATAACTACCTTTAGATAATGAGTAGGGTAATTCCCCTCATGTGTTCTAAACTATCTTGAGCTATAAGAAACCACATGAAACTACTAAATAAAAACAACTCTGATTATAAATCCATATGAATCATAATACATGGTATATTCTTTACCAGACCAAAGTAATGTGAATATAGGTGCTGAGGTCATCCTGATATTCATCTCCTAAAAATCCCTCTTTAAAGAATCCTACGAAATAAAAATCACCCCTTTCTTGGACATCACAAACACTATTGCTTCCAAATAGGAAAATTCCTATTTGAATTACTGATAATATCATGATAAAACCAAAGATAATTGAATCTAAAAGACATTCATGGGTCACTCTCAAGACACCACGACTACAAATTTCTCTCAGTCAACTTGAACTCCATCCTCTTAGGTAACTTTACACAATAAGTTCACATTATCAACTAAACAATAAATTTGGTTAGCTTGGAATAATGTCAATGCTCACTCAATGTACTCAATATTAGGTAATGATGTTTGTAATGATTAACTTCTAACTATGAGTACACTAAGATTTCATGAAAAAAAACCACAATAAAATGGTATAGAAAAGGATGAAAGATAAAATTAATCATGTCCATTAATACCACCAATGCATTTATCAAACCAAACGAAAACACTAAAAACAAAATTAAACCATAAAATCTACTAAAAAAATATGAGGAATGTCAGTGGTTATGGTGGTATCTTAATCTCAAATTGATATTTGATAAATCATAACACCACTCAGCTGATCGAAGAGTTCATTGTTTTGTGGAATTTGATACTGATTCATGACCATCATGTGGTTCAATTTCTAATAATCCACATATATGTGAAAGGTACCATCATCCTTCAAGTTGAAAAGAACTGGAGAATCCAATGGAGACATACTAGGCAATATGAACCTTTATATTCTAGATATTTTTAATGAATTTTAAACTCAAATATCTCTTCTAGTGTCATTCTATAAGGTGGGATAAAAACTGGCTCTTCTCCCAACACCAACATGATCATGTACACAATCTATCACTTAGGTAGTAAGCTGCAGAACTCATCACGAAAGAAATCGTAAAAAATGTCTACCGCAAGAGGAAAATTACCCTAATGCATTACACCATCACATAGAACAATACCTATTATATAAGTCATGAAACAATCTAATCTTTACTTAATTGGTCCTTTATGACCATCCTAAAAATCCCACTCTCCCTTGTGTGAATAGATATCTTCTCCAAATGTTATAAAGGTAACTATCTGTTGGTAATCTTCAATATGAGGTTTTTATAGAACTATTAAATAAATCCCAAAAATTAAATCAAAACCTAACATTTCCAGCATGAATGGTTCCAAAAAGAAGTGGTAACCACCAATTCGTAGAGAACATGCCTTCCACCATTTGATATTATTTGACAGAACTCTCAATAGTGTATTTATGGTCAAATCATTAAGAAATATCAACAAAAATAAGATCAATGAATTCTCAAAAATATTAGATAAAAAAAACGTGTTTCTCCTATATCAGAAAAACACCAGAAAGGGTATATGATATAGGAATTGTACCTTTGATGGTTGAAGGTCCTATATCCGTACTCACTAGAGTATTCTTCATAACATTCAGCTAAACAACCCCTCTTCCCTTGGATCCATCATGATTCCCCTAATCTATTCCCTCTTCTTTGTACTGTTATATCTACCCTTGGGTACCACATCCCCACCCTCAACCTTAATGTCCTATGAAACTCCATCTAACTATCTGATGAGGTGTAGTTGATTCCTTCCTAGACTTTTATACCTGTCTTGAACCCCTAACACTAATATACTGTGATAAGTTCTAACGAAACTTCTAAATATGGTGTATTTGACCAAAATAATGACACTCTAACATAGGTTATGGACACTAAGGTTTCTTGTGGGCCATTTTTCCACACTAATAGCACTACCAAAAAATATATCCCTGAGATTGTTTCCCACCACCATGACTACTCTTCATTTTATTTCCATGATGATAAATATTATAGATGTTCTCATTTACACTAAAAGAATAGCTCCTAGTTTTCTCTAACGAAACTGATTGGACAATGATAAAGCATTATCGTGTATTATTTCTAAAATATTTATAACTTTGTGCAGCATAATGGCTGACCGAGGTCATTCTATTGAAGAGATTTTGTAGTAAATTAGTCTCTATTACTAATCCAAATTTCTTTATGTTTTATATATATTTGAAAAAAATGACCAAAAATATGTAAGTGAGAAATGAAAATGAAATAATAAAATTAAACATGAAAATGAAATGAAAATAGAATAAATGCATACTAAATGATGTTAAGAAGAAATGAGATAATCTCGAGAGAATCACCATGAGGGGTCCTTCATTGTCTCTCAATTAGTTTCTAATTTACTAAATGAAAACACTCCATAAAATGTATGAACATCCTCCTCTGCATATGGTTGTGAATATAAGGTGATCTCAATGATTTTTGAGAGACTGCACATCCACCTCCTTGATCGAGGGAAAATATTGCAGAAGTGAAAGCTATGCCTTAGGTGGAAGTAGACACAAAGGCACCATTCCCACTATGACCCCCCTCAGTATAAATCTAATAAAATAATAAATATTAAAAATGATAGTAAGATGACTTGGTTTCATCACTACATTACTCCCCCAGGAACATCTTATAAGGAACCGGCCTAAAACATTACATATTCTTGAATTAAATGGATAATTCACATTGAGGATTTTTTCAGGTTTAGAGTTTTAGAGAATTAGATCATAACACATACATAAAAACATGAATATTACATGAAGAAAATTCTACAAAGTATCCATTTTTTTTATAAAATAAAAACTATTGACAAATTTATTCATGTCTAGTTCCATGTTTTAGACTGCAAGACTTTTCCATGATCCCATCCTTGACCCTATTTATCTTTATGTCCTGTGAAAACATTTCAAAACATGGGATGAGCATAAAAATCTTAGTAAGGGTTATAAAACAAAGAAATAAAACATTAGTTCATAAATATGTACAAAACATGAAATATTTTACTTACCTCATGAAATCATTAGATTTATGAATAACACATAGAAATCATAAATCATAAAGGTAACTAGTGGCATCCATAACATGCTTACATTATAGCTATCACAGCTACATAGGGAGTTACTTTGGAATACCCATCACATTATATTCCTTAAATATCTTAGGATAAAAAATCATGGTTACCTACATCACATTACCCAATGCATTGGAGAGATATCTTAGGCTCACCCACCCTAGGTTTATCACGGAACCACCCGTATTCGTAAACAATTCCCAAGAAACATAACATATTCAAAAAAATAAATCAAACATAAAGGAAATATAAAATTCCCACATTTAAATCACAATATATCCTTTAAATATATTGAAATAATAAATCCATTATAAAAACAATTTCCAATACCAAAATATGTAATAAGAGTATATGGTATTTTTTTCTGAAAACATTACGGCTTGTTAAGGAACCCATAGATCAAATAATACTCGTGGCGGCGGAAAGGTCGTTGTCATCACTTACGTAAAAAAAGAAACATTATTTTTTCTAGTTTAGTAAAACACTTCATAGAAAAAGATTCCCTTATAATGAAATGAAAAGTCAAAGGTGATTATACAGTGTATAAAAAAGACGTGTATTAAAACAAAATATGCCTCAATGAAAGGAGATTGAGCCGAAGTCCCTTACCTCGTGTCCAACATGACTCGATCGTTATTTAATTCCTGAATAAAAAACTAAAGTTAATTTATACTTTCTTAAGAACCTTTTTCAAGTTTATTATTCCTTTTATATCACCTATTACCATGTTATAAACATTATGTAATCATTTAAGTTAATAATGTTCGTTTTGTCGATATTTGGTACTTGAGTAAAAAATGAAAACCTTATAATTAAAAGTTGTCCATGCGGTCAATAGTCCGATATCTCCAGAATGATATTCACTATTTAGAGATTATATAAATCATATATATCCATTATATATATATATATGTATTTATAATAGTATGTAACATTTTGGAGATAAGAAATGAAATGCACCGTTCATGGAGATGGTAAGTCGTACCTATGCATGGACGCTGCTTTCATTTATATTTCGCACTTTTATGGAATTAAAACATAATGATACATAGGTATATTATAATTCCAGTATAATATCATTATATAATATCATTAACTATATCCTTTATAAATCCCAGATATGGAATTAATGAGTCATATCACTTTGAGGGGGCGGTAGTCCGCACTTCCTCAAATGAAATTATAACATTTACCCATAATAGAAACCATAACGGCATGCTATAAAAGAAAAATATATAATCACAAAAAAAATAAAAACATAAAATTTATAATATAAAAATACAGTTCCATCATAATGTCTACCATGAGAGGTGATAAGAGATAATCGAACAATCATCATTTCGTGAGGCGTTATTTTTCCATCCACAGAAACAGTATGTTCTTCACCCATTAGATGAAGGTGTGTGTAAGTGTAGTCCAAATAATTCTCATAAAAAAATACTAGTATATTTAGGATACTTTTGTTGTTATAAAATAATGTAATAAAAAGAGTTTAGGGTTTGGAGAAGTAAAATAAAATAAAAGAAGTTTAGAGAATATGTTACCTTTAATTTTTGTAACTCCCTTTGGTATGAACCAAAAGGGTTTCTTGAAGTTCCCTCTGCATAAGGTAAGAATTTTAGGAGGAGGATAAGGATGTAAGGATCTTAATTGGGTAGATTTTGGATGAGGCAAAAGGCTTGATAAGTGTGGGGAAAGAGGAAGAGTTGAGGGATTTTTATAAGGGGGAGGAGGGGCTCTTTAGGAAAGTGTGAAAATATTATTTTGTTATATAATGATATTCAATTTCTAAAGGTACAAAACTAATTAAAGTAAAAGAAATTATGACTCATGGTTGAACTAAAATCATCCAATAATAATTGAACAGGTTGTGGATGTTATTTTAATATTTATAATCTTATTTATTTAAATCATTTATTAATGAGGTAAATACTGCATCATTATTGTGTCATAAATAATTTAATTTATATGATGTCTAAAAAAATATAAAAAAACATCATGATGTAGGAAATATTTTTATCTTTACAATGAATATTTATAATCTAAAATATAACGTATATAACCTTATGTAAAAATTAATTTACGAAATGATATTTGTTTATGTCATTTTTGTCTTTACTTTAAGTTAATCAATATAAAGTGTCATTATCACTCATAAGTGGCTCTATGGAGTCTTAAAATCGACCAAAAGATGCTCATGGTTGTAAATGAATCGACCAATAAGGTTAGGACAAGTTTTAAGGTAAATTATTATTATTATAATATTCCTTTTACTTTAAATTACTCTATTTAACTTTAACCGTGGTAAATAAATGTCAAAGGTTACTATTCCCCAAAAATTATTTTCATCTTATTGAAACACATTTTACTTAATAATAATAACCATGTATGTCAGATTTTTGAAATTCAATTCACAGAAGTGGTAAAATTTCATTTTAATGAAAAATTCAGTTTTTTAACTACTACTAAGTGGTTTCACTATTCATCAAAATTGACATTTTTAAGAAAACTACCAAAAATTCAGCATAGGATATATTTGATATTACGAATTCAAAAATTATATCTATTTTAACAAATTAAAAAAATACAAGTTGTATTAATTAATTTAAAATTATTTTCCCGTTTAAAATAAATAGCATGTTTTTAAGAAACAATAACTATGAAAAGATTGAGACTTGTTTATTTCCAATTTCAAAGTGAATATAATTACAATGGCCAAAATTGGATTAAATGGTAAAATTATTTTCTAATTACTATTTAAAACCAATTAAAAAAATAATATAACCATATAAATAAATTATATTAAAAGGCACATTTGAATTAAAATATACTATTTTTCACTATTCATTAAAAATGAACTTCATCGGAAAAATTCCAAAAATTTAAAAAAGTAAATTTTGATGTCCCAATTCTAAAGAATAATTTTATTTTGTCAAATATAACATATATAAATGACCAAAACTAGATTTAAATAGGTTTCATCATTAAAAGGTAGTAAATCGACCTTTTAAAGTAAATTTTGCTTAAAATTAGATTCATTCAAATTTTAAGCCTCTAAAATTTATTGGATAAATGTAAATTAATTTAACAAACATGTATAATCATTATTTAGTTAGTATTTTTCATTCCTGCCAATAAAAAGGAAAGGAGTTAACTACCATTTAAAATAATAATATCATATTATTAGTGTGCAACGTAAGATTTCAAAGAAACCCGTTGTTGTGTATCGGGTACACTATCAAACATAGCAACCCCAATAAATTAAAAATAATAGTTAATTCACAAATATTAATAAACATTAAAATGTATTATTCTTTATTTACTTGGGATTTTACATCCTTCCCCCATTTTGAAAATGTCGACCTCGCAATTTATATTCACTTATCAAATAAGTGGAGGTATTTATCCCTCATAGCATTTCCAGATTCCCACATTGCCTCTTCGAACATATGGTTTTCCACAAAACCATTACCTAGTGAATTACCTTATTCCGCAACACATGATCTCTACGATGAAGAATCTGGATTAGTTGTTCTTCATAAGAGAGATTCGCTTCCAACTAAACTACCTCTGGGCTTAAAACATGAGATGGATCTAGCTTATACTTTCTCAACATTGGAACATGAGGACATTGTGTACCTAGAACAAACTTGGAGGTAAATCCACTCTTTATGCAACAGATCCAAATTTCTCTTGGATTTTATAAGGTCCAATGAACCTCAGACTCAACTTTTCCTTCTTACCAAAACACATCACACTTTTCCATGGAGAAACATTGAAAAAGACATGATCACCTACCTCAAAAGATAGATCCTTACTCTGGTTATCTACATAGCTTTTTTCCCCCTCTGAGCTGTTCTCTTGCTTTTTTAAATCAACTCAACCTTTTCTGCCATCTCTTCTACCAATTCTAGTCCCATCAACTTCCTTTCACCAACTTTATCCCAAAATGCTAGAGTTCGACAACACTTTCCATATAATGACTCAAATGGAGCAATCTGTATCCTGGAATGAAAAATTTTATTATAAGAAAACAAATCCAAAGAAATATGTTAGTCCCAACATCCTTGGTAATCCAATGAAAAAGCACATAATATATCCTCCAAGGTATGAATTGTTCGTTTTGATATCCCATTTGATTGTAGATAAAAAGTTGTACTAAAATTTAATTCAGTGCCCAATGACATCTGAAGTCCTTTCCAAAAGTTAGAAGTAAACCGGGGATCATGATCAGATACAATGGAGAGGCGAACACCATTTAATCTAAATATCTATTTAACATACTACCAAGAAAGATGATCTAGAGAAAAATAACCTTAAAGATGAAGAAAATGAGCAGATTTAGTCAACCGATCAACAATAACCCAGATTGCATTATTTCCTCAAGATGTCTTTGGTAATCCCACAATTATGTCCATGGATATATTTTCCAATTTCCACTCTAGAACAGGTAATGACTGAAGCATCCCTTTTGGTAAATGTCGCTCTGCTTTAACCTGCTGATAAGTGAAACACTTCATAGTAAAATCAGCAATATCTCTTTTCATTCCATCCTACCCGTAATACTGCCAAAGATCTCAATACATCTTAGTACTGCCGGGATGAACTGAAAACAGAGAACTATGAGCTTCGCATAATAACTCATTATTCAAATTTGAATCACAAGGCACACATAATCTATTCTTAAACCTCAAAACACAATCATTATCAATGTTAAAATCAGGAAAGTTACCTTTCTGAACCAACTCTGCCTTTTTATGCAACTCACTGTCTTCTTTCTGCGCTTGCTTTATTCTCTCTGATAGAGATGATTTCACAGGCACCTAAAAAAATAGAATAATTTCCTGCACCAAAAACCTCTATGCTAATGTTCATCAAATCAAGAATCATAGGATCTTGTTCCAAACACATCATGGTTAATGAAGAATTACTTTTACAACTCAATGCATCAGCCACATTATTTGACTTTCCCGGATGGTAAAAAATCATGCAGTTATAATCCTTAATTAATTCCAACCGTCTCCTCTGTCTCATGTTCAATTCTTTCTGAGTGAATATATACTTAAAAATTTTGCGGTCAGTATATATTTCATATTTTATTCCATAAAATTTATGCCTCCACATTTTTAAAGAAAAAACAATAGAAGCTAATTCCAAATCATGTGTAGGGTAATTTAACTCAGGAGGTTTCAACTAACGTGAAGCGTCAGAAATTAACTGATCATTCTGCAAAAGGACGTAGCCAAGTACATTCAAAGAAGCATCAATGTAAATAACAAACTCACCTTTTCTATAAGGTAGTTCCAAAATTGGATAATTCACAAATATTTTTTTCAATTCCAAGAAAAAATCATCACATTATTTTGTCTCGATGAACTTTACACATTTGTTAGTTAACTTAGTCCCTGGAATAGATAACTGTGAAATATTTTCAGAAAAACTCTGGTAATATCCTATAAAACCAAAAAAAACTACAGATCTCAGTTATATTTGTGTGTCTTGTCCATTATTCAACAACTTTTTTTTAGCTGGATCAACTGTTATGCCGTTTTTTGAAAAAATGTGACCAAGGAAAGAAATTTTCTGTAACCAAAACTCACACTTTTTAAATTTCCCAAACAGTTTATTTTCCTTTAAGGATTGCAAGAAAACCCTTAAATGACTTTTATGTTCCTCTTTACTTTTGAAAAAAAACCAAAATATCATAAAAGAACACAACCACAAACTTATCCATGAACTATCAATAAATTATATTCATAATATCCATGAATAAAGAAAGTGTATTAGTTAAACCAAAAGTCATAAATATAAATTCATAATGACCATATGTAGTATGAAATGCGGTCATCGGAATGTCTGATTCCTTTACTTTAAATTGATGGTACCCCGACCTCAAATCAATCTTTGAAAAATACTAAGATCCCTGGAGATGATCAAACAAATCATCGATATGAGGCAAAAGATACTTGTTCTTAATAGTGATGTTATTCAATTATCTATAATCAATGCAATGACTCACTGAACCATCTTTCTTTTAAACAAACAAGACAGGATCACCGCATGGTGATGTGCTAGGTCAAATGAACCTTTTATCTAATAACTCCAGCAATTAATTCTTTAACTCTTAATGTTCAATTTGAGCCATTAGATAAGGGGGTTTTCAAATTGGCTTAGCATCAGGAACTAAGTCAACAATAAATTCAACTTCCCAGTTAGTTATAATACCAGGAAACTCATCAGAAAAAACATCAAGTTACTCATTTACCACTGGCACATAATTAATTGCAACTCTTTCGTAATTTTCAAAAATATGGGAAAGGTAACATTAATTTCCATCTTTTACTAGTTTCTCAGCTTCCTGATATGTTTTCAAAGTCAAGAGTTCGTTCTTGTACAAAAACTGAAAATCTTTCTGAAAAGAAACCTCTTTATCACTACAGTCAACCTTAGCATGATAAACAGAAAGCCAATCCATACCCAAAATAACATCAAACTCCACTAGAGGAAAACTAATATGGTTTACAGGTATATTCTTCCTGCACACAAGGACATGAATGTTCTTATAATTTCTTTTTGTCTCAACATTTCCCCCAGGTGTTTTTACCATAAGTTCTGAATTCATATCTTGAGATAGAATTTCCAATTTACTAGAAAACTTCTCAGAAATGAAACAGTGTGTAGACCATAAATCAAATAACACATTGGCATAATCTGAACAAACAAATAGTGTACCTGATACTACTTTATTTGATGGCCGAACATCTGCTGAAGTAGTTGCAAAGGATTACACCACCCCTTTCTGCTTATAGTCTGGCTGATTTCCCTCAGTTGAGTTCTTCATTGGACACTCATTTGCATAATGACCCATTTCATCACACATAAAACATGTTACTGATTGTAAATCAGATTTTGTCTTACGATTAACCCGAACTTTTTCAGTGCAATTTCGAGCCTTATGTCCCATTTTACCACATCGGTAGCACTTACCAGAATTCAAAAGACATTACCCAACATTATTTTTACCACAATTTTCACTAAATGTAAACATAAGTTTCTTACCATAAGACTTTTGTGATGATTTCTTGGCTTTCACATTCCACCTTAATCTCTTATTCTGTTGTTTGTCAAAGAACACCTGATCATCGGCAAACTCCATTTCCACCTTCTCCGCACAACGAACACGTTTTACATTACTTTTGAACTCACAAGATGCTAATGAACTTCAAAACTTTTTCATTAATCCTCATTAAAAACGGTTGATTTTACTATCAATATCTAGTATGAAATTTGGAGCATACCTTGCGAGTCAAGTGAATTTTTCATCATAAACAACCAATAAGTCATCCTCCTGCCCCAATTCCAGGAATTGTTTTTCCATTCTAAGACGAACCACCTTAGGAAAATATTTCTCAAGAAACATACCTTTTAATTCATCCCAATCAAGCGCATAAATCTCCTCACTATCCCTAATATTTTTCACCACCAACCACCACTGATCAGCTTCACCTTCAAAATGGTAGACAACGAGACTAACCTTTTTATGTTCTAAACAACCCATGACATCGAAAATCATTTCTAGTTCTTTAATCCACCCTTCTACTATCAAATGGTCAGATGAACCTCTTAATTAAGGGGGTTTTTGGATCATGAAATTCTACACTACTAACATGTTCCATTGTGGTTGATCTGGTTGATCTCATGCATGGACACCACTTCCATTTATAGCATAAGTCAAATATTCCATCACTACAACAAACTATTCAGTTTTGATTCCGACCATCTCAGGTTGCTGATTTGGAAGGTGGTCTTCCTTCTGATGTCGTCCCAACATAGCCGCCATATTTCCTTTGCGGAAAACCATTCTAAACACAGAAATATCTTAGCTGAAGCAACATGGTAATCTATAAATTCTATATCATTTCAATCATAATTTAAGCTAAAAAAATAATTTATGGATATTATTTTAACTACATTATAACTCCTAAAGTTGTCTAAACCGACCATCGATACCAACTATGAGGACCCGACCTTAAACATTACATATTCTTGAATTATATGGATAATTCAAATTGAGGATACTTTCAGGTTTATAGTTTTAGATAATTAGGTCATGACATTTACATAACAACATGAATATTACATATAGACAATTCTACTCTATTTCCATTTTTTATAAAATAAAAACTCTTGAAAAAAGAGTCATGTCTAGTTCCATGTTTTAGAAAGCATTAATTTTCCTTGATCTCATCCTTGACCCTATTCATCATTATGTCCTGTAAAAACATTTCAAAACTTGGGATGAGCATAAAAAGTTCAGCAAGGGTTATAAAACAATGAAAGAACACATTAGTTCATAAATACATAGAAAACATGAAATCTTTTACTTACCTCATCAAATCATAAGATATTTGAATAACACATAGAAATCAGAAATCATAATGGTAACTTGTTGCATCCATAACATACTTACATTGTAGCTATCACAACTACATATGGAGTTACGTTGGAATTCCCATCACAATATATTCCCTAAATCTCTTAGGATAAACATTCACATTTACCTCCATAACCTTACCCAATGCATTTCAGAGCTATATCGGGCTCACCCGCCCTAGGTTTATCAGGGAACCACCCGTATTTGTAAACAATGCACAAGAACCATAACATATTCATAACAAATAAATCAAACATAAAGAAAATATTACATTGCCACATTTCAATCACAATATATCATTTAAATATATTGAAATAATAAATCTATTCTAAAACCCTTTTTCAATAACAAAATATATAGTAAGATTATATGGTTTTTTTTGAAAATATTACGGCATGTTAAGGAAGCAAAAATTCAAATAATAATTACAGCGGAAGAAAGGTTGTTTTCCCCGCTTACATAAAAAAAAGAAACATTCTTTTCTATCGTTTAGTAAAAAGAATCGTAGAAAAATATTTCCTTTGAATTAAATTAAAGGTCAAATGTGTTTATACTGCATATAAAAAATGTTGTTTATTAAAACAAAATTTGCCTCAATGAAAGGAGATTGAGATGAAGTCCCTCATCTCGTGTCCGACTTGACTCAGTCGTTCTTTAATCTCCTGAATAATAAACAAAAGTTAATTTATATTTTCTTAAGAACCTATTTCATGTTTATTATCCCTTTTATATCAATTAATACCATGTTATAAACATTATGCAATCATTTAAGTTAATAACGTCTATTTTGTCTATATTTGGTACTTGAGTCAAAAATGTACACCATATAATTACTAGTTGTCCATGTGGTCAATAGTCCATTATCTCTATAATGATATTCACTATTTAGATATTATATACATCATATACATCTAGTATATATATGTATTTATAACAATATGTAACATTTTGGAGATAAGAAATGAAATGTACCATTCATGGAGACGGTAAGCCGTACATACGGATGAACGCTAATTTCATTTCAATTTCGTACTTTTATGGGATTAAAACATAATGACATATAGGTATATTATAATTCCAGTATAATATCATACATAATATCATTAACTATATCCTTTATACGTCCCACATATGGAATTAACGAGTCATATCGCATTGAGGGGGCGGTAGTCCGAATTTCGTCAAATGAAATTATCACATTTACCCATAATGGAAACCATAATGGTATGCTATAAAATGAAAATACAGAAGAATAAATAAAACATAAACATAAAATATATCATATATAAATACAGTGCCATTATAATGGACGCCATGAGAGGCGGTTGATAAGGTGGGTGTAAGTGTAGTTCAAATCCTTCTCATAACAACATCCTAGTATATTTAGGATACTGGTGTTGTTTTAAAAGAAAGTAATAAAACGAGTCTAGGGGTTGGAGAAGTAAAATAAAAGAAAAGGAGTTAAGAGAAACAGTTACCTTTAATTTGGGTAACTCCCTTTGGTATGAACCCAAAGGGTTTCTTGAAGTTCCTTCTGCCTAATTTAAGGCTTATAAGAGGAGGATAGGGATGTAGGGAGCTTAATTGGGCAGAGGTTGGATGCGCCAAAAGGCTGGAGAGGTGTGAGGAATGATCAATAAGTGAGGGATTTTTATAAGGGGGAGGAGGGACACTTTTGGGAAGTGTGAAAATATTATTTTATTATATAATGATATTCGGTTTCTAAAGGTCCGAAACTAATTAAAGTCAAAGACAAGATAACTCATGGTCGAAATAAAATCATCCAATAAGAATTGGACAGGTTTGGATGTTATTTTAAAATTTATAATCTTATTTATTTAAATCATTTATTAATGAGGTAAATACTACATCATTATCATGTCCTAAATAATTTTATTTAATTGATTTCTAAAAAAATATAAAAAAAACACCATGATGGAGGAAATATTTTTATATTTTCAGTGAATATTTATAGTCAAAATTATAACTTATATAACTCTATTTAGAAATTAATTTACAGAAAGATATTTGTTTATGTCATTTTTGTCATTACTTTAAGTTAATTAATCTAAAGTGTTATTATCACTCATAAGTGGCTCCATGTGATCCCAAAATCGACCAAAAGAAGCTCATGGTAGTAAATGACTCAACCAATAAGGTTAGGACCAGTGTTAAGGTAATTTTGTATTATTATAATATTCCTTTTACTTTAAATTACCCTATTTACCTTTAACTACGGTAAATAAAAGTCAAAGGTTACTATTGACCAAAAATTATTTTCATCTTATTGAACCAAATTTTACTAACTAATAACAACCATGTATCTCATATTTTCAAAATTCAATTCACAGAAGTGGTAAAATTTCATTTAAATGAAAAAGTTAGTTTTTTAATTACTACTAAGTTTTAACACCCCAAGCTTCCACGGTACACTTCTCTTTGAATAATACAGTAGCGTGTGTTGTACGCAACTTCGAGTTCTAACACACACCACAACTAATCAAAGTAGCTGTTATGAATAGTAATACCCACTTTTTAAAATTATATAAATTTTATATTTAAAAATGGACTTCATTTTTGTATTTGTAATATCAAAATTATCCTAAGTTGAATTTTTTGTAATTTTCTGAGAACTTCCAAATTTTGATGAATAGTGAAAAATACTTAAAAACAACTTTTTTAATAAAAATAAATTTTATTGATAAATTATACTATTGAGTGGTTTTAAAGTATAATTAGAATATATTTTTACCATCTTATCTAATTGTGGTCATTAAAATTAATTTCACTTTGAAATTGGACATAAACAATTGTCAATCTTTTGATATATATTGTTTCTTAAAAACACGCTATTTGTTGTGACAACGGGAATTAATTATAAAATTAATTAATGAAACTTACATGTTTGGAATATTTTAAAATATAAATCATTTTTAAATTCAGAATATCAATTATATCTTAGGGTGAAATTTTGGCATTGTTCTGAAAAACTTCAATTTTTGATGAATAGTGAAACCACTAAGTGATAGTTAAAAACTAATTTTTCGTTTAAATGAAACATTACCACTTCTGTGATTTTATTTTCAAAAATCCGATATACATGGTTGTCATTAGGAAGTAAAATTTTTTTCAATGGGATTAAAATAGTTTTTTTGGTGAATAGTAACTTTTATGTTTAATTAATCACGATTAAAGGTAATTAGTGAAATTAAAGGGAAAAATGATATTATAAAAATATGGAAATACCATTACACTTTTACTACCCTTATTTTATGAGTCATTTCCGACCAAGACAATCCATGGGTCAACTTGGGGACCCCATGGAGCCACTTGGGTAAGAAAATGACATTAATAACGTTTTATTTAAAGTAAAAATAAAATTGTCACAAACATGTGTTGTTTTACTAAAAAAATTATTACACGGGGTTATATATGTTAACATTTCGACTATAAATATTCATTAGAAATATAAAACGATTTAATCAATCATATTATTTTTTTAATAATTTTTAGATATTAAATAAATTAAATTTGTTATGACACCATGATGATGCAGCAATTACCCCATTAATTAACGATTTAAATAAAATGAAAATATAATGTATAATATAATGCATACACTTGTCAAAAACCTATTGGATGAGAATAGTTAGAACCCTTATCACCTTAGCCTCAAAATATATCATTTTGGGACCTTTAAAATCAAAAAATCATTTCATAATAAAGTAACATTTCAATCTTTCCAAGAGTGTGTCTCCTCTCCTCTTATAAAAGGCTCCCACCTCTACCACCTTATTCACACCTTCAATCCATTTGGCTTGGCCAACCCCTTCTCATTTTGTCTCTACACATCCCACTCTTACTCCTAGAAGCCTCACTTTGGGCAGAAGTCTTCCCAAGGAATCCTTTGGCTCAAATCAAAAAGAGTTACTCGATTTTAAGGTAATGTCTTCTCTTATGTTATTTTGTTTTATTTGGCTTCTCCAACCCCATAAACTCTTTTTATTCATTTCTTTTATAACAAAACCATTATATTCAATATAATAGGATTTTTTATGAGAAATATTTTATTTACACTTACACACACCTTCGTCTAATGGTTACAGAACATACTGTTTCTATGGTTGGCGAATTACTGCCTCACGAAACGATGATTGTTCAATCTTCTTTTAACACCTCTAATGGTGGACATTATGATTACACTATTTTTATATATGATATATATTATGTTTTTTTCCCTATGATTCTGAATTTTTCATTTTTGGCATACCTTTATGATTTCCATTATGGGTAAATGCGATAATTTCATTTTAGGAAGTGCGGACTACCGCCCCCTCAAAGTGATTTGAATCGTTAATGCCATACGTGGGATGTATAAAGGATAGAGTAAATGGTATTATAAATTATATTATAATGGAATTATAGTATACCTTTATATAATTATAATTTCATTCCATTAAATAAGAAATAGAAATGAAAGTAGCGTTCATGCGTACGTACGATTTACCGTCTCCATGAACGGTGCATTTCATTTCTTACCTCTAAATGTTATGTAATATTATAAATGAATGTATATTATGGATATATATTATATATATGATATCTACATCATGAATATAATTATGGATATAATGGATATTTCACCACATGAACAACTTGTAATTATAACAAGTGTATTTTTGACTCAAGTACCAAAGATCGACAAAATGACCATTATTAACTTAAATAATTACATAATGTTCATAACATGGTAATAAGTGATATAAAAGGAATAATAAAATTTAAAAATTTTCTTAAGCAATTATAAATTAACTCTAGTTTATTATTCAGGAGGTTAAAGAACGATCGAGTCAAGTCGGACACGATGTAAGGGAACTTCTTAACCAAATTTCTGTTCTTTGGGATAATCTCTTACATTAAAATTATGTCATGATATTATTATGTACTATCTTGTATTTTTACTTTCTTTAAGTTTACTTATAGTGAATACACATGATAGATCTATTTTATTTAAAAAATTATCTTTGTAAGGGACTTCGTCTCAATCTCCATTCATTGAGGCATATTTTGTTTTATACACAAATTTCTTTTATACGGTGTATAAACCCCTTTGTCTTTTACGTTTATTCAAATGGAATGTTTTTATACGTAGAATTTTACTAAACGACAAAAAGGAATTTTTTTCTTGTCGTACGTATGCGGCGACACTGACTTCTCTGCTGCCGTGACCATTATTTGAGTTTCGGCTTCCTCTACAATCCATAACATTTTTAAAAATGAAAAATAGATACCAAGTTTTAATTTTATTTTATTTTGGTATTGAAATAGTTTTTTAAAGTATTTTTATTACATCAATGTGGTTTATTGATATCTTGTGATTAAAATGTGGAAATGTTATGTTTCCTTTATGCATGTTTTATGTGATACGATTATGTAATGGTTTATGATATATTTAAAACTATTCATATGAGGAATGCATTGGACTTAATAAGTGATGGGTGGAGTCCTCTATAGCTCCTCGATGCATCGGTAGGTCTCATGAGACAAACTAGTTTCTTGGTACGAGGCCTTGACAAAATCTTATTTGTAGTCTTGGCACGAGGCCTTGGTTTTGATATTCTAGAATTATGCATTCCATCATTATGAAAGTTGTTATTGATATTGCATGTGATAATTCGACCAGAGAAATGTCCATGTGAATAAGTAAATGGTATTATTTCATTTTACTTTTGCCATATTATGCTAAAGTTCAAGTTTAAAAGGATTTTTTTTAGTTATACATTTCCTTAAATGTTTATGTTTATTTATAAAAGCTTCTGCTATATTTTTATCCTTACTGAGCATCTGAGCTCACCCCTTTCAATTTTTTAATTTTTCCAGGATGTGATGAAGTATATTATGAATGACCTACAGGGATAGTGTGAGGGGAAATTGTAACGACCCAAAATTTCATTAATGGAAAATCCCTCTTGATCCAGTTAAATGTTTCTTTATGTTTTTATATGATGTCAACTTCTTTAGTTTAACGTTAAGATTTGTGACCGTTACTTTTATAGCCGTTGAACAGTGATCATCTTGGTAGTTTAAAATATAAGGCTTTAACGAACCAATTTTCTACTCAGACAAAGGAAGCGATGGCCTCATCCAGTAGAATTGCCCCTTACGAAGCCCATTTGTCGGAGCTCGGAAAAGAGGTGGCGTCTTTGGGCTTTGCCCTTGACCAAGCCCAAGCTGAGCTTCATCAAGTCAAGCTCGAACGTGATCGTCTACGGAAAAAATGGAAGTTGATAGAGATTACCACTCGAGCGATGTTATCCGAGCAACCCCAAGAGTCTGTCACCATCGCACACCTTACCCTTAGGTCTTATGCGGCTATTTTAAGGGGTTATGTAACAAATAAGTAGCACCATGTTCATGTACATTTTTTTTGTATATAATAATGAATATAATTTCTAGTCATTTTTGATGCATTGTAATTAGTTTTTAAAGTACAAATGATGTTTTTAGTTATTATTTAATTAAGAATTATATTTTATTAAATTAAAGGATTTTTGAATTAAATAATATTTTAATAAAATATTATTATTGATATTAAATTAATTTTTATGAAATATAAATGATCTTATAATTTTATGAATGCAATTAAAATTTTTATTAAGGTTTGAACGCCATTTCTGTCAAAACCCGTGAATTTTTTATAAATGTCGGTTTTTATTTTAAAAGTGAAAATTCACATATTTAGAAAATTATTTAGATAAAATAAATATTATTTTTGGAATCAGGACGTTGAAATTATCCAACGTTGAATTTTTCATAATTTTCTGAGACAGTCAAATTTTTGGGTAAAAATTAAATACCATTTAAATATATAATGTGTTTTATGACATCATAATGACCCAATGGTGATGTAATAAAATACCATAATCCTTATGTTCGGAAAATATGTGTTTTATCATTAAAATAATGAGGTTTTGGGTTTGTTTGACTCACTTTTCAAAGCATTAATGGAGCCCTCAAGACTTATTCAACACTTTGCCTTTTTAAATTAATTTCCATGGGAGTGTGACTCACCTCCACATAAGCAACCCTAATTTTTTAATAAGTTCGGACCTTGTCCTTGTAAAATATTGTTTTCCACTTTCCTTTTCCAGAAACCATGGGCAAATACCATGGGATGGTTTGTGGTTTGGATTATTTTAATATAAGGGGTCCCAAACCTAAATAATAAAGAATTCTCTCACCTTTCCTATATAAACCCACCCAAGCTCCCACTTCCTCCTCACTCAAAGCCCTTTAAGTTCGTCCAACCTCAGCCCTACTCTCTCTAGAATCCTCTCAAGGTGCCCCAAGCTCCCAAGAAGCCTCTAACAAGCCTCTCTCTAGCCTTTGGAAGCACACTTCCAAGTAAGGGTTTTTCTTCCTTTCTCTTTTTTGTCAATCTTCTTTAAGTTGTATTTCCCTTTTAATTTCATTTATGAATGTTGGGGTATGGTTTCGCACCTCTCCCATACTGCCCTATTATTGTTTGAATGATGGGAGACCTCTTTCTCTCTCATTAAATGCCTCCCATGTACACCCGTTACTATGCCGAAATTCTGAAAGGAACCTTTTTCTCCTCTTTTATATTCAAGCAGTACTTTTGTATCATGAATCTAAATTCCTTTTCAATTGTTGGGACACGTATCTATACGACCTTCTTACTGTCCATTACATGTAAATATGATGAGGAACCCCTTTCTCTCCCATTTAATGCCTCCCATGTACACCCGTTACTATGCCGAAATTCTGAAAGGAACCTTTTTCTCCTCTTTTATATTCAAGCAGTACTTTTGTATCATGAATCTAAATTCCTTTTCAATTGTTGGGACATGTATCTATATGACCTTCTTACTATCCATTACATGTAAATATGATGAGGAACCCCTTTCTCTCTCATTAAATTCCTCCCATGTACACCCGTTACTATGCCGAAATTCTGAAAGGAACCTTTTTCTCCTCTTTTATATTCAAGAAATACTTTTGTATCATGAATCTAATTTCCTTTTCAATTGTTGGGACATGTATCTATATGACCTTCTTACTGTCCATTACATGTAAATATGATGAGGAACCCCTTTCTCTCTCATCAGCCTTTTTATGAATTCTTATGTCACGCTGTTACGCTGCCGAAATCACACCGATTTTCTAAGCCAATATCGTTGTGTAGTGAATACCATGCCCATTTCTCCATCAAGGGTATTCACCTTTATGCACATTTACTTATTGATTGTAAAGTTTCATGTATGAATTCCACATTCCTTTATCGTGGAATAAATGATTATGTTTTATGAATCCATGTTTTATGATCCATGTGGCACACTTATGCATGAAATGAAATGTTTAAGAAGGGTGCGCCCTGATAGCGCTTCAATGCATTGGGTAAAGTATAGTATCATGATACGTCATGTGCAATGAGTGTTTACTCATGCTAATTCAAGTGCAACGAGGGTTTACTCGTTCTTCAAGTGCAATGAGGGTTTACTCATGCTCCATGTGCAATGAGCCTTGGCTCATGCTAATTCAATGTTAAGTGTTGTTGCCCCATTTCCATGTTATGATTATCATGCTTTATCATGCCTTTATGTTCATGTCTCTCTTATGCTCTATTGATATGCCTATTGCCTAACATGTATTGTACTCCTCATGTTATTCATTATGTACTCCCTTACTGGGCTTTATAGCTCACCCTTTTCTTATGCATGTCCTCAGGTTATCCCATGCAATGCTAAGTACGAAGGAATGTAGTGGTCATGTAAAGGAAGTTTTCAATAAGGATGTTGTATTTCAAGTTTAAAGTTTTTATGTAATGATTCTAAGCCCCAAAGACACTAAACCTCTCGATCTTCTTTGTTGTATCAAGTGAAGTTTTATGTAATAAAGCATGTTTAAGTTGTAATAAAAGTAGGGTTGTCATAGTTGGTATCAGAGGATAGGTTTAGTTATTTTTGGGATTAGGAAACCCAAGTAAAGACTTAGATACAAGACTAATCATAATAAAAACATCCCTATGTTTTGGTAAATACTAAGTAAGTGGTTTATCAAACAAATACATCCCTGTCTGGATACGAGCAGGTAGAGGCGGCTCTGGCACAGATGTATCCTAGGGGTAAAACCCGAAAACACCGCTTTGGGCTAGACTCGAACGGGAACTGGTGCACGACAACGGGCCTTGCTGCACTCTTGGTTACAACAATCCCGGGGGATATGTTTTGATAAATTCACAATCTTAGTAGGAACCCTTATTAAGGGAAAAAAAATGCCCCTAAGGATATATGTTAGAAGGAAGATCATGAAAAGCCTGGATTGAATCCTATAGACTCATGAGTTAAAGAGATTAAAGTTTATTTATAAGTAATCAACTTTTGTCTTTGGATTACCCTTTATGTGTTACCCCTAACTTTCCTTTTATTCCAGCCAATGGCCGGTAATAGGAGAACTCGGGCTAACAACCGTTGTGAAGATCAGTGTGATGATTGTACTTATGAGATGCCCAATCCAATGGGAGCGGGAATCGCGAACATTGTCACGCTTCTCTCTCAGCTAACTCAAGTTTTGAATAGAAACACTGGTCAAGAGGAACGTTCAACCCCCCCTAAGAAAGAACAAGTCGCTATTGAAAGCTTCATGAGACAAAGGCCTCCTACTTTTAGTGGATCATCCGATCCCACGATTGCTGAACAATGGATCAACTCCATTGAAAAGATATTCTCCATCCTCCAATGCTCTGAAAAAGAGAAGGTTCTCCTGGCGGCTTATCGTATGGAGGGTGAAGCTGATCAATGGTGGACGTTGATCAAAAATACGAAGCCTGAGGAGGAGATCGAGGCTTTGGAATGGAAGGTATTCCGGAAGATGTTTTTTGATAAATATTTTCCACGCACCCTCCGTCTTAAGATGGAAAGGGACTTCCTTTCCCTCAAGCAGAAAGATGAGGAATCTGTGGGAGCGTACGAGGCAAACTTCACAATGCTTGACCGATACGCTTCCGGCTTTGTCGTTACCCCCGAATGCAAGGTTGACCGCTTCTTTGGTGGGCTGAAGCCTAGCTTGCAGAAAGCATTAGCGATCCGCGACTTCGACAGCTATGAGGAAATTGTCCGATGTGCCCTCAAGGTTGAAATGGAGATCGTAGAATCACAGGGGTATCATGGGGACAAGAAGCGGAAGGTGGACTTCAATGCTGGTGGTCCGATGGATAAATCCAACGGCGCTAAGAAATTCCAGCACCCCACATGCCAAAAGTGTGGAAAGAAGCACCCTGGAAATTGCCTTAGGGGGACAAGAAAATGCTTCAAGTGTGGAAGAGAAGGGCACCTAGCTGTTAACTGTCAGCAAGAAGGACCCGCGGCTGTGACAGAGGGGAGGAACACTCCGTTCGAACCTCAACGCGTTGTTCAATGCTTCAAATGCAATGAACCGGGTCATTTTGCGAATCAGTTCCCTAATCCAAGGGTTATCGGAGGCAATCAACAACCTCCAAGACAGCAAGGAAGAGCTTTTGCCATCACTTCTGCCGAAGTGAACCCCGACAACGAAGTGGTGATAGGTACGCTAGTTATTCATTCAAGAATAGCAAACGTACTTTTTGATTCAGGTTCTACGCATTCTTTTATATCCCAAAAGTTTAGTAGAACAATCCCTTCACCACCACAAATCATGGAAGTAAAGATGTCGGTGAGTACGGCAAATGGGGCAATCATTGCATCCCATGAGTATAAGTCCTCCCCTGTTATAATCTGTGGATTGAATTTCCCGGTGAACCTCGTCATACTCCCTTTGGTGGAATTTGATGCAATTCTTGGCATGGATTGGCTTTCTTTATATAGAGCCAACATAAATTGTCGGGAGAGGGAAATCACACTCCATATGGAGAATCGACCCCCGATACTTTACAAGTGTCAGGAGGAAGATGAATCTCCTTTAGCTCCATCATCTCAAGCATGGATATTACTGCCTTATGAGCACGCATATCTGGCTCAGATGATTGAGTCCAAGGAAGAAACCACCCTTGAAGAAATGCCTATTGTGAGGGAATTCGCTGAAGTATTTCCTGAGGAACTTCCTGGTCTTCCTCCAAGAAGAGATGTTGAGTTCTCAATTGAACTTATACCTGGGGCGCTACCAATATCCAAGACTCCATATAGAATGGCTGTGGTTGAGCTTGAAGAACTGAAGAAACAACTACAGGAGAATCTGGATAAAGGGTTTATACGCCCAAGTGCATCACCATGGGGTGCACCAGTCCTCTTCGTCAAGAAGAAGGATGGGTCAATGCGGCTTTGCATCGATTATCGTGAACTTAAAAAAATCACGATAAAGAACAAGTATCCTCTCCCAAGAATCGATGACTTGTTTGATCAGCTGCGTGGAGCACAATACTTCTCCAAGGTCAACTTGCGGTCGGGATATTATCAAGTAAGGGTGAAGAAGGAAGATATCCCCAAGACTGCTTTTCGTACAAGGTACGGGCACTATGAATTCATAGTAATGCCTTTTGGACTCACCAATGCTCCATCAATATTCGTCGACTTGATGAATAGAGTCTTTAGAGATTAACTAGATATATTTGTGGTAGTCTTTATAGATGATATTCTAATATACTCCAAAACCAAGGAGGACCATGAGGAGCATTTAAGAACTGTACTGGAGACTTTGCGCAAGGAGAAGCTCTATGCCAAGTACAACAAGTGTGAGTTCTGGTTGAAGGAGGTCTCATTCTTGGGCCATATCATCAAAAGCAATGGGATATCTGTGGACCCCTCCAAAACAGATGCAATTGAGGGATGGCCGAGGCCAACATCGGTAACTGATATCCGTAGCTTCTTGGGATTAGCTGGATATTATCGACGATTTGTGAGAAACTTATCACGATTGTCCAACCCTCTTACCAAGCTAAATCGAAAGGGAGTAAAGTTTGCTTGGAGTGATGAATGCGAAGAAAGCTTCAAGGAGTTGAAAAGGAGGCTTATCACTGCACCTGTGCTCACTTTACCCACAAGTGGGGAGCTTTTTGTGGTATTCAGTGATGCTTCGAAGAAGGGCTTAGGATTTGTGCTGATGCAGAATGATAAAGTGATATCCGATGCCTCAAGACAGTTGAAAATTCATGAGCGAAACTATCCAACGCATGATCTGGAGTTGGCGGCGGTGATCTTTGCCTTGAAAATCTGGCGGCATTATCTCTATGGAGAGAAATGTGAGATATATACTGACCACAAGAGTCTTAAATATATATTCACACAGAAAGAGCTTAATATGCGCCAGAGAAGATGGATAGAGCTCATAAAGGATTATGACTGTTCAATACATTACCACCCTGGGAAGGCGAACAAGGTGGCAGATGCCCTAAGTAGAAAGGATCCAGCTATTCTATCAATGATGAGAATTGGGAAGGATCCAATCTTCTTAGACTTGATGAAGATGGACGTGGGAATCATAAAGAAGGGAAAATCATCAATCCTTTCACAAATGATTGCTCAACCATCTCTTTTGGAAAGGTTAAAGGATGCTCAAAAGGATGATGGGAGAATCCAAGAAAAAGTGGAAGCTATCAAAAAGGGAAAATCCTCAGAGTTTAATGTTAATGAAGAAGGAATTGTGCGGTTTGGGAAAAGACTATGTGTTCCATCAAGTTCGGAGCTGAAGAAGGAACTTTTGGATGATGCACATAGTTCAAATTTCTCTATTCACCCAGGGAGCACAAAGATGTATCGAGATCTCCGAGAAAACTTTTGGTGGGATAATATGAAGAAGGAGATCGCTGAATATACATCAAAGTGCCTGGTGTGTCAGCAAGTGAAGGCAGAGAGGCAAAAGTCTAAGGGGATGATGCAACGATTGCCCATACCAGAATGGAAATGGGAGAACATCACCATGGACTTCGTCACTGGACTTCCAAGGACATCCAAAAGCAACAATGCAATCTGGGTTATTGTGGATCGTCTTACAAAGACTGCACACTTCATTGCTATTCGAGAGGATTTCTCTTTGCATCAACTGGCACGGATATATATCAGGGAAGTGGTACGGTTGCATGGAGTACCACTATCTATTGTGTCTGACCGAGATCCAAGATTTACCTCTAAGTTTTGGAAGAGTCTTCAACATGCTCTGAATACTGAACTGAACTTCAGTACGGCCTATCATCCTCAAACTGATGGCCAATCCGAGCGGACTATCCAAACACTTGAGGATATGTTGAAAGCGTGCTCAATGGACTTTAAAGGAGGATGGGATCAACATCTTCCTCTAGTTGAGTTCTCTTATAATAATAGTTTCCACTCGAGCATCCAAATGGCACCATATGAAGCCTTGTATGGGAAAAGGTGTAGAACACCGGCATGTTGGGATGAGGTCGGTGAACGTAAGCTGCTTGGACCAGAAATGGTCGAAGAAATGGTGGAGAAGGTGAAAACCATTCAGCAGCATATCAAGGCAGCCCAAAGTCGACAGAAGAGTTATGCAGATAATCGTCGACGAGACCTTGAGTTTAAAGTCGGAGACATGGTGTTTTTACGCATATCTCCGTGGAAGAAGGTAATGAGGTTTGGAAAGAAAGGGAAGTTAAGTCCAAGGTACATCGGCCCCTTCGAGATTCTTGATTGTGTTGGGGCTGTGGCCTATCGACTAGCACTTCCACCTACTATGGCCAAGGTGCATGATGTCTTCCATGTATCCATCTTAAGGAAGTACATACCAGACCCTTCACATGTACTCTCTTCCGAGGTGGTACAATTAGAAGACGATCTTTCTTATGAGGAGCAACCAGTGAAGATCTTAGATCATAGAGAAAAAGTTCTACGAAATAAGACAATGCCCCTCGTCAAGGTGTTGTGGAGAAACCACAAGTTTGAAGAAGCAACTTGGGAGTCGGAGGATATGATGAAGCTAAGTTACCCACATTTGTTTTAGTGTGGGAAAAGGAAAATTTCGAGGGCGAAATTTCTTAAGGGGGGAATGTTGTAACGACCCAAAATTTCATTAATGGAAAATCCCTCTTGATCCAGTTAAATGTTTCTTTATGTTTTTATATGATGTCAACTTCTTTAGTTTAACGTTAAGATTTGTGACCGTTACTTTTATAGCCGTTGAACAGTGATCATCTGGGTAGTTTAAAATATAAGGCTTTAACGAACCAATTTTCTACTCAGACAAAGGAAGCGATGGCCTCATCCAGTAGAATTGCCCCTTATGAAGCCCATTTTTCGGAGCTCGGAAAAGAGGTGGCATCTTTGGGCTTTGCCCTTGACCAAGCCCAAGCTGATCTTCATCAAGTCAAGCTCGAACGTGATCGTCTACGGGAAAAATGGAAGTTGATAGAGATTACCACTCGAGCGATGTTATCCGAGCAACCCCAAGAGTCTGTCACCATCGCACACCTTACCCTTAGGTCTTATGCGGCTATTTTAAGGGGTTATGTAACAAATAAGTAGCACCATGTTCATGTACATTACATTTTGTATATAATAATGAATATAATTTCTAGTCATTTTTGATGCATTGTAATTAGTTTTTAAAGTACAAATGATGTTTTTAGTTATTATTTAATTAAGAATTGTATTTTATTAAATTAAAGGATTTTTGAATTAAATAATATTTTAATAAAATATTATTATTAATGTTAAATTAATTTTTATTAAATATAAATGATCTTATAATTTTATGAATGCAATTAAAATTTTTATTAAGGTTTGAAATCCATTTCTGTCAAAACCAGTGAATTTTTTATAAATGTCGGTTTTTATTTTAAAAGTGAAAATTCACATATTTATAAAATTATTTAGATAAAATAAATATTATTTTTGGAATCAGGATGTCTAAATTATCCAACGGTGAATTTTTCATAATTTTCTGAGACAGTCAAATTTTTGGGTAAAAATTAAATACCATTAAAATGTATAATGTGTTTTATGACATCATAATGACCCAATGGTGATGTAATAAAATACCATAATCCTTATGTTCGGCCAATATGTGTTTTATCATTAAAATAATGAGGTTTTGGGTTTGTTTGACTCACTTTTCAAAGCATTAATGGAGCCCTCAAAACTTATTCAACACTTTGCCTTTTTAAATTAATTTCCATGGGAGTGTGACTCACCTCCACATAAGCAACCCTAATTTTTTAATAAGTTCGGACCTTGGACATATAAAATATTGTTTTCCTATTTCCTTTTCCAGAAACCATGGGCAAATACCATGGGATGGTTTGTGGTTTGGATTATTTTAATATAAGGGGTCCCAAACCTAAATAATAAAGAATTCTCTCACCTTTCCTATATAAACCCACCCAAGCTCCCACTTCCTCCTCACTCAAAGCCCTTGAAGTTCGTCCAACCTCTTCCCTACTCTCTCTAGAATCCTCTCATGGTGCCCCAAGCTCCCAATAAGCCTCTCACAAGCCTCTCTCTAGCCTTTGGAAGCACACTTCCAAGTAAGGGTTTTTCTTCCTTTCTCTTTTTTGTCAATTTTCTTTAAGTTGTATTGCCCTTTTAATTTCATTTATGAATGTTGGGGTATGGTTTCGAACCTCTCCCATACTGCCCTATTATTGTTTGAATGATGGGAGACCCCTTTCTCTCTCATTAAATGCCTCCCATGTACACCCGTTACTATGCCGAAATTCTGAAAGGAACCTTTTTCTCCTCTTTTATATTCAAGCAGTACTTTTGTATCATGAATCTAAATTCCTTTTCAATTGTTGGGACATGTATCTATATGACCTTATTACTGTCCATTACATGTAAATATGATGAGTAACCCCTTTCTCTCTCATTAAATGCCTCCCATGTACACCCGTTACTATGCCGAAATTCTGAAAGGAACCTTTTTCTCCTCTTTTATATTCAAGCAGTACTTTTGTATCATGAATCTAAATTCCTTTTCAATTGTTGGGACATGTATCTATATGACCTTCTAACTGTACATTACATGTAAATATGATGAGGAACCCCTTTCTCTCTCATTAAATGCCTCCCATGTACACCCGCTACTATGCAGAAATTCCGAAAGGAACCTTTTTCTCATCTTTTATATTCAAGCAATACTTTTATATCATGAATCTAATTTCCTTTTCAATTGTTGGGACATGTATCTATATGACCTTCTTACTGTCCATTACATGTAAATATTATGAGGAACCCCTTTCTCTCCCATCAGCCTTTTTATGAATTCTTATGTCACGCCGTTACGCTGCCGAAATCACACCGATTTTCTAAGCCAATATCATTGTGTAGTGAATAACATGCCCATTTCTCCATCAAGGGTATTCACCTTTATGCACATTTACTTATTGATCGTAAAGTTTCATGTATGAATTCCACATTCCTTTATCGTGGAATAAATGATTATGTTTTATGAATCCATGTTTTATGATCCATGTGGCACACTTATGCATGAAATGAAATGTTTAAGAAGGGTGCGCCCTGATAGCGCTCTAATGCATTGGGTAAAGTATAGTATCATGATACGTCATGTGCAATGAGTGTTTACTCATGCTAATTCAAGTGTAATGAGGGTTTACTCGTGCTTCATGTGCAATGAGGGTTTACTCATGTTCCATGTGCAATGAGCCTTGGCTCATGCTAATTCAATGTTAAGTGTTGTTGCCACATTTCCATGTTATGATTATCATGCTTTATCATGCCTTTATGTTCATGTCTCTCTTATGCTCTATTGATATGCCTATTGCCTAACATGTATTTTACTCCTCATGTTATTCATTATGTACTCCCTTACTGGGCTTTATATCTCACCCTTTTCTTATGCATGTCCTCAGGTTATCCCATGCAATGCTAAGTACGAAGGAATGTAGTGGTCATGTAAAGGAAGTTTTCAATAAGGATGTTGTATTTCAAGTTTAAAGTTTTTATGTAATGATCCTAAGCCCCAAAGACACTAAACCTCTCTATCTTCTTTGTTGTATCAAGTGAAGTTTTATGTAATAAAGCATGTTTAAGTTTTAATAAAAGCAGGGTTGTCATAGAAATGAAGACAGGATGTTTTTTATAGTTTTGTTTTACTTTATGATGTAATGTAAGACTTATGAATGTTTCTAGTGTTTCCAAGACTACTAAACTAATCGGCCTTTCGAGACTTCATCTTTTTTGATCATGCTAATGTTACGCAATAATGCACCGACTCTGGGTAACTAGGGTCGGGGCGTTACAGTTGGTATCAAAGGTAGTTTAGTATAAACCTTGGAAGCTAGATTTAGATAACCTATGACTGGAGCACATAGACCTAAGATAAAATTTGAGGAATAGTATAGAAGAACTTCCTAGAATTTTGTTATTATAGAGATTTTGTGAGTTTTCCAAGAAACACATCCCTTTCTGGATACGAGCAGGTAGAGGCGGCTCTGGCGCAGATGTACCTAGGGCTAAAACCCGAAAACACCGCTTTGAGCTAGACTCGAACGAGAACTAGTGCACGACAACGGGCCTTGCTACACTCTTGGTTACGACAGTCCCGGGGGATATGCTTAGGATAATTCTAATTTTTTTACAAGATATTATGAAGGGTTAATGAGTATATACTTCCTCAAAGAAAACATTTTTTATGATTATGGATTATATCCATAAACCGTTCAATTTACATTAAGTATTTTAAAAGTTTTGAATTATTCCTTGAAATTCGTAAACTATCCTAGTTTATGCCATTGTATAGAAATGGTGCCCAGTAGAAGGAATGTGAACTCCATCAATACGTAAGATCCAAAGAGTAAGAAGGATCATATCTTTCACGGTATTAAGCCAACATTTAGAAGGGAAATAGTCTCCCGTGTGTTCTCATCATATGAAGAAATAGTATCATGTGTTAATAATATAAGTAAATAATTCTCTGAGTCTTATGGATTTGAATGGAAGAAAGTGAAGAAAAGGATGGAAGAGAGAATTATGGATAAAGGGACGAGGGAAAAGAATAATTTTCCAATATGTGATAACTGTGGGATGAAACACCTTGGAACATTCCTGAAGGGAATGTGAGTTTGTTATAAGTGTGGAGAAAAAGGACACCAAGTGTGTGACAGCAAGGGTAAGAAAAAGTTTTCAAATGTACAATGCTTTATCTGCAAGGAGTGGGGACACTACGCAAACCAATGTCCAAATCATCAGAGTATGCCCCAAATGATGTTATTGGATAATAATCAAGTTATGATACTACCACAGATGAGGAGGAATGATTAGATTTCTTATGTTGTTATTAAATAATTATTTCATTTGAGTGTTGTATCAATTATGTACTGGTTATAATAATTATGGAGTATATAAGGATTGTACTGCAGTACAATTTCAACAAGGACTTGAGATTGTGTGGAACAACGAAAATTGACTCCACAACAGGTTAAATTTTTGGAAAATATATGGTTGAGAGAAAGATAAACCATAATTTGGTTCTGATACTGAGATAGTGATTTTGGAATAATACATGATTGATTTGGATAAAATATATTGGATATTATTCACTTCCTTGAAACTGATTAATGATTTTTATACATTTTTGGATAGAAGGAGTATAGTATTCTATAAGAAATAAGGGATCATGAATGTAATAAATAAGGATTTATGGTAATTCCGGATGTTTCAGTGTTTTAAAAGAATACATGATGAAGGTTTTCACATGTTGTTACGTGGAAAAAAGGATCTTCATTATGTTTACCTTCCTTATAAAATTTGGACTGTGAGTTGGACAGAAGTATTTTGGATAACTATAAAGGTTGGAATGGATTAAGTTGAACCTTGGATAGTATTGTTTAAGGTTAAAACATTTCTGAATATTATTTTTGGAATATTATAATACTATAGTTTTAGAAAATGGACAACCTGTAGGTTGGGGGATAACCCGTCGCGTCGGACAAAGCTGTAGGAATCGAACCCACAACCATAGTGTGACAGGCCTTTATTACCTACCACTAGCCTACAGGAAGTCCCTGGTTACTACAAAATATTTTTCCTAATCTAAATGGTATGTGTTAATATTTTGAACCTTGTACGATTAGGATAAATATAATATTTTTGAGTTCTATTGTCTTTTTGAGTGAAAGATGAGTTTGTGGTAGAAATTAGTTGAAGGTTGAAACTCTACTTGTCAAGCATAAATATATATATATATACCTATCTCTATTTATATTATTAAATTAATTATTAAACTTTAGTAAAGGGATATTAAAACAAAAAATATGTTATTCTAATACCTTATGTATTGTTGAACTTATAATATTTTAAATCAACATAGATTGAAGGCTTTGAGGCCCTCAATTTTACACTTGTTTGTGATTGATGAAATCAATCACTCCCTACAAATATTTACGTTTTTCCTCCAATTATATGTCTCTAATTTCCACCAATATTCTCTTTATCGAGATCATAAATTGGTGGTGACTTTTTCAATTCCCTTTCCCTCTTATTAAGGCTAAATTTCATTAACCTTATTTCTGATGTGGGTTTTCCACAAAGGTATTTTCTATTTTCAACCTTTTATTTTCAAAGAAAAATGTCAAATTGCGAGGACACAATTTATTGAATGAGGAGAGAATGTAACACCCCATGCTTCCATGGTACACTTCTCTTTGAATAATACAGCAGCGTGTGTTCTACGCAACTTCGAGTTCTAACACACAAAACAACTAATCAAAGTAGCTATTATGAATAGTAATACCCACTTTTTAAAATTTTTAGAAATTTTATATTTCAAAATGGACTTCATTTTTGTATTCGGAATATCGAAATTATCCTAAGTTGAATTTTTTGTAATTTTCTGAGAACTTCCAATTTTTGATGAATAGTGAAAAATACTTAAAAATAACTTTTTTAATCAAAATAAATTATAGTGATAAATTATACTATTGAGTGGTTTTAATGTATAATTTGAATATATTTTTACCATTTTATCCAATGGTTGTCATTAGAATTAATTTCACTTTGAAATCGGACATAAACAATTGTCAATCTTTTGATATATATTGTTTCTTAAAAACACGCTATTTGTTGTGACAACGGGAATTAGTTATAAAATTAATTAATGCAACTTACATGTTTGGAATATTTTAAAATAGACATCATTTTTGAATTCGGAATATCAATTATAGCTTAGGGAGAAATTTTGGCATTGTTCTGAAAAACATCAATTTTTTTTGAATAGTGAAACCACTAAGTGATAGTTAAAAACTGATTTTTATTTTAAATGAATTATTACCACTTCTGTGATTTTATATTCAAAAATCCGATATACATGGTTGTCATTAGTAAGTAAAATGTGGTTCAATGGGATTAAAATAATTTTTTTGGTGAATAGTAACTTTTATGTTTAATTAATCACGATTAAAGGTAATTAGTGAAATTTAAGGTAAAAATGATATTATAAAAATATGAAAATACATTTACACTTGTCCTACCCTTATTGGATTATTCATGTCCAACGAATACAATCCATGGGTCAACTTGGGGACCCCATGGAGCCACTTGGGTAAGAAAACGACATTAATAACTTTTTATTTAAAGTAAAAATAAAATTGCCATAAACATGTGTTGTTTTACTAAAACAATTATTACATGGGGTTATATAAGATAACATTTCGACTATAAATATTCATTAGAAATATAAAAATATTTCCTACATCATGATATTTTTTTTATAATTTTTAGACATTAAATAAATTAAATTTTTTATGACACCATGATGATGCAGCGATTACCTCATTAATTAACGATTTAAATAAAATGAAAAGATAAGGTAAATTATAAGGATTACACTTGTCAAAAACCTATTGGATGAGCATATTTCTAACCCTTATCACCTTAGCCTCAAAATATATCATTGTGGGACCTTTATAATCCGAAAATCATTTCATAATAAAGTAACATTTCAATCATTCCAAGAGTGCCCCTCCTCTCCTCTTATAAAAGGCCCCCACCTCTACCACCTTATTCACACCATCAAGACATTTTTATCGGCCAATCCCTACCCATTTTGTCTCTCCACATCCCACTATTACTACTATAATCCTCACGTTGGGTATAAGTCTCCCCAAGGAAGCCTTTGGCTCAAATCAAAATGAGTTACCCGATTTTAATGTAATGTCCTCTCTTATGTTATTTTGTTTTATTTGGATTCTCCAACCCCTAAAACTATTTTTATTCATTTATTTTATAACAAAAACAGTATATTAAATATAATAGGTTGTTTTTATGAGAATTATTTTATTTACACTTACACACACCTTCGTCTAATGGTTAAATAACATACTGTTTCTGTGGGTGGCGAATTACTGCCTCACGAAACGATGATTGTTCAATATTCTTTTGACAACTCTCATGGTGGCCATTATGATGACACTATTTTTATATATGATATATATTATGTTATTATTTTCCATATGATTCTTTATTTTTCATTTTTGGTATACCTTTATGATTTCCATTATGGGTAAATGCGATAATTTCATTTTAGGAAGTGCGGACTAATGCCCCCTAAAAGTGATTTGAATCATTAATGCCATATGTGGGATGTATAAAGGATAGAGTAAATGGTATTATAAATTATATTATAATTGAATTATACTATACCTTTATATAATTATAATTTCATTCCATTAAATATGAAATATAAATGAAAGTAGAGTTCATGCGTACGTACGGATTACCGTCTCCATGAACGGTGCATTTCATTTCTTACCTCTAAATGTTATGTAATATTATAAATGCATGTATAAACAGGATATATATTATATATATGATATATAAATCATTAATATAATTCTGGATATAATGGATATTTCACCAAAAGAACAACTTGTAATTATAAGAAGTTTATTTTTGACTCAAGTACCAAAGATCGACAAAATGACCGTTATTATCTTAAAAAATTACATAATGTTCATAACAAGGTAATAAGTGATATAAAAGTAATAATAAACTTTAAAAAGGTTCTTAAGCAATTATAAATTTACTCTAGTTTATCATTCAAGAGGTTAAAGAATTATCAAGTCAAGTCGGACATGAGGTAAGTGAACTTCTTAACCCAATTTCTGTTCTTTGGGTTAATCTCCTACATTCAAATTAGGTCATGATATTATTATGTCCTATCCTTTATTTTTTACTTTCCTTATGTGTAATTATAGTGAATACACATAATAGATCTATTTTTTTTAAAATGATATTTGTAAGGGACTTCGTCTCAATCTCCATTCATTGAGGCATATTTTTTTTATACAAAAATTTCTTTTATATGGTGTATAAACCCCTTTGACTTTTACGTTTATTCAAAAGGAATATTTTTATACGAATCATTTTACTAAACGAGAAAACGGAATGTTTTTCTTGTCATACGTATGCGGCGACAACAAATTCTCTACTGTTGTGACTATTATTTGAGTTTCGAATTCCTCTACAAGCCATAACTTCTTTTAAAATGAAAAATAGATACCATGTTTTCATTTTCTTTTATTTTGGAATTGAAAATGTTTTTGAATGTCTTTTTATTACATCAAAGTGGTTTATTGATATCTTGTGATTGAAATGTGGAAATTTTATGTTTCCTTTATGCATGTTTTATGTGATACAATTATGTAATGGTTTATGATATGTTTAAACCTATTCATATGAGGAATGCATTGGACTTAATAAGTGACGGGTGGAGTCCGTTATAGCTCCTCGATGCATCGGCAGGTCTCGTGAGACAAACTAGTGTCTTGGCATGAGGCTTTGACAAAATCATATTTGTAGTCTTGGCACGAGGCTTTGGCTACGTGGTTATGATAGTCTGGAATTATGCATTCCATCATTATGAAAGTGGTTATTGATATTGCATGTGATAATTCAACCTGTAGAATATCCATGTGAATAAGTAAATGGAATTATTTCATTTTACTTTTGCCATATTATGCTAAAATTCAAGTTTAAAGGGATTTTGTTTTAGTTATACATTGCCTTAAATGTTTATGTTTATTTATGAAAGCTTCCACTATATTTTTATCCTTACTGAGCATCTGAGCTCACCTCTTTCAATGTTTTAATTTTTCCAGGATGTGATGAATTGTATTATGAATGACCTGGAGGGATAGTATGAGGGGATATGAAGACAAGATTTTTTTATATAGTTTTTTTACTTTATGATGTAATGTAAGAGTTATGAATGTATCTAGTGTTTCAAAGACTACTAAACTAATCGGTCTTTCGAGACTTTATCTTTTGTGATCATGCTAATGTTACGCAATAATGCACCGAATCTGGGTAACTGGGGTCGGGGCGTTACATTAGTGGTTCCACTATTCATCAAAAATTGATGTTTTTCAGGAAACTACCAAAAATTCAGCCTACCTATATCTGATATTCTGAATTAAAAAATTATGGATATTTTTAAAAAATCAAAATAAATAAGTTTTATAAATTAATTTAAAATTAATTCCCGTTTAAAACAAATATCATGTTTTTAAGATACAATAACTATCAAAAGATTGACACTTGTTTATGTGCAATTTCAAAGTAAAAATAATTCAATGACCAAAATTGGATTAAATGGTAAAAATATATTCTAATTACACATTAAAAACAATGAAAAAATAATAATATAACCATATCAATAAATTATATTAAAATGATTTTTTGAATTAAAATACAATATTTTTCTCTATTCATTAAAAATGAACTTTATCAGAAAAATTCCAAAAATTTATTCAAATTAAATTCTGATTCCCCCATTCTAAAGAAGAATTTTATTTTTTCAAATAGAACATATATAAATTACCAAATCTAGATTTAAATACTTTTCATGATTAAAAGGTTGTAAATCGACATTTTAATGTAAATTTTGCTTAAAATTATATACATTCACATTTTAAGCCTCTATCTTTTATTAGATAATTGTAAATACATTTAACAAACATGTATAATAATATTTTAGTTACTTTTCTCCATTAATTCCAATACAATGGCAAGGAGTTAACTACCATTTAAAATAATAATATTATAGTATTAGTGTGCAATGTAAGATTTCAAAGAAACTAGTTGTTGTGTATCGAGTACTCTATCGAACATAGAAATCCCTTTAAAGTAAAATTAATATTTAATTGAAAAATATTAATAAATATGGAATTGTTCTATTATTTATTTAACCAGAATGTTACACTTCCTTAGGTTAGCTACTCATGATCATGAGCATAAGAGTTCACAGTGGAAAAAAACGTGCGAAGAAAACAAAAGAGAGAATGAAATGGAGAGAAAGGAGAGAACTTAAATTAACAAATTAAATGAAATTACCAAATGAAAATAAAATATAAGACTAAACTATAAGAAATTTCCAAAAAATGACACCCCTAAATTTCCAACACTTTGGAAAGGATATTGGGTGCATTTTTATAGGCAAAATCTATGCAAAATTTGTCTCCAAAATCATCCTACGAAATAATGAAAGTGGGAGACCACATTAATGACATAATTTGGTAATATTGCTTTACTGGAATTTTTTTTTTAAATCTATCCTCCACTAACCCACAAAATTGGAGCTTCATTGACCATGTGGGGAGAGATTTATATCCAAATTACTTTGGATTTGTATTCTGATGAGGATGACTATTTGTATTCCAATTCATTGAGTTACTATGCATTTATGGCCATAAAAATTTGAGAATTATGAATTTACACAATAATAACGGTTCTTAATCCTGATATATTATTCCCTCATGTTTAATTTCAGCTCATTTAGTTCATCTATTTATGAGATATGGGCCCAAAAATAAAATTAGTCAGATCGATGCAATGATTTTGAGGCTGGACATGTGAGCTAGATTTTGGCCTCCAAATGATACATTGATCTTTGGATCCAAAAGGATATAATGTATCAGATCTAACATAGAAACCTATAAAAGAATAATTTTTCAATTTTGATTAGTGAAAAATAATTATGGTCAAACCATGGAAATAAATTAAAACTATTAAATTCTAAAATAATCCATTTTTACAATTAAGCTAAAAAATAATTCAAACACCATAATATGTGACAATATAACTAGAAATAACACATTGGTGGGATTAGAAAAAATTAAATTCAGAATAAAATAATTGAAAATATTTTATCTATCAATTCCTCTAAATGAAAAATTGCAATCCTGGGCAGTCATCTTATACGAAGGTTATAAAAACTTCTCAAAGCATAAATGACAACACAACTCAATTATCATATAAAAGAAAATATCATGCCTCCTAAATGGATAAAAATTCCCTAACTTCTCAAAAATCATAAGAATATATTCAATATCATGTTAATCGTCACATTCATTTTGTACCTACCACATTAGAAAAATATTTCTTTCTTTACTCAAGGATATTTAATGTGGAGTTATTATTATTCTCAAAAATATGTCTGATCTCTATAGAATTTATATAATCCTAAAATATCCACATATCAGAGTAAAAAATGTGTCAATAATGAGGTATCGTTCATGTTTTTTTCAATGGATGACGGTTTTCAGGTTTTAAATGTAAAATAATTTGGGGGAGAATTGGGAGGGGTATGCTCTAAAGTGATGTAAATGCCTAAAAATAGTTTTTCTAAAAAAGGGTGTGCTCCTCCATCAAAAAAAAAATTAATTACCTATAAACAAATATTTATTAATTTGGGATGTTCACACTTGTAATTTTATAATCAATTAACCTCATCCCTATTTTCCCCAATTTGTTGCATTGTTTCTACTTGAATTCAGATATGGATTTCTCTTTCGAATCATGTTTTTGAGGAAAAGAGTGGCAGATTTTGATCTTCATAAATGGTGAACACCCATACCATATGTGTAATGATATTTTGGTCCACCCATCCATCTTAACATCATGAAATTTATTCCACCCAATCAATAATAAATATGGAACAACATTTAATTCTGCTCAGATAGATTCTTCAATAAAGAAAAATTTAACTCATCTTCTACCTCCCCCACACTTGAGTTCAACAATAATAATGCATTTAACTTCTAGATAAGGTTTTAAAGGGATAAATTTCTTAGAATGTGGATTCATAAGAAGTAATTTCATGGATAATATGTGATTAATAATGTTCAGATGAAAAGGTTGTCCAAAAATAGGGTTTAATGTGAATAGGGCTTTCAAAGTGGCTACTCAATCATACATGATGCATTCAATGAACTCTAATAGCATTGAAAATGAGTAAAATATCAATTTTGGGATCCCAAAACATGTCTTAAGACTCTAAAAAAAGATAAATTAACGAAAATGTCAAAAAGTAAATATAAACCTCTTTGGTTGTGCAAGATTTTTAATTTGGACAATACATGTGAACTTACATTTCACAATCAATCAATCTTCATAAAATGAAAATATAACAAATCGAGAAACAGATTACATTTATCAACAATTTATATTGTCAAATATTAAAATTAATAAATGATCTAACAATACAAATATTGTTTAAATTTTCCAATGTACTCAATTCTGCTCAAGAATCAAAAAAACAGACCAAAAAATGAAAGCATGAAAATTTTAGAAATAGAAAGACATGAAAAATAAAATAGAAGAACAAAAAAAATTCCTCAAATAGGTTGAAATCCCTCCCCCATAATTATTTCATTTACTACCCTATTTTTAACTCAAATCAGATAAATAAATGTTTCCCATAGAATTTAAATCGGGCTGCCAAAAAACTAAAGGAATGGAAAGAAATAACCAGATTGTTTTCAGTGGAAGCCTTGAGTTAAGCTCCTATATGGTAACAATATAAAACTATAAGAATGAGATGAAAATAAATAATAATAATATATATAAGTAAATATAAAGGGAATAAAAAAGGGATAATTCCCGGTTGACCCCAAGAAGAATCTTGGATTTTAACGCCCCTTGTCAGGCAGTTACAGTGGACTATCATCAATGAGTTAGGGGATTGTAACATCCCGCCCCCTACCATTGGATTGAGAGGGTGGAGGAATGATACCTAGAAATAAGCAACAATCCCTGGGCACCATAGGCTGGAAAAAATTCCTAGGGCTTCAGGAATCATTAGGGAATGATTTTCCCTTAAGATAAAATCAACCAACCAAACATGCCATTACCAACAAAACTATATGATACATGTAAAAAAATAAACCCAAACCATAAATACCAAAAGTCAAACAAACTATTTTATTACAAATAAACCCAAGGAAAATATCATATTTCCAAGTGGAAGACTATATAACAAGACATCAAAGAATTAGGCACCATATATAGATCCACACGAAGCTCCAAGCTCCAATCACCACAACCTCACCAAAGCATCATGTCAAACTATTAGAAAAATGAGATGCTTTACCCTTACCTGTGTCCTAGAATAAAACATCTAAAAAATCACCAAAGTTCCAAAGTAGGGAGAATTACTAATATTTAGTAGTATTTTACAAAATGAATTCCCTACACACACCACTAAGAATGAAATGTTAGCACATTTATATAAAGCAGTTTATATAAATCATTAAATAGTGATTCCATTTCCACAAGCCAGACATACCCTTACCGAGACATTTCAAACAAGGGAAATCCAATACTATGCCATTATCCATAGAAAAATTACACATTAGCCCAAAAAAATCCATCTTTCAAAGTAACACCCAACAAGGAAACCAAAATGGTAGGACTTTTGTCCAACCCATTCACTACATTTCTAACTAGTGGTACTTCCTAACCACTATCTATAATGGTGGATCCTCCATCCACTATCCATAAACATTTATTGTGGTACTTCCCACCCACATTCACACAATCGACACAAGCTATAAAACATAATCAGCCAACAAGAATAAATCACAAAGTCCACATAATAAGTACACCATCATTTCCAACACATGCCAATTCACTTCAATAAATCACACATGTATTGAAAACACCCTTTAACCAACATTCCATTCCCAACCACATTTAAAAATACAACACCTTTATTAAAAACCAACTTTCACAAAAAAAAATCATAATAAACCCCTACTGATTTCAAAATCAATATTTTTAAATCATACAACAAAGCCCCATTTTGAAATAGTAACTGTTTCCCCTAAAATCAATCAAATCATCACCAAATGGGTTTCTAATAGGATTCATACATCATTATCACAATTAATAATAAGGAAAATAGATTAATTTCAACCTAGGGTCCCTAATTCTAACCAAGTGGAGTCGAGAGAGAAGCCACCTACCTTTAGGGTTCTAGTGAAATCGACCCACGAGCAACCACACCACAAATACAGCAAACAAACCACTGAAACCACTCTAGACCCTCTTCACTATCATCCAAAATCCCTAAAAACATCACTTTAGGCTACAAGAACCCTATATCTACACACCAAAGATGTAGATATAGAAAATAGAGAGAGATATGGGAGAATAGATCTAGAGAAAACCAAAGAGGAACCAAGAGATGTGACTTACCAGGGGGGAAAACACCTTCCAAACACCTTGAAAGCCCTTACAATCAATTCCAAATTGAGTTGAAGATCCCCTAAAACCCTTTATAACACAAAATTCCAAGTGATTCTTGAGTGTGATGATGTTTGGAGCAAAATAGGTCCATAACAAATGAACCTTGATTTAAAAATACCCCTTTTATGTGGCCCCACAATTAGCCCGCAAAGTTTGGTAAACCATGCGATAATCGTGCTAGAGCCACTTCCTCAAGAGAAGGGGTCTCACACAGTTGTCTCGAACAGTTTGGAATACTGTGCTCAATCCTTGAAAATACCACTGTCTCCCACTGCATGGTTACCTAGGGAACCTGCACAGTTTTCCCTAACCGTTCTAAAACTGTGGTCCCCTAAAAGGCCTCTAAACTATTCCAAAACCCTTCCAAAATTGTCCTAACTCTTCCAAGCCCATCCCATGGACTTTAAATACATAAAAAGAATAAACAAAGGAAAAATTTCTCAAATTGGGGGTGTTAAATTCCCCCCACCATCAGACTTTCCATCCTCAAAAAGTAGAGAACCATCCCTTTGACGAAAGAGCTTGGGCCATTGTTTGGTCTTCTCATTATACCACTCCCAATCTCCTCCTAAATCCATCCATGCTTCCGGAAAACCTAAACTAAACCGATGCTTTTACTTTTCCAGATATTCTCCTACCTATCCAACTTCTACACTGGCATGTGCACCAAAGAATCATCTTGTTCATGATCAACATGATCCCAATGAATCACATGGTCTCGATTCAGCTGATAATTTTTCAACTATGACACAAGAAACACATTATGCGTAGCACTAAAACATAGTGGAAAATCCAACCGATAAGACACCTCTTTAATCTACTCGTGTATCTCAAAAGTCCCAATATACCTTGGAGATAACATACCGTACTTTCAAAACTAACAATGCCCCAACCTTGAAGAGATTCTAAAAATCCCATGATCACCCACCTAAATTGAATACAGACATCGATGATAGTCTGAATATGATTTCTAATGATTTTGATTTGTATCTGTCCTCTTTTTGACCAACCTGTTCATCGTAGTCTCTTGGACAAAGCTCGGTCAAATCATCGAAGTCTCACCCGTTTCCACCCAACATAGTGGATAACAACATGGATGCCCATGCAATGTATCAAATGGATACCCTTGCATTGAATCCCGATAACTGTTATTATTGGAGAGATCCACCAATGGTAAGTGCTCCTCCCATGAACCACCAAAATCTATCACACAATCCCTTAGCATATCCTCAAAGGTTTGTATCTTCCTCTCGGAATGTCCATCCAAATGAGGATGATATGCCATGGTCATCGCCAATTGTGTCCCAAGGTCATGTTGCAATGATTTCCAAAAACAAGATGTGAACCATGGATCTCTATTTGATAAAATCAAAACTGGCACACCATGCCTATTTACCACTTACCAGATATAGATTTTCGATATATCTTCCTCTGTATGAGATTTAAGAATTGGGATGAAATGGGATGACATTGGGAGCTGATCCCCAATAAGCCATATGAAATCATGCTTCCTTACTGTTCTTGGAAGAACTATCAAAAAATCCATTACTATCTGCTCCCATTTCCACCCTGGGATAGGTAAGGACTTTAACAATCCTGCTGGTCACTGATGGTCTACCATAATCTGCTGAAAAGTCAAGAATCTCAAGAGAAACTCCACCACATCTTTTTTCACATCAGCCCACAAAAAAATGTTCTTTCAATGCCTTATATGTCTTATGAATTCCCGGATGGATATCCCACATGAAATGATAAAAATACCTTAGATTTTCCTCCTAACAATCCACTAGTACCACCATCCGATTCCAAAAACACAAGACTGAACTCTCTTTCAGTTCCCAACCCTCAATGGTATCACCACCTTTGAGTTTGGACCTCATCGCCAAATACATGGATTCACATGCCTTTACCTCTTTAACCCAACCGACCATGCCAAGAACCAATGATACTAAAAATAATACCACTCTATTGACATGATCCTCACATTCCAACTGCATGTCGTCTATGACCGACATCAACTGTCACCGATCCGATTCCTGCTTCACCCCTTGATCACATGGTTTTATAGTTAATGTATCTATTACCTAATTTCCCATACATGGTGTGTACATTAAATTGAAATCAAACATATAGAGATATTCCATCCATCTCTTTTCCCTCATGTTCTAACCTCTCTGTGAGAAAATATTCTTTAAGATATTGTGATCAGTAATCATTGTAAATTTCTCACCGAAGAGATAATGACTACATTTTTAAAGAATAGGCCACTTATACCAACTAAAAATCATGTTTTGGGTATTTCATCCCATGAAACATCATGTTTCGTGAGCCATATGAAACCACATGACCCCCTGCATGAGAACACACTACAAACCTAATCCTGATGTGTTATAATACACCACATACCCTCACACTGGTTTAGGAAAAACCAGTATTGGTGCTAATTTAAGGTGACCCTTCAGCACTTAAAATCATTTATGTAACTTCTCATCCCATTTAAATTGGATATTCTTCTTTTTCAAAGGTGTCATTGGCAAAGGCAATCACGATAAATAATGAACAAAATGTTGATAATATCTATCTAGACTAAGGAAGCTCTATATCTAGAAAAAATTCTTTAGTAGTTCCCATGAGATAACAACCTCTATCTTTTATAGATCAACTAAAACACCTTTCTCAGAAATAACATGGCCAAGGAAATGAACCACCTGTATCCAAATGTCACACTTTAATAATTTGGCACACAACCGATGACCCCTCAAGATCCCAAACACTATCGCTAAGTTCTTCTCATGCTCTTCCCCTTTACTCGAATACACTAGTATATAATCAAAAAATTCCACCACCAAATAATATATATATCTCTAAAATATTTGATTAATCAATTCCATGAACATTGTTGGGGCATTCATTAGACCAAAGGGCATAACCACATACTCATAATGGTTATATCTACTCGTGAAAGCTATGTTGGGAATATCCTCATTCCTCACCATCAATTGATGATATCCTAACCTCAATTAAATCTTGGAGAACCATTGAGATCCCTTGAACTATTCAAAAAATCATTAATCCATGGAAGTGGCTATCGGTTCTTTATCATAACATGATTATGTCTATGATAATTAACACAGATCCACAGAGTTCCTTCTGAATTGTTAATAAACAACACATGAACTACCCAAAGAGACATCCTAGGATGTATGAAACCTTTGTTCTCAAGATCCTCCAACTTCACCTTTAATTCCCATAATTATGCTGATTCCTTTTGGTAAGATGGACGTGAGATAAGACAATTCCCCAGAAGGAGATAAATCGAAAACTCAATTTGTCTCATGGGTGGAAACACTGAGAATTCATTGGGAATGATATCTAAAAACTGATCCAAAACTTCTATAAGAACACTCTTCTTGACAACTTCCACTGATGCCAATGACAAATCCACTAACTGATACAAGATTGTGCCAAAAAATACTACCAACAAATCCATCGCACCCAGCTATTCATTATTCTCCCCTTTAAAGAGGTGTTTAACACCATCCTATATTGAAAAACTAACCATTCGCACAAAGGAATTGATGTGGGCCTTAAACATTGGAAACCAATCCATTCATAGGATTATATCATATGAATTTATCTCAAGCATTTAGAAATACCACATAAATTAAATGTCATCCAAAACTAAGCAACACACTCTATAAATGAATGCTTGACAGTCACTTTTTCCCAGAGGAGTTTGTAGTTTCAAAACAAAAGGCATAATTTCCACAGTTAAACCAAACAAATCATCAATGAGAGAAGAAAGAAAATAATGTGAAGCACCCGTATCAAATAAATATTTCATCTACATGGAATTTAAAAAAACCATACCTAGCACCATGGATGGTCCCGACTGATCAGCCATCAAAACCTATTCAGCTCCAAAAAACTACTTGCCACACTTTGCTCGTTTTTTCCCTGTTGAGGATCTTGGTGTTCCTCAAATAACCATGACTATCTTTACTCTGCTACTGAGGGGTATGCCACTGCCCCTATCCCGTCGAAGCATAAGACCCCCACAACCCCACATGAGAGTCCTGAATTCCCAACATCGAAGAATCCAGACAGTACCAATGAAATTCCCCATATTCTTACAGTAATGACATGATCGAGGTTTTGTCAAAAAATCCCTCTTGATGTGTCACAAAGAGCCACACTAAAAACATCTTGTCTTACTCCGAGGCTTCGGAGGAAGATTCACCGATCCTGCCATCAGATTCAAAGTCATACTCCCACCCTAAAAATAAGTGTCCCTTCTATTCTTGAACCTAGAGTTCGAGTTACCACTAATAGCTATGGGTACCAAAATACTTCCCCCAATAGATCTGTCTCATCCACTGTATCTCTATTAACCATTTCCGTGCAATCATTTATACACAGCACCGCTATCTTAGAATGAATTTCCCGGTTCAAGCCAATGTAAAAAACTCATGCCTTCAATGATGTACTAGCCAACACCATGGATGAAAAACTCAATATATTCATAAACTTAGCCGAATATTCTGTTACCTCTATGTTCCCTTGTTTCAAACTGAATAAATCCATTGTACACTAAATTTTGAACGTAAGAGGGTAGAATTGTTTATTAAAAAATCCCTCAAAACCCTCCCATGTCACACCTTGGTCTGTCCCATCTTGGACTACTAGCTCCAACCACTGAAGGGAATGATCTTCCAACATATACGTGGATAGTTTCAGTTTCATCTATGCCAATGTTCCTAAGAATTCAAATATCCAATTCATTCTATTCATCCATGCTTCAGCACTTTCTGGCTCCTAATCACTCATAAAATTGGGTGGATTATGCTTTTTAAACCAATATTTATGACCCCCATGCTTCGGTTCATCCACTTTATTCACACTTCCCATATCTTGGAAATTTCACACTATAAGTTTCACTAGCTATTGGTTCACTTGGGGCTTAAGTGAAACCACATTTTTAGTAGCTTCCTCAGGTTGGTCTCTACGACACCTACCCAATTCTATATCTATCAATACAAAAACAACCATAAGTCCCACTCTCTTAAGGAGGAAAGACATAAAATTTTGAATTTCAATTACATAACAACTATAATAACCACGATTTTTACATGTTCAGATTTCCCAAGTTTCATTATTCTGAAAAATCTACAATGTTTTAAAAATAAACCCATTTTCAAAATACAACTATTTTCCATGTTTCAAATCCTTTTGTTTTAAAACCTAAATGAGATTTTTCGAAATCCACATATTTATATCACCGCAAAAAACATTATACCCTAATGAAATATTCATCATAGAGGGAAGTAAATTATACCATGCATTCCATGCTCATCTCATTGGATACACTCATGAAAATGATATTTTCATTTCCTATAAGTGTCTCATAAACAATTATATACCCAACTCCCTAGTGACTTGAAGTTCAACATAAAGGATTAGATACGTACTTTTATTCTATACATTCCGTGTTCTAACAATATTGCGCCTTGATACCATCCCGACTCAAGGAATAGGCCAAGAACGAATGTCAACACCAAGACCAACAATCAATGCCAACGGACTGAACAACTGCACTCACATGAAAGCCAATGAACAAACAAATCAATACCACTTGTAACATCCCGCACCCTCCCACTAGCTTGAGAGGGTGGAGGAATTATACCTAGCCTTAAGCGACATTGAAAGGGAACGAAATGTTTCCAATAAATGACAAGGGCTTTAAGAATCATTGGGGAACGATTTTCTATTAAGACAAAATCAACAAACCAAACATTCCATTACCTACAAAACTACATGACACATGTCAGCAATGAAACCCCAGCTATACATACCAAAAGACAACCAAACTATTCTATAACAAATACCATAATCCAAATGTAACCAAGGAAAATATCAGAGTACCAAGGAGAAGATGACACAACAAGACCTCAATGGAATAGGAACAATCCATAGCTCCACACCAAGATCTATTCTCTAAGTACCACAATATCACAAAAGCATCATGTTGAACTGCTAGAAAAAATGATATGCTTTACCCTTACCTGTGTCTCGGAATATAACATCTTCAGAAGTACCAAAGTTCCAATGTAGGGGGTGAGTACTAATACTCAGTAGGATTTCCCAAAATAACTTCCATACACACACCACTAGGGAAGAACTGTTAGCACATTTATATAAATATATTTATATAAAACATTAAATGGTGATACCATTTCCACAAGCCAAACATAACCTTACCAATCCATGTCAAACAAGGGAAAGCCACAACTATGCAGTAATCCCAAGTACTATCACACATTATCCCAACAAATCCCATCTTGTAAAGAAACACACAATAAGGAAACCAAAATGGTGGAAATTTCGTCCAACCCATTCACTACATTTCCAACAAGTGGTACATCCCAACCATTATCTATAATGGTGGATATTCCATCCACTATATATAACCTTTTATAGTGGGACCACCTTCCCACTTCCACAAAATCGACACACACCATAACAATTAATCAATCAACAAGTATAAATTATTAACGCCACACAATATGCACACCATCATTTACAACACAGGCCAATTAACTTTAATATGTCACCCATTTAATGAAAACTCCCTCTTACTAACTTTCCATGCCCAAACACATTTCGATAAACAACACCTTTATAGAAAAAAATCTTTCAGAAAACATTTTTCATAATCCACTACGAATGATTTTTAAATCAACATTTTAAAATAACACAAGAAAGACCCTTTTTGCAATAATGACCAATTTTCCACAAAATCCCCAAAATAAACACCAAATGGGTTTCCAACAAGATTTTCGCATAATTATGACAATTAATATCAAGGGAAAAAAATTAATTTCAACCTTGGGTCACTAGTTCTACCCAAGTAGAGTTGATAGAGAACCCACCTACCTTTAGGGTTCCGGTTAAATCAACCCACGAGAAGATGCACCACAAATTAGGCAATCACACCACTGAAACTGATCTATATCATTTTACATATAATAAAAAAGACCAAAAAAATCACTTTACGCTAAAACAACCATAGATATACATACAACGAATATAGATCTAGAAAACCGAGAGTGAGAGGGAAGAGTATATATTGATAAAAACAATGAGGGAACAAGAGAGGAGACTAACCCGAGAGACACCACCTTCAAAACACATTGAAAACCCTTTGAATCACTTCCAAAATGAGTGGGATATCCCCTCAAACCATCAAGAACTAAAAATCGTGAGTGAGGATCAAATGGTAAGATGTTTGGAGTGAAATAGGTCATGATCGAGTGAACCCAGACTAAAAAATCCTCTTTTTAAGTGGCCACATTATTAACCCGCATGGTTTGGTTAACCATAACCTAATGGTGTTCCTGCCATGCCTCAAGACATAGGGCTCACATAGTTGGCTTGCATGGTTTGGAAAACCGTGCACAAACTGTGCGAAGCTCCTTGTATCCCCCTGCACGGTTACTTGGGGAACCATCACGATTTTCCCTAATTGTTCTCAGACCATGCACTCCTAAAAAGGCCTCCAAAAAATTCCAAAACCCTTCCAAACTCTCCTGAACTATTCCAAAATCATCCCAAAAACATTAAACACATAAAAAAAATAAAAAAAGGATTCATACCTCAAACCAGTGGTGCTAGATTGATGCAATTTCATTAATATAGAAATTATATTTCACTATTTCCATGAGTAAAATATGATTGTATATAACCCCAAATAAGATAAGAAAAATTACAACCCCTAATAAAGAGTAAATAAATAATTTGGGTTCAAAATTGGGTTGGAATATTAAATAGTGGTTCTCCTTGTGAACTTATGTGGGGTCATCATCCATATGATACGAAAGTTGTTGAAGATGTGGTAGTCACACCCCCACCATATTCTCCATCAATTCTTTATCAATCACCACCACTTGGGTGGTCTCTTTAATATCATACAAAGTATGCTCCACTTGTGTTGTATTAGAAATTTCATAATAGTGGAAGTTAGGAAACAATTCATCTTAAAAAATATTAAAACATGATGAATCAATTAAAAAATCTCCCCTTTCAAGTACGTTAGCTTGGAAATTGATCTCTTTAGAACATACAATAGGAAAATATATATCAATAGGTGCATTTTATTCATCATATTACAAATTAATATAGAGGAGGATAGTTTATGATTTTAAATATCATTGATGGGAAGATCAATTTTCATGTTATCTTTAACAAATGTATTCTGGGATTCTTAAAAAAATGTTGATCTCCTATAAGTATATCAACTGGAATGTTGAAATCATGGACACCCTCAAGTGATGGTTGAGTATGAGATGATATGATTAAATCCTTTAGAAGATCTTTTTCACCCTCCTTATGTTCTTTAAAATAAAAAATTATCCGTGAAATCTCTTCCAATACTCATTCAGGTTCAGATTCTGGCTTGGGTTTCTCATGAGAAGCATGCACATATTCATCTATGAATATTATTTGGATCTTAAATTTTTCCACTACATCACTAATTATTTGAATCTTTGATTCAATAGAATTGTAAATATCTTTTCCACCTAATATTGGTAAGTCCATGCATAAAAATTTGAATTTAAATACATCATGAACAAAGAATGTTTATTTTACTTTTTTCGAAGTTTCTGTTTTTTTTTGTGTTTTTTAAATGAAAGGAAAATTATTTACAAAATTTGGATAAAAAACCTAATTAAAGGCCACTTATCTCCTCATAAATGGCTCCAATTTGATGAAATGTTGCTGTACGTGCTCAAAGAACTATTTATAACTATGTGAAACACAGTGTCTAACCTCAGTCATTCTCTTGAGCTGCTTTTGTGGTCAAGAAATCACTATTACTAATTCAACATTTTTATTATATTATATATATATCAAATAAAATTACTAGAAATATATATTTGATAAATAATAATGAAATAATAAAATTAAATATGAAAATGAAATAAAAATATAATAAATGTCGATGAAATGATGTTAGAAAGAAATGAGACATTCCAGAGAGAATCACCCTGAGTGAACCTTCATTGCCTCTCAATTGGTTTCAAATTTACATAATGAACACACTCCATTGTATGTGTGAACATAATCCTATACATATGTTTTTGAATATATGGTGCTATAACTGATCACTGAGAGATTGCACTTTCACCTCCCCGATCGAGGGAAAATATTGCAGAAGTGAAAGCTATGCATCTGTTGGAAAGTAGAGACACAAAGGTGCCTTTCCCACTAAGTTCCTGCTTGGTATAAATATAAAAAAATAAGAAACATTAAAAATTATAGTTCAATGAATTGAGTTCAACACTGAATGAATCCCCTTGGAACTTCCTTGGGTTAGCCACTCAAGATCAAGATATTAAGAGTTCATAGTTGAAAGAAAATGAGGGAAGAATGAAAAGAGAGAATGAAATGGATATAAAGGAGAACACATAAATTAAATTATGAAATAAAATTACTGAATGAAAATAAAATAAAATAAAAAACTAAAATATGGAAAATGGAAAAAAAGTCTACCCCTAAGATTCCAACACTTTTTAAAGGAGATGTGGTACATTTTTATTGGAAAAAGATGTGAAACAGTTGGCTCAAAAATCATCTTCTGAAGGTATTCACGTGGGAGATGAAATTAATAATAGAATTTGAGAATTTGGTATTCTTTAAAGTTATTCATATATCTCAATTCCATCGACCAAAAAAATTGGAGCTTCATTGGACACGTTGGGAGATAGATATATCCAAATTACTTTTGATATTTATTCTAACCCGGATGGCTGTTCATATTCCAATACACCGAGTTCCAACACATTTATGGCCCTGATAATGAAATAACTATGTGTTTACACTTTAATAAAAGTTATTCCTCAATATTTCTTATTTCCCTATGTTGAATTTAATATCATTTGGTTTTTACATTTAATATATGGGGTACCATCAATAAAATTAGTCATATATGTGAATAGATTTAGTGGCTAGAATTATGAGCTTGATTTGGGCCTCCAACTGATACATTGAGATTTTGGTCCAGAAGGATAAAACGCATCCCATAGAACATAGAAACCTATAAAAAATGAATTTTTCAATTATGATCTGTTTAAAAATTGTTATGGCATAAATAAGAAAATAAATTAAAACTATTCAATTCAAAAAAAAATCCATTTTTTTAAATTATGCTAAAAAATAATTCAAAAACCATAAAATGTGACAATTTCTGTTGAAATAACACATTGGTGGGACTACAAAACATAGAAATTAAAAATAAAATAATTGAAAATATTAGTTATATCAGACATTTCTAGAATAATCTCTTAGGTTTCCTTTAATGAAGAGTACCTGATTCATCACATCTGGAAAGATGCTCAAGTGAAAGGTGTTCACCTATGACCCAATCTCATAGAAAAGACCATCCTAAAAATTTATCACTCTAGAGATCTCATTGGTAGAAAAATATGGCACAAAGATCTTTAGGTCAGTGAAACATCTATCATAGTCAATCACTGACAAGACCTCCTGTGTCAGATGCATGAACTCACAATCCTTCTCATACCTCAAGGTCTCTTGAGAGAAGTGGCTATGAAAATTCACACTAATGTCCTTACTAGACAATTCCTCTTACTACCTTACATTCTCCAGAATATCTCATCAATCCTTATTGGGTCCATGAATCATATATAGAGTAGGATTCAATCACCTATCAGTGGGTGTCTCAAGGTTCTTGAAGATCATCTGGGTCGACTCAATCTAGAACTCAAATACCTAGGGTATTCCCTCCCAAGTGAACATAGGTGGATGCATCAGCTGGAACTATCTTGTTATCTCAGTCATCTAAGGCATGGTTTCAACAATATCCCTTTCCATGGATCGAATGACCCTTAGGAAGATGTCATAAAGATGAATATTCATCTAATAGCAATGAGCTATAGGATACTCTGTCTTAGTTGTGTTAGGAATGTGTTGATTCCTACTATCCTAATGCTAAACTTGATGAAGATGATAAGGCATTTTTTTACCAGACAAACACACTCCATAGAACACTATCTGTAAACATGGTAAACCTCAATAGGTGACAAAAATATAGTTCCAATACTCCTAGTATTTCTAAAAATGGAATACAAGTACTCGACTTAACAATTCATTCATTTCCATTTATCAGGTATATCTGGATTCTTAGTTAATAGTTTATATAAGAAAGTATATCAAATACAATAAATTGTTCTATATCATAAACAATGCATGTAATGATAAATTTCTATGTGACTATGATATTGTATGAATTATCATCTCATTCCTTAAATTCCCATGAAAATAAATCTCTAGAAATTTTAACATCATGAAAAAAACACCACACAACATGTGAACCACCCTAGGTGAAATAAAATCAAACTGTAATAAGGGAATAACCCCAAAACAATCCCCTCCCTAGGCACTTTGATTTTCCTCTATTCATTGGTTATATACTCCCATGCACAAGATCATTACAATGTCCCAAAACATCCTAGTCTCCTTTCAACCTTTCATAAATTGTAAATAAATAGAGAAGAAAAACTTGATCCTTTGATTCCACTTTGTAACTTCCTAATATTAGTAACTCTCTCATGTGGCCAAATTAGGTTAGTTAAGGGACCTCAAGCATTTATCCTTGTATGCCAGAGGTTTTCAACTAGGATAATAGGTGTGATGAATATTTTGGGGAGACTATACCCCTTGGTTCATAGTTACATCACAGTGGAATAAAATAAATAAATAAATAAATATAAAATTTAGAGAAATTGTGGATATAGAGAAACATAATAATGTGTAGTAAAAGAATAACCAAAAAATAAAATAATACTAAACCATGTAATGAATGAATGATATGTATAAAATGTAAAAAAATAATAAAAATAAAAGAATCAAAAAACACAAATAAACTTAGAAAACCCACTCTCGAACCCCGTACTGGTCCCTTTTCTAAACCCCAACCCACACAATAAGCAATAATACTCAACATGGTCCCTTTAAATTGTCAAAACCTACATCTACATAATCTTATCAGGTACCAAATGGCTGTCCAAATAGGGTGTGATTAAAAACTCAGAAGTTTAACACCACCAAGTCTAAATAAACTAGTCTGATAACAAGTTCATGCAAAACTGTCCAAATATGTATGTTAACTAATCAATTAATATGATACATAAATCAACTAGCTTTAGTACCATGCTAGAATGTCTCAGAACATGTAACACAACCATTCCAACCATAACCATAAACCATGGAATAATTAAACCATTGAGAAAAACCATATGTATAATAATTTTAGCCTCTATAAAAAGTACATATATATTATTATTTCACCATCAACTATGTAAATCCCACTATATATTCATTTTAACATCAAACTCAGCAGATCCCTATGTATAATCATTACAACATCTCTGGGAATAGCCCTATATATATACATTTTAGTATCATAGTAATAGCCCTATATATAATCATTACAGTATCACAAGGTATATCCCTATATATAATCATTACAACACCACCGGTCATATACCTATATATATGCATTACAATATCAAATTCAAAAAGTCATAATAGAAAGGATATATGAGTATCACATCATAAACCTTAATGGTAAATTATGAAAACTAGATTTTTTATTTCAATTAATTTTTCATTTATATATCAATTATCAATATTTATATCAATATGCAATAAACTTTTACCAAAGTGATTCTATATCATGAAATCACCTGAAATATCAAGTCATGATAAACACACTTTATTTCATTAACCAATTCATTATTAATCTGAGGTCTTCTCATCGTATGGGTAGCCACAAGGTAGTTTGATAAATCACTAAATATAATGGGATCCATGGAAGAATCTAGTCCATGATTTATCATCCTTAATCATTCAACTAAATAATGTTCACATCATGGTGGTTCAATCACAATATTGCACATATTCAATAATTAAATAGACTATATGGTTATGTTTATATGCCTACCTATATTCGGTGATTTCGAAATGATTCAAACTGGAATCGATAATAAGAAAAGAGGTGAGTAAGATCAATATAATGAACGTAGATTACAAAAAATGTGATAAAAACCCAAAATAACTTGTTCTAATATATTTTCACCATAATGATAGAGAGTAATGTAAGAGTGAATAAATACACATACAAACAACTTACTAAGAATTAGATGTGTAATCAGGAAGTCTAGGATAGAAGAAAGGGATCCAGAATCAACTGGATGACATTAAGATTTGAGAAAAGATATGGCTGCACTAAAAAAATAAAAAACATATGAACCACTCTATTATAACAATTAGAGAAAATAAATACATGGAATTTTACCCTCTTTCATGTTAGGTATTTATTATTTATGAGCTACAAAAAAAACAAGTTTCCCAGGATTAATTTAACCTTTATTGAACATCAAATGCCATGTAATATATATTCACAATGTATAACCAGTTCATTCCATGAACCAGTTCACAATATATACACATTTCATGAAATCTATCCAGCAGTAGTTACACTACATGTCATATATTCAGACAATATGTAAATTCCCTGTAGACATTATTAATCCCCCAAATCCTCAAAAGTTCTTAAACCACTTCAAACTAATTTTAAATGTATATAAAACTCTCCTAAACCTATCTATCATGTCTATTCTTGGAATCCAATAATTCAAACAAACATACATCCTTGAACTTTAGGTCATTTCCTTAAAAAAATATTCGTCTTAGAAAAATACTTAGAAACCAATTTTTAAAGAAACAAATCCAAAAGGAAAGAGGATAAATGAAACTAAAAGTGGGATGTACATGGAAGAAAATGGGATCATGAAGAAACAATTGGGTTTCCAATAATTGATTAAAATTAACCTGTGGATTTTTATGATAAGATAAAAATTGATATTGATAGAAAGGAATAAAATATTATTCATATGTATATTTCAAAAAAATGTTTACATGAAGGTTATGGGTCACAAAATAGAAAAATAAATAGGGATAAACTTGAAGTAATTTCAAATGAAATACCAATGTAAAGGAGGAAGAGTTATAAATATAGGGAAGAAATTTCAAGGATATCAGAATGATAGATGAAGAAAATATTGATGTATACTTCACTAGAGTCAATTATGTTGTGTTCAATATCAAATTTCTTAGAGATATCTTGGAATATTCTTTTATTTTCAAGAAACTCATGAGAAACTTCCCTAACAGGTTTGACTATAAAATATCATCCTTGTAAGGTAAATATTATTTAACTCTGAATTAATTGAATAAATATATTATTTCTAATGTAATGATAGAATATACAATATTGAAAAATAATATCAATCATTAAGTGGATTTTGATTCTATGAAAAATGTTAAAATCCAAGAATCTTATAATTATAATATTTGTGAATATTTAGATAAAGAATATGGTGAAATGAAAGAAAATATCATGTCTCTTATCTCTAAAAACAATCTAATAGGTAGAGGAATGTATGGAGACAAACTTACACTAAATTTTTTCAAGTGTGGAGGAATTGGGAAATTTTTATTGTATTTATCCAAGTAGAAATTTGGTGAATATACACACCATTATGAAGAAAAACCTTGGTAGAATAATTTTAAAAAAACTTAAAAGGACCATAATAAGTACAACAGTGGTAAAAAAAGTTTTTTGGAAATAGAAGAAGCATGTTGCGTAAGAAAGTTGAACCAAAATCTATTGAAGACAATTATTTATAAGATGAATTTTTAGAGAAATGAAGATCCTGGTTTTTCAAATGTTGATAAAAAGGTATATTACTAAAATATTGAATAAGAAGAAGAAGGTTTCAAATCTCACCAAGAATATCAACTCATATTAGAACTTGTAGAATGTAATGTGTAGGACACAAAAATCAAGGAAAAAATCTGAATCATGAAGAAATAATGTCGAAATAATAATGATGGATGGAAATATTTTCTTATATTATAATATGAGTATATTAAAGAGATTATAAACATCAAATTGAATGTTTTTGAATAAGGAAATATGGTGGAAAATTATTGTAAGAAACATTCTATTAAGAAAGATGAGGTTTCTAGAACTCAATAAATAATTACAACGGTTAAAAGTACCTTTATAAAAATGAATAAATATTTTAACATGGAATCATAGATGAAATTTGAATCATATCAAGTTGATGAGAAATATCATTCCCAGAATTAGGTGAAATCCCCACCTACTAAATGCAAAAGTTCATTGGATTTTTCTAACAAAGCTGGTGTTTGAAAAAAATGGGAAATCTTGGATTGGGAAAGGATGTGACAGATCTATAACATAAAAATAATTTTAGAAAAACCTCTATAATAATTTTTTCCCATGTTTGGAAAAAACAAAATTAGATAGATTTTAAGAACCTTGGAAATTTGATTACGTAGAATGATCATATTTCTATACACAAATGTTATTTAGGGCATATTATTGGTGTTATGGTATATTTGGCCAAAAATATTACAGTTTTTGGAAAAACATGTCACTTACTAGGAGAAGGCATGAAATAGGGGGACACAATAAAAGATAATTAACTAACTTCCCTAAGTCATAGAATGTTGGAAAACCAAAATCTCAAGATGTTAGAAAATCTGCAATGCAAAATCAGTTTGGATTCATGGAGGATGTTTTTTGGAAAATGTTAATAACTAGGTCACTTTTATAATGAATGTATGACTAATGTTTTGAAAAAAATTATTATTATAGAATAGAAAGAGAATATAGAATAAAGAATGTTGAGGGAATTTTTTTTTGAGACTACTCTAAATGTAAGAAAAAGGAACAAACCACGGATTCTTGATAGTGGTTGTACCTCACACATGATAGGAAATAAAAATATTATTAAAAATGATTTAAATAACGAATGAGAAGAAATTTATTTCATAAATGGAAATCTGTTAAAAATTATAAGATTCATTAAAGAAGATATTTAGGTTTAAAAAACTAATTTATAAAGGATTTTTTATGTATTGAAGTTCTCAATAACAATTTACATAGTATGAGATAAAATTGTTATAATGGGAAGGATGTAATTTTCAGAAAATATTCATACATCATTACAAGTGTGTAGTATTATAAAGTTGATACCATGAGAGAAGGAACGAATAAAAATCTCTTCCAAATTAGAGATCTTCGAAATATATGTTATTTGGGTGTTAAAGATGGGAATAATTTGTTGCATCACAAGCTCAGACAACCTGGCCAAAAATAATGAACCAAATTTATAAATTATATTTTATATTAAAATTTACAATGTTGAAATGGAAATAAGATAATGTTTTTAAAACCTATTGTAAATGGAATATAAATTGTAAACTCTATAAGAAATTTGAAATTCAATTAACAAGACCTCTTTATATTATTCACCTGGATTTTTTTGGGATGCTGCTACATTATTCGATAGAACGGTATTTTTTTACTTTGTAACTTTTAATGATGATTTCACTCAAATAACCAATATTATGATGCACAATTCACACGTAGTAGAAATGATCATATTTTTTAAAAGGGAAGTTGAGAGGGAAATGGGTGTTTATATAATGAAGTTAAGAACTGATAATAGAATGGAATGCACACGAAATGATTTCAAATCATATCTAAAGAATCATGGAATCAACCACCAATATACTGATCCTTACATCCCTCAAAAAAGTGGAGTAGGGGAAAGTAAAAAATAGAAGCTTGCTGGAAAAAATGAAGAATCATGGTGTGAGAATATAATTTTTTTTGTTTTTTAGAGAGAAGCTGTTAGTAAAATTGTAAATTTTAAAAACGGAAGTCGGTTATAAAACAAATCCAAAAAAACTCTCTATTAGATGTGGTATCACTACTACTAAACATGCCTTTAGCATTGCAATAATTTATTACTGCAAGAAAATTATTCTGATAAAGTCAATCTTTATTAGTGAAAAAATAATGACTGATAAAGGGTGTTTCTTATTAGCACTAAAAGAAGTGCTAATAAAGGCCACCATTTATCAGTGCTTTTTTAGGCTGATAAACGGTAACATTAGTCAGCACATTATTTTAGCACTGATAATGGTAACCCTTTATCAACACTTTATTTGTTGCACTGATAAAGGCCTAGAATGATATGAAAAATAAAACAAATAAAAATAGAAAAATTAAAAACTCCATTAATTAAATAATTATTTTTAAAAATGTATAAATAGAATATATATATATATATATTAAAAAAATATAATATATAGTATATATTATATATAATGACATGTAAGAAGAATAAAATATAATAATTAAACAAATAAGAATTTAAAATGAATCAAAAAAATATCAAACTTTTTATTAATTAAATAATTATTGATAAAAATGAATAAATTTAATATAAATATATATATAAATTTTAAATATTAATAAATAATATTATATATATATAATTAATAAATTGTAATAATTACATATAAAAAATTAAAAAATTAAAAAAATATTTAAAATTTTATTAACGAAAGAATTATTAATAAATATGATTATGTATAATATATATATTATAAATTGTAGTAAATAATATATATTAAATATAAATAAATATAAAATGAATAAAATGTTAATTAAAATCATTTTATTGTCTTATTTATTTTTTATGTTTTTTGAGTTTTCAATTTAACATATATCAAACGTCATGTGTTAAATTAATTTCACATAAATGTATATATGCAATTAATGAATTTATATATTCAAACACGTAAAAAAATACATTTACACAATATATAGAAACACATACAAGTAATATTGATTTAATTTATTCAAATATTAGTTTATTTTAGAATTTCATTATAACCTGATACATTTAATATATTATGTTTTTAGTCTATCAATTTTATTTATTTATTTTTAATACTACCATTAGGTAATTATTTTTAATATTTTTAATATTTTTTGTTTTATTTTTGAATTTGATCATTTTCTATTATTTATTAATATGAATTTATTTGTTATGTTTTAGTATCTTTAATATTTATTCATCCACTTCAACATATATACATATATCCTAATTTTTTTAATAATTTATATTTAATTAATAAAACAAATCAAATTTTTCAATATTTTTAGTGTATACTCATTTTGAATAATTCAATTTCACTCATTTTTAAATTTCATGTACTTAATATTATATCTCCACAAAAAATGTTAAATATATATTTGTAAATAAATATATTTAAAAATGTATATTTAATAAATTTATAAATTTAAAAACTTATAACTATTATAAATAAATAATTATTATTTTTAAGTAAGTATTTATATAATTATAAATAAATAATTAAATATATTTAATAAACTATAAAATAATTAAAAATAATTATAATTATAAATCCTTTATCAGTGCTACAGATTTAGCACCAATAAATGCTATATTTATCAGCACTTTTTTAGCACTGATAAATATCGATCTTTATCGTGACTAAAAGAGAACTATTAATAGTCATATTTATCAGTGTTAAAACATTAGCACTGATAAATATCCCCTTTACTAGTGTTGATCAATTTAAAAAATGATAAAAAGCTTCTTTATCAATGCTTTTCTGAAAGATCTTTTAAAAGTGTCCCCAATATATATTAAATAACTCTAACCATGACTCAGTCACACACGTTTCTAATGCTCTCTCATAACTCCTCCACTACCAACACGACTTCTCTACATTATCTCATATTAATTAAGTCTTGAATCTAATGTATGCTATTTTCTACTTTTCCTCTATTGTTTTATGATATTTTGGGTTCCATGTTTTTCATTATTGCGCTGTTCTTAATCATGATGAACCCTACATCTCATATCATCACTACTAAAATAGAATGAGGGGATATATTTCACATTTTTCATCTATATAAAATCATTTGGTTGAAAGGGAAGAATGTTTTCATTTGGAATGGTTAGTCAACATATCTTTATGGGACTACATGAATAAATAAAATAGTTTTTTTACCACATGCTACTGCAAAGGTAATTCCAGTTTTATAAAAGGATAAAACTAGGTTTAGTTAAACATTTAAGTGGTTAACCCATTTCTCAAACATCTTTTCTATATCCCTTAGCATTGATTCAAGGATTTAGTAATTGGGAGGTGTGTCTGAGGTGATGTGATGACCTGAATTGGGAACTATTTGGGTATACAAAGTCAGAAATTTTACAAAATGGAATCAGAGTGAAACTAGTGATATTGGTATTGATTATATCCAAAAAAGGAAAAAATTTTCTAGATATAAGAAGTAATCCATTTATATGTTCAGATAGCATAATTATGTTGGATACTTGAGTTACCAAATGAATTCTAGGTTGGTTTTTGTTTATTATTTCGTTGACCTATCTTCTTGAGTCTCATGCCTCTTATTTATGAGTTGATATGTTGGAATTGGTAATAATATATGAAATTTCATGTTATAATGTGTCTTTTTTTCTATAATCAATTAGTAATTTTTATTAATAGAAACATGAATAATACATAAAGAGTAAATTCTTTTTTACTTATTATTGATGATTAGGTTTATATAACTTATTAATTGATTGGGTTTATTCAGTAACCCCATTTATTGAAACTATTAGTTATTTTTTTCATACTTATATATAAAATAATGATTATATAAAATTTTATATTATATATAATGTATGAAAAGACTTATTAAAAAAGAACTGAATGAGAGAGAGGGGAAGGGGGTTCACATTTAATATACCTTAATTTTTTCCTATTTTTGAAATAATATTATTTTTTGGAAGGGGGAAGTAATGCGAATCTCGATATTAATATATAATATGTCACAAATCTAACCCCTATATTTCCATAGGAAAGAGCCAATGAACATACTATATAGTATATAACTTATATTGATCCTCATTTCATAGAGGTAATTGTAGATCTACTTCAAGCTACGTGGTAAAATTTTGAATGACGGGAAGTATCTATGGTTCGTATAAGATTTTATGGTAATATATCATATTAATAAATTTAGGATTTCATTTAATATATTCATTTAATTTTTAATAGTAAAAAAATTCAAGATTATTATTGATCATAAGTTGTAAAATTCAACCTTTTAATGGATGTATGTCATTAGAGGGAACTTATGGTTGATTAAAAAATATCCAAAACAAGAAGGTGAGGAATCCATGAGTAGATAAAAGTGGTGTTGAATGTAGTTGGTGGTCTGAATAATTTCTTAAATACCATTAGAGTGGAGGAATTATAATTACTCTTCAATTGATGAGACTTTTTGAGTGATTCCATAAGTATAAGTTCCTAGGATACTTTAAACCTTATTACCTATTTGATGTGAAACATTTCTATCGATGTGGTTAGTTGGGGAACAACCAATGGTTCTTTTGAGCTATTTCTTATAGAAAAGGTCATTATATATGATTGGTATATCATTTATGGCATAGTAGACTATGAATAATGCTATACATGGTTCTTCTATAGTGATAATTACAATCCTAATATATTATTCTCTTGTTGATGGTCTTAGGATACAAAATATTTCTATTTTATATTTATGAGTATCTAATATTTTATCGAGGATTGGGAATAGAACATATTTATAATGTTATTAACATCAATATTCTCTATAATTAAACAAATAAAAAAAGATTAATCAATGTAAATTTTATTCAGTAATGGTTGGCATAAGTGGGTATATCTTTCTGAATTGAAAGTAAAAGTTTCCTCAAAGATGATGAGTATTGATACACCTAGATAAGATGGATCTAATATGTGGTAGATTTTTAAATTGAGATATAATAATGGGTATATATAGTCATCTTAAATATTTTTATATCATTATTACATCATATTTTGATTTTAATTTTCATATAAGACCACTACGAACTGCATCTCCCTCTGTTGATTTGAAAGAAGAATAAAACACATAATAGTTTTAAGAAACATAAATATCATTTCATAAAAAAGGCCATGGGTTCAAAAATAAGGTTATGTAAATAATGATTAATTTTGGTAATATTGATATACAATACAATACGCTCCATGTATAAAATTCCACAATTGCATGCATATTGTTTGATTATTGCTACAATCTTGAACATAGATAAAATACTTCAATACAAAAACACGAATAACCTTCACTTCCCTTATTTAATTTTTCCTCAAATTTTTTTTTCTTTCCACCTCTTGATGATGGATTGAACCCCATATTTTAATCAAGAATTGCTACCATCTTTGGAATGATATAATTGTAATGTTACAAAATACATTTTCTATTTTAAAAAATTATATAATGAAAAGTATTTTTAAATTTCATTATTATTTGTAGAATTAATATATTTTAGAATATTTCCATAATAATTTTTACTTAATGGGCGATGGAAAATCCCATAGAGTCTTCTAGAGTTTTCTTATGAAGTTACATTATAGGTATGCTGAGGGGAAAATAATGCCTCACCCACCACATAGTTACACACACATTATAAACTAGGAATCATGGACTACTTTCATAAATCATAAAAATGATAAATCATTTTAAGTGCATTTCACTTGATAATATATTATTTGTAATTTTTCATTTTATCCAACATGATTCAAAATTTTTAAATTATGAAACAATAATAGAGTGTTGAAAATAAACAACGTGCAGAAAAATTGATGTACCCCTATCACAAAAGAAGGATGGGGTACATTTCATTAGAGGAGAAATTGGTATGTATTTTAAATAAACAATAAATGTTTAGTTATGTAATATGTAACAATATATATTACTTTTTTTATATGCAGATGATGAATCAAAATATGAATCTACCTCCACCCTATGTCATGTGTTATGGATGGAGGATCATGCAAATAAGGTGGGTAAATTAATAAATGAAAATAACAAAATTTTATGGGAAGCTTGTAAAGTTTGAAATAATTGTAATTAGTTATTATATAAAACAATATTACATTAAAATATCTATTTAAGTTCATAATTGTTTTTATTTTTGAGGCACAATAATTGACAATGACCTTACCAGAAGAAAAACAACTTTTTGTAGCATAGAAGTGGATTGAAAAATATGGTTCCTTAAGAGAATTAGGTTTTAGAGTCTCTCCTAAAAAATATTGGGAAGATAAAACCAAATAAAGAAACATATAATATTACAAGATGATTTCAGAGACAAATAGACTCACTGAAAGATATTATTTTTTGGTCTGGTTTGGCAGAAAAATGTATAATAAAGGACCAATATAAACCGATGGTGAAAAAGTTCTACATATAACACAAATGATCCCACTATCATTGAGGATATCCACCCCCAACTGCATATGGTACCCAAGGTAATAAATTTTTTCATTACACCTTCTTGTAAATGTGAATCAAACAACTTCTAATCACATTATATTACTAAAATTTTGTAGGTTGTAGTTTTATGTGATTTGTGTCTATAAACACCCATGTACCTCCGTGTTATGATGGCTAAAATTTATAATATCTTAGGATAATATATACACAATAAAAAAATCCGAAAATATCACATTATTGTGGGGATTTATGTATCTTATGAGATGACTGTTGAATTTCCTATTCCACTTGATAGTCCGAATATTACGATGGGAGAAGCTGGTATTAGATATTTCATAGCATGACCATCTAATCTTATAAATATACATGTGTAATTTATTTAGAAAAATCATATGAAAACATGTTATAGTTGATGAAAAAGTTTATGAAGAATGGTATGATATTATATATGAATAAAGTAATGAAGAAATGAAAGATAGAATAGAGAAAATCTATTGACATGATCAAGAAAACAAAATGACTTCTAGAGAGTAACTTTGATCCAGTAGTTCCATAGAAATATTAATTATGATTAAATATTCATTTAGCGATCACATTTATAGATAAAACTATGTCTTCCATTGATCATTAAGAAGAAATATATGGATTTTCAATGAGAGACGTAATTGGTCTTGAGAGTCTAAATAAGATTCTAAAGTATGAATTACTGGGCATCTCAGTTGTAAATACATACATAAGGTACATTTCCATAATATGACTATCTAAATAGTGTGATCATATTTTATTAAAGTTAGTACCAATTCATATTTTTCCTTGGAATTTATATCACAACTATATAAAGGGAAGATATTTGGAATCATGATTTTGATTCGTTAATGTCTGTACCATTTCTATGCTAGAATTTACTTTAGAGAAAAATCAAATTGAGAAGAATAAATATCATTTACTCCATGTGTTCAATCAAAAATCATTAGACTATATAATATTTCTGATGCCTACAATGTAAAGTTAAAACTATAAAATCTATTAACATAAAATATTTTTATCTTTTTCTAATTACTTAATTGTTTTTTGTTTTTCAGGGCACACTAGATGCTGATAATAGTCAATCTGGACCCCATAAATATATATTTTTTTGGATCCAATGCTTGGATATGCAACCAATCTAACAGAGTTGATGTGTATTGTGAACATGTAATAAACTACAATCAAACTTTTACAGATAAAATTATAATTATATATTCATTATGTGTTTTAACAAGAATTTTGTTATGATTGATATGTCACTCAATACATACTAGATCATGGAATAAAGTCGACGTTTGAAGGGATTATGCCTGTGAATTACTATAAGTGGAAAAATTAGATTATATATATAATTATTTAACTATCAAAACATATAAAAAACATTTACTTATTTTGGTCAATGTTTCTACAGAGTTTGAAACAAGATAATGAAATCAATTTTTATATTATGTTTAAAAATATATGAGAGAAATAATAAATCATGAAAAGGCCAACATCCCTCAACAGGTAATTTTCAAATCTAATTCCAATTTCATTAAATATATTTTATAATAATTTTTTGGTTTAAATTTTATTTGTACGATCAATATTAATGGCAACCTAGTTACTCAAAAGTATAAATCAATTTGTTTAGAGATGAGTGGGAAGTGTGGTTTTTATCAGAATGTATACCGACAACAAATTTAGGTGAATAATTGCTATGTTTGTGATGTAGTATGAGTTACAACCTTCCAAATATATTTTGGGTGTGAATAATCAGTGTTAGAATTATTATATATTATTTTTCATCTCTTTTTCAGGGAGAAGAATAATGGATTAAATAATTTTTTTAGAAGCAATAACCTGTAAACAATAAAATTGTTGGGAAATCACAGAGACGAAGGCGGAGGCAGAGGCAGAGGTGGAGGTGAAAGAAGAGGTAGAGGAAAAGGTGGAGGCAGAGTCTAAGGTAGAGTTGAAGTCAGAGATCTATGTGGAGGAGGAGGCAGAGGTGAAGACTACAGTGGAGACCAATGTAGTGGAGGATAAAAAGAGGTGTCTTTCAAATAATACAATTGTTGGGCAATCAAGTAGAATGAGAATCATACCATGATTTTTTTGAGAACAATTATTTAAAATTGAACAAAAAAACTATAAATTAAGATAATATACATATTTAAATTATTTCATAATTCATTTGTTATGAGTATGAATCAATCTCGTGTCAAACCCAAACACAATGCCAGACGTATGGCTCAAAGTGCATGTTTCCAATTTAAAATTACATTTTATTAAAAAACATAAGTTCTACACTGTAAACTAATGAAACAAATTACTATTGTTTTGATACTTTGGGAAAATAATCCATGAGTAATTTGGGACATGTAGCAATCAACATCACCTCAATCCGATGCACGGTGTGATCGGTATGAATCTTGGTGCATATTTTTATTCAAAATGGACATTAATTTTACAGAAAAAAACAAATAACATATTAAAAACTAAGAAAATACTTTTATATTATTTTGATACTTTCAAAAACTGATATATATGTCATTTTTGACATGTATGAATTAGTCGCGCCACAATCTAACGCATGGTGTTACTAATATGGTGTCGAAGAGTCTGTTATTAGGATAAAACTAAAATTTTAATACAAAAAATCCTCACTCACTGAAAATTGAGAAACCAAACTCGGATTGTATTGATAATTTGGGACACCGATCCATAATTCATTTGGGATGAGAATGAATCAATATCATGTTAAAACCATACATTATTCTACCTATATGGCACAAAGTTCATGTTTCAACATTAAAATGAAATTTTATTTAAAAATACAAGTGGAACACTAAAAACTATGGAAACAAATTATAATTGTTTTTATTATTTATGAAAATGATCCATGAGTGATTTTAGATGTGTATTAATCATCCAAACCAAAATATAACAAATAGTGTAACCGTTATGACTCCAAATCTATCTTTTTATTCAAAATATGCATTAATTTTAGTTAAACAAAATCTGACATACTCAAACCTGGGAAAACAATCTAGGATTGTTATGGTAAATTTGGAAAATTATTCATTTTTCTTTTGTGACATTTAGGAATAATCCACACCTTAATACAACACTTAGTGTGGCAAATATAGTGTCAAAGTTTCTATTATTAGTTTAAAATTGACATTTAAATGCAAAAAAAAATCACTCATATAAAACTAAGAAAACATGCTCGGATTGTCTTGATAATTTGGAAAAAGGATTTATAATTAATTTGTGACCTGTATTAACTATCCGCATGTCAAAACTACAGATGATGACACCATATTGGTTTAATGTTTCTGTTTCCAGTTGAAAATAACATTAGAAAAAAACTCAAGTGGTATACTGAAAACGAGAAAAACATTCTAATTGTTTTAGTAATTTAGGACAACGATCCATGAGTCATTCTTGAAGTGTATCAATCAACCTCATATCAATCTGACACATGGTGTAACCTCTATGACTCCAACTGTGTCTTTATATTTAGAATTGACTTTAATTTTAGTGAAAAAAAACGGTCATACTCAAAAATGAGAAAAAACATTAGGATTGTTTTGGTACATTAGGGAAAAAAATATGTCATTTGTAAAATTTAGGAATAAAACACACCTCAATATGATGCACAATGTGACATGTTTGTATCAATGTATCTGTTTTCTGTTTAAAGTTGAAATTTTATCAAAAAATAATAATTAATCACTAAAAACTGTGTTAAAATTCTATTATTCTCTTGATATTTTGGGAAAATGATTTATAATTCATTTATGACATGTATGAATCAGTCTCGTGTCAAACCCACACATGATTCCACCTGTGTGGCTCAAAGTTCATGTTTTTAGTTTAAAATGATATTTTTGTAAACTACACAAGTGGTATACACAAAACCAACGTTTTTTTTATTTTTATACTTTAGTAAAATGACCCTTGAGTCATTTTGGATGTGTATCAATCATCCATACCTAAGTCCGTTGTATGGTGTGACTGGATTTACTCAAAGTGCGTATTTTTATTCAAAACTGATATTAATTTTAATAAAAAAACAACCGACAGACTCTAAATCGAGAAAAGTCATTACTATTATTTTTTTACTTTATTAAAATGATCTATATGTTATTTGGGATATTTATTAATTAGTTAAACCTAAATTAGACACATAGTGTGGCTGATAAGATCCAAGTGTGCATTTTTATTCAAAATTTTTATAAAATTTTTATTAAAAAGGCACATAATATACAATAGTGTTTTGTTTTACTCGTATTTGTTTTAGATATTTTATTTCAATTGAATTAAATATTTTAATCTTAATTTGTTAATTTATTTCTATTTCTGGTGGTGTGGTGTGTTGTTACATCACAGCGAACAAGTTTTTCGTAATGTAGTGTGTTTTAGTTTCACACTTCAGTTTTCACCTTTATCTGTGCCAGTAAATGAACTGATAAAGATAGCCTTTATCAGCACATGTATAGGTACTGATAATCTAATCCTTTATCAGGGCTTTTTAATGCACTGTTAAATTTACCTTTATCAGTGCTTGAAGAAGCATTGATAAATCATACTTTTATTGGTACTTTTTAAAGTGCTGATAAAGGAATCTTTATAAGCACTAAATAAAAGAATCCATAAATGATGTCTTTTATCAATGATTTTATTTGTGATAATAAATCTTCCTTTTATCAATTATTTTCTTTCATTGATAAAATTCTTGACCTTTTAACCATGTTGAGGTATTGAGCGCTTTTATAGCGCTGATAACGGCAAATTCTAGCACCATTAAAGGCGTATTGTGTAGTATTGTATAAAAAAACATTAGTGAAGTAATTAAAGGTTTTTTGAATTCTATATATACTGAATATCAAATATTTAGATATTTTAAATTTTTATGAAAAATATAAGGGTGAAATTTTCATGGGATATTCATCCAACAGAAGGAGTTATAACAGTTGATTTTTTACAAAATTTGGTGGATTTCCATGATATAAAATTTCTTAAAAATAAAAATTCCTTAACAAATGTTGTTTCCAATTTTATGGAAGATAAATTTAACAATTATAATAACTATTATAGAAGTAAAGATAAAATAGAGAAAAACCAGTTACATAAATATTCATAAAAATCATGTAGTGAGGAATGTGCAGGAGGAAGAAAAACTATGAAATTTCATACCCTATAGAAACATGTTGAAACTAAAAATAAACATGAAAAAAAAAGCTCCAACTCAAACCAAAATAAAGTCGAGGTTATAAAATTATACATCTCTCATGTCCTTGGTTTAATTGGAATCAATTTTAGATTCAACCAAACATAATTATTTGGTTAATACTATAAATTAAGTGTTGGATCAAGTAATAAAATAATCCTGGGAACTTGTTCGTTGTCCAGTATAAAAAATTTTATTTAAAAAAATGGGTGTTCAGAAAAAAGTTGACTAAATATGTGGAACATTCAATAAAAAACATGACTTGTTTGTAACTTCTATTCACAAGGGGAAGGTGTGGATTTTGGAGAAAAATTTTAATCTATTGTGAGATTAGAAACAATCAAAATTTTCTTAACAATGGTTGCATACCATTTATAAAAAATTTATTATATGGATGTAAAGTAAGATTTCTTAAAAGGTGATATTGAGGAGGACATTTATATTGAGAATCCTTTTGAGTCCTTACTTTATAAAGATGAATCCATGGTGTGTATATTGAAGAAATCATTTTACATGTTTAAACAAGATCTATGATCCTAGTAATAGAAATATGATTTTTTCTAGAAATATTTTTAATTTTTTAAAGGGAAAGTTTAAAACAACTTATATGTGAAAAGGATGATCTCAGGAACACTGATGGTTATTGTTTACAATGATGAAATAAGTTTTTTAAGAGATATATAATACTATTCTAAAGTGGTTTTTGAATAAATGAATAATTTTTTTTTGAAATGTCAATGCTTGAATAATTTTCATTATTTATAGGATTACAAGTTTGAAAAAAGAATATATAAATATTCCTATATCAAGAAAAGTATGAAATATAATTGTTAAAAATTTTATCTATGAAATATTATAAAAAAGTTTATGTGCCTATTTTAGTTGGTGTAAAGTTGAGTAATTATTAGGTTGGGAAAACTATGAATCCAAAAGAATTTTGGAAATTATCAAGATTTTTTCTCTATCATACAACATCATGTTTAGACATTGTATGCATTATTAATTTGTGTACTAGATATCAAATTAATCTGAAGAAATATCATATATTTGTAGTAAAAAAAATCTAAGGTATGTTAAAGGAATTAATTCCTATGAGATATTGTATAAAATAAGTTGTGATATCAACTTTCTTTGATATAAAAATACTAATTATGATGGAGATTGGAATGATATAAAATAAATTTCAGGAGGAATATTTTTTAGGGTATAATGTTATGTGAGATATCATAGTAAAAAAAACTAGTGACATTGATCACAACAGAAAATGAATATGTTTCCACCACCCAATCTTATAATCAGATGAACAAGATGAATTTTCAGTTGGAATATTTGAGAGTTAAATTTAGTAAACCATTTAATAGTTTTTTTTATATTGATAGTGCCATGATCTATTAGAATAATATTGTATAATTTTTATGATTGAAACATAATGATATTAAGTATCATTTCATTATGTATAATGTTTTATGTATAGATTTTATACTTGACTACATTTCTATAAAATATCAATTTGTTGATGTATTCACCAAATCTATTCCAAGAGAAATATTTATGGAATTGAGGTTATAACATAATCTTCAGCCTCAATAAATGACTTCTGAAATTTTATAGGAAGTACACCCACAATATTTCTTGGATTATTTTGACACGAGTTGTGGGAGTTTGAATTTTTAATAAGACTTTATAACTCTTTCTATTATTAATTTTATGATGCAGTTTTCCTAAATGGGGGATAAAATAGAAATTAAAGAGTGTAAAAGTGATATCTTAAATTTATTAATGATATTGGAGAAGAAAAAAGTGAGGGGGAAATTATATTAACATGGAAAAAAATTTACTTGTCACTAAGGAATGTAATTAATTTTTAAAAATTACATTATCTAATAGTTTTATGTTTGGATATTTTCGATGATAAAAGACTTTGTTTGATAAAAGTTAAAATAATGAGTTGTGTAGAAGTTTCAATGTAGAAAAATTATTGGTTGTAAATGTTGTTAAGGAAAGTGTTAAAAAATCTAAAGGGGGATATTCAAGGCCCTTTGTGATGATTTTACAAAAAAATTATTTATTGAAAAATATCTTAGGTAAATTATTTTGTTTGTAAAATAGGTGAGAAAGGAGGTGTTGGAAGTTTTCTATGTAAGTTTTTTATTAAATTTTATGGGGGAATTTTTTTTATAAAGATGTTGTAGGAAGTTAGATGTTTGTTACGAATTATTGTTATGAAAATTTTAAAAAAAATTATATGATGCAACTCTGATCTCAAGGTTCTTAAACATCATTAATAAGTCATGTTACAAGATAATGTTTGTTAATTTTGACATACATTACTAGATGTAAAAATACATATCACTGGAAAAAATATAATGAAAAATAATTCTAATATATCTACGGTTGTAAGTTGTTGAGTTTATACAAGGGGATAACACTATATTAAATCATCAGATGAACCTTTTTGTGAGAAATTTATTATATTTCCATATGATGGTTGTGTTTTAGAATTTACTTGCTGTGGAAAATTCTCACAGATTCAATGAATGTACAAAATCCAGATAATAAGAAAAATATACATGAATCATTTTTAGGGATGAATTTCAAATGGAGTTTCTGCAAGAAGGTTTCAAATCTGCTCATTAGACAAGCATGATTAGACAATGTTTTGGTATTTGTTTTGTTTTTTGAGTTTTGGTGGTTTTATAAAAATATATTGAAAATATAAATAGTGAGTATTACTTGTAATTAGAATTCAAATTTAGAGTTTCTGTTTGTAAAACTTTATGGTGAGAAACAAAATATGAGAAATCTATGTAATGAACCTGATAAAGAAACATGGATGTGACAAAGTATTTAGAGTTTCCAAAAATTTAGTAAATAATATTTAGCTGTTCAAGACAAAAAAATTAATGTTATATGAGTTTCTGAAGTGACTGTTTGAATTTGAAGAGAAGAGTTTCATTATAAATTGAATTATGTTTGAGGTTGAATAAGTTTTGAAGTGTCTGCTGAAGGAAGTCCATGAGGAGAATTTTTATAATTAATCCCATTTAATGAACTCATTTTAGAAGAGGTTCAATAGAAAAAAAAATCTTTAACTGATGTTTTATGTTTGGGTGGAGTTAAATCGAACAAATAGAGAAACAAAAATCAATAAGATAGACTTATCTTAAGAAGAATACAAGTTGAATAAATGATAAGGAATGATGATAAAAAATAGGAAATAATAGATAATTTTTTTTATAAATTCATATATTATCCATAGATTCTAGAAAAATAAAAAAACGGAGGAGTGTATTACTTGTAAATGGACAAAAAAATTTAGAAGGTTTATAGAAACACATTTTTCATATTTAGATTTCTGAGATATTATACATAAATCTATAAACCCTTTACGTTTTAAAATGTTGTGATGATATTTTCAAGTAGTTATTTGTATAAACAAATTCAAGAAAATTTGATAAATTCCTAAAATTATGATGCTAAGTATTTTTTTTGAATGATTTTAAACACTAGATAAATCAAGAATATTCTAGGAGATTGGAGAAGGATTTACTGAAATTCTTTAGAGTGGAAAATTTAAAAAATTTACGGTCCTTTTATATTTATGGATCACTTATTCAAAGTGGTGTAAAGTACGTAATAAATAAAAAATTTTAGAAATAAATTTTTTTTATAACTATAGAATTTATGTTAGAAGTGATTTTCCAACTACATCACTTTTTGGTTAAATAATTCCTGATAATTGATTATATTATAGAATTGGATGGAGGTTTCTAGTTCTTAGAATCATACATAGAAATTGGATAAATATTTTTAGTAGAGTTTGAGGAACAATATTTTTGTTAAAACAGATAGAAAATAGGTTTGGAAAATAAGTACATGTTTAGTGAGGTGAATTGAATAATGTTTACTAGATAAAGGCAAGCACCCCAAAGGAACATTATTTAATGTAAGAATCGGATGGATTTTTCAGATGAACTTTCTTTGAGAATAATTCAAAAAGTTTCATATTATTTTTTTTTGGATTGATTTTTTAGTAATTATTTTTTAAATTGGTAGGAGTTAGTATAATAACACATTTTCAGATATAGATGGAGACTAACAAGAGTTGGGTTGAAGATGTATTCACATATTTCTAATAGTTAATTTCTATGGACCCACAGTAGTGGCCATGGAAAAGATATGGTTTCTCACCCTAAATACAAACCTTATAAATCTTATGTTCCTTGCTTAACATGATATCATTGAGTGCTTTTGATTTTTTTAATAATTGATAATTAAATAACTATAACATGTCATAGGGGTTAAGTTTCATAAATTATGAAATTTATAAAAGTTTAACACTGATTCAACCCCCTTACTAGAAGTTAAATGATCTTTAAAAACATCAAATACCTATAAAAATTATTCTATATTCACTTCATATTGAAACATACATTGATAAAGAGAAAACAACTCATTGTTGATTAATTTATACAAGTGAAAAGGAAAACCAAAATAAAAGGTTATTTTCTCATAAAATAGTGAAGTCACAAAACCAAATCTATAAACCTTGAAATCTAAATAACGTATTGATGATAATGAAAGAGGAGGGGGTGGGGGAAGGATTACATTGGTCTCACATGAGAAATATCATTGAAATCACCTTTGTGTCATAATGGGAAATGAAAGGATGATGATGACCTCAAAGAGAATTAGAAGGATCTCACAACATAGTTGGAATGTTTGGTATTAATGGAAATCCTTTAGGGATTAAAATAATGAATAAAAAATGATCCTTTTTAAATTAAAATAAGAGTTAGTACTACCAGGTACTGAATTTTTCCCACATATGCCCCTATAATCCTCTCATTGAGAACCTAGAGATCGCTCATAGGGTACCCAATGTCACATGTAATACTGAACTGCACATGGAAATAGCTTTTTTTCGTACCCAAACTCTAAAACTTCTAAAAACATCAAACTAAATCCTAAAAAACTAAATAATTCATTTTCAAATTCCCAAAATCAAATAAAAATTATAAAAAATTTGACAACTCAATGGGAACTAAAAATTTAATTACTTAATCTTCTATCAATCATTTACACTCATCATGATTATCTAAAAGGGAAAATTATGGTATATGATCATTACATGTAACATAGTGATGTATCTTAGTTTGATAAAAATATTAAACTAACTAATGAGTAAGGTTATTTATAGTATTTATGTATTAATATGTGGTGGGAATTATGATTTTATATATGGTTTTTAGTATATTCTTAATAGTGCTCGAATAATATATAAATTTATCAGTTTATTTAATGAAATTTATACTTAATTATTTAATCATTTATTCTATATAAATCATGAGAGTAAAATACGAGTTTTCCCCTTAGATATAAATATTTATGTTTTTATGGTCAGTGATCATCTTGAAATGGATTGAGTTGGGAAGATATATTAAGATTAACATAAGTGAGGAATCATATTGAGATATAGATATCACTCATGATATATAAATGTTACTTGTATTCAATATTGTAAAACTGAGTATATTACATGGAATTTTCTACATATTATCATTGTTTTCATTTATATTGTTTTTTTATAGTAATTATCATTACATGATTTTAACAAGGTATCCCATATGTAATCCTTCCCAGTTTGAATGTTTTATTATCACCTAATGAATGTTAGGATAATCAATTTTTTTGGGTATTTTTTTCATCAAGGGGTATATTTTTTAGAGGTTTAATTGTATTTTTCCTCATGTATAAAAATTAATACATTTTCCTTATTAGAAAATGTTTAGGAAGTGTATAAAATACTTATTTGAGTGACACGTGATGAAATCATATCCTTAAATGAATAACATGATATGTATTCATCATAATTAATGACATGTAATCTATTCAACAGTATTAATTAATTTTTACTTGGATAATCGAAAATGTATGAGTTTTATTATTATCAAAATTACATTGAAAGAGGAGTGAAAATTGCATTTTTGAAATAAAATAAATTAAGAGATATATTTATGAAATTAAATGATAAATTTAAATTCAACATGTAGGAATAATATATAATAATCATATGAGTAAACAATAAATATAAAGGGTTAACAAAATATAAAAATAAATAAAATGCATGGCATAGCACTTTGACAATGGATTTCGACAAAAACCCATGATAGGCCACTACTTCTCCTCCCCACAAGGCCTAAGAGGGGTTTTCTTATCACCTTAGATTTAATGGTATCCAAGATACCTCATAATATATAATACAATTTATTTTCAATTGAGAAAGTAAGAATCCCAAAACCCTTTCTTTACAGTTTTTGTAGAAATATACCCACACTCCCTCACTTTAATGGTAGTGTTTACCAAATTCCATTGCTTTAGTGGTTGTCAGAACCAAAGAAGAATAAGGAAGAAGATGTGGTTTGTTAAACACAACCACTTTACAATAAAACTCTCAGTTTATTATAAGAGATGTATAAGAAAATATGATAATTTAGAGAAATAATGATAGTGAAATTGAATACAGTAATGAAGAAAAAAACAAGTGTTCAAGATAAGGCTAGATGAAAGATACTAGGTATTTTTTTTCCAAACCATCAAGTGGTGTATATATTGGAATTGAAGGTTCATTGATTCTCAAGGGTTATTTGGAGTTAGTAGAATCAATTGACATGTGAGATAACTCTTGGGGAACAAGTAAAAACCACTTATTGGACATTATATTTAGGATTCACTAATTCGTTAGTGAAGATCACTATCTAGCTGGTTGAATCCAGTTAGAAGCACTAGATACTATAAATCCCACTATCTTACTAGTTTATTACCACTAGGTAGTCTCTAATTGAAGATGTTGTGGGTCTTCAAAAATTTCATTTATATGCTACTTGAGTCAATGGATTTTCCATAAAACCTCTTAAGATAATGTCCAACCATAAATACTAAAATTAACTGAAATAAAATGGTTAGAATGATAAATGGTGTCTTTGATAATTTAAACCATCTAAAAGAGAAATATAAAATATTTTCCATATTTTTTATGATCACAAAAACACAATATAAACAGTATATAGATTAGAAGATGGCACTACATTCCAAAAAAATATATCAAAATGAAATTAAAATCATTTTAAAAATTCGTTGAAGTAAGAACAATATATTCCCTTAAAACCATAAATTTTTATCTTCTATACCTTTTATATTTTTCCAAAATAAGCATTCCATATATAAAATTAGGTTATTTCCCTTTGTGATTATTAATAATTAAAACTTATAGAGATTTAAATCGATTTTAATCAAATCATTCTGAATGATCAATTTATATTACACGATTTCAATATGAAATGAATTTTATAAAATACAATTTTCATAAAAAAAATTAAAAAACAAATCATTTTACATATTAATTAAATGAGACAAACTTTATAAAGTTCAACGTTTTGGTTCTATTCTCCTATTTAGAGATGTCAAAAACAAAAAAAAACAATAAAAATATAAATAAGAGGTAATGCATCGCAGAAAAGTTATAAAAGGTCATATATTGCAAAAAAAAATATTCAATAGTAAATAAAAACCATTTAACTCATAAAGGGTACGATAGAAAAAAGACAAATTATAAGAAACAATATTTATAAATAATGTATAAAATTTCACACACATCAAAATATATCCCATAATAATAAAGAAAATACATTAACATAGAATGTTATGTGATAGTAGTTTTAAAATCAATACCCCATAAAAATATGAATAAATTAAAAAAATAAGAAGACATGGAAATTAAAGAATATTAAAATAGAATTCGATGATAAAATAAAAAATCCTAATTCAATATATTATCAATGAAACATTATATAAATGATCATGTATAATGTATAATTTCTATTTGATAAGATATCATAATTAATAATCATTTTATTAATATCATAACGTATAATATAAGGGATTAGATGAAATTCATATAAATGAATCAAATAGTAGTTTTTAATTTCCCTTGATCTCTTAAAAAATTCATTAACAAGTATTACAAAGAAAATAATTTACAAAACATATCATTATAAAAAATAATAGACCATTCAAATTTAAAAGATAATTAAAAATATTTTATTCACTATTGGTTGGTATCTTCCCCTAAGTTGTAGAATCATATTAAAGAGGATAAATAATATATGAAAATTGGGAAACAAAAAAAGGGTTAATATTACGATTTAGAGGGTGATGTAAAGTAATGAAATGAAATAATAATTTATTTAAATTATGGAATAATATAGAAAAATAGGGGGAAAATGGAGTGGGAAAAATATGTTTTAAGATAAGAATAAACCATCCACAAATATAATCAAAAATATTTTTCTCTGCTCAAATGAATAGATAGTGAGAGCCACCATATTGTCTATGGGAGAATTCCATAAATGTGATTTCGCAAATCCCACCATCTACCCTAAGAGATACCACCTTCTTTTCAGTGATAACATGGATAGATGAAATAGAAAACATTAAAATAAAAAAAATTACACATAAACATACCTAAAATAAAGACAATGGTAGATCATTAATTTTTTTTAAAATGATATTAAAATATTTATCAAGAAACCTTATAAAATCATAGAAGATTTTAATTTAAATCAAGTTGAATGAACCAAATTCTCAGTGCATGATTCATTAGATGATAAAATTTGAATTTTGATATCCTTTTAAATATAACATGCATAAATAATTAAAAGATAAATTTTGAATGTATTTTATAAATAAAATTAAATTTAGATTAATAATCTATTTAAAGAACAATTTAAAAACTCAAGGAAATATTTCAGTAAATTTCTATATTTAATATTGAAATTTAAAATGGTATTTTGAAATCAATTTCAATGCACTAAATTTGAATAAGATTAAAATGGTGAAATACTAATTTAACTGAATATCAATTTAGAATTTACAAATAAATTCAAAAATAAAGAACTAATAAGCCTTATTGTTACCTAATTTAAATATAAATCTCACAAGATAGTCGTACCTAACTCTCCTTTGATAAAATCCAATAAATCCTTCATAGGGTATTTTGTAAAGATATTAGCTAATTGAATATCAATAACAATGAATTATAATTGGATATCAACCTTTTTAAGGGAAATTTATAATATCTCTTGTCTAATAAAAAACATTAAAATGGAAATTTAGGAAAATAATATTTCCCTTCAAAAATATAATTTGTGAATAGTAAAAATATTTAATTATTTTTCAAATAAAAATAATACATTATGTAAAGAATATATATAAATATAAATTAAAATAAAAATCCCCCTAAATAGATGATTCCCCTTTAATATTTGAATAAATGATAAAAATATACAAAAAATTTAAATGATTTTTATGGAATTGAAAAGAATTAATATTCAAATAATAAAAAAATATATTTTAACACGAAATGATAAAATTGATTTAAACATGTAATATATAGGTGGAAAAAAATAATGTAATAAAACATAAAAATTTTATACCCTTATATAAAAATGTAAATAATATTTGTATAGAAATAAATATTAAAAAAATCCCAATATTTAACAATTGTAGATTCAAGGATTTGACATTTATTCTTGAATATTGATATATGTATTTCATGCATACATTTTAGGGTGTTTTATTTTATTGATTTATATATTTAATTGATTATTATTGCCACATGCTAGAAAATTTGTCATGTTTTATGTTTTATGGAAGTAAATTATTGATATTTGGGAGGGCAACAAAAATAGGGTAATATTTTTAGTAAAAGACACATCACACCATGAGAAAAGTGAAGTGGCGTGACATTAGATTTTTTAAGATGCCACATGGATGGGAACTAAGTGGAATACATTCACATGTTATTTATCTCCTTACTCAATATAAGTTCAAAAGGAGGATCCACCAATGTCATTGTACGTCATGACATATTACATGCTGTGAAAAGAGATTACACATGGTGTACACTTTACATGTCATGTAAGTATCAATAATCTGAAAAACAATGATATGAATTTATGCGGGTTTGATGTAATTGGGGGATTTTAAAACCACCCCTCAGGTTCTACTTTGGAGGCATTTATAACTGAGAAGAGTAAGGGACACCTATGAAATAATGCATGCATGATCTAGAGATCGACATCTCCACCGTCCTTTGCCACCATTATTCCTCATGTATCCATGCTGCTCATTCTCATCATGCATAACACAAGTGAGTAGTTTTATTTGTGTTGAGTGATGTGATTATTGGGGGTAGTGCTATTAAGGATTATTTATATATCTATTTTTGATTTCTAAAACACAATTTACCAATTTCAATATTCGAATTATAGAAATCTAATGACCATTGAATGTGATTTAAGGAGGCATGAAAAGGTGTTTCATGAATCTATACATGCTGTGAATCCTTTTCATACCATGAGCGTCATAAATACACATCATGAAATCTATACATGATGTAAATTCATATCAAGAGAACTTATACAACCAAATTTGAAGTATCTTTATAAAGGGGATCAAGCATTTCAATTCAATAAATTTCTATTGTATTCTCAATATGTTAACTTTTTAAATGTTTTAACTAAAATTTTGTACCTTTATTTGATTATTTTGTACTCCAAAGAACACGTGGACATAAACTATGTATAATAATTACCATGACATAAATTTAATTTTTTTATTAAATTTGAATTAGAAAAATGGGGGAAAGAATTAATAGAAACAACCAGGTGAAATCGGGTTTGGAAAATCATGATATAGAGGAGCATGTTGATTTTTGTAAATAGAAATTTTCTAATATTTCACTATGATTTGAATTTATGATATTTTTATTAATTGATTTAATTATTCATATTCATTGCCAAATATGTTTTTTCCAACAAACATTTTAATCTTGAGACAACATATGAGCTAAATATTTTTAATTATTTCTATAGTATATTTCATTAGAGACTCAAGCATTTTCTCTTCTAAACCTTTGTTTTTATCTCATAGAATCTATTACCGAACAAATTCACTTTTAAAATGATTGTGTTATTAATTTTTTATCCCTTTATAATTGGACCTCCTTACATTAATCCTTTTTAATCTTATAGAATCTATGAACAACCTTGATAGAAAATGTTATTTGTTGAAATCGTATCTTATTCATTCTTACCTTCCTCAAAATAATTTTGTTTACATTCAAAAAAATATGTTTGGGGGATAGATTTTTAGGGGTGTGTTGGGATATATTTCATTGATAAGACATTTCTATGGTTTATCATCTGATTTGAGGAGAGGCCATGTATTTTTATTTTTATTTTATTTTTCACCTATCATGCTAAAATAATTATTAAATATATATAGTAGAAAATCAATAAAATGGGATGTGTATTTAGAGGATAATAAATTTCCATTTTACAGATGGATGAACTTTTGATCATATGTAGTTAGTTGTTGGATGTGACATTTGTCTATAGAATATATTTTGGAAGAGGGAAAAATTAGAAAAGGAATATGTAAGATCAATTGAGGTAGATTCAATCATTGGGAATACATATATTATGGGAAAAAATTGAGATTTTTTGGGGGATGAGAGAGATGGAATCTATAGAGGGAGATTTTCATTGAGCTATTTTTTATTATTTTGAAATGTAATTTAGAATCAATCCTCTTTTTTGAGATGCACTTTTTATATAATTTACCTACCTACCTAGATACCTCCTAGTCATTCGATCCTAACAGTGAAGCCATCATGAATACCTGTGATTTCATTCTTTACCTGGTGAAGATAATAGGTGTCCTAAAAGCCTATGTTAGGTGACATGTTTTTGAGTTATGTTATGAATTATATTTGTAATTTTACCCTAATGATGAGTGAAAAAAATTCAATGTTCGGTAAATTGAAAATGGCATGAATATTAAAAATGAATTAAAGGATGAAATTGGATGATTTAAGAGGTGTAGTTATTTAAAATGAGAAAAGTAAATTAATTAATTGACATTTGTATTTAAAAAATTATTCCCTGATGAATTATATTACGTGATGATTGAAAATTTAATTTTTTATTTGATCAATTAATTTTTTTGAAACTAAATTTAAATCATGAAAGGGTGAATGTCATTTTTTGTGTGTTGAGATTCCATATTGAGAACAAGTTTGAATCCATTTTTAGGGGTATTTGAAATATGTATTTCATGCATAAATATTAATATGTTTTATTTAATTCATTTATATATTTAATTGATTATTATTCATAAATGTTTCAAATTTTGAATCGTTTTCTGAGTTGTGGAAGGAAAGAAAATATACTTGGAAAAAGAGTGAAAAGGGATGAAAATAAGGGAAAAAAGGCATTTCATGCCATGAGAAATGTGAAGAGGCGAGACAATATATTTTTAATGGTGGAGTAGGCTAGAAAAATGAAAAACACCATTTACACTTCATCTAAATACATTACATGAGATATTCTATAGAAGTCACTTCCACTTAGGAGAAGTCACAAAGTCATTATATTATGTAAAAATTAGATACGTGTCATGTACCAATTACATATCATTCTTCTTTTGAGAAATAGAAAAATAATGATAAAAATTTACAAGGGTTTGACACTAAGGGATTATAAAAATAGAATTTTATTGTAGGTTTATAGAACGGGGGGATGTGAGGGATGAATTTGAGATGTTGCGTGCATGATTAGGATCTCAGATTCACCATTATTATTCTTTGGATATCCATACTTCCCATTCTAATCATGCCCTGAATGAGAAAGTAGTTTTCATTATGTTAGGTGATGAGATTGTAGGGGGAAGTGATATTAGAGAAAATTTCTATTTATTATTGTTATTATAAATTGTTGCATAACAATTTATCAATTCAAAACATCTTATTTTTGAAATTGCATGAACATTTCTTGTGATTCTATCAATATTATTTTATTTCATAAATTAATTTCATTATTTTTATTTTGAACATTATCAAATATAGTATAGTTATATTTAAATAGTATTTTAGGTAGCTTTTTTTGCAATTGTATGTAGTAGAAGACCATTACAAAGGTGCAATCACATGATTAACATAGGGTACCCAGAACAAGGATCCCTACTGACCCAATCAAACACCATATATGAATAAACTAATAATTAATTGAATCCCTAGTGCATGAACATGAAAATCATTGAACTTTTCATGACCTCTCTCTTATAATTGAATCTAATCCTTTCTTCATTTATTTCCCATTCTTAAAAAAAAATTGAAATTGAAATTTATTTATTTAATTTTTAATATACAGACCATCCCTTGGTGTTTGAATCATGTTATGTCCAAATTTTAAATTTTTATTTGTATTTTATATGTTTTATAAATTACTAAATTTTTGTAGCCGTGTATAAATTAACAACACCATAGAGGTTGTCGGATTTTTAGCACTATTTCCAGGGAAAATTTATGTAATGTTTTAATTAATTAATATTCTTGGTAATTGTAATTATTTATTTATTTATTTTACTCTTTGTCTAATCATTATGTAGTTTTAGGTTATAATACATTGAAAAAATACTTCATTAATGGGATTTAATAAGTGGAAAATATTTTATTTGATCCAAATATAGAGAAGACGTTATATAATAAAAGAAAGGAAATGGAAGAGTCTAAGTTAGAAATGAATGTCATGGGTGTAAGGGACCAATATCAAGGAGATGATCATGAGCTAGGATAAAGAGAACAACTACACCTAAAAGGAAAAAAATCAAGGATTCAAGGACTAATAAACTACAGAAGACCATCGAACAAGGTGGTCAATACTAGTATGCTCATAAAACTAGTCACTTACCAACATTTAAAGATCAAGATAGTGGTCATCCAAATGGTCACACATTTATGAATTTTAATGGGAATTCCACAAGAAAACTCCATATCAAATATTATAAGTTATTGGGAAATCAATGACACATTCAAATTTTATAATTTCATGAATTATACTGTGAGACTGTTCCTTTTCAGAGAAATGTTATTTTCACATCTTGGAGGTTATACCACGACTGTTCGATCTCCCTCTTTCGGACTTTGAACCCATACATGGACTAATAAATTTACATTATAACATATAATTTCACTCGATCCATGAAACTGAAATAACCATGAACTCATTTAAAATATAATTTCAAACCAATCAATTTTTTTTATATCATATATGTTTTTAAAAAACCATCGAATCCCACATTTTATTCACAAATTTCTTTAACTTAATATTAATAAATTATTTTTAAAACATTATTAAACTAATTCACTAACTCTCTGAGTTATAACTAAAAAAATCATAATAATATATTTTTTAATTTAGTAGCATAATTAATGTTTTTATATATATTTTTTATTTCTATTAGACCCATCAAAAAATAACAATGCCCTATGGAATTGTCCAATATTCACCAATTTCTTACCCTTTCCCAAATATCAACCTTTTCATTCCATAAAATAAAAAAAGTAATATTTTACAACGAATGGAAATAAAGATAAAATAAATACAGAAATCAATAAATTAAGACACCCTAAAATGTATGCATGAAATACTGATATCAAATATCCTCCAAATGATTTCAAATTTGATATTAGTGTAATAAACCTATAAAAAATAAAAAAAATCATTTGGTACCCTTATGGTATTGGTTTCATAAATATTAGTGAAAGAGATTTAGGAATCCAAATTTTTTAGAAAAAAAGTATAAATAAAAGAAATGAAGAGATATGGAGCCTTTTGGTTAAACCATATCTATCGTTTTTATAATTACATTCATAAATGAGATGCTTGGTTTTATGAAAATAAATAAATAAAAATTATTTTGAGTGTAAACTATTATGAAATTGTTATTTTTATTGGTGCGTTATTTATTTGAAAAACCAATACCATAACTATTTTCCCATGAGGTTGGGAACCTGGAATTTTTTTATGTTTTTTCCACCTTGGGTAAAAGTTTCAATAGATTTTTTAAAACTTTTAATAGTGGTTTATAATTGTTCTATTTTAGTATTATATTGTTTTTTATAATATAACTCATCCATATCTTTAAATATTTGATCATTTACATTAACATCAGGATTATATATATTTTTAATCTCTTTAAATTATTATGTAAGTTCATAAAAACCTTATTATAGTGGATTCCTAGGATATTTATGGTATTCAAACACTAAATGTCTTGAATAAAAAGAATAACTGAATGAAAATACCTCATAAATAACCTTGGTTTAGGGAATTTCAAATTTGGTGTAATCATCTCTTTAGTCGGTTGAGGATAGCGAGTCATTATTACTACTCCAGGTTGACACTTTAAATGTAACACCTCATGTTTTTATGAATTATTTTTTCAAATAAATTAAAATAATTTGATTTAATTCACTGAACAGTACAAAAAATATTATTTATTTATATACAATATTTTTCAACATGCAATATATGGTTATTATTGTGGTATACACAAGTCAAATTTTGACTTGTGTTTCAAGAAACAACAAGCTCCTTTGATAGCTTTTGTTACACACAAGACCATGTTTTACAGAAAAAAAATATATAATATTTATGAGGAGAGTTCTCACCTGGTCATTGTAATATTGGGAATGAATATGAGCAACTGAATTATGGAATAAATTCTTGGGTTACCTGTTAATTATAAATGAAGATAAAAATCAAGTAAAAATAAATGAAGTGATTTTTATGAAAAAATATTTCATTCACGCAAAAGTGTTTTATCATTCTAAATTAAATTAATCACATTTAGTTAATGATATTAATGGAATTTATAGGTTACATATTCAATTAAATGTTTTTAAATTCATCTAATAAGTTTTATATTCATAAAATTAGAAAAAATCCATTTTTTGGCATAAAAGTTATATTTTTTAAATGGTAGTTTTCCACATATTAATGGAAGAATTATTTTAAAACTAAATTTTAACACTTTAATATTTTATTAATGAAAAAAAATAACAAATAAAATATAATTGTTTTTTGTAAAATTTTTTATTTTTCTAATAAGTTTTATTTTTTGACGAATCGAAAAATATACTACCTCTTAATTGAAAACTGAATTTTCAACTAAATAATTTATAAAGATAAATTTAATTTTTAATTAGTTTTAAATTAAAAATAGTTCAATTATAAATATATTAATTCAATTTAGGTCATTATAATAATTTTTATATTTAATTTATATATAAAAATGTAGTGATCTTTTGAACATTTTTCACTTTAAAAACCAGCTTTCCCACCACTTTTATAGGATTAGTTTTTAATAAATTTCACACTTCTTTGTTTGTAATTTTGAAAAATAGATTAAATATTTTTAATAATATGGTCTATATTTAGTAATAAATTCATTTTATTTTTTGAAGATATGAGTACTAAACATAATAGTTGTTATTACCACAATTAATGTTCAATCGTGTAATTAAGGGCAAAGATAATATAACAAATATTAGAAAAAGACCCTAAAACCTGAATAAACAATATTAGTTGAGTATATATCCAAAATAATAATTAAATGATTGGGTATTTTATTATTTATTACCATTTTTTTGTGATTATAACATTTATAATATTTTAATTAAAAGGTAAAGTAGTCATACTCTTGGTTTTAACAAGTGAAGATATTTTTAGTATGAGATTATCTAAGAGATATTTTAATATATAAATATTGATAGTAAATATAAAACGTTTATATTCATCATGGGATTTTATTTTCAATTTTTAGTGAATAAATAATTGTCATAAATAATTACACAATGATGATGCAGTAATTATTCAATTAATGAATAAATCAATTAAATGATATTATATTTTTTAAAAGAAATATAATTTTAATTATTTAAGGTAATAAACTACTTTTTGAGGTAAATATTACATGTTATTGTTGTATTAAAAGGTTTTTTTCAAATATATCTTGTTTTATGGAGTTTATATAGTCAAAGTAATGAAGAGTGTCAAAATTGACACTAATGATATTTTATAAAAATATTATATTATTTAATTATTTATAAATCATAAAAATATTAAATTTGGAAAAGGGTAATATATAGTGTCTAAAATATCATAAACGTTCCATTTATGTTCCAATTTAAACTTTATAAGTAAATATTATATCCTCCTAATATTGAAATTTTATTTCCCGTAATTAAAATCAAAATTAGTTAATTATGGGTCAATCAAATTGAGAAGGTTGAAAATAAATGAAAAAATTATATAAAATATATTGGTTGATGATATTAAAACATTATAATATGTTAAATTAAAATTAATTTCCTTTTATAGGTATTTTTATTGATATATAATTTATTATAAATTAATCTTTTGGGATATTTTAAAAGTGCCCCTCGACTCCCATATAAAACAAATCCTTTACATTTATTTTCTTCAGCCTAAAAAAACGAATTTGAATCAGATAAACCATATTAAAATGTCATACCGACTTACATACCATAATATTAGGGTCATTAATTTAAGAAGAAATCCATCCAAACATGTTATTTGGTGAAAACTAAAAAAAGATATCTGAAGAAGAGGTAACGTTCATCAACAAAAGTTTTGGTTTTATATCATCTTTAAAAATTTTATACTATTTTTTAATTCAAGTTTATATAATTAAGTAAGTATCTTAAATATAATTACATGTTGTTATTTTAAGGGAGTGACCTAAAAATTCACACACTTCCAACAAATGAGATACACAATCATTGTTCGTGTGTACGATGAACTACCGCCACACGAACTGATGTCATCCATTCTTCCATTACCACATTTAAAGGTTATGAATAATTATGGTTTATAGATTATTTATGATAAATACTATTTTTATGATGTTAGTATGATTCTGTAATTATTATATCAGGCACAACTTTATTCATTCCATTTTATGGGAACACGACAACATCGTTCGTGTGTACGACATGAAAACACCACGGGAAGCATTATGATTCATTCAAGATTTACATGGAAATTATTAAGAATAGTTTTTATAAAAATATGTGAGGTATATTTGAAATAATAATTATTCTAGATATATAACATATACATTCCTTTATTTTAATTCAAAAAGAAAATAAATGCAGCATTCATGCATACGCACGACTTACCGTCTCTATAAACGTGTATTTTTTACCTCCAACTTTTTTAAATAACCATAAATTATAATATAATGATAATATATGATATTTATATAATTTCTACCATTTTTAATATGATTAAATAATGATATAAGTAATAGTAACAAGAATTACTATTTAAAATATATACTAAAAACAAAGAGGGTATTACCCATAACATAAATTTAACTGGGATTTATAAATAAAAGAGTAATATAAAGACATAAGTAAATCATATATGGTATTATATATATGAATATGGTTCTTTCTCAGACAGATAATAAACTTATATTAATTATATATTAGGTTTTAACATGTACAAAAGAAGTCAATACCTAAGGTAAAAGGATTTAAAGTCTCACTTTTATTTTTGTGAGACTTAGGAGATAATAATTGTTTGTTTCTTTTGTGTGGTGTATATACTAACTATTAATGTAATATATGATCCTTATACCTAGACTTATAGTTATTTTAATATCCATTATATGATATCTCTTTCATTTATTTTACAGTTCAAATGTTACCAAATCAGTAGGGTAATTTTGTCTCAATTTTCCTTCTTTGAGACATTTGTTAGGTTATGCACATAAATTATTTTATGAGGTTTATATAATTTCCATTGAAAATTTTTATCCATAATTTTATGGTTTCCATGATATTATGAGTTCAATTTAATGTTATTGTCTATTAATTATGAAATTTCATATATTCAGAAACCAATGTTTCTAAAAAGGTTTTCAAAAAAGTTTTTAAATGATCATTTAAAAATTTTCATGGAAAAAAGCTTCAATGATTTTTAATATAGTATTCCAAGATTCCTTTATAATTTATCAAGAATATTTTTAATGAAATTTTTTTGGTATGTTTTTTATGATTTAAAAACTGGGTTTCAAAGTGAAAAAGATATTTTCCTAAATAATTATTTCAAATGATTTTTTAAAACCATTTTGCTTTTAAGAATACATTATTAGATGTTACTTATGCTTTACCAGGGATATGATTCAAGTTTGTTATTATTATTATTATTTATATGGTTAGTTTATGTTTATGGTGAATGATTTATGTTCTTGTGGGACACATATGTATATGTTTTATTATTTGATGGGTGGGACCTATATTATCCCAAAGCATTGGGTATTGATTTTGATTTAATGAGATAAACATAAATGAAATAGTGAGTAAAATAAGTTCAGTAAAGGAATTTTTTTCTAAGATTGTCTTAGGAGTGAACCTTTACTAGTTAGATAATATTGGTAGTGAACCTTGACTACTAACATAGTTTGGGGAGTGAGCCCATTCCATTAGGATGTCCTTTGAAGTAATCCTAGAATACTATATAAATCATTTTATAAGTTTACATGTCTACAATAATTCAACGAATTATTTATATATTATTATTTTTTGGTTTACTATTTTTAATACCTTATGATTCATGTATTATTACCATAAATCTTTATTTTATGGCCCATGAATATGATCTTAAAAATCTTATTCTTATTTCCTAATTACCTTATACTCATTTTATGATTATGTATCTCTCTTATTTACCCTTAATAAGCATTTTATATCATCCTTTGTTTTATTTATTTTCCCTAGAATATGAAGTAATGTATTAAGTATTATTTTTCAAAAATAGTTCTAGTTATGAATAAATCTATGGTTGAGGATGAAAATAAATTTTGAAACAAATGATTATGTTTCCATGTTTATAAAGGCACTAAATTAATATGTTGTTTATGTGTCTGATTGTTTAATGTATGAAATACTATAGAAAATGATGTAATGTCTTTGTATGATAAACCTTAGTGGTTATAGTTGGTATCATTAAAATGGTTTAGTTAACATTTGGAAACTAGGATGATAAAAACATAGTGTGATCCCAAAGGATCAGTCTAAGTATAGGTTAAAATCCTATAACTTTTGTAATGATCATAAATAACATATAGTTAAACTAAATGTTTCATAGTTTGAAATTTTAAAATCAATTTACCTTTACTATTTGGTTTTATGATTATGATTAGTGGTGCTCACATAGTTATTTCTGGTTTTAGTTAATGAATAGAACCCAGAGGAAGCCTATTATTAAGGAATACAATGAAAAATGCAATTATGGACCTCCTGAGAAATCAAATGTTATGGAAGATGGAATGAAAAACATAATTTATATTACAAAAAAATTATCAATCCATGAATCATGCTGAGGTACCAAATAACCAAAGGAGGGAGAAATGTTTTCTTGAATCCTTCATAGGGAAACACTGAACTTATTTTATATGAATGGCTGATTCAATAGTTGCTGAGAAATAGATATATAAAAATTAAAATATTTTTATCATTCTCCATTATTAAGAATGTGAAGATGATATGTTGGTAATTTATCACTTTTATGGTAAATCAAATTAGTGGTAAAACTTTTTTAATAATACTAGGGAAAAAGATAAAATTGACTCTATGGATTGGGAGGAGTTCAGGAACTTATTTTTCAGTAAGTACCTTCCCCATATTATTCTTACAAAAAATTTAGATTGAATTTTCCCATAAATATCATGGTTATGATAATAATAAGGATAAAATTCGAAGTGAAATATAAAAACTATAGAGAATAGAATATTAGTTTTACTTTATCCTCAAACTGTGGAAGGTAACATAATGAAAATTGTGTTAAGGGGAATGATAATTGTTTTATGTGTGGGAAATATGTAAAATGATAATTTTAATATAGAAGTAATTAGAAGAAATATAATTCTCTAGAAGTGCACCTCCCTCAATTTAGTGTATCAATTTCAAGGAGTTTTGGCATTATACTAACAGGTTCCCTAATCCAAGGACTAATATAGATGGTAATCCAAAAAAACTTTTGAGGAAAAAGGAAAAAGGAAAATCTTATGCTATCATAATGGATGAATTAAACTATGATAATTAGGGAATACATATCCACCTATTTTTTCCGGAAATTCATGTTTTGTTTTAAATAATTAATCCCTATGAAAATATTATTTTTTATCCATTAGTGAATTTTCATGTGATTATCTCCTTGGATTATGGTATAATGAAATCAAATATTCTATTGGTACAAGGATGGACCCATGTTACTATTGGAATTTTTATTATATAAAAAGTTATTATATAAGAAATTGAGAAGAATGTGTATATTCAATATGGTTTTTCAGGCAGTTACAATGTTTCAAGATATTATGTAATGATTGTCTTCACATGTTTGGTGTGTAATAATTAAGAGCTACATAAAGTTTCATTGGGGATTAATGATAAGTCTATTTCGGAAATTTAGTAACCTAATTTTGAATGTTTTGGATTTTAATATTTTGGAAGGTTTATAAGGGTACCATTTATGAATTTTTTTGTTGAACTTTGGATTAATTTTTATATATTAATGTTTTACATAACCACATATTGATTTAAGCATATTAGATTACCTATGATAACTATTTTGTTATGATGATGACTAGAAATAGAATCAATGACTTTCCATCCCATTATGAATCTTATGATCCAGTAGTTTTGTAGGTATTATAGTTTTAACTTTATTTCTAGGAGTAATAAAAGAGTGACATTGTACTCATGAGATGAAATGAAGTCAGTATTTATTCTCAATTGATTTTGAAATATAATTTTATCCTACTATAATCATTTGTGATGATATAAATGAACTTTTTAGACCTATTTTTTATATGGTTTTGTGGTCATTAACCTTCTAGTGACCAGAATCTCTTTCATTCCTCATCATAACTTTATAATTTGAATTCACTTCCAGGTCTATGTTTTCACCCTTTAATAATGTTCTTCATATTAAAATCCTAGTTTTTTGGTGTTATCCTTTCAAAATCCCTCTTTTTAAAAGGGATTTTTATTAAACCTTTTTATGACACAAATTCCTAAAAAAATTATTTTCAAATATCCACCATTGATTTTTGATGTGAACTTTCAAACTGTGAGGATGAAATTTCTTAAAATTGTTGATTGTATCAGGATTATAGCTTATTGATTGAAGGGTCAACTGAATCTCTCAAAAGATCATAATATGATACTTGTTTCTCTACTAAAGAAGTACATAACCAATCATTCACATGTACTAATCTCAAAGGTAATTCCACTAGAGAAAGATATTTCTTATGAGGAACACCCAGTACAGATTTTGGATTGAATGGAAAAAGTTCTATAAAACAAGACTTCTCACCTGGCTAATGTTTTTTTATTAAAACATCTAACATAGGATGATATGTGGGGTCCTGCGGATGTGATTAGGTGGATATATCCTCAAATATTTTTTATCCATGTAATGAATTTTGGGGGAGAAATTAAATTTAAGGGGGGTATAATTTAACATAGTAGGTTTTTATGATTTTTTTTCAAATAAATTAAAATTATTTGATGGATTGGGTTACACGATAAAAAATTCATGATTTATTTATAATTAATTTTTTCTTACCTGAAACACATAGGTTTTCTTATGATATACACAATACTAATTTTGTCTTGAGTTATACATAATAGCAAGTTCCTTTGGTAGCTTTTGTTACATGAAAGATCGAGTTTTACCAAACAACAATATACTTCCTATCACGATCATTATCACCTAGACATTTGAATGGTGGGAGTTAGAAGTATTAACTACATTATGAAATTTATTCTTGGTTTACCAATTAATTTTAAATGTAGTTAAAATTCAATTGAAAATAAAGGATGTGTTTTTTGTGAAGTTCTACATTTATTCCTACAAGGGAATTTTATCTTATTTAATTAAATTAATCACTATTACTGATTGATGTTAACCAAATTTACATATTATATATTCAGTTAAAATATTTTAATTTTTAAATTTTTTTATGTGTATAAAATAGTAAAAATACATTTTTGTGCATAGAAACCACTATTTTCCAAAAGGTTATTTTGACCCCATTTAATGAAAGATTTGTTTTAAAAATTAATTTTAAAGATTGTATATTTTATACATTATAAAAATTAAAATTCATATCTAAAATCATGATTTCAAATTTTATTATTCTTTAACTTTTGGTATTTTTATGATAAGTTTCATTTTTGATGAATAGTGAAAAATATTGAATTTTAATTGAAAACTAAATTTTCATCTAAATAATTTGTAATGTTAAATTATATTTTTAAATGGTTTTGGAGTCATAATATTTCAATTATATATATATTAATTAAATTTATGTCATTATAATCAATTTGATATTGAATTCAGATATAAAAACTTAGTGAACTTTTGAACATTTTCACTTTAAAACCCCACTTTCTCCCCTCACATACATGATTAATTTTAAATAAATTTTATCCAATCAACTGTTTCTAAATTTTAAAAATTTATAACATATTTGGAATGATATGGTAAATACTTACCATTTATTTTTGAACAATGTGATGAGTAAATATAGTAATTTTTATTACAACAGTTAATGGAAAATCAGGTAATTATGCTTAAAGATAATATTATAAATATTATAAAAATGACCCTAAAAATCTCCAAAATTTTATTGGATGAATAATTTTTTTCCATAAGTTTTAAAATATTTTTTATTTTCCTATTTATGGACATTTTGATGATATTATATCTTTTCTAATATTTCATTCAACGAAAAGTCAAATTTGTCATACACTTATTTTTAAAAAGATAAATATTTTTAATGTGAGATTATCTAGGGGATATGTTTTAATATAAATATTAATTTGAAATAAAAAAAATTATATTCATCATGAATTTTTTTTTAATTTTAGTAAAGAAATAATTATCATAAATAATTACACAATGATGATGTTGTAATTATTAAATTAATGAAAAAATCAATTAAATGATACTAGAACTATTAATAGAAATATAAATTCAATTAATTAAGGAACTAAACATTTATTATAGGTTAATATGAAATTTTATGGGTGTATTAAATGTTTTTTCATGAAAATACATTATTTTCTTGATTTTATTAAATTCAAAGTAATGTATTTTATCAAAACTGATTGTATTGATATTTTATGAGAATAATATTTTATGAGATTATTCAAAAATAATACAAATATTAAATAAGGACAGGGTTATGATATATAGTTTAAAATATAATTAATAATCCATTTATGGTTTAATTAATACTTTATATTTAAAAACTGCATCCTCTTAATATTACAATGTTTGTTACCATCATAAAATTTAAAATGGGTTAACTAAGTGTTAATAAAATTAATAATGTTTAAATTAACAGTAAACCTTGTATAAAATATTTTTTTGATAATATTAAAACATTATATTAAATGGATTTTTGATATATTTTAATTGATATTTTATTTATTATAAATAAATCTTTTGATAAATTTCAAAAGTGCCTCTCTCATCTCTTATAAAAGAAAACCTTTTCTTCTCTTTTATTCACACTAAAAAATCTGTTTGCTTTAGAGAAAACCTATAATAATAACCTCCCCACTTTCCTCCCTTTATCCTATAACCCCTCCTTTGGGAATAAATCCAACCAGGGAATTCCTTTGGTAAAAAAAGGATATATTCGGAGAAGAGGTAACGTTCATCAATTAATTTTTTGGTTTTACTTCATCCATAAAACCGTTAAATTATTTTATTATTATTTTTTATATAAAAAATAAGTATATTAAATATAATGATATAATTTTATGTTAATATTGTGACTGAAAAAATCACACACTTTTATTAAATTAGATACACATACAACATTCATGTGTATGGTGGACTACCGCCTCACGAATCGATGTCGTTTAATCCCCCATTACCACTTATAAAGGTTGATAATAATGAATTATTTATAGTTTATATTATATATATATATTATTTATTATGTTATTATTTTTATATAATTTTTATATCACACATACCTTTTTGTTTTCCATTTTGGGGGAATACGATAATGTCGTTCATGTGTACGACAAACAACAACCTCATGAATTACTGCAATTCATTCATGTTTTAATTAGAATATATTAAGGATTATTTTAATAAACATATGTGATATATATATGAACTGGAAATTAATTTATAAATATTCATATACTTTGTTTCTTTTAATTCGATAAGAAAATGAAAGCTATGTTAATGCATACACATATCTTGTCGTCTCCATGAACGGTGTATTTTTTTCTCCCTTGAACTTTTATGAATAACCATAAATACAAATAAAATTAATATATATTATATATATATAATTTATATCATTATTTATATGATTAAATCGCGATCTATGTAAGAGGACAAAGAATAAAAAGTGCAGACATGTACGACAAACAAAGTGGTTATTACCCAAAACATAACTTCAACCTCGAATTATTAATAAATGAGTGATATGAATTTCTAAGTAAATCATATATGGTAACACATATATGAATATGTTCATGTGTTATATTTATATTAATATTATATTTATTATATAGGAGGTTTGAAATTGTACAAAGGAAAGAAATTCTTACAGTTAGGGGATTTATAGTCTCACTTTTATTTCAATGAGACTTAAGCCATATTCACCACTCATTTATTTTTTGTAGTGTATATACTACCCATGAATTTTCTATATAATTATTATCCTTAAAAATATGGGTATTTTCATATCCATTTTATGATCTTTCTTTCACATGGTTTACTGTTAAAAAGATACCAATTCAGTAAGGTAGTTTTTTCTCAATTATCCTTCTTGAGACATATGTTATATCTTGCACCTATATTCTATTACAAGGTGTATATACTGAAATTTGAAATTTTTTGTCATGAATTTTATTCTTTTAATGATATTATGAGTTTCATTTATTTTAATTATCTCTTTAGTATGAATTATATTTAATTCAGAAAACATGTTTTATAAAAATGTTTTAAAATTTATTTTAAATGTTATTTTAATAACATTCTAGGAAAATATTTTCAATGATTTTTAGAATAGTTTTAAAATAATGATTTATATTTTTCCAATGTTATTTTATATGAATTTGTTTTATTAATGTTTACGATTTAAATTTCATTTTTCAAATTGATAAGGATAGTTTTCTCAAGAATTATTTCAAATGATCTTTAAAAAATATTTTCCATTAAAGATAGCATTATTTGATGTTAATTATGATTTATTGGGTTTTTTATTTAGGGATACTATCCTTATTATTTATAGGGTTGTTTTATATTTATGATGAATGATTTATATTCTTATAGAACACATACATTTGGTTTTAATTATTTTATGGGTGGAACCAATATCTCCATATAATGCATTATGTAATGATTTATATCTAATAAGATATGCGTGGATGAATTGGGGAGTGAACCCCGTTCAGTAAAGGTATTTTTCCTCTAAGATGGTATTTGGAGTGATACATGACTACTAAGATGGTATTGAGAGTGAACATTCAGTAATAATATGGTCATGGGACTAAACTATGACAATTAAGATGGTCTGGAGAGTGAACAAATTTCACTAAGATGGACTTGGAAATAATCCTTGACTACAATGGAAATAATTTAATATATTAATTCATCTAAAAAAATTCCATGTCTTATTTATATATTATTCTTTCTTGTTTTATTATTTTTAATCGCTTATGATTCATATCTTATGAACTTCCAATCCATATGTCATGACTCATGTATATCATCTTTGATATGCTGGGTATGATCTTAAAATGATATACTTTTGTTCTCAATCACTTATGTTCATTTTATGTTTATATATATCGCTTGATTACCCCTAATTAGAATAAAATACCATCCTTTATTATGTTTATTTTCCATAGGATATGAAGAATGGTATAAGGTATGATATATCAAAAAGGGTTCTTGTTATGAATAAATAGGTAAGAGAATATGTAGATGTATTATAAATCAGAATTTAATGATTCAATGTTTCCAATGGCATTAAAATAATATGGTATTTGGGAATGTGTTTGTGTAATGTATGAAATATTCCACAAAAAAATGTTGTAATATCTATGTTCATTAATCTTGGGTCATTTTATTAAATACCTACTTATTTTAATTATTTTATTTCATTTTATTTTTTTAAAAGGTGTGCTTTTTTATGATGTCACCCTTCTTGTTTCATTTAGATCATGTGACTTCTGGATCATTACTATGAAACTCATTTGTATAACATGGATATGTTTCTTCCTCTTTATGAATTTTTTCACCTTTTTGGAAATTTGGGTATTCTTAATATCACTTTTAGAAGAGACTTAATAAATTTCATTGAAGTTAATTGTATCCTTTATTTCCTTTACTTTATTTTCTTCCTTTTCCACCTAACTCTTCAATATAATCTCCTGGGTCATGAGTGACCCAATAAGTTCTTAACATGGAACTTTCTTAATGTCATTTTCATATTGAATCACTTTTACCTTGGGTGGCCAAGAACATGGAAAAAACAAATTTACCTTCATTAAAAGAGGTTTATTAGAATGATCATCACCAATAGATTTTATAATAATATATTTGTGATTTAAATTAGTAAAACATTAATTTATAGACTCATTTGGATTATTTATGGAAAATTAAAAATATTAATAGTACATTTCATGCCTAATGTATTTGAATTTAATAGTTCACTCAGGTCTAACTTCATATAACTACCAAATTCCATGTGAAGTTTTAAAAGTTGATGTTTTTTTATTTTTTTCTAACCCCTAATAAAGAGAATTCATGGGTTTTCCATAAATTTCAATGGTAAAAATATCATTTAATTTCCATTTTTATTTATATTCCTCAGTTTTAGTATAACTATGAATAACTATTTTATAAATGTGATATCCTATAATTCTATGAAAAGTATACATATGAGTTCTCCAATAACTATAACCTAAACCATCGAAGAAAGGGGATTGACCAATTGAGTGTCCCTTAGTATCACCATGGATGATAGAGGAAGTGTTCATCCTTTACGATCATTCATTAAAATAAGTGACGTTTTAGAAAATAAGGATTCCTTTTATACCAATAGTTGGTCTAAGTTGATGGAAAGAGGCGGTGAATTTTATTTTAAAAATTAAACATAATGATGTAATATAATTATAAAATTAAATGGTAAATTTAAATTAAAAAAGTAAACCCAGTATATAAGAATAAGAATAATAATCCATAAAAATAAAGTGTTATCACAAAAAAAAATTAAATAAAAGATGAGGAATAAAACATTGATAAAATAGTATAGTCGAAACCTAATATGGGTACCTACATCTCCTCCTCTTAAGGATTGAGAGATTTCGGATTAACCCCTTGGATTTAAAAATATCCAACTTACCAAAGGGGAAATAATATAATTTCTTTTATGTGGAGAAATAAATAAACCCAAATCACTTATTTTTTAATAGTTGAAAAATGAATCCCTCACTCCCTCACTTTGATGGTAGCGAGCACCCATGTCCCTCACTGTAGTGGTACTGAGAAACTAAGATAAATAAAAAATAATATGAGTTTTGTTAAACACAAACTTTTTATAATAAAACTATAAATTATCAATAATAAATATATAAGAAAATATTATAACTTAGAGTAAGAATGGTGGAAGAAAATTAATACAATAATAAAGGGAAAAATGATAACTCAAGAGAAGTCCAAATGATAGAAACTAGGTTTATTTTTTCAAGATTTCAAGGGGTGTATATAAAATATTCAAAGATACCATTATTTTATTGGGGGTCTTTGGAGTCAATAAGAGATGTTGGGTGGTGATGGAGATCATGGAAAACATGTTCAAATGGCTAGTTTTACATTCTATCCTGGATCCACTGGTTAGCTTCTAGGATCCACCAACCAACCTATGGTCTATCTAGTGGCTAGTGCCACTATCCAAAACTCACTGGTTGGTCGGTGACCTTTAATAAGAATCACCTACTATTGGAAATCCCACTAGTAGACCTGTAGAATCCTACTAGGTATCCATTGGTTACAGTAGATGTGAGTCTTCAAAAATATCATCATGAGCTTCTAGAGTACATTGATTTTTTAGGAAAATAAATATGACTATATGTAAAGATATATAATAAAATTACATGAAATGAAATATTTAGAATACTAAATAGTGTTTGAGATCATTAAAACCATCTAAGGAAGCGAGTTACACCATATTCCTATATGATATTAATATGTTCTATGTCTTGTGGATCTAAAATATGTCTTGGATAAATGTGTTATAATATTATTCATAATTTATAGGATATATATAGTGTATCATTTTATAAATACACATGTATTTGATAATGATAATGTTATATCCCTTTATAGATTGAGTAAAAATGATTTTTTTTCTTCTAAATTCTACTCTATGTTTATGATTTTTAATTAATGATTCACCATAATTTTCAATTCAAAAAAGGCCCATAGGGTTACAAAAATGTTTCTATGAATGATGATTAGGTTTAATTTTTTATACCAAACTAAGAGAGTTATTTGATAACTTATACAAAAGGGTTTTAGGGGATTCCCAAAAGATTTTTGGATATATTTTTAAAATTTAATACATAATATGTAATATGATGTAAAATATTCATTTTATATAGTATGATTTAATAAAGTATTGACATTGATAGATAAATGTGCACTAATGGACCACACCATGAACTGGGACATGAGAATGTTTTTTGGAGTGATATGTAATAATATATGTATATCACTGGGAGTGATATTCATAAACCATGTGAGATAAGAGTTATCACATCATGTGATAAAAAATATTTTAATATGGGATATGAGTTATCAGAACCACTTCATTTTCCACCTATGTTGTCATATGTTTACATACTATACCATTTGATGGTGTAACAGAAAATAATTTATTACAATGAATGTTTTAATGTTAAATATTTGAATACTGGTTTTGAGTGACATAAATAATACACACTATAAATAATATAATGTAATATTAAGGATGATAATTTATGAAATGTATGGTATTAATTAACCTTTAGAGAAGGAATAATTATATATATAATGGGATACAAACCAAATGCGATAATGTGAAATCTAATTATTATATATTAAAATACCACTTCTCATTTTTTTTCTTGATTGGGAACTGGAACTAGTAGAATGTGGGGGGAAATGAATAATGATTACTTTGTTGATTTATATACTTTTGTGATAATTATAGAGATTTTATTCCTTAGGTTATTATTGAGAAATATTTATTAATTACTTTATAAATGGGAGACTTGACAACAAAATGTATATTCGTATAATTTTATATTATTTATCCAAATATCTCATACAAAATATTTTATGACAATAAGGATATTTAATTATTTTTAATAATTGTTTTATCCTCCAAAAAATGATAATTTATCTATATAAATAACATTACCAAAAATATAGTTTTTTAATAAAAAATATAACTAGAACTTATTTTTTCCTTATAGTTTGTTTTTATCCCATTGTTACACCACTACAACTTGTATGACTGAGGAAAATATTGAGTCAAAATCTTGAATTTCACTAACAACATCATTGAGATGACATATTTAGAACTCCATCAAATAATAATCACCTTGAATAATCATTTGTTTATAATTTAATAATAATGGAAGGAAATTTATCACTAGAATTATTTTAATGAAATTATCTTTCAATACACTAAAAAGAACAAACATGTTTCATATATAAACTCTATATGTAATATGAAATTTATTTTATAAGTTTTCATCATCATGAATACCATATTTTATGAAATTTTTAATTATTTTAATGTATTTCATTTTAAAATTTTATTAATTGACGAATTTTTCAAAGAATGACCATACCCATGAACATTGCAACACTTATGATTTTGACACTCAAATGAATTATAGTTTCCGTTTATTGGTCCCAATAACATTTATTACCTTTTATATATCATTTTTTATTTATAAATTCATTTTGATCAATACTATATTTACTCAAAGAAGTACCTTTACTAAAAAATTACCTCCATTTTAATTTTTTAGTGTTAGTTCTCTTGATTCACATTTTTTCTTATAGACCATAATATTTATCGTTTATACATTTTGAAGTGATAAAAACGGTTTCCAATTTTTTTAATATTCAATTTATTCATTTAATCCATGTAGTAATCCTAGAAGGATTTATTATTTTATTTATAAAATTTTAATTCTAATTAATAATTAATCAAAATATTTAGTTTATTATTTAACAAATTTATCTTCTTATTATAATATATATATATATATATTATTCATTCTTGATATTATTTTGAGAAAATTATATTCAAAAAATATATTTCAACTTTTCCCACATGTGTACATTATTATTACCATTATATACCCATTACATCTTTACATTTTCCCAAAAAAAAGAGATACATGGTCTTTAAATTGTATAACAACTATATGGTACTTATTTTATTTAGAATAGTGCATAAAATCAAATTATCAAAAAAATTCCCACATCCAATCCATAAAATTATATAGATTCAATATTCAATAAAAACTTAAAATATTAATCCTTAATCCTCTTTCAGTATCATCATAATATATCTTTAAATTTATATCCACTTTTTAGTCTTTATATTGAAGAATTATCTAATTATATTAATTAAATTATTACAGATTATGACTTTTATGAGGATATGATCGATAATAAAATAATTATGGAAGAGAAGAATCATGCCACTTAACCACTAAAATTTGGTTGATTTTCTAATTAATTTTAAGGATTTGATACCACCATTATTTAATGAATTTGGGATTTGAATAATGTTTATATTTTACATTTTTATATTATTCAATCTATTTTGATATATTTTTAATTGTTTTTTGGGGTTCATGGATGAAGGAAGGAGAACAGAGGGGGTTTTAAGTTTTAATTTACTATAATTAAGTAGTAAATACCACTTGGTACCCCATGGTAGGGTACTCGTTACCTAATGGAGAGATATTCATATAAGTCCTTCTAGACCAACTACTGAAGTTAGTGCTAGCTAGTACATACCTGATGTGTGAAAAATTCATTTTTAACATGGAAAGTTACATCTTTTTTATATTATAGAGTTTGGGTTAAATCCTCAATATTTCCATTTTATGAAAATTATTTTATGGTAATTTTCCTCCATAGTTTATCCATTTATCCCTCATCCTTTATGAGGAAATTTATTATTGAATTCATATTGTAATCAGGATTTGTCATTACTGTTGTCCTCATCTAGGTAAGAAATTTGAGATCCCTCTACTTATATATGAATCCTATATTTTTTTTAATTATATAAGTGTTATTAATTCTCAATGATTTTAGTTTTTTGATTTTGTGGATCTCAATGTTCTAAAAGGAATTAAGAATCCTCTATTGGTGTGGACTGTTCATTTAGCATGAGGTAAGTGACCTCTTACACTCGTTGGTTTTTAATCATGTCATATTATATAAAATTTATACTTTACTTGTGATTTGATTATTTGAGAAATCTAAATGCTATTAAAAATCATTTCAAATGATTAAGAAGTTTTTAAAAATTATTATGTGTTTTAAATATTTTGTAAATTTGTTTCAAGAATAATAATATATAATTACATATGTCATGTGATGAAATAATGATTCAAATGATGAAAAAATTTCAGAATTATTTTCAATAATTAATGGTGTAATTAATAATTACTACGTTAAATTTTATATTGGTTCTTTAAAGTTGAGTTAATTCATTAATGTGATATTTTTTACTAAAATATTCCATCTTATTAATATATGAATTTTAAAAGATTTATATGTAAAAATAATTTTTAAATATATTTATTTTGTCTTGGATTTAAATATTGTAAAAAAGTTAATCTTGTGATAAATTTCTTGTATGAATGTTGAAGAAAACATTTAATAAACTAAAGTGACCATTAATGCATTTTAATGGTTTTTTCTCACACCTGGTTTTTTCGTGTCTTGGTTTTGATCTAGTTCATTAGAAATCTAGATCATGTTCAAGGGTTTTGGGTGAGATAAATGTTGAGTTTTTAATTTAAATCTATGTCTTGTCATCCCCATAGATATTTTGGGAGTTTTTGGAGAAAAGGTTGGTTACTTCAGGATTTGGGCCAAACGTGAGCCCATTTACAGATTTAAAAACAAAATTCGTTTCTTTTATAATAGATTTATTTTCAACATTTCCACTCATTACACTTCTAACATAGCTTACACATTCCTATTCAAACCACAGTATCCTTTTGGACCCCATTAGGAATTCATAATCATGGTGTATTTGGGTTATTTATTAATGTATTAGGCCAATATCTAAACCCATTTCCAGTTATAGAAAATAGTTTATTTATTTTATATATTATTAATGTTTTTATATTTTAATTATTATAGTAGTCACTCGATCCCAAGTACCCTATGTGCACCCCCAAGTTCCATTTTCCCTCTTTTAGCTGATATTAGTCACGTATTAGGGAAAAAATTATCAAGGCTTCTCAAACCATCCAGATTTTTTAGGTAATTTGTTTGTTTCATTAATCATTCATTTTTTTATTTTCCCCCATAAATTAATTTTCCGGATTTTTCCATATCCAATTATCCTCTCCTAGAAGTTCCAAGACAATACATTTCCTCTAAGGGTGTAGATCTAAGGGATGTTAAAGAGTTCTCTAGTTTCTTAGGTGAGATGCCTTCTCTTTTATCCTCCCTCTTCCTTCTCCTTCTAATTTATTTTGGTTTACACTTATCCCTTAGTCATTAAATACATAGTTTTATGTTATCCAATTTTTTTATGCGTTTTTGGTTTGTTTAGGGCTGCTCATCATAGATCTTGAGTATTGTGAACCGCAATGGGTGATATCCAGTGTGTGGTTCAATTCTGCCATGGTTTTGAGGTAAGACATTCTTTTAACATGCCTTTATCATTTATGTTTCAAAATTTCCTTGATTTTATCACGTGATATATAAGTTTATTATTGTTTTTTAGTATTATTATAATTTTCTCGGTGCGGAAAATGGTAGTTTAAGCCTTGTTTTGTGGAAAGTAATGTTGTTTAGTTATAAATGTGTACACTGCTTGCTTACATAAATGTTTAGTTAGATTATGAACATGGTTTATGGTATTTAGAATATGTTTCAGTAGATTAAATAAATTTATGGCATGAAAATGGTATTTTATCCCTTTTCAAAATCTTAAAATAATTTGTTTAAAAGAGCATCCCATGTGTTCGGTAAATTTCCTGATTGTATTTTATGAGATTAATGCGATTTAAAATGATTCGTTTGGATTAATAAATACATTTTAAGAATGAAAAATGGTATTTGGGGTTCCTTTCAAGGCTTTCCAAAGTAGTTTTTCTTTTCAATACATATGGGTTTTTCTTGGTAAACATGTTTTGGCCCGAGTGGCCATAAGATGGCCCGTTTGGCATCCTTATAAAAATGGTCATGCTTTGGATGTGTAACCTAAATGTTTTAAGGGATTTATGAAAGTGGTAATTTTCTTTAAATGGTGTGTATACACCAGTTTATTAAAATTGAAATTTGTACCATTAAAAAATGTTAGTTTTGATAAATGCTTAAAGGCTCATTTGGTATTTTTCTTGTAAAAATGGTTTCCATGTGTATTTCTAGTTGTATTATATGGGGTCATTTTATGGTCAATGAAATTGATTTATTAAATGGTTTGGGGGTATAAAAGCTCAATTTATATGGTATTGGTGGGGTTTTGGTCTTAAAAGATCATTTTTATTGAATTTAATGTTCAAGCCCCTGTTATAATTCTGGAAAATATTTTCTAAAAATCTAGGTGGATTATTGATCTGTGAAAGAAATGTGATACATGTGTGTGGTATGTTTAATGTTTGTATGATTTTTAAATATAATTTTCATGGTAAAATGGTATTTTATAGATGTTTTACTAATTTTATCACTAAAAGGGAAAACCTGGGTATGTTGGTGGGAGGACGTGTACGAGTATGCTAGTGATTCAGTGGGGTTTTTTCCCTATTTCATGTTGCTTGTTTGATGATGAAAAAAGTAACTAAAGCATGACGATGATGATGATGATGATGCAAAACAATAGGTTATGGATGAATCTTCTACTAGTGGCTCATTTTCATGAGAATGGATATTTTATATGGTTACATTTACATAGAGATACAAGGTTACTAGGACACAAAACGAACTAGTGCCTAGGGGTGTTCCTGTGACTTGTGCTCATTTGCTATTTTTTACATATTTTCGGCATACAATGTGTTTAATTGGTAAATTAATTATCATGTCTGTTTTATTTAAATGTTTAAATTACTTAATTCATTCTTATTGAAAATTATTTTTATTTTGAAGTTGCACCTATTTGAAAAATTGTTACTAGCATTATTGTTTATAAAACTTGCAAAAAAATATTCTTGTAATGTTATTAGCATGGAACCTCATTTAGAATTTTTTATATATATTGTATCTAGGACATGAAATTGATCTTTCTTTTATTTAAAAGGATGTGCAATGGGAATAGAATATTGGGCTATCCTACTGAGTTTTAATACTCATGCATATAGTTTTATTCCGTTTTTAGCTCTTGTACAAGTTTCAACTTGAGTTCGGTCTCCTGGGCCGATGAGTATTCATTGTGTTGGAGAGTGGAGAGTGGGGTCACATGGTTTTAGTTTGGTCATTAGGTTTGGTATGTTGGTTTTATTGTTTATATGTACTTTTTTTCTTATATAAATAATGTTTATTTTAATTTTATATAAATGTATGGTGGGATTTCCATTTCTTTATTCTACTTAGTTCATGGGTATATTTAAGTGAAATCATTCCCTTGATTAATTGATTGATTCCTAGAACTATTTTTCAACCCATGGGGATTGGGAACGCCCTTTGGGCTATTCCATAGATCAATTTGGGTGCCTGGTCTAGGTTTGATCTGGGCTAGTTCATGAAAAAATATTATCAAAGGAGGTTGGCTCCAAACAGACCTTCATTTTTAGATATCCATTTGTTATTTGGGGATGTCAAGGTAGATGGAGTAATATATTTGGGACTTGAGGGGTAGGTTTGGGAAGATCTTCATGAACTCTTTCTCGTTCTAACCGTTGGGTGTCCATGGGATGTTTGATTTTATTAGTTTTATTGGTACTTATTGATTGTTTGGTGTTGGGATACAAAAAGGGGAGTTTGACTAATGGTCTCCCTAATATTGTAGGCTCTGGAATGCCATATGGAGCCAATTACTGGCCCTAATAAGGTTCTCTATGTTGGTGGTGTGTTTGAAAAATGGCCACCAACCAAGTGGTCATGTCACCAACCGACACTAGTTCTCTTTTGAGGGTCTTTTGAACTTTTCTTGAATTTAGAATTTTGTTTTGAAAATCCTTTTGTGAGAATTGTGAAAATGGGTTTTAAAGGAATGGTTAGTTATTGAAAACTAGAAAATGGTTTTTCAAAATTTAATTTGAGAAATATTTTGGAATGTGGGGTTTTGTGAAACAAATCATGGGGATAAAGAGGAAATGATTTAATGTGATTGAGTTTGATTAATCTAAACTTATGGTTTCCTTAAATAAAATGTTTTGAAAGCGTGGATTATTTTAAATTTATTTTGAACTTTGTTTTAAATGGGTTGTTTTAGGATGTTTAAAAGTGTTTGAATCTAATGAATTAGTTTTGGAAATATGTTTTTGAGTGACTAGGGTTTTTATGGAAACAGGTTTTGGAATTTGTGGTAGTTGGATTATGAAAATAGACCATTCAAAATTTCTTAAAATGGGAAAGGTGTATTTGGAAAGGAATTGTTGTTTTTTTGAAGTTATATTAAATTGAATGTATTGGATTTTTAATAAAATAGTTCTTGATGAAGTGTCATTTGTTTTGTGAAATAAAAATATGGTTTTTTGATTTGGTGGTTAATGTGTTTTTTTAAGTTTCACGATTCTTCTTGGAGTGATGATTTTTTATTTTATCCTTATCATTTTCATGGGTTCTCAGAAACATGGTTTTATAGATATGTAGATGAATGGACAATATGGCCTGGTTTTTGGGTGCCCGGGCTGGAATAGAAACATTCATATGAGTAAGAATTTATGAAACACCAATGGTGAATGCTAAAATCCACTGAGTTGGTTGGTTTTTCAAAAGTGTTTTAAGTTAAAAAATTATATTTTTTGTTATAAATTGATGGTTTTGGCTCGCTTTTCCTATATCTTAGAAGTGTTGTTTATTCGGTATGCTTCTTTGCGATATGGAAGTCATAATCTTGTGGATTATTGATATGGGATATCATTGGTGCCTTATTTTTGGAGCAACGTTCAATTAGATTCTAAATATTTGTTGGATATTGTGATGTGGACACAGATAGTTCTCCGTTGGCAAGATTTCTAGGTGATCAACCTAAGTATTCACCCCAAATGTTAAATCCACCTCTTCGAATAATGCCGCAGCCTGTTTGTTGGAATTGAGAGATTTTCGGGATCAATTTAAAGTTGATTTACATTATGGTGTCCATATCGGTTGAGGAAGTTGTGCTCAGTAATGTTGATGTGTTTTCCCATATACCTTTTCCATTATTCTACTCATTCTGAGTGAGAGAAAATAGTGTAGTGTATATCCAAATTCTTTTTAGGGAAAAGTGTGTTGTTTAAGGAAGAGAGTTTTATGGTGTCCCTTGACATGTTATTTCAGCCTGTGATTTTTAGGTGTCACTGTGTGGAACTAAGGAGAAGAGTTCATGTTTGGGATTATCAAAGCCTAACTGTGAGGTAGAAGATGCTTCATCTATCTGAGCTCTAGCCATAGGTCTCAGAGTGAAGCTGGCACATAGTCAAGAATCTCAGGACTATGGGTAGTATTTCTATGATCGTGCCCCCACCGTTATATTAAGGTAGTTACTTTAATTATTTTGTGGTTTTTGTGGCCCAATTATTGGGTCCCCTTTCCTCCCAACCCCATGTGGTGGGGGTTTTGATCCACGCATAGAGTGCCGACCCAGCTCTTCTACCCTCCATTCAGGAGTGAGGGGTTTAAATGATCATGTTGTTTTCCTCCTAAAATGGGATGGTAGGTTGAAGTGGGAGAGTTTTGGGGGGCCTATATGGGAGTGACCCATTACCTTTTCATTTCGAATTCTCATTTTCTCATTGAAATGTAGTTCTTAATGGTGGGGAGAACCACCGCTGGTCTCATAGAGTTTCCTTCGAAGAATCTTTCAAGTGAGAGTTGTTTATAATGGTAGGGAGTCCATTCCAGACTCCACTAGAATATTTTATTTTTGTGATTTCTCTATGGTTTGGGTAATCATTGTGTTTATTTGGAAATAGACCGACAATCTGGATCTTGGTTTGGTTGAGGAGGTAGTTATGACAACCCTGCTTTTTATTACAACTCAAACATTATTTATTACATAAAACTTCACTAGATACAACAAAGAATATGGATAGGTTTAGTGTCTTTGGGGCTTAGGATCATTACATAAAAACTTAAAACATGAAATACAACATCTTTATTGAAAACTTACTTTTCATGACCACTACATTCCCTCGTACTTAGCAATGCATGGGATAACCTGAGGACATGCATAAGAAAAAGGTGAGCTATAAATCCTAGTAAGGGAGTACGCATGGAATAACATGAGGAGTACAATACATGTTATACAATAGTAATATCAATAGAGTATAAAAAAATGAACATAAAGGCATGATAAAGCATGATAATCATAACATCGAAATGTGGCAACAACACTTAACATTGAATTAGCATGAGCCAAGGATCATTGCACATGGAGCAAGAGTAAACCCTCATTGCACATGAAGCACAAGTAAACCCTCATTTCACTTGAATTAGAATTAGTCAACACTCATTGCACATGACGTATCATGATACTATACTTTACCCAATGCATTGGAGCGCTATAAGGGCGCACCTTTCTTAAACATTTCATTTCATGCATAAGTGTGCCACATGAATCATAAAACATGGATTCATAAAAAATAATCATTTATTCCAAGATAAAGGAATGTGGAATTCATAAATGAAACTTTATAATCAATAAGTAAATGTGAATAAAGTTGAATACCCTTGATGGAGAAATGGGCATGGTATTCACTACACAATGACATTGGCTTAGAAAATTGGTGCGATTTTGGCAGCGTAACAGCGTGACATAAGAATTCATAAAAAAATGGTTGACGAGAGATAAAGGGGTTCCTAATCATATTTACATGTAATGGACAGTAAGGAGTCCATATATATACATTTCCCAACAATTGTAATGGAATTTAGGTTCATGATACCGGAGTATTGCCTGAATGTAAAAGAAGAGAGAGAAGTTCCTTTCGGAATTTCGGCATAGTAACAGGTGTACATGGGAAGAATTTAATGAGAGAGAAAGGAGTATCCCATCATTAAAACAATAAGAGGTCAGTATGTGAGAGGTGAGAAACCATACCCCAACATTCATAATTGAAATTAAAAGGGCAATACAACTTAAAGAAAATTGACAAAAATGAGAAAGGAAGAAAAAACCCTTACTTGGAAGTGTGCTTCCAAAGGCTAGAGAGAGGATTGTGAGAGGCTTCTTGGGAGCTTGGGGAACCTTGGGAGGATTATATAGAGATTAGGGAAAAGGTTGGACGAATTCAAAAGGATTTTAGTGAGGAGGAAGTGGGATCTTGGGTGGGTTTATATAGGAAAGGTGAGAGAATTCTTTATTATTTAGGTTTGGGACCCCTTATATTAAACTAATCCAAACCAAAAACCATCCCATGGTTTGTGCCCATGGTTTCTTGAAAAGGAAATAGGAAAAAAATACTTTACAAGGCCAAGGTCCGAACTTATTAAAATAATAAGGTTGCCTATGTGGAAGTGAGTCACACTCCCATGGAAATTAATTTAAAAAGGCAAAGTGTTGAATAAGTCTTGAGGGGTTCATTAATGCTTTTAAAAGTAACTCAAACAAACCCAAAATCACTTTATTTTAATGGTAAAACATATATTGGCCGAAAATATGGATTATAGTATTTTATTACATCACCATTGGGTCATTATGGTGTCATAAAACACATTATATATTTAAACGGTATTTACTTTTTACCCAAAAATTTGACTGTTTCAGAAAATTATGAAAAATTCACCGTTGGATAATTTCGATGTCCTGATTCCAGAAATGACATTTATTTTATCTAAAAAAATTTCTAAATATTTTAATTTTCACTTTTAAAATAAAAACCAACATTTATTTAAAATTCACAGGTTTTGACAGAAATGGATTTCAAACCTTAATATAACATTTTAATTGAATTCATAAAATTATAAGATCATTTATATTTAATAAAAATTAACTTAATAATAATAATAATATTTTATTAAAATATTATTTAATTCAAAAATCCCTTAATTTAATAAAATATAATTCTTAATTAAATAATAATTAAAAACACCATGTGTACTTTAAAAACTATTTACAGTGTATCAAAAATGACTAGAAATTATATTCATTATTATATAAAAAAATAATGTACATGAACATAGAACTACTTATTTGTTACATAAACCCTTAAAATAGCCGCATAAGACCTAAGGGTAAGGTGTGCGATGGTGACATACTCTTAGGGCGGCTCAGATAACATCGCTCGAGTGGTAATCTCTATCAACTTCCACTTTTCCCGTAGATAGTCCCGTTCGAGCTTGAAATGGTGAAGCTCATATTGGGCTTGGTCAAGGGTGAAGCCCAAGGATGACACCTCTTTCCAGAGCTCTGACAAATGGGCTTCGTATGGGGAAATTCTACTAGATGAGGTCACCGCTTCCTTTGTCTGAGTAAAATTGGGTTCGTTAAAGCCTTATATTTATACTAATCATGTGATCACTATTCAACGGATATATTAACAACGGTCACAATTATTAACATAAAACCAAATAAGTTGACATCTTATAAAATCATGTTTTCATAAAGAGACATTTAACTGGATCAAGAGGGGTTTACCATTAATGAAACTTTAGGTCGTTACAATATTCCCCCCTTATGAAATTTCTCCCTCGAAATTTTCCTTTTCCCACACTAAAACAAATGTGGGTAACTCAGCTTCATCATATCCTCTGACTCCCAAGTTTCTTCTTCAAACTTGTGGTTTCTCCAAAACACCTTGACGAGGGGCATTGTATTATTTCTTATAACCTTTTCTCTACAATCTAAGAACTTCACTGGTTGATCCTCATAAGAAAGATCATCTTCCAATTGTACCACCTCGGAAGAGAGTACATGTGAAGGGTACGGTATGTACTTCCATAAGAGGGATACATTAAATACATCATGCACCTTGGCCATAGTAGGTGGAAGTGCTAGTCGATAGGCCACAACCCCAACACGATCAAGAATCTCGAAGGGGATGATGTACCTTGGACTTAACTTCCCTTTCTTCCCAAACCTCATGAACTTCTTCCATGGAGATATGTGTAAAAATACCATGTCTCCAACTTTAAATTCAAGGTCCCATCGACGATTATCTGCATAACTCTTCTGTCGACTCTGGGCTGCCTTGATGTGCTGCTGAATGGTTTTCACCTTCTCTACCATTTCTTTGACCATTTCTAGTCCAAGTAACTTATATTCACCGACCTCATCCCAACTTGCCGGTGTTCTTCACCTTTTCCCATACAGGGCTTCATATGGTGCCATTTGGATGCTCGAGTGGAAACTGTTATTATAAGAGAACTCAACCAGAGGAAGATGTTGATCTCATCCTCCTTTAAAGTCCATTGAGCACGCTCTCAACATATCATCAAGTGTTTGGATAGTCCGCTCGGATTGGACATCAGTTTGAGGATGATAGGTCGTACTGAAGTTCAGTTCAGTATTCAGAGCATGTTGAAGACTCTTCCAAAACTTAGAGGTGAATATTGGATCTCAGTCGGACCCAATAGATAGTGGTACTCCATGAAACCTTACCACCTACCTAATATATATCTGTGCCAGTTGATCTAATGAGAAATCCTCTCGAATAACAATGAAATGGGAAGTCTTTATAAGACGATCCACAACAACCTAGATTGCATTGTTTCCTTTGGATGTCCTCGGAAGTCCGGTGACAAAGTCCATAGTGATGTTCTCCCATTTCCATTCTGGTATGGGCAATGGTTGCATCATCCCCTTTGACTTCTGCCTCTCTGCCTTCACTTACTGACACACCAGGCACTTTGATGTATATCCGGCGATCTCCTTCTTCATATTATCCCACCAAAAGTTTTCTCGGAGATCTCGATACATCATTGTGCTCCCTGGGTGAATAGAGAAATTTAAACTATGTGCATCATCCAAAAGTTCCTTCTTCAGCTCCGGACTTGATGGAACACATATTCTTTTCCCAAACCGCACAATTCCTTCTTCATTAACTTTAAAATCCATGGATTTCCCCTTTTTGATAGCTTCCACTTTTTCTTGAATCCCCACATCATCCTTTTAAGCATCCTTTAACCTTTCCAAAACAGATGGTTGAGCAATCATTTTTGAAAGGATTGATGATTTTCCCTTCTTTATGATTCCCACGTCCATCTTCATGAAGTCTAAGATGATTGGATCCTTCTCAATTCTCATCATTGATAGAATCGCTGGATCCTTTCTACTTAGGGCATCCGCCACCTTGTTCGCTTTCCCAGGGTGGTAATGTATTGAACAGTCATAATCCTTGATGAGCACTATCCATCTTCTCTGGTGCATATTAAGCTCTTTCTATGTGAATATATATTTAAGACTCTTGTGGTCAGTATATATCTCACATTTCTCTCCATAGAGATAATGCCGCCAGATTTTCAAGGCAAAGATCACCGCCGCCAACTCCAGATCATGTGTTGGATTGTTTCTCCCATGGATTTTCAACTGCCTTGAGGCATAGGATATCACTTTATCATTCTGCATCAGCACACAGCCTAATCCATTCTTTGAGGCATCACTGAATACCACAAAAAGTTACCCACTTGTGGGTAAAGTGACCACGGGCATAGTGATAAGCCTCCTTTTCAACTCCTTGAATCTTTCTTCGCATTCATCACTCCAAGAAAACTTTACTCCCTTTCAAGTTAGCTTGGTAATAGGGTTGGAAAATCATGAGAAATTTCTCACAAATCGTCGATAATATCCAGCTAACCCCAAGAAGCTACAGATATCTGTTACCGATGTTGGCCTCGGCTATCCCTCAATTGCATCTGTTTTGGAGGGATCCACAGATATCCCATTGCTTCTGATGATATGGCCCAAGAATGAGACCTCCTTCAACCAGAACTCACACTTTCTGTACTTTGCATTGAGATTATCCTTGTGCAAAGTCTCTAGTACAGTTCTTAAATGCTCGTCATGGTCCTCCATGGTTTTGGAGTATATTAGAATATCATCTATAAAGACTACCACAAATTTTTCATGGTAATCTATAAAGACTCTATTCATCATGTCCATGAATATTGCTGGAGCATTGGTGAGTCTGAAAGGCATTACTATGAATTCATAGGGTCCGTACCTTGTACGAAAAGCAGTCTTGGGGATATCTTCCTTCTTCACCCTTACTTGATAATATCCCGACTATAAGTCCACATTGGAGAAGAATTGTGCTCCACGCACCTAATCAAACAAGTCATCGATTCTTGGGAGATGATACTTGTTCTTTATCGTGATTTTCTTAAGTTCACGATAATCGATGGAGAGCCGCATTGACCCATCCTTCTTCTTGACGAAGAGGACTGGTGCACCCCATGGTGAAGCACTTGGGCGTATAAACCCTTTATCCAGATTCTCCTGTAGTTGTTTCTTCATCTCTTCAAGCTCAACAACATACATTCTATATGGAGTCTTGTATATTGGTAATCCCCCAGGTATAAGTTCAATTGAGAACTCAACATCTCTTCTAGGAGGAAGACCAGGAAGTTCCTCGGGAAACACTTCCACGAATTCCCTCACAATAGGCATTTCTTCAAGGATGGTTTCTTCTTTGGACTCAATCATCTGAGCCAGATACGTGTGATCATAGGGCAGTAATATCCCTTCTTGAGATGATGGAGCTAAAGGAGATTCATCTTCCTCCTGACACTTGTAAAGAATCGGGGGTCGATTCTCCATACGGAGTGTTATTTCCCACTCCCGACAATTTATGTTGGATCTATGTAAGGAAAGCCAATCCATGCCAAGAATTGCATAAAATTCCCCCAGAGGGAGTATGATGAGGTTCGCCGAGAAATTCAATCCACAAATTATAACATGGGAGGACTTATATTCATGGGATGCAATGATTGCCCCATTTTCCGTACTCACCGACATCTTTACTTCCATGATTTGTGGTGATGCTGGGATTGTTCTACTAAACTTTCGAGATATAAAATAATGCGTAGAACCTGAATCAAAAAGTAAGTTCTCTATTCTTGAATGAATAACTAGCGTACCTATCACCACTTCATTGTCGGGGTTCACTTCGGTAGAAGTGATGGAAAAAGCTCTTCCTTGATTTCTTGGAGGTTGTTGGTTGCCTCTGATAACCCTTGGATTAGGGCACTGATTTGCAAAATGACCCGGTTCTTTGCATTTGTAGCATTGAAAAATGCATTAAGGTTCGAATGGAGCATTCCTCTCTTCTGTCTCAGTCGCGGTTCCTTCTTGCCGACAGTTAATAGATAGGTTCCCTTCTCTTCCACACCTGAAGCATTTTCTCTTCCCCTTAAGGCAATTTCCACGGTGCTTCTTTCCGCACTTTTGGCAAGTGGGGTGATGGAACTTCTTAGCTCCATTGGATTTATCCATCGGACCACCGGCATTGAATTCCACTTTACGCTTCTTTTCCCCATGATACCCATGTGATTCCCCGATCTCCATTTCGACCTTGAGGGCACATCAGACAATTTCCTCATAGCTGTCGAAGTCACGGATCGCTAATGCTTTCCGCAAGCTAGGCTTCAGCCGACCAAAGAAGCGGTCAACCTTGCATTCGGGGGTAACGAAAAATCTGGAAGCGTATCGTGCAAGCCTTGTGAAGTTTTCCTCATACACTCCCACATATTCTTCATCTTTTTGCTTGAGGGAAAGGAAGCCCCTTTCCATCTTAAGCTGGAGGGTGCGCGGAAAATATTTATCAAAAAACATCTTCCGGAATTGCTTCCATTCCAAAGCCTCGATCTCCTCCTCAGGCTTTGTATTTTTGATCAAAATCCACCATTGATTATCTTCACCCTCCATACGATAAGCAGCCAGGAGAACCTTCTCTTGTTCAGAACATTGACAGATGGGGAAGATCTTTTCAATGGAGTTGATCCATTGTTCAGCGATTGTGGGATCAGATGATCCAGTAAAAGTAGGAGGCCTTTGTCTCATGAAGCTCTCGATAGCGACTTGTTCTTTCTTAGGGGGGGTTGAACGTTCCTCTTGACCCATTTTTCTATTCAAAGCTTGAGTTAGCTAAGAGAGAAGAGTGAAAAAGTTCGCGATTCCCGCTCCCATTGGATTGGGCGTCTCATTAGTACAATCATCACACTGATCTTCACAACGGTTGTTAGCCCGAGTCCTCCTATTACCGGCCATTGGATGGAATAAAAGGAAAGTTAGGGGTAACACATAAAGGGTAATCCAAAGATAAAAGTTGATGACTGATAAATAAACTTTAATTTCTTTAACTCATGAGTCTATAGGATTCAATCTAGGCTTTTCATGATCTACTTTCTAACATATATTCTTAGGGGCATTTTTCCCTTAATAAGGGTTCATACTAAGATTGTGAATTTATCAAAACATATCCCCTGGGAGCGTCGTAACCAAGAGTGCAGCAAGGCCCGTTGTCTTTCACCAGTTCCCATTCGAGTCTAGCTCAAAGTAGTGTTTTCGGGTTTTACCCCTAGGATACATCTGTGCCAGAGCCGCCACTACCTGCTCGTATCCAGACAGGGATGTATTTGTTGATAAACCACTTACATAGTATTTAACAAAACTTAGGGATGTTTTTATTATACTTAGTCTTGTATCTAAGGCTTTACTAGGGTTTCTTAATCCCAAAAATAACTAAACCTATCCTCTGATACCAACTATGACAACCCTGCTTTTTATTACAACTCAAACATGCTTTATTACATAAAAATTCACTTGATACAACAAAGAAGATCGAGAGGTTTAGTGACATTGGGGTTTAGAATCATTACATAAAAACTTAAAACATGAAATAAAACATCTTTATTTAAAATTCCTTTACATGACCACTACATTCCCTCGTACTTAGCAATGCATGGGATAACCTGAGGACATGCATAAGAAAAGGGTGAGCTATAAATCCCATTATGGGAGTACACATGGAATAACATGAGGAGTACAATACATGTTAGACAATAAGAATATCAATAGAGCATAAAAGAAACATGAACATAAAGGCATGATAAAGCATGATAATCATAACATGGAAATGTGGCAATAACACTTAACATTGAATTAGCATGAGCCAAGGCTCATTGCACATGGAGCAAGAGTAAACCCACATTGCACATGAAGCACGAGTAAACCCTCATTTCACTTGAATTAGAATGAGTCAACACTCATTGCACATGAAGTATCATGATAGTATACTTTACCCAATGCATTGGAGCATTATAAGGGCACACCCTTCTTAAACATTTCATTTCATGCATAAGTGTGCCACATGGATCATAAAACATGGATTCATAAAACATAATAATTTATTCCATGATAAAGTAATGTGGAATTTATAAATGAAACTTTATAATCAATAAGTAAATGTGCATAAAGGTGAATACCCTTGATGGAGAAATGAGCATGGTATTCACTAAACAATGACATTGGCTAAGAAAACCAGTACGATTTTTCCAGCGTAATGGAGTGACATAAGAATTCATAAAAAAATGGTTGATGAGAGGGAAAGGGGTTCCTTATAATATTTACATGTAATGGACAGTAAGGAGGCCATATAGATACATGTCCCAACAATTGTAATGTAATTTAGGTTCAGGATACAAGAGTATTGCTTGAATGTAAAAGAAGAGAGAGAAGTTTCTTTCAAAATTTTGGCATAGTAACGGGTGTACATGGTAGGCATTTAATGAGAGAAAAAGGAGTCTCCAATCATTCAAACAATAAGAGGTAGGTATGGGGGGGGGGTGTGAAACCATACTCCAACATTCATAATTGAAATTAAAAGGGCAATACAACTTAAAGAAAATTGACAAAAATGAGAAAGGAAGAAAAAACCCTTACTCAGAAGTGTCCTTCCAAAGGCTAGAGAGAGGCTTGTGAGAGGCTTCTTGGGATCTTGGGTAACCTTGGGAGGAATCTAGAGAGAGTAGGGCAGAGGTTGGATGAACTCCAAAGGATTTTAGTGAGGAGGAAGTGGGATCTTGGGTGGGTTTATATAGGAAAGGTGAGAGAATTCTTTATTATTGAGGTTTGGGACCCCTTATATTAAACTAATCCAAACCACAAACCACCCCATAGTTTCTGGAAAAGTAAAGAGGAAAAAAATATTTTACAAGGCCAAGGTCCGAACATATTGAAATAATAAGGTTGCTTATGTGGAGGTGAGTCACACTCCCATGGGGATTAATTTAAAAAGGCAAAGTGTTGAATAAGTCTTGAGGGGTTAATTAATGCTTTGAAAAGTAAGTCTAACAAACCCAAAATCACTTTATTTTAATGGTAAAACATATATTGGACGAACAAAAGGATTATAGTATTTTATGACATCACCATTGGGTCATTATGATGTCATTAAACACATTATATATTTAAACGGTATTTAATTTTTACCCAAAAATTTGACTGTTTCAAAAAATTATGAAAAATTCACCGTTGGATAATTTCGACATCCTGATTCTAGAAATGACATTTATTTTATCTAAATTTTTTTCTAAATATGTTAATTTTCACTTTTAAAATAAAAACCAATATTTATCGAAAATTCACGGGATTTGACAGAAATGGCTTTCAAACCATAATATTACGTTTTAGTTGCATTCATAAAATTATAAGATCATTTCTATTTAATAAAAATTAATTTAAAATTAATAATAATATTTTATTAAAATATTATTTAATTCAAAAATCCCTTAATTTAATAAAATATAATTCTTGAGTAAATAATAACTAAAAACACCATTTGTACTTTAAAAACTATTTACAGTGTATCAAAAATGTATAGAAATTATATTCATTATTATATACAAAAATAATATACATGAACATAGTACTACTTATTTTTTACATAACCCCTTAAAATAGCCGCATAAGACCTAACGGTAAGGTGTGCGATGGTGACAGACTCTTGGGGCGGCTCGGATAACATCGCCTGAGTGGTAATCTCTTTCAACTTCCACTTTTCCCGTAGACAGTCCCGTTCGAGCTTGACCTGGTGAAGCTCAGCTTGGTCTTGGTCAAGGGAAAAGCCCAAGGATTCCACCTCTTTTCTGAGCTCTGACCAATGGGCTTCGTATGGGGAAATTCTACTAGATGAGGCCATCGCTTCCTTTGTCTGAGTAAAATTGGGTTCGTTAAAGCATTATATTTATTCTAATCATGTGCTCACTATTCAACCGCTACATTAACAACGGTCACAATTATTAACATAAAACCAAAGAATTTCACATCTTATAAAAACATTTTTTTCATAAAGAGACATTTAACTGGATCAAGAGGGGTTTTCCATTAATGAAACTTTGGGTCGTTACAGTAGTGACTTGTTTTTTCTATTGATTCTCGAGAAGTAGTTTGAAGTTAGTGTTTTGGTTGAGGTTAGAGGATTACATTTATTTAATGGTGGATGAGGTGTCATTGAACTCAGATTCTGGAACATATTAATAATGAATCCTTAGGTGTTGATCAATCACTTGGAATGTGTTGTGGCTTTCAGGGGGCGGAAAGCTTTAATGGTGGGGAAAATTGTCACCCCCCTTTTTTGTTTTCATGTCTTGTTATTGATCCAATTATTTGGATATACTAATACTTTTTTTCAAGTTTTGATGAGATTAATTTTGAGTTTTGAATTTTCCATCTATTTCTAATCATCCTAACATGGGTTCCACATAGATTATTTGGGTTATTTTGGAGAAAACGGTGGTTACTTCAAGATTTGGGCCAAATGTGAGCCCATTTCTAAATTTAAAGACACAATTTTTTTCTTTTATAACCTCTTAATATTTTAACATTTTCCACTCATTCTACTTCCCACTTGGAATCCACTAGCCTTATAAAACCACCATATTATTTTGGACCACATTTGGAATTCATAATCATGGGGGATTTAGCTTAATTATTCATGTATTGGGATAACCCTTAAGCCCTTTTCGTTTTTTTTAAAAAAAATTTGTTTTTTATATATTATCACTTTTTTATATTTTTCTGTGATCCCACCTCTCACTCAATCCCATGAACCATAGAGGTACCCCCAAGTTCATTTTTCTCTTTTTTGTTCTCAAATTAGTCACAGATTATTGAGAAATGTCTCAAAGATTCTCAAAACTTCTAGATTTGGTAAGGTAAATTATTTTCTTTCATGAATCACTATTTTTTCTCTTTTCCAACAAAATCTTCTTTACCTTTTTTTTCTATTACTAATGATCGTCTCCATGAATTTAAAAGACATTACCTTTCCTCTATGGGTGTAGATCTAAGGGAAGATGAAGAGTCCTCTAGTTTCCAAGGTGAGATTCCATATCCTTTCTATAAGGCCCCAACCATAAAACATTACTTAATATTGTGTTAAATCACAAATTAACATTGTGAATATTTTCAGTTTTTGAGTTTTAGATAATTAGGCCGTAACTATTACATTACATCTCAAACATTACAAAGTAGACACATATACTCAGTATCTATTTTTTCATAAAATTAAACTCTTAAAAAAAGAATTATTTTCTTGATATAAATATTCTTTAATTCCTCCTTTCTCTTACCCTTCCTTATTCCCTGTGAAAAAAATTTCAAAAAAACATGGGATGCACATAAAAAGCTCAGTAAGGGTTATAAAATAAAGAAAGAAAAAAGTATTCCATAAATACATAAAAAACATAATCTCTTTAACATAACTCGTGAAATTATAATATTTATGAATAACACATAGAAATTATAAATCATAAATGTAACTTGTGGAATCCATAACATACATACATTATAGCTTTCACAACAATGCAGTGAGTTACATATGGAATACCCATCATGGTATATTCCCTAAATCTCTTATGAGAAAAATTAATGTTTACCTCCATCACATTACCAAATTCATTGAAGAGATATCTTAGGCTCAGCTACCATAGGTTTATGATAGGACCACCCGTATATACAAACAATTCCCAAGAACAATAACATAATCATAACACATAAATCAATCAAAAGGGAAAGATAAATTTTCCACACTGAAATAACAAGATATCAATTCAAGATATTGTTATAATCAATACATTATCAAAACAATTTTCAATATAATAATACATAAAAAAGTTATTTGGTATTTATTTTCCTTTTTAAAAAACGTTACAGATTGTTAAGGAAGCCAGATATCGAATAATTCTCGTGGTGGCAGAAAGGTCGTTGTCGCCGTGTACGTTAAAAAACATTCATTTTATTGTTTAGTAAAACGATTCATAGAAAAAATATTCCCTTTAAATGAAATTAAAATTCAAAGGGGTTTATACACTATATAAAGTAAAGTCGTGTATAAATGAATGTATGCCTCAATGAAAGATGATTGAGATGAAGTCCCTTACCTCGAGTCTGATTCTTCTAATATGTTTATTGCTCTTCCTGAATAATAAACCTTAGTTAATTTATAATTTATTCAGAACCTTTTTCATGTTTAATATTTCTTTGATACCACTTATTACCTTTCTATAAACATTACATAATTATTTAAGTTAATATCGGTTGTTTTGCAGATAGTTGGTACTTGAGTCAAAAATGATATTGTTATAATTAAATATTGTCAATGTGGTAAAAATTAAATTATCTAATGAATTATATTCTTGATTTAGATTTCATATATATCAAATATATTCTGTATATAGCTATTTAAAATTTTCAATATCATTTGGATATATGAAAATGAAATGCACCGTTCATGGAGACTGTAAGTTGTACGTACGCATGAAAGCTACATTCATTTTTTTCATTTTTAATGAAATTAAAACCAAACTATACATAGTTATATTATAATTCCAGTATAATTTATATTTTATATATGTTACATATGTTCATTAATTCCATCTTTTATAAATTTTATTTATAGCTTGAACAAGTCATATGACTTTGAAGAGGAGGTAGTCCGCACTTCCTAAAATGCAATTATCGTATTTACATTTTATGGAAACCATAAATGTTTTCAATAAATGAAAAATAAATAATCATAGATAAAATATAAATATAATATATATACAGTTACATTATAATGAATACCATGAGAGGTGGTATGGAGAAATTGAACAATTATCTTTTCGTGAGGCAATAGTTCTCCATTCACAGAAACAATTTGTTTTAAATCCATTAGATGGTGGTGTGTGTAACTGTAGCTTGAATCATTCTCATAACAAAAACGTAGTATATTGAGGATATTTTTGTTTTTATGTAATAAAATAAAAATAATATAATTAGGAGTGAAGAACTAGAATAATGGAAATGAATTTTAGATAAGACGCTACCTCTTATAACATGTGACTCTCTTTGATTTGAGCCAAAAGGCTTTCTTGAATTTCCTTATGCCTATGGTAAAGCTTCTAAGAGGAATAGAGGGATATTGGAAGATTCTTGGGGAAGATATTGGGCAAGCTAAGGGGCTTGAGAAGTGTGTGTAAGGTGTTAGAGTTGGCGACCTTTTATAAGAGGGAGGATGTGCTCTTTTGGAAAGTTTAAAAGAATTATTTTATAATAAAATGATTTCCAGTTTCAAAAGGTCCAGAACTCATTAAATTCTAAGATAAGATGAATATAAGTCTAAATAAAATCTTCCAATAAGAATTTTACTATTTTGGAAATTTTTTAATCCTTATATTTTTTTATTTAACCATTTTTTACTCCTATTGTGTTATCAAGCATGCAACACATTGAGAATCAAAATAGTTACCAAAAAATAAAAAATATCCAAATAAAGAGTCATTAATAAAATTTTATACTTATGATAACCATTTTATTAATTTTATATTTTTTTGGAATTTTGTAATATTTAATAAAATATTTTATACTTTAAAATAAGAATTATGTCAATTTTGATAGTATTCATATCATGACTTTTTTGAAAATACATAGCTTGATTACATGTAAAAAAACTTCATTAATAAAAAGATAATAAGTAACTGACCTCCCAAAAATTCATGTATGTCATCAAAATAACCAATTACATTTATTTTAACATTTATAATATCATTTATTTGAATCCATTATTAATGAAGTAAACACTACATCATCATTGTGTCATAATTAAATTTATTTTTTTAATCTCTAAAAATTATAAATAAAATATAATGATGTATAAAAACATTTTATATTTCTAATGACTATTTATTTTCTAATATATCAGATATATAACCCCATATAAAAATTTTTATACAAAAAAGATACATCTTTATTATATAATTTCCTTAACATTAAATTAAAATTAATTAAATGTCATTTTCACACACAAGTGACTCCATGGGGTCCTAAAATCGACCCAAGGATACCCATAGTCATATATATCTCATTAAATAGGATTGAGACACGTGTTAGGGTAATTTAATATTATTATAATATTATTTTTTACCCTTAATTACCAAATTTATCCTTTAACCATGGTAAATAATATATTTATTGAAGTTTCTATTCTAAATGTCTCAAAATAAAAGTTACCTATTTACACAATTTGGACCCCTTGATTCCAAATATGGATTCCATTTTTCTAAATTCAAAACATTGACATGGAAGAAGTTAATTTAAAATTAATTGTTGTTATGAAAACCAAAAAATGTGTTTTTAAGAAATAATAACTATCAAAAGATTGACATGTGTTTATGTGTAATTAAAAGGTGAAATTACTTACAATGAAAAAATTGGATTAAAATTTAAAACAATAATCTAGTTACACTTTAAAAACAATTTAAAATATAATTTTACCATATAAATAAATTATAGAAAAAGGAAGCTTTGAATTAAAATGCAGTATTTTTCATTATTCATTAAAAAATGAACTTTATCAGAGAAATTCCAAAAAAATTTCCTAAGTAAATTTTGATGTTCTGTTTATAAATAGGAATTTTATCTTGTAAAATAGGATAAATAAAATTGATCAAACTATATTTAAAAAAGGTTCACCATCAAATGGTGATAAAACGGCCTTTTAAAGAAAATTAGTGTAATTTATGCTTAAAATAAGATTCATTTTTATTTTAAGCCTCAAAAATTTATTGGATAAATATAAATACATTTAGAAAATATGTATACTCGTTTTTTAGTTAGTTCTGTTCATTTTTTCCAGTACAACGGCTAAGCAATAACTACTAATTGATGAGAATATTGAGATTCCTTCTTCTTTGTGGGGTCTTTCTATTTATGTATTTCATGAGAATGTCATGGCTTAGGGGATGCTTCCTGATTCATTGAAGGAGGAGGTGGGACTTTATCATTACTCTACGATGGATACCTTGATTTGGATGCCCAGTCTTACTAGAAATTTCAGCACTGGAGAGGATTATAGATCCATGTGTACTGAGCCACAGTTGGTTCCTTCTTGGCTACTTATGTTACATTATTCTTTTATTCTGCCGGCTCAATATTTTCTTATATGGAGGATTTTGAAGTGTATACTTCTGTTGCAATGAATGACACATTGAGTTGGATTCTATCTTGCACCTATTTTCTTTCGTTGTCTTGTTGCTGATGAAACTGCTGATCATCTATTTATTTCCTGCTGCTCTTCATCTGTTTTATGGGAATATTCGAAGGGTTAATTTGGATTCCATCTGAATATGGAGAGTTTTAGACAGCTGATGGATTATCTTTCTCGATCTAATTAAATCTCTGTAGTAAACCCACTGCTTCTTTCTGCGGTATCCACGGTGATTTCCTTTATCTAAAAGGCTTAAAATACTATTATCTTTGAGAAAAAAAATATACCGACTTCTATTGGTATTCGAGAGCTTCATGTTGTTGTTCTTGCTGCTGTGCAGGCTTGTGTTGGGGTCATGAGGAATGATGTTTCAGATTTGGTTCTTTTGCGAAGTTTGGGTGTCTTTGGAAGGTGTAAGAAACCTATTATGATTAATTACATCTGGTGGATCCCCCCAATATTTCAGTGTCTGAAAGTTAATGTGGATGGAGCGACTTCAGGTGCACTGGGACCTTTGGGATGTGGTCGTGTTTTTCACACTTCTAGAGGCTTTTTAAGGGTTTCTTTTTTCATTTTTTAGAAAATGGTTTGGAGATTGAGGAAAAATTATGGGCAATGGTGAATGCTATCAAGTATGCTTCTATTCAGGGTTGGATGGACTTATGGATGGAATCTGATTCCATTTTGGCAGTTGATATCCTTAGAAATTGTTCAAGGAATGTCCCTTGGAAGATGCTTTTGGTATGGGATAACTGTCTCAAGCTTGTGGAGAGTATTTTTTTAGTGGCCAGTCATGTTTATAGAGAGGGAAACCAGGTTGCTGATGCTTTTTCCAAGCGTGTGATTGAGGAGGATTACTTGTCATGGTCCTTTGTTACCTCGATATTCTGTTGTGGTTAGGTTGATGCTGATGCCAGTGGTGATGTGTACATGCATCTTTGTTGACCCTCTGCTTCTCCTCTTTTCTGTTCTTTACTTTTTTATTAAATTTTTTTTTGGGAGTGATCTTTTTTTTCTACTGAGTTTTCTGGTTAAGATTTTTGTGAAATATATTATTTCATGTAGGGTACTCTATCAGAATAATCATCCTCTTTAACATAAAATTAATATCTTATTCATATTTATTAATATAATTCAAAAGTATTATTCTATAAATACCTAGGTCAATATATTTTCTCCTCCCTCTTCCTTCTCCTTCCACATTCATTCGGTTTCCTCTTCTCCCCTAGTCATTCAAAAAATAGAGTTATGTTATAAAATTATTTTTGATGGTGTTTTTGTTCTTTTATGATGGGTATTCATAGATATAGTGTTTTGGGAACCGCGACGGGTGATATCAGCTGTCTCGTTCCATTCCACCATGGTTTTGAGGTAGGATATCCATTGCACATGACTTTATCATTTATGTTACATCATTTTCGTGATGTTAGCACCAGATATATATGTTTATTATTGTTTTTCATCCTTTGGATTATTTTTTTGGTGTGAAAAATTGTAGGTTATGCCTTGTTTTTTGAAAAGTAGTGTTGTTTTGTTATAAATGTGTACACCGCTTTCTTACACAAATGTTATGTTAGCTTACGAACCTGGTTAATGGTGTTTTGAACATTTTTGGGGGGATTGAATAAATTTTTAGCATGAAAATGGTATCTTATCCTTTTTCAAGTGCTAAAAATAAGTTATTTGTTTAAAAGTGAATTCCCTATGTTCGATAGATTGCCCGATTGGATTTTATGTCCTTATTGTGATTTAAAATTATTTTTTTGATTTATAAATACATTTTTAGCTTGAAAATGGTAATTCGGGTTCATTTTATGGTTTCCAGATAATTTTTGGTTTTATAAACTAATGTTTTTTTGGTGGAAAACTTGTTTTGGCTTGAGTATCTAGATAATAGCCCACTTGAAATCCTTATAAAAATGGTCACACATTGGATGAGTAATCTGTATGTTTTAAGGGATTTATGAAAGTGGTTATCTAATTTAAATGTTATTTATACACCTCTTTATTAAAATTTAAATGTATGCCTTTGGAAAATGTTTGTTTTTTGAAATTCATAAATGTACGTTTGGCATTTTTCTTATAAAAATGGTTTCCATGTGTAGTTAATGTTTTATCATTTGGGGACATTTTATAGTCCCTAAAATTGATTTATTAAATGGTTTTAGGGATTCTAAATATGATTTTATATGGTATCAATATCTTTTTGGACTTAAAATATCATTTTTGAATGGATTTTATGTGTATGTCCTAGTTATACTTTTTGATATTATTTTTTTGAAAATTTAAGTGGTTTATTGATTTGTGAAAGAAATGTGAGACATGTGTGTTGGATGTTTTATGTGTCTATTATTTGTAAATTTCATATTCCCGAGGAAATGGTATTTTATATATTTTTAATGTGTTTGAGAACAAAAATAGAAAACCTGGGTATCTAGGTGTGCAGACGTGTACTAGTATGCTAGTGATCCAGAGAGGTTTTGTCCCTTTTTCACGTAGCAAGTTTGATGATGACACCACTAACTAAACAATGACGATGATGATGTTGGGTACCACTAGGTTATGTACGATTCTACTACTATTGGCTCATGTGAATGAGAAAAAATATTTGTTATGGTTACTTTTACACCGATATACGAAGTACTTAGGGCTCACAACGAACTAGTGCCTAGCGGTGTTCCTGTGACTTGTGCTCATTGGCTTTTTTATAATCACCGTTGACATATGGTGTGTTTAGTTGGTAAATTCATCCACGTTTTTATTTTACTTAGAAGTTTACATTCCTTAATGTATATCTATTGAAAACTATTTTTATTTTGAAGTTGCTCTTATTTGAAAAATTATTACTAGCATTCTTGTTTATAAAACATGCATGTTTTGTCTGGTAATTTTAATACCATGTAACATAATTTGGAAAAAATATTTTTATATATTTTATCTCAAAAATGATATTTATGCTTCTTTTATTTTAATATATGTGCATTGGGAATAGAATATATGTCTAACCTACTGAGTCTTAACACTCACACATATAGTTTTCTTATATATTTATACCTTGTGCAGGTTTCAACTTGAGTTCGATCGCATTGGGTGATGAGTATTCAATTTGTTAGAGAGTGACCAGTTGGGTCACATGGTGTTATTTTGGTCATCAGGTTTGGTTGGTCAGTTTTATTGTTTAGTTGTACTTTTGGTTTCTTTTATAAATAATGTTCAATTTAATTTTATATAAATGTATGATGTGCTATCCATTTCTTTCTACTGCCTAGTTCATGATTATATTTGGGGGAAAGCGTTCCCTTGAGTACTTTGTTTATTCCTGGCACTAGTTTCCAACCCATGGGTATCATGAATTCCCTTCAGTCCATGACACATACTTTTTTGGGTTTCTGGTTCAGGGTCTCCGAGGGCTGGTTTATGACATTTTTATAATAAAAACCTTTGATTTAAAGGGATGTATAATATTTAAAATTTAAATTTCTTATAATGTGAATTTTCAATAAAATGAAAAATTATTTCTTAATAATACCTAAATGAAGATGTGAGCTGATTTTTCTTGAAATAAGGGTTTTGTCATGAAACATACATTTAAGAATTTCTTTTTTGAGTATAAATGAAAATTTTAAATTCAATGTGTTTACATGTGTATTTACAATGTTACTGTTTTATTCACATAGAATAACTAGATGATGAATTGTGGCATGTTATGCTGAAAATTGTGTTATTATTTGAGTGTTTTGATATAGATATTTTTATTATGAAAAGTTCCATAAAGTTGGACACTTGTTGAAAACCCTATGTTAGTCTATGATGTGAGATATTTATTAATAAGATATGGTTTTTTCTAGCCCTTGTGTTATGATTGATAATTTACTATATTTAATGTGTTTAGAAATCATTTGATGTGAAGAATGTGTTTGGATATATTATTCAATGATTGGAATTAAAAATTTGTATGAATTGGGTAAAGTGGTTATAAAACTACTAGGTGACTAGGTTAACACTTAATGATTTATTTTTTTTGATAAAAATTGTATATTTAAGTCATTTGAACATTTAAACCTTTTATATATGATCAAAATAATCTTAAAAGTATTCCTAGGGTTGTGGTGATTTTTACTATGGATTTATTATGAATTCTATATATATACATCTCATTTGAAGACATATTATATAAATGATGTTATAAGTAATGGAATGAAGCCTCAATATCTTAGATATTATATCAATATTCATATTCTAGTTGTTTATTTTCACATTTAAATCAGTGTGAGTGGGGATGTACACACTTTATTTAGTTACTCTTTTCAGTTGTATTATTTATATTTTAAAACTTGAGTTTCATTTCAATTTTTTTCTAGTGGTATGACTTATAAGGTAATTTTTTAGATATTTTCTAAACTATAATGATTATATTACTAATAATTTACATCAGTTATTATTATTGTATGTGTATATTGGTATTTTGATAAAATGTACCATTATAGGGTATCTCAATCCCTAAGAGAAACATTTGGACCCTAATCACTAGTAACCAAACTCTTGTGATCAATAATAGGTCCTAAGGCCATTGGAAATTTTTACTCATTGACATAGTCAGGCTGAGGAAGGAAGTTACAAAATGGTATTAGAGTATTTTCTTTTTAAAGTTCTTGAAATTTGGGAAATCACTAGATTGAGATTTGGTTTATATCGATAATAACCACTATAGAATTCCATGTTTCATGGGGAGTATAAGATTTTATATTTAGAATTTATAAATAATATTTCATGGTATAAAATTATCTCTAGTAGAAAGTGATTAGTGGGTTTGTCATGCATAATTTTGGTTCGAAGGGAGATGAATTGTGTGCACCCGCAAGTGTTTGTGATTGAATAGTGATTTGATTTCTATTAAATGATTGAATTATTAATAATTTAATCAATGCTTTCATAAATAATTTATTACTAAAGGATTAGTTAACCTATATCATTAAAATTAATTGATAATGTGATGTGATTATTTTATTTGATTAATTACTTTGAGGTACTATAGAGGAACTGATATGTGGTTTATTTATTTACTGAATAATACAATGTCTATTGGTAACTTGTGTGTTTATTTATATTGAATCATGTAACCTCATAAGCAAGGTGATGAGCCTCATGGGATGAATGTGGATTAATATAGTTCTAATGAGGGATAAATGGAAGATGAAATTGAGCATGTTCTTATTCTGTTTGAACATGAGTCTCTAGTGGAAGATAAGTCCATTTAGAATGTTCTTAACATAATTTAGAACATGGAAGGGAAACCACATCAACATCTCAAGATTGTGCTTGATGTATTTGAAAAATTTTGCATATAATATAATCCAATTTAAGAGGAGGTGTTGGTATAATGGATTTGTGGCCTATTTAAGGGGATTTATAAGTTCATCAAGTTGATAAATGCTCTTAAAGAGAAGAAACAGAAGATAGATGTTTTTATGATTGAGGGGTCATCTCAACACTAGGGGATATCTTAGTCCATGAAAAGAGACTATGGGGGATTTCATAGAATTCATTATATTATATATTATTTAAGTAATTCTATATATTGATATTGAGGATGGATAGAGGATAATAGATCATATATCTAATTTAAATGAATATATACTTTTCTTTATTATATATCCAATTTTATAGATTTTCCCAATTTTTCTATGACCATGGGAGTTGATGAAACCTCTAAGAATCAATAGTTTAAGTGTTTACTAAAGTTATATATTTCCTTAATGTTTTATCTCTATTGATTACCTATATTCCCCTAAGTTGTAAAAATGAACTCATAAAGGAGAACGATATTGAGGAAGAGAGGAGGGATTAAAAAATAACAATTGTATCTAAGAATGATAAAAAGTAATATGGGGATGAATATTATAGGTATGGTGAGTAATTAGGTGGATATGGGAAGAATTTTTCTTCTCCTTAGTATCGAGGCATAAAACCATTAGAGTGATATTAGTTTGTTAGAAGTAGTCATACTAAATATATTTATCCTAATGATCCCAAGGATTATCATTCTATTAGAAAATTAATACATTTTTATAAGTCTATTTTGAAAGGTATATCATTGGGTTGGAAGATATGATTTATCTTTAATGTAGATATCTTGTGCATGGGATTGTGAACAAAGTAGAGTGAGAGACACATATCATCTTGGAGGTCTAATTTTAGAGGTGGAAGATGTTCTTAAAGATAAATTCTATGATGATATGTTATTAAAGGGTGTGAAGGGAACCTGGGGCTCGATCAATATGACTACAATTTTAAGAAATTTACAATTAAACTTATACAAATAGATCTAGGTGAGGGTTATTCCATGGTTAATGGTAAAATGTTGGTTACCTTTGTAGGAACCTCTGTTTGGTGAAATCATTCATGACTAGTGTATTGATACTTTTATATTGAATGTTTCATAAAACACTTGATATATTATACCAGTGTTTGGGTTCATAATAAGGATATCATGTAAATAATTCTTAGTGTGAAAACAGTATAAAAAATATACCTTGGTGGAATGGAATGATCTCAGTTTACTCCACTCATATTTAGATTACCATTTCTCAAAGGAACCAAACCATGCACCCATTATATCATGCACATGTTCTTAATTGATCATGTAAATATGTTTTCTGATATTTATATATATCATTAGAGGATTGAGTGCTTCATGACATGACTTTAATCTTGTAAAAAATATGTGATTGATTAGTTAAATGAATTAAAGGATGTTTTAATATCACTTTCTATATTTCTATCTAAGCCTTGAATGATGATGTGGGAGATATTAATTCATAAAAACTGTTCCCTATAATATTAATGGATAAAAATTATGTTCAATAATTATGTTTAACAGCATAAAATCACACTTGAGGCCTTTGATAAGTTAAACCTCTTAAACTTCCCAAAATCATAGAAATGGATTAGTAAACCTGTTGTACTTGTCCTAAATATTTCAATATTATCTTGTAACACTATTAAATGTCCCATAATGAATTATGACCCATTAAATAAAATAATTCCTCCAATATATGTTTCAAAGAACATGAATAAATATTATTCATTCAAAAAACAATTTTTCTTGAATTCCCTTATTATAGATAAAGACCATGATAATAACTTGATGAATAAATTCAATTCTCATTATTCTCAGCATTAATAATATAAAATATAATTTATGAATTTAATTATCTATAATTCTTCACACTTGGATGTTCATTGTCTCACACACCTGGGGTCCACATTTCCTAAAATTTCAATTCTTTCAAGTTAACACAACATGTGGATATGCTTTATGTGTAACCCTATGAGATCTGATCTTGATAGAAGTGAGTAATACTAATAAATAAACTGTGGTATCTAGAAACACATCATGTACCCTATATTTATAAGGATAATTCATGGATATGAAAACCTCCTAGGAACACTTATTATGTAAAATAATATTTATCTCATGATATCATATAAAGTAGGATGAATACTTTTTAGAATCCTCCTTTATAATTTATTGAGACTTTTATAACTGTATTAGATTTATTTAATTTCATATACCTTGTAAATTTATTTAATCGAAGAACTAACAAACTAGTAAAGTGGCCAAATATATATTATTTGTGTAGTAGAAAGAAAAAAAAGAATTTATTGATCATTTAGTCAATGTTATTTGACTAATGATGCACCTAAAACATGATGCCTCGATAAAATAACTACCATGGTTTTAATATTTTATCAATGTACATGATCAAATGATACAAAACAACAATGATATCAAGATGAGAGGCCAATACACATTCTTATAGAGAGGAACATCCTATAACACCTAAAATATTTGATGTTCTTATTTGTGGGTTGGTCCTCATGATCTACTCCACTTGAGATAACAATGTTGGGACATGATGAGAGAATGCCTTAATGCATGTGAGACTCCATAACCTAATTATCAAACATCATATGAATCCTATCAGTATGATGTATCTATACAATAGTATATATGTTTATGGTTAAATTCATAATATCTTGAGGTTCTCATTATAGCTAGAAACTATAAAAAACTTTTGATACAATAAATAGGTCAGGTAAATTACTATATAAATAGTATAATCAGAATTAATAAAACTATTAGAATAAGAAAAAATGACCCCTAATTCTCCATATACATGGTGTTTTATTTGAAAATAAATTTTTAAATTTTTTCCAGGGCGTCCACTCTCACAATACTCCCACTTTCACTAGATCCAACTTTCAATCACCAGCCTGTTTTCACTCACATTATAAATTATTCTTTTATTGAGTTTCGGATTTTTTCACTGATCCTGTTACATTTTTCCTCCATATACACTCTATCATCCACATCATTACCTCCATGTGTATTATACCCCAAAATATGATATCCCAATGTATCAATCTTTTACCCTCTTTTATAACCATGAACATTATCTAGTAATACCTTTATAATATTATAAAAAAATATTGTGAAAATATGTTATTTTTTTATACAATACTAAGAACTGAAAAAAATAATTTCATATTTTAATGGCATTATTAACTACATCAGAAGACACAACTACTTAATATTTGTAAATATAGATACAATAAGATTTAATGTACTTATTTTGATCATTACCTTATCCTAACTATGACACTATATCAAATTATCAATAAGAATACTTGTTTTGTGTCCCTATGATAACTAGATTTTCCTCCTATCCATGTACAAATAACATGACCCTTTTACTTTATCAAAAACTATTGGATTGTTTAGAATACCTCCCTATATTGTTATACAAGATTTATTTTATATTTTACTGCCATAATAAATGTATTGGAAATATTAAATCCAGTACATAGCATGGAATATGTGCTTGGTCCATTAGTCAAGATTATATAATTATACTCATCATCATAATCTTATCCTATGTCTCCAAACACCTTTATAGAGACATTTATTCCACGTGGCATAGAAAATAAGTATTTCTTAAATTTTTTTATTTTTTATTTTTAGTATCCAATTAATTTATAAAGTTTGACATTGTCTATTCTACCCACACTTTTTTCTTAGTAGTTATTGTTCTACAGAACTAGGTTTGGTACTTTATATCAATATGTAGAGATATAATTTCAATGTAGTTATAACTAACTACCAGACTAGTCTCTATTTACCATATGATAATAATATATTTCACTTAGAAAACCATGGAGCTCTATCGACCTCTTATATAAATAGGTAGAAATTATCATCTCATGATTTAACGAATGATTTTATCAATAAATGGATCCCTATATATTTATTATAATAATCATGTTCAGTTACTTTTGGAAATTTTAATTCAAATGAATTTTAGCACAATATTTGGTGGAGAGGTTTCAGTACAGTACACACCATAATTGATAGAAAACCTTTGACAACCAATTTTTTCCTTTCATGCCTAATTTTCTCTTTCAAACTCATTTTCCCCATTGGGTTTTATATTAGCTGGAGATATTACAAAATTAAGACATTTTTTTGTTATCTAGAATCATTTTTTAATTCATATTCACTTCTAATTATAGGTTATTTTCTATTTACTACTTCCTTATAAGATAAAGATTCATTATTCTCAATGAATGATATAGAACCTAACTTAATGCTTATAAATCCACTTATATTTGGTTTTATCTTTCCAACATGGTATGTATTTTTGTAACATTCCTTTTACATGAGATCTTTTATATTTTGTTCTTATTACAAATTCTTGTACATATCCGGCCTTGACTTTATAAAAGTCTATCTTGCTCCCACTATCTCAAATAAAGATGTTCACCCAATTATTAAAATATATTATTCACATTGATAAATTTTTTATATTTTCAGGATTTATATGATATATTTAGTAACCTTTAGGATAATTTATTGAGATACACTTTGTGTTTTTCTAGATGCAAAGCATTTTCACGCACTTCACATCTAAAAATATGGATTTATGATAAAATGTATTTCATTCAAATTATGACATATATAATATCCATTTTTATTCTATTTAGAATATATTAATTTAATATACTTCTATTATCAATGATTTTATTGAAAGGAAAAATATAATACATACAAGTCTTGTAAGAGTCCTCATTGTTCTTCTTTTTACTAACATCATGTCTTTGATGTTTATAAATTTTAATTATCAATGAATTTTTTGTTAATATATTATACATACCACCCACTCAAATCCTATTTTTATTCTTAAAAATATTATTTTTAACCTCTAATTAAATTATGTAAACTTATTAATGTGATATCATGAAGTACAAGAATTTAACATTAGCTTATACCTGAAATTCTTTACACATATCTTGCAGAACTAAATGTAGAATCATTGTGGATTTATCTTCTTTAACACTAAAAGGATTCTTGGTCAATATAAAATAAAATAAAAATTTTCAAATACATATAATTTTATCTCAAAAGAGTCTAAACACCCTACTTGGTAAATTAATAACATTTTCTTTTGGTATTACTTGATCAAGTATAATATTTCGATAACTGGGTATCATTTGATTGTTATATTTATATATTCATAATTTATTACTAATATATAAAATATTTTAATAAAATATAATTGAAATATTTATTAATGATGGTATGACATAATAAAAAAAATTAAACATGTAATAAAGCCTCATTGTGCCTAAACTCAAAATTGGAATCATGTTTTTTGAAACACATTAAATAATAATAGTTTTTCAATTACAAGAATCTTTCTACCAATGAAATTTATTTTATTATATTCTCTAGAATACATGAGAGTCATGGTCCACCATTAGATGAATATCTACTACATTATTATAATATTTATGTAATTCCATGGTTCCTATATTTGGATAGAATAGTGTTTGTTGAAAATTATATCTAATAATCAATAAGTAAAATAGAAATATTACATGTAATTATGAATATAAATTAAGTAGAATATTATTCTTAATTATTATTCAATTCAATGAAATTTCTATTCTAGTGAACTTACTTATAACATGGGAAGAAAATATCCTCATGTTCGATGATATCCCTTTTTAGTATTGGTTTATTGGAAGGACATTAAAAAGGTTCCTTTGGAGATTTAATTCCCATTTGATTTCTCACTTTATATTTTTTCATGTTCACCATAAGAACTGAATATTCATCTCTTTAATATTAATTATCTACTTGGATAATATTATCTAAAATATATTTAAGTGGTTTGTTCAAATTATTATCTTTATAATTCACTATGAATATTGAGTAACTAAGTGATAATGATCATAAATTGTGATGTACTGAAATATCCTTATTAAAATTGAATCTCAAATACACTAATCAATAAATGTTGTCTCTCATTTTGAGTACATGAGAACCATGTCAGATTTCATATTTTAATTTGCATGCGTTTAGTTTAATGATAGTATCATTTATTCTTTTCATCAATTTATCCTTGTGATGTTATTAGAGATGATACAACATGGTGTAAACATCATTTTTTTAGGTTTTTTATATAACTCAATAAAAATTGCAGATGAAATTATGATGTAAACCTTAATTACATCATCAATTTTTCACATGTAAGATTCTTATTATCTTACTTTATTCTTGAGGCATATCATTAGGTAATGGGGACAAAAATAGATATAATTTATTTTCCTACCATAGTACTATGCAGAAGTTCCAATACCACTCTTCAGAATTAATTCCAATGAGGACATATTCCTTATTCAATATTGATCATAGTGTATTTTTTATATTACTTCCATGTTTTCTGTAAATTTAAAAATTAATATATAAGTACTTTTATCTTGATTACCATTTTTTTTATAAATGATAAATTTACTAATCATAAATGTCTTCCAATATTTTATTAAAATCCTAGTAGCCTGCAACTAATAGATTTAAAATAATAAATATATTTTTTATTATAGTGGGAAAAGATCCCTAAACCTCTAGTCATAGTCTCACCTATAGAAACACAACAAACCCATGAGTTTAAAGTAGGTTTTTTTCAAAAACATAACTTTAATTCATGATTCCTTGATTTTTTGAGTGGATTTATATCTATTATGAAACCTAAACCTATTTTCTCTAAGCAGTTTCCACTAAAATTGCACTAATTTTTCTATGAATACTTCTTTAAAGCCAATTTTAGTTAATTTAACCCACCACTCTTGTTTGGAATACTTGATAGGAGGATGCACTATAATTATCCTACTCCTATATCTCACATTTGAACATGATTTATTACATAAAATTATACATAATAAGCTTAGAATACTGATAGGTCTAGTGTGTTTGGGATATTAGGTACATTACATAAAATCATAAAACTATAAATGAAACAAATTTATTGAAAACTTCTTTAACATGAGCAAAATGTTCCTTCATAGTTAACACTGCATTAGATAACTTGAGGACATACATAAGAAAGGCATAACACAAGGAAAAAAATATATGTCCGAAAATAGGCATATCGTTGGATCATAAAAGGAATATGAATAATAAGGCATGATATAGAATGATAATCATATAATGAGAAATATGGAAACAACTTAAAACTCTGCATCACAAACATAGGTTAAGGATAAACCATCCAGGACATCGTGGTGGAAAATGTTCCATAAATAAACCAAGTAAAACCCCAGTTCCAATGTGATGTATCATTGTACAAACCATTACCCAACGTAATAGAGCGCTATAAGATCACTCCCTTCACAATATTTTCATTATCATGGTTAAGTGTGCCACATAGATCATGTAACATCTATTAATTCAACATCATAATTTATTCCAAGATCTATGATTGTTGAATTAATGAATTTAAGTCTCTAAATAATAATTATATGTGCATAAAGGTGGATAAACTTGAGAGAAAAATGGGTATGGTATTTACTACACAATTATTTTGGCTTGGAAAATTGTAGTGCAATTTTGGCAGCATAACATCTATACATAGAAATTCATAAAAGGATTTTATGAGAGAGAAAGGGGTATCTAATAATTTATACATGAAATTTAAAGTAATGGGTACATTTAAATAAATTCCCCAAGATAAGTAATTGGAAATAGAAGTCATAACATAATAAAGAAACATGAATAAATAGGGGAAAGGAAATAACCCTTACAAAATTTCAGCATGGTAACGACTGTGAATAAAGGTTAATAGGAGGGATAAATGGGAGTGAAAGGAGTTAAAATTATTTATAAATAAAATGGAATTTATTTTTTATATGTAATAATATATCCCAAAATAATTAAATGGAAATTAAAATACATAATATTAAATGAGTTCTTGATTTATAGAAGAGTGGAAAATCCCTTAAATAATTTTGGCATAGTAAAATCTTAGGTAAAGGTAAAAATGAAAGAGGGTAAATGATATATCATTAAAATAAAATATTTGGGATAGTAAAATATTGTTTATAAATAAAATAAAATAGAAAATTTTCAATTATGTAAAAAAATTCTCAAGAAGGTTCTTGAATTTGAATGGAGAAGAGGAAGGTGAGGATCCATTGAGTGTGTCACTTCAAAGGCTTGGGAGGGCCTCATTGAAAGATTAGGGGATCCTTTTAGGACTTTATAGTGTATAGGGATGATTTTTTAAATGCTCTAAGAAATTTTTGTGAAGATTAATGGGATATTGGGTGAGTTTATATAGGAAAATAGGGGGATTCATTATTATTTCAATTTTGGACACTACATAATAAAATATTCAAAAAAAAAATCCTATGGTTTTTTCCCATGGTTTCTACCAAAGGGGATTGGTTTACATTATTTTAAAAGGAAATTTTTTGAATATAATAAAATAATTATCTTTCTTATGTGGACTTGAGTTACACACTCAAAGAAATGATTTTAAAATCTTAAAATATATTGGAAGTCTTGGAGGATTCATTATGTTTTTATCAAATAAATCAAAAAAAAATACATTATTTTAAATATAAAACATATATTTGGATAATTATACATTTTATAGTGTTTATTATATCACTATTGAGCCATTATGATGTCATAGAACACATCATATATTTTTATGATATTTATGTTTTACCCAAAAATTCAATTATCTCAGAAAATTATAAAAAATTCACCATTAGATATTTTAGATGTCCTAATTATCAAAATAATATTAATTTTATGTAAATAAATTTATTAATATGTGAATTTTCAGTATAAAAATAAAAACAATAAGTTATTGAAATTGAAGGGTTTTTTACAATAACATTTTTTTGATCCCTTATAAAAATTAAATTTGAAATCATAAAAATTTTATGATAATTTATATTCCTTAAAAATTATTTAATGATAATATTTCATTAAAGTATTATTTATTTATAAAATACATTTATTTATAAATTCATTAATTTATTTTGAATATTAATCAAAAATTAAATTTTTTCTTTAAAAATCATTTATAAAGTAAAAATAATTGGATGAAAATATTTTCATAATTATATAAAAAATAATGTAACTATTGCTATTGCTAGGTCATCATACATACTCCTTTAATACACTTGCATACTTCCTAAGAGTAAGGTGCGTGATCGTGGGGAATTCATGGGGTCATTCAATGAACATTATTTTGGTCGTGATCTCGATGAGCTTGAAATTATCTCGTAAATAGTTTTTCTCATTCTTAATTTGTTTGTTCTTGTATTAGAATAAGTCTATAGAAAAGGCAAAAAATACTATATCCTCTCAAAAGTCTGATAAATGGTCTTCTTAGGGAATTATCCTACTGTTTAAGGCCATCACTTCCCTTGTCTATGCCAAGAGGATTTGTAAAAACCCAATATTTATACTAGTCATGTGATCACTATTAATTAGCTATATTTTCAACATTAAATATTATTAACAATGATTTAAATATAATTGGATATAATAAAAAATAATTCCATGAGGTTTCTATTTAATTAAATCAAAAAGGGAAATTTCATTCAAAATAGTTCGGGTCATTACAATCTTCCCCTTTAGAAAATTTTCCTTAAAAATTTTATTTTAAAACACTAAAAAAGATGGGGATAACTTCGATTCATCACCTCCTCTAGTTCCCATGTTATTTCATCAAACTCATGGGCTTTCCACAATACATTGACGAGGGGAATTATCTTATTTTGTATAAATTTTTATCTATGATATAATATATTCACTGGCTTCTTCTCATAAGAATGGTCATTCTCCAATGGTACCACCTCTATATTTGGTATAGGTGGGGGACATGGTTGTTAATTTCTCAAGATGGATACATAGATTGCATCATGCACTTGAGACATGTACGGTGGGAGTGGTGGTTGATAGGCCCCTGCTCTGATGCGATCAAGGATCCAAAAGGGATGATGTACCTTGGGATAATATTTTCCTTATACAAAAATTTCATAAAATTATTCTTGGATATATGTGGAGGAATACCATGTATCAAACATCAAAATCTAGGTCCCATTGATTATTATCAGTATAGCTCTTCTGTTGACTTCGACCAACCTTGAGGTGTTACTAAAGGGTTTTTACCTTCTCCTCCATTTCTTCAACCATTTCAGGACCTTGAAGTTATTCCCCAACTTTATCCCATAATGTCGGTGTTCTATGTCTCTTATGATATAGGGGTTCATAGGTATCCATTTGGATGCTCAAGTGGAAACTATTGTTTTAAGATAAATCATCAAGAGGGAGATGTTGGTACCATTCTCATTATAAGTCAATTGAGTATGATATCAACCTATCCTCATGTATTTCGATAGTATGATCTGATTGGCCATTAGTTTGGGGGTGATAAGTTGTACTGATGTTCTGCATAATATTTAGAAAATGTTGGATACTTTTTGAAAACACTAATGTGAATCTTGAATCTTGATAAGACAAAATAGATAGTTGTACTCCATAAAACCTTACTACTTACCTGATGTGTATCCATGAAAGTTGATCCTATGATAAATCCTCACGAATCACAATAAAGTATGAAATATTTATAACATGATCCACAAAAACCCAGCTAGCATTGTTTCTCTTAGATCTCTTCAAAAATCCAGTGACAAATTCAATGGTGATGTTTTCCCATTTCCATGTTAGTATGGTTAATGGTTGCATAATCTCCTTAGACGTCCTCCATTTATCCCTCACATACTAATATAACAGGAACTTTGATGTATAATCTGAAAAATCCTTCTTCATATTATCCCACCACTAGTGCTAGTAGATATCTTGATAACTCTTCTTGTTTCTTAGGTGAATAAAGAAAGTCAAAATATGTAAATCATCCAGTTGATCCCTGTTTAACTCGGGAATTGATGGAACAGATAGTATTGACCCAGATCTAACAATTTCATCTTCATTAACATTGAACATTGAGGATTTATATTTTCTTATAGTTTCCACTTTCTTCTAAATTCCGACATCAACTTTTTGAGCATCAATTTACCTTTCAAGAAGAGGTGGTAGAAAAATAATTTAGGAAAGGATTGATTATGTTACCTTAATTATGATTCCCATGTCCATCATCTTCATATCTAAGAAGGTCATATCCTTATCAATTCTCATTGATGATATAGTTTTTTGATCTTTTATACATAGATCATCCATCACTTTGTTTGATTTCCATGAATGATAGTGGATTGAGCAGTCATAATTCTTGATGATCTCTAACAATATTTATTGTCACATAATAATATCTTTAATGTTAATATATATTTAAGACTTTTGTGATGTGAATATATTTTAAAATTACACCAAAAGAGATAATGCCCCCAAATTTTTAAAGTGATGATCAACATTGCCAATTCCATATCATTCATTAATAGTTTTGATCATGAATTTTCGACTACCTTTAGGCATAAGCATGTCTTTTCCATTTTTTATCAACACACATCCCAATAGCTTTTTCAAAGCATCACTGAAAATTAGGAAAAGTTCCTCACTTATGGTTAGTGCGACCATATGGGTAGTGATAATCCTCTTTTTCAACTACATTATGATTTCTTTTGATTTATCATTCCAAGAAAACTTTACTCCTTTCCGAGATATCTTGCTAAGGTGTTTTTACAATCGTGATAAATTTCTCATAAATCGGTGATAATATCTAACTAACCTAATGAATTTACAAATATCTATCACAGATGATGGCATCTGTCATCCTTAAATTTATTTTTAATTTTATAGATCCACATATATCCCATTGATTGTGATGATATTCTGAAATAATAAAAATTCCTTCAACCAGAACTCACACATTTTGAACATTACATAGAGGTTCTCCTTTTGAAATTTATTTACCATAATGCTCAAATCCTCCACATGCGTCTCCTTAGTTTTGAATTTTATTAGAGTATCATCTATAAATACTACCAAATTTTTTTCAATGTAATCTCTAAATACACTATTAATCAAGTCCATGAAGATTACTGGAGCATTAGTGAGTCCTAATGTCATCACTATGAACTTATAGTGCCCATGACTTTAACAAAAAATAGTCTTGGGGACATCCTCTTTCTTCACCCTAACATAGTAATATCCTACCCATAGACTCACATAGGAGAAGTATTATACACCACATATCTGATCTAACAAGTCATCAATTCATGAAAAATGATACTTGTTCTTATCTTGATCTTGTGGAGCTCAGGATAATAAATTCAAAGGCGCATTGACCCCTCATTATTCATGATGAGGCAGACTAGTTCACCCCATGGTGACGAAATTGGGCATATGAATCCTTTATCGAGGATCTGTTATAGTTTTTTCTTTAGTTACTCGTGTTCAACAATATCAATCAAATATGGAGGATTGGATATTGGAAATTCCTCATATATAAATAAGATTTGAAAATTTTACCTTTCAGATAGGGGAAGACCAATAAATTCCTTAAGAAACACATCAGAATATTCCCTCACTATAATCATGTCTTTGGGGATGATTCTTTCATTAGACACAATCATTTGAGAATGATATGCATGCTTATAAAGAATTAATATCTATACTTGAGATGATGGTGATAGATAAGATTCATCCTTCTCATAGTACTTGTATAGAGTTGGGTGTCGATTATCCATATAGAGAGTGATTTCCCTCTCACTACAATTTGTGTTCGATCTATATAGGGAAATCCAATAAAAGCCTATAATTTTATCAAATTCTACTATGGTAAGTATGATAAGGTTATTTGGGAATTTCATCCCACAAATTCTGACAGGGGAGGAGTTATATACTTGGGATTCCATAATTGTTCAATTTTCCATTTTCACCAACATACCTACTCCAATGATTTTTGGTGGTCTTTTTATTGTTATGCTAAACTTTTGTGATATGAAAGGTTACGTAGAATTTGAATCAAAAAGTAAATTTTCTAATTTTTAATTGATAACTATCATACCTATCACTACATTGTTGTTGGGATTCGATTAGGTGGTAGTGATGGGAAAGGATCACCGTTTCTTCCATAGAGGTTGTTGGTTTCCTCCAAAAACCCTTGTCTTAGGGCAGTAGTTTTTATAGTGACTTGTTTCCATGTAGTTTTTATAATGAACAATGCATTGAGGGCTGACCAGAGCATTAATTTCCTCTATAACATTGGTGGGTTTCTCCCATGAAAAATCATTTCCATGTTCCCTTCTCTTCACCACCAAAATCATTTCCTTGTTCCCCTTAAGAAATTTAAACCGTTCTTTCCACACCATTGACTGCTGGGATGCTGAAATTTATTAGCACCATTGGATTTATCTATCAAACATACAGAATTAAACTCACCTTTAGGATTCTTAACCCTATAATACCGTTGGGATTCTTTAATCTTGATTTTGACTTTGAGGGCGCATCATAAATTTTTTTTAAAGATATCAAAGTCTCGAATCGCCAGGTCCTTTTGTAGGCTATGATTTATCCTACCAAAGAAGCAGTCAACCTTGCATTCAAGGGTAATGTGAAAACCAGAGGCATTTCATTCATGTCTTGTGATGTTTTCATTAGAAACCCCAATAGATTCATCATCTATTTTATTGAGTTAAAGGAAGTGTATTTACCTTTTAGAATGGAGGGTGAGGGGGGAAAATTTATCAAAAAACATTTTTCCGAATTCCTTCCACTCAATTTCCTTGATATATTGGCCATGATTCATATTCTTGATCAATGTATGCCACTGATCAGATTCTCCATCTATATAAAAAATTGTTAGAAGAAACTTTTCTTTTTCGTAACATTAAAGGATGGAGAAGATATTTTTGGTGGAGTTGGTCCATTGCTCTGTGATTAAGGGATCAGATGATCCATTAAAAGTAGGAGACATTTATCAAAGGAAGTTATTGATTTTTGGTTGTTCTCTCTTAAGGGGTTTTGGGATCTCATCTTTATACAAGTTTTAATTCAAAACATGTGTTAAATGAGAGAGTATCACAACAAAGTTTGTGATTCCTTCTCCCATCTAGTTTCTAATCTCACTAGAAAAGTAATCACATTTCCCTTCGCATCGTTTTTTAACCAGATTCGTCCAATTACCATCCATTGGATAGAAAAAATATAGTTATTTATGAGTATCTTAAAATTAAATACATAAAGGGGAATCTAAGGACATTAAAGGGATAACTTATAAATTACATTTATATTCTTAACATATGTGTTTATAGGCTTCAATCTATGTTAAACACAATCTATTTCCAAACATATATTATTATTGGAATTTTTCGTCCCTTAATAATGGTTCATATAGAGAACATGAATTTACAAAATCATATCCCCTGGAAGTGTCATAATAGAAATCTAGTAAGACCCATTATCATGTACTTGATTACCTGGAGTCAGGACTGGAACAACTTTTCAGAGTTGTTACCCAATAGTATATCTAATCAAGAACCACATCCACTTGTAGTATTCATATAGGGATGCATTTTCTTGATAAATCCTTCAATATATATTAACCAAAATTTAGTTATTTTTTATTATACTTACTCTTATCCCTAATTCATTCTCTAGAGTTCTCTAATCCTAAGGATTTCTCTTAAGTGTTCTAATCCTAACCATTATGTACCTAAACCTATCCTATGATACCAACTACAAAAACCCTTCACTTTATTTTACAATTAAATTTGATTTATTACATAAAATTTCTCTTAATACAACTTATAATATTTAGAGGTCTAGTGTATTTGCGATATTAGGTATATTACATAACAACTTAAAACATGAAAAGAAACGAATTTTTTTAAAAAATCTTTAACATGGAAAAAACGTTCATTCATACTTAACACTGTATGCAATAACCTAACAAAATACATAATAAAGGGGTGACCTATAAATCCTCGTATGGGAATGAACAAGGGATAACCTGTTTAATAAAATACATTATAGACAATAGGCTTGTCAATGGATCTTAAAAAGAAGATGAATAATAAGGCATGATATAACAAGATAATCATAGAAAGGTAAATGTGGAAAAAAAACTTATGAAACTGCATCATAAACCTATTTCAAGGCTTAACCCTCCAAGAAGTAATGGTTGAAAATGTACCATAAAATATAAGGTAAAAACCTTGTAGAAACATGACGTATCATGATACTAACCATTACCTAATGCATTAGAGCACTATTAGTGAGCACCCTTCATAATTATTTCATTCTCATGCTTATGTGTTCCACATTGATCATATAAAATGGATTCATTAAACATAATAATTTATTCCTAGATCAAGGAATGTGGAATAAATACATGTATGTATCAAATCAATAAGTATATGTTCATAAATTTGATGACCTCTGATAGTAAAATGGTTATGGTATTCACTAAAAATTTATTTTGGAATGGGAAATGCTGTGTAATTTCAGTTGCATAACACCATCACATAGAAATTCATAAAATGGGTTAATGAGAGAGAAATGGGACTCTCATTATTTATAATTAAAATTAACTATAAGTAGGACATATAAAAACATTCCCAAACATATGGAATTTAAAATAGAAGGAGTAACATAATAAACAAACCTGAATAAATATAAGAAATTAAATAACCCTTACCAAATGTCGGCATGGTAATAGGTGTGCATAAAGGTCCATATGAGGGATAAATGAGAGTGAAAGGGGATATAATAATTTATAACCAAAATTAAATGTAAGGGGGATATGTAAAAACCTATCCCAAAGTAATCAAATGGAAATTAAAACACATAACATTAAAGGAGTTCTTGATAAAATAAGAGAGTGGAAGATCTCTTACGAAATTTTGGCGTAATAAAGACATTGGTAAAAGTAAAAATGAAAGAGGTTAAAAGTTCTATCAAAAAAATAACATCATGGGGATAGTAAAATAGTGTTTATAATGAAAATATATTATAAAAAGTTACAATCAGAAAAACAACTTCCAGAGAAACTATTAGAATTTGAAATAAGGAGAGGCAGGTGGGGATACCTAACTTGAGTGTGTGACTCCAAAAGCTTGGTAGGGGCTTCTGGAAAGATAGGGGGTGCCTTGAGATGACTCTATTGATTATAGGTCAGAGTTTGGTTATTCTTAGAGAATTTTTACTGATGATATATGGGATCTTTGGTGGGTTTATATAGGAAAATAGGGGGATTTTTTAATATTCTGGGACACTACATAATAAAATATTTAAAAGAACAAACCATCCTTTGATTTTGACCATGATTTATGTTAAAAAATACTGGTTTAAATTATCTTATAAGTCTATGGGCCTATGATAATAAAATAATTCCCTTGCTTATGTGGAGGTGAGTCAGACTCTCAAAGAAATGATTTTAAAATCTTAAAATGTATTATAATTATTGGAAAATTCATTAAATAATTATAAAAAAATTACATTAATTTAAAGGTATTTTTTATATTTATTCCATTTATATAATTTATTTTATCACAATTTGGACATTATTATTTTATAAAACGCACTATATTTATATAGTATTTAATTTTTACTGAACAATTTGACAGTCTCAGAAATTTATAAAAAAATCACTGTTCGAAAATTTAGAAATTATAATTTGAAAAATAATATTAATTTTATCAGAATAATTTTCTAAATATTTGAATATTCACTTTCAAAATAGAAAACAATATTTATTTAAAATGGGGAGTTATAAGCAATAACATTTTTTTGAACCCTTTTAAACCTTATAATTGACTTAAAAAAATTATTTTATCATTTATTTATCAATAAATGTTATTTAATGATAATATTTTGTTAAAACATTATTTATTTAAAAAATCCATTAATTCAAAATTTCATTAATTGAATTTGAATATTAATCAAAAATACAATTTGTGCTTAAAAAATCATTTACAAAGAAAAAACAATAGAATGAATATATATTCATAATTATATAAAAACATAATGTAGATATTCATATTTCTAATCTATTGACACAACTCTCTTTAATAAACTAGTATACTCTCTAAGAGTAAGGTGCATGATGGTGGGGCTTTCATGGGGTCATTCGGTGACCATGGTTTGGTCTGTTATCTCGGTGTGTTTGAACTTCTCATATAAATGGTTTCACTCATCCATAATTTGTTGGATATTAGATTGGTCTAAGTCTATGTAAATGACTAGAAATACTATATCCCTTATTAGCTCTTATAAATTTGATTCTTTGGGTTTTATCCTTCTGTTTAAGGCCATCACATCCTTTGTCTGTTCCTAAATGATTTTTTAAACCCTATATTTATACTAGTCATGTGATCACTATTCAATAGATATATTATCAATGGTAATGATGTAAAAAGGTTTTTTAAGTACAATTGGATATAATAAACAATTTTTTATGTGGTTTCCATTTAATTAATTCAGAAATTAGAATTTTATTCATATGAGGTCAAGTAGTTACATGAACCCTCAACTATGGTTGATGATCATTTAAAACTATTTTAATTCCTGATGTGAGTGTTGGAAATTATTTTTGACTTAAAATTTACTATAATGAATTTTTAACTTTTTTATTATTTTTGAATGGAATCATATTCTATTAATGTAACACCCAAATCTTCCACGGTACGCTTCACTTTGAATAATACAATAGCATGTGTTGTACACAACTTCGAGTTATAACACACCACAACCAATCAAACTAGCCGTTATGAATAGTAATACCCACTTTTTAAAATTTAATAAATTTTATCTTTCAAAATAAAATTCATTTTTGGATTCATAATATCGAAATTATCTTAGGGTGAAATTTTGGTGCTTTTTGGATAACTTTCATATTTTGACGAATAGTGAAAATTAATAAATTTTAATTAAAAAAATCTTTTTTAATAGAGATAATTAACAGTAATAAATAATGAATTTTTGTGGTTTTAAAGTATATTTAGAATATATTTTTACCATTTAATACAATGTTGGTCATTGGACGTAATTTCACATTTAAACCAGACATAAACAAGGGTCAATCTTTTGATAGTTATTATTTCTTAAAAACACGCTATTTGTTTTGACAACAAGAATTAATTTTTAAATTAATTAATTAAACTTATATGTTTTGAATTTGGTATAATAGGCATCAGTTTTGAATTCATAATATCAAATATAGCTTAGGCCTAATTTATGGCATTTTTATAAAAACATTCAACTTTTGATGAATAGTGAAAAATACTGAGTTATATTTTAAAACAGAATTTTTATTTAAATAATTGTTTATTTTATTTAAATTTAACTAAGTTCAAAATAGATACATAATACCTATATAAGTTCAATGTAATTCATTGAAGTTAGTTTTGAATAATTTTAGATATATAAAAATTTTATTGAACTTTTCACTGTCTTTTACCCACCTCCTAGGAGAATTTAGAAATTTACATAAAACTTAATTTTACCACTTATGTGAGTGGAATTTTGAAAATCCGAGAGACACGGTTAATGTCAAGGAGTAAAATGTGGTTCAATAAGATAAAAATAATTTTTGGAGAATAGTAACTTTTTACTTTTATTTACCATGGTTAAAAGTAAATAGGGTAATTAAGGGTAAAAATGATATTAATAATATCCTAACACATGTCCTAATTCCATTGCATAAGTTTATCTCGACCAGAAACAACCTTAGGGATAAAATATTATAATTTAGGTCCACTTGTATTAGATTAGGACATTTATTATTATTTAATTCAAAGAAGAGTTCAAAGAGTTATAATCAAAGTTTAATAACTAAAACATTTTTAATATAAGGTTTTACATACGATAAATTAGATTATAAATATTCATTAGAAAGCTAAACCGATTTCCTACATCATGGTATTTTTTTTATAATTTTTAGACATTAAATAAATAAATTTATTTATGACACAATGATGATGCAGTAATTACCTTATTCATGAAAGAATCAAAATAATGGTATTATAAATATTAAAATAAATATAATTTCAAAGTTTTTAGGACATACACGAATTTTCTAGGTGAATATGACCTGTTAGGATTGATTCAATGTAGTTTTTTAAGTAATTATGTTGTTATTATTTTAACAAAAAAAAATACCAAATAGTGTCAAAATTGGAAAAAAATTGTTTTTAAAACAAATATTATATTATTAACTGATATAATGGTCCTAAAAATCTATGGTTCGGAGAAAAGACTTATATAATAATATATATGACATTAATATACCAATTTGGGTTCTATTGGCAGTATATAGTATGTTTATTAACCATATAGTATAAGAATACAAGATGATACGGTAAAAGTTAAATTATTTAACTTAGAGTTAAATCTAGATGATAAGGTTAAAATCGTAACCTAAACTTGACTAAAACCTATTGGTTGAGTTTTTTTCGACCTATCCCACCTTATAATTTAAATAATAAACTTTTTATCCATTAGAAACTGAATATGAATTTATTATAAAATAATATTTTAAGTTTTTCCTAAGGTGCCCCTCACCCCTCTTATAAAAGGGCACTCCCCCTCCTCTCTAATTCACACCTTCTAAGCCATTTGGCTCGGCCAAAACCTGCCAAAATACCCTCTCAACTATCCTACCTTCATCCTAAAGGCCGTATTTTGATCATAAAGACAACCTAAGGAGCCCTTTTGATCAAATCAAAAGGAAGAACCCGAAGAAGAGGTAATGATTTCACCACCCTCTTTCAAGTTCCTTTCTTCTTCCACATCCTTTTTCTTTGTTGTTTCCATTATAAAATAATAAATCCAGTATATTATATATATTTTTATGTTATTATAATTATGGTACAATAAAATTTATAATTCTATCAACCCTTTGAATGACATGTCACCATACGTTCGTATGTACGGCTTACTGTCTCCATGTCGTGGTGTAATTGTTATTCAATACATTATTATTTAGATGGGTATAATAATGATGTGTATTTGATGTAAATAATAAATATAACACAGTAATTATTCTGTATATATTATATAAAATCCAATTATATATTATATTAATATCAAAAGAAGGATATTTTCGCTCGTGCGTACATACAGATTACCGTCTCCACGACGCGATGAGATTCATTTCCAAGCTCACCATTCATCGATGATTATAAAAAATATATATTACTAATAAGTATGTAATATATGACATAATAATGATACTGGAGATATATATAATTATATATATAAGTATTTATGTACTTACATATATCTTATTCACTTACTTCCGTTCAATACTATATGAAAACGGAAACAGCGTTTATGCGTACGTACGGACTACCATCTCCATAAATGGTGTTTTCCATTTCATATATAAGTCTATTATAAATTTTTATATTCTAAATATATATGATAAATAAATCAATTTTTATATTCTGGAAGTATTTAAATCATGATCTAAGTGATACAATCAAGAGTAACAAGTTAAAACATGTACGATAAAGAAAGAGATTATTACCCGAATTATTAATATAACATGGAAATTATTATTAGATGGGTAGTATAAAGTCATAAATGAATAATGTATGATATAATAAATATTAATATGGTTCTAGAATAATATAATAAAATAATATAGTCTTCATACAGGAGGCTAAATGTACCCTCGAATAAAGGAAAGTGCAAGGTAAGGGGTTTTCATCTCACTCCTTATTCCCGTGAGATTCATACCATATTGCCACTATTACCTTTTGTGTTGTGTATATACTGACCATAATTGTATTATTTATGTAATTCACTTTAATTTATGTGTATTTACATATTCATTGTATTATACCTCTTTCATGGGGTGTATGTTTCGTAAGTTACCAAATTTGTAAGGGTTAATTTCACAATCTATTTATTATCCGAGGTTGTTTTTATGTAAGTATCTACTGTGAAATTTTTATTATCCATGTCCATGTTTTATGAAAGAGTTTTCAAAGGTATTATATTAATGTACTTTTTACTAAAACATCATTTTAAATGTTTAAAATATTTATTCTTCTAAATATTTGTCATTAATGTCCATGTCTTCAAAATGGCTTTTAAGGATTTATATATATGGACATGAATGTTTTTAAAATGTTAATTCCTTTCAAAAGTTTCAAAGTGGTATGGGACACTTTGATTTAAAAATGTCTTTAAATGAATTCTTTTCCAAATTGTGCGACTTTTAAATGTTTTCATGAAAAATGGGTATTTCTCTCAAAGAATTTACAAATCATTTTCATCAACATCAAAATCCTTTAATGGATTTTAAACTTGTTTTGATGTTGATTTATCATGATACAAATCTTACATATTGTTTTGATGGTTTTGTGATATGTTTTATTGTGGATGTGTTATTTTTATACCATTCATGCTTTATGGGTAAAGTGTTGACATTTCGTATGCTAGTTTTAATACGAATGTTTATGTTTTGTTTAGACCTTTTCATATGAGGAATGCATTGGACTTAGTAAGTGACGGGTGGAGCCCGCTATAGCTACTCGATGCATCGGTAGGTCTCATGAGAAAAACTAGTTTCTTAGCACGAGGCCTTGACAAAATCTTATTTGTAGTCTGGGCACGAGGCATTGGCTACGTGGTTATGATATTCTGGTATTATGCATTCCATCATTATGAAAGTGGTTATTGATATGGAATGTGATTATTCGACTAGTAGAATATCCATGTGAATAAGTAAATGGAATTATTTCATTTTATCTTTTCCATATTATGATGAAGTTAAAGTTTAAAAGGCTTTTTTTTAGTTATACATTGCCTTAAATGATTATGTTTATTTATGAAAGTTTCTGCTATATTATTATCCTTACTGATCATCTGAGATCACCCTTTCTATGTTTTATTTTTCCCAGGATTCCAAGAAGTGTATTGTGATTGATATGCAGGGTTAAGAAAAGGGAATAATGGTGTTCATAAAGGATTATTTATGTTGTTTTTTATGTTATTAAGTGTAATGTAACATTCATGTATGTAATCTATTTTCCAAGACTGCTAAACCGATCGGTCCTTCGAGACTTGATTCCTTGTAATCATGCCAATGTATTAAAATAATGTTCCAACTCTGGGTAACTGGGGTCGGGGCGTTAAAGTTGGTATCATAGGAAGTTTATCAATAACCTTGGAATCTAGATTTAGATAAACTCTTATTAGAGAACATTACCCTAAGATATACTTTTAGGATTATTATAGAAGAACTTCCTTGAATTGTGGTATTGTAGTAATTTTGTGAGTTTTCTGAGCAATACATCCATGTCTAGAGACGAGCAGGTAGAGGCGGCTCTGGCACAGATGTACCTAAGGGTAAAACCCGAAAACACCACTTTGAGCTAGACTCAAATGGGAACTGGTGCACGACAACAGGCCTTGCTGCACTCTTGGTTACGACACTCCTGGGGGATATGATTAGGATAATTCTCATTTTCTTTACAAACCTCTGTGAAGGGTTTATGAGTATATACCTCCTAAAAGAAAACATTTTTGTGATTATGGATTATATCCATAAACTATTCAATTTATGTTAGGTATTTTACATGTTTGGAATTATGAATTGTGATTCATAAACTGACTTAGTGTATGCCATTGTTTAGAAATGGAACCCAGTAGAAGGAATGAGAAATCCAACAATACGTAAGATCCAAAGAGTAAGAAGGGTCATATAATTCATGGTCTTAAGACAACATTTAGAAAGGAAATAGTCTCCCATGTATTATCATCATATGAATAAATAGTATCAAAAGATCAGTAAAGAACTCTCTGAATCCTATGGATTTGAAGGGAAGCCAGAGAAGAAAAGGATGGTAGAAAGAAATACGGATAATGGGAATAAGGGAAAGAAGGGTTTTTCAATATGTGATAAATGTAGAATGAATCACCTTGGTAAATTATTAAAGGGAATGGGAGTTTTTTTTATAAGTGTGGAGAAAAAGGACACCAAGTACGTGATTTCAAGGGTAAGAAAAAGTTTTCAAATGTACAATGCTTCATCTACATGGAGTTGGGACACTATGCAAACCAATGTCCAAATCATCAGAGTATGCACAAAATGATGCTATTAGATAATAATAAAGTTATTATACTACCACAGATGAAGAGGAATGACTAGTGTTCTTATGTTGTTATTAAAGAATTATTTCATTTGAGTGTCGTATCAACGATGTACTTGTTATATGAATTATGGAGATAAATAAGGATTTTACTGCAGTACTATTTCATTGAGGATTTGAGATATTATGGTACTATGAAAAGTGACACAACTGTAAGTTAAACTTTTTTTTGAAAATACATGGTTGAAGGAAAGGTAATCCTTAATATGGTCTTGATTCTGAGGTAGTAATTTTGGAATAAGAGATGGTTGATTTGGATGAATTATAATGGATATTCTTGACTACCTTGGCACTGATTAATGGTTTGTTTATTTCATCATTGTTGGAATATTCAATGTTTTTGGATATAAGGAATATATCTAATATACTATAAGGAATAAGGGAGCATGAATGTAATCAATAAAGTTTTATGGTAATTCAGGGTGTTACCATATTTTAAAAGAATACATGATGAAGGTGTTCACATGCTATTACGTGAAAAAAAGGATTTTCATTGTGTTTTCCTTCCTTATAAATTTTGGACTATCAGTTTGGGCAGAAGTATTTTGGATAAGTCTAGTTTGATATTATTTTTGGATTTCTATAAAAAGGATAACCCGGAGGTTTGGCGGCAACCAATCGTGTCCGGTAAGGCCGCATGACTTGAAACCACAACCGAAGGGCGACAATGGTGTATCACCTACCACTAGCCCACGTGATTTCCTGGATTGAATACTGTAGTTTTTTAAAGGGTATGATATGTGAATTATAAATTCATTATTTTTGGAACCCTATACGATTAGGATAAATAGAATATATATATATTTTAAATCTTTTTGAGTGAAAGATGAGTTTGTAGTAGGAATTAGTTGAAGGATTAAACTCTACTTGTCAAGTAAATATAAATACATACATATATTTATTTATATTATTATTTTATGGATAAATTAATTATTAAACTTTAGGGAAGGGATCTTAAAACCAAAAATGTGTTATCCTAATACCTTATGTTTTGTTAAACCAATGGTATTTTAAATCATCATAAATTGGTGGGTTTGAGGCCCACGATTCTACAATTGTTTGTGATTGATGACCTCAATCACTCACTATAAATATTTACATTTTTTCTCCAATTACGTGTCTCTAATTGACACCAATGTTCTCCTAATCGAGATCATAATTTGGTGGTGACCCGTTCATTTCTCTTTTCCTCTTATTAAGACTAAATTTTATTAACCCTATTTCCAATGTGGGTTTTCCCACAAAGATATTTTCTATTTTCATCCTTTTATTATCAAAGAACAATTTCATATTGCGAGGACGCAATTTATTTAAGGAGGGGAGAATGTAACACCCCAGTCTTCCATGGTACACTTCACTTTGAATAATACAGTAGTATGTGTTGTACGCAACTTCGAGTTATAACACACCACAACCAATCAAACTAGTCGTTATGAATAGTAATACCCAATTTTTGAAATTTTATAAATTTTATCTTTCAAAATGGACTTCATTTTTGGATTCGGAATATAGAAATTAGCTTAGGATGAAATTTTAGTGCTTTTCAGATAACTTTCATATTTTGATGAATAGTGAAAATTACAAAATTTTAATTAAAAACAACTTTTTTAATCGAAATAATTAATAATGATAAATTATGAATTTGAGTGGTTTTAAAGTATATTTAGAATATATTTTTACCATTTAATACAATGTTGGTCACTGGACATAATTTCACATTGAAACCAAACATAAACAAGTGTCAATCTTTTGATAGTTATTATTTCTTAAAAACACGCTATTTGTTTTAACAATGAGAATTAATTTTTAAATTAATTCATGAAACTTATATGTTTTGAATTTGGTATAATAGGTATCAGTTTTGAATTCATAATATCAAATATATCTTTGGCCGAATTTTTGGTATTTTTTTGAAAACATTCAATTTTTGGATGAATAGTGAAAAATACTGAGTTATAGTTTAAAACCGAATTTTTATTTAAATAAATATTTATTTTATTTAAATTTAATTAAGGTCAAAATAGATACATAATTCCTATATAAGTTAAATGTAATTAATTGATGTTATTTTAGAATAATTTTAGATATATATAAATTTTATTAAACTTTTCATCGTCTTTTACCCACCTCCTAGGAGAATTTTGAAATTTACATAAAACTTAATTTTACCTCTTCTTTGAGTGGAATTTTGAAAATCCGAGAGACACGGTTAATATTAATGAGTAAAATTTTGTTCAATAAGATAAAAATAATTTTTGGTGAATAGTAACTTTTAACTTTTATTTACCACGGTTAAAAGTAAATAAGGTAATTAAGGGTAAATATTATATTAATATTACCCTAACACATGTCCTAATTCTATTGGAAAATTGTATATCTACCAAAAACAACCTTAGGGAAAAAATATTATCATTTAGGTCAACTTTGATTAGATTAGTACATTTATTCTTATTTAATTCAAAGAAGAGTTAAAAGAGTTAAAATCAAAGTTTAATAACTAAAACATTTTTAATAAAGGGTTTTACATAAGATAAATTCGATTATAAATATTCATTAGAAAGATAAACATATTTCCTACATCATGGTATATTATTTATTATTTTTATACATTAAATAAATGAATTTATTTATGACACAACGATGATGCAATAATTAACTTATTCATGAAAGAATCAAATAAACGGTATTATAAATATTAAAATAAATATAATTTAAAAGTTTTTATGACATCCACGAATTTTATAGGTGAATATGAAATATTAGGATTGATTCAATGTATTTTTTTTTTGAAGTAATCATGTTGTTATTATTTTCAAAAAAAAAAACAAATACCAAATAGTGTCAAAATTGACATAAAATAGTTTTTAAAACAAATATTATATTATTAATTAATATAATGGTCCTAAAAATCTAAGGATCAACCAAAAGACTTATATAATAATATATATGACATTAATGAACCAATTGGGGTTCTATTGTCAGTATATAGTATGTTTATTAACCATATAGTATAAGAATACAAGAAGACATGGTAAAAGTAAAATTATTTAACTTAGAGTTAAATATAAATGATAAGCTTAAAATGGTAACCTAAACTTGTCTAAAACCCATTGGTTGAGTTTTTTTCGACCTATCCCCATCTTATACTTTAAATAATAAACTTTGGATCCATTAGAGACAGAATATGAATTTATTATAAAATAATATTTTAAGTTTTTCCTAAGGTTCCCCTCACCCCTCTTATAAAAGGGCACTCCCCCTACTCTCAAATTCACAACTTCTAAGCCATTTGGATCTGCCAAAACCTGCCCAAATACCCTCTCAACTATCCTCCCTTAAACCTAGAGGCCTTATTTTTATCATAAAGGCAACCTAAGGTTCCCTTTTGATCAAATCAAAATGAAGAACCCGAAGAAGAGGTAATGATTTCACCACCCTCTTTCAAGTTCCTTTCATCTTCCACTTCCTTTTTCTTTGTTGTTTCCATTATAAAATAATAACTCCAGTATATTCTATATACTGTGATGTTATTATAATTATGGTACAACCAAATTTATTATTCTATCCACCCTTTGAATGACATGTCACCATACGTGCGTACGTATGACTTACCATCTCTACGTCGTGGTGTAATTGTTATTCAATACATTATTATTTGGATGGGTATAATAATGATGTGTATTTGATGTAAATAATAAATATAACATTATAATTATTCTGTATATATTATATACCATCCAATTTTATATTATATTAATATCAAAAGATTGATATTTTCGCTCGTGCGTATGTACGGATTACCGTCACCACGACGTGATGCGATTCATTTCCAAGCTCACCATTCATCGATGATTATAAAAAATATATATTACTAATATGTATGTAATATATGAAATAATAATTCTACTGGAGATATATACATATTTATATATATATGTATTTAGTTACTTACATATATCTTATTCACTTACTTTCGTTCAATACTATATGAAAACGGAAACAACGTTTATGCGTACGTACGGACTACCGTCTCCATATACGGTGTTTTCCATTTCATATATACGTCTATAATAAATTTTTATATTCTAAATATATATGATAAATAAATCATGTTTTATATTCTGGAAGTATTTAAATCATGATCTAAGTGATACAATCAAGAGTAACAAGGTAAAACACGTACGATAAAGAAAGCGATTATTACCCGAATTATTAATATAACATGGAAATTATTATTAAATGGGTAGTATAAAGTCGTAAATGAATAACGTAATATATAATAAATATTAATATGGTTCTTGTATAATTTAATAACATACTATAGTTTTCATATAGGTGGATAAAAATACCCTCGACTAAAGGAAAGTGCAAGGTAAGGGGTTTTCACCTCACTCCTTATTCCTGGGAGATCCAGGCCATATTGCCACTATTACCATTTGTGTGGTGTATTTACTACCCATAATTGTATTCTTTATGTAATACACTTTAATTTATGTGTATTTACATATTCATTTTATGACACCTCTTTCATGGGGTTTATGTTTCGTAAGTTACCAAATGTGTAAGGGTTAATTTCACAATCTATTTATTATCCGAGGTTGTTTTTATGTTTGTATCAACTGGGAAATATTTATTATCCATTTACATGTTTTATGAAAGTGTTTTCAAAGGGATTATTTTAATGTAATTTTTACTAAAACATCATTTCAAATGTTTTAAATATTTATTCTTCTAAATCTTTCTCATTAGTGTCCATGTCTTCAAAATGTTTTTTAAGGATTTATATATATGGACATGAATGTTTTTAAAAGGTTAATTCCTTTCAAAAGTTTCAAAGTGGTATGGGAAACTTTGATTCATAAATGTATTTAAATGACTTCTTTTCCAAATTGTGTGACTTTTAAATGTTTTCATGAAAAAGGGGTATTTCTCTCAAAGAATTTAGAAATCATTTTCATCAACATCAAAATCCTTTAATGGATTTTAAACTTGTTTTGAAGTTGATTTATCATGATTCAAATCTTACATATTGTATTGATGGTTATTTGATATTTTTTACTATGGATGTGTTATTTTTATACCATTCATGGTTTATGGGTAATGTATTGACATTTCGTATGCTAGTTTTAATACGAATGTTTATGTTATATTTAGACCATTTCATGTGAGGAATGAATTGGACTTAGTAAGTGACGGGTGGAGCCCGCTATAGCTCCTAGATGCATCGGTAGGTCTCATGAGACAAACTAGTGTCTTAACACGAGGCCTTGACAAAATCTTACTTGTAGTCTTGGCACAAGGCCTTGGCTACGGGGTTATGATAGTCTGGAATTATGCATTCCATGATTATGAAAGTGGTTATTGATATTGCATGTGATTATTCGACAAGTAGAATATCCATGTGAATAAGTAAATGGAATTATTTCTTTTTATCTTTTCTATATTCTGTTGAAGTTCAAGTTTAAAAGGCTTTCATTTTAGTTATACATTTCCTTAAATGTTTATGTTTATTTATGAATGTTTCCGCTATATTATTATCCTTACTGATCATCTGAGTTCACCCCTTTCTATGTTTTATTTTTCCTTGGATTCTAAGAAGTGTATTGTGATTAATATGCAGGGTTAAGACAAGGGAATAATGGTGTTCATAAAGAATTATTTATGTTGTTTTGTATGTTATGAAGTGTAATGTAACATTCATGGATGTAATCTATTTTCCAAGACTACTAAACTGATCGGTCTTTCAGGACTTGATTCCTAGTAATCATGACAATATATTAAAATAATGTACCGACTCTGGGTAACTGGGGTTGGGGCGTTACAATTAACCATGTTTTTTACTATGTGTTCACCCTCTCAAAAATTACCCAAAATAAATAGTGAACATTTTCATGTGTATATTCATTTAAATTATTCATTCTGTTCAAATTTTCTCCTTGATATCATATAAAATATACTTTCCCAAAATAAATAAACACACCTAATTTAATGAAAAACAATGACATGATCAAGAACTATTTTCTATTGGTTCATTCATTGAGTGGGAGATAGAGCAACTAAAACCCTAGGGAAATTCCTTGATTTTTATCTCAGATCAAATTGTTGTTCACATTGTCATCCATGTATTTTATCTCATTAGGATCCATGCCAGTTATCTCCTCGATTCGTGTTGTCATGAATGAAATAGTATTTTACATTTTATACTCACAAATAAGTGAGGGATACTCCAGATGACAAAATAATATTTTATCACTCAAATAAGGATACACATTCCCTTATATAGTTAAAGGGTGAGAGACGATTCATAGACTATCATAAAAGAAATTTATATTTTAAATTATTACAATTTTATCACTTAAATGAAATAATTAATTTAAATTAATAAACACACAAAAATACATAGGTTCATATCAAATCATGATTCATCTATAAATACCCATGTTTCATAATTAATAAAAAATTAACTGCCAATAATTATTTTCTTTAATAACATTCATCTCGTAAATCATTAAAGAATTAAAATACATTGAAGATAATAATAGTTCTTATTAAATTTGTAAAATGATAGGAAAAATTAATTAAAAATGTATTAATAACTAAAAATTATGTTAGGAATTTAATCTAGTTTTTTGAAAAAAAATATTGAAAAGGGGTCTAGAATCTATTTTAGACCTAGGTTGGGTGTTTGGTTGGGTCAGATTATGTCAGACCTCACTCTAGTCGAGTTAACCCACTAGGTTTGTGGGTTAATCACTTAGGTGGGGTCAGAATGGTTCCTATAGGGTGCCTAAATTATATAAAATTTATTTATGAATATACCTATGTCATTATCCATAGTTCATTTAAAGTCATGCCAAATTTGATTATTAAGGTAGTGCAGTTGGAGGATCTTTTAAATTTTTTAAGTTATTGAATTTTTATACTCATACCTCATGAAACATGGTTCCCATAACCCATTATGAATACATTAGTCCACAAGCACGCACCGCCAATTATTTTTTTAAATTTTCCATACATTTGTTGACATAATTTATCCCATTAAACATTCAAAAGAAATATCTTTTATCAAAAATACAATAAAATATATTTTTTAGTTTTGGAACATTTTTATTATAAAAAATGAATATATCTTCAAATGACCATATCCCAGTCATCCCACCACCTAATGATGAATTTTTTATTGTGTTAGACTATATACTTTTCCTTTACTAGAATTATATTTCTTTTAATTAAAGTATTAGTATATGTTTTTTATGAACACTATTATCCCATTTTAAGGAAAGCAATATTGTTAGAAGAATTCTTATATGTTAATTTTAAATTTTCAGCCTCGGCCTATCATGAAAAAATAGATCCAACATACTAGTGTGTGGGCTTATCATAATGATATCATGATAATTAATTTATGTATAAAAATGAAATTAAAATGGTGCCTTAGTGGAATAATGTAATCTTAGTGAACTCTGTTCATCTACATATACACATAGCTTGAAGGCACCAAAATAGGCACCCACTAGATCATCTACACGTTTACCACAACTCCGAGAATTCCATTGCACAATCTTTCTATGACAGAATGAAAGGGTCATGTGATTAAAAACATGCATTCAATCATGGGAAGAACCCATGATTGGTTAATCTGAGGAAGATAATTAGATATTTTTTTCATCCTTTTTCTCTCTCTCTATACCATAATATATGTAATAGGATGAGGTAAATTCATGGTAATGATTACCTATATTATTCATGGCTAAAAAATGAGCTTTAATATTTTGGTATAACTCTCTAAAATTTAATTAAGAACTATGTTAAGTTAAAAATCATTAATCGTATCAAAATGACATGAATGACATAGTAAGAATTTCATATATCTCATGGATATTTCCCCAATATTTTTTGATAATATTAAATATCACATAATAAATTACAATCCATTAATGTAACTCATTGATATTTTGTGAAAAAAATTCAATAAAATTAAAAAAAATATTTCTAATTACACAAAACACCAATTTTAGCATATAATACATGTTATTATAAGTTTATCTTAGGTTTTATGATACTCTGAGTTTAGTTTATGTTATATAAAACACATAGTTTAAATGAAACATGACATAATATTAAAATATTATTACTTAATTTGATAGTTATCACATAACCATTGAAATGGTTAGTATGAGTAGGATTAACAAAATTATGAAAATATATGTTTTATACGTCTATATATAAATAATTCCTTGGTGAAAAAGTAATTATAAATGAAAATAAAAACTATTTTATAATAAAGGGAATATTTTTTTGAAAATTCATTTTTATGCGATAAAACATGTTTTATCTTAGTAATGTCATTAAAAAACTTTTTGAAAATTATTTTAATGAAATTTATACATTATAAATTCAATTGTATGTTTGAAATTTATCTTATTCAATTTAAAGATATATATATGAATAAATCAAATTTTACGTTTAAAATTTGTATTTTTCTAAAATGTAGTTTCATCACCTTTTTTAGTAATTTGAAAATAAATTTTTCATATTTAAGGAAATTAATTTAACAAAATAAAAATAATTTTTGAATGAATCATGTTAAAATTTCCTTAGGGTAAATTATTGATATTTTTAGAAGATTAATTTTTTTCGATGAATAGATAAAATACTGGTTTTATTAAGAATACTAATTTATTTTAAAGCATGTAAAATATATTTAAATATGAGTTTAATGGTTAAATTAGTTAAATTATATTTCTATTAATACAATTTATTTAATTTTAATAATTTTCATTTATAATTTTGATATAAAGAAATTTAATTCTTTTGAAAAATTTTTCTTTTGGAAAACTACTTTCTCGTCACGTCTATGGGATTAATTTTAAATTAAATTTTTTCAATTTTATCAATTGAATTTTTAAATATGGATTTATAATTTTTAATTATAATAATATATATTATCTAATAATATCAACATAAAAATTTACCATAAAGAATAGTTAAAATAGTTAGAATTAATTATTGTTGTTAAGCTAAAAATGGGTTTATGGGGGGTTAAAATAAACATATAAGGTTTAAATATGACTAAAAACATAAAAAACACCAAATTGGTGAAAATACTGAGAACTTATATATTTTATTTTAAATAATTACCCATTTTTGAGCCTTCTAGAATGTGAAAAATGTGTGTAATCATTTTTCTTTTCATAAATTACAAGTGTGTCACCCACCCAACTTATAAAAGGCCACTCCCTCAAATATCTTATTCTGACATAAAAACCCATTTATTTTTCAGAATACCATCCAAAATGAACTACTTAATTCCCCAATCTCATCACATAATCATTATTTTGGTCATAAATTCAACCTAAGAATCCTTTTAGTGAAAACCAAAAGATGTTTTCCAAAGAAAAGGAAACATCCCTAACTAAGTATTTTATTTTCTTTCTTTCTCCACCTCATTAAATTCATATTGAAAGTATATTATATAAAAAAATAAGTATATTACAAATACATATGTGTTATTATGTTAATTTAATAACAAAAATCCAACCCCTCTTGTATCAAATGGGTCATGAAATCACCATTTGTGTGTACGGCCGCCTTACTAACCGGTGTTATTAATTTTCCTTCACAAACTATCATAAATGGATATAATGATATATTTATTTTTTTATAGAAAATATTTATAATATTATTATTTGTATTAAATCATTATATCACATATTACTTCTTACCTCCCATTAGAAGGGAATACAATAATATCAATCGTGTGTATGGAAGACTATAGCCTCACAACATGGTGTAATTTATTAATGATTTCCTGAGAATGTAATAAGGGAATTTGTAAGTAAAATATGTGATATATATGAAATAAAAATTATACTTTAAAGTTAATATGTTATTTTCCTTTCTTTGTTTCTTTTTATCTGGAAAATAAAAATAATGTTCATGCGTATATACGACCTACTGTCTCCATGAATGGTGTATTTCATTTTCCATCTCTATATTTTATAGATAATTGTAAATAAATATATAATGAGTATATATGATATTTATATCATGGAAAAATAATATTATGTAACAATTATTAATGTTAGAGGAACAAAAAAATAAATCCAAACAAACATGAACAAAAAGAAGTTATTTCCCAAAACGTGACATTAACATGGGATTATTGATAAATCGGTAATTAAAGGTCATAAGTAAATCATATGTGGTATGATAAATATAATTATTCATCTACAATATATGTAAATTAAAACTATATTTATTATAAAATATGTTTTAATGTTTATGAATGAATTCAAGTCTTATGGTAAGGGAATTTCCTCCCACTTTTATTTTATATGAGACACATATCAGATTAACCACATTTATCATTTATGTGGTGTATATAATGAAAATGAATTTTTTTTTATTTCTCTAAATAATTATTGGTATTTAAATATCCATTATATGATCTGTTTTTCATTGTGAGTATGGTACAAAAGATACCAAAGTGGTAAGAGTTTTTTGTACAATTTCATTATTTTCTTGGATTGTTTATGTGTTTTCTTACATTGATAAAATATTATGATCCATCTCTCATGAAACTATTTAAATTTATTATACTTTGGTTATTTCATGATAATAAACCATTTCCATTTATTATCATCTCTTTATGTACTCAATATTTGAAAATAATGTTTTTTTGAAGAAAACATAATTTATTTCTCTCTTCAGACGAAAATTCTTTTTCCTCCAAAATCATGTTTTCTAAAGATGTTTAAAAAAAAAAAATACCCAAAATGATTTATTATTGAAATTTTTACCCATGTTAAACCTTTTTAATTTTTTTTAAAGGAGTATTAATGTCTATTTCTAAGCAATTCCCTTTTGTCCTTTATAAAAAATGTAAAAGGAATATTTGTTTTTAAGTCTACGACATGAACGATATTTTCCACTATAAAAAAAGTCATTATTTTAAAGATTAATTTATAAGTTTCAATTTATTTTTTCAAATAATACTTTTCCTAATAATTTTATTGAATTTTTAGTTTTGAAAAGTGATTTCCAAAATGAAAAGGATATTTTCCATAAGAAATGTTTTAAATAATTTTATGTATTATGTTATAAATTTCCAATATTATTTTTAAGAAAGGGATTTTGAATTTCTTAAACGTGTTTTTAAAATTGTAAATAATATATTCCTCAAAAAAAGTTTCAAGTGATATTTCAAAATAATTTTCCATCTAAGATGACATCTTTTGATGTTAGTTATTTATATTGGGGAAATGATTGAATGATATTGTCCTTATTCTTTATCTATATGCTTAAGGTTTATCTAGATGAAGTTATTTTGAAAACCATTTATTTTTCATGAGTTTACTCTACTGAATAAATTACATGTTTATAAAACCTATTTTCCTTACATGGGTTACAATGTGATGATATGTTCAATGTTTTATGACATTATGGCACACGTATGTATGGTTTTCATTATGGTATGGGTGGAATCTATATATCCCTCAGATACAATGGGTAAATATTTATATCTCATAAGATAATAATGTTAAACAAGTTGATGGGCTTGATCCGCTATGGAAAACAAGTGCATCTTGATACACAAAGGGAAACAACTGAGTCTTGATCCACAATGGGGAACATTTGATAATTTTAGATCCACTATTTTTATATCCTTGGTTGTTAACCTTTCTATAAAAAATGGGATTTATATATTTATGATGATAACACTCTATTATGAAATGATATTATAGTGAATGATTTATTTATAATGTTCTCCCACTCTTATGGGCCATGTTTTCAGTGATGATAATGTTTTATACTATAACTCATGTTGATGATCTATGAATGGTTTAGTATGAGCTTCCAATATTATTTTCATGAAAACATAACCTTATTCTTATCTTATGATTTCATATTATCATAAATTAATATCTCCAATGTTTACCATTACTGTGCACCTTAGCTCACCCTTCATTATGTTTCCTTCCTCATGTTATGAAGAATGGTTTTAGTAATATATGCTTAAGAGGAGTACTATGTGAGAATATGTTTGTGGGAGATGTTGAATATATTACATGAAATAAAAATATTGAGTTTATAGTATTAAAATACAGTAAAATATTACATTACTTGGGTGTGTATCAATGAAATGTATTGAATATTCATTTAAAAAGATTTGATATTTATTTGTAAAATACCGGGCCACTATATCTGGTATCAAAGGAAATTTTTAGTAAATCTTTAGAGATTAGGAGTAAAAAACCCAGTTAGATCCCTAGGGATATTACTATGTTTATATCTAGGAACAAGTCTATTGATATCATTAAGGATAATTATAATGAAAATTGTAACTATATAAAAGTATCCATGAATTTTGGTGAATGATAGAGTAAGGGGTTTCCACGAAATTATATCCCAGTCTGGATACAATAAGTAGATGTGACTCTATAATAGAGGTATGAAGGGGTAATAACTTTGTTAACGGATCATTTAACTAGACATTATCTTCACCTGGTGAATGAAAATGTGCCTTGCTTTACACCTGGTATGACACTCTCGGGGGATATATTTTGGAAATCTTTAAACACTTTACAAACCATCACTAAGGATTTATATAATACCATGAATAAAATCGGTTCAGCCTAAGGTGTTATATATTGAAAATTTGTTTTCAGTATTTAGATGACTTATATATATATTTTCAGTATTATGTGGTTTTCCAAAATGATTAGTTTTTATCTTTTTATGATTTATTGTTTTAGTCAATGGATAGAACCCAAAGGAACCATGTTAATGATATGTGAAATGAACAATGAAATGTTTTTTCTAATGACAAACCAAACGTTTTGGGATCTATAATGAAAATTAATATTTATTTTCTTAGAAAAAATTCTCAATCCATGAATCATGTTGAAATTTATATTAAGTAGAAGAGGGAACTATGTTATATTGACTCCCCTATAAGGCCACATCCACATTCTTTTAGTGGTTTCATTGATCCACAAGTTCTTGAGAAAAAATTAGTACTAATGAAAAGATATTTTCTATTCATTAGTGGTTAGGTCATAAATAATTGATTTTAGTTATTTATCATTTGTAATTAGAATAAGATCAGTGGAAGACCCTTATTAATAACTTGAGGGAAGAAGATTAAGTTGAATCTATGGAATGGGAATAAGGTATTTATAAGTAATTAATCCCATCATATTATATGAATAAAGATGAAGTATTAATTCATTGAGATTAAGAAAAAGGATGATGAGTTTATTGGTCTATATGAAGATAATTTTAAAAATACATTCAAGGTATGATTCTAGTTTAATCTTCATCCATAAAAAAAATTATATTTTCTTTGGGGGGCATAAATATAATTTCCAAAGGCATTAGATATAAGATAATTTAGTATATAAAAATATTTAATTCAATTTGAATTTAAGGTATAAATAGAAATTGGATATTCCCAACTATACCATGTTTTTGATAAAAAAAGAAGATCGTGTCTCATGAAAGCTCAAATGGTAGAAAGAAATGACAAAAATTTATATTCGAGGAATTTGGGAAGATGAATAAATGGAATTTCTTGAATGGAATATTGTGGTGCTTTAATTATGGAAAGGCAATTTATAAATCCCCTGAATGTCAAAATGAGATTAATGGTTTGGTTAAAGAAAAGGAGGAGAAGTGGACATCAACTCATGCACAACCCACACACAATTATTTCAAGTGCAATGAGTTTTGGAATAATTTTAATCAATTACCCAATACAGGGGATAATGTCCATGATAATCAGAAAATAATACTAAAATAAAGAAAACAAGGAAAAATTATGCAATTACAATGGATTAAGTGAATCATTATAATTCGGTAACACTTATCCTCTCCTCCATTGTCAGGAATTTCATGTAGGATTGTGTATGAATGAGCCATGTGAAAATATTATTATTCCTACTTTACTGAAATTTCATGTAATTATATTTCTCTAAATGGATAATGGAATAATGAAATCATATTTTATATTCTATAAGGATATGGCTGAACCCAAGATTCCAATTAAAATATTTTTGTATATTATAAGAGGTTATATAAGGAATAAAAGTTGAATTAAATTTTGGAAGAGTATATATATCCATGTAATATTAACATAATATTTATGAATATCATCATGGGTTTATGAGTTTAAGTTTGATCAAAAGTTTAATGTCATTTGCACCAATTTTTAGGATTTACATGGTTGTAGTTTATCTAGATTAAATATATTTTAATAGTCATTTATGGAAATAAAAACCTTTGGTTTTTTATATGTTTTAGTAAAAATTTATTTATGGAGGATGAACTTTAAACATATTGGACATATTATTAATGTTTTAGGTAAAATTTAGGGTTTATGTTATCTTTGATGATGAAGTAATTATGGGTTTTAGTTGATCACCTTACAAAGTCAGCACACAAAATTTCTATCATATAGGATTTCTATATGGATCCTCTTGAAAAAATATAAATTGAGGAAGTGGTATGGTTGTATGGAGTACTATATTAAACTCTATCTGGATAGGATTTTAATTTTACCTCAATGTTTTGGAAAAGTATTCAAAGTGATATAGATATAGTGTTGAGTTTCAGTCTTGCGTATCATCCATAGAAAGATGGTTAGTCTGAGAAAATAATTTAAACCCTAGAGGATTTGATATGATCTTGTTCTATGGATTACAATGGAGGTTGGAATCAATTCCTTCCTCTAGATTAGTTTTCATAAAAAATTATATTTTACTAGTGCTTTCATATTAATACTTATGAAAACCTTTATCTAATAAATTATATACCTCCAATGTATTGGAATGATGTTATAGAAAAAAAGTTATTTAGAGTATGCAAAGATGATGATATGGTAGTGAAGGTTATAGCTATTAAACAATATATAATGAAAATAGAATGTTGAATGAAATGTTATGCTGATAATTGTTGATGTGGTATAGAATTTGAAGTTGGTTAGAAGTTATTTCTATTTTTTTGAATAATGAAGTGAAGGTTTCAGGGTGTGCCTAGAAGTCAATGGACCATAGATTTAAAATTTCTCGTTACCAGTGTGTTAAAACATCGTCATATCAAGTGATCTAGGCCCCGGTAGGGGTATGAGGGTCTAATACGAATTTAATAAGAACAAAAATTAAATATAAAATCACATCATTTGATTAGGAATCATTTTCGACTTTAGATCATCACTAATGATCATTAATCAATGGATCGGAAGATGAACCCCTCTATATCATCAACACATACTCCAAGAATTTGCATGAATGATGATAATCAAAATATGAGTTCTAGAATAGAGCACAAACAATTCCATTACTATCATGATGATCACCTTGACTTTGTTCCCATGATCAATGAATACATCCTTGTATTGATTGCTACGATGGAATCTTTAACTCTCAAGTATGCATGAAGAGGAGAGAGGAGCTTTGAATACATTAGAAATTCATTGAACATATGAATTTACCACTTCAGCTTCATATATAATGGATGCCTAAAATACCTGGTTAGGGTTCCTCGACCAACATATATTTAACATCCACTAAATATGTAATAAATAAATAATTTTGTTGAATTAAATGCATCAAAAATATTATTTTTATTTTATAACATACCTATAATATTTATTAAATATATAATTAGATACAAAAGATTCATCAACTCGACTCGTAATTCCCATTAATATTAAATGAAACTTGAATAATAAAATAATATTTATTAATCTATAATTATTATATGTATTTACTTAAATACTTATAAATAATTTTAAAAAAATTAATTCAACGAACTAATTCTATAATCAAATGACAATAAATTTATTTATTTATTAGAGATCGATAAATCTTCGACAGCTATCAGGCCCCGTGGTAAGGCCCACAATGTCCTATATACATATTCAGCATAATAGGGAAGAATCATTAATGTACTATTCAGTTTGATCCTCTAGAACCTTATTATGATAGTAATGAATAATATCAATATACTAAGAGAAGAGTCTAGAAACCCATCTGGTCCCCTGAAGAGATAAGGAATAGTCATTACAATGATAACCCTCCTACGAACACGTACTATGTAATATAATATCATGGTCATGTGATATATCATAAATCAATATTCATAACATGTGAAACCATATATTTTGGATTTAGTTTTAATTAAATTAACTAGATATAGTTTCCTTTGACAAAAATTTCTATGGATTTAGTTAATGTATTTCCATCCACAATCAACTAGGCCCGATATAACAGATCCACAATTCATAATTCCCAAATTATATCTTCATAATTCAACTGAGCCCATACCATAAATGATGCACCCAACAAAATCTGTCATGCCCTGAATTCATTTTCATGGTTCCTTCCTTACATCAAAGTACATGATAAAATGGAACAAATTGAAAATGATATCAAGTTAATAGGAAAACACAAAAGTTTGCAGACTGGACCAACCAATGACACCCAAGACATGTGGTCTTTTAATTAGAGGGAATTATCTTTTGATACCACCTACTATAGATCACCAAGTTTGAACTTCATGAGAAGAAGACTCAGTCCTTTTGACCCCGTAGTACCAGATAGTCTGACATAAATTGTGTCCATTCAGCATGATGTATCATGATAATAGGATATCTTTAATATTAATTTTATAATATCTCTAGTTTATCATTATATCCATGAAACCACTATAACCTTTTGATATAAAAAATAATCTATGTAAATTACCCTTTAAATAGTAGATGGAGAATAACAACACCATGGTGGTAAGAGAACATCATGAAAAACTCGATGTATACATTATATAGAAATTGAAAAGTACTATTCAATTTGGGTCTAGGGAATCCACTTTTACAACACTCCCACATACACCAGATCCAACTTTATAACTAACCTTGTTAGAACTCGCATGATAACATCTTGTTTCTGCAGAGTAGTGGATTTAATCATGGGCTTTTCTATGATTCCAATGAATGAAAATTCAATTATCAACAACTACACCCCCTTCAGTAAGATTTATCAAGAGCTGATGTCCCAGATTATTTCAATTTTTTTCCACAATCAAAACATGACATATTGTCTTGTAATATTTGTAGAATTATCATAATTTATATTATGATAAAACATAACTTATTCAGTTTGATTCCAAGAACTGGAAAAAATCATTATGTATTGTATAATACTTCTTTAGTTACCATTATAACTGAAATAAAATCAGTAAAAAGGAATAGTTCAATCTATCAAGATGAACTAATTTCAAAAACATTATGGATAGATTAATTTATAATGGTTTCATAGTTCAAAATTAAGTACACAAGTTTGTTTATGGTACCTATGGTCTTAAACTCCCAATAATCTAAAACTATACTGGGTATATCCTTGAAAACTATTTAGTTTTTCTTGAAAAATTATTATCTTTCCACAACTATGTATATAAGTTTTACATTTAATATTTATCTCATATTTTGAATGATTCTAGAATTATAAAAATTTTGTTTGATTATTAAACACCACAAAAACCATTCATTATAAAAAATATATCCATGTTTCCAATGGACACATGAGATTAATCTTTTGATAATACTTAAAAAAAGTGTAACAAGAACCATTTACTTGGAAATTAGAAGTTGTGTGATTCTCACCGCTAACTCCGGAAGCACCCTTTTTCAGCCTCTTGGGGAACACACATTACTTCATGTAACATTTATATTACTAAATTGGTCACTTTATTTTAATACACATATGTGATAAGTATATTTTAGTTAATACCCAACAATTTTAATTGAAACATTAAATACAATAGATAAATATATCTGAAGAAAAATTGATTAATTTTTTTAAATCATCTCATTGATTTTAAACATTCAAGGACTTATTTCATGAAATGTGAAGAAAATAATATCTTATATAATAATGAGCCTTTTTTCTTTTAATTATTTTGCAAGTGTTTATTGGAATATATTATTTAATTGGCCATTTTACATTGTCTTTTAATTTTTTAATCATAATAACTAAAGTTTATACCATTTTTAGGTTCTTATATACTTATAAAACATTTACATAAATGGTAATAAAGCATTTTATCTAGATTGTTAGTTTTTCAATCTTAAACAAAACCAGAGAAGTTCGGTGAAAATTATTAGAATGGGATGAGTTGAAAAGATACTTTCTCATTATTTAATTTTCACGTATTATTTTTAATTGTCACCTCATTCATATATTGCTTCGCTTTCTCCTCATAAGTTTATAGGATATGAGACAACATGCGAAATAATCCATGTTTGGATGTAGTATAAACAACTCACATTGGATATTAATGATAGAATTATGAAATAACTAACATATGTATCATACATGATTATCATAAACACATTTTTCTCACCCTACCTTCTTGAGGTTTCTCAATTGGTACTGGGGACACTAATACCTTGAATTTTTTACATTTTAGATCTTTTCACTATCACCTATAAAATCTATTGGAAAATCATTCTAGTATGGATGTTTTATTTTTACAATATTTATAATAGTTTTATTATGGTATTACCTTCCATTTTATATAAAAACAAAATCTAAAAGATAATAATTTTATCTTGATTTCCAATAAGAAATTACCAATTATTTAAATCATTAAACATATCCCACTATTTTATAAAATCTAAAACCCTCTATAGTATAATCAGAATACTCTATTGGATGAGTATTCTAGTGGAAATGGTGCTTGAAACCTCTCCACATAGTTTGCATGATTTGGTTATGCCACTACATGAAGAGTTCAAGGTAGGTGTTTTAACTAGACGACCACATTAACTACAAGATCCATGATCTATTGACTGAAGTCCCAGATTCTAAAATCAAAAAATTTATTTACTCAACCATTTCCTCTAAATTTGAAAAAATCTATATTTGGATGCTTCTTTATTGTCAACTTTTGTTATGTCAACCCATGACTCTCATAAATAATTTTTAGTAGTATTTGGAACCTTGAACTTTGGCTGAAGAGAACCATATACACCATGTTTTGTTCAAAATTAGTTGATGGAAGGTGTGTGAGACTTAATATATCATTGAAGGTTTTATTATTTTTGATGTATGTAATCCTTTTCTATTAAATATCTTTATATAATGTTGTCGCACTCATAATTTGACACGTATTTAATAGAATACAAACACCATTTCTTTATGAATTTCATCTATTTATTATTTTATGTATTCTCAAAAACATGAAAATGCATAAAATAATAAACAATTAAAAATAAAAATAAATTACCAAACTAGTCTTGAGCATCCAATAATGGTTGATCTATCTAAACATAATAGATCAGTTGTGACCTAGGGGAATCACACCTGAGTCGCATCCTAACTTCTGACGCAGTTCGTCCCTATACTTTTTTCCCACTGCTCATCTGAATTCGTGCCTTGTATTTGCATTTTCTATGCCTTATAATGTCATCATAAAATATACAAGTATAATCAAACACATGAGAGGGGGTTTCGATATCGTAATATACAACTCAAAAATTGGACATTAAGGATCTTATACATATTTAATGAAAAGATGAAAATGTATTGACATAAAAAAAATTTACTAATTATTAAAAACATGACATGAAAGTAATAAATAATTAAATGAAATAATCCATGACATGTAAGGGTCGATAACTTCTCAAGACTAGTTGGTATATCAAATAAATGTGTGATAAAATAAAAATTGTAATATATTTAAAGTCGATGGCTCGAATATAAATTAAATGAATTATAAAATCCAAGGAATTTAACATCTATGATAAATATATTAATTTAATTTAATACAAAATTTTAATTATTTTTTGAAATAAAATAATATTATTGATATTAAACCAATAAATTGATAAATTAATTTTTTCTTTAATTAAATTTATCTTGGGCCCATAAATCTTGTCCAGACCTATTATGGGACATAAAAAACACACAAAATCCCATTTCGGGTTGGGAAGAACCATTGTAGGGAATTCTAGATTTGGAAGACCAATATATGTCAGTTTTAAGTTAGAAAAGAACTGGATTAGCCAGTGGTAACCTAATTTTGGTAGGGAAACCACGACAGGGTTGTGGAGGTTACCAGCATAGGTAGGGAGGATAGAGGTCTTGACGGGGTGATGTGTGGGGTAAAACATGAGGCTAGGAGGTTACCAAGTGAGGGAGGGTATTCCAAAGAGTCCTCTACAAGGAGGACGGTCAAGAGGTAATGGTGTAGGTAGTAGGGCTGATAGGTTTCCTTTAGGTGAGAGGATGATCACAATGAGTGGTGATCAGGTAACAAAAATGTACAAATGAATGTAAATTTATGGGATATTGACTAGGATGGTGAGGGGAACAATGGTTTGATGGTCTGACGGGGTCACCTGAGGAGGATACAATTGTTCTCTAATAAGGCAGTGGCTCAAAGGGAGGTCCTTTCGGCAGGTGGAAGGAACTCCAACAGTTGGTGGAACTATGGTCAGTGCTCATTCTAGGTTAGGGGAATAGTGGATCGGTGAAAAAGCTAAGACATGGTCGGTAATATAGGGTGTAGGTTGGAGCAAGCACTATCTTCAAGTAGAGTGCATTCAAGGCTAGGAGGATCGGCATGATGCAAGTGGGGTTATGCAATGGCTAGACTAGGTGGGGTGTCTCATTGAAGTAGGAGGCCCAAAGATGGGACTTCCTTAATTGAGACAATAGGTTTGTAAGGAGGGTGGATACTAGGGGTGTCTTTTTTCTATGAACCAAGCAGTGAGGCAGAGGCGTCTTTGAGTTTCCTTCCCTTTTTTTATCTAAAAATCTAAAATTAGGCTTTTGAAAAAATGGATGCCATGTGGAACAACCCAATGATTTATATTGATTTTCTTCCTAAAAAAGACCCATAAATCATCATTTTAATAGATTAATATAATTATTTTGTTTTTATTATTTGTATACAAAGATTCCTCGGGAAGAAAAAAATACGAGGGAAAAATATTCTTTCCAAAACCAGGGCATAACTGGATCTTTGGAAGAAAATATGAAAAATATATTTATGTATATCGTTCTTAAATTTTCATCCCACAAAAAAATCATTTTGAATAAAAACCAAAAATCATGGATGCTTGTAACTTGGTCATATATAATCAGATAGAAACCCAGTCTATTCCGTTGGGACTTATTTAATGTCCTCTAATTAATTTAATTCCAATTTATTTTTCGTTCGCTAAAAAAAATCACAAAATAACTATGTTACTAATTGAATGTTCCAGGGTGCATAATGAAGACGTAGGGTAAGGTAATTAAAATTTTTCATCACCAGAGTGATGAAACATCATCGTCTCTAATGATCCATGACCCAATAGAAATTTTTGGATCTCACATTAATTTAATAATATAAAAATATAAATAAACAATGCCTCGTTTGATTAGGAGACACATTCAACTATATCACATCAATAGAGATCATTGCTCAAAGGGTTTGAAGTTGAACCCTTCTATATCTTCCACACATACTCCAAGAATCAACAAAAATACCAATCATCAAATTATGGGTGCTATCACAGAGATCTAACGATTCCTTTGATGTCATGATGATCACATTCTCTTCATTCCAATGATCCATGAATTTTTCCCTGGATATATTTCTTGGATGGTGTCCTTATCTGTCAAGGATGTCGGAAGAGGAGAGAGGTACTCTCAATCCCTGGGAAATAAATTTCAAACAAGAAATGAGTTCCTCATATTCTTATATAATGGATGTCAAAAATAAAAGGTTAGGGTTCCCAATCCCACATATATTTAACATTCACTAAATATGTAATAAATAAATAATTATGATAAATTAACAACATCATAAATAATATATATATTTTATCAATTTTTTTAATATTTAATCAATATATTATTTGACAAACCCAAGTCATTAACATGACTCAAAATTTCCACTAAAATTAAATGAACCTTCAATAGTCCAATAGTATTCATTCATAAAATATTATTCAAGGTATTTACTTAAAAACTTTTAAATAATTTTAATAAATAAATTCAACTGTATTATTATATACTTGAAAAATAATGAACTTATTTATTTGTTGGTGATAAATAAGTCTTATAAATTTCTCAAATCCTATCGTGGGGCCCACTATATACTATATATTAATTTAGGAGAATATTAATGAATATAGAATGAACAATTGTGTTTGACGTTCTGGGACCTTATCTTGATAATAATGAATAATATTCATAGACTAAGAGTAGAGACTAGAAACACATCGACACCTCTCAAGGGATGAGGAATAGATATAGAAATTAGAACCATACTATGAACACATACTGTGTAATATAATCTATTTTTATGAAATATATCATAAAGTAGGATGCATAGCTTTTGTCATCATCCATTCTTGAATTATTGTTTGTTGAATTAACTAGTTGGATTTACCATTGAAAAACATTGACATTGATTTAATTAAGGCAGTACCATCCTCCTCGTCTAGGAACGAGATATCACTTCATGAATTAAGAAACCATAAGTTATATATTTTTCATTCAACCAAGGTCATACCACCAACGATGCACCCCAAAAAAGCTACCACACCCTGAATTTATTGTTGTGGTTTTTTTCTTACAACAAAGTACAAGATCAACTGGCACACATTGATAATGATCTCATCTCAAGAGATCAATATACATGTTTGTAGAGTAGAATAACAAATGAGACATGGAAAATACTGTGTTCCTATTAGTGGGTTAAACATTATGATCTCGCCTAGTAGAGATCTCCATGTTTGAACAATGTGAGAAGATATCTCAATGATTATAATCCCCCATTAACTGATAGTCTAAAATCAACTATTTCCAGTCAGTATGATGTATCTAGAGCATAATAAATATTTAATATTAATGTTATAGTATCTTGAGGTTCTCATTATAGAATATGAACAACTATAACATTTTTATATAATAATTAATATAGGGAAATTTCCATTTAAATATCAACACACTAATGGTAAGATAACTTCATACATAACTCACTACATACATGATATAGTAATCGAAAAGTACTATTCATGTTGGGTCTCGGGCACCGACAATTAAAACACTCTTACTTTAACTTTATCATACTTGGTAACTAACCTTATTAGCAGTTACATGATATGATCATGTTTCTACTGAGTTATGTATTTAGTCATTGGGCCTTCTATGTTTCATCTGCATGGCAATTCTATGATCTACGACATCGTCTCCTTGAGTTAGACTTCTCTACAGATTATATACCTAGGTATTTCAATTTAGTCTAGTATCAATGTATGACCTATTAGATAGTAATAGTATTAAAATTATAATATTTTTTATCATGATAAAAAATTTAATTACTATGTTTGACTACAATTACTAGAACATTTATTTTGTATTATAAACTACTTCATTAGCTTCCATTGAAGATGCAAAAAAACTTGGTATTTATATAGATGAATTCCACTATATTTAATGAGCTTGTCTTGTTCATTAACTTATCCTAGTAGTGATATTAGTTCATTTTGATACTATAAAGTCAAGGTTTATACCCCTTTAACTAGTTACCCTTTATCTCCACAGTCCGGGAACATAACTTTATACTTCCTCAAGTACAATCAGATATTTATGACTGCTTCCCGTAAAATTTCCCTGGATATAAATGATAAATTTGTAGTATAAAAATTATGTTGGTAATAACATGTATTATTAATAGAGTGAAATATTTGATTGATACATCACCAAAATGTATGGAATTCAAATTACCACATTAATATATTATTATTTACCGAACATGTCTTTGTGGAAATATTTATTCCATGTGACATTGGTAAAAATTATTTTTCAAATTGTTCCAAATTGAATTTTTAATACATTGTGAGTTTATGTACAATTTAGTAGGTCTAAAAAACTATTAGATCTACCTCTATAAATCATGTTCCCAAGATCCTAGGTTTTTTAATTTATTTATCAATGGAGATTTACTCTGATTGTGGCCTTAACTAACTATAAAAACAATAGTTTTTTCATATATGATCAACCATATTTTACTTATAGTGGTTCTCAAACAAGGCATTTATAGAGAAACGAAAAAATTCATTTCAAATGAATATTTTATGATATTTACTTAAATCCAAAAATTTATTTCTGTAAAATTCATCTCATATTGGCATTCCATGTTGTCACCATCCCTTTCTGGCTGTGTTGTGTAGATGCTTTCCAAGATTGATGGTCTCTACATCCAATGCTCAATAAAATTGATCACCCAAAGTAGCTATTAAAATTCAAATACTAATAGATATAGGAATAATAACTTTTTATTACCAATTGAGGAATATTGGTACCACACTTGTACCACCCATGTATAATGTTTCTTGAATACCCACTACAGTATTCGAAATAATAACCCAATATAATGTAATACATGGAATCCATTTTTAAATTTAAATTGATCTTGACAATATTAGCAAGTTCCATATATAACTTTCTTGTAAGATTCATTATTCTCAATCAAAAAAAAATATTGCCAACCATGGTGAATATGAAATCATTATCATGGTTTTATCATTCCTACAAAGCATGTGTTTCTAGAACACTACTCTTCCACATCTCTCATAGAAATTGTTTCTTATGGAACTACTTATATGTCTATGTTATTTACTAAATAAAATTCAATATTCCTCCCACTATCTCAGAAAGAGAAGTTCAAACTTTTAACACCATTATTAATTATTTTCATAGGTATTTGTGTAATATCCATAAAAAATTAGTAAAATTTCATTATATTAACATTGTGTTTTTCTTGATAAAGGTTTTTTTATGTTATTAAAAAACTCTTTGAATATAAACATAATTTTCATATGAAAAAATGAATTTATATAATACTATAACTCATAATAAATCCTTTTTTCATTATAGTTGGAACATTGTTTTGGGATAACATCATTATTTGCAAGGCATCTCTTAGAAAATAATAGAAGGATTTACAAAGAATAAAATATTAAAGATTGATACCCATTTTTACTTACATCATGAATTTGATGTGTATAAAGAATTTTTCATTTAGGAATTGCTTGACAATACATTATACTAATCAATGTTAACAAGTAAGTCTCATCAGTAATCTAATGTTTTAATATCATAATTGCTATGTGTATGTGGTAATGTTCATTTAAGAATTACAACATGATACATTATAATTATCAAATAATTCTTGGTCAATATATTCTTGTGAATACCAGCCCGAAACAACTCATAACTTCTAACCATGCATATACCATAATTCACATTCGCATTCCATAAAAAATAAGACTCTTATAAAGTAAATTTTACGACTAGCTTACCCATAAAATAGTTTACTCTCTCTATCATAACTTATTCAAAATCATTTTTGACTTACCATTATTTATAAAGGTTTATTAGTCTAAAACTATGTACATAAGTGTGTTTGTGGTACCTAGAGTATTTAAATACAAAGTTTCTATAACCATACTGGGTTGATCCTTGAAAAATATTTAGTTTATCATGAAAATTTATTATATTACCAAAACTAATTAAATATGTCTTAAATTTTATAATTTTTAAAATCTCCCAATGATTATAGCAATAAAAAACATTTATTGAGTATTAAGTGCCACAAAAAACATCCATTATAAAACAAGATTAATGTATCATTGATTCCAATAGACACGTGAGATTAATGTTTTGGTAATACTTTGAAAAAGAAAAACTAGAACCATTTACTTGGAAATTATAAGTTCAATGATTCTCACCACTAATATAGGAACCAACCTTTTCATCCTCTTAGAGAAAACAAATTATTTATAGTAAAATTTCTATTAATTACTTTTTTAATTTATTTTGATACACCTATATGATGCAAATATTGCATTTAATACCCAATAAATATGATAGAAATATTAATTACAATTTATTGATATACATAAAGAAGAAGAAATTATTTTCTTCATTTATTCTTCTAATTAAAATTAAACTTTCTAGGACTTATTTCATGACATGTGAAGAAAATAATATCTTATATGACTACCATTCATTACTCATGAAACGATGTTGTAAATGTACCTTTGGCATCAAATTTTCATTTTTATGTTCACAATATATTTAAAATTTTCACTATAAGAACTAAATATTATTCCTTATTTCATTTCTTATATACATAGTGATCCTTTACCTAAAACTTAATGAAGCATTTTTTCCATATTGTTAGTTTTTTCATCTTAAATGGAACTGGATAAAGTGGGTGAAAATGATAATAATGGGATAAATTGAAGATATAGTTTTTATATTTCAATTTACATATATTTTTTGTAATCATAACTCCATTCATATATTTCTTCACTTTCTCCTCATATTCTTCTAGGAGATGTAACAACATGAAAAATCATCCATGTTTAGATGTAGTATCAAAAAACCACATTGGAATTTAATGATAACATTATAACATAACCATGACATGCATCATAAATTAGTCTATTAAAATAATTCTTTCTCACTCTCACTTCCAGAGGTGGATCAACAAGTATTGGGGACACATGCACCTTAAATTTTAGATATCGTAGTACTTTGCAAAACAACCTACAGTATCTATTGGAAACACATGATAGTCTGGACATTTTATTTTCCTTATATTTATCGTAGTGTACTTGTTGTATATCTTTGAATTTTCTATAATATGATTTTTTAATATTGTTACTTTTATCTTGATCACTAATTAGAGTCTACAAATTATTTAAATCATTAAACATCTCCCATTGTTTTATCAAACTCTAAAAACCCTCTATATAAGAATCAGAATACATTTTCACATGAGTATTATATTGGTAAGGATCTATGATGCCTCTCCTCATAGTATATAAGATTTGGTTTTACCACTACTCAAAGAGTTCATGGTAGGAGTTTTGTTTGGACAACCACATTAACTCACAACTCCTTGATCTACTGAGTGAAGTCTCATCTTATAAAATCATAAAATTATTTATATAATGCATTCCTCTAAATATGAAACATGCTAGTTGTGTTTTGTTTTTTTCTAGCAACATCAGTTATGTAGACCAATCACTCTCATAAGAACTCCCTAGTAGTAAGAGGAACCCTCATCTTCGGATGATGAGCACCCATTAGACATACTTTTATTCAAATTAAAATGATGCAAGGAATTTATGACTTAATAATTCTTAGAAGGTTTTATTATTTTTTTTGAAATTTAATCTTTTTTTATTAAATAAGTTTATACCATATTTTTGAGCTCGCAGCGGAACATGTATTTAATAGAATACATGCATCACATATTTATTAATTTTATTTGTTTATTAGTTTATGTGTTATCACAAACATTCAAATGCATAAAATAATAAACAATACATAAAGGAAATAAATTACCTAATTGTTCAGGAGTATCCAATAATGGTTGATCCATTTAAACTCAATGGATCAATCGTGACCTTGGGGTATTATACCCGAGTTGAGTCCCAACTCCTGATGAATTTTCCCCCATAAAGAGTGACCACTCCTCATCTTGATTGATTAATCTTTTTTTGGTCCGTGATGTACAATTTCATCATAAAATGTACAAGTATACTCACACATATGAGAGGGGGTCTCAAGAGCACAATATATAGCTGATAAATTAGACGTTCCGACCATTATACATATTGAACGAAAAAAGACAATGTATAGAACATCATATAATAAACTAATTATAACAAATATCATAGGAATGTAATAAATAGTTAAATAAAAAAGACCAATACATGAAAGGGTTCAGTCACTAGTCAAGACATGTTAGTTTATCAAATAAATGCATGATAAAATTAAAATTGGAAAAAATTTAATGTCAAGGGATTTAATATAAATTAAATGAATTATACAATTCAAATAATTTATTTTCATCGATCCAAAGATTAATTTAATTTATATTCCAAAAATTTTAAATAATAAAATAATTTAATTTAATACCATAATTAAATTAATTATTTTAAATAAAAAATATTATTATTTTTAAAATAATAAGTTATTAAATAAATTTTTGGTTGAATTAAAATTATATGGGGACCAAAAATTTCCCCCAAACACATAACAGGTTGGGACGAACCCACACAATCTCACATTAGGTCAGGTAAACCCATATTAGGGATGTTTCAATTGGAAAGACCTATAAATATCAGTTTTAGGTTAGATATGACCTAGATTAATCATAATTTTCCTTATTTGGGTACAGAAACTATGAAAGTGGTGTCAGGGTTACCTGCACTATAAGGGAGGATGGCAGCCTGGACAATGTGTTGTGTGTGATGTCTCGGGAGGCATGGAGGTTAATGAACAAGGGAGGAAATTCTAGTGAGGTGACTTGAAGGAGGGTGATTGAGATGTCATGGTGATGATAATGGGGATATAATGCTGTTGTAAGGTAAGAGACTGCCCGTGACAGGTGGAAATCTAGTCACACTAGCATAAAAAAGAACCATGACCGATGTGATCTCGACTTAGAGTGGGTGGGGGAACAATAGATTGGTGGGGTCACCAGAGAAGGAGACATTGGTTCACTAACCACTCAACAACTAGATGGGATGTTCTTTTAGTGTGTGGAAGGATCACCAGTGGTTGGCCACTCAACTATTGGTAATCCTTACAGGCAAGTGGAATGGTGTCTCAATGAAAAATCTAGGATGTGGTCATCGACAGAGGTAGTTGGCTGGAGGGCACACAGGTTTTGAGTGGAGCACAACAAAGGCAATGTGGATCAGTGGGATGTTAGTTGTGTTCGACCACGATTGGTACAGTAAGGAAAGATCGTTAGAGTAGGAGGATCATAGGTGGAGTGACCTCAATTGAGGGGACATCGTTATAGGGAGGGAGGCTACTAGGGGATTTCAGTTGTTGTGAAACAAGTAGTGAAGAGGAGGCTTCTTCTAGTTTCTTCTCTTTGTTAGGTGATATCTCAGAAAGGGAGATGTAGAGCTTCTTTCATCATCCATTTTTGATTTGTTGTTAATTTATTTTACTAGACTAATTTACCTTTAACGATCATGTACATGGATTTAATGAAGGTACTACCATTATCATAAATTAAAATAGAGATATCACTTCCTCAATTAGGAATTGAAAAATTATATCTTGTTAATTCAACAAATTCCATACCAATAATGATGTACACAACACAATCTACCATTCCATAACTTCATTATCATAGTTCTTTTCTTACATAAGAGTAAACAATCGAATGTAAGACATTGATAATGATCTCATGTCAAGGGAAAAATATAAATGTTTATTGATATGAATAACCAACATCACCTGAAACAAACGGTGTTCCTATTAGAGGACCATTCCTTATGATCTCATCTTGAATAGATCACCAAGTGTGAACTTCATGATGAAATTTATAAGTGATTATAATCCCCCAATAGTTGATAGTTTTAAACCAATTTTCTCCAGTAGGAATGATGTATCAAGCCCACATGACATTTTTACGATTTATTGTTATCGTATCTTGAGGTTTTCATTATAGATTAGTAACTAAAATAACCTTTTGAAATAATAAAAAATTTATAGACATTTACCATTAAATAGAGGATTCATAACATTAAAACCATAATGATAAGAGAATATAATACATAACTCACTATATACATGATATGGTAATCGAAAATAACTATTCATGTTGGGTGTTGGGAACCACCATTACAACACTTCCACTTTTACTAGATCCAACTTGCTATCTAACCTTGTTAGCACTTGTATGATAAGATCATGCTTCTGCTGAGTTTTGGGTTTAGTCATGGGGCCTTCAATGCTTCCTCGGCATGACAATTTTTCTTTATGGGACTTAATCTCATTGAGTAAGACTTCTTAAGAGATCACATCATCAAGTATTTGACTTTTATACACTATAAAAACATGAAACATTGGATTGTAATAGTATTATAATTAACATAACATATATTACGTTGAATCATTACTTACTAGGTTTGATTCCAAGAATTGGAAAAAATTGTTACGTATTGTATACTACTAATTTATCTTTCATTGAAGCTACAAAAAACATAGTATTTATAGACATAGCTACCTCTAGTTTGAATGATCTTGTCTTCCTCCTTACCTTAGCTGGGCTGTAATATTTGTTAATAATGATACAGGGAAGACATGTTTTATCCCCGTGTAACTAGTATCTATTACTCCCCACATTCTAGGTACATCCATTTATACATCCTCAAGTACAATTAGATATTACAAACTACTTCTCATCCAGTTCTCCTAGATATAACTGATATTTTTTCTAGTATAAGGTGTATTTTGGTAATATGATTTCTTGTACATATCATGGAATATGTGATTGATCCGTAAAATAACTATTTGTAATTCAACATACAACATTGATCTATCATCATGTCCCACACATGTCTTCAGGGGTAGATTTATTCCATGTGACACTAGTAATAATTCTCTTTTAAATTTTTAATAATTTAATTTTTAATACATTGTTAGTATATATATAATTGACTATGTCTAAGAAACCTTCAAATTCATGTTTATAGATCTTATAACCTATAATATAGGTTTCTAAATTATTTAAATATAAAGATAGTTACATTCATCCTGGTATTCACTAGTTATAAAAGCAATAATTGTTTCCCATATATTATCAAACATGTTTTATATAGAAATTAGTGAATCTCCTATTATCATTTTAGAGAGACATGGAAAAATTAATTCATAATGAATATTCTATGACCTTGTTTCTTACTTTAATCATAAAATGGATTTCAATAACATGTATCTCTTATTGGCATTCATTGGTGTCACTAACCCTTTATAGTTGTGTCATATAGACTCCAAAACTTGTGATCTTAACATCCAACTATAAATAAAACTGATCCCATAAAGTAGCTATGACAAGTAAAATTTTAAATGATTTATTCATAATCACTCAGTATTACCAATCGATTCTTATTGGTAACTTTCATGTTCCACCCATGTATAGAGCTGATCGAATACCCACTATAGTATAAAAAATAATAATCCCCTATACATTAATTCATGGAATCAATTTTTGAATTTCTATATATCTTGAAAATCGTAGATAGTAGGTAGATACTACTTTCTTGTAGGATTCATTATTCTCAATGAATATTGTATCACTGACTGCGGTGAATATAAATCCATTATCAAGGTTTTATCCTTCCTATGTAGTATGTGTATCTAGAAAACTATTCTTCTACACATCTTGTGAAAATTGTTTATATGCCAACAACTAATGTATCTATGGAAATGACGAAACCCAAGAGAAAATTGGTCCCACAATCTCAGAGAGAGATTTTCACACTTTTAATATGACAATTACATTTCTATGTTAGGGAATACATTAACATACTCTAAATATTTTAGGATAATAACATTAGATGACCACTGTTTTTCTATTGATTCATGTTTTTTTATCATATTAACAAGCTCTTTGCATCCAAAAACAATGTTCTTATGAAAAAAAAGAATTTATATCATACTATAACTCATATGATATCCATTTTTTATTATATTTGGAATATTTTTATGATATACCATCATTATTTTCTAAGAATTTCTTGAGAAGTAGTGGATTTATTTACAATGAATACAAGTTCTAACATTGAAAGTATTTTTACTTACATCATGACATTGATGTGTATATGGAAATCTATTTTTAGGAATTACACCATGCTAAATTATACTTATCAATGTTGACATATAATACTAATCCTTAATCCTCCTTAATAATATCAATGTCTTTATTTTTATGAGGTAATGTGTGTTTATGAATTACTCCACGTTGCATTATAATGATCGATTAATGCTTGGTCAATATAAAATTTGGCATACCAGCCCGAAGAAACTCATATTTTCTAACCATGAATATTCCATTCTTCGCATTCTCATTATTTAAAAAAATTAAAGGAATCTAATGCAATATATTTTAACCATACGTTACTGATGGAATAGTTTTCTCTCTCTAACTAAACTAATTCCAAAAAATATATGGATTACCTTTGTTTCTAAAGGTTTATTTTTCCAAAACTAAGTATATAAGTGTTTCAATTAAACCTACAGTCTTTAACACTCAAGAGTCTAAAACCATACTATGTATATCCCCCAAAACAATTTATGCTTTCATGGAAAATTATTATCTTACTAAAAATTTATATATAAGTCTTATGTTTTATATTCATTATTTAAGGCCAATGATTCTAGCATCACATAATTTTTTTGGAGTATTAAATGTCACAAACAAGATCAATTACAAAACTAAAATAATTTATCCTTGTTTCTAATAGACATGTGTGATTAATGTTTTGGTAATATATAAAAAATGCGTAACTATAACCATTTTTATGGAAATTAGAAGTTGTGTACTTCTCAAATTTGACTTAGGAACCAGCCTTTTCAGCTACTTGGGGAACACACCTTAATTATTGTAACATTTATATTACATAATTTTTACATTATTTTGATTAAACTATGTGGTAAGAATAACTTATTTAGTAAGCAAGAATTATTAAATGATTAATACTAATAATCGATGAATATACTTGAAGAAGAAGCGATTAGTTTCAAATTAAATTCATCTTATTTCATTTAATTATTCAAGTTCTTATTTCATGACATGTGAAGCAAATAATCTGTTATACGATAACCATCCTTTTTACATTGAAGGATGTTATAATGGTTCCATTAGAATGAAACGTTTCATTGGCCTTTTCAAATTTTATTTCTAAATTTTCACCCTAATAATTAATGATTATACCTTCTTTAAGTTCTTATATACTTAACGAGCATTTTCCTAAAATTTAATTAAGCATTTTCTCCATATTTATAGTTTTTTTAATCATAAACATAGCTGTATAAAGTAGGTAAAAATGATATTAATGAGGTGAATTTAAAACATTGTTTCACATATTTAAATTTACACATATTTTTTTATTATAACCTCATCTATATATTGCTTCACTTTCTCTTCATAATTTTCTAGGAGATTAGACCACATGTGAAATCATTAATGTCCAGATATAGTATCCATAACTCACATTAGACATTAATAATAACATTATGATATAAACATAACTTATGTCGAACATGATTGTCATGTATTAATATTTCTCACCCTATCTTCCCGAGGTTTCTTAAAATGTATTGGGGATATTAGCACCTTGATATTTAGATATCGTAGAGCTTTACATAAGCACATGCATTATCTGTTGGAAACTTGTGCAAGTTGAGACATTTTATTTGACCACTATTTACCACAATTTCCTTATTGAATTAATTTTTATTTTATATAAAAACTAAATCTAGAAAATAAGTACTTATAACTTGATTACCTATTAGACGTTACTGATTATCTAAATCATTAAACTTATCCCACTATTTTATTGAACTCTAACAACCCTCTATACTAGAATAAAAAAACTATGTGGATTGAGTATTATAGTGGAATCAATCCTTGATATCTCTCTTGATATTTTATATGCTCTGGCTGTTCCAATACATGAATATTTCAACATAGATGTTTTTTTGGCCAACTGTATTAAATCGAGGCTCCTTGACGTATTAAGCGAAGCCCCAAATTCTAAAAGCATTAAAATTATTTACTCATCACTTTCATATAAAGTTTCAATATTCTATATCTGGATAGTTTTTTACACCAAACATCATTTAAGTGGACCCAAAACATTCATAATGAATCTTTGGTAGTTGGATGCCCCCTCAAATTTGGAAAATGAGCCTTATACAAACAGTTTTCTTAAAATTCAAATGATGGAAGTCATTTGTGACTTAATATTTCATAAATGGATTTATTATTTTTGAATAATTTAATCCTTTTATATTAAATTTTATTATTCTATTTTTTTGTTCTCACTATCAAACATGTGTTCAATATAATACATTCATCATGTCCTTTTTTATTTTATCTATTTATTATTTTATGTGTCCTCACAAACAAGAAAATTCAAAAAATAAAAAACAATGCATAAAGGAAATAAATTACCTGACTAGTCCTGAGAATATAATAATGGATGATCAATTTAAACTCAATAATTAAATTATGACCTATTGGTATAATAAAAACATCGATTATTGACTCATAATAATGTTTTCTCTGTCTAATGTGTTCAATTATCATCTAAAATAGAGACTCCTCTTGGAGTGGTGTGTTTCATATAGTGTCACCATCAAATTGAAAATAATAATCGCATGTATAATAGGGGGTATCAGGGGGGAAATATACAACTGATAAATTGGACATGGTGGCCCTTATATATATTTAATTAAAATAATATGACCCATAGATTTTCATATAATTGACTACTTATTATAAGCATCAGATTATGATAATAAATAATTAAATAAAATAAACCAAGACATGTAATGGGTTGGTGATTTCTCAATATTCATCAATATATCAAATAAATTCATGAAAAAATTAAAATGAAAATAAATTTATAGTCAAAGGAATAAATTATAATTCAATGAATTATATAATTCAAAATAATTTATCTTCTTCTACTTGAGATTAATTTCATTTCTATTCCCAAAAATAAATAAATAAATAAATAAATTTAATTTAATATCATAATTAAAGAAATTGTTTTATGTAAATAACATTATTATTTTTAAACAAATAAATTAATAAATTAATTTTTGGTTGAATTAAAATTATATGGGGCCTAAAAATCTTTCCCATACACAATATGGGTTAGGATGAACCCATGAAAGCCCATTTTAGTCTTAAAGGACCCAGTGTTGTGACGTTTTGTTCAAAAAGACCTATAAATTACGGTTTCATGTCCGACAAGTCCAAGATTACTCACAGGTAACCCGATTTGGGAAAAGAAACAAGGACATGTGCGTGGATGTAACCTTCAAGGGTAGGAAGGACAATGGTTTGGCAGAGGTGTTGCAAGGGATGTTGGGTGAGGCTAGGAGGATATTATAAAATGGTGGCGATGTTTGTGATGTCACTACCATGAGGGTGATTGAGAGGTCATGGTGTTGGTAGTTCAGTCATGGTGGTGTTGTTAGGTAAGAGGTCTACCATGATAGGTTTTGATTTGGTGGAGTTGGTGTCCAATGGAACAATGACTGAAAAGAGCTTGGTTGGGATGGAGAGGGGGAACAATGCTCTGGTAGTCCATCAGGGTCACTTTAGGAGGTGACATCAACTCTCTAACTAGAAGGTGTTAGCGACTTGAAGGGAGGTTCTTCCGACACACGGATTGCTCACCAGCAGTTGGAGGCATGGTGGAAAACTCTTTTTCTAGGTGAGGGGAATAGTGGTAAAGTGAAAAGTTGGATTATGGTTGGACGTGGGGGGGGGGGTGCTGGCCGGAGGGTGCGCTGGATTTGAGTGGTTCACAGCGTGGGCTAGGAGGATTGGTGATATGCATGTGGGGTTTGATGATGGTTGGTCCAGGTGGGGTGGCTCGTCAGACTAGGATGTCCTTGGGTGGGGGGGGGGGGCAACCTCGAATGAGGCTCTAGTGTCTCGTGGAAGGAGGCTACTAGAGAGGGAGGTGTCTAGTTACTATGAACCAAGCATCAGAGAGGAGGGTTCTTCGAGGAGCCTTCCATTTTTTTATGTAAAATCACGATTTTTAAAAAATAGATACCATGTTGCATGGCCCCAATAATTTATTTTGGTTTACTTCCTCAATAAGACCCATACATCATCTCTTTAATAATTTAAATTAATTATTTTTATTTTAATATTTTTTTAAATAAATATTCTTTATGAAGATAACATTATAGTGGGGAAAATATTCTGTCTTGAACCAGGGTGGAAGTGGATCCTCAAGATAAGGAAACATAAAAAAACATTTATTTATATCATTCTTCAATTTTTATCCCACATCAATCAAATTTTGAATCCATACAAATTTTTTGTGGATGACCATTACTTGGTTATTCAGAATTAGATCAATGCATGAATTATTCTTTTGGGACAAATATAATTTCCCCTACTTAATTTAATGGTTATTAATTTTTCCTTGGCTTTGATAATTCAAATGAAACCTATGATACAAATTAGAGGTATCAAGGTACACAATGTAAGATGATGTGTTGGGTATTTTAAAATTGTCATCATCGAAGTAATGAAACTTCATCATCTCTAATTATATGATATTTAGTAGATGTCCAAGGATCTCACATGAATTTAATAATAACTACAATTAAATAAAAAAGTACCTCATTTTATTGGGTGATGCATTAGACTGCCGCTCATTTCTAGAAATCATTGCTTGAAGGATTTGGATCTGTACCCCTCAAGATCATCCACACATGCTCTAGAAATAAGTGCAAACATTGATCATCGAATTATGGGAGATAAAACAAATCTCTAATGATTATTTATATGTCGTGACAATGAACTCAACTCTATTCCTATGATTTGCAAATGCATACATGGATATATTTATTGGGAAAATTATTTCTACCTTAATGATGTGGGAAGAGGATAGAGGTTCTCTCAATCTGGTGGAAATGAATTTCCCACAGGAAATGATCTTCTCATCTTCTTATATAATGGATGTCTAAAATTATCAGTTAGGGTTCCCCAAACCCCATATATATAATATCCAATAAATTGGTAATAAATAAATAAGTATGATAAATTAATTGCATCATAAATATTAATAATATTTTATAACACCATTTTAATATATACTAAAAATAATACATGGTAAACCCCGATCATTAAGAGGACTCACAATTCCCACTAATATTAAATGAACCATGAAAATTAAAACAATATTCATTCATTTAATATTATTCCATGTATTTACATAAACACTTGTAAATACTTTTAGTAAATAAATTCAACCCAATTATCTATACTCAAATGATAATGAATTTATATATTTTTTGGTGGTCAATAATTCTTCGACCACTCTCACACAGCATGGTGGGGAAACTATTTCTTATATACATATCTAGTGGAATAGAAAAGAATCTTGAATGTGCTATTATGTGTGACTCTCTAGGATCTTATATCAATAGTTATGAATAATATTCATAGACCAATAGAAAAATATAACAACCCATAAAATCCCATAAATAGACAAGGAATAGTTATAGTAATGAAAACCATCCTACAAACATGTATAATGTAATATAATCTCTTTTTCTTGAGAAATCTCATAAGGAATGATACATAGCTTGTGTCATCATCCATTATTACGTAATTTTTTGTTGATTTTTCTAGAAGGATTTACCTTTGTCTTTAATGACCATTGATTTAATGAAGGTACAACCATCCTCATCAACTATGCCCAAGATATCACTTCCTAAATTAAGAAGAAGGATATTCTATCTTGATCATTCAACAAATTTCATACCACCAATGATGCACCCAAAACAATATACCTCACCATGAATTCGTTGTAATGGTTTTTCAATTGCATAAGTATATATGATCAAATGGAAGACATTGATAAATATGTCATTCTAGGAGACTAATAAACATGTTCATAGATATGAATAACCAAAATAACTCAAAATATGTGATGTTCCAATTAGAGGGTCATCCCTTATAATCTCACATACTAGAAATCCCCAAATGTGAATGTCATTAGAAAAAGAATCAATTATTATGATCAACTAGCACCATATATTCTAACATCAAATGTTTCTAGTTAATATGATTTATCTAGAATATAGTACATGTTTAAAATTAATTTCATAGTATCTTTAGGTTCTCATTATATCTTAGGAATAACTATAACCTTTTGATATGAAAAATAATCATTGGAAATTACCATTTAAATAGAAAAAAGATAATATAAACACCATAATGGTAATATAAAATCATGCACAACTCACTATATACATGATATGGTAAAAAAATTATTATTAAATTTGGGTTTTAGGAACGCACTATGTCAATAGGTAGGAAAATCTACTCCTTGAGGTATATTAGTCCCATTAAAATACTTGATAGTATAAGTGTAACAACCCAAGTATTTATAAAATAATAATTTTTTATTTCTATTAATACTTACCAATAAGCTATTAATTTTACATTAAATGGTATGCTTCTTCTGATAGCATACTTAACACGCAATAATGGGGTTTTCTAAAATTTTATATCGCACACAACTTTGAGTTAAACCAAAATATAATACAATAATATAATTATTATTTTAAATGGTAGTTAAAGACTAGCCATTGGAATAGAGACAATGAATAGTATCATCTAAATTTTGAAATATGGTTTAGACATATTTGAATAATGATTCATTGGTTACTACATTTATTATAACTGGAAATAAAAACCAATTGAATATAAAGGATGTGTTTTTATGAATACCTATTTAAAAGATAATTTTTTTGACATATCAGTCTTTATGGATTTTTATTTAATTAAAAATATATGATATATATTAAATTTATTTTTTTAGATTTATCTTATATGTTTTCTATATAACATATAAGAACAAATTCATTTTTTAGATAAAAAAGTATTTTTCTAAAAATGTAGTTTTGCTGCCTTTTGATGGGGAACCCCTTTTTAATTTTAGTTTATGTACCGTTTATATGCTCTATTTTACAAAATAGGATTCTTATTTATATGAGGGATGTCAAAATTTTATTTGGATGAAATTTTAGTTTTTTATGATAATGTTCATTTTTTTAATGAATAGTGAAAAATACTGCATTTTAATTCAAAACGACCTTTTCATATAATCTTTCTATATAGATAGATTGTTATTTTAATTGGGTTTAAAGTGTAATTATATTATTTTTTTATCATTTAATCCAATTATGGTCTGTAGATGTAATCTCTTATCTAAATTTGACATAAACACATGTCAATCTTTAGATAGTTATTGCTTCTTAAAAACCCGCTTTTTGGTTTTGACAACAGGAATTAATTTTAAATTAATTACAGAAACTTATGTATTTTCAATTGGAAAAAATAGATTCCATATTTGGAAAAATGAGGTCTAAATTTTGTAAATATTTACCTTTTATTTTTAGACATTATGAATAGTAACTTCAGTAGTTATTTTATTTACCATGGTTAAAAGGTAAATCTGGTAAATAAGGGTAAACATAATATTATAATTATATTAAATTACCCTAATATATGTAATAATATAATTTTATGATTTATTTATGACAATGGGTATCATTGGGTTTATTTTTAGACATGATGGAGCCACTTGGATGTGAAAATGACATTTTATAAGAATTAATTTAAATTAATGAAAAATGTAACATAAACATGTATCTTTTAGTACACTTTTTTATGGGGATATATAAGTTATATTTTAGACTATATATATTAATTATAAATATAATATTATTTCCTAAATCATGGTATTTTATTTATAATTTTTATACGTCAAATAAATAAATTTATTTATGATACAATGATGATGTAGTGATTAATTTTTTAATGAATGATTTAAATAAATGAGATTATAATTATTAAAACAAATTTATTTTGAAACATTTTATGCCATAAAATAATTTTAGGTATGATTATTAATTTTTATCTTTGAATTAATTATGGTTTTTTGAAAGAATCAAGTTGTTATGGATTTTTTAAAAAGTCATGATCTGAATAGTTAAAAAATTGACATAAATGAGTTTATAAAAAAATACTATTTTATTAAATGATATAATAGTCCTAAAATTATAATATTCTGCCAAATTAATTTCATAATGTTTAAAAATTCATTAATTAACCACTTGAGGTTATATTGTCATTTAATTTTTACTATATTAACTATATAGTATTAATATACAAGAAGACATGGTAAGAGGTAAATTAGTTAACTAGGGGTTAAAGCTAAATGATAAGGTTAAATTTATGAAATAGACTTTTCTAAAACCTATTGGTTTAGAGTTTTTAGACCCAAAAAATTTTATATATATTAAATAAATTACTTTGGTACCATTTGAAACCGAAAATCATTTTATAATAAAATAATACTTCAAAACATTCTGAAAGATCCCTTGCTACCTCTTATAAAAAAGAATCACACTAACCATTTAATCACACCTATAAAGCACATTTTCTCATCCAAAATATGACCCAATAATCTCCCAAAGTCCATATATTCTTCATAGAAGCCTCAACTTCAGCATAAGGCAATTCCAGAAATCCTTTTAGTTTAAATCAAAAAGAGTAACCTGATTTGAGGTAATGTCTTTTCTCAAGCTTCATTCATTTATATGCCTTCTCCAACACACTATACTCTATTTATTACATTTTTTTATAAAAAAAACATTATCTTAAAAATACTAGGATTTTTTATGAGAATTATTCAATATCCACTTACACACACATCTGTCTAATGGATACAAATAGACTGTTTTGTTTGATGGTGAACTACTGCCTCCAGAAACGATGATTGTTCAATTTTTCCCCTACCACCTATCATGGTGGCCTTTATGAAGGAAATGTATTTATATATGATATATATTATATTTCTATAGTATTTATGATACTTTAATTTTTATAAAAAACATACCTTTATGCTTTTCATGATGTTTAAATACTATAATTTCATTTGAGGAAGTGCGGACTACCGCCCCCTCAAAGTTATATGACTCGTTCATTCCATACATGGAACATATAAAATATGGAATTAATAAACTAATGTAAAATATATAAAATAATATATTATACTATAATTATAATATATACATGTATCATTCAGTTTTAATTCTCTTAAATATGAAAAATAATTGAAAGTAGTGTTCATGCGTAAGTACGACTTACCGTCTCCATGAATGGTGCATTTCATTTATTATCACCAAATGTTATGGAATATTTTGAATACATATAATATATATATGTATATATATATATATGTGTGTGTGTGTGTTATTTAAATCATGAATAATATTGTGGAGATAATTTAATTTTGACCACATGGACAATTTTTAATTATAACATGATCATTTTCGACTCAAGTATCCCATATCGACAAAACGACTAATATTTACTTAAATAATTACACAAATTTTTACAATGTTAATAATTGATATAAAAGTAATAATAAAATCTAAAAATATTTGTATGCATGTATAAATTATACTATGTTTATTATTTAGGAATAACAAAGAACATACATGACCAATCGAACTCAAGGTAAGAGGACCTTTCACCCTCCTCTTTTAGTCAAATACTTCTTTTATGTTATGTCTATTAATTTACATTTTATTATGTTTATATATTTCATTCTCTATAGTTATTTCTGTAAATTTTATGACCAAGTTATGAGGGTCCCTTTTCTCTCTAATCATCTCATTTTATGAATTTATAATTAATGTCATTAGGCTGCCGAATTTTTGTAAGGGATTTTCTAAACTCAATTTCCTCTCATTTGGTTTTACACATACTTCATTGATATATTATTCCAATATTATTGTAACACCCGAGACTTTTATGTTATATAAATCATCAAAGGAATCTTTTTCTACACAACACTTTTTTGGCTTGCTTTACACGCAATCGCGACCTTCCTCGATAGCTTGCGTCGTACGCAATACCGAGTTTCACTAAACAACAATATGCTATTAAAACTAGCCGTTATGAATAGTAATAACCACTTTTTGAAATTTTATAAATTTTATTTTTCAAAATGGACTTCATTTTTGGACTCAGAATATCGAAATTAGCCTAGGGTGAAATTTTGGTATTTTTCTGAAACTTTCAATTTTTGATGAATAGTGAAACCACTAAGTGGTAGGTTAAAAACTGAATTTTGCATAAAACTTAATTTTACCGCTTCTGTGAATGGAATTTCAAAAATCCGAGAGACACGGTTAATATCAAGGACTAAAATGTGGTTCAATGAGATGAAAATAATTTTTTGGTGAATAGTAACTTTTTACTATTTTTACCGCGGTTAATAGTAAATAGGGTAACTAAGGGTAAATATGATATTAATATTACCCTAACACATGTCCTAATTCTATTGGACAAGTGTAATTCGACCAAAAACAAACTTAGGAATAAAATATGACCATTTAGGCCCACTTGGATTAGATTAGGACATTTATTATTAACTTATTTAAAGAAGGGTTAAAATAGTTAAAATCAAAGTTTAATAAGTAAATCATTTTTAATATAGGGTTATACATAAGATAAATTCGATTGTAAATATTCATTAGAAATCTAAAAAGATTTCCTACATGATGGTATTTTATTTGTAATTTTTAGACATCAAATAATTTAATTTATTTATGACACAAAGATGATGCAGTAATTATCTTATTAATGAAATATTGACAAAATTGATAATATAAATACCAAAATAAATGTAATTTGAGACTTTTTATGAATTCCACTAATTTTCTAGGTTACTATGATATATTAGTATTGATTTAATCAACTTGGTTCGAACATATAATTCTGTTATGACTTTGACAAAAATCATATATCAAATAGTGTCAAAATTGACACAAAATAGTTTTTAAATAAAATAAAATATTATTAATTGTTATTTTATTCCTAAAAATCTAAGGTTCGGCCAAATGACTTAGATAAGGATATATATATTAATAATAAACAATTTGGGGTTCGTTTGGCATGTTATAGTAAGTGTATTAACCATATAGTGAAAGAAAACAAAAAGACATGGTAAAAGTTAAATTATTTAACTTAGAGTTAAATTTAATTGATAAGGTTAAAATAATATCCTAAACTTGTCTAAATTCTATTGGTTGATAGGATTTCGACCCATCCCCACTTTAGCTTCGAAATAAGACCCTTTGGAACCATTATAAACCGATTTTGACTTTAATATAAAATAATATTTTGAGATATTCCTAAGGTGCCCCTCTCCTCCCTTATAAAAGGGCACCTCCTCCCCCTCCTCCTCACACCAATTTGAGCACTCAAGATCGGCCAACCCCTACCATTTTCCCTTCTCCACTTCCCTAGAATAATCCTAGAGGTCCTGGTCTTCTCCAAAGACCAATCTTAGTTCCTTAAGTGGAGGATTCAAAAAGGCGTTCCAAAGAAGAGGTAATATCCATTACCGATCTTTTCAATTTCTTTCTTCTTCAACTTCTTCTTCTTTAGTTGTTTCATGATAAAGTAATAATATCAGTATTACTTACATACTGATATGTTATTATAAATATGAAACAACCCTAATTCACCTTCTATCCATCATACGGAAAAATGAAATCACCGCGCGTGCGTACGTACGGAATACCGTCTCCACGCCGTGGTGTAATCTATTTTCCACCATCACCTTACAAGGATGGGTATAATGATGTAATGAGTAACTATATATGATTATTACTAAGTAATATTGATACTGAAATAATATATATATATACTCCAATACAATTCCACGATCATAGGAACGATATCATCACTCGTGCGTACGTACGGAATACCGTCTCCACGATGTGATGCGACTCGTTCTACATGATCTTCATTTCATAATGATTGTATAAATGAATTGAATGAATGAATATGGTATATACTACACTAATACAATTCTGGAAATGAATTATCTATAACCTAAAGATAAGAATAAGAATTTATTCGACAAAACACGCATAAGAACAAAAAGTTATAAAGACCCGAGTAACAAGTAACAATGAAATATTACTAACAAGAAGCTAATAATATGACCATATATGATATCATATCAATATGTATGATTATGGAATAAGTCAATAACATTATTTAAACCATTATACAGGAGCTTCGGACACGAACAAAGCAAATCGGACCTAAGGTAAGGGAAATATCACAATCTCATTTTTATCCGAGATTGTTTATTCGTAAGTATTTACTGGGGTGTATTTTATCATCCACATCCATGTTCCCTCAATATGTAATATTGTTTCCATCCACTTGAAATAGTTTAAATCCAATTTTACCCTTAGGTGAGTTTTCAGTAAAGAATATGAAAGGAATCTTTTGTCGTTTTTCCGTACGAGGTACTTTTTGACTTTTCCGACAAAAGTACGAAGAATGTTTTTTTAACTTATACGGCATGAATGGATTTTTAAAACATTACTTCAAATAAGCTTCCTTTACAAGTTTTCAAGTTTATTTTTAATCAACTTCTTTTATTTTAAAGTTGTATGACATGTTATGAAAGGAAAAATGTTTTTGAAGAAGAAAGGATATTTTCCTCAAGAATTCAATTCAAGTGTTTTATCAAAATTATTTTCCATATAAGATAATAAAGAGTTATGTTTCTATCCATATTTTTACATTGATTTGACTATGTTGTGATGAAATTATGTTTATGAATTCCTTTATCTTATATGAATTGATTTATGATGCCATGATGTTTCAAGAATCCCATTTTTGTTACATGTGTTATGCGATGATGTATGTTTTATGATTATGTGGCACACATAAGAAAGGATTCATTATAAGATGGGTGGGACCTATATCTCCCTCCAATGCATTGGGTAATGATTTTATATCTCATGAGATAGACATGGCTGGAACGGAAGGTTATTTCGGTTCAGTGATACAGGACTGAAACGAGGAGTGAACTCGGTTCAGAAAGGGACTTTGTCCACTAAGATAGTCTTGGCAATGAGTCATGACTAACAAGAAATGATTTTCCATGATTATGTGTGCATGCCACAAAGATTCAAGTTTTATGTTATGATTATGGGGATCTCATTTTCACTTCTATGATTTATTCCATGTTAAGATATTATGATCTCTTTTGCAGGTTTTGATTTTCATAAAGATATGATATGATTTTTATTTCCTTTATTTTCCCCTGCTGAGCATTTGAGCTCACCCTTTTATGTTTTCTTTTCCCCAGGTCAGGAAGATGGATATTAAGTAGAATATGCTAAAAGGGACCCTAGATATGATGAAATAAATGGGAGACACTGTAGAAGATTTATGAACCAGTTGTTTATGTTTCCCCAGTTTCTAAAGACACTATACCTATACGGTCCTTTGTGGTTTTGTCATATGTTGTAATAAGAGTGCTTCAATTTTGAAGTATTAACAATGTATGTAAAGTGTGGGTCGTTATAATTATGTTTTGAATCACTATTTATTTATTTATTTTATAATTTATTTTTTTAATTTTTTGTATGTTCTATTTCAACACATATTCGCCCCATTGATAAATTGTTACGTCATTTATAGAAACTTTGTACCGGATTTCATCTTAATCTTCTTTCATTGAGGAATATATTATTGTCATGCACATTTATTATCCTATAATGTGTATAAAAACCCCTTTTTACTTTTAATATCATGAACATATATATTCTCATTATATTTAATGTTTCATTTTATGTTGTTCTCTAATTATTTTTATTCAAGTGTTTCTGAAGTGTTATGACACTCTTAAACAAAAACATCATTTTAAAAGTTATAAAGATTTATTCTTCTAAATAATTATAATTTATTCCATGTTTTCAAAATGGTTTTAAAAGTTTATTTATATGGTAATTAATGTTTTAAAATATTATTTTTTATAAGTTTCAAGTAGGTATGGGAAAATTTGATTCAAAAATATTTTTATCAAATATTTTAAATGGTTTTGGAAATGGATATAATATTTCAATATAAATAATTCATATCTCTTGATTGATGAGTGTAATGTAGATAATTTAAATATTTTATGGGTTATGATTATGTAATTTTACATTGGACATTTGACGGGTGGTTACGTGATAAAATAAATATGGGTGGTTTCATGATAAACATGGGGTGAGTGAGACAAAGATAGCTCTCCAATGTATTGGGTAACATGATGGAGGTAAATGATAATGTTTATCCTAAGAGATTTAGAGAATATACTATGATGGATATTTCAAATGTAACTCCCCATGAGTAGTGAAATATAAAATCTACGTATGTTATAGATTCCAAATATTAACTTTATGATTTATGATTTCTATGTGTTATTCATAAATCTTATGATTTAATGAGGCATGTTAAAGAGATTATGTTTAATGATTGAACAGTATGATTTCATTGATTTGTATGTATTGATGGAATAATGTTTTGTTCCCTTATTTTATATCCCTTACTAATATTTTTATTCTCATCCCATGTTCTGATATTTTTTCAAAGGACATAAAGAAGAATAGAGTCAAGGATAGGATTAAGGAAAAGTTATCATGTTAAAGCATGAAACGATGTCATTTTTATTTTTAAAGAGTTTTTGTTTTATAAAAATAGGATCGTGATTAGAAGTATATAATTTTAATATTGAAGATGTTATGTATATGTTATGACCTAATTCTCTAAAATTCTAAACTTGAAAAGATCATTGATGTAAATTAAGGTCAAATTATTGACTTATCAAAAGATTAAGTAATGTTTAATGTTGAGGCATTACAATCAGAATAGTATATTATCATTTTTATCTTCTACCAAACCTCTATCAGGTTAATGAATTGTTCCATGTACCTATAATAAGGAATTATATACCTGATCCTTCAAATTTATAGAACTCAGAGGTCATACCACTTAATCATTCTCTTTCTTATAAAGAACAATCAATTCATATTATGGATCATACAGAGAAACAATTATGAATCAAGACCACTCACCTGGTCAATTTTTCAAGAAAAAACCAACATCTTTAGAAATCTACAAAGGAACCTAAGGATGTAATGAGGTAGAGATACCCTCATTTTTTGGAACTGAAGTGACAAATTTAAAGGTCAAAATTCATTTTATGTGGGGTATAATGTTACACTTGAAGATTTTGTGAAACATTTTATTTCGGAATAATTTTAAATTTTTTGAAATTTTTAAGTACACAGAACACCAATTTTAGCTTTCATTACACATAATACTTAGTTTAACTTTCCTTATATGCAATACTGAGTTTATCCTATGTCATATAAAACCCTAAGTTTAAACAAAACATTACACTCTATTAAAATATTATATTTAATATGATATTTATCACCTTTCCATTATAATGGTGGGTATGAATATGATTAACCAAATTATAAAAATATATGGTTTACACATGTATATATAATTAATTAATTTTAGACCAATTAATTAGAAAAAAATCCATTTGAAAATAAAACGAATCTTTTTTTGGGAAAATAATTTTTAAGCACACAAAAATGTTTTATATAAATGAGATAAATTAATCACTTATAGTAAATGAATTTAATAAAATTTATATATTATATATTCAATTAAACTTTTAAAATCTATCATAATTATTTTCTAGATAAGAGATAAGAATAAACCCAATTTTACGCTTTAAAAATGTATTTCACTAAAAAACGATTTTGGGTTTTTGTGCAATTATTTGAAAATTAATTTTTTACACTTTTACAAAATTTATTTACCAAAATTAAATCTATTTTTGAAATAATCATGTCAAAATTATCTTAGCAATATGAATTTATAATTTTCTAAGAAGATAATTTTTTTGATAAATAGTAAAAAATTCTGGTTTTTATTAAGAATTGAAATTTCATTTAATGATTTTAAAAACATAAAATTTATTTAAATATGGGATTAAAGATAAAATTATATCAATTATATAAAAATTAAACCAATTAATTTCATTGAAATAATTTTTATGTTGAATATTGATATTAAAACTTTTTAAACATTGGAACATTTTCTCCTAGGAAAACCGATTTCTTGTCAAATCAGCATGATTAATTTTAAATTAAAATTTTCCCCTAATATGAATGGAATAAGGAAAAGTGGATTCCATATTTTTAATCATAATTATTTATATTATATAATAATACCAACATAATTTTTTACCATATTGAATATAAAAAATAGTAAAAAATTATTTTTATGGTTAAAGTAAAATTGTTTTATCTGGGGAGAAACTAAAAAATAGAATAGTTAAAAATGAACAAAAAAATTTCCAATACACATTGTATGGACATATTTTGAACTTAGATCTTATAAGTAATATAATGGCCCATTTTGGAGACCTTTGGCATGTGAAAAATGAGGTTACACCATTTTCTTTTCCAAAATTACAAGTGTGTCACTCACCTCCCTTACAAAACGCCACAGCAACTTCTCTAATCATAAGACATCAAGAACCATTTGGTCCATCCAATATATAATAAAACAACTTATTTATATTTATATTACATCCCTATAATACTTTTAATGGTTATAAATTTCACGAAATATGATCAGTCACCATCTGAATTGTCACCTGATGCAGTCTGTGGCAAGGCCCGAGGGGCATTCCCAATCCCCACAGGTTGGCACAAGTTCTCGGGTATCCATATATTAATGTGGGAATGATTTAACCCAAGTACAGAAACACAACACAACAAAAAAAATAAAAATAAACAAATCTAAAAACATAATCAAACAAGCCCTTACATGGTTTCAAATTAATGTTTATAAGTTTGATACAAAATCCAAAAAGAGTGATACATCAAAAAGTAACTAATACCCAAGATCCAAAAACCACCACAAGAAAGGGAAGAATCTCGCTCAAGTCATATCAAAAAAAATTCCATGAACTTCATTAGTATCCCGATCCACATTCACGGAAGACTTCACCCTTACCTATATCAAATATAACCAATTCTGCTTACACCCAATGGTGTAAGCAGGATATAAGAGATTTCCTAGTATCATGCCACCCAAAATAGATTAAATTCTCTAAATGTTTGAATGAAAAGTATATTTTCAAGATTAAATAAAATAAAAGAAAGTTTAAGAACAATTTAAAGGAAAATAGTTTTAAAGAAACAACTTTTAAAGAAATGCAATTTCAAATACAACACCTTTTTACTTTGAAGTGTCTCAAGAGCCACACCGAATGTCGATAGAGAATGAAAATTGGTCAAAGAGAACCTAACAAGGGAGACGACCTATGAGTGTTATTTAATTATAGATACCCTAGAAACTCACTTATCTGTGTGAGTTTTTATATGAACAAAAACAATCCACGTCCTTATGAACGATAAACTAGAGAGAATAAGCATCCAATATTCTAGTGGTATCCATTAACAAATATATTTAGTTAGTATTTTCATTTTTAAACTCGTTAATTCAAACCACACCATAGCCACTTCTGAATCATGAGAACAGTATTCCTAGTCCACCCTCCTTGCTACCTGGGCTACCCATTGAGTGCTCATTCAAGGATCACAAAAAACACATGTTACCACATTTATAACTCACAAGCCAATAAAAGGACAAACACACACCAAAGTCACAATTTAACATAGAAATAATGTTTCACTATTCGACTCACACCAAATACTTTCAAAAATATATTTGGTACCACATAAAAAATTTCTTATTTTATTTTCACAATTTTAAAATCATTTCAAAAACACACAACAAAGATAGATGTTAATAATTTACCAATTTATCATAGAAAACCCTTTTAAAAATCATTTTCACAACCAAAATCCATAAAAACTAAATTTACACCAAAATTTTAACTAATAAAACATTCTAAGAAACTCATTAAAGCCAACTAAATTCATCATGAAATATTTAATCACGGAACCACCAACTGTTTGTGAAAAAACTCAAAAATCTGGTTTGAAACTCTTGTTGCACGTTAATATATCCAATAAAAAGCATGATTAAACCCTAAATTAAGATATTGACTCATCAACATCAATTAAAAACCCTAAAAATCACAACTCTAGGGATGGAGAATATGAAACCCCAAAAATAAAATAAGAAACCCTATATTATAGGAGGAATTGAGAGATGGAGACACTTACTTGAATATTAGTGGAGGATCCACACCAAAGCTAGCATGAAAATTGATACCCAAGGGAGGTGGAAGAGGGTAAAGGCATGCCTAGGTTTAGGGATCCTGAGTGGGGTTTTAAAATTGTGAGAAAGGGGGTTAAACCTGATAGGAGAGAGGAAGAAGAACAAAATTTTAATGGGCTGGAAGATCGGAACCGTTTGTACACATGTTTTATGAAACTATATAGACCATTATGTCTGAGTAGAGAAACCCACATGGTTACTTAGGAAATAGAGCAGGGCTGTGTGGAATCTGTGTGGTAGGTATTGTCTCCTACCACATAGTTCTTTGAGCTTGCACATGTTTACTACTAACCATGCACAAATTGTGTGCATGGTCCTGCCTTCCAAAATTTCTCTATACACTTCAAAAATTTTAAATGGAAACACAAAGAAAAATAAATACTGAAATAATATAGAAAAAGACATAAAAAGATATCATATATTTTAAAATACTCCCCACCATTTAAAATTTTCATCCTTGTAATGTCAACTCGATACATGATCAGTAAACAAAAAAGGTTACTCTTACATGACCCCAAGACTTTTTCTTTGATGTCTTATGTGTATCATTGCATTAATTCTAGAGGAAACAAAAAAATAGGATATATTACTCATGAAGAACCTTCTCTTGGAATTCCACTATCCCCACTGGCAGTTCAAAAACATAAAAGTTGGGATCCAACTCCAATTACTCCCAATTCAGCACAAGTGATGTGTCTGGGATATAATTATTTAGTTAGGAAATGTGGAACATGTCTTGAATTGACATCAACTAAGAAGGTAAATCCAACATGTATTCTAACTTTCCAATCCACTTGGTGATTTCAAAGGGTCGGATATACCTTGGCGTCGGCTTACCCTACTTCCCCATGTGACAATGACCTAAATGGGGTTCCACCTTCAACAACACTTAGTCACCCATGATAAACACTTGATCCTGATGAATCTGATCAGCATAAGACTTGTAGAGACCTTGAGGTATCAACAAATTCTTCATGATTATCTTGAACTTCTCAGATATCTACTATACAATGCTCGGTCCTTGAAGTTTGGTTTCACCTATCTCAACCCAACATTGCAGAGACTGACAGGGCCAACCATAAATCACCCCAAAAGGGTTCCCTTTATATAGAGGATTGGTATATATTATTATAAAAAAATTCCACCAATCCTAAATAGATAACCCATGAACCTATAATGTCCCACAAAAAAGCTTGGAGCATGTCTTCAGGGATCCGATTCACCCACTCCGTTTGGCCATCAGATTAAGGATGGTATGCTCTGCTCATTTTAATCTGCAACCCCAAATGCATCTAAAGTCCTTCCCAAAACTGAGAGGTTATGTGGGGGCCCCTATCAGAAACAATTTTAGATAGCACCCGATGAATCTGAACCACTTACTGAACATATAATCGGCCTAGCTTGTCTACCTTCACTGAATCTATAGTCATAATTAAGTGAGCTAATTTAGTCAAGTGATCAATAAATACACAAATACCATTCCTTTCTTGAGGTTTAAGAGGTAGGGAGATAATGAATTTCATGGAAACCTCGTCCCACTTCCAAGTTGTAATGGGTAAAAGTTGAAGAATGACATAGGTCCTTTGATGATTTGATTTCAATTTCTATCAAGTATAGAATCCTAATACAAAGTCAGCTATGTCCCATCTCATACCTGGCCTATAGAACGGCCAATGAATATCAGAAAACATCGTGGTAGTACCAGGATAAATGGCCCACTGAGACGGATGGGAACCCTACATCACCACATTAATTAGAGATGATTTTACCATGATGTGGTCCTCAAAGAATATAGTTCCCTCACAAGACAATGACCAATCAGGGGAGGTGTCCCTACCATGAAAAAGCTGCGTATAACATTGTCATAGTTCATCACTCGGCTGATCTTGCCGAACCAGATCAAGAAGAGATGAATTCAACTACTCACTTTTTATAAAAATACCTCCACTGTGCTCTGTGGTCTCCATATACATATGAAAAAAAGCACAATCAGATTCCACTCGTCACTGGACAACCATAATGCTTGCACTGTCACTTTCTTACTTATGGAATCAGCAACCACATTACACATTATTGGGTTATAGGAAATATCAATGTTTATCCCCTAAAAACATTAAATCTAGTGATGTCTCCTCACATTTATATCATTCTATGTGAAGATGTAGGTCAAGATCTTATGATTAGAACAGATCAAAAATTTCACCCCACAGAGATAGTGATTCCATGTCAGCAAAGCATGCATCATTGCTCATATCTCCAAGTCCTGAGTCAAGTAATTATTATCATGTGGTTTGACATGGTGTGATCTATGCATCACTACGTGATCATATTGAATAAGAACACACCAGAGACACATACCTGAAGAATCAGAGTAAACCGCATACACCTTTCTGGAATCTGGTGCGATCAACACAGTTGTGGTAGTCAACATCCACTACAGGTTTTCAATAGACGTCTGACACTCTCATCCCCAACTAAACATCAGCCCTTTTTGAGTGGCTGTACTTAGAAGAGATGCAAGATGTCGAAAATCCTGAACGAACAACCTGTAATACCTTGTTAGGCTGAGAAAACTCATGATTTCAAACCCTTTCTTCGAATGTTCCCATTACATAATTGCACTGATCCTCTCGAGGTCCACTGAAACCCATTTATCTAAGAAGACATGGCCTAGAAAGTTAACTTCCTTGATATATAATGTACATTTTCAGATCTTAGAATAAATGCGATGATGATACAGGGTTCCCAGCACAATCCACAGATGTTGCTCATATTCCTCGACATATTTGGAATGGACTAGGTTGTTATCCACAAATACTAATATGAATGAGTTGAGGTACACATGGAACACCAAATTCATGAGATCCATAAATACTTCTGGAGAGTTTATCAATCCAAAGAACATGGAAAAGTACTTGAAGTGTAAATACCTGATTTGGAAACCTATCTTCGGGACATCTGCCTCTTTCACCCTTACTTGGTGGTAACCAGAATACAAATCGATCCTGGAAAACCACTTTTCCACTTTTAGCTGGTAGAAAAAATCATCAATATAGGGTAATTAGTTTTTTTCTTCATGGTAACCTTTGTTAAGATTCTGATAGTCGATTCACAACCTAAGTGATCTATCAACCTTCTTTGTAAAAATATAGGAACAACCCAAGGAGAGACACTCAGGTGAATGAATCCCTTAGATTCCAAATCGTTCATATATATCATTAATTCCCCCAATTTGGAAGGGGTCTTGCGATATGAGGGGGGAGATATCAGCTATTTTCCCAATGCCAAATCAATTTTGAACCCCACATCCCGCTCCAAGGGTAGTCCTGCAAAATAATCCAAAAACACCTCTGAGAACTCCTCCACCACATGTGGTAACCCAAAACTAGGATCAAATCCATCGTTGTTGAGTACTATCAATGATAACTGAAAATAATGACTAAAAAAATTTGAGAGTAGAGGTCCTGATCGACCCGGGTAAGGATCCTATTCTCTGAGGAAATCCTGATCACTTTCATCTGATGCCACAAAACAAACTCACCACTGATAACAATCAATTTACACTTGAAAAGGCACCATCTAGCCCATGCCAAGGATCATTTCAAACAATTATATTTCCAAGAATAAGAAATACCACTACATTTACACCCCTATAATGGAAATAACACATGATGAACACCAAAGGACTTGCTCCTTACTCTTGCCCAATGACATCACCAACTCTATTGTAAACGATAAAATATTAGATGGAAAATTCAATAGGTCCAAAAGACAAGAAAATATAAATTAAAAAATATAAATGTATCAAAAAGAACGAAAACTATAAATAGTGAAATTAAAATGGTAGCTGAAATAGTTTAGGGCCCCACATCCTACCCCACTAGTGCCTACTCCATAACATGAAGGTTTATGGTATTGGTCAGATTTTGATCATGCCACTGGCTAGAGGCTTTACCATAAACTGACCCTAACCAGAAAAAGATCCACTCCTATCATCCTGACCACCAAACTGAGACCCCACCATTCTGGATGGTTATAACTGAGCTGACATTCCCCCTGGAAGCCACTCACCCTGCACCTCCCTGATACAAATCCTATAGTTATCCATAAGCGTTGAAAGCTCCAAAATTATCCACAATTATTACAAGTATTTTTTGGGTATGTAAAAATAGGCTGGGTATGTCCCACCATACCACATTTTTGGCACATAATGGATCTAGAATCATAAGCCATATGGGAAGGATGACTTGATGGTTGGCCTGAACTGCCACCGTCTTTCTTCCCCTGCTCATCGTGCTTCTTTTTCGTTTTTGAGGAGCTACAACTGCCCATTGTGAACATTACCCTAGAGGCACCTAACATTCCCTTTCAGTCAATATCCACATACATTCCTAGTTACCCACTTCAGCAACAATCTTGAGTTTAATCAAGAAAACCTGAGAATATATCTCTGGCTGTAAACCCTTATCGAACCTTTGAGATGTCATTTTATCATGAGAATCTATCTAAAGAGCATACTGTTCTAGCTCAGTGAAATTTTTGGCATGCAATATCATTGTCAGGTCCCCCTAGAGAAGGTTCATGAACTATCAGGACCTATAATATTCCTAGAACTCAAGGAATTATTGATAATTGAAGGCATCATTGAAGTCCATCCAGGTCATCTACTCTTGTTTCCCAGCCTGAACCACTAAGTCACCCCACCTTCGACTAAGACTATCCAACAGAAAGGGAGAACACTTCACTCTGACCTCTTCAGGGGTTTTTAGGAACTCAAAAATGTAGACAATATTGTCAAGACATTCCAACACTTCTTGTGGTTCCAACTTACCAAAAAATATTGGAGGCTTATTCTTCAAGAAGTTTTAGGCTTTATCCATCCATGAGTTAGGATCACCTTCCCTAACTGGAGGAGTATAAGGACCTTCTCCCTATCATGGAGCCTTAATATCTCTAACTAACACTTCTACCAACCTCTAATCAACTAACAATTGGGAAATATCTTCACATTCTTCCCTTGGTTGAGGGGGAACTTTCTAGGGAGTCATTTTTCTATAAGAAACAACAATCACATCATTAAATCATCAATGTATCACGTTTGAGAAAATTAGAGACAAAATAACACAAAATTTCCAAAAAAAATTGAAAAACCAAACCTCTTCACCCCCATAAAGTTTCCACATATAGTCTACAACGTGTACATCCCACCAGGAGGAGAATCGAGACAAGAATCCCAACATCCCATGGAGACTCGAGGACTGTCATGAGGTTTGCTGCCCAGAAACCCTACTCACAACTAGAACTTTGAGCCCTCACACTCCTTTCTCCTATCTATCTAGATTCATCCCAAATAACATGACCCAAATAGTTAAAACCTACTATGATACCATTTTTTCACTAACCAAGAAGGGTCTTCATCGGACATGGTGCACAACACAGTCTATGGGGAGGCCCGAGGGTCATTCCCAATCCCCAAGGGATGGAACAAGTTCTCATATATCCATACAAGCATGTGTGAATGATTTCACCCAATGATAAAAACACAACACAACCAATAATAAAAAAATAAGCAAAGCTGGAAACATGACCAAAAAAGGCCTTACATGGTTTCAAATTTATTTTTATAGGTTTGATACATAAATCCAAAAAGAGGGCTATTAAAAAAGGAACCAAACCCCAAGGGACAAATACCACCATAAGAAATGGGAGCATCTCTCTCAAGCATTCACCACATCACCTCCCATGAAGATCACTTGAATCCCGATCCACTTTCACCAATGAATTTACCCTTACTTATATCAAACATAACCATGTATGCTTACACAAATTGGTGTAAGAAGGGTTTGAGTGATTTCCCTGTAGAATGCCACCCTAAATAGAATCGATTTTTTAAACATTATAATGAAAAATAAATTTATAATATTAGGTAAAATAAATGAAAGAAATTAGAAAATATGAAGGATAATTGTTTTAAAAATGATATTTTAGAGAAATATGATTTAAAATAAAACAACATTTTCTTTTGAAGTGAATCCAGATCCATATCATATGCCGATGGTGAGTGAATAATGGTAAAAGAGAACCTGATATATGGGAGGCCCTATGGGTGTTAACTAGCAATAGGTACCCTAGAACCTCGCGTCTCAGTGTAAGGTGGTATATGAACCACCAGAATCCATGTGCTCATGCACGAGCCACTAGAGAGGAGAAGAATCCAAAATTCTAGTTGTCTTGATTCACCAATATGTTTAGTTAGTTTTGTCATTATCACTCTTTATACGTGAAACTAAGCCATATCCAGTTTAATATCACATGCACACTAGTCTCAATCTATGCTCATAGCTACCCAAACTCCCTGTTGAGTGCGCATATATGTTGCACACAAAACACAAGTTACAAAATTTAAATATCTCAAGACAAAACAAGGGCCAACACACACCAAAGTCACTATTTCACTCAAAAATACTATTTGAAAACTTTACACACACCAAATCCTTTAAAAAATATAATTCATACCTTATAGAAAATTTTATAACATATACTCAATTTACATATCATTTGAAATGCACAAAAGTAATCCACACTTCACAAATTTACCAATTTATCATTGAAAACCGATTTGAAAATGAATTTCACAACCAAAATCTTTATAAACTACATTAACACCAAAATTTTAACTTATAAAACATTCTATGATACTCAAGAAAGACAAATACATTCATGAAAAATTGTTTAAGCATGGAACCACACACCGTTTGTGGAGAAACCCCAAAATCTGGTGCAAAACCATCATTGCCCCTTAATTGCTCCAAGAAAGAGAAATATTGAAAACTAAATCAAGAGATAACCCCATAATCATCAAGGAAGAACCCTAAAATTTTAACCCTAGGGATTTATACGATGAATCCCAAAAAATGAATAAACCTTTGATTAGAGAAGGAATCAAGTGAATGAGATAGTTACGTAAAGATTAATGAAATATCTGCACCAAAACATGCAAGAAAATTGATCCCCAAGGGTGGTGGAAGAGGGGAGAGGCATACATAGGGTAATGGAGCCCTATTGGGTGACAAAATGGTGAGAAAGGGGGATAAAATGAATAGGAGAGAAATAAAAACTAAATTTTAATGTGCTGAAAGATCCGCATGGTTAGTCTACATGGTTTAAGAAATCAGATAGAAACTATGCAGACCATTCTATCCGAGTAGAGAAACCTGCATGGTTACCAGGTAAATGGTGATCGACCATGTGGAATTAGTGTGGTAGGCACTATATCTTACTGCATGGTTTCACGGGCTTGCGCACTGTTACTACTAACTATACGAAAACTGTACATATGGGCCTGCCTTATTAATTTTCTCCATTTTCTTCCAAAATTTAAAACGAAAACCCTAGGGAATAGATATACCAAAATAAAATATAAAAATACCTTAAAATAGATCATATATGTGACAATAAATCCAATCTAATAAGTCTTTTGGTACAAAGTAAAAGAAGTTGTCTGAAAAAAAGGCAACATCCCTAACATAGCATTTTATTTATTTCTTACTTCACATCCTACAATTATAGTTAATCCATGATTATATAATAAACATAGTGTATTAGATATAATGGTATTTTATTATGTTAATTTCATAAATTTAATTTTATCCTATTCCACTAAATGGGTTACAAAATCATCATTCATGTGTAAGGCGGAAAGGCTATATTTGTTAAGAAATGTTCAAAGTGATTCTTAAAAAACCATTTTCCATCTAATATGTTATCCTTTGATGAAAATTATGATTTATTATGGATAATATTTAATGAAACCATCATTATTATTTCATATATGATTATGGTTTATGATGAATATATGTTTATGAATCCAATTTATTTTTCATGGGTTATGATATAGAGAATTAGTGAAATGTTTACGAACCCCATTTTCTTTAAATGGGTTATGATGTGATGATATGATGATCGTTTTATGATATTTTGGAACTCATATGTATGGTTTTCATTATGAGATATGTGGGACCTATATCTCCATCTAATGTATTGGTTATAGATTTATATATCTTGATATAAAAATGGTAAAAAGTCAATGGGATTGATACACTATGGGGAAAAGTGCATCTAGATCCACTTTTGGAAATAGGTACATCCTCATACACAATGGGAAATAGGTGATAGGTCTATATCCACTATTTTTATGGTCTTGTTAGTTAATCATGACATATAAAATGGTTTTCTTATATTTATGATGGTCTCACACTTTAATTAAAGGATATTATTGTTAATGATTTAAATATTATTTTTGATCACTATTATGGGCCTTGTTTTCTGAAATGATTATCTTTTATGCCATAACTCATGTTTATGATCTATGATAGGTTGTGTATAATCTTCCTAAGTTATTTTCATGATCTAATACCACTATTATTATGTTATGATTTTATATGATCATAAATTGATATATTCTGTGTTTTTTCTTAAGAAGTATCTAATCTCACCATTACGTATGTTTCCCTCCCCAAGTTATAAAAAAGGTTTAGGTAGGGTCTGCCGAGATGGATTAATATATAAGAATATTTTTGGAGGATATGTTGAAAGTCTAACTTGAAATTTGAAGATTTTTTTTATATCTCTAAATAAACTAATGTATCTTGGTCCTTAGGGATGTGTTTTTTAAAATTCTTTGAATATTCATCACAAAATATGTGATATTTATTTATAAATTATTGGGTCTCTTTAATTAACTCATGTTATTACTCATGAATTTTTTAAATAATACAACAATAAATAATATTCATTTCAAAAAATATTTTTCTTATATTGACTTTTTATACTTATATAACTTGTAAATAATATGTAATAAAATATATTTGGGATATTTTACACTTTGAAATTCGCTAGACCATTCCCATGGGGTCCACCTCACTTAAATTTCAAATTAATTAGAATTTTTAGAAGTTGTAGGTGTATTTTTTATGTGACTCTCTAGAAATTTATCTTAATAATAATGATTCATACTCATAGAAATGGAATGGTATCTAGAAACACATAATAACCCATAAAGTGAAAAGGATAATTTATAACATTAAAATCATCTTAGATTCACATACTATAGCATATAATGTCTTTATCATGGGGTTTCATCTAAATTAGGGTGTATAATTTGTGCCATCTTCATTTATGAATTATTTATATTTTATTAAATATATTGGATTAAATTCCATTAATATAACATTTTCATGGTTTTAATTAGGATACTAAAATTCTAATCAAGTGGATAAATATATCTTCTTCCTATAATAGAAGGTTAAAAAATTCATGAAAATGAAATAAATTTCATGTGAACAATGAAGTACCTTACACATTACACCACAGAAAAAAAATTTATGATTCTCATCATGAATGAATTTCCACACTGAAATGATGCATATTTAAAATTACCTCATGGATAGAGACTAACATACATTATCATAGATTAGAGCATTCAATGAAAACCAAAACATATGATGTTTCTATTAGTGGGTTAGTCCTTATGATATTCTCTACTTGAGATCCCTAAGAAAAAACATCATGAGAATAAGTATCAATACTTATGATACTCTATCACTTGATAATCAAACATCATCTGGGTCCCATAAATATAATGTATCTAGAGCATATGATATATGCTTGAGATTATTGTCCTGATATCTCGATGTTCAAATTATATCTAGAAACTACTATAACGTTTTGATATGAAAAATAATCCAAAGAAATTACTATATAAATAGTGTCTACTAAAGTAATAGCACTATTATAGTAATAAAATATCATGCATGACTCTTTTTATATAGCATGTGCTAATAAAAATGTATGGAGTGTTTTATTTGATTATGGTTCCTCGTAATCTTTTAAATATTCTTCTTTATCACATGACCTTGGTTTGAATATTGAATTTGTATTTAGAGTTTCTCTTATTAATACACTATTGGTGTGAATAGAGGATACCATCACAAGTTATGCATCTTGGGACATTGATATCAATAAATGTAGAAATATTTGGTTTTTCTTCATTTTAGATATTCATGTATTTTATATGATTAATTGTACAGACTGATTGTCATGTTTTTGGGTGTAAATTAATTATGAATGGATATTTGTGATATAATTTACTTATAATGATAAATATTATATTTTTTAGGAGAATATGACTATCATACAATTAGATATAAAAAATATTTCGGAATGTTTGGTGAGATTGTATCGAATGTAGCAAGAGTTTTTCTCAGATTAAATGGAGGTGATTGTAAGGATATTTTTCCTCTAATAGTTGACATGTATCTTTATTTTTTTCTTTAAAATTTTATAGGTTTGTTTCCAGAGAGGTTGGTAGAGTTCATGATATACATTTTACAAAACACTGAGCTTATCTATATAAAATCTTGTCATATATCTTTAGCTGATCTCATAAATTGAAAAACAAGGTTGGAAGATATTGAATATTAAGAATTCATTAATATTAATATGTATATTTGGGGTGATACAATGGTTTTTACCAAGATGGTAGATGAGATGTTGTGATTGTATGTTTACTATTGTAGATTAAACAATGTTATGATTAAGAATAGATATTATTTTCCAAAAATTGATAATATATTCAAACATATAAGAGGATAGAAATTGTTTTTGAAGGGTGATATTTGATTAAGTTATCATTAATTTAGTGTTTCAAGTAAATATGTTCTAAAGATATATTTTTGAGTGTGGTATAGAAATTTTAAATTTTTTTGTGATTTTTTTTAAGTTGATGAACACAACCAATAGGATTATGACCATGGTCAACCATGTTTTCTATCCATAACTATATTTTCTATGAATATATTTATTAATGATATATTGATATAGTCACAATATTATAATGATCATGGAGAAAATTTACCTATTTTAAAGGATATTCCTTGTTGTCAAATAGTTACTTATATTTTTGAGTGGTCAAATTTATTGTGAATATTATATTTCAATCTAGTAAATCAGTTTATCTTGAGGAAGTGGTTGGTATGATTTTGTATGATATTACAAAATAATATGAGTGAAATTCAATGTTTATCAAGCCTTATTGGATATAATTTTTGATTTATTTAGGAATTGTCTCACAAAATAACACTAATGATGGAATTGATTATGAAAGAAGTGAAATATTAGTAGAATGATAATTTAGAAGTTGAATTTGAAGAGAAAAATTAGATATTGACATTAAAAACTTTTCTTTTTCAACTAGGGCTAGATAATTATTATAATGTATGTTAATATTCTTCCAGTGTGGAATACAGATATTGGTAGATTCTAGAGAGATGAGTAGTATCATATGGTTTTTGAGAGAATAGTCCTAATAAGGATAATTATGTTACTACTAATACTGAGTTGGTTGTGGTAGTCCATGTTCTTAAAAGGTGGTGACATAATTTTATTGGTGAGATGTTTGTGGTATTCACCAATCATAAGTGTCTGGTGTATATATTATTTATTTATATTTAAATATATGAAGGTGAATATGGGTTATATATCACCCATCATTTCAATTGTAGATTATAAATACTTATTGAAAGAGAAATATAATTGTTTATTCTTTAATAAGGAATTCTTGGGTAGATGTATTTTCTGAATTGATAGATGTGTGCAACTTATTTCTCATTTAGAATACATACATATTGATGAATTTTAATAGATTTTCATGTTATCATAGATACAATGAACATCCCTCCACCCTTAAAGTAAAATTTAAAGGAAGGTCAAAGTTTATGTTCTATATTTTTGATTTTTTATGAAATACTGTTTGACTGGGATAAGATTTGTCAGTAGTTTCTTAGTGATGATTCTATTTTGTATTTCATGGTTGAATTTTCTCATATGGCTTGGTAGGAGAAATTAGTGAGATATTTTTATATAAATTAATCAGTATTTCATCTTGGTTTGACCAAAATATACTATAGTGTTCAATGAATATTTTTTTCTAGGTATGGAATGAGAACATGATTGTTTTTTTGGTATTCTTTACATATCCATGATTGAAATGTTAAAATAAAGGGCCAAAATGTTATCTTCAACCATGAAACATTTAAAAATTTAAATGGGATGATATTACCATGGATTTATTGATATTTTTACAAAGATTATATAATTTTATGGGGGTAGTTATCATCATAATTAATGTTTGACTAATTTTATTCATTTTTTTACCAAAGAGGCTCAATTTTTTAGATTATAATGAAATTGTGATCCTTTATAAGATAATTAATATTATTTAATTTGATCATGATATGAGGTTCTCGTATTGATTCTGATATGGTTTGTATAAAACATTAGGGTTTCAATTGATGTTGAGTACAGCTTATCATCCATATGTGGAAAAAAATATGAGCACACTATTCATATTCTTCAAGATATTATTTGGGAATGTATTATTGGATTTTTAGCTGCATGGGAAGATAATTATTCCATCATATATTTTTTTATAACAAAAGATACCAGACATATAATTAAAAGGATTTATCGAAGCATTTATAAATGTGACTATAATGATAACCCTCATGCGAGATAGTATATAATGACACATATTTATTTGATATTAGCCTATTTAAAGAGACTCATGATCATGTAAAAAATATATTAAATATGAATCAGAGAAGGTATAATCTATCTGATTATTGTAGAAAACATCCTATGGAGATCATTATTGTAGATATTGTTATCTTTATGTCTCATTTTGACAGGTACATCAAAGAGTTTTTAAGAAATGGAATATGGATTCATATCTTATAGGGTCATTTGATATATTATTAGGATTATTAAGGTTTATTAAAATTTAAAATTAAATTTGAAGTATAGAACTATGAATGATGTTTTTAATGTGTTAAGGATAAGGTAATATAAACATTATTTATCCCATATGATTCAGTATGATGTTACAGATTTGGAGTTGAATTTTTCCTTTACTAAAAGAATAGTTTATATTGAAGATCATAGTTAGAGGGGATTTTAGGGAAAATTCATTCCACTTTGATCAATTAATAAAAACATTGGAATTTATAAGAGGATAAAAATGAGAGATATGTATTTATGAGGTCCCAAAAGTCATATCTATTTTTCGGATATGCTCAGTGAAGATTTTCATGGAAGATAAGCCACATGATGAGTAGTTTTATTTTTCTCTAGTTTTTAAGGTTTTTTTATTTTGCCTGGTTTTGGGAGAAATAAGGATAAAATATTGAGATTTAAGGTGGAATATTATAGAAATAGATAGCATAGTTTACTGGGTACCCAGTTTTTGGGTATTGGGTATCTTATGGATGGACAATAGTGTAGGTTCTTTTGGATCATCCACTGTGTGCATGGGACTATCCACTGAGTACTCAGTGTTTGAGAGATCCATTTTTTAATACGGGTAATTAAATATTTTTTATCATTGAATTTTGGTTAATTTTTTTTTCCAATTGTAAGGGGATAATTTGATTAAAATATCTCCCCATAATCTCTTCCTTTCTCCCTCTAACTCCAAGTGTTAATTTATTATTCAATTCATATTGTAATCATGATTTGTTAGCAGTGTTAAATTTTTATTGGAATTTGAGTTTAGATCCCTATCCTTATATATGAAGGCATCAAGCTTTGAAAATTATCTCATTCTAATCCTTTCCCTGTGGTTATAGCTTTATGATATTGTAGATTCAATTTTTTTATGAGGAATTAATCCTCCTACCTATGGGGGGATTGTTCATTTAGTTTGAGGTATGTGACTTATTACACTGTTTGGTGTTTAATTATGTGATTTATATAAAATATTGAAGGGAATTATAATTTTAAGATTTAATTTTGATAAATGACAAAATAAATTAGTTTAAAAGATATAGAATAATATTTCATGATTTATTAAGTGTCATAAATATATTATAAAAATGTTTTATTGTTGTAAATATAGAATTCCTTATTTCAAAAGATGAAATAATGAGGGAAATAGTGGATTAATTCATAAATTCAGTTTGATAATAAATAATTAAAATAATTATGAATATATGAGCAATTGAAATAGTGTTTTAATGTTTATTTGATGAATTAAATTTGTATTTATTTTTATAATAATTCATCTAATGAATACCAAAATTATGGTGTGTTATTGTGTAATAATTTTCTGATAATATGAGGGTTTTTCTTGGATGTAATTTCTATAATAAATATATATTCATTAAAAACTACATGAATTAAAGGTAAACATAATTTAATGAATTAAAAATCCAATTATGTGTTTTGATGATGTTTATGATAAAAATATTTTGATGTAATGTGATGTATACTTATTGGGAATTTCATTTGAAATAATTTTAAGTATTAATGTGTGGGAAATTATTTCTCAATAATTACTAAATTATGAATCGATTTATGTTCCATGAAAAGAATGTTCTTTTAGGTATACTTGATTGAATTTTGGTTTTTCTGTATAAATGAGAGTTTAGAATTGAATTTGTTTGTATGGGTATTTATGAATTTAATTTGGTATCCATATAAAAAAATCTGGTGCATAATTATGACATATTACACTGAAATTATAGTTATTCTCGGAGTGTATTTATTTTTAACACTTTGTTTGGTGAAATGTTCTATAAATTTAAAAACTTGTATAGAGCCTTGGGTTAAGTTGTGATTTGATATATATATATATATGATATATTATTGGATATGACATTTGTTATTCATTAAAATTTATAAGATGTGATGTGTTTAACATTTTATGGATGCAAGTTTTAATGACCCGAGCCTGAGTAACTAGACTCAGCACATATAAATGATGTGTAATTTTTTTATAAAAAACATTAATACACAACATTAAAAAAATTCAGATCTTTTACTGGTCTAGGGTATGAAGAATTAGAATCCAATATTACATTAAAATATAATTATATAGATTATAATAAAAATTAATAAAATTAACATAATATAAACACATTCACATTATAAATTCATCGTAGCACTTCCACAAAACCTATAAAAATAATTTAAATACATAGGGTGTGTACAAAATTCCCAATAAAAGGCTTAAAAATCATTATGAAATAATTTTCTTTTAAACAAACTAATTAATATACAATCATTAAATCATGAAATCAACATTTCTCATATCATTTCATCATCATTTTCTTGAGAGATTCCGAAAGAGCTTTTAGGATAAACCCATGCCCAAAATTTCTAAATTTTTTTAAGAGTTACAAATAAAATGAAATATAAAACCATGCACACACTTGAACATAAATAAATTGAATTCCCCCTATAAGTTAGATAATTACCATACATAATAATTTTTTACATGCTAGGGGTGCAGATACAAATTTACACATTAAATAATATTTATTATAAATTTTCACATAAAAAATTTTAGTTATCATTCAACACATAGATGAAAACCGTGAAATAATAGATATATTTTTAACCTTCGTTTTCATGTTTGGAAACTAAATATTAATATTTCTTTATAAATTAGTTTCTAAAAAGTGTTTACTTAAATATAAAACATTAAACTATGAGCACTTGAAAATATAAAACTAATTAGTAATGGTTTATAAGAGAATGATCATTAACAATTGTTATTTTTCTAGTAAAATAATCACACGTACAGTCACTTACTATATTCATAATGAGGGAATGAATAATGCAAGAAATCATTAAAATTCTATCAAGGCCTCTTGCCAAGACCATACTTAACATTTTTTTCAAGACATCGTGTCAAGGCCTAGTTTGTCTTATAAGACCTACTGATACATCGAGATGCTATAACGGGCCTCACCAATCACATAATAAGTCAATTTCATTACTCATATGTTTAATAGTAATATGCATTTAAATCAATTCATCCCATACCATATTTATTTATTTGAATCCTTATCATATATGAAAATAATTTCGTTGATAAATTATTGATGTACATAATATTTAAACAATCCAAAGTGTCCCATACCACATTGAAAATTTTAGTTCTTAATCCTTATATTATCATAAAAAGATACATATAAAACTTAAATGACCTTTATAAATCACCAATAAAATGTATAATGAAATTAATTCACATTTAATCAAAAATGTGTATATCGTTTTGTCTTCCCAAGATAATCATATACAATAAATAAATAGGTTTCACACAAGAAATAATAATGATAAGGTTTTTCTCATACATTTGAGAAAAAAAATATACAATAGATAAATAGGTTTCACAGAGGAAATGATAACTTGTTCCATAATTTCACATAAAATGGTATGGTTTATCTCATGTTGTTTATGAAACAAAGTGTTTATTAGAATTTAAAATCCTAGGTTTGGAGATTGAAAAATACCATTTATAAATTATGAATTAAAGAGGGAGACCAACTATACTTAAGTTGTTTGTACATAAATGCATATACATGTATATACATATAACTCTATATATACATGTATTCATATAAATATATATATATATATAAATATAAATATAAATATATATATTTATATGTGTATGTGGATAGTATGCATAAAAATCTTTCAAAATTTAACAGAAATAACCCTCCCATATGAACACACTCCTAGAAACAATTGATAAATAAATGTAAATCTGTTTAACATGCATGTAGAATTACTCATATACTCTTATATATTTATATTACATTTATAAAATAAATTTTAAAAAGTAAGTTAATAAATTTGTTTTTTGATATAAGATTCCTAACAATGAAGACCTTAACACACACATATATATATTGAAAATATTAAGTTGTATATGTGTATATATAAATATATATACACATATATATAAGACTTTTTTTGTAAAAAATCACAAAATTGTAGTAAAATTAAAATCATTAATTCTTTATAAATAGATCCTTCAAAATATTGAATGCATTTCTAATAAGGAATTCGGTTTAGAAAATGAATCATGGTTTTATATATAAATAAATAAATAACTATGTATATATATATACATTATTACTATTTCAAATGAATATAATAAAATTCCCTTATTTCAGATTAGCAGTGAGCTATGGGTTTGTGGATATAAAAGAGAGAGAGACATAGTAGAGAGAATTTTTGAGTAGAAATTTTTGTAAAAACTAAGGTTTTTTAAACCAATGTTTTCAATTGTTTTTCTAATAGACCAAGGAGAACCCCCAAAATCATTAAACAACAAAACTCTATTAGAAATAGGTTGATTGACACCATAAATTATAAAATTGTGGCTGTGAAGTGGATCCTCCTTAAAGATGGGGATGTTCAGTTTAAAATAACACCACATTTAGAGATAAAATAATGGAGAAAATACTATAAGAAACACGTCGATAAGAGAAAGATATTATCATGAGAAATAGGGTATGGAGAGGGGATGACAGCTATAAGGTTGGATGAGGACTGGTGTTGCTCTACGAGGAAGAAGAAGAGAGAAAGGGATGATGGCTCATATCAAATCTGATCTGATCCAAGGGTAAAAAATAACCCTAATTATTTTAGAAAAGGTGGTTATGTGGTTGATCAATGGACTACTTGGATTTAGATGTACATCTAATCAGATTATTGTGGTGGATCCACATTTAAAAAAAGTATGAATGAATATGGTTAGATCGAAACTTGATCAAATGACCAATGTTGATCATGCATTTTTAAATAGGTTCAATAGTCTAGATCAGGTGGATCTAGATCATATGACTGAAAGAAACAATGTGATTGAAACACGGTGGTGGGGGTGTAATCACTGAACTAGTGTGGATGGTCTGGATCTCAGGCAGTGAGATCTTGTAGATGGGATCACACAATCCAGAAAATCTCATGTCCTCATAAAAACCTCTGTTGTCTTGGGACTGTCATATAATCCACGATGTATGGTGTTCACATTTGATAACATAATAACACCAATCATGGTTTCCTTATAAACATGACCCTTCCTGTAGGCACTCATCCCTCCCTCTTCTTGCGCCCAACTAGGAACTATACATGGTTCTGTGCATGTGTTGCCTATTCTTTGCATGCCCAGTTCGGCTACCGCTCAAGCCTCCTCGGTCGTGGGGAGACACGTCCTTGATGGGGTTGACCAGGTCCCCCAATATCGTTGAGGTGTCCCCTTATCCTAGGGATGAAACCCCTTTTTAAAAATACAATTTTAAAATTAAATTATATTTTTTTAATAAAAAGTTTTAGACTGAAAACAATTAACTAATATTTATAATACACATTTTTATTTAAAAAAACAAATGTATCTTTAAAACCATAACATTGTAAAATACTAAGACTCCTGATTAAAATGAATACCCAGATTATATTAAACCATTATAGTAGTAAAAACATTTAATACATTAACCTCATAAATTACTAGTCGTCATACCCAATTTATAATTAAAATTCAAAATTTTATTTAATCAAAAATACTATTTAAATGCACCCAATGGCTATAAAACCCAACTATCACTTTAAAACCCCATCATCTACATAAAATTTTCATATTTGACGTATAAGAACCCATCAAGGGTATAAAGGATCATTACCTATTTTTAGGAGTGTTGTGCTCTACTTTTCTTTGACACTTAACCTTTTTTCTATACTTCTTGCCAAACTATTTTTTGTTATGGCCGATTCAAGGGATGTCAACCATACCATCGGCCTTATTGTCATGGTTGGTTGCCTTTCTTCTATTCTAAACAGTATTTCCATGAGTTTCTTGAGTAGTAGTAAACTTTTTTATCCATCTAAAATATTTAAATGTTTGAATAAAATGTTTCTTTTTTCTTTAGTGTATTTGAAATATACACAAAAATTCGCATTAAAACCAAAATAATAATAATAATAACTAAAAATATTATTCTTATAACAGTAATTAACTTTAGGTCGTTACATTCTCCAACTATTGACAGAATTGTGCCCTCACAATTCTATTACACTCATACATTCTCACCATCACCAACCTTCTAACATAAGCCTCGATGTCCCTAAAAAACAATTTTTTCATTATTATTCATTAAAAAAAATTAAAAGAAAAATATTTAATTTATACCTTCACTAGGTACCCCATATTTGGAGACATTCTACATAAGTCATTCAAGTCATGTTGATCCCCAAAATTTTTTTAAATTCTTCAATTTAATTTGCGAAACTAAACCTTCATCATCTAGGGTCGAACTCCTAGAGACAATAATAGGTCGTCAAGAGTGTGGCACAAGAGGTGTAATGTTCAGAGATATTTGAATGGACATGGTTTCGATAGATTCGATGGACATATTTGTTTTCTAACAACTAGATATAATAATGTCTTCCAAACAATCTAATACTCTAAACTTGAAACAGATAGGTTGCACGGGGGTCACCCACCTCTGCATCTTCTCAAATTTTTTCTAATGCCAGATTAGTCTCAAACAGGGTAAAACATAGGAAGATAACTTCATATTAGTTTCCTTTATGTACATAATATAAAAGTTGTGCGTGAAACATAAGGTAATAAACATGACTATGACCTTGGTGGAGTTGAAGGACATTTGGGTTTTTGACAACTGCTGAAGGAGTTTTCAAGAACATCATAGGTTTGTAAAAGGATGGAAAGAATCTAAACATGATTTGGATATTATGGTCTCAAGATACTCAGTTGCAAGAAATAGTAGGTTAGTTGGTGAACTCTCACCTTCCATCTGATTTTTTGATATAATTTTTAATTAAGAAAAAAATCTTAATTTAGTAATTTTATTCTAATTTTCAAAAATTATCTAAGACATTTCTCTAATACCAACTATAAATACCTGACCCTGATAAACCAAAATCATAAATTATATATGTTTTGTAATTTTTTTAAAATATAATTGAATAAATAAAAAACATTAAATAAAATAGAGGATCTTTTATTGGCCTAGTTTTTTTGAGAATTATAATACAATATTACATTCATATATAAATGTATAGATTTTAATAAACATTAAGAAATGTAACATCAGAGAAATTTTTCCACATTATATATTCATTATAGAAACTCCACTAAACCTGTAAGAATAACTTAAATACATAGGGTGAGAAAAAAATTCCCAATAAAGTGTTTCAAAACAAAATCATAAATAAACTATTCTCTTTTAAAACATTTTTTAAAATACATGCTTTCAATCATGAAATTAACATTTCTCATAGTATTTCATAATCAGTTTCTTGAGATATTCTGAAACAACTTTCAGGTTAAACTCATGATAAAAATTTCTAAACTTTTTCAGGAGTTATAAATAAAATTCATTATAATACCATGCACCCACTTGAACAGAAATACATGTAATTCCACTTTTAAGTTCGATAATGACCATACATAATAATATTTTATATGATATGGGTGAATATTCAAATATAAACATTAAATATTTTTTATTTTTTATTTTCACATAAACAATGTAATTTATCATTCAACACATAGATTCAAACCATGAAATTGTAGATAAATTTGTAAAAAAAATTCACTGGTTGGGATACTAAATATCAATCCTAATTTATAAATGAATTACTAATAAAGTATGTACTAACATATAAAACATTAAACTATGAGCACATGAAAATATAAAACTGAGTAATATTTGTTTATAAGAAAATGATCATTAACCATTGATATAATTCTATAATAATAATCACAAGGAATTCCACTTATTAGATTCATAATGAAGGAATTCGTAATGCAAGAAATAAAAAAAGAATTGTCAAGGTATTGTGTCAAGACCATACATAACCACTATGTCAAGTCCTCATGCCAAGACTTAGTTTTTCACATAAGACCTACTAATGCATCGAGAGGCTATATCAGGCATCACCCATCACATAATAAGTCCATTTCATTCCCTAAATGTCAAATAGTAATATTACATTAAATAAAAGTGTCCCATACCACATTGATTTATATAAATATTAATCATAGATGAAAATATGTTCCTTTTTAAATTGTTAAGGTATATAATATTTAAACAATCCAAAGTATCCCTTACCACCTTGAATGATTTAGTTCTAAATCCATATATTTTCATAAAAGGATTCTTCTCATACATAAATTATCTTTATAAGTCACTAATAAAATTAATAATGAAATTGATGCACATTTAATCAAAAATTCATATATAGTTTTTTTATTCTAAAAATAATCTTATACAGAAAATAAATATGTTTCTCACAAGAAATGATAATTATATGGTTTGTCTGATAAAGTTGAGAAAACAAATTATACCATAGATAAATAGGTTTCTCATTTCAAATGATAACTTGTTTCATAATTTCAAATAAAATGATAAGGTTTATCTCATAAAGTTTAGCAGACAAAGTGTTTATTATAATTTAAAACCATAGGTTTGGAGATTGAAATACACCATTTATAATTTTTGAATAAAATATGGAGAAAAAATATACTTCAGTTCATTATAAATAAATGCATATACATGAGTATATATATATAACTATATATATACATATAACTATATATATATAAATTTGTATATGTGTATATGGATAGTATGCTAAGAATCCTTCGAAATTTTAAAGCAAGAACACTCGTATATAAACAGACATCAAGAAAAAGTTGACACATAAATTTAAATATGTTTAAATTTCATGTAGGATCATGCATATACTCATATATATTCATATTACTTTTATAAAAAGATATTTTCTATATAAGTTTTTTGATATAATATTCATTGAAAAAAATCCTTAACACTTATATATATATATATTAAAAATATTAAGTTGTATATATGTATATTCTCATTTATATACACATATATATACAATTTTTTGTAAAAGATCACAACATGGTAGTAAAATTAAAAAAATTAATTCTTTATAAATTGATCCTTGAAAATGGAGAATGCATATCATATATGAAATTGGGTTTTCAAAAATAAACATGGTTATATATTAATATAAAATGACGTATATATATACATGATTACAATTTCATACAAAAATAATAAAATTCCCTTGATTGTTTCGGATTAGCAGTGAGTTGTGGGTTTGTGGATCTGAGAGAGAGAGAGAGACGTGGTAGAGAGAATTTTTGAGTTGAAATTTGGGTGGAATGTGAGGTTTGAAAAAAAACCATAGTTTTCAAATGTTTTGTAGAATTGACCAAGGCTAACCAAAAACATCAATAATAAGTAAAAATCAAAGAGAAACAGGTTGATTGATAGCCTAAATTTTAAAATTGTGGAAGTCAAGTTGATCGACATCCAGGATGGGGATGGTCGGTTTAAAATAACACCACAATTAAAAATAAAATAATGGGGATGAGACTAAGCGAAATACATCATGAAGATAAATATAGCATTATGAGAAAGAGGGGATGGAGAGGGGTTAGTGGCTACAAGACTCGATTGGGACTGTTGTGGCCCCATAAAAAAGAAAAAGAGAGAAATGACAGATAACTAAAATCAAATCAGATATGATCCATGGATTAAAAAGAAACCAAATTAATTTAGGAATGGAGGTCATGTAGTTGATCAATGGACTGCTATTATTTAGCCACAGATCTGATCAGAGTGTTATGGTTGATCCAATTTTTTAAAAAAGGATGGATGGCTTTGATTAGATCGTGTCTTGATCAAATAATTTTTGTTGATCATGAGTTTAAAAATAGGTTCGACGGTGCATATCGGGCAGAGACAGAATAGAAGGTTAAGAGAAAATAATCGATTGAAATGTGAAGGGGGGGGGGGTTGAATGCTTAATTAGTGTGGACGGTTAGGATCACGCGTGGCGAGATCCTAAATCCCACATCAAAACATCACTGGTATCAATACTTCCATATAAACTTCGGTGTGTGGTGCTCATGTTTGCTAACAAAAGAACACACACCATGGGGTCTTTATATATAGGACCCATCCCGCATGCACTCATCCTCCCCCCTTTTTACTCTTGACAAGGTCCAATACATGGTTCTGTGCACGTATTTCCTAATATATGCATGCCATGTTAACCTAATGCTCGATCCTCCTCGACCACGGGAAGATGCCTTTTTGTTGGGGTTGACTGGGTCAGCCGATATAGTTGTGGTGTTCTTTTACCCTTGGTACGACACACCTTTTATTAAAATACAATTTTAAAATAAAATTATATTTTATAACTAAAACTTTTTAAGTAGAAAAACAATTAAATAATGTTTATAATACACATTATTATTTTATAAAACAAATACATATTTAAAACCATACCATTATAAAATTATAAGACTCGTGATTAATATGAATACCCATGTTATATTAAACCATTATAGCATTTCAAAAAAATTAATATATTAAACTCATAAATTACTAGTCTTCGTACGCAAGTTATATTTAAAAGTAAAAAATTTTATTTAACTGATAGCACTATTTAAACACACCCAATGGTGGGAAAACCCAATTGTCACATTAAAACCCTTACAACGGTCATATTTTCCATATAAGCACATGTCAAAGGTATTAAAGATCATTACTTGTTTTTAAGAGGATGGTTCTCTACATTTCACTAACGCTTAACATTTTTTCTATACTGTTTTCCATACTATTTTCGGTTATGGATGATCCAAGGTATTTTAACTATACCATTAGAATTATTGTCATGCTTTGTTGTCTTACATTTATTCTACTGGTTATTTCCCTGAGTTTTCAGGAGTACTTGTAATATTACGTGTCTATGTGATATTTCAGTGTTTGAATAAAATGTTTCTCTAGTCCTTAGTGTATTTGAAATAAAACACACCCCAATTCACATTGAAACAACAATAATAATAATAATAATAATAAATAATTAAAAATATTATTATTAAGGTTATAATTATGCTCTGGGATTTACCCAAGTCATGTGTTTGGATATGTTAATCAATGATTGGTATAAATGATCTTACCAGTATTTTCAAAAGAAAGTGTGGGGATATCTAGGTTACTTGGTTGAAACCTAATGATTTAGTTTCATGCTAATAATGATATTGTTAAATCATTTGAAAATTTTGAAACTTTTATACATGATCATCTTAAATTATAAATGACGAATGGGGTTGTTGTGATTTCTTCTGAATATTTTTTCCTACTCTCTATACTTACACACCATGTGTGTATAAAAATTATATACATGATATTGTATGTAAAGAAAATATCCCTTATTATTTGGTAGATCATGTTAAAAAGAATATTAGAGTTATTGATATATGAATTTGGATTTGTGTTGAGGGGTATTTCTATACTTTATTTTTTTACACATTTCTAATTATTATTCTTGATTTAGTACTTGAGTTTCATTTCAATGTTATTTATTGATATTTGACTAAAATAAGTATTTTTGGGATATTCTATTTACTACAAGAGCATGATATTGTTGGTTTAGAATGATTATTATTATTTTATGTCTATGTTGGTGTTTTTATGTGATGTAACATTAGAGGGTAAATCATTCCTAGGAGATATCATTAAACCATTGATGATAGTCACTAACCTCAGTGATTGAGGAGTGAACTTGAGGACATGTGACATTTTACCATGTTTGTATGTCATACTAGGGTGACATGTTGAAATTTTTATATTGTATAATTCTCATGAAGTGATATGGGTATAAAATAATTATAGTGAGACATGGAATGTAATATTTTTTATGGTGAGTCACAATATGAATGTTGTAAAATTTTCTCATTATAACCAATGATATAATACCAAGTTGATATATCATAAAAATAATAAATAATAATGTCTTGTGATGAAATGAATATTCTAAACAATACTGAATCATCTATGGATTAAAATAATATTTAACCCCATGATTTTTATGTGTAAACTCCAAGATAGAAAATTTTAGAGTTTCACAATAAATTTTGAGCTAAGGAAAAGAATAAAGAAAGTGATAAAGATTCAAGGAAATCTTAAAATTCATAGGATTTAATTCTATCTATTATAAGGATTTCAAAAACTATTATAAAACACACATTAAGAGGCAAAACGTTTCTTAATAATTTAAAAGTAATTGAAAACATCCAAAGTCATAAAACTCCAAAAATCACTTTTCCATGTACCTTTAAGTTCATTCATTCTAAGGTACTAAATTTTTAATTAATTTCTCTATTTTATAATTTTTTATTTTCCTATAAATTAATTTACATGAAATTATTTATCTTTCCGTTTGAATATATCATTTTAGGATGTGTATAATTGAGTTGTGTCCCACTATTGAGATGTATGTCAGAAAACATGGGATTTTCCAATTCATATAATAATTATACTTTTTTTGTGAGGCCAAATTTTTTCCCCTCATGTTGATTCTGATTAACATCATACTAGGTCTGAGAAATGGCTAGAGGTGGGGTGAATTGACTTATTTAAAAATTAATGTTACAAAAGAAATCATTTCTAAATTATATATAACAATATAATTCATGAAGTGATATTATAAAATTAAATTATATAGTGAATTAAAATGTGTAAAGAAAATAAACAAGACACACTTTGATAAAAAGTTCAGCAATATAACAAATATTTTCCCCTACATCTACTCCCGTAGAGAAAGATTAAGACGATATATAACACCTTGGTTTTAATGGTAACCAATAATCAAATAAGTCTATAACTTTTTAATGGATAGAGAAAGAAAATAAGAACCCTTGGTTTGATGTGTAACTAAAAACTAACCCTACCATACATTTTAATGGAGAAGTATGAAACCAATGATATGAAGAAGGTTGAAAGTATATGTTTTTTCTTCTTAGAAAACCCATTAAAATGTCACCTAAACACCCACCAAAGGATAAGAAAATTTAAGAAGTTTGGAGGGATATTTAAATTATAATAAAAAGATAGAGAGAGATAAAGAGTTATATAAGAATGTATAAACACTCAAAAAGAAAGAGAATGAATAATAAGGCATACTGAGTGAATAGAAACAATGGAGATTAGTGGTGCTTGGTGAAATACATTGAATATGTTCATACCTTTGACTATGTGCTTTTAATGATCTCAATTCCCATGGATGATGTTCTATTTGATCCTATATTGGAATGGATAAGAACACATTGGTCTTTGAAGCTCTTTAGAGATCGATGAGTTATTTGATGAATTCTCACTTTGTCTGAATCAATGGATTATTCGTTATTTACAAGGCCACCAACGGCCTCTATTTAAAACCTCTATAACCTTCAAAAAACATATAAAAATAATTGATTAGTAAAGGATTCATTGAATACCAAATTTAATGAGTTTTTACATTCATTAAAAGAATCTTGAACATCACAACAACTTGCACCACACCACTGTGAACTAGAATTGGGAATTTTGGCCTTGAATCCTTATTTTCCATTATTACCAGGGTCAAAAAAAACCCTAACACACGTCCACCATGCCCAGACTCTAGTCCAACATGTCTTGGAAATGGCTATTTTGGGAGTTTGTGTGGTGCTTCAACAAGGGCCTACCCCACTTACATAAATTTCCTTATAAGGTTCTTCCAATATGATTGCAAGGAATTGAAACCTAATATAAGACATAAAATCCATATTAAAAGATACTCAATGGATTTGATACGATCTTCCAACTTAAACAAGTTAGAAACACATTAAAGTGTTTTTTATCTTTATAATAACTACACTACAAGAGTAAAAAATCATCCCCTTTTTATTATCACAAACACTTGATATAAAACTCACGTAATGGAAGGGGGAATAATAAAAATTAAGGAGTTTAAAATTTTAATTTGAAACCGTGTCACCCCCTTTGTGAAACATTGTAACAATTTTTTCTCCGGGATAAAACACCTTTTGAAATCAAAAATTCTTTTATATTTTTCTCCAGTGAAAAAATTCTTTCCCATTGAAATTATAAAATATAAAATATCAAATCATGAGGATTAAAGCTATAAGATAACCAAATAGATAAATTCAACATTTATAAAACATGCATATAATAGTCTAACTCTTACATAATAAGAGAAAGGCCTATTAAAAAATGGGGATGAACAATATATATTTATTCAATATATAATGAGATAATAAATTAATCTCAATAATCCATAGAGATATTAACAATTAAGATTATATTTAATACAAATGAAGAAAATAATAACACTTGAACCAAAATTACTTAAATTTTTTTTGGAATCAATGATTTTTAAAAATAATATAAAAATATTCAATGAATTATAAAAATATTTGAAAATAATTTCTAAGATCATTCCAAGAGATTTAAAATTAAAAAATTCTTTTAACAAAAGAAAAATAATTGATAACACACCTAGATAAGGGAATAAAGAAAAATTAATCATTTAAACAACTATCCCTAAATATAAAAAACAGAACATAAAAGAGATAGATAATTGATATATTTAATAATAATTATAAATATATGTATTTTACTTTGGAAAAAAACCTTCCACTATTAGATAAAAATAATTTAAAATAGGGTATTTTACCTTTTAGTGAATGTTTATAACCAATGTTTATACAAGCGATGTTGAAAGTGGGACTTTCCTTGTCGATTTTCATAAACTGATGTCGAAAAACATTCGAGACGAGGAATTATAGAGGAATTTTAACATCATTTTTAGATATAGCTCTGAGGAATATTTCCATGTTGGTTTTATAAAAAATCAACATCAAAATAACACTGATATCTAAAGGTCTTTGAACATCAGTTTTATAGAAAAAAGATATAGAAAGACTTCGAGGCAGATTTCAACATTATATTTTTATAAAACCAAGGTTCAATGTAGTTTTAAAAAAAATATGGAGAATTAAATAATACTCATACCTAAAAGCTAAATGAATAAGAAAAAATAGATTACATTTAGTATATATAACACAAAAAGTAACAAAACACCATAAAAATTCTTCAACATATTTTACAAATATACAATAAAAAGAAACTAAATATCAAAATTAGTCATAATTTGAAAATATTATTCAATTAAATGTTGATGGTGTTTTAGGTTGTTACATGTATAAGAATAAAAATAATCAAAAAACTAAAAAATAATGTGTGACAATTTAGAAAAAAACATTTTTATTTAAATTACATGTGTTGTAAGGAATTTGACATATTTAAAATATGTTGTGGTTTTGGTCATGATTATCTCATAAATGAATCATCAACCATAACATCCACATTCAAAATTACCTGGCTGATAATGAAACTGCATTTTTAAAACAATATTTAAAAAATAAAAACTATAGAGATATAATAAAAACCAAGTATTTACTTATATAAATCTTATTTACCTAAAATTTCACATTTAAAAATTTTTTGGGATCGAATATTATTTAGAAATACATATCGAACACAATATATTACCTATTTTAATTCCAAATATTTGTTATCAAATATAATTTAAATTTTAAAAAATAAGATTAAAGAACTAAAATCATCGAATAAAACTTAATTCTTTAACATTTTTCTAAATATTCCACAACCACAACCCAATAATGAGCATAGCATATTCTATTTAATTTATTTCTGAAAAAAAATAAACATAATATTTAATTTATACTAAAAAAATAAAATTTTCATCATTATTAGTATAATAATAATAGTGTTTTACAATTATATATGTTTTCTTACTTGTCAATGAAGGAAAAAAACAATATGTGATGTTGGTGTCTTCGAATATTTCAGATACATATTTAATTCCAGTTTATTGTTTTAAATTGTTACCTTCTATTGAAATATATTATAGGTCAATAAAACCATAAAGAGAAGTGAAATATTATTAGATACAAATACTATGAAGATAAATGATTTTAAAATAAAAAAATTAAGTCAATATAATTTTTTTAATTAATGAAATAAAATTAATAATTTAGATTTACTTCCATGGAATGCAATAACAACACTAGTATAGCGAGATGATCACCCTATAAACCATCTATGATATCAGTTTTAAAAACATTTAATGCATAATATTATATACATATATCATTACTCATCATAAAATTAAAATAATTATAAAATATATGAAAAAAATGTGACAACCTTTTTAACCAATTAGCTTCCTAATGAATACATGAAGGTAGTGGAATCCCCAAATTTCCTTTCCTTTATAGAGATTCCTTCCATATCATGTACAATTATATAAGGTACATGTAAGATAATTTCATAAATAATTTTAAATATCACTATAAATAAAAACTAAAAATCAACTCACACCTCGTATTCCAGTTGAGAGGAACGATTAGCTGACCAAACAAAAAATGGTCTATACTCTATACATCTATAGAAACCTCATTAATAGGCTGTGGAACTGTTGTAGTTATACCAATAACATAATGCACTTAGACTCTTATCTAATCTAACTACATAATCTGATGATGTACAAATTCTCCAAGATGATGTATAATTCTATATGAAATAATATGTACATGGGATCCCCATAATCAACTCATAATACAATGTTGGGTCTAAATGAGGAGGTGACAGATTTGGGTAGGAAGGTTACACAAGCTTTATCTCTCTCCTCAATTATTCAAGTATAATAAATACATATGATTTAAATGTATCATTTATCTACGCATTCATGTTTCAAATCTTAGCCTTCAAATAATATATTTCTTCTTAATATTCTTCCTGCATTTATGTGCACTAGGGGTGGTACTAAAAACATTTTCAAACATGACACCCTACTTATACCATCTGATGCGGCCAATGTGTTTTAAATTTCCTAATGAAATGGTAATAATATTATTCATACCCTCATAGAAGAATCTCCAATGTGTGATCTTCTCCTGATGTTATTTTTGAAGTAATACTTTCAAATTTAATATCAGTAAGATAAATTTACTAAATTTTAATATTAATGGAAAGTAATAATTAATTACATAAAATCATAGTTGCTACTTCCTTTTTTTTGGATGAATAATATAATTTCATTATTTTGAAATTTTCTTCGTTTTCCATTTTCATTACCAATGGGAGGAGATGGCGGGTCGAGTGGATCCTCTTCAGATCCACTACTTATCATGGATCTAAATTCCCTATTTTTTAGTAAAAAATCGTTCATATAAGAAAGTAAACACTCCATGTGACAATGTGTGATGGTATAAATTGTGAGAATCCATCTCGTGGATATTTCTCCTAGAATCTTATTACATAATAAAAAATAAAAATGTTATAAAGTAATGAAAATTAATTAAAAAAATAAATTTTATAAAGAAAAAAACAAACTATAAAAGCTTCCACCTGCAGTCTAGAGAAAAATTTCTATCATGTATATATATATTCAAACATAAGGCATAGATCTCTATCCTTTTTACTCTAAAAAATATAATTTGAAGTAAACATTGTCTTAAAACCCCTCCATCTTGTTTCCACAATGGTAAAACACCGTTTTTTAATTCCTTTTTTCACTTGAAAGTAAAATGACATATGCAATTGATTAAATAAAATATTCAAAATTGTATAATATTGAGGCCATTGAAAAATTAAATAAATATCTTTATAAATTTTGTGATTTTGGAATTTCAAAAAATTTATTCCTCGAACTAGTTAATGTTCCTCCATTTTTTGTATAACATACATATACTATAATGACTTCGTACAACTAGGTATGTCCTAAACTATATGGCATTTGGGCTAGTTGGGAATTTGTTCTCATAAAAGTTAATTATCACCATTTTCTCTCCACATGATAGTGCAAGTTATGATAAATGTGTAATCCCACCCCTATAATCTTTAGGAATCATCCACTCTACGGAATTAGAAGAATTGGAAATAATTTTATTAAATATAAGATTAATTTCATCAAATAATTTAATTAATATAAATATTTATATTTTTTAAAAATAAAAAATGTACATACCTCATGTCTCTAGCCCCCGTTTTTGTCATTTGGAAAGATGTATGTCACCTCAATAAATTTATGTATACAATCATTTCCTTAAAATTAAATAATTGTAATGAATAAAAATTTTATTTTTCATAGTAGATTAAAAAATTATAAGTGAAAACTTTTGAAGAAAAAAATGTTTTTAACCATAAAAATTTTATAAGAGTAAAACTGTATTAATGAAAACAATTATAAATAAAAATAGTGACAATGAAAAAAATTACAATCACAAGAAATTTATAATAATAAAAAAATATATGATTAATCAAATTTTAACAAAAATATATAATTTATAATAAAATTTCTCCAGAAAAATGATTATATGAATGAATTATTTTACCAATATGTAATTAATTTTATTAAAAAACAACATACAAATTTTTTACATAAATAGATCTTGAATGTTGTTGAACTGATTTGAAGGTGGTGAAAATAGGGAGCATGCTACAAGACTAAATAGAAACATATAAGCACACATAAAAATAGATAATTTACACATTAATAAATTTTTATCTAAAAATTTATGTATTAAAAAATTAAAAAAATTAAAAATAAATTATAAAATAATAATAATAATAATAAGTCACTATATTGATTAAAACAATTATATATGAGAAACATATTAAAGAAAAAAATAACATTCAGAATTTTGAGGTAAAAAATGAAAATTGGATTATAAATATTTACCAGAATAATTTGGAGATTAATTTGGTTTTTCCCTGTATTCTATCAGCATGATCATTTTTTGTAACATAGACTATATCTGCATTATAGACATTATTATCATTCATAAATAGTGTAATAGATGAAGAAACATAATATAAATCCCTTACATCATCACTATCTTCATCACTGAAAGGAATACATTTCCTATTAAAAATTATAAACCACTATCATTAAATTTATCAATGACAAGAAATATTTTGATTTCATGTGTCTCCATGATAAATAATCCCTATTTTTAACTAAATATTTTAAAATAAACAAGTGTAAATCCACAATCAAAATATTTCACACAACTATTACTATCAAACTATTTAAACATAAACATTTTTATTAAAAATTTAGTATAATCAATTTTTTATATATCCTAAAGAACATAAAAATATTTCATTGATGCAAAAATTGGGTTTTTATATTTTTTAAACTAAATAATTAGTGATTCAATAATGACCATAACCCTATTATTTTGAACTCTATTTTTTATTCAAATTTATTATTTAAAATTTGTATCCATTAATATCAAAAACCAAAAAATGTGATCCAATTATGAAATGGTCTGCCTTTCAACCATTTAAATGTTTTTTTTATAGACAAATATGTCTTATTTTTCTCCATAAATAATGAAACAAATTTATTTTTATGCTAAATCATCAAACAATTTTCATTTATATTTTGATACCATACCTTTTATGAAATAATTTGTTATAATAAATACGGTTGAACCTCATCTATGTGTTCAAAATGTATAAATGTGCATGCATCACTTCATCTGGTAGAATGAAATTTACCTTTAATCCAAGAATTCTCTACAATTATTTTAAACTATAAAATGTCGATATATTGGATGAAAAATGTTATCCACTTCATATAAATAATTAGTACAAAATTCAATCTTCTATTTTGATACAAATATTTGAACAATAGAGGCCTCTTGTCGATGAGGATTTTTAATACAGTCCTTTTAAATTTACTCATATCATTCAAAATGATATGTCCCACATAAATAAACAGGAACACATATTCTTATCTCATTTACTAAAAGAATCACCAGATGATCCATTATATCAAAAAACATTGGTAAGAAAAGTATTTATTGTTGACAATGTGGGAGTGAAAATTCATTCTCCCAAACTTCTAAAAAAATTAGATCAATGACTTTACAATAAATAGATATGAAAAAATAACATGGCCTGATGAATTTATTTTTGAATGGTGTATAAAATATATAGTGTTGGTTATAGTAGTTGTTTCATCAATACATGATAGTTCTGGAAAGTCAAATCTATTAATTTAAAATATATCAATAATATTAATATTCTTCACATTTAAAAAATATCCAAAGGATGCATTAATACCATGTAGAAAATGAAAAAATTCCATCTCTTCACACATGATTAATGTGTGACCAACCAGAGGTAAATATATTCTATTTATTTTAATAGTGGGTGCTCACTCAAAATGCATTCTCATGGATATCACGTCCAATCTAACATATATTCCAAGTTTTTTCTTCCCTTTTATGTAAGAAAAAGTTCCAGTCAAATTATCACATATTATTTTATCAACATGCATAATCTTATGTTATGTTTAATCTAAAAATCTCAAATAAGGTAGTTCGAATAAGATATAATTTGTCTTATATGTATTTTCTTTATGGAAATGACATCCTTTATTCCCAAATGTGAAGTCCATATTTTTTACTCTATCGTAAAATTATTTTTCTAATTGTGGTTATGGGGAGATATTGTAATCTAATAGACAATTAAATTCTTTTTTTAATCTACGATAAGTATAATCAGTTATAAAAAATCATTGATGTACTATTTACATGATATTTCTTCCATTCTGTAATTTAAAATATAAAGTCTCTTCCTCATAAATAGGACATTATTTATGTCCCTTACCACTGTATCCAGATAAGTTTCCACCTAAAGGATATTTTTTTAGAATGAATATTTGTTTAGATTAGAAAAGAAAATAATATTTCTTATAAGCATTAAAAATTGTAAAATAATTCTCCTATAGATGTTTTAAATAATAAATCAATGGTTAAAGATACACATTAATATCATTTCCTCACTGTTTAGGTCTAGAGATAATCAATCTTATCAGAACATAATTTTTCTTCTTATATACATGTGGGGAAATGTTGTAAACCACCAACAATGTTGGCCATGAACTATGTTGACTACTGAGGCTCTAATAGGGATTCATTTTATCTGTACACAACTTATTCTGAGATTTATAGATTAATATCCAAAATTAAGAATTTTTTTAATCAAATATATTCCACTGTAGTGAGTCATAAGAGTGAAATAAGTTTCCATTATAGATTCACTCATCAGTATGTTATCAGAAACTAATCACATAATTTGAATTTGAAAATAGAAACTTGAAAGGAGTAATTATTCGAATTTACCAAATTTATATAGTGTGAGGATTCATTTTAGTACCTAATAATGAATCATAGTTCATATTTGCATCCTTATTATATCATGATGTACCGCATTTAGGAAAATTTGATGAAAAGATATATTACTTCCTTTACAACAAACAATCACTGTGTAAATCATGTGTTTTTTCATACCCTAATCCCATTGGTCATAATATTCACTTTTCATCTTAGTTGGAAAATAGAAGCTCATTGCCTTCTGGAATTAGCACATTTAAAAGTTTAAGGAATTCCAAGAATCATATATCACTCCACCATTTATTATTTTAAATTTACCTAATTTGAGTATTGTTGAGAATAATATAAATTCAGTGCATCCTAATAAAAGTGGTTCCTCAAAATATTCATAAAATCATTCAAAATATATTATTTTTTAATGATTTCAATGCCTAAAAATGAATTAAAATTTCAATGTGATCTTCTGTCTCATGCTGAATATTTTCAACAACGTTAGATGTTGAATTTTCTTGTTATTTCAACATACCAAATACAACATGTATAATTATGGATAAAACCATAGAAAATCATATGACCCCTGATTTCATTGCAATATAACGTTTTGTCATTAAAACACTTCATGCTTGGACAGAAAATTAAATATTTGTTTTAAATAATTCATTTTGAAATTTCCATGTAATAATCAATTACTTTTTCATATTCATCAATGTTTTTTCATAAATTTATTCAATTAGGTTCCATTGATTACCTACTATCGAAATACTATAGGTGAATATATTGAAACATATAAACATTTAAAAATATATATAAATAGCTAAATTTTATACATAGAATCATATAATCAAAATAATCAAATTATTAATAACTATTTAATCATAAAAAACAATTATACATAATGATCAAAACATATATTTACCAAATTTTAATAAAGTGAATAATATTATATAAAAATAGATAGTTTAAACATGAACAAATTTTTTTGAAATAATTTTTTTAAAAAATAATTTAAAATTTAAACAGAATTAAAAAATATATAACTGAAAAAAATAAAGAAAAAATAATTTCAACCCCCAAAAATATTATTAAAATTTATATATAAAAACCATTCAAGAAAAATATATTGTTAAAAAATTTACAATAATAAAAAATCTATAATATTAAATAGATTTTAACAAAAAAATATAATTAATAATAAAATGATACAAACAAATGCATAGATCAATAAAATTTATTCCTAATAGATAATTAAATAATGTTCAAAAATAAAACTTAAAATATTAAAAATATATAGGTCGATAATGGGAAATAAATCCTAACATCTAATAAACTCGCTTAAAGTTTCTGGAAAAGAGGTGAAGGATTCTAGATTAAAGAAAAATGTGTTCAAAAAATAAAGTAAAAACTAACAAAAAACATTGATTGTGATTGTTGGTTGACTGAGATAGCTCGAGGATCATGAAAAAAGGATAAATAAGTGAATAATAATGAGAAAAAATATGAAAATTTGTTGAAAATTGATTGTAAAATAGGATCATGGTTAATCAAAAGTGATTGAGAGTTATCACCGGTCAAGAGGATTTGTTTTGATCAAAAAATAAATTCAGTTTAAAGGGTCCTAGTGTTTTTTAAGACACTTTTTACATCAGGTTATTTACAAAATGACATTAAATTTTAGTTTAATTTTTTTTACATAATTTTTGTAAACAACCAATGTTAAAAGATTTCAACTTAAATTTTAACAAAGGTTTCTAGAAAAAGGCATTAAAACTTCAGTTCTGAAGCCTATATTCATATTACTGAATTATTAATTTTTGATCATATTTTTTTTGAAAACCATATGATAGATAAATACATATTAGTATAAAATACATATAATATATAAAAAAATTCTAATTTGGTACCCTTAAGGGTCTAAAATAATTATCACAAGTTTATTTGGGCATAGAAAAAAAATTAGGTCAAAAAAAATTGGCTAGTAAAGACATAGGATCCCAAAATTAATTAAATTTTCTCATAAAGTTATATTAAATATAGAATGAATTTTTTCTTCCAAGCCTAGGGTTTTTACAATCATATTTATAACTAAAATGACCAAATTTATGAAAATATTTTCAAAAAATGTTTTGATAAAAATGTTTCATAGAAGATGTGGTTTTTTGAAGACCATTCAATATTATTTGGAAAACCAAATCTATGATTATTTCTTATAACAATACTAGAACTAAGGATCATATTAATAATTTTATCACCTTGGGTTAATTTTGAAATAGATATTTTTATATCCGTGATTTAATTTTTAAATAATTCAATATCCAATTGATTCTTTAATATCAAAATCAAATAATTATTCTCATTTAAAATAAGGCTCATTTAATTTAAAACTTGTTTATGTTTGTCATTCAGTTTTTTTATATTATAATGATGGTTTAATAATCCTTTTACAAGTTATTGATATGAATTATCATGATCCTCATGTGTTAGGGTTCATAAATAATAAGAAGAGCAAGAAGAATATGTAGTAGAAGAGGATCCAGAAGGAGAGTGAGACATTAGATAAATAACCTCATTTCTGTCACCGATATGTGACGTGAGGCACTTAAAAATTTCCTTGTCTTATGAGGATAAGTTTATTAAATTATTTCATTCACTTGAAATAATAAATTTGAGGAATTTCACCCATTTATTCTTGTCTTTAACCACTTTTTATAGATTCGGAATTCTGGTCTTATATGAACGTTTTTGTAGCATTCAATATGTTAAGATCGATGAATTAATTTTATTTTTCTTTCTCAAATATTGAAATGATTTTTTCTTTCTTAAACTTTTGTTCCCCATTTCGATAATATTTTCACATTCACCTTCTTCACTTGTGCCACTTTCATAAGAATCAACATATTTGATATCATTAAATTCTATGTTTTGGTTTTCTTTGCTTCTATATCTTATTGTACCGTTTGGTGTTTCATGGTATTCTCATATATCATGATTGATCTAATGAGTAATTAAACAACCATATTTTGGATTTCTTTGGATGCTCGAATTTTGTCACTTCGGGATCCCAAAAACTAGGTAAAACACATATGATTTTATTCATGATCATTCTTGTGTAGAATTCATCTTCAAGAGATTTTATACCATTAAATTGTCATTAGATATTTTATACATATTGTTGATAAATTTATTAGTATGTATAGATAAAATTTTAAAATCATAATGATACATATCCAATCTAGTGTCTTTCATCACATTCATGTCTTGATGTGTGATTTCTAATAGTCTCCAAATTCCAAAAGAAGATTTTCGTGTTAATATTCTATTTAATTCAATTTAATCTAAACCACAATGCAATACATTCATAGATTAAACATCCAATTCAAAAGATATAATATTTTTTGGAGTATATTTATGTTCATGTTAGAATGTAGTGGTATTACAATGCATAATCATTTTCCAAATAATATATGAATTGTTTCAAAGGAAAACAGACATGCGATTTTACAATATGAATAATTTGAACCCTAACATAATAGAGCATGAGTATAAGAGGTAGGTTCCATTTTTAAATTGATCTTTCAAATCAGTTAGGAATTTGAGAGAAAGAACAATTTTATAAAATATTTTTTTTAAAAGTCATATAATTTTTGAAATAAGAAAAAGATTCTTTTGCAACAAAATTTTGGTATCAAGGAATATAAATAATTTTCATGAAGTGATTTTTAAATAAATTCAAATACAACCATTGATACCAATTGTTGGGTTAAATAAACAAAAATAGGGGATAACATTCTTTATTTAAAATTTAATGTGTATGTAAATTTATTGTATAAAAGAAATGGTGATATAATGAAAGAACGAAATATTACCATAGTAAATTATTTTACAAATTATAATTTTTAAAGTAAATAGACACGAAATATTTATATAATGGAATTCATAAATAATACACAATGGTACCCTAACATCTCCTCCCCTAAAAAGGATTTTTAGGGTATATAACCACATGGTATTAATAGGAACCATTGACTAAAGAATCACCTTTATTTTTAATGGATAATGTAAGAAAGAAAGGAACCCTAGTTGTAAAAGGAACCAAAAAATTGAAATATAATATACTACTTTTTAATGATGAAGCATGAAACCAATTATTATAAATAGGGAGAAAAGATATGGATTTCATTTTTGGAAAACAAATTATAATTCCATATCAAATGTAACTAAAATATAAGAAAATGAAATATGGTGTGATTGTGAGATAAGTTTTAAAATAGAGAGAGATGTATAAGGGTTTATACAATACAACATAGAGTCTCAAGAAGAAGGATAAATAATAATAAGGCATAAATAATGAATAAAAACAATGATGATAAATGGTGCTTGATAAAAATAATTGAATCTTTCTTTGACATTTGTTATGTGCCTTTGATAATCTTTATTCTCCTGGATGAGTTCGTGTTTGATATTATTTGTTAGAGTATGGGAAATAATTTTTATCTAATGCTCTTTGGAGATCGCTGAGTGATTTGTTGAATTCACACATAGTTTGTATTGAAAGATTTTTTTTGAGGAAATACAAGGTCTCTAATTATAGCCTATAAAACCTTTGAAAAAACATTTATAATTAATTAGGGAGTAATGAAGTATTTGAATATCAAATTTAATGTGATTTAGCATTCATTAAAAGTATCTCCTCCATTGACATGACTTAAACCATACCCCAGGGCACTGATCTTGGGAATTATTTCATGGAATCCTTCTTATCCACCATAACTAGGGACCCACACATCATGATATAGGTCCACCATGCCCTGGAACTAGTCCTACATGCCCCAAAACATGTCGTTCTGGCTAGTATGAATGGAGCTTCAACACGAGACCCATGCACTTCCATGAATGACCTTATAAGGTTCTACGAAATTTATTGCATTGACTTGAGACATGAAATACGACTTCAAGAATTTATTCAAATACTATGACAAAATCACCCAACTTAAACAAGATAGAAACAACTTAAAGTGTTTTGTATCATTAAAACAACTACACTATAAGTACAAACACATCATGGGTGTGTTGAAACCTATTGGATTACCCTTATAAACATTTAAAATCATCATAAAAGATAAATGACCAAAATATACAAGACAATAAATATAACACCCCAAGATTTATGGTATGTATTTTCTTAAATAAGTTAAATTTACTTGATATCTTATGTTTAATGAAACACCAAACTTAATTTAATTGTGATATACTATTAAATATAAACATGACTGATGGAGTAGTAATGTCGCCATTAATAATATTAATACAACCATGAAAATAATAACCTCACCTATGAAATAACAAATAACATTTACAAATATTATAAATGAAATTATGATATATTTATATCATCGATGAAGTAAATAAATGTTTTAATAATGATAAATTAAGTGTAGGTATTTTTGTGAAACTTAAATTTTATATAGAAGTTTTTATTAATATAATGATTTGAAATTAATTTTTTTCATAAAATAATTTCTAAAATTAATATTTTATTTTCTTATGATTATAAGTCAATTTTTTAGACCTTAATTAATTTTTCCATTTTTCATAAAATCTATTATAATTTTAATATTAGTATTTTTTTTAAAATGGTTATAGTGATTTTTTGGTATTTTTCTAAAATAGATACATTTTTGGTGAATAGTATTTCAAAAAAGGAATCCCTATGTTTGGACTTTTCAAAACCTCCACACTAAGAAACTCCCCTCCCCAAAAAAGGGGTCACTCTGGAGAGAAACTATGTTGAGAATGAGTCATTTTCAGATGAGATGGTAGTCCAACTGTGATGGTGACGACCTGATTGGTGAGGGTTCAACTGATCAATTTATCTGCTGAAGTGGTTCACACATCATTTCAACCACTCTATCAGGAACATGGTGACCCTTCAAGATGTGTGGATATTGGGGGATGGAGAAATTAACCAATGATAGGAATCATAGTAATATAAAATTGTACCTCTCGAAGAACTACATTACAATACACCTCTTTTACACTACTACACCATTGTCGAAGCGGCTTTGGAGAATTGTAAAATATATTAATTTATGGTATTAGATAAGAATATGAATTATTGGGTCATGGTTGATATATGGCTGATTTTAGAAACATTAGTTGAAACTCATATTCATTAGTTACTGTACTCGATCACAAGAATCATCACTATTGATAGCCTTGATCCAAAATAATAAACAAATGAATAAAATAATCAGAAAAAACCCCTCTCCTCCAATTTATTTACCACTCTCACCACACTTTGTCCACACACATTTTGAGCCTTAGAGATTACTGATATTCTACCCATTTCCTCTCCCAAACCACTTCCTTGTGTCTTGGTCTATTTTTTCTCACCAAAAGACCAGTTCCTTTTTTTTAAAGGTTCACAAGGAGACAATATTTAAGAGGTATAGTCCACTTTCGTTCTCTTTTACTTTTTTTTACATTATTTTCCTATATTCTCCTTACCTCATCCATCCAAAAAATAATTATAACTCCAGTATCATATATATACTATAAATTTATAATTTTAATGAAAAAACCATCCCCAAAACCCTTCTCTTCTATCTTTTATTCTAAAAATATAACCATCATCTATGATGTGCCGATTTACCACCATCACAGATGATGTGTTTTCATTTTCCATTACCGCATTCAAGGAAGGAATTAAAAAAATTATTATAGCTCAGTAATATTTTATTATAAATTTATATGTTATATAACATTCTAGAACCAATTTAAAAACATCATATTAAATAATGTGATATAAGTTCGTGATGATCGTAAAAATGACCAAATTAAATTAAATCATTTTCCCTAATGTTTTAACTAATAAATCATCCTCATACCATATAAAACATCTTATTTGAGATTAATAAACTTATATAAGGTAACTAATAACACATAATTTGAATTTTGGAGAAGTAATACTGTCTTACAAGAACTTACATACTTGTATACAAGCTAACCGATCACGAAAACCAAGAAAACGAACACCCCTTGAAAGATGAAATTGAATCTTATAACTCTTTAAAAAGTCCATAAAAGAACTCAATAAAATTATAATATGTAAAATAAATGTAGAAATGTTTCTGAATTATGTAATTAATGAATATAATTTTATTATTTAGGAAATTAAGTACAAGTGAAGAAAACTTTCATACATAAGATAAAGGGCATCCCATCTCAATTTAATTTGGGTAAAATATACCTTATTCACAAATTCTTCCTTGTTTTTGGTGTATATATCCTACCCAATTTTATTTATGATCATTTTACATTGAACATGTAATTAAATATCTTTATTTATTATTTCATTGATGTGATTATTGTCTTATTCGTATACCATTTTACAAATTGTGTTTATTTTGAATATTGTTTTAACTGGGTAAATATTGATGAATCTGTATCCTTTACACAATATAGACATTTCGATGAGGAATATTTATATTTAATTAAATCTATGTATGAATAATTTATTGGAAATGTATTCAATGTGTGTCCCAACAAAATATATCCCCTTGATTCATAGAAATGTCTCACGATACAAAACAGTTGGCGACATAACCTTCACATTTGTTTCCAAGAAGAATCGGATGGGTTTCTACCCACATAATTGAACCATCTCATGAATGGTCTTAAAGGTAAATATTTCACATGATAGATAAATATGTCCAATAATTAAAAAAATCATCCATTCAGTATTCCGTTATAACTTTCCATGAGATTTTTACTATGATAAAATCAATGTTTTTATTTCTATTCTCAGTTTAATGATGGAATATATTTTCCATTTTTTTACCTTCTATAATTATTATAACTTATGAATTATATTCCCATTTTTTTTATTCATTTAACCCTTACTGTGAATTTTATCTCACCCTTTTATTATTTCCCTTCCTTAGATTATGAAGATGAAATATTTAAATAATTGTCAAGGAAGTAGTTTATTTTCCTTTATTGTGTTTAATGTTTGAATACTAATGTAATAAGGGAACCATGTATGTATCTAGTTATTCAACACTGATAAACTGATTGATCCTTAGTGATATGATATATTTTATCTATTCCATTCGTAATAAAATAACCATTGACTCTAGGCTAGTGGGGCCATGGTTATTACAGTTGGTATCAAAACAGGTTTAGTAGAAACCTTGGGAACTAGATGTTGAATAAAGAGAGAATTACAATAATTCTTTATACTAAATTTTTATCTCAATAATCATGATTATTAATCACTAACTCAATGTGTTCTATTATATAGTGATGGTTCCAAATGGAATAAAGGTAATAAATACCCCCAGACTATGTAGTGATTACCCCATTGAGCAAGTCAACACAGTTATTATTGGAATAGATAAAATCATGACCATATTATGAAAACTTACTCAGGTTATGATGAATAACCACATGACACATTTTTTAGATTTTTTTTAATGTATAAATAGCCCATATCTTTTACTGGGATAACTAATCTAGTGGAAGCTGAGAAGTAGATCAAGTCCTTTGAAATGATATTCTGGCCTTAGGATGCAATAAAAATGAAAAGGTAGCACTGGTAGTATATTTTCTAATTAGATATGCTAATCAATAGAGGTAATTTATCCATAATAATATGGATGATTATAACATAGAACACATATAGTAGAAATCCTTAAAAGAAACATTCTTCAAAAAAATTTCCCACCTGAGAAATGAACAGAAAAGAACAAGAAATTCATTATCTTAAAGAAAAAGAAATAAAAGAGTGTTTTAGAGTATAAATAAATATTAACAAGACTATCATATTATTCTATATACTACATATGTGATTCTAAAATCAAGTTTGATCATTTATTTTAAGGTCTTAATAAAAGACTCTGAATGGCACTGGATTTTAAAATATTTTCATCATATGATGAAATAGTTTTATGTTTCATAAAAAGGATATGGAATTTCCTAGATCCTGTATCTTCAAGGGAAATCAAGAGAAGAATATGTCTTCTTATAAATATGAAAAGGTTTAATTATCAATGAAGTACTGGGGAATGATGTAATTTCCATTATACAAAAACTGTGGAAATAATCATCTTAGAAAATTATTGATAGACATGGGAGTTTCTTATAAGAGTTGAGAAATGAGTCATCAAATAAATAAATGCATGGGGAAGAAACTAATCAATTATTTTAAATTCATAAGCGGTGTTGAAATGGGTTATCAATCACTTCAAAGACCTGTGAATCAAGGGAATCTACCATAGAATAGGCCAAGTAAATATTTCCAAGCCTATGCTATTACCAAAGATGAAGTAAAAGTACCCATTGATATGGTGTCAGGTACATTAATCCTATCATCAAATTTACCCAATACATTATTTTATTCCAAATCATCCCAATCTTTTATATCTACCCAGTTTTATAAGAAAATTAGACATTTCCATTTGGATTTATTAAGGGATTTTTCAGTCAAAACTTCTAATGGATGTCTCATTGCTACCAAAATATATAGGCCAGTTCCCATTATGTAATATAAGTGGGATTTATTTGTTAACCTTATCATTCTACATATAGTTGAATTATTTATAATCCTCAGTATAAAATAGTTTTAAAAAAAATTATGAAAATTTTTCTAAGATGAATGAAATTGTGATTTATGATTAAGATGTACAATCCGGTATCATCAGAGCAGAAACCTCATCATTTGATTATTATCTAGATCCACCCTCAGTAGCCTTACTAAATGAAATTCTTGGGATGAATAGAAAAAATAATATAGGTATGAGGTAATTAATAATGAAATTCAGGATGTACCAATTTTATAAGATTACATAAATGTATTTCTTGATTAATTACTTGGACACCCCCAAAGCATGAAGTTGTGTTTACCATTTATTTAATCCCTAATGTAAGACCAATATCAATGACTCCTTATAAACTGTCCATTGTGTAATTAGTGGAGTTGAAGAAAAAACTATAACAGTTGATTAATAATATATTTATTCACCCTAGTGTTTCTTCATTGTGAGCACATATTCCATTTGTTAAGAACTAATATGGATTCTTGAGGTTGTTAATTGATTATTTATTAATCAATTCAATTAAAATAAATAACAAGTACTATCATATATTCATTGATGATTTATTTGATCAAATTCAAGGAGATTTATTTTTTTGAAGATTTAATTTCATTTTGGGTGTCATTGGTTGTTAGTAAATAATAAACATATTCTGAAGAATGAGTTTCCAATGATGAATAGAAATTACACGTTTATAGTAATTCCATATGGATTGAAAAATTCAGCCTCTATTTTCATTGATATAATAAATAGTATATTAAAGGAATATCTTAATTTTTTTTGTTATATTAATTTCTGATATTATCATTTTTTTTAAAATCCATAAAGACTATGGGAATCACCTAAAAACAATTATTGAGACACTCGAAAGGAAAGAGTTGTATGGTAAAATTACCAAGTAGGAATTATGGGTTCAAGAATTCTTTTTTCTAGCCCATATTATATATAATAATGGAATCTCAGTTGATCTAGTAAATAAAAAAGAAACCCAATAATGGGCTAAAACAATGAAAATAATCAAGGTATGCTATTCAATGGTTTATTAGGTTACTATAGACAATTAATTCATAATTATTTCTGACTGTATAACCCATTAACTTTTCTCAAACATGAAGGGGTTATGCTTGTGTGAAAAAATGGTTTAATAACATGATTTGAATAATTGAAGAGAATATTAGAGAATATAATGATTTTGAATCTAGAATTAGGAAATGATGGGTTTGGGATATAAAGTGATTCATCTAAGAAAGGAATGGGTCATTTACTTATGCAAAATTATAATGTTTTTCTTATTTATCAATCTAGTTGAAAACTCATGAAAAAAATAATCCAGATCATGACCTTGAGTTTGAAGCCATAATGTTTTCTTTGAAGATATGTGGAAAATATATATATAGTGAAAGATGTGATATATATATTGATCACATGAGTTTGAAAAACATATTCACACAAAAAAAACTCAACAGGAAGAAAAAATGATAGATTGAATTACTCTAAGATTATGATTTATTAATACACTACCAGTTAGGAAAATAAAATAAGGTAGAATATGAATTAAGAAATAAATATCATGGACTTACTACCAAAATTAATATTGATAAAGATCATATATTCATGGAATTTAAAATATAGATATTTTAATAGTTATGGAATGGGAAACATCACTTCTTTTTCAAATGATTTTCAATCCATCTTTATTAGATAACATTAAAAGCTCCCAATCTGATGATAAGAATTTTCAAAAGAAAACTAAAGTAATTATTGAAAAAATATTGGTTTAAATCATGCATTTGGATGGAAATATGATAATTGGAGATATTTTATGTGTTTCATAAATACCTAAGATAAAAAAGGAAACTATTAGATGATGCTCATAGCTTAAATTTCTCTATACACCTCATTAGTACAATGATGAATAAATATCTGAAATAAATTTTTGGTAGGATAACATGAAAGGGGAAATTACTAAATTTGTGTCATGTTGTCCAGATTCTCAAAGAGTAAAGGATAAGAGATATACTCCTAGAGGGTTCATACAATCTATAACTATTCCTATGTGGAAGTTGGATGACATTACTTTGGAATTCATCCCTAGATTACTAAGGAGACACATAAAAAATGATACAATATTGGTTATTATTGATCTCCTTACAAAATCAGCCCATTTTATTACTATAATAGAATATTTACCTCTGGAACATATAGTAAGACACTATAATAATGAATTGTAAAGAATAATTGTTCGCCTCTCTAGATTGTGTATAATTGAGATCCATGTTGAATATTATTATTTTGGAAGAGTAGTTAGAAGGATTTGGATACTGAGCTTTACTGACGTTTTGTTTATCACCCTCAAACCGAAGGACAGTCTTAAAGGTCTATTGAAATAATAGAAGAAATGTTGATATCATGCTCACTTAACATTGAAGGTTGGTGGGGTCAACATTTAACTTTCATTGAATTTTTATACAATGACAGTTTTAATTTTAGTATTCAAATTGTGCCATATGAATCATTATATAGAAAGATATGTCATACTCCACCTTTATGGGATAAATTTGGTGGGAGGAAACTTATAGGACTATGACATATTGATGAGACAAAAAAATGTAAAGATTATTCGGGATCACACTAAAGTATCTTAGAAAGTAGGAAAACATGTTATTATAACAACCTAATAAATGATTTGGAATTACCAGGGGGGATCATGTCTATCTAAAAGTATCACCAAGTAATTGTGTCATAATGTTTGGTAAGAAAGGGGAAATTATCCCTTGGTGCATCAGACCATTTTTAAATTCAGGGAATAATTGGAGCTATAACATACCGAATAGAAATTCTACCATCTCTCTCCAAATTTCATGATGTGTTCCATGTATCATTATTAAAGAAGTACATTCCAAACCCAAGGAATTTACTCACCTATGAATAAATATAACTGGAGCCTGATTTTCCTTATTGTAATGATCCTATAAATATTTGTGACACAATTGATAAAGTATTTAGGGAATTGAGGACTCTATAGGTAAATGTTCTTTGAAGAAAACATAAAATGGAAGAAGCAACATGAGAACCTAGGGATACTATAATGAAGAATAAACATCAATTGTTTAGAAGGAAATATTCATGATAAATTTAAAGGATGAAATTTAAAAAGGAGGGAATAATATAACACTTAATGATTTATGGTATGTATCTTCTTAAATAATTTTAATTTACCTAAAATCTTATGTTTCATGCAACACCAAGCCTAAATGAACCGTGATATACTACAAAATATTAACATGACTGTTGGAATAGTAATGTGACAACTTTGAATACCAATGTGGACATTATAAAAATAACCTCACTTATAAAAGAATAAATAAAATTTGGTATATTCTTAGTAAAATATATGACATATTCATATCATAGACTTAGTAAATAAATATTTCGAAAATGATAAATTAAATTTTGTATTTTTTGAAACGTAAATGTTTATTTACAATTTTATAAATAATATACTAATTTAAAAGAAACTTTATTTTCAAAAAATAGTTTCATAAAATATATATTTTTTCTTATGATTATAAGATAATTTTATGAGACCTTAATTAAATTTTCAAAGTGTCGTGAAATAGGTTATAATTTTAAAATTCGTATTTTTTGAATATATGATGAATTTAATAAAGAAATTAAATTTTCCATATTTATAATATTATTTTAGAAAAATGGATTATATTTTTTAAATATACACATTGAAAAATGGTTACGGTGAATTTTCTGTATTTCTCTAAAATAATGGAATTTTTGGTGAATAGTGAAATTTAGTAATTTATAGTATTAGATAAATACATGCATTATTGAGTAATGAATGATGTATTAATATTGTAGAAACAATTAGTTAGAACTCACATGAACTACTCATTATTATTGGTTACATGAATCATCACTATTTATAGTATTCAGCTAAAATACTAAACCAATGATTAAAATAAAAAAACACTCCTCTCCCCCACTATAAATACCACCCTCACCGCCCCTTCTCCTCGCACATTATAAGGCATTGGGAATACTAAAATTATGACCAATTACTATCTAAAATATATTACCCATGTATTGGTATTATAGTTATTACAAAAAGACCAATTCATTATTCCTTAAGGTGGTTTTCAAGGAGATACAATACAAGAGGTAAAATCCTCTTTCGTTATCTTTTAACATCTCCTAATTTAATTTCTTTTCTTATCCAATCCTTAAATCCTCTATCCAATCATGAATGATAACATCATTATATTATATATATACTGTAATTTTGTTATTTTAATATAATAACCATCATCAAACCCACTATCCTCTCCCTTTTATTCTAAAAATTAAATCCTCATCCGTGATGTGTCAATTTACCACAATCTGGGATGATGCATTTTCATTTTCCATTATCTCATTAAAGTATGGTGAAAAAAATAATTATTATAGTTTAATAAGATTTCAATATAAATATAATAAGTTATATATTTTAATGGAACAAATATATAAAAATTATATTAAATTAAATGTCATAAGTTGTGATGCTTATAAAAACTACCAAAATAAAACAAATCATTGACATAAACATTTTATCTAATGAATCATCATCATAACATATAACCAAATGATATGTAAGATCATAATCTCTTGGTATGTTCATTAATGAAACACAATTTTAATTATAGAGAATTATTCCCATTTTACATGAACTTTTATACTTATATAAAAGAGAATCGATCATGAAAACTCAGAAAACCACCACTCTCGAAATGACAAAATTGAATCATATAACTTATAAAAAATTCCAAAAAAAAACTAAATAAAATTATAATAAGTAATATATATTTATAAAAGGTTCTTATTTAATAAATTGATGAATATAATTTGATTTTATAGGAAATGAAGTACAAGTGTTGAACTCTTTAGTACATAAGGTAAAGGGTTTCTCATCTCAGTTTTATTTTTTGTGAGATATGTATTATTCACCACTTATTCCTTGATTTTTTGTGTGTGTATTTATTGCCTACCTTTTTATTTATTATCATCATTAATGTAATATTTTATTAAATATAGATATTTATTGTATCATGGATATTATTATTTTCTTATTCATATAACATTTTGCATACTGTGTTTTTTTATTATTCTTTTAATTGGGATAATATTCATGAAATTTTTTTCTCTACTCAATATAGATAACATGAAAATGAATATTGTTTTGAATTAAATATATGTATGAAAAGTTTTTTGGACTTGGAGTGACAGGTGGGTCTGAACATTATATATCCCCGCGATGCATCAATGAGTCTCATAAGAGAAAATGTTTGGTGACAAATTCTTCATATTTTTTCCTAGAAGAATCAGATGTGTTTTTTCTTAAGAAAATAAATTTTATTGGAAAAGGACTTGATTGTAGTGGTTCAGGTTCCAAATACATATTTTCCAATAATTAATCTTTTCTTCATTTAGTATTCAGTTATTACTTTCCATCATATTTTCACTATGACAAAATCTGGGGTTTCTTTTTCATTCTTTATTTATTGATGGGACATGTTTTATGTTATTTACATTGTCATAATGATTATTAATTATCTAATTTGATTCACTTATTTTTTATTCATGTAAAACTTATTGAGCATTATAGCTCATCCTATAGTGTTTTCTTTCCCCTGGTTATGAAGATGGTATCTTTGAAAAAGTGTCAAGGATGATGTTTATTTTCCTTTTTCATGTTCTATATTTAATTTCTAATGTAATAAGGGAACTATGTATATATCTAGTTATTAAAGACTACTAAACTGATCGATTCATGGTGATGTTATCTCTTCTATAAATACCATTTTATTAAAACAAACACAAACATTGGGCTACTGGGGTGAGGGTTGTTATAATGAAACCCTAAAACACTATTTTATTATAAAGAAAACATGTTATGATACAAGATACCTAAAAATTAATCATTTTTCCTGTTACATTCATGAAATTATCATAATTTATCTTTACATCATATTATCACATAGATACATCACGGAATGATGCTCAATAATCCATTATCCGATATTTCTAAACTGTATGCCTTCACTTATGTGTTTTGTAGTTCCCATAGTAATTTCTTATCATTACTTCCTACACGTCTTCATTAGTGCATTTGGATTCTCTTTAAGGGTATGAAATAATGAAGAATTTTATTAGCAAAAACCCCTCACTAGAGAATATTTACATACATTTACTATAGATATTTATGTTATAAGTGTTTTTACTATCAGAAATTATTTAAAAAGTATTACTAAAATTTTAGTTTTATAGTAAAAATTTCTCATAAAAACATTTCAAGTCATTTAGGGATGTATATATACAATATTTAAATTATAATATGGAATATTAAATAATGAACAAATATTTATTAATTTTTAAGTGTTAATGTGTAATGGGTTTTTAAGAGTAATAATAATAAAATATAATTAAATTTTTTGGTGTACACTTTTTGTTACGTTGTGATATTATCAATAGTATATTGAAGGTTTTTTTGTTTCATTTTTATGATAAATTGTCAAAAATTTATGAGGTAAAATTTTATATGATGTTGGAAGGGAAAGACATGGTTTTTGTTTCAATTTTTTTTGTTTGAATAACGTTCATCATTGTAGTTTCCATTTTTAGAGTCTTATGAGTCTTTAGAAAAATTAATGTACAAAATGATGTTTGATTATTATATATTTTAAGACATCATAGATGGGTATGAGGATTAAGGATTAATAAAATTGATGACAATTTATATAAGCAATCAACAATGTACGTGCACGAATGATATTTTTGTAAAATAATTTTTCAATAATAATTTATTTATATTCCTCTGATCATATTTTCTATTTTTTCATAACAAGAATAAATAAAAAAAGGGATAAAAACCCCAAAATAATAATTTATTTTTAGAAAAAATACCACTAAAACATTTTCCATATACAATTATTTAACTATAAATACATATAGAGACTATGTGATTATTAATTTAATCACTAATTATTGTTTGTAGATTATTTACTTCACCTGTATCTTTGGAGAAGAATAATGTGTGATTAAATTTAAAAGAACACTGATAATTTTATTTCAGTGACCAAATTACGTGAGCATTATATTATAGTGAAAGAGCTGCAGGTATGTTCTTCTTAAAATAATAAAGAGTTGTTTAGGAATGGAATGTGATTCATGAAATGGTGTTATTTGATCCATTATACATAATTTAAGGATCTTAACTTCATTAAGTCCACTAATCCATCTATCCCATTGTTTACAGGAGATATAACTTTAAAAATTTTCATCTCCATCCTTAACCCTCACTGAAACTCTCATAAATCAAGTAAAAAGAGTTTAAATAACTTCTCTCGTGGGAAATATATTTATTCATATCATGAAAAATATTAAAAAATTACCATGAGAATATTAATTAAATTATCTAACGTATTATCTCATAATCACTCGAGAAAACAGTTGAGTGAAGTAAAATATATCATCCAAAATATAAGATGTTTGTATTTACAAGTATCTTATATTATTTAAATAAAATATTCTCTATTAAATATAAATATATCAGAATTTTATTTAGAATTATATTTATATTATTCAAATATATTATATTTAAATCAATATGAATATGATATTTGATTTTAATACTATCATCTCATATTATATTAAAAATACAATGTTCACATATATTTGTTTTGTATTGAATATTTAAACTAATATAAATATATTATGTCAAAAGGGTTAAGTCAAAATCACATTAATTATTTTTCATGAGTAATAATATTATCCACTAATTTGTAATTATTTAAAATCCTATATTTAACTAATATCTATATTTTCCATTTAATATTTTATAGGTATGCCATATTTAAATTATGTTCATTAAACATCAAATGTTTAATAATACATTTAATTTCTAATTAAATTTAGTTGTTCACAATGATGAAGCACTAAAATTCATTATTTTTATTTTAAGAATTAATTGATAATATGCTTGTCGATCTAGCCATGATTCTGGTAATAAAAAGGTCACCACACAATACATACTCACCCCTGACATTCTCCGCCAATCATCAACCTCACACCAATAAGACTAGTCACCCTAGATCAAGTTCACTCCTAGAAAAAATGTACTACTAAGGTACTTATTAAATGATTGAGTGAGTGATCCATGTTTGTTCCACTGAGTTAAACCTAGTCTTACCACTCAACATAATCTCAATTTCCCACATCAACTAAATGGTTAATTAAACATAGTGATTATGACTCATGGAGGAGATGCATGTGGTAGGATCAACTATATCCCACAATTTTTTAAATGGTAATAATTATAATTACCTGAATACCCCTAGGATTATAGCTAAAAACATTTTATATTCCCTCTCATACATTATATTTTTTCAAAAAAATATTTTATATAACATATTAATATCAAATTGTGTCAAAATTTCAATTTGTTACCACCATTTTGATAATCACATCGATAAAAATAATTCTGTATAACACCCCAATATTTTATGGTTTGTTTCCTCATAAATAAATTAAATTAATTAGATATCTTATAATTCATGCGAAATTTAGTCTCTAAAAAACAAGATAGAGTTATTTATAAGATATAGTTATAACCTAGCTGTTATACATAATATTGTGGCTTCTATCTTTTGAATTTTGAAAAACAGACATAAATGATTGCGTTCAGTAAGATATTTAGAGTTTTATTGGATGAACATAATTTTTAGTGAATAGTAAGTTACCATTATTAATTGTGATGATACCCTTATTAATAGTAATGATACCCTAAGGAATATTTACCTAACCCATGAAAATATAAATAGTATTTTGGAACCTTATAAATGAAAATATATATTTTAAAAATTAATAAATATGTGTTGGTATTTTTGTAAATAATAAAAATTTAATTACAATTTTATAATTAATAAAATGATTTAAAATATAATTAATTTTTAAAAAATGTATTCATAAATATACAACCTATCGTATTTTTATTTTAAGATAATTTAATGAGACATTAGTTAATTTTTCAAGGTGTTATCAAATCAGTTATAATTTATAATTTTTTAATTTTTGAGTAAATAATGATTTTAATTAAAAATTAAATCTATCATATTTAGAAAATTATTTTCATAAAATAGATTTAATTTTTTAATTAAAAAAATTAAAAAATTATAAGGGTGATGTTTTTATATTTTTCATAGATACTTGAATTTTAAGTGAATAGTAAAATATGGTAATTTACGGTATAAAAACAATATAAGGTAAATAGAATATTCATTGCATCATGGATGAGGTAATGAAATTTTATTTATTTATAAATGATCTAATTAATATATTTATTAAAAATGATCAATAATATTTATTTCCTTGGAAAAAATAATAGAATAATGAATAAAATATTGAGAAATCATGCCTCTCCTCCACTATAAAAACCACCCCTCACCCCTCACCCCGACTTCTCCTCGCTCCTCTAAGCCTTGAGCCTATAAATGTTATTCCAAAATCTTATTCCCTAGTCTCTACAAACTTACAGGAGCTCTTGGTCTTTCCAAAATACCAAAATCAATCCCCTTAAATGGATTCTCAAGGGGGTATCCAAGAGGTAAAATTTGTTTCCTTTCCTTTTTATTTTCATTTCATGTTCCTTGTTTATTTATTATTCTCTCCTAACATCATATATCTTAAGTATAATGAAAACTCAATTATCATCTATATTTTGGAATTATATCATGTTAATGTAATTTACATAATCAATTACCATACTCTCTCTTTTATTATAAAAATAAAATCATCGTCTGGGAGGTGCTGATTTGCAACCTTCTGGCATGACGATCTTTAGTAATTCTATTTAACCATAATGTATTTTAATGAAATAATTTTAATTTTATAATGTTATTATAAAATATTTAATATATCTTATATAAGGTTATATAACCATTTTACAAAAGAATATATATTATAATGGATAAACACCTGTTCATTGTGATAAAAAACAAATAAAATTAAGCTAAACAATTATCATTACCATGTTATCTAATGATTAATCCTCATACCATATAAAAAATGATATGTATAACCATTTAAACTTTTTTATGGTCATTAATAAAATTTAATTTTAATTCTAGAGAATTAAACACATTTTACATGAACTCTATTACTTATAATCAAGAGAACCAATCATGAAATCAAGCAAACGAACACTCCAGAATGATTCAGTTAAATCTTATAACTAATAAACAAGGATGAATGAAAATAATAAAACTATAATTATTTAAATAAATATATATGATGTTATTAAATAATTCATTGATGTATTTAATTTCATTATCCAAGATATTAATATCAAGTGAAGAACACATTCGGGAATAAGGTAAGGGGTTTCTCATCTCACTTTTATTTCTTTGAGATTTCCACTATTTTCCACTTATTTCATGTATTTGATGTATATATACTACCATTAGATATATAATATCACTATTTTTTTTATATTTATTATTTTAAATTATTCATTTTATGATTATTAATTTTGGGTCATACGGTTCGATTGACTACAATGTGGTAAGGGACCTTTTCTCGATTTCGACTTCATTGAGACTTTCATGGTATTGTGAACCTAATCATTTTTATTTTGTGTATCTAATTCCACTTTGGGATCATTTTACATTTGAAATTATAATATTATTAAATTTCAATATTATTGTATCATGGATATGATTATTATCTTAGCCGTATACAATTTTACATAAGGTGTTTATTATGAATTATATTTTTACTGGGAAAATATTGATGAATCCATATAATCTAATAAATATGGGTATTAAAAATAAATATTTTTATTGTATAAATAGTTATTTGAACTTTAACTAATATAGGGATCCTATTATAGCACCTTGATTCATCGAAAGATCTCATGAGACAAAACTATTGGTGATAAACCCTTAATGTTTATTTCTAAAATATAATCAGACAAGTTTCTACATGAAGACTAAACCATCTATATGGTATGAAGGTTCATATGATAGATATCAGGACATCCAAATAATAAGAATTATTTTTATTCATTATCCATTTAATACTTTTCATAAGTTTTTTACTATGACAAAATCAATGGATTCACTTTCATTGTCAATTTATTGATGGTGTGAGTATTTCAATTATTCACCATTCCATATTGATTATGTATTATTGATTATGATTCAATTATTATTGTTTCATTACTCTATTATATGTAATCCTTACTGATCATTTGATATCATCCCTTTCAATTATTTTACTTCCCCAGGTTATGAAGCAAAGATCATTTATTGAGTATTCAAGGATGTAGTTTATTATCTTATGATATGTATTATATTTTTTTCATTTCCCAATGTAATATGGGTTTAATGTTTTTATCTAGTTTCCTCAAGACTACAAATCGGATTGTTCCTTTAGGATATGATTTCTTATACTCAATCCAATGTAATAAAATAATTCATAGACTCTGGGATTCTAGGTTCGAGTTGTTATTGTTGGTATTAGAAGAAGTAAAGTATAAACCTTGGGAACTAGATTTAAAAAATATATATTGGGGAGAACAACCCTTTGATAAAAATTGAGGATAATTATACTAGAACATAATTGAATTTTGGTACGGTAGAGATTGTGTGGGTATTCATAGCAATAAATCCCTATCTGGATACTATAAGTGGATGTTATTCTGGCACAGATGTACCTTGGAGTAACAAATCCAACAAGGTGTTTCAAGCCAGAGTCGGGGTAACCTGGTACCCAAAAAATTTATTTAATGCACACCTAGTTCAACACTCCCAGGGGATATTCTTCGGATAATTCTCATTTTCTTTACAAACCATTATGAAGGGTTTGAAATAAATATGTCCTAAAAGAAACCATGTTTATTATTATAAAATTATCTATGAATAAAGATTCAAATTATGGTAAGGTGTTTTTATAATTAGAAGTTATGCATTATTATTTATAACAAATTTAGTGTATTTTATTATTTTTTGATAAATCCTATTGGAATAAAGTGAATTAATACCCACTTATAATGTTGGGATTTACTCCCTGATCAAGTCAACATAGTTAGTTTTTAAGGTGATAAAATCATGACTATATTTTGAAAACAAACTCATATTGTAAAAAAATAACCATAATACACCTATTATGGATAATTTCATGTGAATAAAGCCCCCCATATTTTAGTGGGACTTGTAATCTAGTGGTATCTATGTAGTGGATCAGGTCCCTTTAAAAGATATTTAAGTCATTACGATGAATTGAAAATGAAAAGGTGATATTGGAAGTATATTTTCTCAAGGGTGACGTGGATCAATGGTGGTCCTTGATCTAGAATAAAAAGGTTGAAGGAAAAATGAAACATATGAAATGGAGAAAATTTAAGGAAATATTCTTTGAAAAATATGTCTCTCATGACCAACAAACTAAAATGAAGAGAAAATTCATTAACGTAATGAAAATTGAAGAATAGGATTTTTTGGATTATGAGAATACCTTTATAAGACTAGTCAGTTATTCCATAGATTAAATATGTGATTTGTAATATAATATGATAATTTCATTGAAGGTCTTAAGACATGTATTCAAAGGGTAGTGGCTTTACAAACAATTTCATCATATGATGAAATAGTATTAAGTACCATTAAAATAGAGAAGGAATTATCTAGATCGTATTTGTTCAATGGAAATCAAGATCATAATAGGTATTATAATAAAAATAGAAAGGTTTAATCATAAAATAATAAGAACGAAATGAATCAATTTCCATTATATGAAAATCGTGGGAAGAATCATCCAAGTAAATGCTTGGAATGCATGTGATTTTGTTATAAGTGTGGATAAAAGGATCATTAGGATAGTGAATGCAATAGAAAGAAACAAATATAGTATGTTAAATGACTCAACTAAAATGAAATGGGGAATTATTCAAATAAATTTCCCAATCATCTAGGGAACCTACAATAGAAGAGGCCAAGGGGAGATGGTTAAGCTTATGTGATCACAACTGTGGAGGTTGAAGTTCCTATTGATGTGGTGGCATGTTATTTAATCATTTCCCCAAATTTATCTAATGATTTATTTGATCATGTATCATAAAATTCCGTTATATATTCCTATTTTTCCAATAAAATTTGGCATTTCCAATTTGGTGTAACAAAGGAGTTGTCAGTCATAACTCTGAAGGGAAGGATTAATGAAGAAAAGATGTGTTGGTCAGTCCCCTTTATGACACATAAACATTTTTCAATTTCAGACCATATCATCATACTATTATTTACTTTGATATAATTATTGGTATGAATTGGATTTAATATTATTATGAAAAAATCTATTTCATGAAGATGGAATTTTTAATTTTTGAAAATGAAATAGAATCCCTTATATTTAGGGTAGAAACCTCACCATCAAATTCTTATCTGGATCTACCCATAGTATGACTAATAGATACGATTATTTTGGAGGAGGATACCTAAATATCTATGTGTGAGGAAAGAAATATTCAAATTGAGGATTTACCTACTGTGAAAAAAAAATTAGGTATTTCCAGAAGATTTACCTAGACATCCTCAAGAGTGAGAATTTGAGTTCTCTATTGATTTAATTCTGGGGGAAACACCTATATCCAAGACTCCCTATATAATGGCCACTATGGAATTAGTAGAGCTAAAGATAAAAATAGAGGAATTTCAAAGAAGGTATTTATTAAACCTATTGTTTCTCTATGGGGAGCCCTTGTTCCCTTTGTTAAGAAGAAAGACAGATCCATGAGGCGGTACATTTACCATAGAGAAATAAATTATATTAGAAGAAATAAAATGTGTCCTCTACCTCGTATTGATTCTCTATTTCATCCACTTAATAGGGCTCAATATTTTTTGTAAGATTGAACTTTGTTATGGATATCATTAGTTTCATGTGAGGAAGGAATATATTCCAAAGACATCATTCTAAACTAGGCTTGAACATTACATGCCTATAGTATGCCATTTGGGATGACTAATGAACCCTCTATTTTCATGGATCTAAGGAACATATTTTCCATGGAATATCGTGAATATATTTTTTATATTTATTGATTATATCTTGATATATTCCAAAATCTACGAGGACTATGATAACCACTTATTAAATTATTCTGAAGACCCTTAGAATAAAAGAGTTATATGGGTAGTTTATTAAATGTGAATTATGTCTTCAAAAAATTTCTTTTCATGGTTGTATTCTCTCTAATGTTGGAATGTCAATCCATATTGTGAATACAAAGTCAATGAAATAATGTCCTACAACACCAGATATAATTTATTTACATGGTTTTATTAGCCCATCAGGTTACTATCGGTGTTTTTCATAGAATTTCTCTGGATTGGATAACCCACTAACCAAGATCAAAAGTAAAGGGGTTAGGTTCGTATGGAAACTAGAATGTACATAATGATTTGATGAATTGGAAATATAATTTTTCAATGCTAAAATTATGATTGTACCATCTAGAAATTATGGGTTTGTGATATATAATGATGCATCAAAGAATGGTCTAGGTTGTGTCCTTATAAAAAATGAGAATGTAATTTATTATGCATCAAGGTAGTTAAAGTATCATGATTAAAATTATCCAACTCATGATATTGACTTAGAATTCATAATCATTGTTCTAAAAATATTTATACACTATCTCGGTGGTGAAATATGTGAGACATATAGAGATTAAAAGAGATTTAAATAAATATTTACATAGAAATAAATCAACATGAGGGAAATGAGATGGCTTGATTTACTCTAATATTATGATTATTCAATACACTACCTCTCAAGAAATGTAAATAAAGTGGAATATGAATTAAGTTAAATTGATCAAGGACTTCTAACCCAGACGACGATTGAGAGAGATACTATATTTATGGATCTAGTAAAGATAGATATGGGAATTGTTATGTAAGAGGAAACATAATTAATTTTTCAAATGATTTCTAAATCATCATTATTAGATAAGTCAAAAAGATCTCAATTTTATGATAAGAATCTAGATAATAAAATAAAAGCTATTAAGGATGGATGATTGAAAGACTTTGAGTATGAAGATGGAGTTCTCGTATTTGGAAATAGGTTATGTGTTCCATCATTAAATGAACTAAAACAAGAACTATTTGATGAATCTCATAGCTCAAATTACCTGATACACCTTGGTAGTACCAAGATGTACATAGATATGAAAGAACATTTTTGGTTGGATAACATGAAGTTGGAAATTGTTAACTACGTGTCAAGGTGTCTATTTCTCCAATAATAGAAGGCTAAGAGACAACATCCTAGAGGATTCATGAAACCCTTACATATTTCTATGATCATGTGGGATGAAATTATGATGGTTAATTTACTAATAATACAATGGAATCCTTGGAGGAAAGATGAAATATGAGTAATTATTGATCGTTTTGAAAATAATCACATTTTCTTATTATAAGAGAAAATTTACCACTTGATCATCTCAAAAGACGCTATATTAATGAAGTTGTAAGACTTTATGGTGAACCTATATCAATTGTGTCTAGTTGAGATCCCTGATTTACAGAAAAATTCTAGAAGAGTCTTTAGATGTCTTTGGATACCGAGCTTCATATGAGTACTTCTTATCACCGCCAAACCAACTGTCATTCGGAAAATACTATTCAAACATTGAATGAAATGTTGAGATCATGCTCACTATACTTTTAGGGTATGTGTGATTAGTACTTACCATTGATGGAAATTCACAAAAATAATAGTTTCCATTCTAGAATTCAAATGGAACCCTGTAAAGCATTATATGGAAAGAGGATTGGAACTCCAACCTGATGGGATGAAGTTGGTGATAGGAAACTTATAGGGATAGAACTTATTGAAGAGAAAACAAAAAAGGTAATGAAAATTCAGGTCCATATTAAACTCTCCCAAAATTGACAAAAGAGTTATGATGACAACAATAGAATGTGTTTGAAATTTCAAGTGGGAGATCATGTCATTTTAAAAGTATCTCCATGGAAGGGTGTCTTAAGATTCTGTAAAAAAGAAAAATTGAACCCCCTATACGTGGGATTATTTGGACTTACTGAAATAATTGGAGTTGTATCTGACCATTTATTGAAGATTCCATGTCTCTCCAAAGTTCATGATCTATTAAAAGTGTCATTATTAAATAAATACATTCCATAACCAACACATGCAATCAACTATGAAGAAATTGAATAGGAACTAGGTTTTTCATAATGTGAAGAGCCTATATAGATTCTTGACACAAGAGAGAGATTATTGATAATCAGATGACTTGATATGTAAAGGTTCATTAGAGAAACCATAAAATAGAGGAAGAAAAATGGGAAATAGAGGATTCTATGATTAAGAACCACCGATATCTTTTTGTATTACGATATAAAAAATCGAGGATGAAATTTTTGAAGTTGAGAAGAATATAACACCCAATATTTTTTTGGTATGTTTATTCATAAATAATTTTAATTAATTAGAGAACATATAATGCATGTAACAATGAGTCTCAAAGAAATAAATTTTCAATTCTTATGAGATATTTATAACCTAAAGGTTAAACATAATTTTGTTGCTTTAATGTTTTGAATTTTGAAAAACAGACATACACGGTTGCATTCAGTAAGATATTTAGACTCTGATAAAATCAATTTAATTTTTTGTGAATAAAACATACCCTTATGATTCTTAATTCTACAATTATGAATAGTAATGTGACCCTTATTAATAGTAACCTCACCCATGAAAGTATAAATAAACTTTAGGCACCCTATAAATTAAGGTGAACATTTTAAAACATAATAATTAAGTATAGGTATTTTTGGGAATAATAAAAATTTAAGTACAATTTTATAATTACTAAGATTATTTAAAAGATAATTAAATTTCATAAAATGTATTTATAAATAAATATTTTTTTTTCATTGATTTTAGGACAATTTAATGAGACCTTAGTTAATTTTTCTCTGTGTTACAAAATCAGGTATAATTTTATAATATGTATTTTTTAGTAAATAATGATTTCAATTAAATATTATATTTATCACATTTAGAAAATTATTTTCATAAAATGGAGTTAATTTCTTAATTATTCATTTTGAAAAAAATATTATGGTGAATTTTTGGGATTTATCTAAGATACATTATTTTTTGGTGAATAAAAATATACATTAATTTACGATATAAATATATTACATGTTAAATACACTATTACATGAATCATAGATGATGTAGAAATAATTTAGTGAGAACAGACATGATCTAATTACTTTATTTAACCACAATAATCAATAATATTTCTTATATTGAGAAAAATAATAAAATATTGAATAAAATATTGAAAAATCACCCATCTCCTCCAATATCAAAACCAACCCTCACTCCCTTTTCTACTCAATCCTATAAGACCTGTGCTTTTCAATGTTATACCCAAATAATCTTCCCTAGTCTCTCCCCTCATCCATGATCTCCTAGTCTTTCCAAAATACCAAAATAAATCCCCTTGAGTACATTCTCATGGAGGTGTATCGAAGAGGGAAAATCCTCTTCCTTTTCCCATTATTTTCTTTTCATGTCCCTTCTAAATTTATTATTATATCCTATAATACACAATAAAAATGATCATGTCAACTCCCATATGATCCATATACTATAAATATATCCTTTTTATGTAAGATACATCAACAATAAACTTACTCTCTCTCTCTCTTTTATTTTTAAAACGAAATCATCATCAGGGAGGTGCTCATTTACAACCTTATTGGATGACAAACTTCCATTCTTCAATTTCTCCTTCAAGTTAGGTTATGATAAAAAATATGTGATTAAAATATATTATAAAATATTTATTATATCTTATATAATCTTATTTATCCATTTTATATACATGATATTAAATATTCGCTCAAAATGAGTTCATTGTGAAAAAAACTGCTAAAATTAAGCTAAACAATTATAATTAACATGTTATCTAATGATTCATACACATACAATATAAAAACTGATTTGTATAAACATTTACACTTATTTATTCTGATTAATAAAATTTAATTTAAATTCTATTAAATTATACACATTTCAACATGAACTCAATTACTTATAATCAAGACAACAGATCATGAAATGATGTAAACAAACACTCTGGAATGATGTAATTCAACCTTATCACTTATAAAGAAGGCCATAAATGAACATAATAAGACTATAAAGAATTAGATAAATGTATGAAAGGTTCTTAAATAATTAATAAGTGGATTTAATTATATTATCTAGGATATTAAGATTATGTGATGAACACATTCAAACATAAGGTAAGGGGTTTCACATCTCACTTTTATTCCTATGAGATTTCCATTGTTCACCACTTATTTATTATATGTGGTGTATGTATACATACATTTGATATATAATATCATGATTCTATTTATATTCATTTTGTTAAATAATTCATTTGATTATTATTAATTTATGGTCCTATGATTCGGTTGATTACAATGTGGTAAAAGACTTTTTATTGATTTCTATTTCATTAAGACATACCTGGTGTGGTGCACCTAATCATTCATATGTGGTTTATATACTACCCATTTGGGATCATTTTTCATTTGAAATTATATTTATATTAAATATCTATATTCTTGTATAATGGATATGAATATTGTTATAGCCATGTACCCTTTTAAATATGGTGTTTATTTTGAATGATATTTTAACTGGGGAAATAATGATGAATCCATATACACTAATCAATAAAAATAGTTAAGTGGAATATTTTTCTCATATAAATAATCCTTTTGACATGAAATGACATTCGAGGCCTGCTATAGCCACTCGATGCATTGACAGGTCTCATGAGACAATACAGTTGGTGAAAAACCCTTTGAGTTTGTTTCCAAAACATAATCAGATGGGTTTGTACCAGTATACATAAACTATCTCGACTATGTGATAGTTCATGTTCTAGATACATGACATCTAAATAATAGTCATTATTTATATTTGTTTTTCAATTATTAATTTCTAAGAGGTTTTCAGTATAAAAAATTGAAGGGATGCACTTTCATTCTCAGTTTATTGATGGTATGTGTTTTTCAATTATTAATCATTTCATATTGATTATTTATAGTTAATTATGATTTAAATATTATTGTTTCATGATTCAACACTATGTAAAACTTACTGAGCATTTGATCTCACCCCTTTCATTTCTTTTTCTTCCCCATGTTATGAAGAAGGGATCATTTATTTATTTTTCTAGGTTGTAGTTTATTAGCTTCTTTTATGTATTATATTTGGTTTTATTTTACCAATGTAAAATGTGTTCTATGTATGTATATAGTTTCTTCAAGACTACTAAATAGATCAGTCCTTCACAATATGATTCCTTGTAATCATTCCAGCAAAGTAAAACAAATCATCGTTTCCAGGCTTCTAGGGTCAGGCATTACGTTATGGACCCATACATGACATATTATTTTGAATTTTTTTCATATTACAGAGGATATTGGTAATATAAATCTCTTATCAATGATTTATCCTTCGAATATACCATCATATAATTTTCTTATAAATCTACCATATCACTTTAATATATTAAAAAACATTCATTTATGTATATACATGTATTTATATGTAAAAATGAATGTATGTATATATAGGTATTTATATATAATAAAAGATAGAAACATGTATGTACATGTATTAAAATAAAGTGAATATTTTTTGTAGTTGTATATGCCTTTGTATATTCATATGTCTGTATGAATGCAGGTATTTATATCTATAAAAAATTACATTAATTATAATTTTGTATAATATCAATAATATATATTTATGTACTTATATTAATATACAATAAATATGTATATATGTATGTAGTCAGACCCAATTATATGTATTGAACTATGCATGTATATAGCAATATTAATATGAATATATAGATGTATGTAGGTTTATATATATAAATGTATTAATATGTATATATATATATGTATGTATGTATGTAAGCATATGTATATATATATATATATTAGGTTTTATATATGTGTACGATCAATAATTATTATAGGTATATACAAATACATGTATTTGTAATTACATTTTAATACATGTACATACATGCATCTAATATTTTTATAGGTCCACACATACACATTGATATAAACCTGAAACTATATGTATGTACATTCATGCACTCATACAGATATAAAAGTATATATAAATATATTTATTTACAAATATATAAATATACATATAAAAAATTATGTACAATTATAAGTATAAATATCGATTCATACGTACACATACATAAGAATACATACAAATATATACATTATTGTGTGAATTTTATTATATAAAATATACAAAATTGTTAATATATATAATGAATACATATATAAAAACATACATATACACACTATCATGCATAAAAATAAATATGATTATATACATACATGAATGCATGCATATATATTAATGTAATTATTTAAAAATATATATAAGTATATGCATAATATTATATACACTAATATGTGCATATATATATATATGTGTGTAGACAAACACATACACAAAAACATACATACATATATATATAAGTACTAACATATATTCATGCATATATATCAATATAATTATTTATAAATGTAATATATAATCAAAATAATGTAAAAAAGTAAATATATACAATTATAATTATATACAAACATACATTGTACATTAAAAAATATCCTAGTGAAGATCTTTCCTACAAATCTACCATATTAAATTAATATATATAAATATAGTCATGTATGTATAAACTTATATTTATATGTATTTATGACTACATGTATATATATGTATGTATATTTAATAATATTTAGATGTATGTATGCACTTTTCTTGAAATATACATAAAAATTTTTATAGTTTTATATTCTTATATATAAATGTTTGTACATGTGATGCATGTACATATATCTCCAAATAATTAAATTATTTATATTTTCATATAAATGTAATAATATAAATTTATGTCATCATATTAATATAAATTTTTATATGTATGTACGTATGCACTTATAATTATAGATATGTATCAAACTATGTTTATATATGGAAATGTTAATTTGTATGTATATATGTATGTATATATTTATGGATGTGTTAGTATATAAACATATTATTATGTATATAGGTATGTGTGTGTATTCATTGGTTTTATATATGTTTTTGATCAATAATTTTTATAGTTATATTCAAATATGATTATTTATAAGGATATTTTAATACATGTACATACATGCATCTAAATATTATTACATGTAAATACATACACATAGATATAAACATGAATACATATAAATATATCAATGTAATTATTTACTATTATACAAAAGTATATAATAATATTAAGAGTATATTTTAAATTGTATTTTTTTCATATAATACATATAACACTTAATTTGTAAATATATTTATAATATATATTTACATTATATGTACACAGTTATGTAAGAACGCAATATATATATATATATGGATTTATATATATGTGTATACATGATCATTGATTTTTAGACACATTTATTAATATGTTCATATAAAAAAATAAATTAATACAAAAAATATTATACAGATACAATACATTTTATATTTTATATAATAAAATTTATGTTGTATGTATAATTATATATATTTTTATGTATATATACATATTTTTATATGATATATGTATGTACATGTATGTATATCTCTATTTATATATGCTTGTAAATAATAATATCTATTAATAATTTTATATTTTCATGTTATAGGATTCTACACAAATATAGTTTCATGCACTAATAGATATATATATTTTTAAATAATTATAAAAATATTTTTGTATGTAAAACATATATATATATATATACTTGAATATATTTATATATATGTCTATACTTGAACATATATATATATATACACACACATACACACAAATGTATAGTGATTAATTTTATAAAAAAAAATTCTCTATATATTTTTTAATGTATTTTTTTTGTATAAAAAATAATCATTAGATTTTTTAGAAAAATATATTGTACATTTATACTAAATATCCATATTTTTTATGAAAAATAAAAAATAAAAATTTGCATAATATATGGTCTAGAATTATTTGTATCAGTATAATAATCACATTAATGGTGATAGATTCAAATTCTAATTCCAATTGAAATGAATATATTTGATCAAAGATCATCGGTGAAACAAATTGAACGTATTAGAGAGAAATGAATTTGGATTAAATAGTGTTGAGTGTGGTTATGCAGATAATTTAATTTTTTATCACATAAAATAAATATAAACCAAGAGTGAACAAAACTGAATAAAATTCATGGTATGAATATTGTTCTTCTCATAATTTCAAGAAGGGGTAGGTGATTTTTTTTTATTTAAGGGGAAGTATTAGATTAGAATTAATTGTTACCTCCTTTGTCTTATTTTTTTAGGACTAGTTTCATTCTTCATTTATTCTAATTCCATTTTATGAAATAATATTCTCCTATGTTTTCATCTTCTTCTTTGTGTCATGTGTGTGATCACTTACACCATTACAATAGAGAGCTACAACCCTTTTTGTGTAGATCAAAGGGGGATAACTCAATGTCTCCCATGAGTTCTTGATATCAATTTCATTATTAGTGAAATTTATTCTTCATTTTGAGATTGTAAATTGGATGATTAATAATAAAGGGATTATTGTTTGTTTGCTCTTATTTTTTAATCCAACATTTTTTTCCTTCCACTTTAATTATTTGATAGGCAATATAATTTACATATCCTTTTTTGTGTTTTTATAGGGGAATAAATTCAAGGATTAGTGATTCCCACGTGTGGATCATGTGAGTTGAAACTAAAATATCCACTGAGTTACTTCACATTTTTTGAAGTTTCTCTTACATCTCACATACAAAAAATAGGTCAATTCATCACAAATTTTGATGTTAAATTTCATGATAGTGTAATCCATTCATAATGATTCATTACTACCAATTATATATATAATATAATTAAAAAATTCGATGTATAATAATGATATAGAACACCAAGAATTTTTCCTAAGGGTCCATTAAATATTATTCCCCATTTAACAAGTTCAGTTTTTGTTTCTTTTAAATTATATCTTCAACACTCAACCTATTACAATACTAAAACTCTTTTTCATGATTCAAATTGAGATTATAGAATCAAAATCTTCAAAAAATTGAAATGTCACAACCTAAAGAATTACCATTGATATGTGCCTCCCTGAGAGACAATCCCGGTCAACCCTTATACTACACCATGGGAATAAAAATTATTAACCAGAACTGAATAAATATTCTTATTATCATTTTCGAACTATTTTTATGGAGGGTCACTCTCTTTGAAATTTTCCTTTCACTATATTTATATCAGCTTTTTCATTACATTTTAATTCCTTCTCTTTCTCCTCGAGGAGATAAACATAGAGAGCGACCAATTCTTCTTTAACGGATTACAATATTTTAGATGAGTTAAAATGGGTGGGTGGACATATTAATAGGGTTATATATCTCCCACTAGTTCAATATAAGAATTACCACCATATTTTCCCTTAGAAGCTCAAATAACGTGAAACAATTCTATATAAACCATGAAAGTAGTATGCAAATTGAATTGAACCATCCCCAATGAAAGTGGAAGTAAAATCCAATTTTATTTTTCTACTGAACTAAAAATTAATGGACTAAAAAGATAAAATAAAAAGAGAAAAAAGACAAACTAGTGATGTAACAAGCAAAAATATACGAGTTGAATAATAAAATAACATAATTAATTTATCTCTTCTAGAAATTTTCATGAAAAATGTTAGAGTAATTGAAAGTGAAAGAAGAATAAGAACTACAAACCATTATCATTGAGGTGGTCGGGGAGAATATAAAATAACACTCCCATCCCACCCCCATGAGTGAATTCCAAAAATCATTTCATATAGAAAAGAGGATTCCCATTAACACTTTGGAGTGAGATAAATTTGATATAAATTCATTTTATTTTAATCATGTACAAACTGAAATATCTAATTATCTTTCATGATTTAGATTTTAGTATTAAACCCCAATTTTTCATGATATTGATGTTGAAGATGAGAAAAATGAATTGGAGGACATTTTTTTTGAATAATAATTGGAATGGCCACTACTTATCACTAAAAATGTAATTATAGAGGATTTTCTAGAGGTGAATGAATAAAAATATTATTCAAAATAAGTAAATAATTCTTTTATACATTTATTCTATTCAAATTTTATTTAATTACACTTGAAATATATTTTTTCTATGCGGTTATGGGATATTCATCCAAAACCCTACATTGATTGGGTGTGGAATTTGATGATAATGCCACATAATATGAGGAGGAAGAAGGTGATGAAAATATAGTAGAAACTGAGTGGGCCTTTGAGACACAAGATAATGATAAAATTGAGATAGATCTAAATGATGAACAAATTTCTCATGAAAAAACATATGAAAAGACACCCATAGGATAAAAATTATTATACATAGTGGGATGCACATGCGTGTGGAAAAAATAATAGAAGACCCCTTCATTCATCCTTCAACTCTTAATTTATCTTGAGTTTTATAATGGAAATGTGGTTGAGTCATACAACAATGCACAAGGGGGCTTCATCCTCAATAAGGATATTTTTTGGAGTTGTGGTAGGGATATGTTATGGTGGGTTCTATCAAAGAATCATAAACCACAATTAGATTAGGGATAATCCATAGGTTATCCAAATTTGTATAGTAAATATATAATACCTCTTGGTAGTTTTTTCCTATGATTTCACTTCCCATATTGAATAATTATAATCCAAAAATGTTTGAATCACACCTTCCCACATCTTCCCACAAAGGAAACTTGTGGAAGGGTTAACTCCTTCCCTGTCACTTGTTTTTCAATATTATCCTATTCAAAATATTCTGGAAAATTACATGATATCTTTTGAGAGAAAGTAATTAAATAGTTTAAATTGAGTGTGGAGAAAGATGTAAAATCTCGATGCCTTGTTTTCTGACCTTTCTTGTACTTTACTCTTATTTTTTAGAGTGTTTTTCTACTAATTTTTTTCCCTATTGTGAATAATGTAAAAATATTTCCCTAATATTTATGAATATGGTATATAATTTTTTTGAATTTAATTGAAATATATCAATCAATTCTGAACTTATATTTATTAATGGGGTTTTTTATTTTATTATTAAAGCTTAAAGAGATAAAATTACTACTTATGTGTGTTTCTTTCTTTCGGGGCTATGATTTTTAATTATTTCCTAGATATTTTACTTGAAATTGAAATCCAAATCCAAAGGTGAGTAAATAATGATTAAACCATGATCTTAAGATATATTCTAAGCCTACCTTGACATCATACATCCTAATAAACTCACATTCTCAAGACGAATATGAAATTTTTATGAGAACTATAGATTATATTAATAATCATTTAATTATTTATATTTTAGGATATGTTTTCATTAATAATTTTGAAATTAAATTGGCTAGCCCAAATCTATCCTTTGGTATATACTATACATCAACCATCAATTGGTCCATAGTTTACTATGAATAACCTTCTAGGTTCAATCCACATTTCATGCTAATTAATTCTTTATCCAATATTTATCTAAGATGAATTTTCATGATTATATATAGAATAAGGGTGGGGAAAGGGGATTCCATGTGTATTTCATTATAAATAATTACATGATATGAGGAATATGAGTGGTTTGTGTAATTATTTTGGGACATCTGAAATAGTGATAAGGGAATGAATCATTATCATCCAATAAAAACTAATTTATACCATACTAATATTCAAAAAATGTGTTGTATATAAAATGATGAAAAAAGAGAATTATTTTTGTTAGAAAGAAATCACATACCTCACAATGAGTTAGGGTGCTTAATTTATAGATAATAAAAATGAGTACAAAATATTACCCACAAAGATGTCAGTTAAAAATATTAAAAACATATAGTACACTTAACACACCCCATAAATCATGGAAAAATATATTTATCATTCTCATATTGTTATAAAAAAATTGGACATGTGGTCGAGCCACCCCTTTTATGAGAACATATTCATGTTGATTAGAGGTGTGAACATATAGGAATGTGAACTTCTTCTTCTCTATGATTTCTCAAATTAAATGGAAATGAAATTAAATATTCTGGTCCTCTTTTGAGAGACTAGATTTGTGGAATTGTTGATAAAAACTTGACTATCACACCAGATATGTGCTAGTTTATTGAAGGTATACCTGATCTCATGTTGAATTTTATGTTCCTAAATAATATCTATAGTTACATATGTCATTTTATGATACTCAGACTCTATACTCAATCGAGAGACAACTGTCAGAATATTTATTCTCCATGAGATCAAATTTCATCCAACTAAAAAACAAAATATAGATATTCTATAAGAGATACATCCAACACAATCTACATTACAAAGTGGTTCTACATCAGATTATAAAAGACCTCATACGTGATCTTGTTTTTACATATCTATCAATGCGGAGAATATCCTCCCACAATTTTTTTTTAGAGATTCCATAATTGGACTCAATTCTTTAACTGCACATGAAATATCAGGTTGAGTCATCATCAAGTAGTTAGGCTTTCCAACCAGTCACCTATATCTTTCGGGTGATAAAAATGTCAAACTATCAGTATGAAGTGACCTTTCTCGAGTTTTCAGGGTTGAATCCACCGAGTCACCATGATGCATGTCAGTCTCCTGTAGTAGATCAAGAAAATAATTTCTCTAGGATAGAAAATTTGATTTGTGGCATCTGGAGAACATAATTCCCAAGAAATATCATTATTGACCAAAATATTTTGTTTGAAAATTTTGATGAAAAAAGACATGATTCAATCAATACCAGTAGAATCCCTATTTTTAATAAATATGTTTTACTCATTTTCCACCAAAAGGGTGGTTCCTATTACAGTTTAGGGATAGAAAATAGAGGAATATTTTATGCTTTGTCACATGTCAAATCAATGCTTAACAGTGAAAAAACTATTAAACCAAGAACATGAATACTTCTCGACTCTATGTATTGATCAAAAAAGGTAAAAAACCTTTGGAGGACTCTCCCTAAGAAAAAACCCAGGTGGTTTCTCTATATTAATTTCTTCATTAATAAAAACATGAAGAAAAGAATTTTTTAACATCCAACTGAAAGAGAGGATAATGGGGTGAGGTTAAAAGAGTGATGAGAAGGGGAACTGAGGCCATATTTTTTCCTAGAGATAATGTATCAAAATAATCAACTCCCTTTGTCTGTACATAATTATTAGAACAAAACGAGATCCCTAAGATGATTAATAGATCCATTATTGTTGATGCATACTATATAGATCTATTTGAAACTAACCACCTACTTATCCAAATGAAGAGGTAAAAGATCCCTAGTGTGTTTGGTGTCCAAATCATGGAGTTCTTCCTTCATATCCAATAACCATTTGGGATGATATATGGTCTCGAGAAAAGTTTTTTGTGTGGAGTGAGAAGATATCATATCTACCACTCATAAGGTAGTCGCTAATAATATCTGATAAGACTGACATAATCATGAGCCATTGTGAAGCGCAATAATAATCTCTGGTGATGGGGGGTCAAGAGTGGGTGAGTCTTTAGGCATGGTAGTAAAATCAGGTTTATGGGTGGTAGGTTTGTTTGATAGGCTAGAATATACCCAGAACACCTGGAACCTAACATCACTAAAAATACATTTTGGTGTTTTTGTATCGAGAGAATATGGAAAAAAAACTTAGGAATTAAGAATAGTAGGTGGTATTGGGAACTATAGAATAGAAATAGTCGACGATTCTACAATGGAAACATAAAAAGAGACAACATAATGATACCAATCTACAGAGAAGCATCAATAGTTATGTTGGTTATGGGGAATATCCAGGATGTATTTGAGAGCGTGCAAATCGAACTTGGTAAATGAGTGGAGAATATCCTGAACATAGTACATAGAAAAAAATGGAGAGAGTAAGAGAATGAGGTGATGTTATTGGAAATAGAAGATGGAATGGTTCCTTCCCCTAAATAATAGATAATGGATATTTGGTGATATGAAAGGTGTTTATGATAATAGAATCTCCCAAAAATAATTTCAGAACATTCTTATGAAATAAAAGTACATGAGAAACATATAATATATGATGGTTCATTCATCTGTAACACCATGTTGTTGAGGTGTAGGGAGATAAGAATTTTGATATATTATTCCATGATTATCAAGAAAATACTAGAAAGGTATATATAAATATTAATGTCCATTTTTAGAATGAAAAAATTGACGTTTAGTAGAATACTAATTTGTGATTTATGGATAATAGGATAAGGACATGGTAAAAATTTCATAACTATTCTTCAAAAATTAGACCCAAGTCATTCATGAAAAATAATAAATGAATGTAACAAAAAATTATATACTATTTTATATTGACTAATATTTTGTTCCTTGATATCTTAATAGGAAAAATGAAAAAGAATGGATGCACATGGGGTGGCCTGGAAAACATTGATGACCCGATGATAATTTTCATAAAGACAAGACTCACGATGAGATTAAATAAGAGGACCCATCCAAGGAAAAAGTTTCTAAAAAATTAGAATAGGTTAATGATAAAAGTGATAATGATGTTGGAGAGAATGACCAGAAGTGTATGTATATGCAAGAACTAGGGTTGGGTCAAGAACATACACACCACCCTGAAGACGTCCACTACCAAGAAACTATGTCATAAATTTATCTTGAAATATAAATGAAATAACGGAAAATATGGATTAGAACAATAAGCCATCTGTAGGTTTACTAATTGATAACTAATTAAAGGGACAACTGGAAAAAAAAGAAATGGTAGACAGTGTCATACCAAGTGTAATTGACAAACTCCTGTAACTATCAAGTCATACTATCTGACCATCAACCATAGTAATATTAAATCTATTTGAGGTTGATTTTTAGGATTCAAGAATACCAACATCTCTAGTGTTATTCTCTAAGGCACCAGAGACATGAAACCTTGAGGTAGACCATTGGGATAGACACGTAGCTGGAGTATCTCCATGGGATACAGTGGCATTTTATGATTCCATTAATTGTTATAAAAATTCATGGTGATATGGTCTTTAATGTGCATATTTGGTAGAGATTAGTTGATGAAATTTTACATATATAACATCTAGGTATTGATTAGGTTATAAAATTGACAAACAGTTGTATGGATTCCAGATTTGTGATTTTTCTTCACCCATTCTCATGCTATGCAATCAGCATGAGCTTTTCTATTTCCACCCTCTGAGTAATAACTGAAGAGAGATTCCATACCTCAACCAAAGTGTTGAGTCTATAAGAATTATATTATTATTAAATAATTTTAGGAACATATATAAATAATGAATTATTCATTTTCAATTGGTTACTTCTTTAGCATATAGTTTTTTTCGTCATCTGGAAAGGCTTCTAGTGAAAACAAAGGTTATCTGTATGGTATAAGGTTTTTTCATCACCTGAAAGGATTTTAGTGAATACCAAGGTTAATGTATATAGTCTATTGCATAGATGGGGTACATCACATAGAAGGGGGAAATCATGCAGAGGGGGGATGTCGCACATGGGGGGTGTTGCACAAGAGGGGTGGTTGTTGTGCACAAGGGCCCACACATAGGGGTGCATGGGAACATGAATCCACAATTTGGGGATTTATTGACTAATAGAGAAGGGAAATTTATATGTTTAGGGGTGAAATATATAAGAAAAAAAGTAAGGGGGGGGGGGGTTATGGAATTGAGTGGGGAATCAAAGAAGAGGCTACTTGTAGAGAGGTGTATGTTGCACTGCAAAAAGGTAGGGTGGGGTAGAATAAAGGGTTGAGTCACACAAGGTGTAGCAGCATGTCGCATAGGGGGCTAAGTGGAATGGGGAAGAGATAAACCCAATTTAAATCAATGTTAGAATGGAAATCCATAATTCACAATGATATAGGGTTCTTAATTTATAGATGAGAAAATGTGTACAACATATTACACTTACCTATGTGGAATATAAATAGTATAAAAATATAATACTGTTAAAAATTTGAATTATTATGCTTACATATATTTGAAAGGGTATGAATCTTGGTATCCCTATCCTTACTGAGTTAAAGGTGATAGAGACTCTTGGAGGAGGTTCCTAGGCATTTGGAAGGAATGTGGGTGTTTTTGGGAGCATCGCTGCCAAAAATGGCATGATTGGCGTGTGAAGATCTAGGATGATCCATAGTGTCATTGGTTGTGTCATATTTTTTTGATGATCCTTTTCCAAATCTATCATGGTTGTAGTGTGGTCTCTATGTTGGGGTATAGGGGGATCTCCGAAGTGATACTCGGGGTTACTCCCATTTTAGTTGTTATTGCACCATAGTGGTTGGGCTATGATATACCCTTCATGATGGTGAAGTGGGATTTTATTTTTGTGATTAGGGATGAATTGTAGCCCAAAGATCCACTTAAATATGATAATACATTAGAAATTGGACATTAGGTTGACCAAATGAGATGTGGCATGGACTCTTAGGCTGTGCAGTAGAACCCCCTATTTCAAGGAGGGTTGCAGCATGGACATAGGTTCTGTACCATGGTCTTCAAAAAAAATCCCTATCTATAAATAACCTGAGATCAATGAACACAAAATTTCTCCTTCCTTTTCCTCTCAAACCCTAAGTGACCAGGGTTGGTCTTTGAAGCTATTTGAAACACTATTTATAAGGATCAATCCTTGGCTTCCCATGATTGATTTGAGGTAATCTGAGGTGATTTCTACCTCTATTTTCCAGCGGTATATCTCTGTATGATCATGTATTCCTCCTATTCCTCTTACCTTGCTTTCTATTTTAATAAATTTCATTCTAGTGGAATTTTTCATTCATTTTTCTAGTGTGTTCATGAAACAATGTATTTGGGGAATCATAGAATTTTCATAAGAGTGGTGATCAAATATCTATATTACAATTCCATTTCTATTTCAAGAACATAGGAAGTTTGAGGTAGGGATTTTTTTATTCTATTTAATTTATGTACAATCATAAGGTTAGCATGGTTAAGACGTTTTGATGAAAATTAAATTATCCTAATAATTATAAAATCTGATAGAAAGATGAAAGCTATTTTTTTATAGTGATCACATGTAGTTTTTTTCCAATATGATAAAAGTTTTCCTCTTGATTTTATATATATAGTGCTAAGAATACTATTCTTTAGTATCATGTTTTTAGTCTTTTATTAGCTTGAAGTTCTTGAATAAATTGGAAAATGATGTAAATCTAGATAAAATTGTTATTAAATAATTAAAGAGAAATGTTTAATAATCTGATGCCTCTTGTTATTTTATGATAAATTAATTCTAGTAACCATGTTTAATTGAATATGTTATTCCATGTGTCAATGGAATTGTTAAAAAATTTGAAGCAAGAATTAATTTAAAAGATGAAATGTATAAAAAAGGCATGATAATCTTGAGATTTATCCTTCCCTATGTTGGTTGAAACTGGAATCTTATGCTATAGAGCGTGATTAAATAATTTAATATCATGTAACAGGTGATCCCTTAGGCAGAGCATAGTTGGAACATGTGAATAATGAATCATGTATACCATGATCGAATAAAACTGATAGTTTGATAGAGATAAAACATTTGGACCAAGAGTGCCTATAATTTTATAAAGGCTAGATGGATTATGTTTCTAGCCATGCGAACTAGTTTTCATGTGAAGGGTAAATACAATGTTTTAGGGCCTATATTTACATGTTGATTATGTTATTTCTTACTGTGTTTTTTTGTAATTCGGATGTGATACATTCTATGTGATGTGATGTGATACTAGGCTGGATGAGCCTAGGATTATTAATGAGATATGGATGGGGGAGCTAGTTTGTGGGAACAAAAGAGGCATGTGATGAAGAGATGCATGATTATATTCCTGATAGTGTGAGGGATGAAATCTGAATGATGGTACAAGTTGAATTCAGGCTTACCTGTTATTGTAGTAAAGATGGATGGTTTTTGTTAATGAATATGTTTAATCGTCAGATGACAAGATTGTTTATTTAATCTGTATTCCTTTCCCCATTTCTTGAGGTAGCTTCATATACTTGGTTTCATCTCTCTTTTGGTATATTAGGTTCATTTTCTAAAGTTCATGAAATAATATAATGGTAAATTTTTAATAAATGTTTATTCCATGGAATTGGTTCTTGATGGAATGAAAATGAAATAAGATGATCTTGAGAAATCGAGGACTTGGTTTGGATAATTTCTGCATGGCCAAGACATGAATTTATTGGTAAGAGGAATTTATCAAGAATAATATTAATGTTTAATTAATATATAGTGAATTAATTAAAAAAATAAATGATAAACAAGAAAGAAGTAATTAACACAACTCTTTAAATTATTGTATTAGTATAGTACATCAAGTTCTTAGTAGTGGCAGTCAACTATCCAAGAGGTGTTAGTTGTGAGTTGAGTTTAAGTATAGGTTATTTACATTGTGTGGTTTTGAGATAAAGTATATCTTGTATGTTTTTTTTATTTCAAATGATACCCCACCCTTGTCGGTAATGGAGACAGACACCTAGTTAACTTAGGGAAGGTTTGTTCCCCAACATCATGGTTGGAAAGGATGGAGGGATGACTACCCCCTTTGGACCCTCTATATTCTCTTGGTAGTAATATGTTATGGTATGCATGATGGTTAGTTTACCATATATGTGTCAAGAAGGATTTAATGGCCTATCGTTATTTTAAACACATTTATATCTAGGTATAGTATACAATGGATTATTATATGTAGGATGTATATGGTCTATGATTGCACGAGAATCCTTTCTTAGTGTGTGGGCTTTGACAATTAGAGTTATAATACCCATTGTATGATATGTGACATATGGCTTATGGTGGATCCCTAATAAAACCTTATTAATATATAGAGATGTGATGTGGGATGATGAGATGATTTGACTCAAGTGGTTTATGTCATCATAAACTATCCCATGTATCAACGTGTTAATTTATTTTGGTGAGAGATGGCTGTGGACATTGGACATTGGGACAGAGTACCAAGCCAATGGGGAAGAAAAAGTGGGGTACCATTGATGTTTTATTACTCAATACTTGATGAGAGATACCCATGATGAGGATGAGAACTTATAATACATGTTTAAATGATGAGTTTGTTTAACTTAATATTCAATCAACTTTAGTTTTCTTTATTTATCTTTTTCACAAGAGGATTTGGTGAGGAAAATATGAAGTATACCATTATTTTAACCTCGTGTACATATAATCATTTTTTTATGTCATCAAGAATAGGTTGGAGATGAGGTTAGAAATTAATAGCTCATGGTTTTGCAGGAGCTATTTGGGATTTGTGGTCATTACTGAGTTTACCTTTATAGTACTTGTAACTCTTTTTTCCTTTGTAACATTTTGCATGAAATTACATATATTTTTATTGGTTAAATTTAATTTATGTATCTTTGAAATAGATTTTAATGGTTTGTCTATATGATTTACGCTCAATACTAGTTCTTAACCCAAGCTATACTGGAGGAGGGACACGGGTAGTCACCATTCTCCATCTATCATTGTTATCCAAGAGGTGTAATCTTTGTGGCTAGGGGTTCATGGAAATATCATTCACAATCATAATAAAAATAAAGTGAATTAATAGGTAATTAATTAATTATAATCAATTTTAATATCATTCTCCTTTTAAAAATATATAAATATAAAAAATGTGCAATTTTTTATAAAAAAATATGTTACAAAAATGATAAATTTATTTATTTTTCTCTATATTCATTTTTTGGGGACCGATCGTATAAGAAATTGACGTGTGGTTCACAACTTATATGAATAATTGTTCAATGTCAATTTCATTTCACACCTTCATTCCAGACATATATTGTATTTAAACTATCAAACCCTTCAATTCTCAACCTTTATTTCTAAAATTCATTACCCACTAAACTTGATCCAATGAAAAATCTTTTCAATCCCTTAGGATTGATTGTATTTTCAAGTCTCATAGTATTGAAAATATGATTGTTTTTACAATATTATAGTAAATATGAACCTCCCATGTATGATCATAACTCTAAATATATAAATATATATTTTCATGAGTGAAGAGTGAATTTTATTTCATTTATGGTTCACCTCAAAATGGTTTCATATAGATATGGAAATATTAACTTTTTATACATATGATAACTTCATTCCTTTGGAAATATTTACATATATGAAGCATGATGAAATTTCAGTTGAAAGTACCAAAAATATCCAAAACTCTTTTCTTTGTTTTTTTAATTTTAAATTGGAAAGTTTTTTATTATTCATTGATTGAATTTCATAATATATCATTTTGTAATGAAATTGATGGATTTTTTTGGCCTATTTTTTTTAAAGGTGAAAACATGAATCTTGTAGGGGAGTTCAATTTACTAATGTTTAATTGAATATAATAGAATGGTGTATGTCTAAATTTTGTTTAATGTTTGATGTTAAGAAAATTATTAGGGTCTATTTTACTAGGATTTCATGGTTGAAATATTTCAAATAAATTGGAAAAGCATATTGTGAATATTTTTGAAAAGAGGGGGAGACTAGTACAAAGATTAGAGTTGTATAAATTCATTCCTAAATATTTTCTTTGGAATTAAATATAATTGAAAACATAAAACGTAATATTTTTGAAATTTTATAATAAATATTAAAATTATCTTCGAGATGTTGATTTTTTCACTATTTACCTTATAATTATAGGTTTGTCACATGCTTATATAAAATTGAAATTTGATATTATTTTGGGTATTTAATTATGAAAATATGATTTTGGAAAAGTTTCCTTACTCATTTTGGAAATCTATTGATGATTAATTAGCCTTGAATATTAATGTCAAACTATGGTGGAGTGATAAATAACTAAAATTTATTATTTTTACTCATATTTCCATTGATAATACCCCCATTTATTTCCTATAACATGTGAATATTCTTCATTATTTTTAATTAGGGTCTGTTATGAATATTGTTATGAATTTGATCTAAAATATTTATTTTAGTGGTTTAAATGATTTTCCATGATATGAAAGAGATGGTGATCAATACCATCAACCCCATGTAAGTAAAAGTTTCAATTTCTCTATCCACATATGAATAAATTATATTTTATAAGGGATACTATCAGTTTTGTTCGAAAATGTAAGAGAAAATAACATTTACTCTATGCTACATAATAATAACATTTCAATTACTGTGTATGAGTAATTTAAGAGGGGTAACAGAAAAAAGTATTCCTTATTATATTTTTTGGCCTACCTTAACCAATTTCACAGAATTAATAGAACTAAAGTAAGAAATCACTTAGGGTTTACACCACTTTATACCTCTCTTCTATACCTCATGCCAACCAGTCCAACCAAATGTGGTCATGTACTATAGAGACACCAAAGCTAAACTGAGTAGAATAAAACATAAACCATGAACACTATATGAATTCAATGCAGTGATCCATGGACTCTGTTGACTATATATTTCCACTCATATCCCAACAAAGTTTCTGTAAGACTATTAACCCCCTATTGAGCTGCACAAGAATAAAGTTAATCTTCCACTAATCCAATTTCCAAGAATATCACCATGTACTGGAAGATCATTCCTATATATATCTGCATACTTTCATCCTTGTATTAACAAGACCAATCAACATAGCTCATTCTCACTATTAATCTAAGAGTACCCTCGACGTACTCAATAAAATTCTCGAGTAAGTGATCCTTATTTCATCCACTAAGACAAAACCGATTCCACCAACCCAGGACCACCAACTCTGGATCACGAGACAATCCTAATCAATCACTCATATGTAATAAAAGGTGAAATTCATAGAATAAATTTTACAATATAATCATTTTTATTCCACTGTATGTAACACTTTGAATACTGTCTGATCAAATATCACTAGAGATTCCATATAAAAAGTGAAAGGTATGTTACTAAATAAAATTATGTGTATGAATATGATTAATCTACTAATTTAGAAAAAGGTTAAGGGGTCTGTTTTATATTTATGGGCAAGGGGTATATTAGAATTATATATTCCCACATTCATTAGAGATCTTGAAAAATGGCTTCATATACATATATTCTTTTTTTGTAAACAAAGATTTTATTGTGTTTTTTATTATTATTTGTTTCATTCCCATGATCTCCTACTCCATTGTAATAGAGAACTAAAACCCTTGGTAGGTGGGTCCATGGGGGAAAAACCAGTGGATATTCTATGTTACTTCTATAAAATTTAATTTTTATTCAATTTTATTATGGATTTTTAGATAACAAATTAGATAATTTTTAATTTTGGGAGTGCCATTTATTCACTCTTATTTGTTATAATCCACTATTTTTTTATTCGTCTAGAAAAAAGGAATCATAAATTCTATTTCCTTCACTTTCTTTTTTTCTCATGAATTTGAAATGTAATAAATCAAAGGATGAGTGATTCATATTTTTTGGTTATGTGTGTTGGGGATAAAATGTCCAATGGGGTTACTTCTCATTTGTTGAAATAGATCTAATAGTTCACATATAAATCAAATAGGGTTCATTCATATCATGTTTATATGTTCAAATTATAAACAAATATAACAGTGTGTGAGGTAGTATGATTCATGTTTAATGGGTCGTTTTATATAATTAAAGATAAAACATGGGTAGAAATATGATGTTGAACCATAAGGATGATATTTAGAGGGATTCTACTAAGATTGAACTATATATTCTCCCACACTTTAACTAGTTCAATTTATTCTAATTTTAATTATATATTTAACACTCAACCCACTATAAAATCAAAAATAATTTATATTCTTTTGATTTATTTTTAAAAATTAAAATCATAAAAAATTATTTTTTGAAAAGAAAAATAATGATATTGAGAGGAGCCTCCCCGAGAGACAACCAAGGTAATCTACTATTTAATATCTTGAGACTAAAAATTATTGATCAAGATCGGTCGATAGGTCCTATTCTGACATAAAAAAATAAACTCTCCCATTTTCATACTAGTTATTTAGTCTACACACAATCATTATTCATCTAGTCTTATGTTTGACCACATATGTTTTTATAACACCAAAAATGATTATGAATTCATTGTTTGTAGTCATAAAAAAGGATTAGTATTAAGTTACATGGTATATATAGGGTTTTGTGTGATATCATTGACACAAATAAATTTTTTTATTTTATAACGAAATGACGACTTCTAGGTTGAGTGGGAACTCTTAGCACCATTTTCCAAGCCAAAATATAGTATTGGAAATTGATAACATGAAAAAATAAACTTAAAATAAATAAATATATAAAAATGTTTCAAGATTATAGATTTATGCATTTAGGTTACTGATTTCAGCATTACGATGACACCATTGACTTTTATAAAGAGTAGATTCTAAGAAATACAATACGATCATCTATTCATTAGTTGAGAAGGGCACCAGACCAAATTCATTGAAATATTACATTAAATTATGTGAGATACCACTATAAAAGATAATCATCAAGACATTAAGTTTTTCCCATCCTTTACTTTGTCTTTATCCTCCCTAGTCACATATTACTCATTTTCATGTTCAGGGTTTCATTATTTAACATTATCCTTAACAAATTTATCATAGGTTAATTTCATAATTTTGGTGAAATAGGTAGCGAATGAGATGATACCTTGGTTTATCAAGGGATGTGTGACCTCTTTTAGGGATTTTTTTATTACAATATTGAAATAATCTTTGTAAAGGTGGAATAATACTCACACCATCCAAAGTGAATCCCCCTAATTTAATGAAGTCATTTTTTCCTTTCCTAAAAAAAGAGTGAAAATATTCTTCTGATTTAGACTCTTCATCATTCTCTGATAAACCCTATGAGTGATCCTCATTGTATATGTCATTTTATTGGACCCTTTATTTCCCTTAATGATAGAATCAACTATAGTGGTTTTAGCATTAGAACAAAAGAATGGGTCGATCCTTTTTTTGGAGAGTCCAAGGAATTCACACCAACAACTCTGATGTTTTTTTCTTTTTTATAGACACTGTTATTTTCCATCCACCTTCTTCCTCGTTATCCATTGAAGAATTAACCAAGAAAATGAATTAGTTCCTAAAATAAAAAATATCAAGAGGGTTCTTGTCAATATTATGGGGAGATGAAATTACGGTACCCTTAGACATGTTTTTAATGATGTTTTATGAAGGGAAAATCATTTTGAGATTCATTTGAGATCCTTCTCCAAGAAAATCCCAATTGTTTAGATTTATATTAGAGTAGAATATTTACTGAATCCCCATATCATGGTATCAAACCATATTCTATCATAATAAAATTATATGACTCCATTTATTAATCTTAATCATGTCCCTTATTAAATAATAAATGAATTACAAATAAATATTTTCTATATATTTTAAAAAGGTCTTATTAATAAATAAATTATATCATCTGACAAAAAACATATTTAAAAAATGTGAATATATATATTTTATTGGTAATTATAAATATAAATAATACTTGTATTAAAAAAAAATTGTATTGACATAAGAAGATGATGGAGGAACACCATAAATAAATGAGGCATCCACAAACTATAACTTCACTGATGATGAATCAAACACACCTAGAGTTAGGGAGGAACAAAAAACATTTGAGTAGAGATAATCTTATCAATATCACCCTCCTAAAATATCTCTCTTTCATCCAAATAGGTTTTCCTAGTTTAGAATGAAAAACCACCAAGATGTGTACCTTTTATTTCCACCACACACAATCTAGGGACTGAATATCTCAATAAAACATAAGGGTAAAAAAATTTTGTATTTCTGGTAAAAATACTTTTCTATAATCATTAACATACCTAGCCATCCACTGTTAAAACATTCACCTAAATATTATTATATAGATGAAAAATAATAATAGTTAATATAAAAGTAACATTGTTATCATTTATTTTATAGACTACTATATCTATATCCCGGGTAACACCAATGAAATTTAATATGACATACATAAATTTAGTCAATAAAACCAATAATTTCTCAAATATGTGTTCATGAGTAAATTATCACCATATGATTTTATACTCACACTAATTTTATCACATCAATACAACCCATTATATTCTATGATAATAATTGATCATGTATTCTCATTGTTTTTTACATTTTAGGGTTATTTTTAATATCATATCTAAATTTTAAATTAATTTAACCTAGATTATTGAGAAGTTATATTATAATAATTGTAGCATGTGATGAAATAAATCCATTAAGTTAGCATAAAATTATTATCTTTCGGGAATATATGAAAATAATTTATATATTGTCTCTTATTATAATTTTTTATTTGGTTAATTTAGTTTTTGAGAATTTAAAAATAAACTCTTCATATAGAAAGGAACTTCAAATTTCATGATTTGTAATAGCATGTGCTTTATGTTTTATTTTAGATCTAAATGATGTAAAATGGAATGAATTATTGGTGATTATATGTTATATTTTTTAATTTATAAAATTATTTATATAGATGAAATTCATGAATTAATTTTTTTTTTATTTTGAAGTGAATTTATAAACAATATTCATTATAATCCTATTTTAGAGTGAAATGTTGAAAGTTGTATTTGGAATATAACAACATATAAATTGGGATAGTAAACCCCATTTCTTTTTTATATAATATCTTTTCAAAATGATAATCTAAATTCTTATAGATCTAGGTTATTACTTTCTTACAATCCAATTTTATAATTAGTTTCACATATCAAACACATTGAGATGAAGTAAATTATAAAATATTCCCATTGAAATCATAGGTAACCTATCCAAAGAATATGTTATATTTATATTATAAAATTAACCATTATAAGATAACAAAAATGTTGTTGATGAAATACATTATATTTTAGAGTATTTATACACGTTAAACCATTAGTTAAGAAATAGGTAGATAATAAGAAATTTATGAATTATAGTTTTGTAGTTTTATTTTTAAAATAATAAATCTTAATTGATTATCCTATACATATGGTTGTTTTATTGATGATTTATTATTCAATTTGTAAACCATGCTGTATGTGGGTGCCATATTTGTGGTCATTATATAAAGATATCATAGTTGCATGTATTGTATTTATTATCAATATAAATAGAGATATTAATGATTATATAGTTTTATCATAATAAAGATTCAAATAAGTTGCTATTAATATTAAATATTGAATAAATTAATACAAGATTGATGATATTTTGTGGGACATTGATGATTTTTGTGAATAATCAAAGGTGATTTAATGAATGGGGATTTATCAGACGAGGACAAAATATCCTTAAAAGTTTCACTATATTTTGTCACACAACTTCCAAATAGTATAAATGTGTTTATAAAGTGGTCATAAATATTTAATACGCTTAAAGAAATATATTGGGGGTGTAGAGTTCTAACAAAGTAAAATAAGATGATTTTTTTAGAATACTAAAACACCCAAGATGAAGTTGATTTACCACTGGTGTCAGTGACTGAATGAAATGTTATTTACTTCTAGATTGTATTGGTGGATGAGAAAACAATATATGTTTCCCAAGCACAAATAACCACAACTATTATATGAGAAAATATATAAATCTAAGATATTTATTTAATATAGTTCATATATTATTTAAATATGTATTTAATCAATTTAAATAATTTTTTAATACCGTAATAATTTATTATAAAAATTGAAATTAATTTTTTATTTATGTAGATAATTTTGGGATCATAAAATTATGGATATATATTTTTTATTTAAGGAATATATCATTATAAATATTAAAGAAAATTAAAATAGGATTGGTGAAAATATTTTAAGTAGTAAATCATGGATATTTAGAAAGGTTATTCATATGAAAAAACATATATAAGATCAACATTTAATGAATTTAAAATTGAAAGTGAATTATTAGATATATTTTTAATAACCTATTAAAAGATGTTTTTGAAGAATTTTATGGTGTGGAACTTAAAAAATATTATTATTATAATTTTTTGAGATTTTGAGAATATTTTAATTGAGATAAGATATTAGTTAGGAAATTTCATTGGTTCATCTACAATACTAAATAATAGAGAAATTGGGATAGATATAGATCATTAATGTATATTTATTGTGAGAATCGCATAATAATTTTATATAAGAAGGAAAAGGAAAAATTATATCTTGTTATAATGGATAATTTTTTTTGGAGAAACTCTTTTAAAAACTTTTTTAAGGTAAGAGGAATAAAAAATTTCTAGAAAATTTAAAATTTATCTTTAATGGTTTAAATAGACAATTTTAATGATTTTGATTGTTAGTTTATGATAAACATGGTCATAAACTATCTTGTTTTTCTATTTTTGATTAATATATCTATAAAATGGATTAAAATTTTATTTTAAGTAAATTCATGTAATTGTATAAAGAAAAATAGGAAACGAGTATGATGAAAAGAAAAAAATGTAATTAAACAATTTATTTATGTATTATTATTTTTTATTTTTCATCAATTTTTAAATTTATATTTTTTTATGTTTTTACCCTTATTTTTACCCGATTCCTCTATTATAAACACATGACAACCATCATCTCCTATTTTTCATATTTTCCTTCATTAATCGATTGAAACCCTACCTCTCTATTATGGTGGTCTCCCCTATCACATAGTTTATATTATTCATCTATTTTACTTTTATGGTGGTCCTTATATAATATGGTATGACCTATCCTAAATTTTACCTCATGTATTTTCATTATACCTCTCCCTTACCCCTCTTAGATTGGAAATGGGTGTCCATGGAGGTTGTCAGTTTGTTTGTGATTTCATGTTTCATTTTAAGGTATTGTTTTATGAAATGGTTATTGAAGTAAATACACCATTAATTGATATTAATTGATTATTTAATTATTTAATTTTAGTTTCAAGATTAATTTTAGGTTGATTATATTACCAACCCCTAAGTGATCTTTGAAATGTGTGTTGTATATTTGATTCCAACTTGTTAATATTATGTTTTTTCTTGAATTTTTTCTTTTTATATAAAGGTTTAAATAATATCTAAATGGTGGTTTAAGTAAAGACACCATAAATTGATATTATTTATTTATTTAATTATTTGATTTTAGTTTCAATATGAATTTAATGTAGATGATTTCACCATTATTTGAGTTATTTATGAAATGTGTATTGATGATTCCAACTTGTTAATGTTTATTTTTTCTTGACTTTTTTATTTTTATATAATGGTTTTAATTTCATTCCTTAATAAAAATTTCAATAGTGAAATTCATGGGTTAATTTAGTTTTAAATGGAATTTTGATACATTAAAAGAGATATATATTTGTATTTTGACATATCATTGTTATGGCTTATAATTTGAATGGTTAAATAAAATATTATATGTAAATTTGTAATGAATGATATTTTGTTTATAGAAAAATTATGTGGGAATTATTCTTAAATTATTAATAATATAAATTTATAATAGTTATGGATATACTTCAACTTGTGGTTAAAAAAATTATATTGGTTGTTGAAAAGTGTTTGAATCCATATTATATTCTTATCGTTATTGAAATGTAATTATTAATTGTGTTTTTTTAGAATTATATTTCTGATTATATTAATATTTCTTGATAAAAACCCTTAATTTGGGAACTGTTGGTTCGGTATGAATTTTGGCCACCATAATTTTTTGGGATAAGGGTATGGTCAGATGGTTGGGGGACATGTGGAGAAGGATTTGATATAAATACCAAGTGATTTAAATATTATTTTTTCAATTTTAATTAGATGAAAATTAGGAATATAAATATATCATTACCATAAGAGTGAGAAAATGAAGTGATACTCCATTGGGAAAAGGACTGGGAGTGTCCTAGGAGAGATTTAAGTTATTTTCTTGATGGGTTTATTTTTTTAATGATGAATCAATTTATATTGATTGTGTGAGTTTTATTGTGATCCTTTTCTAACCAAAAATTTTATTTAATTACATAACATTATTATGGATTATGTCTTTATACAATAAAATATTGTAGTGTCTTGATGATTTAATTATTGAAAAAAATCTGGGAAATAATAAACCCCTTTAGTGAGTTAGGGAATGTGATAAGGAATGAGGTGATAAATCACATGTTTATTATTATATTCCATTTTTTGAGAAATTTATGGATATAAAATAATGTGTTGGGGGAAGGAATGATGTTTTAAATTTAGTGAAAAAATAATAATTAACATTTTTGGATTGTTTAATGATTATTGTATGAATTGTAAATCCCATAAACTTGACATGATCTAACCCATTGGGACCCCACATAGGGTAACAATAAGACAATCTCCCCTAATCCTACCACAAATACAATAGGTTTTGGTGATTAGTATTTAGTAGACATATCACACAATATCATAGGCCTTATCCTAATGAACCTATATAAAAACACATGTCTCTACATAAAATACAACAACACAAGTTAAAAAATAATAATTTAGTTCAATATATATGATGGATGTGGAACAAATAAAGTCATTCATAGGGTAAGAAATTGGATAACAAAATACCGTAAAAGGATGAAACAAAAGGCTCATCAACCTAAAGGTAAAACCAACCCAACATAATTGAAAGATGACAATGACTCCATTATGTACAAATTTTGATCAAAAACATCACATGTGTTTATCTTCTTTGGGTACCACTAAGCTATGTATTTATCATTATTATGTCCACCATTATTTCCACCAAACTTCTTTCCATTTCTATATGTTGCGACATGTGTGGGAAAAAATTCCCTACAGGGGTGAGTATATACATACCCTGTAGGATTCCCTAAAAATGATGAAGGATAAATAAAATAAACAAATTTGTATCCAATCCCTAAATGAAAATACAAGAATAAACAAAATATTATTTAATGATAGAGAAACTAAAAAATTGAATATAGTCATGTTCTATGAAACCCAACTACTGAAGAATCAACCTTTTCAAGGGAATGAATAATTTTAACTACCTAGTTTTAAAATCCATGTCACCTCTTAGAAAAATTTGGTGTGATACACACACCATGAAAAGAAACGTTTAAGTTGAGGGAGTAACCAACCTCTCTGGAGGACCCACATATTGTTGAATAGAACACCTCAAATGATTTAGTATCTAACTCCATAGATAATAGACCCATACCTTAAATATGTGTGGGCATTCCTAACTCAATCAGTCATGTGGGGTGGGGGTGTACCTTGTCGATGCTAATGGAGTGATAACCTCATACCTAATATGGAGGAACCATGCCCTCGATAAGTGTGTGACTAATAAACTTCAGAAATAATGAGAGGCATATATACCCTATATATTATATGATTTAAGGGGAGTTACTAACCATGTTTCCACCCTTATTTTCATGCCCTCACCTTTCCATAGGCATTACGGAGCTAAGGAAAACAATTTCCCTAATAGCATGTCATCTCCCATTTGATTCAAAGAGGGATATATCATCACATTCTACCTAGAAACTTTATCAATATGAGCTATTAATTTTTCCAAAACTCACACACTAATGAGGATATGAGAAAATGGACAAGAATTTATTATATCTGGAAATTATCTTCTAGGGCTTCAACCAAGATTCACAAAATTTATACATTCAATCCACAATGCTTGATCTGATTACCACAAGCTGTAACAAATATTACAAAAATATAGTAGATGATTTCTCGACATAGATAGTTATGTTGTTAGTCATTTTACTTATTCCATAGTCAACACCATCACTCCAAAACCTAATCTAACATCACAATCATTAGAACAAAATTTAATGATAAAAATCATCATTAGTGGAGGGATCCTATAAATTAATCTTATGTGTCATAGGGATGGAGTAATTATAGAGAAATCCAAAGTTTTGCAACTTATTTCTCTCTATTGAAATATTATAAAATATATTATTGACACATGTTGTTGTTTGGAATGCCTTATCACGATGAAATGTGACTCTACAGTGCAATATGGATACTATAATCACCACTGTCTTATACTACCATCTCCATATCATTCTTTCACTTCCACAAATCATCTCTTTTATCCTCAATCATTAATTATATGGGTTTTTATTGAAATAACTATAAAAGGCAGATAATCAAAGGAAAATATAACCAAAAAAGGTTCTTTACAAAATATTTCAATAATATAATAGGTCTTCATTCCAAAATAAAGAAGTAAATTTCATTAAATATCTATAGTACAGAGCTATAAAAACAAAAGGAACATTCATAAGCAATGGTAAATTAGATTATAGAGAGGCTCGTAATTTTATAATTCTATAACACAACATAATATATCTAAGGAGTCCTACCATAGATTCCATCATTGGAAATGAAAAAAAATACACACTCTTAATGAACCAAGAGATCGCCACTTGATAGATAATGGTTCAAGGGACATGTTGGATACCTAGAAATCCAAAATATCAGTACCGAGGGAAAAAATATTTAGTGAAAGATTGAAAAATTTGGGTGAGAGAGAGAGAGAGATTTAGAATAATATTTATAATAGAAATATGATCCATTGTGATCATGACACAAAATAATCTTTGGCAGTGTAACTTCCCCAAGATATACCAAAACCATGATGTAATAAAAACTATAATGATGAAAAATTCCTCGATCAATTGATATTAAAATATTATGACATGATCAAATCCCCTAATAAATATTTATTAAACCTAATTAACTCCCATTAATTACACATGGTTCCAACACATTCAGGAATAAAAAAAGGTTGTAATGTGAATATCTTGAGCCTGTAATTAGAATGGGTGACCCTCAAGACTTATTGATAACCCGTGAAAATGGCCAAGACATTGTTCCAACCATCATGGTGTAATTACTTCTATATACTATTTACCTAAAAGAACCATAACTCTTCATACTGCCACATATAACACTAAAATATAGGGGTAAAAATAATGGAAAAAAATAATTACACCACACTATATAGAGACTTTTCTTCCCAAAGAATTTGAATCTCATTAATGCTAAAAATATTGGTCCCTACATCCTTCAGACCTTCAAGGTTTTTTTCCTTGTAAAATCCATAACCTACTAAAAATGGTGTGGGTAATTAGTCCACACTTGACCATTACGTTACCATGAACTCTCCTAATGGATCACATGCTTCTATAGGGAACCCACAAAATGTATCACTCATCCATGATGTGTTATCTCACACCGATCATCAATTTTTACTAGGTATTTCATAAAGGTACACTCATACTCAATATCCATCTCACTCCACTCGATAATGTGTAATGGATCTTGCATGCACTTTCTCAATTATGACACGTGGAATTTTTTTTGTACCCAGTCTAATTGGGGTGGGGGTAACATCAGTGACAAGATACCTCCCCAACCCTACATAGGATCTAGAAGGGTCTCATAAAACATGGGGAAAATTCTCTTACCCAATTGAACCTCTATAGAAAATGTCACAATGAGATTATTTGTAAAACATCATCAACTTATAATACTTCAAATCTATATTATTCAGTCAATGTAGTAATTTTGAGGGATATGATCTATCCTTATACACCCTTAAACCACATAGTCCTTCTCTATAATCGTCCAAATGAACTCCAGTTTGATGATTGACAACTCACTAATCTATATCTAGCACAAGATCGACCCCCCGTGATCTTCTATATAATGACTCAATAAATCCCATTAAATTATTTAGGTGGTTGATGTTATTGTATGTTAAATCATCTATAATTAAGAGATCCTACTAGAATTTTTAAAATGAAGAACTCAAGCTATCAACATATTCTTTAAAACTAGAATAGTTCTCTTGGTGTTCCAATCCGTCTAAAGATAAAATGTCATACTCAACCCCAACTAAATCCTAAAATATTCTTATAAGATCCTCTACAATCATGAAATAAATTGATAATCGCAACTAGATAAAATAATCAAAGTCACCCCATACAACATAAAAACTTCAATCATATTCAAGAAACCCAAGTCATCTACAAAACTCTTCTCCTAGATAGGAAGAAAGTGGGATGACTTGGTTATTAGATTGATGATAGTCTAGATAGTTTTATGATATCTTACTGTAAATGATGTCTATTTATGAATTTAATTGTTATTATATCCTAGATTTATTTTATAACCTATAGGTATTGGATCAATCCTATCAAAACATGGTGCTTGAAATTCCTTTTCTAATAGGTAGGGAACTATGAGAAAAACTTATCAATGATTCTCTTCAATCTAGGTCACAAAAAATGATTCCTGAGGTCTTGAAACATCTTAATCACACCTATATGTTCTAATAAATGGGGTGTATGTAAACTCTAAAATATATGATTATGCAGTGGGATTTGAACCACTTTGTACCCTCATAATAGGATGATGGGTTCCCCACCTTCATAAAAACCCTCTGATGTGTCACTTGAGGATATTTAGTTGCATAGGACCTTACACTCGATGTATCCCTACTAAACCTACCTCACATGTTGAATAAGTGGATTATCCATTATCTTGAATCAAAGATATCATAATTCTCCCTCATCCACAATGGACAACTGCATCAATGCGAAAATATTAAATGTATCCTCTATCAAATGAGCCTAGGGTTTCTTATTAAGGGAATCAACAACCATGTTCCCATTTCCTATACTATAGGACATCAGAATGTCAAAGTAACATAAAAATAAAAACAATGAATCTTCATTTTATTAAGATCTATTTGGGTGATGGTGTATTTCAGGATTTTATTATTCATGTAGACTCTGAATATATCACAGAGAATACAATATTACTAAGCCTTTAAGAAGAACACTACGAGTTCTAAATCTAAATCATTATTTTTGTCATTTTTCTCATGAGGTCTCAATTTTTGATTACCATAATAAATAATAACCAAGATTTTCATGAACACACATACAACCCCAAATCTATTCAAATCAAAAAAACACAATTTACTCGACAACTCCTTTTGACAACCTCACAATTGAAGCACTCGTCAATATTCTCTTCATATCCATAAAATCTCCCCAATATTTCTCTTACCAAATGAAGGGATATCCTTTTGGGTATGTGATTACAGAAGATATATAATCCTATATATGTTTTCCACAAATCGATAGTATCATATCACCAAACCTAGGTTATATGAACCTCAAACACACTCTTGGGTGACTTCTAAGAAATAACAACCACATTCTTTACTCGGTCCATGACTTATATACCCTTTACAATGATATTCCGAAATAAATATACTTCCTGAATCCTAAACTGATACTTTGAGATATTAACATAGATATTTTTCTATCAAATAAAGTCAAATAGAATCATTATTTTCTCTGTATTCTAATCCTTATATGTTAAATATTTGAGTATGTCATCGAGGAAGACAACCATAAACTGGTATATGAATCAATGAAATACCAGATTCGTGGATTCTATGAACATATCTTAACAATTCATCATACTTAAGGAAATCACCATAAACTTATAATGCACATAATGACACCATATGCCTATCTTCGATATGTCCTCCTAGAATGAGAGTAGAATTCTGGAAAATTTAATGTGTAATTCATTGGTTTTATTCTCCAATTTTTATTAAATATCAGACTATTGTAGTGATTTTTAGTTCATGAAATTTGAATGTAGGTTGTAAATACATATTATTTCTATACATTTTATATAAAAAATTATTCTCAATCTTTTTTAGGACACATGAAATTTAATTGTACATTCTATTCTAGAAATTCTAAATTGAAATTAAAAAATAAATTTGGAAATAAATTTTAATATTCATATAAACTTTTATTTTTTCAAATAGAAAATAAATATTAATTTGATGGAACTTTCATGACTGAATTTTGGAGCTTCAAAATTGTGTTTTTAAACATGGTACATGAAGGATACATGAATAAGGTTACTTTAAAGTTAAAATGAATCGACCATAAGATAAACTCATGGTCATGTACATGAAGGAGGATGGAATAATATAATATGCATCTCATAGTTAGTTAACTTGATACATGAATTAATCATTATTCCATAGAGATATACCAATCTAAATTGAAGGAGTGACCATGGGGTTCGGTGATTATAATCAACCATGAAGAGGATCTACCACACAATGGAAATTGACCACACGTGGAAAGTATAACCTATCATTCCAAACTTCTCCCAAGTGAACATGACATTGGAATCCTGATCATTAATGAATTGAAAAAATGACCAAACATGAATGAAATATAAGTATCAAGACAATGTATCCTAATCAAAACCATACCTCATCATGTTATGATTGAAATTGAAGGTGAAAGATGAGCTTAAAATATTAGTAACAAGCTGTAAAATCTGATTGAATAAATGAGTTGACTAAACATGATCGAATCAAAAGAATATTTCATGAATTCAATTTGAGTACCAGGAGGCCAATTAAATACCTATGATGAATATCTAAATAACCTTGAGTTTGGATAAAAGGAGTAAGAGTCCTCTCAAATTGAGTTAATAACTGCCCATGAGTTTTAAGAGGGATATGGGTTCCAGTATGGAAGGATCAAAGTCATTTGACTTTTGTTGAAGCTTCTTCTAAATGAGATAAATCAAATTTTGAAGAATAATAATACTAATAATTATATATTACTCGTATAGGTTTTGAGTAATTTCCTTTTCTCTATCAATATTGAATATTGAATGGACCATAGATTTACTTGACCATGGGTGTGCCTTCCCATATGCTAAAGGTTATTTATTTACTACAAGGGTCAATTGGGTGATAGTAGAGAGACCATAAACTCTGTTTATAATAATAATAAATCCATATATTTGATAAGTAAAACACTAAAGAAGCAATAAACCAAACATAGTGAAGGAAATAAATCAATAATAGCAATGAGCTAAAAGTACCCTACAATGTATACCGAATAATATCCACATTTCATGTGAGTCAAACATAAATGATTATAATCACCCATGGGATGATAATATACTTACAAAAACAAAGTATCTCAAATTATTATCATCCCGACACCATGGAACAAACTAGTCCATCTAATAAAAACTATTCCATCCATCCCATGCACACTCCGCACATCTCTGCTCACTATGTTCCATACCTTAGTAGCGATGGGAAATCCTTTACCTTCCTCAACTAATGTCAGAGTGGAATAATGAATCCACTATATTTCTTATGAAAGGAACCCCTGGTCCTCCATCCATTCCCATACCACATATTATTTTTAGTACCTTGACCAAGGATCCACATAACCATTTCAATGGGATGGTGGGCAATGAGAGAAAAGGCGCACCTCCCCAAATGCCAAGTGGTATTTACTAATAGAGAGAGTATATTTAGGTGATATTGGATAAGTTATACCCTCATGTGATGATAGTATTAATGTTAATATAATAATACCATAGTGGAAGAAACAATACCAAACATAGAGGAAGCAATAATAAGAAATTGCAGTAATGCCTATGGCATAATTCCATTTGTAGATAAGAACAAATGTCATAATAGATATAGAGAAATAGATATGAAATATCACTTATGGATGATAATATAATAATATACTCAAAATCCCCAAAAATAACACCAGGTCAATGAAAAGAACCTCCATTTTTTATATTCCATCCATCCCAAGTAAATTCAACCGTGATCATTATGGTCCAGAGCATGAACCCAGTCCCTTACCGGATCTCCAAACCATAATGTCTACATGAGTCTTGAGGAGACTATGTGGGTGTGACTTTTAACTTATTATACCACCAACAAAGTGTGCCTATATTAAATATATAATTGTACAGTGTGTGAATATGTAAATTAATAGTATCAAATCACACATAAAAAAATAAGCAACTCGTTCCACTTGTGATCAATAGTCACAAGTGAGCATTTTACCAACTTCATCCAATGCTGGAGGGGAATGATATATCCAAGGTTAGTTGTACTCGAAGAACCCTAGCATCTTATCAATTTATATTTCACCTGACACTTTGTACCAACAAAAACTACATGAATCTTCACATCAAGAATAACTGGAATCCCAATGACACACCTAAAAAATTTGTTACCAATCTCATATATTTCGGTTCCAAAGTCACCATCATCTCAACAACCCAACGTCCCGACACACAAAAATATCCATCCTTTAATGAATAATAAAACACCATAAAATCAACAACTCAATGTCCTAAGGAGTGATTATATCATTTCTCCAACAATTATTGCCCATCAGCCTCAAATGTAAATAGTGAGCCTCATCCTCCAACTAATGGTCTCAACCACCATCTCTCACTGCATTTTATGTTGACCACCTCCTCCATAACTAATGTTAAACCCCACCCCTATAAATATAAAACTACAGAGGCCTCCACCAAAAAAGAGTGGTCAAAACCACCTCTAATGAGATCAATTTTTTGTGATCACAACTCCAACAACAATATAGTACAACAATGATGATTGTAAATCACCAATGGGTACCCAATCCACATTATATGACTACCACATTTTTACATGATAACCTCCACACCCATACATGGAAGGGTTATAACTAATCGCCTCAACATGAAGATCACACTACCTTAATTACCATGGTTAAAAACATCCCATATATTTTGATCCATTCTCATAGCCTGATTCACCTCGTCATCTCAGTTCTGGTGATCACCATCACCACAACACCTAAGGCCATGCCTTTCACATATATAAGGAACTCATGTAGCCATATCACATTTTAATTAATTTTAATATTTTAAATAGTTTTCATTACATTCCTAACCAAGAACAAGTCACATACCCATCTTAGCATATTTAAAAATATTAGATCAAAAAAATCAACATCTTGTAACTTCAATTAATTGATTTCTTGAGAAGAATAAATTCATTAATGGTTTCACCCAGAAAACCTACATATGGGTATTTAATAATGCACCCCATAACACACATATATTTGAGGATAATTATTGGAACAACCTTCATTCAAATCTTATGTGATCACTCATTGATTATCGACCTCTAATGCATGCTAAAATGAAGGAAATCAATAATCTATAAAAACACCTTGAAAATAAGGGAAAAGAGCTCACATGAATTTTGAATTTTGTATGATGAGACAATAGAAGAAATGAAAAAGGGAGATTCAAGTTATTTCTACTATTCTTGAAATACACATGACGACATTCAATTCAGAGCTTAGGGGAAGGAGTGAGGCCAAATCCTAGAGGAGAAGGTCCCATGACTACTAGAAGAGATGCAAGAAATTGGGGGAAAATAAACGATAATGAAGGAAATATAGGGGAGGGTAATAATATAATTTTATCCATTTAAATTAATCTCATATTTTGGCTACATGGGTTGGATAACCATGCACAAACTGTGAACAATCACTATCTTAATGGGTCATCCCTCGCACATCTAGGCCCACAATTTTCCAATCCATGCCCATCATATGTAGATGTCACTCTTCAAGGTACACCATTGCATGAATAAGCACATGGTAAATCATGTGCCGCCTGAGTAGGATAACTATACTAAAAACTACATACAAGGTGCATGACCATGACCCCTCACCGGCATAGTTTTAAAAAAATTTCTCTAGAACAAAAGTGGGCCACATGATTTCCCCTATAAAGCCTCATAGTGTTAAAAAACTATGTTCCCGTCTTGTTCTTTTCTACACTATGTTTTTAGGTCCTAAACCACACAAAATTTACTCAAACCCCTGAGGAACTCACCAAAAAATAACACCATCTAAAAACAACAACTGAATCCATTCAAACTCATGGAATGAGGTTATAAAGGATATATTTTATGTTGGTCTAACCGCTAAACTCAAAAATTCAATATCTTCTGAAAAAAATGACCCTTTGAAAAACCTAGGAAATTACAATATCATATAACAGCCATAAATATATAACACATGAACACATTTTTTTCATATAAAAACCTCGAGTCAATATGACACCCCAAAGGCACATCCACCAGTAATTTCACAAGTCCCTCTGACTTCTATTTATTCGACGACCGTTTCCCCTTCCACCTGACATTATATGGCATGATGATACTCTTCCTTCCATATTCTTTACCCAATTTTCCCGAACATAGTGGAGAGCCTCAATCCTCATATGATGACCTGACACAAAATCAAATGTGGACTTATATGGTGAACACCTCTTCCATACCGATGGTCAACACCATCCTCTATGACTTTTGATCTATAATGGCATCCACCCACTATGAGTGGTATAAACCACCTCACTGGAAACTATCATGTGTGTACACATCCCAAAAGAAATCATCATTCAACCATTTTTAGCAGAAATATCCAAAAATCCTGGGCCCACATCTAGAAAAACTCTATGATCACCTGTGAACCGCGTCTCCAAACTACGACTTTAGTTATCACCATCCACCTCATCCCAAATAACCATGTTGCAGAGACCCAGTTTTTTCTAATAATACTTTGAAATATTTTTGGATATTACTCCAGATTCAGGCACTAAGACGGCATGCAATTATGAGTCCCAGTGTTCCTGAAATTGACTTTATAAAAATCTTAAATATATTTTATATTACGAAAGCACAACTAATTAATATAATTTGGATAAATATTAAACAATTGATTGAATTGGTAATACAAGTTCATGGTTGGGTCCCGAACATGTTTTTACCCTCTGCGGGACATAAGGTATTTTTTTACGGAAACTTTGGACCCCTCACTCATTAAAGGAATGTTTTAAGTGAAATAAATAAATAAATTTCATTATTTAATTGAAAGGAACTTTACCTAAAACAAGAGTATAAATTTATATTTTTGTGGAATTTTCTCACAATTATATTTTCTCTAATTATGAAAACCCCATCCTCTCTTCTCATACTCTCATTCTTCTTTCCAATGACAATGTAGAACAGTGAAGAACCTTTGGACATAGGCTGATCAAGGCACAACAGATCTTTCCCCTTTATCGACCAACATGTTCTACATCAACGACAATTTATTGAACCCAGATATGACACTTTATTTTCATTTTAAACCTTGAATTAAATTTTTTGCATGTTGAATCTATTTCGTTCAAATGGTGCCTTTGGATTTGAATATTCATGATCCCGAGTACTAGTTTTTCTTCATCTATTTGTTGTTCTAACCCGAATTGCACATCGACGATTAGTCAGCAAAGAACGATTGGCCAATGATCTAACCCCTTTTGGTTTGGGTGCCTTTCCTCCTCCATTATTAACATCTGTCACTTTCGCATCCCCTTGGATCATGGTTTGATAGATTATCGAGCATCCCGAGCTCGTTCGAGCTCTTAGGATGACACAGATTTTTCAAATGCTAACGAAATCTTGAGAAAAGCATAGTATTGGAAATGGTCTGACATGATGATGAATAATTTGGAGGTTTTGTGATGATCTGAGGTGAAATGAACCCACAGTAGTGCTAAAGAGATCTCGCCAAACCCTCTTCCATGATCGGGATGGATTCATGTTGAATGATGAATGATTTCCATATCCTTCATCAAGATAAAATTATTTTAGGAGAAGACGTGGTGAAATTCATGGCGGTTTGAACAGATTCAAAGCACGGGTGAAGATCCAATGAAGATCAATAAAACTGGAGAAAACCTTACTACACACCATGTTAAATGATGAACACACTGCGTATAGCCCTCCCTCTGTGGTGGTGCTAGGGTTTTCAAAAAATTTAGTGATAACACAGTGTGTATTCCCTTGAAACTCTATGTTTTACTTTTCCATGTGAGGGGAACCATTTAGAGGAGCACACGACCATGCGCTGAGCACATAGACACAGGTTGGACACATAGATAGAATCCCATGTTGACCAATATTCCATATACCAATGTACACCGACATGGAGTCTTAGTACAGAGACATGACCGTCCAACACGACCCGACCCCGGGTAGGAAGGACACACTGTGTAATCCACCAACATGGTGTGTTCATCCACATGGGTTGGAATCCATGACCAGAAAAAGACACAACCAGGCAGTTAATAATGACCACACATCGTATGGCTCACTCACACTTCGTGTACTCTCTGAGCTATATTAACCAATCATCCATCCTTTATATCTCCTTGGTTTAAACTCGTATTTTTTCCCCTGAGATTCCTATCCTGGGTGTTTCTCAACAAACAATGAAATGGCACCCTCATAGGGGTCTTTTCATATATGATGTAGAAGCTCTAGATTTTAACCTGTAGTGATGACACCCGATGATGGTAGTGAGTAGACTGACCCACTAGAGTAGTACCAGGCATACCATCTAGCTCTATAGGGAAGTGGAATTCCCTGATGAAAGAGTTGGGTTTACCCTCCAGAAAGGCTAGGAAGTGGCGTTCCCCAAAAATTCATCTAGTTATACCCTCTAGAAAGGTTGGGAAGTGTCGTTACCCAAGGAATCTTCTAAGATTACCCTCTAGTGAGGTTGGGAAGTGGAATTCCCAAACTTTCATTCCTAGTTACCCTTCAGTGGGGCTGGGAGGTTGTGTTCCTCAATGACCACAAGAGAAGTACCTTTGACTTTGTGATGCATTTACGAGGTGCATTTTGACTTAACTAAGGACTCATGAGAAAGAGGAGCACTTTACCCACAAATACACGTCCTTTTGATGTGACCCAAAACCATGTGGCTGAGTCATTTCTGGACAAAGAGGATAGAATTGTGGTGTGGTGATTTTGAGCCCCTTTGACTAGTGCCTTTTAGGTAGTTATGATGAGGTGGGGACATCATAAATGGTTGTTACACTGTAATTGATATCTACTCACTTTTCTTTGGATGGGCTGTGAGATGGAGATCCCCTTACTCTCTCATTGGGGTTTCTTGGAATGAGCATATCGATTGTTTGGTGGAGTTATAATCTTCTGTTCACATTCACTATACCTTGATCCTACACTATTTCATTCCATTTGTATCTTTTACTTCTTCCCCTACCCCATTTCGGGGTGTTCTACTAGGTATGCATATACTCACTTTTACATGGGATTCTCACAACACATTTCATTCCTTTTTTAGATGAACAACAGATAAATGGTGATTTTAGATGAGGTTAGGGATACAGGTTGTGTGGGCCTCATATGGTGGTTAGATTTGTGATACAGGAGTGGGGCTCTCACAGTTGTTACTCTTTTTAGCAGTTGTTATCAGGTTGGACCTACTTGTAGTTTGGGATTGTGTCTTATCCATTTTTACCTGACAGTTTTCACTACCTTACTTTTTTATTGTATATAGGTTCATATATATCTATGTTACCTTATAGTAGTTGCATAATTTTTTTCTTTTTTCACTTCACATTTTCATTGATTTGTTTATGTCAGCGTGTGTAGGTGTTTAGGAAAAGGCCTCCCCCAGTTGTTATGTCTTCAGAGCTAGTCACCGAACCCTAGAATTTGGAGGTTGAATTGCAATGGTTGCAGCTCGAGACAGCTTAGGTCGGGTCATGACAATATTGTATCAAAGTAAATTCACTCCTTAAGATGTTGTTATGATGTTTCCCAATAAAATTATTGGTTGGGATTTGGGAAATGATGTTGACATTTCTTGAGATCGTCTTAGAGGCCAGGGAGTCTAGGGTTGGTCCTGCGACTGATGTAGCTATTCACTAGGACTCGTATTTCCTTCTTGTCGACTCGACACCCTTCTACATTGGTTGTAGGGAACAATGGTACATGCATCATATAGTATTAGAGTCTTTGGATTTACTTCTTGATTCAACTACCCACTTCTTTCTTGATGTATATATATTTATATGTTCATCTGACCACTATACTCCTTGAGCATTTTTAGGTTATCTCTGTGATAGCATCCAGCTATGATTCTCATTCTGGTTCATGATGACAACCAAATGAGTGAAAAGGCTTCATTTCAGGGCCCATCATTCAATGCCCTTCCTCCAGGTGGATAGGTAGAATTGAATTCTCCCATCGAGTAGTAGTTATTACCAGCTAGATAGGCTAAGGACACGCGATGACTGAGCACACTTCAGGAGTTTTAGCTACAGTGAGAACTACGGTTTCATGGAGAGCCCAATACTCTGGTGTTATATTACTATCTTGAGTCGGTGTTCTACGTTTTCAGACCAGTTTCAACCTCGATGGACTAGAGGGTAGATTTAGTAGGTATCCTTCCTCGTGGCACAACTAGGAACTAGTGGATCTTATTTACCTAGATGCGTGATGAGGCGATGCTCATGTGGGATGACTTTCAGCGGCTCTTTCAAGAAGAGTACTACCCCTCCTATTTGTGTTACATCCTAATCTAGGAGCTTCTCTAATTGCATCATGGTGGGATCATAGTGGCAGAGAATGTATAGTGGTTTACTGATCTTACCCATTACTCCCTGGATATGGTAAGAGATGGATACTTCCACGCACAGAAGATCGAGAAGGGGATCTATATAGAGATCTTAGCCTGATTAGTGTCCCTGTGTATACCCACCTATGATGGGGTTCTTATGTGAGCACTTGTGATGGAGAGATTTTTATCATAGGGATGCCAAGTAGCTGGAACTTGTGGTAGGTGCAACAATGATGAAACATCATTAGCAGTATGCATGCACCAAAAATCTTGGAATATGAGAACCTTACGTGAGTAGACTCAGGGGCGTTGTCATGAAGGACTGAGACAACGTAGATCCTAGGGGTAGCCCTGGGTTATCGGATGTCATACTTGTGATGGTTATTGTCACATGGACTAATACCGCCCGACGAGGGGTAACAATCATCTTAGGCTGGTAGCAGATGGACTGCCAAGGCATTGGTAGCACCATGACCAGAGGTCTCCCTGGCGAGGAAATAGAGGTCTGCTGGAAGGAAGAGCTGGAAGTGGTAAGGGAGGATCTACAGGTCGGGGATGGAAATATGAGTGACACCCACCACCACCACCACCACCAAGAGGCTCACGTTAGGCTCAGGTAATTGGCAATCGGGGCTGTGAAAAGCTGTAAGCTATGGATATTCACAATCAAGTGGAACATTAGATGATTCGAGGTATGATTGGTGTTTACTCTACTATTTCCTCAGTACTAGTAGACAGAGGATCTAGCCACTCATTTATCTCTCGACTCTTAGTGTGGTAGATGTATCTCCTAGTTGAGATAGTAGCATAGTAACTATGACTTGACAATCCTATAGGAAACACTTCCTTTGTCTCTTACATATACCAGCAGTGCAGGTTGTTTCTTGGATGAGAGAGGATGATGTGGGACCCAATGGACATCGTTATTGACCCCTATGATTTCATCTTTTGTAAGGATTTTATTTCCATGTTTCGATACTATATTGACTATCACTATAGATCAGGAAGATGCCTTCATACTGATGGGATGAGGTTCTCATTTTTCGGTGAGAGAGACCTTGTAGCAGGACTAGTGGCTACTGTAAGAAAGAAGTCGCAAACTATCACCCGTCAACTAGTGAGTATGACCCTAGGATCTGAAGACTCTTTAGTCTTATGGATCCCTTCTGTTGTGGAGGATTATATATATGTCATTACTGAATATGTTCAGGGACTATATTTGAGGGGGTATTTGGACATCTTCATTGACTCGCAGCCAGTGACCACCACAATATCTTCTTTAGCATATCAAATATAGCACATTGAGCTCTGTAAGCTGATGTTACATTTAAAGGAACTTTGCAAGAATGTTTCCATTAAATCCAGTGTGTTCCCTTGGCGGCTCTAGTTTTGTTTGTAAAGAAGTCAGAGGGGGTATTATGACTCATCATAGATTATTGTCGCCTAAAAAAGGCCATGATAAAGAACAAGTACCCATTTCTATGGATCAAGTAACTCTTCAATCTGATTTGAGGTTCAAGATAGTTCTACAAGATTGGTCTTAGACCTTTCTACCACCTTTTGCAAGTCCTTGAGGCGGATATCCCAAATATGGCCTTTTGGTGTCTCTATGGGAACTATAAGTTCCAAATGATTCCCATCAGTGTGAAAAATTCCCCCTCCATCTTAATGGATTTGATGAACCATAACTTCCATCCATAAATGAATCAATTTTTCGATGTTTTCATCAACTGGATATTCATTTAATATGAAATAGAGGAGGGATTCTGGATCCAGATACAGATGAGTACAACCGTTAACCCTAAGACTGATGGGAAGACTGATCACACTATCCAGGTGTTGGGGGAAATGTTGAGAGCGTGCATTTTATATTTCATTCAGAGCTAGGAGGATAAACTTCCCTTGGTGGAGTTCACGTAAAATAATAGCTACCACTCCACTATAGGCCTGAAAACTTTTGAGGCCCTATATGGAAGACCCTTCAAGTCACTCTTTTGTTGGGTGGAGATTGGAGAATCCTTTCTCTAGGGCCAGAGTTGGTGCATGCGATGACATAGAAGGTATATGTCATTTGTGAGTGGATAGAGAAATCCTAGAGCAGACATAAGTCCTATTCATATTACCATTTTAGGTCATTGGAGTTCATGTATGGATACTATGCCTTATTGCGAGTCTCACAATGATGTGGAATTCTATGGTTTTTTCAGGGAATAAAGTTATCCCCGAGGATAATCGAGAGTTTGAGATGATGTGGAGGATCAGAGAGTTTTCCTACCACCTCACCTTACCCCCACAGTTAGGGAATGTGCATGAATTCTTCCACATGTTACAGGTAAGGAGATATGTGCATGAACCTAGAAACATTATCAACATGGAAAATATAGACATTGAGAACGGATCCCCCTTTGCGGAGTACATGGTTATGATTGAGGACTGATAGGAGAAGGCCCAGTGAGGACGAGCCATCTCTCTAGTTCGAGTTTTTTGGAAGCACATGTACGTGAAAGAGATTTCTTAATAATGGTATAGCTTGATGTGGGATCATTATCTCGAGTTGTTTGTTTATTTTTGATTTTCATGGACAAAACGATTAAAGGAGGAAATGATGTAGAGAACTGGTTTTTGTCAAATAAAACGTTGAAATATATCTTACTATTATTCAAGTGCCATGCATTGAGAGGACATGTGATTTTCTGGTCTTGCGTGCTCGAAATTGACTTTATAGTAATATTTTATATATTTTATATTACACACACACACAATTAATTAATGAAAATTGGATAACTCTTAAAAAGTTCATCGAAATGGAAATTCGAGACCACGGTTAGGTCTGGAATGTGGTTTTTACCCCATGCATGAGATAAAGTAAGTCGACACGGGATGTTCATACCCCTCACTCAATGGTGTAAGGTTTTAAGTAAAATATATAATTAATTTAAATTAATTAATTAAAAGTCACTTAACCAAAAATATGAGTATAAATTCATTTTTTTGGGTAATTGTCTAATAATTCTATTTTCACCAAAGACAAATACCCCCACCCTCCTCTCTCATCTCTTGTTATACTTTCCAACAAATACGTAGAATGATAATGAACCTTCAAACATAGCTGGATATAGGAGAATTAGATAATTATCCTTCATCGACGAAAACGTTCTACATCTACAACGAGTGATTGAATCTAGGTAGGACTCATTATTTGAATTTTACTCCTTTAATTAAAGTTTGAGCATATTGAATCTCTTTCCGCCGACTTACACCTTTGGATTTCAACTTTCGGTTTTTAATCATCTGTAGGTTTTTCTAACCCGAATTAAAAAACATTGATTGGTCTTCCAAGAACACTTGGCCAATGATCTAAACCGTTTTTGGTTTTGGTGCCTTTCCCCCTCCTTTTTTCACGATTTTCACTATTTCATCCCCATGGATCATGGTTTGACTGATTTTCAGGAATCCTAAGCTCATTAAGGCACTTGAGATGAGACGGATTCGAGGAAGATTTGTCAAAGAGTGAAGCATAGTTTTTGAAATGACATGAAACAGTGATTAAGAATCTTGAGGTTTCATGATTATGCAATGAGAAATGAACCCGCAGAGGTGCTAAGAAGATCTGAAAAAACCCTTATCCATGATCAGAATCGATTCATGGAAATGATAATGTATTTATACATCCTTCAGCAATATCCAGTGATTTTTGGAGAAGACGCATTGAAATTTATGGCAGTTTGAATAGATTCAAAGCAGGGGTGAATATCCAACGCGGATTTGGAAAACTTGTGAAAAAACCAACAACATGCTATGTTAAATGAAGAACACACGGTGTGTAGACCTACCTCAGCAGAGATTCTAGGGTTGGGGATAAATTTAGAAATAAAACTATGTGTATTCCCTTAACACGTTGTGTTTTACCTTTTCGTGTGAGGAAAACCATGTGGAGGAGCACAAAACTATGTGACAAGAACCCAGACATAAGTTGGCCACACAGACATAATCTGATGTTGACCAACACAGTGTGTAACAAAGAACACTAACATGGTGTCCGAGTACACAAAAACAACCAAATGACATGGCATGGCCCCTGGGTAGGAAGGAAACATTGTGTGGTCCACCAACTCGTTGGGTTCCTCCAAATGGGATGGAATCTGTGTCTGGAAAAAAACACAACCAGGCAGTGGAAAGGGACCACACACCATGTGCACCCTCACACATTGTTTACTCTCTGATATCTATTGAACATTCTTCCATCCTTCATATCTTCTTTGTTTGAACACAGCTTTGGCCTGTGAGATGCCTATCGTGGGTGTTTTTTTGCATAGAACACGATACTACCCTCAGAGGTTAACTATGAGATATGGCATAGAAGGTTAGGATTGGAACATGTAAAGATGACACTGAATGATGGTAGTGAGAAAAAAGTCTCACCAGAGAAGTGTTGGGCTTACCCTCCAACTAGGTTGGGATGTGGTGTTCCCCAATGGTAGTTTCAGGTTTACCCACCAGCGAGGATAGGAAGTGGCTTTTCCAGAATATTCTTCTGGATATACCCTCCAGAAAGGCTTGGAAGTGGCATTCCCTAGTGATTCTTCTAGTCTTACCCTCCATCAATTCTTGGAAGTGTCATTCCATAACGATCTTTATAAGTTACCCTCCAGCGGGGTTGGTAATTTTTGTTCCTCGATGACCAAAAGGGAATGACCCTCGAATGCACAATGTAGTGACTAGGCATGTTTTGACATAGCTAAGGACTCATGAGAAAGAGGGAAACATTCCACCACCGAGACATATCCTTGTGATGTGACCCAAAACTATGTGAGTGAGACAGTACATCCCAAAGAATATAGTATCAAGGTGTCGTGATTTGATCCCCTTCTTCTTTTACCTCTTGGGTAGTTAGGATGAGGTGCGAGACATCATAGATGGTTGTTACCTTAAAACTAGTGTCTAATCACTTTTCTTGGGATATGAAATGATATGGACATCCCCCTATTCTCTCATTTTGGTTTCTTTGAATGATCATATTTATTTTTGGGTGGAGATGTACTCTTATGTTCACATTCACTATACCTTACTCTTGCACTGTTTATTTATAGCTTAATCTCTTACTGGTTCCCCTCTTCCTTTTTTGGGGCATTCTACTATTTATGTATATACTCACTCCATAATGGGAATAAACCAACATATTTCGTGTATTTTGTAGATGACATACAAGTCAATGGTGGTATCATAGGAGCTTTGGGATATGGGTTGTGTGGCCCATGCATGGTGGTTTGAGTTAGGATACAGGAGCTGATCTCTATCAGCTGTTACTCCTTTTATTGGATGTTTTCAGTTTAAACCTATATCTAGTATGGGCATGTGTCTTTCCCTTTTTAACCATAATGTTTTCACTATCGTACTTTGTACTGTCTAGAGTTTCATTCAAGTTTAAATTACCTTAAAGTAGTTTCATATTTTATTTAGTTTCACTCTACACTTTTTCACTGAGTTGGATATGTGATTGTGTAAAGGTGTTTCTGAAAATTCCACCTAGAGTTGTTATGCCTTCGACGCTACTCGCTGACCCCTGGCCAATGGAGGCTGTCTTGGGGGGTTTTAGCTCAAGCTGGCTCGGTTTGGGTCGTGACACATGTCACCTTTCTTCTAATGATAAAAATCAACCTCATAGTCACCCTAGTCATGCCCAATGTGTTCCCATGGAACAAACTTATCCATAACCTCACTTTAATAAATCTCTATAAATATCCCCCATCATGCTGAAAAATCCATGAAACCTCATTCCAAATGTTCCATACCATACTAGGGTTAACCATACTCCTTCACACATAATATTACCCTCTGATATCCCCTAGGAACTATAGAAACTAAAAATAGTACAATGATTGTCTTATCCCGACCATTCTACTCATACCCATTTCCCATACATTACGTATAACATGAATAATTTTGGGAAAATGTAGGCATAACCTACCTTATGATTTTAAATTCCTACTGATCAAATTCTAACCACTCATTCATGCTCAAAAAAATGGAAATCCAAAAAGAAATTAAAAACCTTGAAAATAGGGCACAATGACCCTAAATGGTGCATCACCTCAAATTAGTGATAGAAATCAATGAATAAGAGATGGAAAGTTTTATCCTTACCATAGGATACATCCTATTTCTAACAGCACCATGATCTGAAAATAAATGATAGAGAACCCTCAATTCTAACCTTAAAGGAAGAAGAGGGGGTGTGTCCACTACTCCTAGCCAAATGACTTCCCTCCTTTTCCCTCATTACAGTCTGGAACAAATTTTTTTATTTTCACTTAACTAAATCACATCATAAACGAATGGTTCATGTTGTGATGTTTGGGGGAAAGGGATCATCCCCCTTTCTGACACATTCTCACCATGAAAATATGAGTCACAACATGAATTTCTGCAGTTTTTATCCATTTATGTTGTAGTTTATCCAAATTCACCCTAAACCTTTTCTAGGATACTCCCAACCCCTAGAACAGTTTAAACCACTTTAAATACATGGGTTTTATAAAAAATTTAAATAGATCTTCACCTCTAATGAGGTACATAGTTTTATAACCTCCTCACAAAATAATTTCCCATCCTTGAGCTACTCATCCATAATCTAATCCAAATTCAAATCCATCTCAAGAATCCCACTCTCAATTTTCTGTTATATAGGATGATATCAAATGCCTCTGTATCATCCCAAATCATCCCAGACAATCCTGACTACTAAATGAACATGGTGATTCCTTCAGTGGTACACCCAACCATAAGAATCACCTACCACACTTCCCGGTCTATTTCCCAACATCTTGATGGTTCCACAATGACCATCCTTCAAGGACACACATATTCCAACCATCATACATTGCCACTTCCACATCCCATAAAATGATCATCTCGCTACTTCATTATAAAATACACTCATATTGTCCTGCATAGTTCTTGATACTCACATAAAACTCATATCATAATTGATTCCCACAAAATTCCCACAACACACACGTTGACCATGAATATCACACATCAGGCATATTCTCTAAATGAGTCCCACATCATTCTAAATGCCTAAAAAATAATCCCATATATTAACACATCCCAAATAATTCATGTACTCTAATCGATGATCACATATTAGGCTACACATGGTTAACTCACTTACGACACACACAATTCATGCACAAATATCCATCATATAAATCAAAAATAATTTTCACTCTCATGACATAACTATAAATGTCATCAGCTTTTTGGCCTACTCTGAATCTATCAGATCAACCAATTTTTTATAGATCGAAGGACAAATTCTTGTTACCTATCCTCACTATAGAGTTATACTCACTATTGGACACTGAAACCAAAACTAGGTATCTGTATTCATGCCACATCCTTCATGTCTGATTGTATCTAGGATACCATATCCTTGTATTTCTATCATTCCTACCTCAGATCCTTGAGTTTGATCTTTTCCCCGACCCCCATGTTTCCTTGATGTTTTCCAACAAAAACACTTCATGTTCCTCATTTAGCCACAAGACTGACACTCCTTCCGAGGCTGATTACACTGAGTGAAAATTTGTCTCATATTCCTTCACTGAAAACATACCATCAAGTATCCACTCTGTAGTGGAATCCTTGAGTCTCTTGTCTAACTATCTTATTGGCTGTCCTCATAGACTCACTTCTAAATACCCAGAGCTCCATTTCTTTTCTCACCTAACATTGCTTCAAGTTTCTTATAGAACTATCCATCAATTTACTATTGGCTATCAATGCTTGATTCACTTCCTCTAAGAATGAGTTCAATCTATAGATGTTAACTTTCACACTAATAGTATGATGCAAACAATTATTAAATCATCTTACCATGGAGATTTCATATACTTCCATATTAAATGTAAAAAAATAAGATCATAAACTTATGGAGCAATCCATGACTGAGGCCTCTCCCTACAACTAGTGCACAAATTTCTGGGATTGATCTTTTCACAAGATCTCATGAAAAAAGTGCCCAATAAACATAGTCTAGAAGTCCTTCCACATCATCCCCTCATACCTACCTAGCTATACATGTATATCCAAAAAATGATATACCGATACTCTGAGAATATATGCAGCTAACTTCACCCTTATCCCTGGGGGTGTCTTGATCAGATAAAAAATTTCTACACAAAATCAATCCAAAACATTACAACTAGTGGTCCACCCTCAATGGAACAAATGATGGTTATAAGATTGAAACTCATATAAAAAATAGTTCATTGATGGATCAACTCCCCAAGATCATCGGTCAATGATCTAAATGGCATAAACCATGCTCTCCCTAAGCTTCTAATCTTTCCATGGCCCAAACTCCTCTAGTCGTTAGGGCCTAAACACATATTCCTATTTTGGTTGTCATGTATTCCTCAGTGTCTCCACATATGGATCATGATCACCCTGGCCTTAGGGGCCTCATCCCATACATTACCTGGTGGAACCACATCCCTTCCCTCATGATGCTCCAACATAGTCTGACTTGGTATCATCATACTGATATCCACATACCATGATCAACCACAATATAGTAGACCATATATCGAATGTAATGAAAGTTATAACATGAAGCACATATCACTACACTAACACTTCCCTACCATACCCAAATCACATATCATCTAACCTCATGGACCCCTACATACCCATATTAGAGTTAGACACCACATACACCATATACACATAAGATCACATTCCCATCACACTATGAATCAATTATATGGGATGGATGATTATAATTCTACCTAGTGACTATATTATAAAAATATAATCTTTTTTTGACACATTAAATAGCCCAAATCCTTTTATTTACAGAACCACTACCTTTTCCTTGGGATGCTGAGTAGAATTCCACAAAGGGACTATACAGGAAAACATTATTTAGATTTTTTTACACATTTAATAACACACCCTTCCTTTTATTTAATGTTCTATGAAAAAACACAAGAAAAACATATTTCACAGGAGCCTTAAGTTCCAATCATGATGTATGAGTATTCCTTATTGCCTTTTGAGACAAGATTCCCCAAAAAATCAATAAAATAAAATACCAATTGGACTGAATGAAATTAGTCAAAATTATCAACAAAAATTGGAAATTTAATCCCATTTCCCTGGGTAACTTGACTTTTGTTCATGTAGGTTCTGGAAATACACTCAACACAACCTATGATTAAATTTTTGACACATTATTAGGATCAAGCCTACCAAAACCAAGATAACAAACCACTTTTCAACAACCCACATTTGACACCACATTGCAACCAGCCAATTTTTTTTTAATTCATTGTAAGAAAAATCCATCGATACAACCATACAAATCCCATGATCTTTGATTCTACAAGATATCACCAAAAGTGGTTGTGATACCATGTTTTAATGTCCCCTCCTTCTTCCATTCTAAGAAGTTACAAGCCCAAAGAGTTATTGTACCTTATTCATGCCTCCCCAAATGGGAAATTTCTTCGACTAATAGCGACGGTCTACTAGGTGATACTAGAAAGACTATACACACCAGTGATAATACTAATAAACTAGTAAGAGCAATAAGTCAAATACAATAGAATCAATAAATCAAACATAGTTTAAGAAATATATCAACAATAGAAATAATCTAATAGTACACTTGGTATGCGTACCAGATAAAATATACATTTTATGTTAGTAATACATAAGTAAACATGATCACTCATGGGATGATCATATATGAATATGAAAAAAATAACCCCAAAATTTCATCTGTTTGAAACTGAGGAACCAATATTTCAATCTGATAAAACCATTCCATCCATCACATTCTCCCTCCATAGGTCCCTTATTTCTATTCCCTAATCATTGATCTTGATCTGTTATATATACTAAAACCCATTAAGTCTACACACATCCCGAATGACCTATCTAGGGTGAGTATAAACAAAGTAAGAAACTATGAATGGCTCTCCTAGATTATATCCATACTTATACCAGTTTATGAAAAAATTAAATAAATGGGAATCAATACATATCATATAACCCAATCCCCTTGTGCTCAGTAGCCATAAAAAGTTCTTTTCATGGCTCTGCTAATGCCATAGTGGAATGATGCATCCATGGTCTGTTATACCAATTGAAACCCTGGTCTTTTATACATTTCCTTATTATATGTCATTATATTCCATCCATCACCACATACCACACAATTCCATTTTATTTCATTTCCATATAACCACCTCGATTCAAACAATTCCCAAAGGCACTTCTTCCTAGAATGTCGCAAGTCCCTTAAACTTCCTCTTATTCGACCACCATCGACTAAGAAGCCTAATGTCCTAAGCCATTGCAATACTCATAATTCCATAGTCTTGTCTCATCATTCCCTACACATTATTACATCTCATCCACCATCATTTGGTATAACACACCATCAATTGCGACATTTTACGATGAGCATCACCTCCATACCAATGGTCAACACCACCCCCTAGGTCATTCAATCTGTAGAGGTCCCCTTACATGATGAGTGGTCAACACCATCTCACTAGGTCCTATCATGTGTGCACACAACCCCAAAAACCCCATCGACCATCCAAAATGAGTTTCAATCACAAAAAATTCTAGGACACACTTCATGTGAACCATTATCTCCACCTACAAACCAAATTACCCAACTAATAAATTGATCATCACCATTCACATCATCCTGATAAACCATGTCACCTCACTTCTAGTCATCTACATCACCAATGTTCACATGGGTCATTATTAACATTTTCACACAAAACCTCCTCATCTATACCCTCACTTTAATAAATTTTCATAAATCACACCATCTTGTCAGACCAACCATGGAACCCCATTACAAAACTTCTATTCCATAACATGCTCAATCATACACTTTCAAACAAAATAGTACCCTATAATATATTTGAGGAACAATAGAAACTGAAAGAATCACACAACTAGCTCACTCGAACTACCCCTCTAACACCTAATTACAATACATTACATTGAATATTTATAAATTCGAATAAATTGAGGCACCACACACCATATCATTTCACATCTAAACTCATTAAATCCAAGCCACTAATTCAATATGCAATGAAAAAAATCATGTAATCAGTTAAAATCTCTGAAAATAGGGCACAAAAACCATACATGGAAGAACATCTAAAATCAATGAGATAAATCATGGAACAAAGACAAGATTCAGTAAGAAATGAAGGAGAACCCTCAATTTGTACCCAATAAAAATAGAGGGGGTGTGTCCATTGTTCTGGGCTGAATGGCCTCCCAATTTCCCCTATTTACATTTAAAAATAAATTTAATTTAATTAATTCTCTCACTAGACTACATCACATCATAACTGAAATGTTCATGTTGTGACCTTTCGTTGTAGGGTCCCCTCCCCTTTTCGGGTACATTCATATCATAAAACATAATGTGATGGTGTGAATGACTACAATCTGTAACCATTTCAGTTTTAGACCAACAAAATTCACCTAAAACCCTCCATGGGTCACTTCAATACCATAAAATACATAATAACCCTTAAAATACATAGGTTGGAGAAAAATGTAAATATATCCTCAACTCTGATTTATTTTTATGTTTTAATTTTGAATTTAAAAAAGATTACAAGACCTTGGCCTTATGTACTATTGATGTTATATTAACTAGATGGTATACACTCATGGTGATCGATGAAATACTGGAATAAAGGATATGAAGACCAGAATATAGTTAATAAAAAATTTGGATCTTGATTACTTGATGAACTACCAGTAATACAAACCAACCAAATGAGATTGCATTCTCAATAGAGGATTATGAAAATGGATTCAATGTTGGTAGAGCCTATGTAATATTAATAATATTTGAGGTATCAGATGTTGAACTGATCCATAATCATGTTTAAATTCAATGACATCTCTCTAAGGTGTACTCTATGTTGGTTGAATATGCATAAGATAGAAGGGAATTAGTTATCTCCATAATTTTATGGCACTAATTTTATGTAGTGGCTCATCGAATCCATGGTATTTATTTGAGAAATATTCACAGATGGAAGATGTCTAGTTCCATGTTCGAATGGTTAATGAATCTTGATGAAGTGTCTTAATTTTGGATTTCATATTGGTGTGATCACAGATGTTGAATTTTAAAGCTGATTGAATGCATGTTTAATGAGGTAACAAGTTCATGACCATGTTTTAGATTATGAGGATGAGTTATGTAAGTGTTACATGCCACTTGCATCAAGGTAACCTATTTTTTATTGAGCTATATAAGGATAGTTTTGAGAATATCCAATTTGTGGAAGGGTGAAAATGCAACTACATAATGGTTACATGAGGGTCACATAAGGATCATCCCATCAATGAGGAACTATTTCAAGGTACCCTTATGCTCAAAAATATCATGTAATTCTCATATTGACTCCGAGTCCATAATCGAAACCACACACAAAAAGAAAACAATTTTATCCACTATCTCACAATTATGGACCACTATTAAATCCAACCACTCTAAGACCACATACTTTGGACCAAGACCCTATCTTTCCCAATAAGTAAATTCCCCATGATTGTATGCCAAGAAATATTTTTCTTCCACTATTTCTGCGATGTTGTAGAGAATTTCACCTCACGATTATTCTTGGATGTGTGTAAAGAATAACCGTGGGATAATTTACCAGATGTTGAATATTTTAGAGATATTATCATGTGGTGAAATCTTTTCCCTCTATCTTCACAGGTGATGATAATCAATGGATAAGAATTTGGTCATGGAATTTGAGGAATCTTTCAAAAATATGGGAATTCTTGGCGATGTAAAATAGATTCATGCTACTCAAAGGGGTGAAATTATAAATCCCATGAAGATATTTTGATCAATATTGTATAATTGTGGAACCATTCCCTATGGGAGGGCTCTATTTCCATGATTCTAATATCAAATGGAGTTTTGTTTCATGAATTATTTTAATTTTTCTAAAAAGAATCATTTTATGTGACATTATACCCTTTTTGGTATGTTTACAAAGATTCCCCTTTACCTTTATTAATGAAATCAATGAATAATTTATAATTCCTTTCTATTCAACTCTTAGATTTATTTTATTGATGTAAGTTATAAGATATTTTCATTTTTTATGCAATTGAAATTATTATTCACTTATTTTCATTTTTCTCATAGATACAATCTAGAAAGCATTAATTTCTTATGATGCTGAGTAGTGACATGAACTAGGGGTGTTGGTAAATATCTGTTACCTAGGATAAAAAAGGGTAAAGGATTATATATTCATTCCATTTCACTAAATGAGACAAAACCGCTGAGTGAGGGTGATCAATTAATATATAATTTGATTAGAGGGAGAAAATGAGAGTGGATTTTAAATTGTGATTTATCAAGTAAAGTGAGGGGATTATTTGAGGAAGACCATTATTCTTAATAGTGATTTTAAACATAATTGAGGAACTATCTAACATACTAAACCCATAATAAAAGATAAGAACACACATAAAAATTCTATTTTTTAGAGACAACCTGAATCCCAGGAGTGTTTTATTTTACCTTTGTTAAAATGATTTCAATAGATGACCAGATCTAGTACCTGTGATGTCGCTAGTTTTGATCCAAAGGATGAACATACTATGCTGATAGGAATTATAATGTTGATTATCAATAAATAAGTATAGATAGATTTCATCATAATTATATTATCTAAGTCTACCTATTAATATACTTGTACTAGACTAAGTATAATAAGTGTAATAATGGAATAAAATTAAGAAAAATTAAAGAGGACATTAAGAGAATTATGTACACATAATTTAAATAATGAAAAATTGAATTTATCTTTGAATAATCAACATGATTGTGAGATTAAAACTAGAATGATTGAAATACTTCCTAAATTTCGTGGTTTGATAATAGTATATCCCAACATACATCTAAATTAATTTTTCTAACTATGTAATGGGTTTAGAACTAGATCATTCACTGAGGCTCAGTATAGCTGAAAGGCCATCCCATTATCCCTTAATGGATAGTATAAAGAGTCACTCTAAAACCAATAACCTGGAAAAGTCGCAACATTCAAAGATCTACAGAAGGTATTTCTCCATAAATACTTCCCTACCTTGAGGATTACCCAACTAAGGAAATAAATTTATGGACCCAAATATAAAAGTGGGGAAACCCTATATGTGTTCTATGAGATATTCAAGAATCTGAAAACCTCATACTAGTATCACCCTTTTAAAGAACATAATTTTCTGGTATTCATTTACCAAAGGTCAATGGATGGTGACAGAAACCTATTTGATTCTTCCTCTGAAGCATCCCTGGTCAAGAAGTCACCTAATGGATCTATACAGCTAATTTATAGGATCTCCAATAACTCCCATTAATTTACTAAAAGAACTACAAGATGAGGAGTGCATGAGGTAAAAAGTACCAACTCAACATTTCCTGAAATTAAAACTGCAGGACTAATATCTTATGTTAGACAATATATTTTGAACAATGTTCCAAATAAAAAACCTACAACACCCCCTCATTTATGCCAAAATATATACTCTTAGTACCAAAACACTAATAATTTCCCTCAAGTTAAGGAATGTAAATCTATGATTCCATGTACTAAATACTGTACCCTACAACAACTAATATGTAATCAACGATTTAGATTGTATGACAGTATTCAATCAGTGACTAGAATCCAACTATAGCAAAGACTACCCTTATGATATGGTTTTCAACCATATTTCCATCCACCATCAATTTATATATAGATATCTCAACATTCTATAAGTTACCAACCACTGAAATATCAAGAACCTTAAATGGAGGACCTGGAAAAATAACTTATGAAGTCCAAGAACACTCTTGCTTTAGAACTGGTAGAGCTTCAAGGCTAGTAAAATAATATTTTGAATACCCTAAAAATACAGAAAACCATGGTTCTGGAAAACATTCCTTCTCAGTCAATTATGAATCCCAATTGGTATGTTAGTTATGTTTCATTAAAGAGTTAAAATGAGAGGATAAAAAATGAATAATCACCATCTCAAGATGAATATGGATGTAGGTGTCCTCATAAACCTAAATAATCTATCTCCGTGATGAGAAATAACCTCAATAATTATTAGTTGTAGAACACCCCCAGTGAAGGAAGATAAAGTAAAAATCGAGGCATGAGAATCAAATCAGCCCCAAACACACTTATATGAAAAAAACCATCCAATAAAACTAGTGAAGACACAATACAATAATAGATCATTGAGATATTCAAGATAAGAGATCAACATTCTATTATTGGAAGCCAATAGTTAATTCCCAATGTAGCACCCCCATTTTTGAAAAATAAGCCCAAATTAATGTATTATGAGTTTATATATTTATTTGGTTATGTTTTGGAAGGCAGCGAAGGGTTTTGGCATGATTTGGATGATTACTTGGCAGTTCACAGTTTTTTCATGACAAGTAGAAACCATGAACTATCTTCAAGAAACTATCAAATAGAAGTCATTTAGTACTAGGAATGTGAAATGTTGTTTCATGGTTATTCCAATCCATGTGAGTTCCCATTGGAAACTATGATTCTTTAAATATAGGATAGTTGTAGCATGATTTCTATAATAGTATGAGCCGACCATGTAAGGTGTGAACTTAATACAGTAGTACCGCACAATTGGCACATTATTTCCTCTGTTCTACCTCATCATGCACCGTATAGTTGTTTCTACATAAAATGTGGATCTAAAAAGAATTATTTTATTTAACCCTTTTTTTTATAAACTTGTAAGATCCTAAATTTGTTTTTCTCTTAATGCATGATAGATGACCCTCTTCGACCTAAGAGTGATCATTAGGTAAATTAAATTGTGTTGGAGGCACAAATTCGTAGATAGGTACCAATTAATCTCTATTCTTATTATACCCATGGTTATTTTCTCTCACACAACCATATATCTAGTCATTTACGGATTTATCGATGTGTTATTATTGGTTTTATGATGAAATATTTTTGGATATACTGAAGGGAACGTGGGTTGTGATTGGATCTTGATTCTTTTAAGTGTCATTATTTATTTCTCCAACACTTATTGCTAGGTGGATTAAATATCAACTCCACTTGATTAAGAACATGAGGTATTGGTGTTAATTAAACTTTTTACTTCAAATTGTTTTGAAACCCATGTGTCATTCTTGAAGTAAACATCCTTTGGGTTATATATTTGGATTTGTGAAAATAGGATGGTTTGTGGAACATTCTCTTTGGTGATAATAATAAAATGTTTATTTTTAAATCTAGGTTATGTTTTAACACATGTGAAATGATTTTTTGAAATATTTTAATGAAATACTAGTTTTAAGATAAATGTTTTGCAATAGATATTTGAAACACATGTGTGTCATGAGTCTGTTTTCATTAGAGGTTACCCTATATAAGGGGCATGTTCCATTGGGGCACATTGTTTTGGTTACCTTGTGACAACATGGTAGATTGAAGAAAGACTACTCATGAGTATATAAGTGTCACCTGGACATGTATGGTGTGTTTTTGAACATAGTTATTGGTATTCCAAATGATAGTATAAAGGTTTTATTCTTTTTTATCTCTTTTCATAAATAATTATTTATATCTTGGATATAAACATTTTTTACTAATTGAAATTGTTTTATATAAATTGTCCTACCTTGTTTTTTCATATTGGTTTGAGTTGGGAAGTAATAGGTGAAATCCTACTGTGTTTGACTCACCCCTACATGGGATCAATTGTGCATTTGATGATTTCATCTATAAATACATAGGTAAAGGGAAGGTATCTCAGTTCTATTGGGATACTTCATGACACCTTAGGAATGGAATGTGAAGTTGGAGCATGAAAAGGGTCATGTGTTACTAGTTTATGTAATTTTTTGTTTTGACTTCCATGTTATTTTGGTCCTCTTTAAGTGTGGATTTTGATTTTCTCTTGTACTATGATATGGTTTGTTGGTTTAGTTATGTTTTTAGTTATATTTTTTTCTGATGTGCATAAAAATGATTGATGGGATATTTTTTCTTTGTTTTGGATATTTTATATTTCTAGGAGAAAATCATCCCTCAAATATTCTATATGCACTTTTCATTTATTTATACTCTTTGGCACCTTTTATATGTCAACAAAGGAATGGTAGCACACCCATCACTTCTCAATCCAATGAGCAGAGGTGGCATGTTACACCCAAGGTCTGGAAGGTTTATCAAGGGAATGTACACTGGGAAGAGAATATTTAAAGGTAATGAAAAGGTAAATTTAAATAAAAATATCTCTTACCATATTACCCTAAACACACCTAAAAAATTCCAAGATCCCTTATAGAATAGGATAAATCACTTTTTTAATGAACTTTCTGAATCTGGATCATCTATTAATGAAATGAATTATTTTTTATTCATACCTATATATTAGTGAGATCAAAACAACCCTAGTGGTTGTAAAATGGTTAATAAAACCATAACCTATCTAGTAAAAGTTTTATATTATTCTCTAATAAGAACACAATGATTTTAGTTCCCTATTGTCATATAACATGATGAAGAGAGTGCTAAAGTTCCATCCCAAATCATTATAGGTATGTAATTTCTCAAGAATACCATGAAAATAATAAATTTTAATGAAGTGACACATTCAACAACTTATGGAGGAAAAATAATGAATTTTAATATTCTTTATTTAATGAAATACCCCAATGTAGTGAATTCTATTTTTAATATTGAACCATCCTGAATTTATTTGTTTTTACAAAGAAGAAATTAAGTGGTTTATGTATTATTTGATTAGTTAAAGCTCTAGATACACCATATTTTTCTAATGAATCTATTTTAAAAAATGAGCATAACCTGGAATCTATTTTTTCTGATGAATAGTTTAAAGAGGTTTATTAAAGTAATTTTGATGATTTTCACAAAAATACCACAAATACATCTACTTTAAATTCGTAGGATGGAATATTGGATAACATATAGATGAAAAAATATTTCGAATACCCCATGGAACTATAATTAATGTTACTACCATCTAAATGGAAATATTATTATTTAAAAGAAAATGATAAAATCACATACATAATCTCAAAAAAAATTAATCTGAATTAAGAGTACCAACTAAAAGTCATTCTTAAATAGAACATTAGGTAAATTTAATGAACACTAGGTGGAATCTCTATGATTATACCTACCACTTTTATGTTAAGTATTTTTAAAAAATGTGAGTCTAAACAAGTTAGAAAGCCCTAAAGGATTCTAAAACTGAACCATATGGATGTTTTAAAATGGAAAGTAGGAATACTTTAATGAGATGGAATCCTATATCCCATTTTAGACTCAATGTTGTTGAGTCCCCTCAAAATGTTCATAGATAAAACCAAATACAAAATTATAGAAATTATAATAATTAGTTAGTTTCCACAAGAATCTAGAATAATTGGAGTGTATTCATTAGATGACAGAAGAAGAACCATGTGACCTAGAAGGAACACTTTCCAATTCACTTTATAGAATGAATGTTATATAGAATATTTGGTAAGGGACACTACTATTCCCTTTATGAGGTTTTTGTTATTTCTATTTTCCAATATATCTAGAAGAATGGAATAAGACCACATTCACATTCACATTCACATTCACAATATCATTCATTTTATTTTCTTACCAGAGGATGCCCTTTGAAAATTTGAACACCCTAGGTATAATGAAATGGTTCATGGTGGGTATCTTTTCATATTTTATATAGATATTCATGGAGGCATTCTTTGATGATTTTACTATGTAGGGAAAACGTTTCCAATGTTTTCATGAGAGTATAATTTTTTTTTAAAAATTAATTGAGAAAAAATGGTTCTAAATTAAACAAATTCCATTTCATGGTGAGAAACACATTTTTTGTTCCATATAATTTATAAATATGAAAATTAAGTGGATAATACCAAAGCTTACATTATTTATACACTACCTTACCCCACCATAGGGAGACATATTATATAATTTTTTAAATTATGGATCTTAAAAAGGTTTATTAGGTAATTTTTTAATATTTCATTTCCCATAACTAAACTAATCAAGAAGAATGAACTTTTTTATTATTTAACATGAATATCTTATGATATGATCATAGATATCCTCAAAACAACCCTGATAATATTCCAACCTAACTAAGATAAACTCTTTGATATTTTATGTTATTATTCAAACAACGTTGTATGATATGTTTTGTCCCATCAAGTTGATGGGAGCCCTATTGTTTTTTATATAATGATCAAACATTATACATAACCAAAATAAATTACACAACAAGACAAAAAAAATTATATAAATTTTTGTTTCTTATAAAAATATAGTCATATATTTTAGGAAGTAAAATAACTTGTTATTATAATCATGAAAAACTTATTTATTTGATCAAGAAAGATAAATAAAGAGCCACATAAACTGATGATTCTAAGGGTTTACTTGAGTTTATATTCTCTCTTATAGATTTTTAGTACCCTAAAAAATAATTAGTTCACCATGAACAAACATCTATAATAATAACTTGTAAGCCCTAAAATATAAATATGGAGTGCATCATAAGACCTCCACTGCACACCACCCATAGAAAAATGAGAAATCAGTGGTTTATAACATAGATCTAAGGATGATTTTGGATAGTTCAGTACAACCACTAGAAAGGAATAGATTAAGAAGATGTTGGATGTATTATGGGCATACAAAAATTCATATAAAGCACCTTTACTAATGTCCCCTGTTAAAATTTTCTATGGAAAAAATTGGATTTTTTCTATTTAAAGGAATCGTATAACATTTTGGGCTATGATGAATGTTAACATTGAGTTTAAAAATTTTGGAGAGAAAAGGTAGATATAGATGACGAAGCATAAGGTGCTATGAAGACCTGCATATAATGAAGACCATGTCATATAAAGAAAAGGAAAGATCTATCCATGGAAGACTCATCTAGAGAAGATAATTTCCTATTAGAGAGAAAGTGTTGATGTACTCCTTAAAAAAGAATCTCATTTCTAGTAAGCTTCATTTCGAGTGAATTGAACCATACATAGTAATATACACTATTCCATTTGGAAAATTTGATAATGAGGGATATGAACAAATGCATCCATTCAAGGTGAATGGAAAATAGGTGAAACATTAATATGAATATTTCTAGAATGATATAATTGAGGAGTAAAAAATCATAACCACCTCCCTTGAATAAACTACTATCAGGTTATCTCATTCCTTATAATTAATCTTGATACTCACTATTTTAAATGGAATTTTATTTATAAATAAAAATAGTGTTAAACTAAAATTATGTCAAAGATAAGTGTGGGGGATAGAGAAAAGTAACTTAGTATTAAAATATTTTATTATTTTTATTTGTCTATTTTTACATGCCTTCAAAAAAAATCAAGGGGAGTCCCAATCTATTATTAAAAATATGTAGATAAGTGTTTTTTGGATTTATTTATATATTTTTGGAGTGTTTGTAGAAAAGAAAACATGATCTAAATGTTATCATCCATAAGAAAAATAACATTATTTAATGGAATTAGTTATTTTTAAAGAAACTGTTTGAGTTAAATGATTATTCAGTGACTCTACCCACCATTCTCATGTAAATTTGGTTTAATAACTAGGAAATGGAGTGTGGGTGAAAAGACAGATATGGAATTTAAATTATAAAATGAGGACATAGGAACTTTGAAATTTATTTATGGTATCCTATACTTTGTGAAACATAACACCCTAGAGTTCCAAATCATATGAAATTGATATAAGTCGTTTCAAACTGAAGTAAAATGGGCAATTGTGACTGAATAATGGATATATGAGACATTTTTCTTGTGATCATTGTGTGTTCTAAATTATTTTTTATATTTAAAGAATATGTTAAGACCTAAACCTTTCCTACTATTGACTCTATGTTGATAGGTTGGTATGCACTCATGGTGATTGATGGAATATTGAAAAGAGGGATCTGAATCCAATACAAAAGTTAAGAATAATTTTTGATATCTATTTGTTGATAAATTGTCCCTAATTTGAATGAAAAAAATGAAATATGATTTACAACAAAAGATTCTAGAGAAGAAATTTACATTGGTTAATCTAGTATATTATTATGTAGATTCAATTTATTAGGTAAATAACTAATTAATGATAAATATGATATTAAATGAGAGCTCTTTCTGGTGTTCTTTGTGCTTGTTGAAGGTAAAGGAAAGGGAGCGGCCTCAGTTTTTTCCATGATGCAATGTCTTCATAAATTTTTAAGGTTGCATTCATGATGACTAAAAAAATTATTCAATTATGTTATGGAAGAGATGAGTATATCTAACACTGGGTAGTATCTAGTCAAATCCGTTTTAGTTGTTCATGTTGCAGTCAGAGAGGGAAGATGAATGGTTTCTTATTAAAATGGTCGAGGGAGAATGATAACATTTCTTTTTGAGAGATCTGAATTTTAAGAACATGAATGATGGATCAATAAGTTTCTTGAAATCATGTTTGATATTGGTATAGTCTAGAGACAAATCTATAGATGATAAATTTGACTTACATAAGTGTCATATTCCACTTGAATCATGGTGATCCACATTTCATGGACTTACATAAGGATACTTTTGATTAGGTCCATTTTATGGAAGGTTAAATATTACTATATATAATGGTAACACGAGGCATGTATAGGGGTCATAGTATAAATGAGGCATTGTATCAATGTAACTTCCATATCCACTCTCATAATTTTTATATTCACAAGAAGTCCAAAATTTGAACTAGACACATGATGGAAGAACTTCGTTCCCTGAGCTCAGCATTTTAGGACAAATTTTAGTAACTAACATGCCTAATATTTAGTCCCATATATTAATGTCCCAAACTCATGCCTAAGGCCTTGTATTCCCCAATACCCCAAATCCCCATGTGATTATACCATTAAATACTCATCTTCCACTATTGTTGATTTGAATCTTATAATTTTACCTTGTGATTATTCTCAAAGGTGTACAAAGCAATATTTTGGGAGAATGTTCAAGAAGGTTAATATTTTTAAGATGTTCTCACATAGAAAAATATTTTCCCTCTATCATTATATGTGCAGACAATCATAGGAGAAGTCAGGAACATAATTTGAGGAATTTTTTAGAAATATTAGAATCATTAGAGATGGAAAAGATACATGTACTACATAGATGGAAGAAATTTTGAAGCGTAAAAACCCTCTATTAATTCTTATAAAAATGGGGAACTATTCAATGAGAGGGGGATTTTTCCATGATTTATTTATTAACAAGTGATGATGTATGATGATTTATTTTAATTTAGATGTAATGAATCCTATGATAGAACACTGAAACCATAGTGGTCGAGTTGAGGAGATCCCCCTTTAGCCTCCATCAATGAATTTGATACTTAATTGGTAATTATTTTCTATTCATATATCAATACATATTTGATTTCCATAAGATGTAGTGCATTTTTATGGTTTTATAGATTTTAAATTTTTCTTCTCGGATTTTAAATTATCAAACACATTCCACTTGCAATGTCTTCATTCCCTGCGATAATAAGAAATGATATAAACTGGGAGTGGTTGGAGATATCTAATCACTGGGATAGGTTATGGAATAATTTTTAGTGATCATTTGATTCCACTACCAAATACTAAACCATTGTATGGGGGTGATCAATTGGTATTTAATCTGATTAGAGAGAGAACATGATTGTAAATTGTAATTATGTATTAGAAGTAAATGTGTGGGGATGACATGAGGTATATCACTATTTTGATTATTTATTTGAAACACATTTAAGGAATAATATAACATAATTAACCCATAACCTATGAACATAACACACAAAAATAAGTCCCTCTACCGAGATAACCCAAGCCCCACTATCACTCCATTAAATTTGGGTTCAAAAATTCCTTTGTTAGGGGCCCCAACAGTGGCCTCACATCACTCCTCACAAACCTAAATCTGGGGATATCTAAACCAAAGGACTATTTTCAAGAACCACTTTGTTAATTTAATTTGGTTTAAGAGGTCATTCATTCTTGGAATGGGGTATTTTTCTTTTCTTTTACCTGATTATAGCATTTATAGTCAATAAAAAGCCTCAATATCTCATTTTACCTTTTTTGAACAACATCAATGTTTCCCACAATAAAACATTTGATCTAAAAAAATATTTCTCCATAAGGTAATCTAAATACACATTCATCTCGCAAAGCTCACCAAGTTCTACATAGTAATCTATAGAAGATATCAGAGAGAAACTAGTGTGAAGATCATTAACAAATTTCATCTCTCAATGAAGTCCAAATCTAGGTACATACTCAAAAAAAATTCTTATTTTCTTCAACAACATGAAGATGTTCATTTTAAGAATCAACTAAAAATAGAGACCAAATCACCAACTAATGGGTGTTCTTTTGTAACATCCATCATACTTTCCCCATTCATCTTTACAAATGGTCACACCCTCCCAAGAAGGAAACCTTGATCTATCTACTCAACAACACACTAAAATATTATGCAAGTAGTTTTCATTTACATTGACTGAGAATGACCATTCCATTCAAGGGATAGTACCATTTAGCTTCATTGTAGAAAATACATGGTCCCATGAATACCTCTCTCCACTAAGAGAGATCATTCATCAACAAAAAATAGGGGTAATCATGTGATTACTTCATCCAGGATTCTCCAACAACAAAGGTTAGATTTGGTCCCCACTAGGATATCTAGCTCTCAAATAAGAGATGTAACAAAATATGAATCTATCTTGATTATATATATTATTACAGGTGGAAGTATAGAGAATACATAGATAATACCTCAAACCCTAACCAACATAGCTTGGTAATAGTCCCCATCACCCATATCTTTCCACATAATTGGATGTTACCTCTTTGATCCCAGAATAGATCACCTTGTGGTGGAGGTGGGGGAGAATCATAATAACCTCTACCTCTAATTCTTCCTCCAAGAATACCAAAAACCTTTTTTCCATAACCAACTCCCAAACAACCTTTGTTACCACCTCAGGGAGTTCCCATATTGCATTGCTTCCTCTTACATAGGGTCCCACCTATCACATAACATCAGTTAGTGACATATGGTATCGTTAATTCATGATCCAAGCTATATACTCCTTTACAATTTTCACAGATCTTATCTCATGTTGGATAGAACCTCTTCATGAATCTTGAGCTACTTATCCTCAAGTTTGGGATGATATATGAGTTTTACTCTTCAGATAAAACCCTAAAACCTATCAGTTGTCACTCGTAGCTAATTAATCTATGATGATATAGTTGGTAGCAACTCCTAATTCCACCCTTCCCTCTTCTCTAATGAAATCAATCGCTAATATTTTCTCTAATATTCCATCATAGCTATAGATATAGAGGGGGACAAATCCATCCAAAATATTCATATAAAGGTTATGCTCAAAAAGTAAATCTTGAAGGAATATTTTTTGAATCATGTTGATGAAGTTTCTTATTAGGTTAATGAACCTTGACGTGCATTATAAAATAGTAATACTACCCTTATGCATATAATAAAGCTCTTGGAAGTGGAAAAACCTCAATGTAGATGGTAAATACTCCATGCGATAGTGGCACTAAAATCCATGGAAGATTATCCTCATCGTGGGTATATATAATCATGGTCCACCAAAGAATTTATTTTTTGTGAAAAGGTTTGGATTCCTAGGATACCCTCTATTTGGTAAGCATATAGACTAAGAGGAACAATTGAGTTATCACCTCATTTTTGTCCTCCACATCCCTAGGGCCTGAATCACCTTAGAACCTAGGTTCTTTATGTTACTAGAACTCATGAATCACACTAATAATATGTGAATCCTCCTCCTAGACCAATATATTTATCTTCTACTCAACACATGGAGGAAAATTTTCATGTACTAAAGGTAGAGTGTCTAATTAAGGTATGATAGGAAGGGTCACATCTCATTGTACACCTTCTGGGGATATATCATGATCTAGTGCCTTAATGGAAGCCTAATCCTTTGGCGGATCGATGATAGGACGATAAATCCCTTTCACAGTTACATAGGGCCATTCCTTTGGATCTAAGGTACCCATATTCATAGATATATCATATAATTGAAAATATGAACAAAGATCACTAAATAATTTCTAGGGAGTTGAATCAAGATTGGAATGGAAGTCGATGATAAATTACTATATGATTCATCTACCATTTACTTATTCCCCATTATCAGTGCCTTAGAGCTCTGAGTCATCAAATTGGTTATCACAGTCTTACAGAATGGGTATATTGGATGCCTCACCAACACTGAGTTCCCTGAACCAAAATATGAACTAAAGTCCCCTGAAAAATGTTTAACAATGTTTCCAAAACATTATTAAGAAATTATTAACTCAAAATTCCATCCCTAAGTAAAAACCCACTCTAATACCACTGTAATACAACATGACATATCGAGGATCCATTTGGGCCTTCTATAAGATAATACTATAAAACCAAGACAATATTCAATATGTCAATTCTTGGTGACTAACATTGAGCAACCATATCACAAAATATAAGAGTATATAGCTTAATTCACCAATATGAAAACACAAGTATCCACATAGAATATGATAATGAAGGATGAAAATGAGAATTCAATATAATATATTAGATGAATACAACCTTTGCTAATCATATAGAGATTACAAAAGTGGGAAATGACATAATGTAAATGTGTGAAATAAAGGCCCAAAACTTCAATGGTAAAACTAAGCTAATAGAACTTAAATATGAAAATGACTAACATGCAAATTTTTTCATTACAGTCAAAATAGAAATTAAAATTCCCTATGAATATAGAATAGTCACTCACAACATGTTTTCTTCATAAGGATACAAAAACACCTTCTACAAAACTTCCACAGTTATTTGTATTTTTTGAGATGTATAAATTGTAAAAAAAATTAAAATGGTGGGGGATTGTGTGTGTGAGAACCATATACAATGAAATAATGAAAAAAATTAGTGGAAAAGAATTAGTGGTGATAATTTAGGTGAATTTACAATTCTTCCCGTCACTGTCCTTTCTAAGGTCTCCGCTATCACTCATACTCAATGAGGAAACCCATTATATCATATCCATCACCCTTGAACTGAGTTCATGATCATTGTGCAATGAACTATAATTTTAGCGAATTGGATTACACTATCTATGTGAGAGACAAAGTAACAAATAAGTCCCCAAGAAAATGATAAGACCAATATATCACTATAAAGGAAATTATCAACCATGAGCAGTAGGACCCAATTATCATTATTTCCCTAAGTCTTTTTTTCAAACTCACATGCTTATAATGACATTAAATTTCACTGACTAACCCTCCCCACTATGTTCTATGTGGTATTAATTAAGTATAGGGGAAAAATATTTAAATAATTAAAGTAGAAATGACGAGAAAATAGTAAATTGATATTGGAAACCTCATAAATTATTTTATAAAAAATCTATGAATATAGAGGTAGAATAGTTGAGATAATTCTCATTACAATTGGGGGTAATGTAATAAAATAAGTACCCCTATTGATCAATAACAAATTTGGTGTTAGTTCACTATGGAGAAGAGAATATAGATTCACCGATAAATATTGATATAGAAACTAGTAATTAATTTAAGGTACCATTGGATGATCAAGAATCCTCCCACCCGGGCGTCTATTCATTTAATAGACCGTTACTCCCAATCTATTTAGACAAATTAGGAGGAGAAAAGTTCATACCACGAATTATTCCCAATTTAAAATTTCTCTATAGGTGGATTCTCAAGGGAGATACCTCTTTGTAGTTGAAATAAATTTAATGAGCATTGAGTATCTCCTGTGACTTAGCTCCAAACAATTGGTTAATGTTTTGCTGCTTTGCAGTTCCAATAGATAGATTTGTCTGAAGGAAAATTCTTTTTTTATCAGCTTGGTTAGGATCTGTGTTGTTGCACTAGACTTACACAATTTTATTCCACTCATGAAATGGTATGGGGATTTTTATAAGGGATTAGAGAGGATCATGTGTAATCTAGACCTTGATTTTGAAGCTTTGGTCATGCCATGATTTCCTTTAGTGAAACAATATTTAATCCTGCACATAGTCATATTTTAGAGTATAATAACTTGCAGTGGATACAGTTAGGTTTGTCTCACATGACTCACATCACATTATAATTAACGGATCATCCAATGAGTATATTTTGAAATCACTATTGTTAATCCTATGCATGTCCGATGAGAGGGAATATGTAATACCTGGGTGGTTATAAGACCTAGATCACTTGACATGGGTGTCTCTTTGAATATGATGTGAGGAAAGGAATTATGATGGGGGTATTTCATTATATTGTGAATCCCCTATGATGTCAACATATGTGTGTGAAGGGTAAGACATTTATTCATATGTTAGTGGAATCCCTTCCCATATCTCCTATGTGTGACTCATTCCAACCAGATGAATTTTACATGAGTTCCCTAGTACAGCTTGCAAAAGTAGTGATGTGTCTGGTAAATTATTCATACAAGAGGAATGTGCCATAATTTCAAGTAATGGGAATGAAAATTTTTCATTTATACATTGGTATTCATTTAATATATCATGGCCCCTTTTTATATTATTCTACAATAGCTTCCTCTAATCTTGTTTTTGTATATAGCTGAGATATTCACCTTATTCTAACCAATCTAATATAATGTTATTGCCTCTCCTTTTCATTTAATTTCACATATATTTTATAAAATCTTATCAATCATACATTAAATTTCTATAACAACCATATTCATATGAAGATACACTTTAATGCTCAACGTACATGAAAAACCCCCACATAATCATACATGACTGGTGATTTTTCTTGTAAATTCATCAAACTATTCAAATTAGTGTAATATTTTTCTAAATTAATTCAAAAAAAATCAATTAAAAAAGTCTTTAATACTTATACAATTTAATTAAAAATTATTCTTAATTATATGGATATCTTAAAAGGATAATATAACAAAACTTTGAAAATTTCATGCTCTCTCCCAAAGTTGCCCATTTTAAATCCTGGGAAAATACTTTCTACCAAGTTAAAAAAAATATATCAAGGAAAATTTGTTTTTACATTAAAATTCTAACACCATTAGAAATATTGTTCTTCTTAAATGGATCTTCAATCCATAATGTATCATTATTCATACTAATTCATCCAATCTCCTTCTAATACCGATGTGAATTTTGTACCAACCTTCTTAAAAATGTATCTATCATTACTCAAGGAAGTTTATAATAAGATTTTCTTGTTATAGTTTGAATGATTGATTTCTATATGATTTCTATCATCCATATATATTCACTTAAAAGAGTCATAAAAATTATACAATCATGAGAGATTGATCATGGTTGTTATGTGGGTGTAGGTGGTAGATTCATATGTGAAAAATAAATAAAAAATAAGGAGACTCGAATTTATAAAGTACTACACATGGTATAAACAAGTGGCCCACTCAATGTTACAGACCTCACTTAATCCACTTATAATTTTAATGGTAACCCAACACTTCCCCTTTAATATATAAATACAAAACATATTTTATAATGAATTATATCATATATTCTTTCTATTTTTTACTTCATTTTTTTTAAAATAAATTTTTATGTAATTTGTTTTTCATGTTCATCATTATTTTAAATGATAATGGGGTAGAAATGAATTATAATAAATGGTGTGAAGTCTACCATATAAATAAATTATAGAATACCCTATATATCTTCTCAACAAAGAAACCACCCGCCCATGAATCCTAGGAAAAATCCCTTCCCCACACATGATTTAAATAGAACCTTGTGTATTACAAAATATTAGGGTTGGTAGAGATAATTAACTTATAATTTAAACACCCAATAGGTATTTCATTTATTCTATGTGGCTTAATAATATGGAAAACTCAAAACATTTTTAAAATTTTAAATGTTTATTTCAAAATGAGGACTCAATTAAATTTGAAAAAATTCATCATATTTAATAGTTTCTAAAAAGAAGAAAAAATGAAACTTCTAAATGTTATAACATGCCTCAGTCCTATTAAGAAATAACCAAATGAAAAAAAAATCAAAAAGGATTTGAATCTTCTCAGGTTGGGTAATTTTAACATCAAAAAACACTTTTCCACATGATTTTCACATTTCATCAAACATTCATAAATGTTTACTTTGGAATTGAGGGATTAAAATTAAAATTAATTAATCATTTAAATATTTGAATGTTCAAATCAATCAATTTTTTCAAATATACCATGATGATCTAAATTTTCCCATGTTATTAAATTTATTCTCATAATATCCTAATAAACACTAAAAACCCATAAACAAAAAATCAATTCCTTAAGATGTTGGTACCCATTCCCAACACTTAATTAGTTTCTACCCATAATTTTAGCTAATGTAGAATCAAAAGAATAAGATATGAAAACCATATAAAATAATAGATACAACCTAAGTCTTATTCATGTGGTGTGAAACCATTGTAGATTCTTCAAATTATTATTAATATTCCTGAAATATATTTTCCTAATATTTCTACCTAAAAATAAAAAAAAAATTATTTTACTAAAATTAAGTGAGAAAATAAAACGTGAATATTGATTTTATGTTTGGACAACTACACGTTTGTAATTCAAGTACTTTATAAGTTATTTATTCACAACAATATACCTGAAAAAAAAATTTGTTAACAAACCTATAATAATCCTAATAATATTAAACAATAATGTTTAATGAATCAAATTTAAGTTCAAACATCACATTGTGTTCTATATTTTCAAATTTTCATAGCTAGGAATCCTTTATATTATACTTAATATAATTAAGGATTTTGTTTATTTTGTTGACACTAATATTACATGGTCAGTGTAGGATAACCGAGAGCAAGAGGAGACGAATTAGTGATCATTTTCTTCTATGAATCCTTCTTTAGAAATCAACATCTAAAACTTTTTAGTGTTATAACCTACTTAAATATACCCCTCAACATCAACTCATATGTAGTAAAATAATGTGAGATATCATCACATGATATTTACAAGGTTTTGTAAAGAGATCCTATCCTTATCAAGTTAGTTATCCCCCATCATGGATTATTTTACTAAATTATTTTAGGAATTCAAAGGAATATTCAGAAACTAGTTTTACACCCCAATAGTAATTCTCAATCTAGACATGGTTATACAACCCAATTGATTGGATCTCAATCTCCTACACAAGATTTTATATTTAATAGGGTCATTAATCGACTACAATGGACACTCATGGGGAAAACAACTCTCTCCATAGGACATGGCATGAATCCATCTAACAACTTTATAACCCCTAAAAAAACTCATTCCCCTTCCCCCTTTATAAATACCCACCAGCGTATAAAAACTAGAATTTCATGTTTACCCATCCTTTCCAAATATGTCTTACATCCCCAGACTAATAGCCCCTCCCCTTTAGTGGTAAGTAATTAAATTAGGTTGTCTTTATTGTATTGGACCTGTACTATTAGTCCCATCATCTTGAAGTAACACCTTATCCCTAAGGTGTAATTCTGATAATTAATTTTTCATTACCTTGGTGTGCTCCCAAGTTGCTTCTTGTGTCGAGCTTCTATGCCATTTATGTAGCCAAAACTAGGTTGAGCCTTTCCATTCGTCTTCTGAAATAGTTTCTATAAATTACTCATTAGTGAAAAACTCATGCAGTGGCCCCAAATATGTAGGGTGATTCCCAATAGAAACCATTAGCTAGAAAAATATGTATCTTAATAGTATTTTTTTAATTGGAAAAAGTAGGAAACAAATTTTATTTTCTCTATGATATTAAATTGGAGAATGTATTGGGTTTCTAAATTTCCACCCAACCATTTCCCCCTTCTAGGTTTACAGTGTTGCAATTTCACCCTTATTATGTCTATAATCTCATAATTTACTACTCAATGATGCTGGTTGGCATATGAAACCATAAATTGTTGTGCTCTTTTGATATTTATTATAAGATGCCGTAAAAATAATTTTTTTCTACTAGTGTATGAGCCACAACCACAACTATAGATTCTCACCTAGAGTAATGAACAATATGTTCTTATTTATTGATTTCCACTACCACAAAAACTATCTGAACAATAGTAGTATGAAAACTAGTATTATAAATATATTCTTCTCATGATGACCAAGACACCATATTTTTTGTTGATCAAATATAAACCACCATAGATAAATTTTGAGACAATGATTAACAACCAATGGTTTCCCATCACTCTAAGGATGACACGAAGAAATCATCTTTAATGATATCCCCTATAATCTTAATAAATCATACCAAAGACAATTGTGAACTAGGGGTCAAACTCACTAACTACAGATTTTTTACCCCACCAATTGGTTAAAAGAAACCAAAATTATTCATTGTTTATTGGAGTATAGCTTTTTCATTCATCAACCCAAAAGGGATGAAGACATATTCATAGTTCCTCTCATGGGTTTTAAATGATATATTTCTATCATTACCCTATCATTTGAATATGATGGAACACAAAGTTCATGTCTAACTTCTTATAGTAAACCACCCTATATAACTCATCCATTAGTTCATCTATCAGTAGAATTGGATACCGCTCTAGGATAATTAAACTATTTAGTGTCCAATAATCTATACACATTATCCAGCCTCCATATTTCTTTTTTTCCTTAATAATTATACTTGAATATTGGCTGGTACTATGTCGAATAAATCCATGTTCAAACAACTCATTCAATTTTTTTTAATTTCATTCTTCATATGGTAAAAATGTTTATAAGGTCGAATATTTATTGAGGTTTCTCTAGATGTTTATCTAAAAAATTACATGTTTACCTCTATGGTGGTATACTTGTATGGAATGAAAAAACCATACCGATTTTCACATAAAATTTTACAGTTAGGTCTACTGGTTCTGGTATATAGATATTCACATGCTCAAACTGATTTATATAGGCGACCACCCATGTCTAACACAAGACTTATAGGTATACCATTGGATCCTCTTCATCAATATCCCAATGCCTTCCTACAAGAACTTATTTGAGTTGACTCCGTGATAGATCTAACCTAGTTGTATGGAGTGAATTTATCTAGTATCAAAACAACCTGTCCATACTGAGTTATGCTAAAGTCACATTACTCATATTATATGCGTTGGAGTAAAAACAAATATCAAGTTGAGTAATCCAAGTCATAATATCCTCACCAGTGAAGATTGAAATCTATATTAGACAAATATTTTTCATAACTACTTATACCCCCACTAATATATGTTCGATGCATCCAATGAATTCATTGTAAACTTATTTCCCACAATTTTTTAATTCTAACTGCTACCACCTTCATCATCTACAACCTCCTACACGCGGTTGATGTTTCATCCTAATTTTTTCATTTAATTAATTTGAAAGAGAAAAAATACCACAAAAAACATCTATAGCAGAATTTCTTTTCATAGAATCTCATCCTTCTGTAGCTATACAACATCATCTAATTGTTCAATTCTAACTTCATGCCACCATATTCCTATCATTAGGCCAGTGGAAGTTGATTCTTAGTGTGTTACATGAGTCCCCATTCATATTTTCAATTGAATCATAATCATCATGTTGAGAATCACCTCAAATCCTTCCATCTAGTGATTTATGGCTTTTTAAATCAATTAAAGAACCAAATTTATAGGATATCAATCTCGTATATATGGTTTTATATATAGTTGGGATAAGAATCAGCTATAATAGACATTAAAATCAGTGAAGAAATCTCTCCTCATTCCATAGTGTAAATATTTCCAAAAAAATTCTAAACCCCTTCGATAAATCACATCGTTTTCCCTTTAATACTTACTCAGTGGCATATTAAAACCCAAATTATAGGATTACCCCTCTATTCCAAACAAGCATTATTTTTCGAGGATACTAGTCCCTCCCATTTGGTGTTAAGTAAAAAAATTGGTGGCATTTCTTGAATAGGTCCCATTCTATCACCCAAAATCAACTTTTCCACAATAATTGTTTATATCCCCAAATTTTCCTCATATCCATTTACTTCCCAGATTGTTATACAACCCAACCAAAATCCTTTTCAGCAACTGGTTACACACCACAACTAAAATCTATTGTATTTTACTTTCTAATCTACTATAAAAGGTTCTTCTTATTTAGATTATTTTCCCACAAGAAAGTTAGATCGCCTTATTCTATGCACAATCATCATTATATTTAAAAACTCTCTTAAAGAATTTTTTGGCCTTGAAATTTTTTTCTAATTCTGGAAATTCCTATATAACTCAATCTCACATTAGAGAACATTTTCTAGAAATTTACTTTGTAAAACATATGACTGGTCGAGCTCTGTCCTACACAAATTCTGTTCAATGGGTCATAATATCCATCTAGTATGTCTATCTTTTGTGCTCCTCAAATAAATTCATCTCAGTTTTGTGTGCTTTGTCTGATGTACGTTTTTATAATTCTACTTTTTATGATGCTTCCCTATCCAATGAAGCTGGATCAATCAGATGTTTCTAATTATTTATTCAACGAAATTTGGTATGATGAGTCTTATTTCACTTAGTTGGAAGATAGTCAACAATTATGATAGTGCTCTTTCTTTGACCAATGAAACATTATCCGATGAACCTTCTTCGATGTTCCTCAATCCAATGTTCCTCCTTCAACCATATAAGAACCTTGGTTGGATAATCATGACACAAATCCATGAACACTAATTCTCCTATGCATGCGAAGAATTTTTCTCCTAGACTATTGCACCCCTTTATATAGTATCTCTTTTAAGATAATAGGAGAGAATAAAAATGTATTATCTGGTTTAAATCAAATTGTAAATTAAAACTTCTTAGTAAATGAATTACACCAGATGCATCGCAAGCCTCCTAAAAAATTCTTAATTATTATTACAAACTCAGTATATATTCAAACTTCCTTAAACAAAATGTTAAGGAACTTATTCAATCTTTCATATCCTTGGAAACATAACATCTGCTAAAATAATAGCTTAACATTATCATTATTAAGGAATTTATAATGTTTTTGTAAATTTCCTTATATCTCTAATCATAAAATGTTTTCTAATGTACATTATACGATAACATTAGTTAGATGGTACACCATAATCATTCTCTATATTATAGAATCACATGACAAATATTTTTCTGATATGTCTTCATCTAGTTATGATTTCTTGTGAACACTCTATCCATTTCTCTTCAAATTTCTATGTTTGATAAAACACAACTACATCTTAATATTTTTATTTCAATTTTTCCTATATAACCTCCATATGATGTAATCATAATACTAAATATGTTGGATCTTTATCGTGTGTGTTTGATAGCATTGGAATGCTATTATTTTTTTGAAACATCTTTACTCTATTTACCTTAGACTCTATGAAGATATAATAACATCAATCCTTGTAAAATGAACTATATAAAAACTATCCATTCATTGGAACTATGTTGACTCATCAGCTTTCATTGTTATGTTGTCTCCATTCCAGTATGACTTTGATCTTGTTTTACTGGTATTATTCATACAAATCTCTAACAGATGAATCACACATGTTTTCTCCATCTGATCATTCTTATTCTGATCATGATAACTTCATCAATCAAACTATGGAAAATTTTAACTTCAATAATTAATCTACATAAGGATTCATCTTATCACTTTGTAACTTGGACCATAAAAATATTTATCCATTCCCATAGAGCCCACCCATCGGATAATATTGTTAAACTCCTCCCATCCAACCACTTGATATTTTTTCAGAAACAATCATCTTATCTATTGAAAAAAATCTAACAAAATTAGTTTGGGACATGAGTATATTCATTATGTTAGGAACATGAAGATTTTCATAGAATTTTTTTGACATAATTATATTTTGTTATCATAGTGAATTAAACATTCTTACAATTAATGAGGAATTTTTCTTACAATACTCCAACAACTTCTATTCACTCAAACATCTCCAAGATTATTGCACAACTTTCTCAAAAAACACATATCGATATATTGAAAAAAAATAAAACCAAACTCACATTGGAAAAATAATCTTCCCTTTTGTGTTTATTTATAATATCCACATGAAGCTTAAAATATTTTTGAAGTAAATATGTGTGATCAATACATTCCCCCTTATAATGTTTGTGTTTTATTTCTCCCTCTATGTTATTTATACCCCTTATTTGAAATAAAATACAAAGGAAAACATAAGGATAATTTCACCTCATCTTCCTTCATCTTAGAAACATTAAAACATTTCCCAAGAGAAAAATAGTATCACATGAGGTTCATAATAAAGAGTCCTTAACTAAATGACTCCATGTCTATACATGAAAACACAATTTATAAAATAAAATTGTATAATCAAGGTTTTCAATGTTTTTCATTACAAATATTTCATATAATACTTTCCCAAATCACATTAAAAAATAATTATATCAGGATAAATATGATTTATTTTGTTAATATATATCCTACACAAATCTCAACAAACATATCAAAACAATTAATGTGTATAAACACAACTCCTCATAAATCTTATCTTACTTAGTGTCTCAAAATATTAAGACAAGTGGGATTTATACACATATGCTTCAAATTTTCTATCCCTTAAGTGTAGAACTCCATCCTCAACATTGTGATCCTTATATTTAATAGTTTATGTATACTATAATTACAAAACATCTACAACACTCAACAAACATTTCCACTTATTCTCCTTCAATTCCCTATTAGTTAGTATAAATATGAAAATATATTGGGAATAAAGAGGATCCTCAATGTTCCATATAATGAAATATTTAACTGATGGTCTTATCCTAGTATAGTCTACTTATATTCAGATATATCCTGGGGTGTGATTTCTTCCTGATGATAATATTTCAAATATTGTTTAATCGATTTATTTTAATTTACATAATCTTCAGATAAATGTACCATCTTCTATTCATATTTTGCAACTTGTTTGTTATGTTGAGTTTTAAAATTCTATTTTAATTATTTCCTCTTGGGTAGGTAATATGGTCATAAAAAGTTTAGTATCACACCTATCTATCTCATATCTCAATAAAAATTTCTATATCGTTAAACCAAATTCTATTGGAAGCTTATTATCAACATTTTTCTAGCCTCCTGAAGACTATTTCTTTAATTTTTCTTCAGTATAATTGTATGATTCTTTTATATTTCTATCCATGACCATTTGATCTGGATAAAAAATATATTCTATCTTTTATATTGAAATCATATTTCTTGATATTCTCACATGTTATTTTTGCATACTTCTCCTTTTGAATGTTTTTTTATTCCTCATTACTCTTTCTGGAAAACATTGTTCTTCTCTACTCATTAGATTCATACCTATTTTTTGGTACAAAAATATTTTAATAGAATAAATAGTATTTATGCCCAAATACTCCACAACACTCTTAAGAAAATATTAATTTTGGTATATAATATTGATAGAAGTATTTATCGGAATTTTATTTTTGTTGTTACTTTAAAAACCATGGATAAATTTTTTCTTGGAGATACATTCATGATGAATTAATATATTTATTAGTGGAGGATGATTTCATAAAAATATTAACTTTTGAAATATCTTTCTTAGTATATATATATTTAAAATGAGATTGTTTGTGAATAGAAGCACACCAATTCTATGGACCCCTATTCTCAACATCTTGGGAAGATTCACCTTTAACCTCAACTTCTTTAACAATGAATTCCATAAACATTATGAACATAATTTTTATTGTATGAAACATTGTGTGTTATTTTATATTTATTATTTTTCTCTCAATTAAAATTTATTTAATAACATTCGTTATCATTTCAAATTTAGTCTACATTATTTTATTCTTATTATATTCCTTAACAGGTGTTGTTTTGACCTTGTTGAGATTATCTTATGAGATGATGTTCCTTCAAAAACATTCCAATTCATTTCATTCTTAACCACTTTAATTTTATGATATCTAATTTTTTATGGTGTATTACCAATTTTTTTATTCTATCTCCATTTTAAAAATATATATTTTTAACTGATTTCTTTATCTTCTTCATTTTCTTCTTCAGTTGAGTAATTTTCTTAAGAGAATCCTCTAAATGTTCATTTAGAATCCAGTAATGTAATATTCTCTTTTATCTGTCATCGCCATTAAATGATTAAAAACTTTCTATTTTAACATGATCTATGAAGATTCATGAAAATCAGATTCATTATTGGATGAAGAATCATCCAGCTCTATTCTACAAAACAACCTTTCCCTCTTATTTCTAAGGAACTTTTTCTTAGGTTTATTTCACTTTTGGTTTAGATATTTCCCGTATTTTTTTCTAATTTAGAATAATTATTCTTATTATTAGATTAATTTCCTAAAAACTCCATTTATCAATATTATTACATCATTAAAGTTATTTCATACCCTTTCCTTTGAAATTTCTCTATTGTGTCTCTTATAAAGAAGAGAAAGGATTGTGTTTAAGTCATATTCATTTTAATCATCATTGGAATCACATTATTCTTATTATTTTTCACAATCTAGGTACATTTTTAATAAATATTCAAAACCTATATTTTCTATTTCCTTCTTCTATATGTTTTTTATTTTCTTATTTCAAATTCTATAAGAATATCCTGATGTTCATTCCAAGATAAATTCTCTAAATCCTTTAGATCAGACACCTCAATATTAAATCTATCTGAAAATATAATCATTAGTTTCTTAATGACTGTATAGTCTTATCGTTTCTCATAAAAACTTTAAATATTTCTTATAATATCATTGAATCTTGTAAAGTATTAATCAATACTCTATTCATTAATAATCTTCATATCTTAAAACCTAATCCTCTATATTTATAAAATAGTTTCATTAATCTTTTCATTTATTTTACACATAATTATCATTTTATCTTACATTGTTTTAGAAATTGGAAAGCCCATTAACATTATATAAACAAATTATGATAGAATTAAAGAAACACAATTCTAAAAATTTCCATCAAATTCCAAATTTCTCTTATTAATAGCTCTCATAGTAACCTCATTAGTGGGAGGAAATCAAATGGTTGCAACATCTTTAATATCAATTCTATGATATATATAAGAGGGGGAAACATCCAATTCTTCCTCCTGTGATAGTTTCTACCATCATATATGAGAACACATTTACTATTCACTAAATATATATTATCTATCCTCAGTAGATAGTTGGGTATTTTAGAGGTAACCTCTTATAATACCAATTGAACATACCTAATAATTATAGATTCACTTTTAGGGGGAGGAGGTGAATCAATTATCACATTATTTTATGAATTATTCTTATGAACTCAGGCCCTAAAATTTATTAGAGTAGAGATACACACAAATATATCTCTCAACCTCACTTTGTATACAGTAATATAATGTGAGAGATTAGTGCATGAAATTTAAAAGATTTGACACAAAGGTCTAATCCTTTCCATTTGGTTGTCCCCCCCAAAAACTATTATTTTACTAATTTCTTTCCAGAATATAATGTCATAGGTATAAATTGGTTCTGGAACCTAGTAATTATTCCTCCAACTAACCCCAGTTTCACAACAAAATTATCAACTCTTCATCAATGGTTGGATATAACCTTTAATTTTCTTTATCTTATCCACTTTATTCCAAGCTATTTATACACCCCAATAACATTACTTTTAAGTAAATTTTTCTACACCCAAGATAAAAACCCTTATTTATTATTCTATAATCTACTGAGGAATTATATTATTCTTTAGATGTTATTTCTCCTTAATAAAGTTGCATTACATTCTCCTGTGTACTAAATTTAATATCATTAACAACTGACATAATATTTTTTTTGGTCTTGAAACTTATTCTTAATCTTGGAAATAATTAGATAACTAAATCTCAACATACAAAACTTTTTTTGGAAATATACTTGGAAAATGTATATTCGATTGAGCTTTATCTAGTATGAACTAGATTAAATAGTTCACAATCTTCATCCACTATGTCTCTATCCTGTACACCTTATATAATTATAATTTATTCTGATGTGATTTCTATTATTCACCTCTTTCTAATTCTCATATATCTGATGTTTCTCAGTCAGATGAAACTGGAGGGGTTAGATGTACATCCTTATTCGCCTGGTGAAATTTGGCCCATTGAGTATTCTTCCACTAAGTATGAAATTAGATGGAAATTCTATTATAAATTGGAATTTTACTGATGAAACTCAATTTGAGGAACCTTATTTGAATATTCTCATTATGATGCTCCTCATTCAACAAAATAGATCTTTGGTTTAAAGATCACAATACAAATCCTTCATCACGCCTGCTCCTCCACATGTGAACAATTAATTTACCTTATTGTTCACCCATTTATATAGGTTCCTCTATAAGAGAAAATATAGAAAACTAAAAGTATTATCCCACACAACTCAAATTGGATATTTTAAATTCTCACTGAAATTTCATTGGATGCATCTTAATCCATATAATAAATTCTTGAAGCTTCCTACAAACTCAGTATAAGAAACCTCTTACTAACTTCATTAAAATATATGTAATTTAACATCTTAAATCATAATTAACCATGTAAAGATAGAAATCATTGAAAACATTTCTCATCATTTTCATTATTAAGGACTTCATACAGTTTTTGTAATTCCCCTTATTTCTCCATTTAGAAAATGTATATCGGATTCACATTGCATGAACTACTTAGTTTAATGGAATATCTTTAGCATTATTCATTTGATGGAATAAAAACCCAAATACGTGTCTAATATTTCATCACCAGGTTCCACTTTTTATGAATACTATGTCTGTTTGGGTTGACATATTTTTTTAATACAACTCACATTCTTCTCGAACATTGTATATCCTTATATTCCTAGATCATTTCAATCGGATGGCATCATAAGACTCTATTCATTGAATTTTTCTTGTGTCATTTCGATGGAACTTCATTAAATGTGACCTATTATACTTCTAAATCTAATTATATACGCTAGATATATACATCTGATACCATTAATATGTTATCCTTCGTATGATACATCTTTCAACTCTATACCTTATACTTTTTACATAATTTATAATTTCGAACAATGTAATATGAAAATTTTAAATTATTTTTTTCTATTAGAAATACAAAGATTCATAAGATTTAACTTTTTTATTTTTCTTCCATCCAATATTAGTTTGTTCATGTTTGTTTGATAACCTTCACATTTCTCTTCGAATGATGCACTGCATAGGTTTCCTCAATCCGATCATTCTTCATTGAATCACTATAAATTCTACAATAAATATTTGGAGAGACAAAATTTCATAGATAAATATCTATAATACCCCATAATAAAACATTTTAAATTATAATACATACAAATATTTCCATTAACATCAAGTTTTTTAATTTGATAACATTGTTCAACATCATACATCCTAAAAATCAGAAATTCTATAAAAACCAACTTCTCACCCTTTATAAAAACCCTTATAAAATTAGCCTCGTTCATGAGTATGTTCATAATGATAGGAACCTAAATATTATCCTAACATTTTTAAACTTATGGATTTTTTCTCAATTTCTATTCTCTCAAAATTCTTTAAGTTATTAAGAAACTTTCTCTACAAAAACATATTGATATATTGAAAAAAATACAAGCAAACTCACTTTGAAAAAATAGAAACTACCACATAATAAGGGATCCCCATCATTAAATATTCATTACTGACACATAAAACACCTCATTTATGTCATCATTACTAGTATAAAGTTTTGTATCCACCACTTTATTAATTTTGTATTTGTATTTTGTTGTAGGTGGGGCCACAGTATAATGATCGTCTTTGACATCAGTCTTAAAATCATACTATAGACTTTATTTTTATTTCTTAGAGGGATAAAAACAACTAAATAATTCCCCTATATTTTCTACCCCATTTTAAAAGATTTAATCATTCCATACTTACCATCAAAATCATATATATCTTATAATTTAAATACCGAATTAGTAGTGTACTAATAAGGGAAACTATTTTCATGTAATATTTAGTAACATTAGAGAAAATAAAATCTATCCGAAGTTTATCTACCTCAAAAATATTAGATTATAATTCATCATCACCATATAAGACCTCAAATAATCCATTAGGAGTAAGATATAGTGGGCACATCAACCTCAAATTAATGTTCATTGACAATTTTTATTGACAACCACTAGGGAAAACACTATTAAGTGCTGAATTTTTGAATTCAATAAGGGTTCATGAATTGTCAAATAAATTTTATAATAAGTAAAACAAGAGTCCATGGTTCAATAATATCTCTTATGTTGTTCTTATTGAATATATTATTTCCCATTGAGCATCGTATTAATGTAGTCATTATTCATAGGTTGTGTGAGAACTACTAGTTTGAGTCTCAACCTCCTTGATATAATCTTCAATAAAAGGTGTAAAATGAAATATTTATATAGGTTTTTCTATCAATTGTTGAAATTATAATAATTGTCCATAAATCACTCCATGTTCACTAGAAAAAGATTCTGAGTATTGAGGATCTTGGTTTTCGTTGATATCATTTATAAGATATCTGAATATCACCTCCTAGAAAATGGATCCATAAACCCCCTAACCTATTTGGAAAGAAATTCCATTATATATCGAAAGTCAGTGGGTGAACATAATACTTGTTCTTTATTTTTATAATATATTTTTCAAAAAAAACTGATCTAAATTTTCTTAAGTGGGAGAATAAAGCGTGAGTGGTTTTTATATAATCCATTCTAGAGGATTAGTTGTAGTATTACATAGGTCATCTAATATAGAGGCATAGTTTTCAATGTTTCTTTTTAGTGTGTGTGGGTTCAAGTTTTGGATGAAAATAGATAACCAATTATGTCTATGTTTAAGTGAAATCTAAGTAGTATTTTAATGAGATTTTGATATTTTTTCTTTACCTTGGATATTCTCTCCACCTTAAATGATAAATCACAATTTACTCAATTAAAATTCTCATGATTTCTCATTAATTGACCAAAAACTCAATTGATTATCCTTTCATAGTGTGTTCGGCTCAAAAAAAGTCATGCAGTAGTCAATGCAATCCCTACTCATACCTAGACATGTGATAAAAAATATCTAATCAATTATGAATCCTCCTCACCACTATCCACTATATGAGAGATAAGGAAAATATCTTGGTCAGTGTATAAAAACAAATAAAAGGGATGGAAAATGAATTGAAATGTAGTAAGTAAATGAAATATCATATTTTATAAAAAATAATATAAATTTCAATGATATTTTAGAAGATATAAATTAAAAAATAATAGAATTTAATAGAAGTGGGTAGGGTAATTATCCTTAACTCTATCAAAAAATTTCATAGTGTTCTATCATAAGAGAGAATATTATATGTATGAAAAAAGACTGAGAATCAATAGCCTGGTGAAAAACTAAGGAGCTGACATAAGTTTTTAATTGAGGAGCTTCACATGAACTCACTCATATTTACCTCTTATTTATAATTTAGGTTTTTAAAGCTAGTTAATACTGAGAAACATCTATGAGTTTGAAACTAATGAAATAAACAATTTAATGAAAACATAAGTTAGGGTGAAAGGAAATGAACCTAGGTTAGGACACATAGGTGTGCCATTATCTTAAGTTACTACAAAATCATCCTATAAAAATTTATATTCTATTAGATATAAATTGAATGATTTTAAATTTTTTTTCAAAGTGGATCATTGAAACCTCATTGGTACAACAAAGTCCTTCTTTTCTATAGTGAATAATAGAGAGAATTACATGGCCATAGACTCTACACTATCCCAAGCATCCCATTTCTATGTATATGATTCATCCCCCAATATACTGAACTCAAAACATATAAAGATAATATATAGAGAAAGGTTGGATAAAATATTTTATATAAGCTAGAACACAATAGTAAATGGGAAGGGAGTTGATGATAAGCATAGATCCACTTCTACACCCACTCACTACTGCACCTAGGTTGAGAAGAAACATTATTGAATTGTATAGTGGTGATTTATAATCCCATGTGATCTACTCTGAGGATCAAGCCTTAGTTCATTATTCCATTACCATTAAATAAGAATATCACAATAGATAGAACATATGAAAATAGGGAAAAAGGAGATAATTTTAAAAAATATGGGAAAAATCATAGAAGAAAATTCATACCCAAATTCCATATAACTGGTGAAAAATTTGAAAGGCCATTTATAATAGGTACATCAAAATATAAATTAAAATTCCACATGAATAGATCCTAGGAGATGGCAACAGTTTTGTTTTATTGGGAGCTATGTATCCATGCACTGCACTTACAAAATTATTTTTTTAGCGTTTTATAAATTATAAAAAAGAAAAATATGGGGGGTATTCTGTGTGTATGTGAATATAATGAAATGAAACAATGAAATTTCTTAATGGAATATAATGAATGGAGATATTTTGTTTGAATTTAAACATAATCGCAATACTACCTCCATTGAGATCACTATAGTTACCCTTTCTATGTGAGAAAACCTGAGACCACAAATCCCCCAAACTCACATTATGCAGAAAATTGAAGTTAAATTCACTATTATTAGAGTGAATATTCCCTTGATCCATGTGTGATATTTAGTTACTAAGAAATATCTAAGAAGCTTATAATACCCCAGGCTCACTTTAATTGTAACTACCAAATAGGAGTAGTTGAACCCAATTACAATAATGTCCCTAATCCATGTTTTTCACTCACATGTCTATAATCACAATTAACTTCACTTCCCAACCCTCACAACTATACAATGTATAAGATACGTCAAGTAAAGGGGGAAAATATTAAAATGATGTTACTGTAAATAAATGGAAAGAATAATCTAATCTTGTAAACCTCTAAAATCTATAGACTATAAATCTAAAGGTTGATATGTGGATGAAATTTTCCTTCAATATAGGCCTCAGGGAATATGATATCTCTCCCCCTTTGGATAAACCCATAATGTGGGGTTAATTCCCCATGAATATAAGAGTAAAGGGGTAGAGTAGAATAAATTACAGAGAAATAGAAAATAAACCTAAACTATATATATAATAGCTGATCCAACCACCTCACACTGAAGATTACTATACATTTTATAAATAATCATCCCTAGTAACTTTATAGAAATTATAAGAAGGAATACTCATATAATGAATTATTCTAAATTTCTAATTTCTCTATATGTGTATGCTCAAATAAAGTTGATCCATGTGTTTATAATAAATTCCATGAGCACCAAATATCCCACAAAATTGATCTCCAAATGATAGGGTAATACTTCAATGCTTTTGGCTTCTAGTAAAGGGATTCATGAAAAGGATCTTGCCTTATCCATGATCTATGGTAGGATATGATGCTGGATTTATCTTATTTAATTCTTTTCATAAAATGGTTTGTGGATATTTTGAAGGGATCTGAGACCTGTAGTAATAATCAAGAATTTTATTTTGTAATTTATCTTTTTCAATTATTTTCTTTAATGAAACTATAATTAAACCCTCATAAAAATGTTATTAAAGGTTTAATAACTTACAACAGCTACAACGGGGTCTTTTGTACAAGATTCACCTTATGTGAGCGTCAGTGGACTAAACAATTAATATGGTGTGGCATCCTTATTATTAATCCAATAATGTTCTGGTGTGGGGGAATCATACATATGTGAGAGCCTATGAGACTAGGTTCACAGGAAATAGGTGCCTCTTAGAATGTGATTCGAGGTAGGGAATTCTACAGGAGTCACATTAATTTCGACATAGGGCCCCTTATATATCATCGTACGTGAATATGGAGTGTATAGTTTATTTATACATGATCAGTGTCCTTTTTAAAAATATCCTTATGTGTATGTCATTCTGACTATATGAATCATACATGAGCTCATGTGAACATCTTACTTAGTAGTGTCATGGATCATTCACCATATTCAATAATTGGGGATATAATTTACTTGTACATGAGGGCTAAAGACTTAATCTAATATGAGGTATGTGTGAACATGCATAAAGACCCTGAACCTGAACTTCTATATTCAGTACTAAAAATGTGGTGTATTTTTTTATATAAAATAAAACTAAAAAATAATCAGAAATTTTTACATTTATAGACCATTTCTAATCATGGTTCTATAGAATTAGACAAAAATATCACAAATTCAAAGTTGTAAAATAATAAAATAAAATAACTAGATCACTTTGTATGCACTAACTCCATAAGTGAAATCCTCCATCTTAGAACATATAATTAACCTGTGAAAATAATTTTAAAACATGGGATGTGTAATATATATCCTAGTAAAGAGTTTTAAATTCATTCTAAAATACTTCTCAATGAAAATTATAATACATATTTGTTTTTTCTCAAATATAATATTTTATAAATAAATACTTGACATATAAATATTTATCTTAATTTACTTTAATAGTATTTTTAATTTCAAAAACCATTTAATTTCAAAAAATTAAATAATTCCTCAAAATTAATTTTTTATTTTACCTTTTAATAAATTTTAAAGATAATAATATTTTTTGGATTAGTATTGATACTCAAAAGACCCAATGAAAACATGTTCCCACATGAAATATCACATTTGGAAGAACACCCCCTTGAGGTTAGGGATTTACTCCCCAAACCATGCCATATAATTCGATACTCGTGTGCCAATTTTTAAGAAATCATTATAGAGGTTATTTTATTCTCATTCATACCCCAAACACATTCCAAAATGATACATAAATTATTTTCATATAAGAAAATATTATCATGACATCTTTTCATGGATGAAGATTGATTTTTATAAAACTTTTTGACAAATCAACCTTTCCACATGAAATGGATACATTTAAAAAACATGATCACATAAAAATAAAAGTAATTAATTCTATAAAAGCACAAGAGATGTCCATATTATTCATAGAGTATGGAAACATCTATTTGATTTCATTCATTGATAATATTTTTTTAACTTCTATTGATTTAAAGATCACATAAAATAAAAACAATTATTATTAGAAATATTATCATATAAGTTTGAATAATATAAAATACCCTATTAAAACAAGGTTTTGGATATAAAGTTTCAACATTGATAGCTATATATGTTTTGATAAATAATATTTAGAAATTAAAAATATTCCATTATAGAAAATCATACTTTATTCTTGAAGAAATAACATAAATTAACAGTGAAGCATATTGTTGATAGTCTTAAAAATATTAAACGTATTCCTTTTAGTAGAATTAAAATAAAAGAATAAATTAATAGAATTAATGTAAAAAACAATACCATATAGTAAAATTATCATAAAATCTTGTTAATGGATCATTAGATTTATTTAAAAAATAAAAAATGAAAACAATCCCTTAAAAAGAATTTTATATTGGCATAATATATGTATATAACCATTATAATTCCGAATAAAATATTTAATCATTGAAATTAAAATTATTATATAAAATCATAATTTTTTTTAAATTCATAAAACCTTACAAAGGGTTTAAAATAAAATGATATATACATTGTATACTATTTTAGAAAACAAATGAACATTAACGAACATTTCCCTTACCTCATTCTGCTAGCCAAAACAAGTTAGGCTTCTACATAGAACTTCAGTATTATCTAAATCTCAACCTCCCACCTGGGTGAAAAACTATGGGGGTTTTTATTCCCGATATCATTTTTAAAACAATTCATATTTCATTTTCTATTAATCAGTATCACAATTTTATTTATTAATTTATTTATAATTTAAATACTTTTATAAAAAATTTATAACCCAAAATTTTAAATAATAATATTACTCATATCATTGTCATAATTTAATATATTCATAAAACTTTATAAATTTTGTAAAAGTTAATTTATTCTAATGTTTAAATAAATTTATAATATTATAATAACTTTACTTATTATTATCATTTATATAATTTCTGTAATCTTAGTAGTTAAAATTTTAAAATAAATTATAAATTTCATAATTTCATATAATTATAATAAAATATATTGAATTTTTTTATTTCATGTAATGATAAAATTTTAATATTTACATTTCATTATATATGTATATTTTTTTTAAATGTAATTCTTAAATAATTATTTTTACTTTTCAAATAACCTTTAATAAATTTTCAATAAATATAGTTATTAAAATCATATATTTTTAAATAAATTATAAAATAAATATATTTAGATTAAAAATTCATTTTAATCAAAAAAATACCACATAAAAAATTATTTTTTTATAATCAAAATTTATTTTCACTTATTTAAATTAATTAAAAGTTCAGTTAATAAGTACTTATTAATATTTAAATAAATTACTGGGATGTTACATTTTCCAATGTAAAAATAATTTCTTCCTCTGAATTCATTTATCAAAATTAATGAAAATTATTAATTTCCATCTTCAAAATTAAGAAAAACTAGAATTTATAATCTAATATACTCTAACGCTTATATTTTACTAAAACGAAGAAAAATAATCTCTAGATTCCCCTACATAATTTATCTAAAACCAACTATAAAATCCCTATAGCCCACCCTTCCATATCTAGTACTAAGAATGTTATATATTTTTTAAAATATATGAAAAATGAAAAACACACAGAGCAATTTACATTCATGGACGTTTTCTGGTCTATGTATTAGAAAACTAAGAAAAAAAATATAAATTTAGAGTCATACAGAAATAAAAAAACTAAATTTATTTGTGTTTTCTAACTCTATAATCGATGTACCCTCCCGTAGAACTTCTTATTGACCTAAGAAAAAAAATTTAAAACATGGGATGGAAATTTAATTTCATATTAAGGGGTTTTAAATCCATTCTAAAATAGATATCTTTAGAAATTATATATCTCCTTTGATTATATTTTAGGAAACAAAATATTTCATAAAATAAATACTTAAAAAAAATATATCAATCTCAAAATCCTATTATAGTATTTTTAATTTTGAAAACCATTTAATTTCATAATAACAAATAACTATTTGAAATTTCTTTTGAAGTTATCATTTTAGAAACATTTAAAAATAATAAACCTTTGTAGATTAATCGTGATACATAGTAGACCCAAATAAAAAAAGTGTCCCTAAGAAGTATCACATATTAAACAATGTCACCTTGATGTCATTGGTCTACTACCCATACCATATTATATCATTCAGTACTCATTTGAAAAATTTTACAAAATAATAATAGAGGTTATTTCTATCTAATTTATAACCCCAAAACATTTCAAAATCATGATAAAATTATTTTCATATAAGAAAATATTCTCATAACATTATTACATGTATAATGCTCAATTTTCTTAAAACCTTCCACCCTTCCATGTGATGTTAATAAATTTTAAAAAATATAGTTTAATCGAGAGAAGAGACATGGATGGGATCCACCCAAGGGTCAGATTGTGGGGATTTTGTGTCATGCACAATCAGGAATAATGGGAAACCATTTTATCTCTTACCGAAAACTCTTAATGGTTCTCTCATTGAAAACATTGTATATATATGATTTCCAAAGGGAGGGGATCACTTGGTTTTTCAAGACCAATGACTCCTAGGAACATTAATTTGTCTATAATATGGGAGGTCTGGCACATCACACCCCATTTTGGGGGGAATTATTTTCCACTATGTGACCCTCTTATAGATTTAATATATTTCCCTGATTCTCTTCCTAATCACGATACGATACTAGTTACCGTAACAAAATGATCATTGGTTAATTCTATTTTATGTGAAAAAATTGGGGGATATGTAGTGAATCAATCTATATGTATCAGAGTGTTCCCATTCTTTTCCAGAAATGGGTGGTTGCTTATGTGATGAAGTCATATAACAAAGTGATTCGGAATGTGGGGCCATTTAAAAAGGCATTTAATATTCCAGGAAGGGGATTTATCCATTATATTGAATCCTACATATCCTGGTCATTATAGGAATTAAAACCCACATAGTTCATCAGACCTGTGTAGTTTAACATCATATAGATTGGAGTTACAAAGGTAGTTTGGGACACCAGGTGTTTTAGATCGATTCCTAGAGGGACACCCTACATATTCCTATTATAGTGATAATTTTAGTTTGCATAGTTATTTTTTTGGAGATTACACACTAATATTTTCTTTGACACTTTACAAATATATGATACAGATGAAATGATTATTTTAGTTCCCCATGTACACATGACCTATGCTTAGTGTGGTAAAAAAAAGATGGAAAATGATAATTTCTTTATTTCTCATTGTATGGGCCTTATGTGCAAGTACTACCCTCAAAATATTTATTATGGAACTCAGACATCATGGAGATTTCCTACGTATCTTATTTATGAATGGAATTAGGTTCATCGTAGTTCAGTGTAATCCTCTATCCACTGATGGATGAGGTAAACAGATAAACTCATGGGAATTATTGGGTCCCAATGGCTAGGATGTGAGAGTCATAAAATGACATACACTAAAAGTGGTGTTTATCTCAGCTTGGGCCTTAGGACGGAATTTTATGTATCCTGTTTATTGTTGGAATCATAGATCTTGTAGTTCAGTTTCATCCGTTGGAATAGACCCGAGGTAGATTCCTTTGTTTTGAGGTGAATGTGTCATACCACTCTTTATGGATTTACCTACATATGTTTCCATGGTCGAAAGAGACTTGTGATGTGAATGATATTATTATTTCAACTCTATAATCTCACACGAGATATGCTCTGTGTTAGAATCAAGGGATGAAAAATGATAAATATTGTTGCCTAGAGAGTGAGGTACTTACATATTGAGAAAACTTTATGGATTTCAAACCTTGAGAGGTGGCCTACGTATCTTGAATAAGGCAGGAAATAAAATCTTCATAGTTCCATTGGTCAAGGAATACACTGTGATATTTCTCTTGCTATTAGGACATACCATGTTATGTCGGTAGTCAGGGATTACACTTTGAGGATGTCATTGTCACCTGTTTTTCTGCCCGACATGCATCAATTTTCCTCTTTTCCTAATATGTTGGAGTGTATCTACCTTAAATATCTGAATACAACTAAATGATCTAGTCTGTAATTCTAAAGGACTCTGTGTAACCGTTGTGGAATATCTGAAGGTTTTATTATGATAAAAGATGACTTTTTGAGTGGAAATTTCAAGATCTAGGTTGTCATTCTTAGAATCCATCACATGACTAGGCTAGCTAGTGTAGAGGGTGTCACATGATTCCACTAACTTTCCCTGGAAACATTTCCAAGATTTTTCTTGACACATATGGATGGAATCATGAGAGTCAATATGACATGTCTCAGAGTGTGCCACATGTCTTGGATAACATCCTTGGAGGGCATCACGAGACCTACAAATAATGTATGGAGGGTGTTGTGAATCTCAATTGACTTTCCCAGAGGGTTTCATGAGGGCTTAGTTGATATGTGTAGATTCATCCATGAGACATATAAGACATGATCTGGTGTCAAAATATGAGTCTGAGGATGTATCTGATGGTCATCGTGGTGCTTGGGAGACAGACCCAGGGGTCTTCACGAGACTAAATATGGATTCATAGGGGGAAGTATATCACTTGTTCTCACTTTTATGAATCATTTTTCATGACCCAAATAGCATTTTGGATGGGCACCGTGAGACCTAGTAGATGTGTTCTGGTGATGTTGTCTTACATGGATGACTCACACAAAGCATATGAGGGACATCGAACATGTTTTTCTGTTTAGGTTCTTCATCTTAGTCATTTTTCTAGACATTTTCTTGAGAATGCCTTAGACTTATTTAGTATCATTTTACTCTGAGTCTCCTATGATCTGGAAGACATGAGGTATGTTCTTCACATGTCTTTCTCTAATTCCACCACGTGATCTATCTATGATCCCAAAAATTTCATTATGTATGGCGTGTGATCACTCCATATGTTCACTAGTATATAACCTGATGGAAGAATTTTTGTTCAAGAGATCAGATGCTTTGAGAAATATTCCCTGGTGCTTGTGAAAAAATCCATAAATTCGTCCTCATGGTCGCGATAGGTAGTAGTCTGGTCATATGGTAGGGGTCATTTGTTAGCAGAGCAGTTTTCATACAAGGGTGGGGAATTTATAGGCCTCTCCATTCTTTTTTGTTTTCTAGTTTTCATGGAATATCTTATGAGGATCCATGGATTCAGTGAAGGGGTCAAGAGCCAAGCATATTTTCAAGCCTTTTCTATGGATTGCTCTAAGAGTGTCACCTGATTTTCAGAGACACTATGTCCCTCCCATCAATGCCTCAATTATTTTATTATTTCCAATTAATGGGGACCTTGTTTGGTCATGTTTTTATGCCCAAGGATATCCATATTATCACTTTGACAAGTCCAAGTACTTTCGTTAGATGAAAGTCCCTATCGGAATGTGTTCGCAATGTGATTGATGCCTTTCTGGAAACATTTTGCGAGGTAAGGATGGATTGTCAAAGGGTCTCCATGAGACCAAGGAAGATTATCTAGGAGTCTTGTTGGACTGCATTGCGGACTTCCATAAGCATTTAATGACTATGAGAGGCTTCTGTCTCATCCCTTCTTCCTTTCCTTTCATTTATTTTACAATGGTTGGGAAGTTATGCATGATTACATGAGTAATGTCCAATATAATTACCCTATTTTTTGATGATGTGTAGCATGAAAAATAGAATTTGTATGAGGATATGTGAGCATTTCATGGAAAATACATCAATTTGTCCTTATGGAGCCAAAAGGAAAGTATATGGTTTTATGTACATACCTGATGCTTTCTATATAATGAGACTGACAAGATTAAGGTGTTTTGAAAGATGAGGTGGGTATGTATCGATGGAGTCGTGGTGTCTTGCGGACCACTATGGGTGTGTCGTGTGATATTTATCACCATGAGTAGCTCCCACAACCTCCCCCTTTATATCATTTGTTTGTTTCATACAAAGGCTAAGGGTCATGAAAGATCACTTGGATGTTGTCAACGATAATTACCATTCTCATTTGTGACACACCACACTAACTTTAAGACTGTTAAAGGTCGCCACCTTTTGGACATCATTCCCCCATTTTCAAAAGTTTTTTGGTTGTATTATCAAGTTTGTACTGCTGAAAAACTATGTGGCATTGGGGATCATACCCGACTACCACCACACGTCCATTTTTTGTTCAAAGATCCTTTGTGAGTGTAGAGTGACTTTTCAAAGTTGGGATTCATGGGACCTATGTTATTCTATATATTGAACTTGGTTCCATTGTGTGACCCATTTCTGGTCACATGATATCAAGTCTCTTAGAGGCTCACACAATCCATGAGCACTGTCCACCTTCTCCTTCATTTAATTTTCCATGTAAAATAATACCTATATTTAGGTATTCCTTCATTTTTGATTTTCTAAATTCTCATTTGGAGGGGATAAATAAATACCCCCTATGAGCCTCATCTATGGGGACATGGGCTAGGTTCTAGAGAAAATAATGGATCACCTAAGTCTCTAGTGGTGTCATGAATTAGTGTCTTGGGTGATGTTTGGTCCATGGAGTGACACTTAGTTTTCCTTAAAATTCTGTATAACTTCCATGCTTTAGATTTTTTTCTTTTATCTCAATACAGATATCACTTTTTTAGGGTCTTTTAGCTTAGAATTGACATTGCAATAATTTTATGATCATTTAGCTTAGATCTGAAATTTATTTTGTTTAGGGAATTTTTTCTCAAACTTTATATTTCATTATTTTAGGGTCTTTTACCTCGGACCTGATATCACATTAGTTACGGGTGTTTTATCCCAGACCATGTATCACATTAGTTTTGGGACTTTTAGCTTGGACCTCATATCTCTTTAGTTTAAGGCCATTTATCTTGGACCTTCCATCTATTTAGTTTAGGGTCTTTTAGCTCAGACCATTTATTTATTTTCTTTATGTTATTTTAGCACAATTCGTCCATTTATTTATATTAGGGTCCCTTATATTGGACCTCTTGGAACATTAGATTATGGTCTTTTAGCTTAGACCATACTTCTCTTTTGTTCAGGGTCTTAAACCTTGGCCCTAGTATTAATTTAGTTTAAGGTATTTTGGCTCGAACAATGTAGATGATGATGGGATATGGTGAATACATTCTAGGAATTACCTAAAACACATTGTAGTGTTTGGTTCTTAAATTGTGATGAAAAATCACACAAGGGATAGAAATTCCTCATTGTAGAGTGATTCATTTGGTTGACAACCATAGGTGCATATGATAGAGTCATAGGTGTTCATGAATAATCAAGAAAATGGTATTTGGAAGCTGTGTATCATTTCCAGGGCATATGGAGGATTTATGGAAGTGTTATTGGTTGAGGGTGAAATACTAGGGATACTTCTTCCTCTATGATAGTTAGAGTATGTGTGATGTAAGTCATAACCCAAAAGTTTTATTCGTGAATACAAGGTGGGGAAGACATGAATGGGATAAACCATAACACTATGGGGTATTGAGTTCCATCAAGGTGTTTCTAGGGATCAAAAGGATTGAAGCACATCTTTTATAAAGAGGAGATTCTTTTGGTTGGTGGGTCAAGGACCTTATGTTTTCGTATCATGGAAATAGAATATTATATCCACTAACTTTTGAGGGTGATGAATGATTTATAAAGACTAAAATGTCTAGATGATGAGTTTGTGTATGGGTGTAAAGATATTCAGGAATTTTTCTAGAACCCTAGGAAAATTTAGATCTTGATTATGATGCTTGATCCCTACGCCCTTTAGTTCTGAATCATGAGATTTGGGCCATAAAATGCCAGGGAATAGAGTGTCGCATTCCAAAATTGAGAAATTTTATATTAATTGGTGACATAATATCGAGAATGTCTAATCTGCTCTGATAATTTGCAAATGATAACGCATGTCCTGGTTCAAATTGCTCAGATGAGGAGGTATATATGGGATGGTCATACTTGGAGTTGTTCATACACACTAAGGTGTTGATTATTGTCATGATTATTTTGGGTCCCATGAGGATCCAAATTAACTTTTTACATAGTGAATCATTTGGTTGAGAAACATGAGTTAATATGAATGAGCCACATGAATACATTCATATTCAAGAAGAGGGTCCCTTGAAGCTGAATATATTTTCCATGGTCCATTGGAGGATTATAGTGATCAGAGGCACTCAAATCATGAAGTGTGATTTATCGGGATGTAATATCCAAGAAGGGATCGATCAACCTAAATATTATGTCACTGCCTACAGAATATAGACTCATGGTGAGGATATGTAAATAATAATTACTTTAACCATTTCATAAACCATGGGCTCTAAAAATGATAACATAGATTTTACGAGGGACACAAAATGAAACCTATGAGATTTATTCCTTATTTTTTGTGCCCTTATTTTTTCCAAAACCTTGGAGATGAAGATTTTTGCAAGTGAAGACATGAATTTTTCTTAGTCCACCATTTATGGGTTTTCATCATGACAAGTCTTATTTATATTTCCCAAATAGTTTAAATTCATGTGATTTGGAACATCATATGATAGATTTTAAGGCCGAACAACTATGAATAATGTGCGGGTAGTTTAAGGCCAAGACATATACAGACCTAATATGGGAGATCTTAAAAAAGTAAATTAGGATACCCAGGGTTAAGAGAACCCCAACAACATTCTGAGCGGGAGATGAAAATGTCGTAAATCATGACTTGAGGTTATTAGGTCTTGAGTAATGATATGGGTATGAAATGTGGGCTATGTCCCATAAAAATTTGAGATGTTAGGCTCTTCCTCAATGTCTTCAAGGCTCACAAGAATTATAAATCTCTTTATATTAGACCAATATGTCACTAGTTGGTGGGTCTCAAGATCTTCTACACCAATAGCATGGACAAACTAAGAGATATATTTTCTTTTTGAAGTTGTTTGAATTGTTTTTTATGACTTGAGGTTCCCAATACATGAAGTGTAGTATATTGATCGAGATTCATTAAAAATATGGTAGAAGAACCCCATACCCTGGTTGAATGAGGTATGTCTCTTGTATTCCTTTGATACAGAATAAAAAATTGATGATGGTCTGCAATATTAATCATCATGTAGTTTGAATGTTTTTATGTAGTTTTATATCATATGGTAAGTAAATTTTCCATAATGTTTATCATCATGCGGTAAGGACATATTTGTCATGCTATTTTAATTTCATGTAACCTAGATGTTTTCCTTTATTTTTAATGTCATGAAGTATGGATGTAGTTCAATGTAGTTCATCATTATGTGTTAAGGATGTAAGAACCAATGTGAATGGCTGTAAATGTTTCGATTGGGCCCAAGGGTGAAATTTCGAGTGTCTTTATGTATCTCCGGAAAATGAGAGTGAAAAACCACATTGTAATGAAGAACCATTTAAAATAATGTCATGCATTGAGGATTCAAATCCTTCGATGTGAAATGGAGTTATCACAGCTAGGTCCATGAATGGAATTATGGGTATCACTATGTATCCCATGGTAAAGGGAATCAGGCCACACATAGTTCTTAATAAATTCTCTTATATAGGTCTGACTCGTTCATGGAGAGGGGGAATATTTATATTGATGTGATTTGACTAGGAATTGTGTTGGAAATATGGACGTCACTATGTATCCTGTGAAGAAAATAATAATGTCACACATAGTTATTGAGTAGAAAATACTCTATGCAGGACTGGCCTATACATAGGGGTTGAAATTATTTTATTTAACTGTTTATATGGGAACAATATCAATGAAACATGTGTCAATACATATACTTTGATGGTATGAATCAATCCAAAAATAATTCTTAAGGAACCCTACAGTTTAACATCATGTGAAAAGGAAGAAGATGGAGCAACATGAAAATGTGTTGAGTTGCGACTAGGCCCAAGGATGGATGTCTAGGATTCAACACAAATCTCATTAAAATGATAATTAATCCACATGTAGTTCTTGAAGAAACTTATAATTTAACGTCATGTGTCAAAGATACAGTTTCCCTAATGTGAAGAGGGATATATTGGATTGAGGTGTGGTAAATGACCAACACCAACTATAGTGGTCCTCTTAAGAGAGGTTCATGAGAGTGTGTTGTTTCATGTCATACATGGTACATTAACTATGTATTTTAACATCATGCAACAAAGACTCATAGTATTCCTTTTACATTCATGCATTTAGAACTGATATGGGCCCATCGAGTTGTTATTTTGTGTTTGTGTTGAAAATCCCTTACCCAGACTCCTAAGTCCACATGAGATATTCTTATATTAAGAAACAAGGAATAGAAAGGGTTCTTCTCACCCTATAGAATTAATTAAGAGCATGGAAGGAAGATTTTTTATCATGTAGTGGCTCAACCATGATATTGGATTGAGGAATCCTTGCGTATCTCATTATAAATCAGAATCTATCCATACATAGTTCTAGGAACCCAATTTTTTTAACATCATGTGGCAAGGAAATTGGTGACTCGATGTGAATGAAGATGGATATTATGGATTTGTTCTATTTTACATCATGCGGTAGGGACGTAGATCAAACAATGTGAAAGAAAAGGGAAGTTGTTGATTTCTGCAGTTTTAAATTCATGCAGTAAAGACATTTTCCTTATATTGTATTATTATAAGGTAAATAAAATTGGATCTCCTAACATGAAATGAAATAATCTTATGGATGGTAATAAGAATAGTGATTTGGGCATCACTACATATCGTTTTATATAAGGAATAATGACATACATTGTAATAATGGAATCGTTCTGTTTTACATAATACAGCTAGGATGAACTCCATATAGTTTATAATTTTGGGGATATGATGAATTTTCATATTTTAACATTATGTTATCAAGATACATGATGGGGATTACTTAGATGTGTATTCCTATATGACGAGAGGGATGAAAATTATTTCTTTAGAAATCTCTCATTGTTAGGTGGTGTGACATTCTCCCCATTCAAGGTGGCCAATAGGTATGATCCATTATGATAAACCTTTAATATTACATAAGGCCCTTCCAAGTTGGGTTTTGGTATCATGGAATTTTTTCTTGGTATCATTGGGGTTACAAGAGACAGCACCAATTCCCCTTGGAATAATGAAATAAGGAGAACCTTTTTATTAAAGGCCCATGTGATCCAATAATGAGGGGACTATAGGTTGTGTAGTGTGCACAATATATTCCCATATAGCCATTCCATTCATGGAGTCACTATTTTGGTTTTTAATGGTCTAAGAGATATCTAAAATTGACTATTTGGAGGGAAGGAACCTGGACCACTATGGGAAATGCTACCTCAATCCCATACATCAATGAGTATGGAGTTTAATGTGTGTAAATAAACATGGTGGTATGGTCTTCCCATAAAGCATGTAAGAGTTTTTCTAGCTAATAATTCTTATCCTTGTTCACCATCTTCTGGAGTATATTCAATAGAGTCTTATTTAAGTATTATATCTATTCATTTAAAACTACATTATAGTGAGATGAGTGATTGGAGTCGATATTATACACCTAGTAAAGTCTCTCCAATTATGTAGAATAGAGTTGGTGCCATTTTATATCAATATTTTGTGAGGGAGCTAGAATTCAGTGATGATATGGGACTTCATGAAGTTGAATATATTATTCATTCGATTTCATTAAAGGAAATTTAGTCTACCCATTTGGAAAATGATTCAGAAATAGTAATGATTTTATTTAACTACTTTTTGATGGATGGGGATCTCACCCCCACAACATCCATACCACAGAGATAAAATGGCCATGAATATTTAGTTGTATGTAGATATTATGGGTGTTGATGGATGAAATTTTTATTAACCTAGCACACACTATTTCTTGGTGATTTCTACGAATCCATGTTTTATGGTTTTACAATAACATCCCAAACTCTTGATTTAATGGGAGAGTTTGGTTCTAGATTGATGGGTGCCACAAGAGCCTATATGGACATTTTCCATGATAGTGGGAATTTCTCCTTCTATTATGCATTTGAGGAGTATTCCAGTAAATAATTGTCTATAGAGGGTTTTTTATCATTTCAACCATCCCACATATTTTAAATGTTTTATCAGGACTGAATATATTCCCTTCTATAATGATATTTTGGGAGAATCCCATTTTATAGATAGCCACTTCTGGTCTCCATCCATAAAGGGGTGTTCATTGGCTCATCATGCTATGGGGAGGTTTTATCCTGATTCATTTCTTCCATATAACATATAATTATCTTTGTTACCATTCTTTCATATGTGATACATAATCTGGATTCCTCCTTATTAGGGTTGTCCAAGATGACAACTACATTAGCCACTACATCGGCACGAGCATTCTGTGATCGGGGAACATGATTCAATATGGAATCAAAAGGAAATTATTCTATCAATCTGCTAATATAGTCAGTGATATGGTCTATTTCCTCCTTTTTAATGACATATTCATCATTGATCTACATTATCCAAAATTCTGAGTCCTCTTTAATGTATCATATTTTGAACTACATAGATGAGTCCAAAGTAATTCTTATCGACATCAGAATATCTGGTCTTAATACATAGCATCATCTGATTGAGGTTCTAGAGACTATTCTCATGTCCCACATCATTTTTCTTTGAGAGGAGGGTATATAGTGATCACTCCATAGAGTCCACATATATTATGAGTGGCCTCCCTTCCACCAGAGTCATCAAAAATGATGGGTTTAGAAAGTACTTAATGAGACTTTGAAAGGATTTTTTATAGTCAGCATTCTTGCAATAGGTGATTAACTTAATCATTATCCTAGTGACTGAGAGTGATTTTCTATCCAGGTTCGATATGAATCACTGAATAAAGCTGAGGTTCTCTTGGAATCCCCTAGGTTATTTGAGATTTCTGTGGGTGAAATTGCTAAAACAGAATTAGTCTTTTATGGATCAACCTTAATGACATGGTGGAATACTACAAATCCAAGGAGCATTCATGATGTTACCCTAAAAAAACATTTCATTATATTCATCTTTAAAATGTGTTGTCACATCTTTTCAAATACTTTGATATGTATCGTTAAGTGACCACATCACTTTCAGTATTTAAAAAACAAGTCATTGACATAACACTCATCTATCCTTCCTAATAATATCATAATGAATTGATGAATAAAACATTGATATATAGTGGTATCATTTTTTAATCCAAAGGGAATTACTTGATAGTGGAAGATTACCAGATGTTATCTTAAGGTATTGGACTCATCATCTTAGGGGACCATCATTATATGATTGTACCACGAGTAACCATCCATGAAATAATGGTCATTAAAGCCAATCTGTTATAATGATCATGAGTTCTATGATCGTAAATTGGAAATCACTCTTCAGGAAATGGTGATTAGGTTCTCTGAAGTTAATTTAGACCCTAATATGTATATTATTTTTCTCAATGGGAATGATGTTGGAAATCCATATTGGGAATTTCACTTCTCAAAAAAAGTTTTCTTTGATCCACTTGTCAAATTTTTTCTACACATTGGTGAAATGGGAGGGGTAAATACTCTTATCCTCATGCTTGAATCCCTGAAGCTCATCAGGTATGATAAGATGGGGCATAGCACATCTGGATTGTTTTTGGGAATTCACATGAAATTCTAAGAAATGAAATATTGGTGAAGCTTTAGAAATGAAATGTAGATATATTAATCTTTGAGGGGAATGGTGACACTAATTAGGGAATGATGCATATCTTCTTATATTCCCAGATTTATCTTTATGAGCTCATCTATGGTGGTGGATACACATTCCTTGAATGTTAGACAGGTCTTCCTGATACCATCTTCATCTTACTCTAATTCTTATTTGGTGGAATCAATTTCAAATGATGACGGAAATCATGGGGCTTATTAATCACTATCAGGTTGAAGGATAAAATTATAAGAGGCATTATCATCCATTTCTATCTACGACATTATAAAGAGATGTCTAATCTAATTTCATTTTACACGATCACTAAGGATATAAAGGGACTATAACTCTTGGATTAGGTCTTTTTCCTTGAATATATTTATGGAAAGAACATAGTCATTGTCGAGCATACATAGAGGATTCATAGGGATAGTCCCCAATCCATTTGGAAATAAAAAATGTATATCACCATCTTCCAATGGTTTCTTTCCTCATTTCATATGGAAATACTATTCATCATATGTGTCTCCGTAGGTCTTGAAGTGGGATTTGGCGCCATGTATTATGCCGCATTTTTCATCAATGGGACACTTCAGACACTGATGTAATGGTGATGGTACTTCCATGTGGCTATAGTTCCAGGGCCTCCCAAGGAGGACATTATATGTGGATTCTTACTAAATAACCAGGAAATCAATGTCAGATATGAGTTCCCAAAACTAGGATTCGTGTATGATCTTTATGAGGGATATTTTTTCACGTTTATCAAATGCTTGAATGGTTGGTTTTGTGGGAGATAAGTTCCCTTTTCGATATCCCAAATGTTAGAAGGTTTGAACTAGGGTGTGATTGAACCCATATCCATTATAAATTATAACCCTTTATAAATTGACATTATTGAGACTACTGGAAACATATCAGCACCTAATATGTCCTTGGATGGCCTCTTCTTGATATTTACTAGTGAATGAGATGTCACCCTGACATTCTGAGGACATAGTCTCCACTCGATAGGCCTTAGCTATAGCGATGTCTACCTTAAACACATCTGGGCATATGAGGGATTCCACAAGTTCCTACTTGATTTCATTTAAAGGAAAGAGCACACCATGGATTGAGATCTTTGATGGGACTAACACCAGCTATATCAAAATGTCATACTCTTGGGCCAAAGGTCCGCACTTCTCGATATGGTGCTACTTCGAGGCATGCAGTTTAGGAGATGAGGCATTTGAGGTTGGAAAAACTGAGTCATATGAAAAATTCAAGGGAAAATATATTATCATTTTTTCAGGTCACACCATCCTTTCTCGTTATCTACTTTGAATGTATTAAACCCCCTCTAGGTGTTCATGCAAGTTAAATGGATGTAGGAGCCTGTTGGACGGCTCTAGGGAACCACTTTTCCACTTTTGGGCCCACTGGAGTGGTTTCCCATGGTTTTTAGTTTCATATATATCCTCCATGGTTATTTTATCTGAATATTAGGTCTGAACACATCTAGGATATTTCTTGTATCCTTAGTTTCAGCATATGCAGCCTCCCATTCCTTTGTTATGTGTGGTAAATTCAAATTAAGGGGAATAGTCATCATTGGAGAAGAGGTATTACAAGTGTATTACATTGACAGAACCAATTATGAACACTTCATATGATGAGGATTCTATTTGTTGGGGTGGATCCTGTGATGTAGACATTGCAAGGTTGAAATCTTCAAGATTTAGGGCTTGTTTTAGAGTAACATATGATTCCTCCTCTTCAATTTATTCCTGATTCCAATGGTTAGGAACTCTATTGAGGGGTACTTATGATTTTTCCTGCTTAGGTGGTGGATCTATTAAAGGTATCTTAAACATTGCGTCTAAGGTAGCATGAGGTCTATTACCTTTTTTTAGTCATCCAGTTGATAAAATTTTTCACATGCCTGGTTGGAACATTCTGCCAACCATTCTCTTATTGTGACTGGATAATGGTTATGAAATCAATCTACTCTAGGTTTTTTATAATTCCACCCATCTAGAGTCAACCACGCATTGGAGTACATCTTTGGAGACAAAGAAATCTTGGATATTCAGACCCAGGATTCTATGGTAGGGGATGTAGTTGGGATGGTCAGCGAGGTTGACCTCATCATGATTTATAGGATGTAAAAGATTGAGAAGGTTATTGTACATGGTCTCTAGAAAATAACTAGGTAATTATTTATTTTTTAATGAGTATAATTTGTGAATCCATTCCTCAAATATTGGAAAAGCCTAATTTATTTTTGCTTTTGGATGAGGGAGATTATTTGGTTCTCACCACTCAATAGAAGGTACTGGGTTGTTTGGAGCCCACCAAGGTGCCTAGAAGGGAACTACTACTTTCTTCAGGGTGATAGCAACAACTTTTACACTACATTCCTTTTTCACTATGTTGTGGGCATGAGTCAAGTTTTGGATTGGGTTCATGGAATAGCCTCATCAAGATGTTGTGTCATTTTAGAAAACTCTCAAAAATCACTTAGATACTTCACGGGGATCATAGGTGTATGAAAATCATTGTTGAGGGTTTTAGCATAGATTTACAGTAGTTGCTCTTACAAGAGAGGGTTTCTAAGAGAATAGGGTAAACCATTTCACCTTGCTATGAAATTACACAACCTATCTTTATTGAATTTCTTGTAGGTCCTTAGGTTGATAATTATTGTCTCTATTAGCTTGAACATAAACTAATAATGGAACTCATGATGAGGTCTTCCCATCATGAAATGGATACTGTTGGAAGTCCTCCATACAAAACAAAGGCTAGCACTGTCAGAGTATGTACAAAAGACCTCTCATTTTTTGCCACATATTGATCTTAACGTCCCATCATCATCCGACATTAGGATACTAAGTGTGTGAGATGTCGTTCAGGGTCACATTTTCCATCAAAGGTAGAGAAGGTTCGATTGTCGATGTTGGGTGGAGGAGGAGTATCATCCACCCATTTGTGATATGGCTTCCTCTAAAGATACATATATGTATGTCTCTATTCCATGGAAACAATTCATGTATCCAGATACACAATAAAGTTTAGTAACTCAGGGGATCTACTCTTGGATCCATCTCCCATCCACAGAGATCGAGTTAGAGACAATGAGGTGGTCCTTCCATCATCTCACACCGATTCTCGATTCGTCTTTGGACTGAATGATTACCCAATATGTGGATAGGGTATAAACATAATGGGGAGAAGTCACTATCATTTTTAACTTCATCATTTATACATAATGGATGTCTGGATTTAGAGCTAATATGGTTCTTAGATACACCTTTTACTAGGGAATCACCTATGGGAGGGAGAATATTTGTCTCTTCTTTAAGATGATACCTAGTAGGAATATTTTCCATGAGTATCTCTTTATTGAAGTTACGAAGAGTTTTTATTTCACTCTCATATTGTAAAAACTATTCATTTGAGGAAGGAACATAAAATCATCTGGGTGGTGATTCGGATGTATCCATGCCCTTCTCCTTGGAAATGTTTTATCATGGAGGCAACAACTCTATATTCAGTTATGCCATATTTTGGAGCCATATTTTGTTATTGGTGTATCCAACCTCATTTGGTTCATCAAATAACTCTTTTCTCAGGGTAGATTATTCATATCATGTCCCCCAACAATTTCATCTTGATTAATGTTTTCCAGGTTGATAGTGATGAAATTCTTGGAATCATATCAGGAAATTGTGGTTGGGCCACTACTTTTAATATAATTGAATGATTCTTCACTACTTTCATTAGGGTAATTACATGAACCCTTGTACATGTTTGAAAATTTTAGCTTGGGATCTTAGAAGGGTCTGATATTCTTATCTTTATGTTCTCCCATCTTGGACATTAAATAGTGACTGTTTCAGACACTTTTACGTCGGGGCGCGCGCTCATGTCCATCACGCATGGGAGGATGCGCGGCTTGTAGCCCCACATTCCCACTTTCCAAAGGCGGGCGACATCTGTTCATTGTTCAGGGACGTCTGCTCCTTCATCGAAACCGGGATGATGGGATTTCGGTTCTTCCTTCCATGGATTCCTCCTCGGAGCTCGTCACCTAGTTCGGGTCTCCCTCATAGATTTAAGATGGGTTCGTGAAGCTCATTCCCAGTGCCATATCTGCATGGATGCTGGTTAATTATGTTGCTTCTGTCTAGACACTCCAAGGGGTCTTGTCGGGGCAGCAACCTTCGGTTAGGAGAATGGTCACGTTGGGGTGTCTTTGGCATGTCTTGACACTGGGGATTGGCATGTTTGCCTTCTGTCCCTTATCACAGGGCTTCTCGAGGGCACGGAAGCCTGAGGAATCCCACATTGAATGCGGAGATTGTGTACCATATGAGGTTTTCCTCAACTTCCCATGTTTAATATGGGGTATGTCGCGAGTTTAACATCTTGTGAAGATGGATTGGAATGATCAGAACACTGAGGGTGGATCAGATTGAAGGACCCCCTAGGGGGAACACCGATGTTGGCGCCAGCACGTGGGCGGCTTCCCGGATACCATGGAGTGGGATGGGGTGGCATGATCTCACCGGGATGTGGCGGCCCAGGTAAGGATCAGGATGGGTGATGGAGTGACGGTCTTGAACCTCGTGGAGGCTTCCTACGTATCCCCATGGAAGAGAATCAGAGTCCACGTAGTTCGGTGGTACGGTGGGACACCTGAAGAGGCGACCCATGAGAATGAACGCATGGATTGGAGCCTGGAAGAAGTAAGATCTCCGGGCTAGGGCATGATCTTCCCAAGGCACGTGGGCTCGAGGGGGAAGTCAGGATGAGACGTGGGTGTGAGACATGGGGATTACGCTCTGAGATGGCCCAAGAGGGGGAATACGTGGCTTATGCTCTGAGTCAGCCCATAATGGTGCTGGTGAACCGATGCGAAGGGGTTGGAACAACTGAGTGATGGGCATGAACCTCGTGGAGGATTCCTACGTGCCATGCATTAGCAGGGATCAAAGTCCACGTAGTTCAGGGCATACAGTTTAACGTCATGGGGGACAAGGGAATTTGGGGCATACGCTCTGAGGCGGCCCAGAGTGGATATGAAGCTTATGCTCCGAGGCGGCCCATGGTGGTTGAGGAACCGACGTGGAGAGGTCGGAACGATCGGGTGGTGGGCTTGAACCTCATAGAGGCTCCCTACGTACCATGCGTTAGCACGGATCAATGTCCACGTAGTTCGCTGGGATGGACTTACACTCCGAGGCGGCCCATAAGAGGATGTCATGGTTGATGCACGCTCTAAGCTCACGTGATTCATGCTCGGTGTGAGAAACAAGAGGCAGCAGGGACCAGATGATCGCGTCGCAGAGGGTGCATCCATGAGAAGCGGAAAAGAGCTTACACGTAGAGCAGCCCAAAGAGGAAACCGGGGCTTACGCGTGGTTAGCAGCCCTGGGTGCCGGGGCTTACTCCAGGATGGAGGCCCGGGGTGTGACAAAGTGGAGTGGGAAAGGGACTCCACTAGCCTTGGCAGGGGGGAATTATGGAGGTTCATGGGTGCAACCTTCCGTAAGAGAGTCTAGGGGGTTATGCTCTATGGCGGCCCTTCCCCCGTGGATAAATGCCACTCCAACAAGGAGGATCTCATTCCATGTGAGGAAGAGTCCATTCCCGTGGAGACGAGTGGGCATAAAGAATGTTCGATCTGGGGGGACCCTGCGTACAAAGCACGGGGTCAGACCACAGTTTAATGTCATGTGTTAACGACGAGGTGCTTAGCAGTTTAATGTCCTGCAGCTTGGACGAGGTGGGTTCGCTCCACACCCCTAGGGATTACATGCCCAATTCCCTCTACCCATTGTGGGAGGGAAGGCATCGGTAAGGCCGTAGTGAAGGGGGCCGTAGGGAGAACCATTGAGGGGTCCACGTTAGCGTGGCTATGCGAAGAAGTAATAGCCGTTAGCGTGCCTATGCGGAGAAGCATAAGGCAAAGCAACACATTGGGAAACACTGCCCAAGGGACCTTGAGGTTACTTCGTACGAGCCTGGAAGGCCGTATGGGAAAACAACGCATAGCGCGCATGCCCGACAGGGAAGACATCAGATGTCGGTGTGAAGAGGCGTCCAAGGGGCGTTAAGGTAAAGGGTCCTAGGTGTTGCATGCAAAGATAAGTTTTTGCGCGCAAAACACCGGGATGACGCGCAATAGGACCAGAGGATTGCGTGGATAAGTGATTGCATGCAAAGTATTGGGATTGCGCGCACAGAAGGGGATTGCGTGCAAGGGTCAAGGATTGTGCGCAAGGGAAGAACCCGAAGGAGTGGGAAAATTCACTTGAGCTAGTGGAGTTGTGCACAAAGGCGAACCCCGGGGCAAGGTTGCGCGAAAAGAGGAATTACCTAGAAGTCATCTTGCACGCGGGGAAGTCCGAATTGCGTGCACGGGAGCCATTCCGAATTCCGCAACCCCAAACTGTTTGGGGTCGCCCTCTATTTATAGGGATCGACCGGCATGGAAGCCAAGCGGTGCGCGAAATTTTCCGGGCCGGGAACCGTCGGCGTGCAAAGCTTCACCGTGAGGAACCGGGCCACGCAAAATTACGCGCCTCACCGGCTCAATTACGTGAATCTCGAGGATGCTTCACGCGCACAACATTATTTCGCACGAGGCCTCCTTTATTTCGCGCCCCACATCCCGGGCCTCCGGACCGGGCCTCTGATTCCGAATATGACTTCGCTTTGTCATTTCAAAACTTCCACTGGGAGTTATTGACTTTTTCGGCATCTAATAATGCCCCCATTGGAATTAGATTGGTGAGAGGTCACAACGGTCAGATTCTGAGGGAAACGCCGAAGCAAGGCCTCTCCTAGGCACTTAGCGCGCAAACAACCAACACGGTGCGAAAAACGACGGATTCGCGTGGAATTCTCTTTCCGCGCGGTGCGGAACACTATCATCGCCTATAAAAAGGGGAGATGGGCCCCGAATCTGTACTCAAGCTTTTCTGTGTGATATTCTTACCGCTCTCGTGCATGAAATTTCTCCTGCGGCTGCGCGTAAAAACGCTCTGGCAGCGCGTAATTCCTTCCCAATTTTGGTCGTCCTTACGCGCCTACTCGGGATATTCCGCACCTAGCGTTCCGATTGAACACCCATCTCCAAGATTTCATGCCGCCACTTCGTATTTCGCGTAGCACTCTCCGATTCCGCACATTACATCCTAGTTTCGTGCAACTCTCGAGATATTCGAGATGGACGCAAACCGAGTTGATGAGGGGGAAGCCGCCGCTCGTAGGACTGAAATGGCGGCTAACGAGGGGGTTTATGAGGCCAAGGTGATCATTTCCAACAACCAGAGCTTGTTCAACCTGCTGACTCCATCCCACAAGACGTATCCCCTGTCTGACAACCTCCCGCTCTGGAGTTTTGGCATCCTGGAGGAGGTTCCCCTGCCGGGCTTCGAGGTGGACACATCGCGGTCATGGGTGACCCAAGAGGACGATCTTCCTCGCTACAACATCACCAATAATGGTCGTCCTGCTAGGGAAACTAGACATATGGACGTATACGTCCTGAACCTAAGGACCAGGACCATTACCAGGGACGAGCCTGTCGTAGAGACTTCTACGGTCCTCTACGCGAGCATGTTCCGTCAGAGTGTCATGGATGACACGAAGGGATGGATGAAGGATTGGGACCTGCGGTCCGACGGCAACATCACCAACGAGTCAGCCTCGGCATTCTGGGTTCTCCATACTTGTGACCAGTTCGGGGATGAACTGCGGCATATTGGCCTGTTCGAGGCGGTATGGACGTCGTAGTTCCACTTCCACCATCAACCTAAGCTCGGGCCGGACCTATTCACCTGGTGGTCTCCTGATACCAACACATTCCACCTTCACCATGGGGAAGTTGGCATCAGTCTCTAGGACGTTCACTGCATCGGAGGTATCCCACTAGAGGGCTACCAATACGACGAGTTCGTTCCTCTAAAGAAAACCTGGGAATAAAGGTCACGGACGCCCATGCTGACGTGGCACCTGTTGGAGCTGGCCAAAGAGAGGCTGGGGGTCAAGGACTTCCTAAAAGACAATGCCTACAAGGGCTGGTTTAGCCAGTTCCTTGAGAAGGATCCGTCCATCAATATGCCAGGACGGGTTAAACGGTGCCCAACCGCGTCTCAGAGGAGCAGGGATGGGTCATACTGGAGGACCCTGGAGGCGGGGCAATACCAATCATGGGGCTACCGCATCATTGAGATCTAGGACCTGAACGTCCGGTACGCCGTGTTCCTCGCCGCCTTCCTGAGAGGGTTGCTCCTGCCGGTGAAGGACGCGGGGATGTGCGTCCGTCCAGCAACACTAGTGATGGCGGGCACCATGGCCGCCAACAAACGGTTCAACTTGGGGGTCCCCGTTCTGGCCAAGCTGTATTCCATCTTGGGATGCATGTCACGAGGGGGGGTAGACTCGGAGAGTATGTGGCCCCTTCCAGATCTTCCACGGCTGGGTGGCGGCTCATCTTGGCGGGTACACTTTCCCAAACTCCATCCGTCCTCCGCGCAATGGCCTGCGACCGTCCCTGTTGAACATCGTCGGGGTGGCGCCGATGACGCTCAATGAGGAGGGCGTGAGAATCAGAATTGGAAACCACAACAACTTCCACTTCATCCCGTTCCCCACCCTGGTCGGCCAGATGGTGGACAATGGGCGAGGCTCTCTGGAACAGAAGGAGTATCTCCAGAGCATTCGGGGCAGGGTGATCATGGCTCGGATTGACGGGAAGGTGATCTGCGAGCCTTACCTGCCATCCCGATTCGCCAGGAAATTCGGGTGCCTCCAACGAATGCTGAAGAAGGTATTCACGGCTGTCTGGCAGGAGAAGAATCCCTGCGTTCTGTTCCTGATGTGGTTGATGTTTACCACTTTCAGCTCCAGTGACGTCATTACTCTTCCTCCCAACGGGGTTGATGCTGGCCTAGCAACCGAGTATGCCGAGCACTGGACCATCGCGTACCCTGAGGGGCTTTTACGCAAGCAAGTTCAGCAACTCGAGGCTACTCGCATGGAAACCGGGCGACGGGGGAGAAGGTAAGGTGCTTCTAGAAGGGGGAACCAGGGGTGCATCAGGCAGCGAGGCCCGCGTAGGCCGGGACTTCAGCAGCGGGAACATCACGCATTGCCATCGCGACCTCATTGCCCATAGGGGGGGTCACATGAGGCGGCTAGGGAGCTACTCGGGAAGAAGATAAGATACATGCTCGAACCTTCCCAATATGAAATTCTCCCGACACTATGGTCGGCCTGGATGACCCTGCAGCAATCGTTGAGCATTGAAGCCATATGGCAGAAGATAATGCAAAACGGGATCCACCTGCCAGAGGTCGGGCTCGTTCGAGTTACTGACCAGGTAAACTTCCATCGGCGGCATGCTTATTTGACGCCCATGGACACATACATGTGCCAAAGGGGTCGGCGTGCTGAGCCACCTTTCTTAGTGAAAGTGATTCTCGGCCAGGAGCATGATCCGGAAGTGATGCTGCCGGGAGAAGGTGACAGTGATGAGGAGTCGGAGGGGGAGGAGGAGATCGGAGAAGAAAAAGGTGAAGGAGAAGATGAAGACGAAGGAGAAACCGAAGGTGAGGGGTCGCAGGGGGTGACCTACCAAGGGATTCGCCGAGAGACCGGCGAGATTGTCAGCTCTGATCTCGACATAACCGAGATACTCGAGGTTTGTCTCTATCCTCATTCATTTTCCTTCTTCATCCATTCTCCTTTTCAATCTCCAACCCATCTCTCTACCTCACTCAGGAGTTTCTGAGTGTTGGTCGGGTGTCCCCACGAGAGGAGGGAGGAGAGGAACCGGTGGGACAGAATGGGGATCCGACGCCCATCATTGAATTGACAAGCGCATAGGGGTCTCCCATCATGGTGGCTCCTGCAGCGGCTGGAACACTAGAGGTTGACGCTATGTATTCTTGCAAGTCTCATGCTTCACTACTAGCACTTGGTATCAAAAGATCCCAACTAATCAGCATACACCTTGCGCAGTGATCTCAAAATTAGAGGCTCGTTAGGATGCGGAGCCTGGGCCATCCGTGATTGGACCAGTGGCGGACATACAACCTCATTTAAAACATTCCCCCTACACTGAGTCGGCCCTGACAATTGGTGAGCAGGGGGCAACGGACATTAGCGACGCTATTCTTGAGGCGAGGCCGGAAGCTGACAGAGGCACTGTCACTGCTGGGGTGAGAGAGGAAGGTCGTCCGGACATCGAGGATCCTATTCCTCACGAAGACATCCCTGAGGAAGATCCTGCTACCGATCTGTTTGTTGCCTTTTCTATGTACCGACCCGCTGACCCTGAGGAGATAGATGAATCAGACTCAGAGGCAGCCGAGGAGATCAGGATGACATGGCGCAAAGGGTGGAAGTGTATTCAGTGCTTTCTCAGACAGCCCCAGTCGGATTGGCTGAGGCGGATGGGATCACTCCAGACCTGGCTGCGCTTCCTGTGCACCGGAGGGGCTGACGCTCAACACCTTCATCTGACGGTCCGTGATTACATGGCTGAGAAGATACGCGAGAGAAGCCAGTGCACCGACGTTGCCCAGTGTCGGGAAAGATCAGCGAGCGCCCGATCATTGCTGAGGGTGGAGCGGGAAGTCCGTCACCTCGAAGGGCAGGAAGCAGATAAGGAGGCCTTCATTGAAACATGCTCTAAGCTTATGGAGCAACTGACGGCCCAGTTGGCTGATGCGCAGGAACAACTGATAGAGGCGAGTCACCAGATGACCGTACTTCGAACCGAGCGGGCATAGTCACAAGCTAGGATTAGCAAGCTGTGCTCTATGACGACTGATGAGGAGAGAGTCTTTAAGGAGTGAGAAGCAGTCCTGGAGGCTACCCGCCAAAGGGTAGCAGCATTGGAAAGATCAATTCAGCACGTTGATCCTTAAGGGATTTGTTTTTTCTATCTCATGAACTTCTTGTCATCATCTCAATCCAATACATGGAAAAATCCATTTAGTTGTACCTTTGGTTTAATATTCTCAACCATAATTCTGAAATGAATAACAAATCACCCCTAAGCTCTTATGGGTCGCACCCAACGCGAGAAGAAAAGGATACTCGTGCTATCATTTCGTCCAACTGTCAGGAATTAACCAAGCTTCAGGAAATCAACATTGGGCCTGGATTTCTGAGGAGAAGACCTCAGACCGATTGATGTATCTCCTTCTCAATGTGCTCTGAAACACAAGCGGGGCAATGCCGGGGGAATTGAAATCCATCCGAACATAGGGAGATAGAAAGGAAAGGTGAATCACACTACCCAAATTCGAAACAGTCTGGGGCGCGACAATGGAGGATAACTGTTAACCGTGACGGAAACGCAGCATCCATATCGTGTTGGCCCGAAATGGGGACAATAAGTGAGGGCTGACCGCTGACCATGTTTGCAACATGGGGCCTTACTCAAATATCGTTGATCATTTTTCCGGAACGTTGGCTCAGGACAGCAGGAGGACTATAGTTCTATCATCCATATTGCTACAATAGGTGGACCAAAGGTCTATCATCCATATTGTGGAAGTAGGCGGACCAAAGTCTATCATCCATACTATTAGGGGGTCCCGTCAAACATGACCAGTCCTTCGGAACGTTGGCCCAGGATAGTAGGCAGACCATAGGTCTATCATCCATACTGTTAGGGGGTCCCGTCAAACATAAAAGAGAATGAGGATCTGAATAAAGGGGCATGCAAAGCGTGGAAAGTGGATCGGTGGTTTGTTCGAATAGAGTCCAACACTCCTGAAATTGCGCCACCGTGGTGGAGGCGTATTAGACGGATGTACCAACCTAATCACGGATCATCCCAATTTTCAGGCAGGACCTCTATGGCGAGAGAACTGCCACTTCCCATTATTAATATGGGGAATCACAAACTTATTCATGGTAGATTTCACGATTACACCACTTCCCAAGAAGTCAGGCCGAGGGGCTGACAATAAGGAGGGACAGGATTTGGTAATCCCTGGGGCTGGACCCGAGACGAAATTTCTGGGCGTTCTTACGTATCTCATTAGGATGAGAATCAAGCCACATGTAGTTCTAGAAGCATAGTTTAACGTCATGTAGGAAGAAATATAGTTTAACGTTGTGCGGGGCGGGGGAAACATCTCATCTGGGGATAGGAACAACACAGTGAGTAACCTGACGTGAATGAGGACATAATCATGCACTACACCGTACAATCCCACAACAGAGACCGAGTCACGAAAATCCAAGGAAAGGATCCTAGTTTTAGGTCATAGAACTCGGACCAAAGGAGAAGGGGAATGGGAGACACACGGTAAAGCGATTGAAAAACCCAACGTGAATGAGGCAAAGCCCTGCTCACTATGTGCTCCCAAGGACATGTTTAGGCCGAGAGACCGAACACGAAAAGTTAGGCTCAGCCTGTGGGGAATTTACCAGGCGCTCCTATGTATCTCATAAAGATGATAATCAAGCCATACGTAGTTATTGAAAGGCAGTATGGCACGATATGGCACCTGCGCAAAGGAAGAATGGGTCGTGCGGGTCTATCCCTCACACCAAAAGAAGCGGCATTTGATATATCTTGTTTGTTCTTGATGGTAAATGGTTTTTCTTTTGTGGGGAGACTGGCCTAGGGTAGAAATTTCTCGCGTCTCCACAATAATCAAGCCATAAAATGCATTGACAAGCGGTATGGAAATCGACCAATACCTGGCATGATGTCCCCCATGGGGAGGTCATCACAATGCAGTGCCATTTTTCGTCGTGCGGCCAGGATGATATCATCACAGTTTATGGTCATTTGGTAGGACTAACAGCACAGTTTAAGGTCGTATGGTTTGGACCAATAGCACAGTTTAAGGTCATATCGTTTGGACCTATATCACAGTTTAAGGTCGTATGGTTTGGACCAACAGCACATTTTAAGGTCATATGGTTTGGACCTGGGGGAACATGCGTGATGCGATAAAGCATACCTGATGCAGGTGAGGGAGTAATCCCACACCATCACCACGCGCGATTCTGAGAGGGGAGCCTCGGGCCAAAGGGTCCTACGAGGGTTCAACAATCAGAAGGGGGGGAAGGAGATGCTAGCTCCCAGCTACACTGGGCCCGAAACGCAATGACCGGGAGACTCCTAATTCCCCATGGGGATGAGGGTCAAGCTGCACGCAACCTGTAAAGAACAAACCCAAGCACATACTCTAGCACTAAGATCGCGGGAGCCCCGAGAGACGCCATTACGCAGCATGGTCTGTCTGACGTGTTGGGGTGTACTGAGGGTTAGTACAAGGAGTGTCGAGATTCCACCTTGACACGTTGGGGCAGAACATAATGTGAATCATGCAACCAACATTCAGGGCCCGAGGAAGCCGGCGTGAGGACTGCGGATTACTGTTGACCAAGTTTGCAACACAACATCCTATTGCGTTAGCCTTGAGGTAGGGGAAAACAAATGAGCATAAAATGCTAACCACATTCACAACATGGGATTTGTATCAATTTTTTGGCCGAAACCCTCAGGGGCATTGGCCCGTGACGGTAGGAGAGCCCTTAGGTGTTTTATCTAGGCCGTTCTTGGGGGTCCCTCCAGGTGTGAAAAATGGTGGGGCCTGAATAAACGGGAACACGAAGCTTGACAAGCGGATGAAAACTTTCCTAAGTCAAATCTAACACTCCAGGTCCAAGACCAGAGTACTCTGAACACATTAGCAGACCACTGGAGAGGGTCGAAGGGCTCAGTCTGAGAGCGGCCAAAAGATGGCGGATTCCCGAGGGAAGGGCAGACCAAAAGACCGAGGCAACCGGGAGATCGTGGGATCTCCTAAGAGACGGGACTGAACTTGAAATCTAAATGTTCAGGAGGTCCTATGTATCCCATAAAGATGGGAATTAAGACACACGTAGTTCTAGAAGGCAGTTTAACGTCGTGTGGGATGGAATAAGGATCTTAGTTTTAGGTCTTAGAACTCGAACCAAGGAGCCCAGATGTAGGGAAAAATGTAGTTTTAAGGTCACGCTGGACCGGGTAAGGATCTTAGTTTTAGGTCTTAAAACTTGAACTTAGGTAAAGTTTAGGGTCGTGCGGGACCGTAGGAGGATCTCAGTTTTAGGCCTTAGAACTCGGACCCAGGTGCAGTTTAGGGTCGTGCGGGACTGTAGAAGGGTCTTAGTTTTAGGTCATAGAACTCGGACCCAGGTACAGTTTAGGGTCCTGTGAGACCGTAGGAGGATCTTAGTTTTAGGTCTTAGAACTCGGAGCCAGGTGCAGTTTAGGGTCGTGCGGGACCGTAGGAGGATCTTAGTTTTAGGTCTTAGAACTCGGACCCAGGTGCTGTTTAGGGTCGTGCGGGACCATAGGAGGATCTTAGTTTTAGGTCTTAGAACTCAGACCCAGGTGCAGTTTAGGGTCGTGCAGGACCATAGGAGGATCTTAGTTTTAGGTCTTATAACTCGGACCCAGGTGTAGTTTAGGTTCGTGCGGGACCGTAGGGGGGTCATAGTTTTAGGTCTTAGAACTCGGGCCCTGGTGCAGTTTAGGGTCATACGGGACCTTAGGAGGATCCTAGTTTTAGGTCTTAGAACTCGGACCCTTGGGGCTCATGCAAAATACCGTTTGAGGAACCTGGCATTGGTGGGAGGAGTGACACGCTCACTATCCACAGTCACCAGGGAATACACGCCATTGGGATAGACCTTATGGAGAATGAAAGGACCCTCCCATTTGGGCTCCAACTTGGGTGGTTTCCTGCCGGGAATCATTGGTGCTCTAAGAGCCAGCACCAGGTCAACTTGCAGAAAGGAGTGGAGGTGAACCTTCTTTTTGAAAGCTCGGGCCATCCATCTCTGATGCCTTTCCAAGTTATATAAAGAGTGAAGCCTAATTTCGTCCAACGCTTCCAATTCGGCAAGACAGATTTCATCAACTCTATCCAGTGCTTGTTGGTCGTAGACCGCCGTGCGCAATGAGGGAAATTGGATCTCGATGGGCTGGACGACCTCAGCTCCGTATATGAGGGAATACAGAGTCACCTGGGTGGAGTTACGAGTCGTCGTCCTATAATCCCAGAGGGCGTTGGGGAGCTTGTCCGGAAAACTTTTCTTATTCTGACCAACCGTCTTTTGCAGAATTTTAGAGAGGGTTTTGTTAAACGCCTCGATCTTTCAATTCGCCTGTGCATGATAGCGGGAGGTGTGGTTAGAGAGAATGTTGTACTTGGCGTACAATTTCTTCATCTCGGCTGCTCGGAAGTTGGTTCCATTATCCGTGAGGATAGCGTGAGGTACTCCAAACTGATAGATGATATTGGAGCTCACGAAGTCAGCGATAGAACAGGACTTGACTTCCCTGAGTGGGATTGCCTCTGCCCACTTCGAGAAGAAGTCCATAGCGGTCAAGATGAACCGGCACTGGTGGGCCGTCGCCGGTGGGTAAGGTTCTACGACATCCAACCCCCAGACTGCAAAGGGCCAAGAATACTTGGTAGTATGGAGAGGTTTCGGTGGCTGATGCACAAAGATAACATGAACTTGTCATGCATGATACCTATGGGAATACTCGATGTAGTCGTAGATCATGGAGGGCCAGAAGTATCCCAGCCTCCGAATCTAGTGGGACAACTTCGACCCGACCTGGTGGGGGCCACAGGAACCAGCATGCACATTTTTCATGACCTTTGGTATCTCGACTCCTTGAAGGCAACGGAGGAGAAAACCATCAAATTCGTGCATGTAAAGAAGCTTCTCAAGGCTGGGACCGATTTTAATGGTGAACTGCGGCGCATGGCGTCAGATTCTCTCTCGCTCGGCTCGGTCCAACGGACGATTTTCGTGCTGGAGATATTCAACCAAGGGCGTCCTCCAGTCAGTAACTGTCTCGATTACGCACCTGAAGCCCCCGGGGATCCTGACGTAGGGTCACCAGTAGTGAGATGGTTCACTCGCGGGCCACAATTGTCTTCCGGAGTAATAGAAGCAATGAATCTCCTGTGCGCCACGTGGATAATTAGGTCATCCTTTTCGGGCTCTGCAAGTGATGCGGCCAGGCTAGCCAAAGCATCTTCCCTACTATTCTGCGACCGGGAAATGTGAACGACCTCTAGCTGAGAGGGGAACTTATCCATTAGACAAAGGGTGCACTCTAGAAATAGCACGAGTTCTAGCTTTCTGACAGCATAGTCACTATTGACCTGCTTGATGACCAGCTCGGAGTCCCCTTTTACATACAGATGGGGTACGTCAATCTCGAGAGCCAACTCGAGGCCAGTGTTGAGGGCATGATACACTGCCTCATTATTGGTGCAGCCTCCTGACAACAGGAATGAATACGGCAAAATGGCTTGCTCTGGGGTGATGAAGATGATATGTAATCCCACTCTATTAATCCTAGAATCATTGAGCCTTCTACTGGTGGGGCTCCGGGAGGCACCGTCAAAGTGCATCTGCCAGCATGGGGTGGCATGATCGACTGAGAGGATTTCCTCATCAAGAAAGCCTAGGTCCAGTGGCTGGTCCGCGGAGGATGGGTGGGCAGCTAAGAATTCTTCCAACGCCTATCCTTTGATGGCCTTCTGAAGTACGAACCTGACGTCGAACTGCTGGAGGATCACCGCCCAGCGCGCCAATCGGCCGGTCAACATAGGTCGGTTTAGGATGTATTTTGTAACGACCCGAGATTTCATGTTTCGCGTAATGATATGTTTCCCTTTAATTGGACCATCTTTCTATAAAAAGAAAATGAAAATAAATGAAAACCCGTAGCAACAAGCATGAATTAAATACTCCTTTATTAAGAAACACCTTGACGAATACAACTTCCCACAATCAAAACATCACTAACCAAAGATTCCAACCAAGAATCCAATTACAATGATGGGAAGGCCGCTTAAAACTACTAGGAGCCCGAGTATATGGTAGGGATTTCGAGCGTCCATCATAAGGAACATAAGGATTGCTGAAGCCACAACGACCGTGCTCAGCACCAAGGGGATTACATGAACCATCTTTCCTCTTCTCCTTCGGTCACTTTGAGTAAGGACACCTCGAGACCAGCCCCTTTTTATAAGCATCCCGATATGACCGTTGGACCTCAAACGGCCACAAATCCGACTGGTGGTTACCCAAAGAATCCAATGTCCATTTTGACCGTTGGGTCATCTTATCCTCTATATTTTATTTTGACCGTTGGAATAAAATGATTCGCCCCAAAAGGATCGGCATGATAATTGTGTTTTGTTCTACTTTAATTTCTTAAAGTGTCCTCGATGTTAATTTAGTTTTCCTAAAATGATAATTCTAGTTTATGTTTCTAAACGGAGAAAATTGATATTATTGTTTTCTTCCATTATACATATTAATCTGAACAATTGAACTTTTATTTTCTATTTATATCAAACTGGATGAATTTTTATGAGTTATATATATACTACAACAAATTAGATACATTACTTCTTTAATAATTTGACCTTTATTAATTATTTTGGAAACTATATTAAATTATGGTTTTAATTACAAATCTCGCGTCTTTAAGTTTACACAAATGATTTTAAGCAACCAATCTCTTTTTCTCTCCTCAAAAGAGTGTATCCGAATGTTTTCATCAAACTATAAATTAATGTAATTATTATTTTCATCAAAGGAAAAATAAATAAATAAATAAACAAATATATATATATATATTAATTAGTAAATCGATGCTTTATTTAATTGATTTAATTTTCCAAAATATAATAACTATGGTTTAAAAATAATATACTTAATATAATAAGGCCAATAAAAATTATTAGTATTTTTTTTAAAATGGAATATATATATATATACATATGTTTATATAATAACAAGCTTTTGATTATATCAAATTATAATTTTTATTTGACTAATGATTTTTATTAGAATAATAAGTCAGATTAATAATTGATTTTTAAACAAAAAAAACAATGTTATAGTAAATTACTAATAACTTTAATAAAACATTTTTTAAGGAACTACAGGGACCCCGTTTTTTTTAAAGCCCGCGGCAATCAAGAGCCGTCCGATCCGGCTCTCTCAATCACGACCATCCGTGATTTCAATATCACTCTGCATCCGAGCCGTTCGATCGGCCAACGTGTAATCCCAGTCGTCCGTTTTTTTTTTCCAGCCAGCTTCTTTCCCCCCCGGCTTACCCTTCCTCCTCGCGCCGCTATTTGTCTTCTCCCCTGTGCGTCGTCGAACCAGTACCATAGGGTGTTGTTTTTTCTCCTCTAGGCCGGTGTGTAGCCCGGCTGTTCCTTCTTTTCCATAGCCGACGCAGACTCATCGCCCCGGATGCCACGGCCGAAGACTCCCCAAAGTCTTCTCCTCCTTCTTCGTTTTTTTTAAACCCCCCTGTTGCACCGAAGGCCGAAGGGTTGCGTCCGATCTCCTTTGATCTCTCCAACCTCCAGACCCGTCGCTGCTCCGGCCTTCCTCCTCCTCCTCTTCGTCGAGTTTAGGTAAGGGTCATGTTTTTTTCAGTTTGTGTAAATACCGGGTTGTGTATATAGTTTTATACACGTTTATACTTTATATATATATATATATATATATATATTCTATGTTTATACCTTCGGCTTCTGGATCCCGTAGCTGCACCCTACTCCTCCTCCTCTCCGGGTTGAGGTAAGGGAGAATCCTTTTCTTTTTTTTGAGGTTCCTGAGTTTTGGTTTTTTTACATATATATATATATATGCTATATATATATATATATGTTTTCACACTATGTTTGTACAACCGGATCCACTGGATCCACTTGCCTCATTTATCAATTCCGGTCCTCCTCTCCGAAGGTAAGAGGCATGTTTGTTTGTTTTTTCTTGTTATGTTTGAGTTTCGGAGTATATATATATATATATATGCTATGTGTGTAAATATTCCGGGTATGTGTGAACCAGGTGCGAACCCAGAATTTGAGATCTCTCTCAGCTTGAAGAATCGAATAGTGGGTAAAAGGGAAAATCTCTTCTTTTGTTTAGTTTCCTTCGGCTTTGGCACACTATAATTTGTATACACCTTACACAAATATATATGTGTATATGAATTTGCATCATGGCATTAAGAACCGGTTACCACTATTTTCATCATCCAGAATTCGACCAAGTTAAGAGCAGTCTTCTTTTGAGGTTCATTTTAACTCGGTTTTAATGTTATACACATTGTGTATCTAAATGTATATATATATAAATTTATACACACATAAGTATAAGAGGATATATGCAAATTTACAATTCTTATTTTGTGTTTATAACCCTGAATTTTATTTCGCCTATAAACATGGAGGTTTTGGGTAATTGTACGAACATGCAAATTCATGCAAGTATACAAAGTATATTGGTAAATGCATACATGCGATTATATCGACGTGTATGTTCACCAACGTGTACTTGGTTTTCTTATCTATTTGTAATGTATTACGGTATAGCATGATGAATTTATGGGTCGGTTGGATTTCAAAATCATTCTCGAAACTGAGAATTTTCATTTATCACTGCTTCGGATAATCAGGATTTTTCTTCAAATGGATAGTATGGGCTTCTTGAACTTTTATAAATGCATTCATGTATTAGTAGGTGTGTTCTCATGTGATAATGGAATAGTTTACACAAATATACATGATGAACTTGATTATTCACTTTGTAACCTCAGCTGCCTGTATTAAACGCCTAGGATATCCATTTATCATCACATGTGTAATTAATGAGTGACCATGCTTTAATTGGGAATTTTGATGTATGGAATGTTAAGTGTTATGTTTACTTTCTTAAAACCCATGTTTTCGAATGTTAACTTATTATGTGCACAAAGCATGAGCATGCATGTCTTAATGCTTTTAATGAAAGAACTGTTTTCAAGTTATGTATGTGAAAATGGGGTTGAAGTAAGAATGCATGGAACCCCATTAACGAATGACCATGTCAAGATATGATAGGGATGTATAGGACTTACATGTGATGGGTGCGCCCAGAATTATATAGCGCAACAAGAATGATGTGACGGGTGCGCCCGGAATTATACAGCGCTCCAATGCATTGGGTAAAGCAAGAGTCTCATGAGACGAACATGTGCGACGGTCTTGGCAGTTAGCCTTGACTTGTGCTAAAGAAACAGGGCGGGCGGTGAGCCTCGACCTGTTAAGTATGTTATACGGTCATGATGAAAAGTCATGAAAAATTCCAGGATTATACATTCCCTCTGCATGTAATGATAAAGGTTAACCAGGGGTTAGTTCAACTAATAGGACAACCCCTAGTTGAAAGCTCCCAAGATCACGAAGATGTACTTTATGTAGCAAGAACTGTTTTTCATATGGTAAACTGTTAGATGAACTACACTTTATTCATGAACCATGATATGCATGTTTCCCTGCTTATCCATATAATTCTTTTAGAATTGAAGTAACCTTGTTTTAACTTTATGCATTTCTTATTATGCGCACTCTGATCATGTTTACATTAGAGCTCATTTCAAGTACTTGCTTTTTTGTGCAAGTGGTTTTCAAAGAAAGATGGATTTCCTGTTTTTATGAAATGATAATGTTTTAGAAAAGTATTCTTATTCTGTTCAAAAGTACTTATTTAAGAAAGGTTTTTCTTAAAAAAAATGTATTTTAAAACCCCTTACTGGGCATTTTTGCTCACCCTACGTTTTGTTTAAAATTTTTCAGGCACAGTTGATATTAATGAAGCTAATCAGAAGCAACTGGTTTCCCAGAATCCTGAGCCTCGTGATCCTCTATTGTGATGAGACATGATATTTAATTTTGTAATGATGTAATATTAAGTATATCATGTCTCATTAAGCACCCCGGTTTTGGGGGTCGCTACAGTTGGTATCAGAGGATGGGTTCAGGAAACTCTGGAAAACCAGGTGATATAAATATATTGCTAAGACTAACTAAGTAAAAACGTTATGATTTTCAGATGGCTGATGTACCTACTGACCTTTTGTCACTCCCAACCGAGGCTCTAGAGAACATTATATCTCTAGCTAGCCGTGAAAACTTCCTGAATTATGCCCAAATTCGCATGACGTGTAAACACTTGTACGATGTGTCGAACTCATCTAGGGTGCTTAGTCTCCACCGGGGAATGGGGATGGATTATCTCTTAATGATGATGACCCAATTTTCCTCGTATGCACGTCGAGGAAGGTATCACGAAGGACTCTTCTGAGTGTTTACAACTGGCGAGGAATTTGGCACAATGCTGGATAACCCTTTCCAAGAAGCTGCTACTGCCGGAGACCTCCGAGCGGCTTATCTGTGCCAGGTCCTGCACTATGGATTCTGGGGCCAGTTAATGGACTTCAGAGCATTGGAGAATGAGTCCACACGTGTGTCTCTTAGGCAAGAAGTGTACACCAACGTTTCCCAACTCCACACCCCTCACGCAAAACTCAAGAGGCGTTATAAATGTTCCCATGAGTTTAGTCCTGTATGTTCATCCTGTGTATGGTTTGTGGAGTTAGAGAGTTTCGCCTCTCTTTGTGGTGTCCGTCTGGAAAACTCAGACTTTAAAGTGTAAACTTTCTTAATTAAAAAGTTTATGATCTCTTTCTTCTTAGTGTTGTTAAGTGACCTCTCTTGTATACCTTTTCTTCCAGATGGCAGGTCAGATGAACCTCTCGTCTCTACCAGATGAGTTAATAGATATTATCTTGATCAGAACTTGTATAGTGGACTTTCCCTCTTTTCTACACCTACGAGGGTCCTGCCAACGTCTTCTGGACAAAGCGAGCAGTCCGGAAATTCTCCGCGCATGTCAGGAGAATGAACATGTGATTCACCTCCTTGCCACCACCCAGCTCCCCTACTATAGGCGAAGGGGGAGATACCATGAAGGGCTTTTTCAGTGTCTCTCTATGGCACGGAACTTCTCCGCTAGAGCTTGCTTTCTCATAGCAGCTCAGGATGGCCACCTCAATGCCGCCTACATGTTCCAGATCCTGAACGTCAGCCTTCTCAATCGCGTCGTTCCCCTCGACTACCTCGAGCGTGATGAATTTCGAAGGGTTACTAGGGGATTCGTCCGCTCGGACATCTCAGAGCTGTTTATTGCACAGGCCTCCCTGTGGAAGCCTGTGTGTAGTGCCCATGAGCAGGAGTACAAGTCTTATTGCTCAATGTGTATCTGGGTCAGGGAAACAGCGGAGCTGTGTACCAGTTTAGGGGTTCCGTTAACCGAGCCAGGCCTTCAGTTTTGGTAATGTTGTGCGGCCGGGGTCTTTTTCTTGTCGTTTTATGAATAGAATTGCGAGGACGCAATTCTTTGAAGGGGGAGATGATGTAACGACCCGAGATTTCATGTTTCACGTAATGATATGTTTCCCTTTTATTGGACCATCTTTCTATAAAAATAAAATGAAAATAAATGAAAACCCGTAGCAACAAGCATGAATGAAATACTCCTTTATTAAGAAACACCTTGACGAATACAACTTCCCACGATCAAAACATCACTAACCAAAGATTCCAACCAAGAATCCAATTACAATGATGGGAAGGCCGCTTAAAACTACTAGGAGCCCGAGTATACGGTAGGGATTTCGAGCGTCCATCATAAGGAACATAAGGATTGTTGAAGCCACCGCGACCGTGCTCAGCACCAAGGGGATCACACGAACCATCTTTCCTCTTCTCCTTCGGTCACTTTGAGTAAGGAAACCTCGAGACCATCCCCTTTTTATAAGCATCCCGATATGACCGTTGGACCTCAAACAGCCACAAATCCGACTGGTGGTTACCCAAAGAATCCAATGTCCATTTTGACCGTTGGGTCCTCTTATCCTCTATGTTTTATTTTGACCGTTGGAATAAAATGATTCACCCCAAAAGGATCGGCATGATAATTGTGTTTTGTTCTTCTTTAATTTCTTAAAGTGTCCTCAATGTTAATTTAGTTTTCCTAAAATGATAATTCTAGTTTATGTTTCTAAACGGAAAAAATTGATATTATTGTTTTCTTCCATTATACATATTAATCTGAACAATTGAACTTTTATTTTCTATTTATATCAAACTGGATGAATTTTTATGAGTTATATATATACTGCAACAAATTAGATACATTACTTCTTTAATAATTTGACCTTTATTAATTATTTTGGAAACTATATTAAATTATGGTTTTAATTACAAATCTCACGTCTTTAAGTTTACACAAATGCTTTTAAGCAACCAATCTCTTTTTCTCTCCTCAAAATAGTGTATCCGAATGTTTTCATCAAACTATAAATTAAAGTAATTATTATTTTCAGCAAAGGAAAAATAAATATATATATATATATATATATATATTAATGAGTAAATCGATGCTTTATTTAATTGATTTAATTTTCCAAAATATAATAACTATGGTTTAAAAATAATATACTTAATATAATAAGGCCAATAAAAATTATTAGTATTTTTTTTAAATGGAATATATATATATATATATACATATGTTTATATAATAACAATCTTTTGATTAAATCAAATTATAATTTTTATTTGACTAATGATTTTTATTAGAATAATAAGTCAGATTAATAATTGATTTTTAAACAAAACAAAAACAATGTTATAGTAAATTACTAATAACTTTAATAAAACATTTTTTTAAGGAACTACAGGGACCCCGTTTTTTTAAAGCCCGCGGCAATCAAGAGTCGTCCGATCCGGCTCTCTCAATCACGACCATCCGTGATTTCAATATCACTCTGCATCCGAGCCGTTCGATCGACCAACGTGTAATCCCAGCCGTCCGTTTTTTTTTCAGCCAGCTTCTTTCCCCCGCGGCTTACCCTTCCTCCTCGCGCCGCTGTTTGTCTTCTCCCATGTGCGCCGTCGAACCAGTAGCATAGGGTGTTGTTTTTTCTCCTCTAGGCCGGTGTGTAGCCCGGTTGTTCCTTCTTTTCCACAGCCGACGCGGACTCCTCGCCCCAGATGCCTCGGCCAAAGACTCCCCAAAGTCTTCTCCTCCTTCTTCCTTTTTTTTAAACCCCCCTGTTGCACCGATGGCCGAAGGGCTGCGTCCGATCTCCTTTGATCTCTCCAACCTCCAGACCCGTTGCTGCTCCGACCTTCCTCCTCCTCCTCTTCGTCGAGTTTAGGTAAGGGTCGTGTTTTTTTCAGTTTGTGTAAATACCGGGTTGTGTATATAGTTATATACACGTTCATACTTGTTATATATATATATATATTCTATGTTTATACCTTCGGCTTCTGGATCCCGTAGCTGCACCCTACTCCTCCTCCTCTCCGGGTTGATGTAAGGGAGAAGCCTTTTCTTTTTTTTGAGGTTCCCGAGTTTCGGTTTTTTTTACATATATATATATATATATGCTATATATATATATATGTTTTCACACTATGTTTGTACAACCGGATCCACTGGATCCACTTGCCTCATTTATCAATTCCTGTCCTCCTCTCCGAAGGTAAGAGGCATGTTTGTTTGTTTTTTTTTATGTTTGAGTTTCAGAGTATATATATATATATATATATATATATATATTCTATGTGTGTAAATATTCCGGGTATGTGTGAACCGGGTGCGAACCCAGAATTTGAGATCTCTCTCAGCTTGAAGAATCGAATAGTGGGTAAAAGGGAAAATCTCTTCTTTTGTTTAGTTTCCTTCGGCTTTGGCACACTATAATTTGTATACACCTTACATAAATATATATGTGTATATGAATTTTCATCATGGCATTAAGAACCGGTTACCACTATTTTCATCATCCAGAATTCGACCAAGTTAAGAGCAGTCTTCTTTTGAGGTTCATTTTAACTCGGTTTTAATGTTATACACATTGTGTATCTAAATGTATATATATATATATACATTTATATACACATAAGTATAAGAGGATATATGAAAATTTACAATTCTCATTTTGTGTTTATAACCCTGAATTTTATTTCACCTATAAACATGGAGGTTTTGGGTAATTATACGAACATGCAAATTCATGCAAGTATACGAAGTATATTGGTAAATGCATACATGCGATTATATCGATGTGTATGTGCACCAACGTGTACTTGGTTTTCTTAAATTTTTGTAATGTATTACGGTATAGCATGATGAATTTATGGGTTGGTTGGATTTCAAAATCATTCTCGAAACTTAGAATTTTCATTTATCACTACTTCGGATAATCAGGATTTTTCTTCAAATGGATAGTATGGGCTTCTTGAACTTTTATAAATGCATTCATGTATTAGTAGGTGTTTTCTCATATGATAATGTAAGAGTTTACACAAATATACATGATGAACTTGATTATGCACTTTGTAACCTCAGCTGCCTGTATTAAACGCCTAGGATATCCATTTATCATCACATGTGTAATTAATGAGTGACCATGCTTTAATTGGGAATTTTGATGTATGGAATGTTAAGTGTTATGTTTACTTTCTTAAAACCCATGTTTTCTAATGTTAACTTATTATGTGCACAAAGCATGAGCATGCATGTCTTAATGCTTTTAATGAAAGAACTATTTTCAAGTTATGTATGTGAAAATGGGGTTGAATTAAGAATGCATGGAACCCCATTAACGAATGACCATGTCAAGATATGTGAGGGATGTATAGGACTTACATGTGACGGGTGCGCTCGGAATTATATAGCGCAACAAGAATGATGTGACGGGTGCGCCCGGAATGATACAACGCTCCATTGCATTGGGTAAAGCAAGAGTCTCATGAGACGAACATGTGCGACGGTCTTGGCAGTTAGCCTTGACTTGTGCTAAAGAAACAGGGCGGGCGGTGAGCCTCGACCTGTTAAGTATGTTATACGGTCATGATGAAAAGTCATGACAAAGTCCAGGATTATACATTCCCTCTGCATGTAATGATAAAGGTTAACCAGGGGTTAGTTCAACTAACAGGACAAACCCTATTTGAAAGCTCCCAAGATCACGAAGATGTACTTTATGTAGCAAGAACTGTTTTTCATATGGTAAACTGTTAGATGAACTACACTTTATTCATGAACCATGATATGCATGTTTCCCTGCTTAGCCATAGAATTCTTTTAGAATTGAAGTAACCTTGTTTTAACTTTATGCATTGCTTATTATGCGCACTCTGATCATGTTTACATTAGAGATCATTTCAAGTACGTGCTTCTTTGTGCAAGTGATTTTCAAAGAAAGATGGATTTCCTGTTTTTAGGAAATGATAATGTTTTAGCAAATTATTTTTATTTTGTTCAAAAGGACATATTTAAGAAAGGTTTTTCTTAAAAAAAATGTATTTTAAAACCCCTTACTGGGCATTTTTGCTCACCCTATGTTTTGTTTAATATTTTTCAGGCACAGTTGATATTAATGAAGCTAATCAGAAGCAAATTGTTTCCCAGAATCCTGAGCCTCGCGATCCTCTGTTGTGATGAGACATGATATTTAATTTTGTAATGATGTAATATTAAGTATATCATTTCTCATTAAGCACCCCGGTTTTGGGGGTCGCTACATATTTCAACGGGTCTACCCGAGAGACCAACTGTACCTCGTGGTGGTGAAAGTAGTGCCGTAATTTCTGCATGGAAAATATGAGCGCTAGGCAGCTCTTCTCGATGGGAGAATATCTAATTTCCACATCGAGGAGCATGCAGCTGAGGTAGTAGAGGCTATTCTCTGTTCCCTCGTTGTTCTTATGGGCAAGAAGTGCGCCGAGGGATCACTCCAGGGCAGTCACATAATGGACCAGCGGCTTTCCGGAAACGGGTGGCATCAAGACCGGAGGATGAAGCATATACTGCTTGATTTCCTCAAAAGAGATCTGACACTCTTCGTCCCATTCATAGGTGGTGCCTTTCATCATGAGATGAGAGAAGGGATTACACTTTCCGGTCAGATTCGAAATGAATCGGCGTATATAGGCTAAGTGGCCTTGGAGGCCTCGAAGCTCCCGAATATTATTTGGGGGAGGCATCTGACCGATGGCCTTGATCTTCTCTGGGTCGATCTCAATTCCTCGATACCTAACAACGAAGCCAAGAAACTCTCCGGAGGTGACCCTGAAGGCACACTTCAACGGGTTCATCTTCAAGTGGCGAGAACAGAGGAAGCCGAACACTTTCTCTTGGTCTTTGAGATGGTCCTGACACTGAAGATACTTAACTACCAGGTCGTCCATGTAGCACTCCACCAGTGTCCTGAGGATCGGATTGAATATGTGATGCATAGCCCGTTGATAGGTGGCACCTGCATTCTTCAGGCCGAAGGGCATAACCTGGTAGCAGAAAGTACCCTGGGGGGCCCTGTAGGCAATGAACTCTTCATACTTGGGGGATATTCGGATCTAGCTGTACCCGGAGTACCCATCCATGAAGGAGAGGGATCGGAACCCGGTCGTGGCATCGATCAACAACTATGTCATGGGAAAGGGAAAATCATCCTTCGAACAGTGGCGATTGAGATCGTGGAAGTCGATACAGAACCTGATATGCCCATTCTTCTTTCTGACTGGAACAATGTTGGCTAGCCACCTGGGGTACTGGACTTCCTTGAAGAAGTTGGATTTGATGAGCTTATCATCTTCGGCCTCAACCATGGCACCGTGAGAGGGGTGCATCTTTTTGGGAGGCTGCTTGAACCCGCGATGGTTTGCTGGAAGGCCAAGGCGGTGGATGGATACCTGGGGATCTAGTCCTGACATCTCATCATAACTCCAGGAAAACACATCACGGTGCTATCTGACGAAGTCTACTTACTGTTGTCGTTCCTCGGGGGACATAGCGGCGCTGACTAATGTGGGTCTTTGTTCCGCCTTGCTATCGAGGTTCACCTACACTAACTTGTCGACCGTGGTGGGGATTCCCTCCTCAAAGGCAGGAGGAGCATCTTACATGTCCTTCTCTCCGCTTGTGGAGGGATCATCCACAGGGGGAGCCGTTTTGGGGCTGCCAGACCCTGATGAAAGGCTGGTGCCGTCTTGGGCGGCAGAGGTCGTCACGTCAGGAGACTCATGCACTACAGAGACCATGGCGACAAAGGTGGTTGATCCAATCCCATCTGGCCTTCGGCCCAAGGGTCCACGCTTTATGACATCAAAGTAGTAGTGGTGTGTTGGCTTGAGCTGGTCGATTTCGGCCTAGCAAAACCGACATGTATGATGTACTTTCGTTTCCATGAGCCTAACATCTCGATATCGTACAGGGGTAAGAGGCTCGAGGATCACCTGAGCCTGGTTGTTGTAAGAGTACGAGGTGATTTCCCACCGTCACTTGGACCCAGAAATATGCCTTCCTCTGGTACCCAAAACAACAAAGCACTGCCCCATGTCGGGGGTTGTGGCCTCCAACCGATAGATTGGGAAGACATATGTGTCGTCCAAACCTTCCCAGGGATCACTCGTGACAGTGGAAAACTCAACCTCACCTGCCAGGATCTGCCTTTCCTTGCTCTTGTAATAGTCATCGTCCAGATAACGGGCTTCACAAGAGGCAAAGGGAGACACATCTCCTTGGACCACACCTACTCGACCCTTAAGGGAGTATTTGAGGCACTGGTGATACGATGAGGGGACCGCTGCGTGAAGGTGGAGCCACGGCCTGCCCATCAACGCGTTGTAGGCGATGTCCTGAGAGACAACCATGAATTTGGTATTGGCAATTAGGCCGCCAAACTGGGTCTTCAAACTAATCTTGCCATGTGGGTTTTGCTCGGTCCTCTCATACCCCTGGATCATGAGGTCGAAGGGAGTTAGATCATCCTCAGACAGGCCCAGCTTCCATAGCGTCCGAGTTGGGATTAGGTTAATCCCGGAACCCGTGTCAACAAGACAGCGGTGGACTTCCATGCCATTGAACTGTCCGGTGATGTACAGTGGAAAAATGTGCCCCTGTATGGGAAGGTCTTAATCTTCACCGGAAAACGAGATAACCAACTGACATTCGGCATCCTCAATCGCCTCGGTGTGGAAGGCTTCTACGGCCGCCACCTCCGTCTCAAACTGGAGTGGGATCCTTAGAGCCTCGATGAGCACCTGACGCATTTCAAACGACAGGAGAAGGGCCTCAAGGATAGAAAGCCTTGACGGAATGCCGTCCAGGTGTTTTAGAACATCATACTTTCGATCCAAACGTGAGCTTCTGCTTATAGGAGGCCGCTCTGCGATTGGAGGATTGACGGGCCCTGCCGGCAGGACCGGTGACTGACTGGTACTAGGCACGTCTCGCTGTTCACTAGTTGAAGCCCGGGAGGTGGCTGCCGCGTTAGGACCGGCAGGCTGTAGTCGGCTGGTGGCAGGGCAGGGATGGTTGTGGCATAGTCGAGGTGGTCCTGCCTAATCCAGCAACACAAACGGTGGTGGAGGCAAACCTGTCATCACCAGGTGAGGGGGTCGCGTGTGCTGATCTCTATATCGGGCTTGCGGCCTGGTCTCAGTAGCGTGAACGACCTGACTAGAGGTGACGGCTGATGTGCCCCGGCGATTCACGTAGCCACGACTCTGCCGACGTTGGCGATGGCTGGGGACATTGGGGAGGTCCACCTGGCGTTCCTCATCGTCAGGAGTCAAAAAGGGATTTACCAACTCTACGGTGTTAACCGAAGCGTACCCCGGTCTTTCACTCGAGGAGACATCCACTACCAGATGGAGTCTCTGAGGGATCCCCATATCTGGGGGCATAAAAAATCCAAGCGTGTGGGAAGATGATGGCATTGGCAGGGCACGTTCTTTCTTCTTGCACCGCCGCTTGCTCTTCTGGGAAGTGGTAGGCTGGGACGACAATGCCAAAGTGGCGCTCGCAGATTCTGAGGGCTCTAGATGACTCAGGCGGGCACAGATGATGCCATGGGCACGGGAGACCGTTCTGCAGGCCATCCAGTCATTATACTTCTGGGACCCACGATCAAAAACCGGTTCCCACTCATCCTCGTTGCCACTGCTGCCATCTAATCTCATGAAGACACCTGCCACTTACGCTGGGGTCGGGCCCAACCTGACTATGTTGTTGTCAATCTGGTCTTGAAGCCAGTACTTGAACACATAGCATCGCTGGATGGTGTGCCCCAGGATCCGGTGACAAGGGTAGTAGTTAGGGTGATCAGTGAGACACGCCTCTTCTGGCTTCCGTCACTCAGGAAGCCGCATGATCCTCTGCTCCAAGGCGCTACGGAAATTACCGGGGACCTAGGCCTCGTCAAACGAGTAAGTCCGATTCCTTCGGTCTGGAAAGGGGGATCTTGGAGTCTGACCATGACCAGGGGCCGGAGGAGCACACCGAGGAGGCGAAGCCTGATTATCTCGCTTGGGTGGTGGCGGTGCGTTACGCGGAGGCGCCTGCCGGTTTTGAGGCGGTCGCTGCTGGGCCGGAGGTTGTGCCCGTGGGGGTGGACCCTTATGGGGATACTGAGCTGGCCTTACTGGTAGCAACTCTAGCTGTTTGGGAGCCTCTATCTGGGCCACAGCAGTGGGCTCGTCTCTGGCGGCTCTCGTTGCAGGGATTACAGGAGGCAGCGGGCGTGCCTGACTGGCCTGTTGTAGGGCTTCTTCGAGGCGTTGAGGCTTGTCTGAGAAGTCCCGGAACCCTCCGGGATAATTCTGAGTGATCAGAGAAGGAACCAGATCTTCCTTGACGTTCCCTACACACATTTTTAGTAATTTCTCCTGAGTTATTGGCATTTCAAGGGAGTACGTGAGCCCCTTCCACCGAGCGACGAAGTCTGCGACCCACTCATCGGGCCTTTTTTCACCTGAAGAGGTCTGCGATGTTCGTCTTCCGGGTTGTGGAACTGAACTGGTAGAGAATTTCCGGTGAAGGTCCTCCCAGCTAGTCACAGATCCAATAGGGAGCTGGCTGTACCAGACGACTGCTGGTCCTTCCAGTGTCTGAACGAAGCAACGGAGCTTGGCAGCCTGCTGCTGCATCGGAGTCCCTAACATAGGCCCACACCTTGAGTTGAAGTGGGACAAGTGCTGTGGAGGGTATCTGGTCCCGTTAAAGGGGGAAAAAGTGGGGTTCCCAAATCCCGGCGGGGCTGACATATCATCCACCCACGCTGGGTATGGCTTGCCATCCGGTGGGATTTCCACCTGTCGAGTTTCCAGGGCCTCCAAGAGGGCGATGAGTACTTCCATTAGATCGTCCGGACACTGATTCATGTCCTGATGGGGATCTCTAACTACAAGTGCATTGTCGGGCTCTTCAATCCAGTAGTAAAGCTCAGTAGCTCGCGGGGCAGCTGGCGGAGCGACTCTCGGGGCAGGAGAAGGAAACCGAGCAGGGTCCCCCAGGAGATTACACCGCTCATGAGGGTTCGGCGAAACATATCGCGCCCTCTTGCCATGGGCTCCGGCCTCTCCCCTTTCGGCGAATGTAACATGGTTGCGGTTGCCCGAGGGAATCTCGTCAAGGGGTAGGTGCTCCTGCCCCTGCTATCCTAGCCTAGGGTTACCGTAGTCAGGCCGCCGCTCTGCAATGCGTTCGGCCAAGAGATCATCAACCAACATCTTTTGCACAGAAAGCTGTTGGCGTAGTGTGGCCTTCTTGGGGTCTTCCTCTGCCTTCTGTACCGAGGCAGATGGGATGGTAAGCTTGACAGACCCGACGTGCTCTTTACCCTTGCCGATGTTTCGACTCAGTGTTAGTGCCTCAGTGGGTTCAGGGAGACCTAGGAGGCTCCTCTGTTGGTGAGTAATCCTCCCAGATGGGTCCAGTAGCGGCTTGTACTCAGGGGGAGAGTCCCCATCGAGTAGCTACACACAGTTTTCCTCATCTGAAAGGTCATCCATGTTGACCACCACTGCCTTTGGTGACATTCCCTTAGGTCCACCCAGTGAGTCAGGCTGGAGGTGAATCTCACAGAAAAGGAGGGTAGCGTACTGCCCCCATCTGTGGACGTGCGCATGGGGGGTGGCTTCCTCGATAACCTTGCGAATTAATTGAAAACTCTGGATGCATTGTTGCTGGAGGTCCCTATGGTGGCCAAGTGACTCGGGGTGCCGAATCGCGGGGAGCGCAGCCAGGTCAACCCGATGGCACTGCTCACCGATATCCTCGAGATGTACTTGAATTCCAGGATAGGGTGTTATCTGATGGTGAAGACAGGAGTGAGTCACCCGAAGAGTCATGCGGAAACATTCAAACTCTCACAGGGTGAGTGACTCTGGCATATCAAAATTCGATCCTGCGACCGGCCAAAACATCTCAGGGAAGTGGCCTGCTGCGAGGACGTCCCAGAAGCTCCATGACTCTGGTTCGGGGTCCGGACCTTACTGCCCCTGCTCATCAACTGAGAATGGCCGGGACGCTGGCAATGGCACTGAGGCAGGCCAACGGGCCGGTGGGCTGGCCGACGGGGAATACGACGAATAGGCTGATTGGCCGCCGATCCCTGAGTCATCCTCCAAGGGTTTCAGTACCCTGGCTGCCATGTCGTGATAGGATGGGCCAGGGAATGGGCCTCCTGTCACAGCGTCGGTGCTTGCTGAGGGTGTGTCACATTATGACTCTTCCATCGATCCCCAGAAAAGTTCCCCACCCTCCCTGACGGAGGTGGAAGATGCTTCCGGGGAGGCCTGTGGTAACTGCGGGTTTGACCCCTGGGGGTACGCCAAGTCCTCGTCCTCCTGGATATACCTTCGGAGGGAGGAGGGAATCATACGGATATCGCTTTCGGGGAGTATGAGACTGACACACCACGTCCCCATCCCTTCCCTCGACTCAAAGGGTCGGGGGGAAGGTTACATCGTCGAGTCGTACTCCGCCTCAAAGTCTGAGAAACGGATTGGTCTAATTTCCGTTAGGACTCCCCTGACATTCCTCTTACGATGAAGACGGCCCGCCTTCCTGCCCCTGGGTGGCTCCTCAAGGTAAGGACGATTTCTTTCAAGGAGTCCCCTGCCCGCAATAGTGCTGGGGCAGAGGGGACTGAAGGCAGGGGTGTGAGAAGCACCGGGACAGATGTCGAAAGAGACATGGGGAGGACATCCATGTGAGTGAGCGACCAGATACGCAACGACTCCATACTCGAGGCCAGCGGTAGGGGGAGTGACCTCATACCCAGTGTAGTGGGTGCTGGAAAGAGTCATACCCAGAGCGTAGCTTTCGCGAAGAAGCCTTCAACCTTCCAGATCAATGGCACAGAATGAGATTTCATGTTGGGTGGCACTACTGCGGATTGGTCCGCGGTGGCCATTGCATGTGCCCGCGACAGGGAGAGTCGACCCAACCTACTTGCAGGGCGGTCGGGGCCTCGATCCCAGTCGGGCATGTGACTTCCCCTTCTCAACGTGTGCGGGGGTTTGGTAACAGGAGTCAGCAGTGGCTCAGGCCACAGTGGTTGCTGATGTTGGTGCCCCAAGACGTACATTCTCTTCCGCTCATGCCCGACGCTGGAGTTGGGTTAGATGGGTTGGAGCTGGTGGTGCGTGCACGAAGATTGCCTGCTCCTCGGCCTGGGGAGTCGGGCGGCAAAGTCGACGCAGCCTGGCGGGGGTTCTCTCCATTAAACCCTGGGACAGGTCTCCGATCGGGCGGGCCCGGACATCCCCCACCTCATTGGCGTAGGGGAGGGATGTGTCAAGGTGCTCTATGGATAGGCTCCCAAAGCAGTTGAACGTCAGAGTGGGGAGCAGCGGCTCCCTGCACGACCCTCGGGGGCGGCGACGATGGTGAGACGCAACCGCTTCTAAATCCAAACAGGTCATGCCCCTAGTGGGGATGATCCCTTCCTCGTTGTACCGATGAACAAATTCATTGATCACCCTTCTCTGGATGATTTCTGATGGGGAGAGGGGGCGTGATCACCCAAAAGTCGTGGAAATTGGAGCCGGAGTGACTGTGGAAAAGGCGGGACCGCGCGGGGTATCCGCGTCCGTACTGCCCCTGCCCCTGCGCTGGTGGGAAGGTGGAGATCGAGCTCCGGATGCAGTGATCTGATTTCTGGAAGCCGGGAGATGAACCCATTAGTACTAAAAGGAAAAGAAATCGACAACCAATAGCCCATCGTCATTCCATCTTCCGTGGTTGGCGTGAGGGATCCACACTGACGACGTCATAGAACGGAGTGATCAACATCCTGACTGCCTCAACCCCTGGCGGGTTTCACGTCCCGGACCTGGTGACATGATAATCTTCTGACACCCTGAACGCTACCTGTCTCTGTATTGAGGAGAATAGCTTCATGTCGAGTTCAACATTTTCTGTTTCCGATGCTTTTATGCTGGGGCACGCGCGCGTGTCCATCACGCATGGGAGGATGCGCGGCTTGTTGCCCCGCATTCCCTCTTTCCAAAGGCGGGCGGCATCCGTTCCTTGTTCAGGGATGTCTGCTCCTTGATCAAAACCGGAATGATGGGATGTTGGTTCATCCTTCTGTGGATTCCTCCTCAGAGCTCGTCACCTAGTCCGGGTCTCCCTCGTAGATTTAAGATGGGTTCGTGAAGCTCGTTCCCAGTGCCATATCTACATGGACGCCAGTTAATTACGCTGCTTCTGTTGAGACGCTCCAAGGGGTCTTGTCGGGGCAGCAACCTTCGGTGAGGCGAATGGTCATGTTGGGGTGTCGTTGGCATGTCTTGACGCTGGGGATTGGCATGTCTGTCTTTTGTCCCTTATTACAGGGCTTCTCAAGGGCGTAGAATCCCGAGGCATCCCACATTGAACGCGTAGATTGTGTACCATCTGAGGTTTTCCTCAGCTTCCCATGTTTAACACGGGGTATGTCGTGAGTTTAACGTCTTTCGGAGAAAAATCGGACTGATCAGAACACTGAGGGTGGATCAGATTGAAGGACCCCCTAGGGGGAACACCGATGTTGGGGCCATCACGTGGGCGGCTTCCCGAATACCATGGAGTGGGATGGGGTGTCATGATCTCAACGGTATGTGGCGGCCTAGGTAAGGATCAGGATGGGTGATAGAGTGATGGGATTGAACCTCGTGGAGGATTCCTACATATCCCCATGGCAGGGAATCAAAGTCCGCGTAGTTCGGTGGTACGGTGGGACACTTGAAGAGGCGAACCGTGAGAATGAACGCATGGATTAGAGCCTGGAGGAAGTAAGATCTCCGAGCTAGGGCATGAGCTTCCCAAGGCACGTGGGCTCGAGGGGAAAGTTAGGATGAGACGTGGGTGTGAGACATTGGGCTTACGCTATGAGACTACCCAAGAGGGGGAATATGGGGCTTACGCTCTGAGGCGGCCCATAATGGTGCTGGTGAACCGACGCGAAAGGGTCGGAACAACTGAGTGATGGGCTTGAACCTCATGGAGTCTTCCTACGTACCATGCGTTAGCACGGATCAAAGTCCACGTAGTTCAGGGAATACAGTTTAATGTCATGTGGGACAAGGGCATTGGGGGCTTACGCTCTGAGGTGGCCCATAGTGGATATGGGGCTTACGCTCTGAGGCGGCCCATGGTGGTCAGGGAACCGACGTGGAGAGGTCGGAATGACCAGGTGGTGGGCTGGAACCTTGTAGAGGCTTCCTACGTACCATGAATTAGCACGGATCAAAGTCCATGTAGTTCACTGGGATGGGGCTTACGCTCCGAGGTGGCCCATAAGAGGATGTCATGGTCGATGCGCGCTCTAAGATCACGTGAGTCATGCTCGGTGTGAGAAACAAGAGGCAGTAGGGACCAAACGATCACGTCGCAGAGGGTGCGTCCGTGAGAAACGGAAAGGGGCTTACACGTTGAGCGGTCCAAAGAGGAAACAGGGGCTTACGCATGGTTAGCAGCCCTGGGTGTCAGGGCTTACTCCAGGATGGAGTCCCGTGGTGCGACAATGTGTAGTGGGAAAGGGACTCCACTGGCCTTGGCAGGGGGGAAGTACGGAGGTGCATGGGTGCAACCATCTGTAAGAGAGGCTAGGGGCTTACGCTCTAAGGTGGCACTTCTCCCATGAAAAAATGCCACTCCGACAAGGAGGATCTCATTCCATGAGAGGAAGAGTCCATTCCCGTGGAGACGAGTGGGTGTAAAGAATGTAGGAGTCGGGGGGACCCTGCATGCGAAGCACGGGGTCGGACCACAGTTTAACGTCATGTGTTAAGGACAAGGTGCTTAGCATTTTAACATCCTACAGTTTGGACAAGGTGGGTTCGCTCCACAAACCTAGATCTTACATGACCAATTCCCTCTACCCCTTGTAGGAGGGAAGTCATCGGCAAGGCCGTAGTGAAGGGGGCCGCAGGGCGAACCATTTAGGGGTTCATGTTAGCGTGGCTATGCGAAAAAGCAATAGCCGTTACTGTGCCTATGCGGAGAAGCATAAGGCAAAGCAACGCAACGGGAAACACCGCACGAGGGACCTTGAGGTTACTTCGTACGAACCTAGAAGGCCGTACAGGAAAACAACGCATGGCGCGCATACCCATCAGGGAAGACATCATATGCCGGCGTGAAGAGGAAGCCAAGGGGTGTTAAGGTAAAGGGTCCTGGGTGTTGCCCGCAAAGAGAAGGTTTGCGTGAAAAACACCAGGATGGCACGCAATAGGACCAGAGGATTGCACGAATAGGTGATTGCATGCAAAGTATTGGTATTGCACACACAGAAGGGGATTGCACGTGTGGGGAAAGGATTGCATGCAAGGGAAGAACCCGGAGGAGTGGGAAAATTTACTTAAGCCAGTGGAGTTGCACGCAACGGCGAACCCCGGGGCAAGGTTGCGCGAAAAGAGGAATTACCTGGAAGTCATATTGCGCGCGGGGAAGTATGAATTGTGCACATGGGAGCCGTTCCGGATTCTGCAACCCCAAACCGTTTGGGGTCACATTCTATTTATAGGCATCGGCTGGGGCGAAATCCAGGCGGCGCGTGAAATTTTCCACGCCGCGAACCGTCGGCGCGCAAAGCATCACCACGAGGAACTGGGGCACGCAAAATTGCGTGCCTCACCGGCTCAATTACACGAATTCCAGGGATGCTTTGCACGCACAACATTATTTCGCGCGAGGCCTCCTTTATATCGCGGACCACTTCCTAGGCCTCTGGACCGTGCCTCTGATTCCGAATATGACTTCGCTTTGTCATTTTGAAACTTCCTCTGGGAGTTACGGACTTTTTCAGCATCTACAGTGACTTTGATGGAGTTTTCAGTTGTGGTTGACGAATATTCCTCGAACATCAAAGGTTTTCCTCATGGGGGGAGGGATCGGCGGGACACCAACTGTTTTACTCCCATCCTAGAGAACAATTATTCTCTTTATGGTGATAATGATGATGTTTATTCCCCTAGTCCAATGGTGTGGGTGTTAATTGGGTCTATAATTATCATTGATTAGTCCTATTGTTAAGGGTCTAATGATTTTAATTGGGGACATGATGATTCCCAAGATGTACATGAAGATATAAATTCCCCTATCTAAATGGGATGGAGTGATTTGGAACCACTATTGATTCTTGTAGTATCATATTAGGGGATGAAAACACTAGATAAATTTATTGAGATATAAATTCCCACAACCAAGTGAGATGGGGGTTTCTAATAGTGGGATATGATATGTCCATAATCCTTTTGGGAATTGAAAATCCAAGGGGTGGAGGTGGTGATATATATTCTTATTTCCCAGGGGACCATTTCAAATACATGGTGGTTATAATGGAAGCTAATATTTAGGCACATTCGATGTGACACATCTGTGATGACATAGGGGCTTGGTGCGATGGCATCCCATGATGAGAACCATTCTTTACAAAATGTTGTTTGGGTTATTGTAACTTCAGTCTCAATGTGGGAAATAAATTCATACGGGTTTGAGGGGCCTAGTATGAAATCTTGTTGGCTATTTTCTCCCTCAATTCATGATGTTTGGGAATCATTTATGTGGGGGAATTCCATTATAGTGACCAACTTTTTCATGTATTTCATGGTCCCAAGATTTAACTAAATGCAATAACATTACTAGAATCCAAATATAAGGGATTTTGTTGTTCTAGGTACATAGAAAAGTGTATTCCTCTATAATTTCCCCGTCCTTGAATAAATATATGTAATGTGGATTCAAATATCATGTGTCGATGTTTCTTGAGGTATTGGTGGAAAACATGTTTCATATTTGTGTTGTGCTTTTCCAGTTTTGGATCTTAGGCCATGGAGATAGCGGCCAGGTCTAGATAATATTTGAGAATTTTAATTGTTATAACGTGACACTCATATCCTAGATTAGGGAGAGATTGAGACTTGATTTTCTGATTAGTAGAACACATATTTGAGAATATATTAGGTATTAAATTCTTTTCTATCTCATCTGGGATATCATAGTTAAAAGTTGTGAGGGGATAGAACCAGATGGTGTGGTTGTTTGTGGCTAACTCGCTCCATATGTCATTTTCAAACTCCTCTTCATTAGAATTACATGAATCCATCTAGTCCAAACAAATAAGATGGCTATGATGGTCACCTATTGACAAGAGTGAAGTGCTATTTTATATTGATGGGGGAACCATATATTGTTGACTCTAATGTTTTGAAAACCTCTCTATACAAAGTTTAATATTTTTGAGATCCTATCTATATGGAGGTGTCTAGTAAAGGGGAGGATTTATTTGTTCTTTGTAGATATTTTCATGTGGAGATTATACATGGTGGATGTGAGGATTAGAGTCCCTATGATCCGTCTCCACACTACCACAAAATGGACTATCATGGTAATTAATTCCTTCTATATCTGCTTCAATAAAAGGGTCAAAAAATAGCATGGTTTTGAGAATATGTATTGAACAACCTCAAGGACCCCAACATTAACCATGTTAGGAATATGAACCATGTTCTATGTTGTGGTAAAAATATTTGGCCTACTTTTTGGGATTGTGTAGGGAAATGATCCTACTCTATGACTGTTCCCAAAACATGTATATAACCATATGGTTCTACGAGAATATATCCCAACAGATGAGAAGTTGTTGGAATATGCCAATAATTTATATCCTTATTGATAGAAATGTGGGAATTTCCTGTGGAATGTTCCATTATCACATGTTGAGACTGATCAAGATGGGAGTATGATCCCAATATTGAGCCTTTGGGATATGCCACCAGTCTTTCTTGGTACGAGTATGAGCCTTCCTCGATGTATGTTCTACTCTCACTTGGTGAGTCCCAGTTGGAAGAGGAATGTGAGACTATTCCAAATATGTTTTCCCCACCATAATATTCTGATGGACCTCTATAATTGGTGAAGGAATATGTGCCTTATTTTGTGTTGTCTTGGAATTATGTTGGTGCTGTCACTCATCAGCAAAAGTAGGAATATGATCCACACAATCATGATCTACTGAAAGATTCCACGTAGATTCACAGATAAGAATATGAGCCTATCACAGGGCTTGTGTCATTCTCACATGGTCATCCCTGACCAGAACTGTGATATATGCAAGATCCCATACCTTTAGAATATGTTGTTGGACTTATTTAACAAAATATAAGCCTTTTCCAAGGCTTTTCCCCCTCTCATATAGTGAGCCTTGACTAGAATAGTGATATGAGTACAATCCTAGGAATTTGGAAGATACCTATGAACTTTTTCAATTGGCATATGACCCTTTCATGAGGCATGTTCCGCTCTCACCTAGTGATCCTCTGTTTTAATGGGAGTATAATACCATATGATGCCTCACCCATTTTTAGAATATATGGATAATCCTCCTCGATGGGGGGATAAAGTGTGCACTTTCTCTGGTACAACCACTTGTTCATGATAATCAGAGTGTCAAGTTACCCTTTCTCTAGGGATAAAAGTTTCCTATTATCCCTTTATCTGTAATAGTGTCAGAATATGCTGGGGGGTTTCTTTACCTTTTGCTAAAATATATTGTCATTTTAGAAAAGTTTTGAATGGGATATAAGCATATACATTTATTGTCAATATAATACATTGGAAGATGTATTTTATTATATTGGGGATATATTCCCACAATTTTTCTCTTTGTTCCATCAAAATATGCCAATGGGTCTTCATACATAGGGGTAGGGATATGCACCTCTTCCATTCATGCTAAATGGATATTCCCATATACTTGTTCTGATTAAACATGTATATGAGCCTACTTACTAGATCCTATTGAGATATACCGACATGCATCATTCATACAAGTGGGGATATAATCCCTCTCATATATATCCAATAATTTCCTCTCCTAATGAAACTTCCTTGGTTCTTGTTCACAGGTGTCAGATGCGGGAGCATGTATTATGGTACCCTCGATAAGCGACCGGTGGGTATTGATGGAATGGTGTGGGTGAAAACGGTTGATAGGTTCCCTCCTTACCATAACAAGAACAAAAATGGAATTTTATTTGGATTCCTGACCCCCCCCCCTCATAAGATGAAGAAGGTGGTAGTTCTCTCTCCCTCATGGGATACGCTACTAGAGTGGTAGTTTGTAGTGATGAGGACTATTGGATTTGTATTATCCCTCCCCGGGGGATGCAGAATCACTAGATTTTAGTCTTGGAGAACCTTGGGGGTATCTTCAATGGTTGTGACTGTTCTATGTTAGTGCTACTTCCAGACCATCTTGTGTTCCACTTTATATTGGGTTTATATAGTAGGTGAATTCAATTTGCTTCCCGTAGGGGTTGTAGCCACATATGAATTACTAGAGTAAACACTTGATGATTATGACATTGTCTTATGTTGGGATAATACCGATGAGAGAAGTATCTTCAATGATTTAGACTACAAGAAACAAGGTTACCGATTAGTATAATAACATAGGCATGATGTCCCCAATCAGATAAGCACGGTTAATAGAGTTTCCATTTTTTCCCGATCTGTACATTCTAATCACATGGAATTTTCAATGCAAGGATGAATTTATTGAAAGCTGATTAAAGAGGATCATCTATATGATTATGGGGACCTTTCTATTTATTTTATATAGGGTATGAAAAATAAAATGGCCAAAAACATGATCATTCTGTCATCCCATCATTTGAGAGATTCACGTTGGGCTTGTTAGTTTCATTTTCAAATGGATTAAAAAAAATAGGCCAACATATTATAACCCTATAGTTTTTTATTGCAAAGATTCACATCAGGTTCATAATTTTTTTTTGCATATAGAAGAAAAATAAAATGGTATGATTGATAAAAACTAATTAGTTTGTTTTTAGAATGATTAATGCTAATTTCACCATTTTATTCATTGGAAGAAGAAGCAAAAATGGGATTCACCTGACAATTTGATTGTGGGGGGTTTTTGTTGTGCATAATCCTGAACATTAGGCTACAATTGTCTCTCTTACTATGAACTCACAATGGATACCTCATCCATAACTTGTTACATACCTACATTCCAAAGGATAGAGATCACTAGGGTTTTTAGGCACAATTACTCTACGGTACTTGCATTTGTCGAGAAGATGGGAGGTCTCACACCCTTTTTTGGGGAATTATTTCCCACATTGTGATGCTCTTATAGATTTAAGATATTATCATGAATCTCTTCATTATCCAGATACGAGATTGATTATCCTAAAAATGTTTTCTGTTAATTCTCTTTTAAGTGAAAAAGACTTCAGGTGATCATTTTTTAATCCATCTATATGTATCTAAGGTCATCCATCATTTTACAGTAATGGGTGGTCGCTTATGCGATGAATCTATATAACAAAGTGATTTATAATATAATAAAATGAAAGGAGGTAGTTAATATCTGGAGAAGGGGATGGGGACATTTTGAGGTTTCCTACAGACCCTGTTTATTGTAGGAATGAAATCCCATGTGGTTCGTTAGACCCATGTAGTTTAATGTCATGCTGAGAGGAATTAAAAAGGTATTCTGGGAAAAAGTGTTCAAGATCTAGTCCTGGAGGGACATCCTATGTATCCTAAGTATATAGAGAATCAGATATTCTATAGTCTTTTTGGATTAAAAACTGTGATTTTCCTTGTCACTATATAGACATAGGATGCCAATGACATGATTATTAAAGTTCCCTATGCTCATATTAGATAAGCTTATTGTGAGAAACAAGGGATGGAAAATGTTCATTTTTATTCATTGCACATGGTATGGGACTTATGATATGGGACCTCCATGATTATATTTATTATGGAACTCTGTATTTAGGGAGATGTCTTATGTATCATAGTTATGGAAGGAATCAGAGTAATTGGAGTTTAAATTATTCCTCTATCTGCTCATGGATGAGGTAGAGTGATCAACTGATGGGAAGGATTTTGTCCAGATGGTTGGGATGTCAGAGTCATAAAAGGAATTACACTAAAAAATGTGTATATTTGAGCTCTATCAATAGTAAGGAATCCTACATATCCTAGTTATTATAGGAATTATAGTTCACATAGTTTTGTTTTGTTATTAGGACCAACCCTAAAGTAGATGTCCTTCTGTTCTGGTGAATCTATCAGCACCTCATTATATATTTACATAAACTTGTTTCCCTGGTTAGTGTAGACCCTTGATGTGAATGATATTATTATTGAAACACACTAAGATCACATAAGTTATTATCAGTTTGAGAAACAAAGGATGAAAACTGATCAATATAATCGCATATAGAATGAGGGACATATATATTGGGATAACCCTGTGGAGCTCGAACCATGAAGAGCTGGCCTATGTAACATCCTAGGTAAATAAAGAATATGACATTCTCATATTTATCAACATTTTTGAATAAAATATTAATATTAATTTAAATGGAATGCTATGTTCGATGGTGTACCCAATACGCAACAACAAGTTTCTTTGAAATCTTACGTTGTACATTAATAATATAATAATATTATTTTAAATGGTAGTTAACGTCTAGCCATTGAAATATCGGGAATGAAAAAAACTAACTGAAATATGATTATATATGTTTTTTAAATTTTTTTACATTATTCAATAAATGTTAGAGGCTTAAAATTAAAATGAATCCAATTTTAAGAATAAATATTCTAATATTCTTTAAAAGGCCGATTAACTGCCTTTTGATGGCGAACCTTTTTTAAATCAACTTTTTGTCATTTTTATATGTTATATTTGAAAAAATAAAATCCTTCTTTAGAATAAAGACATCAAAATTTACTTTGTGTAAATTTTTGTTATTTTCTGATAAAGATCATTTTTAGTGAAAAATGCTTTATTTTAATTCAAAACCTCCTTTTAAAATAATTTATTTATATTGTTAGATTATCATTTTAATTGGTTTTAAAGTGTAATTAAAATATATTTTTACAATTTAATCCAATGTTGGTCATTTGAATTAATTTAACTTTGAAATTGGACATAAACAACTGTCAATATTTTAATAGATATTGTTTCTTAAAAACACGCTATTTGTTTTGACAGCGGGAATTGATTATAAAATTTATTAATGCGTTTTCTATATTTTGAATTTGGTAAAATGGACATAATTCTTTATTTTTTAATATCAAATATAGCTTATGGTAAATTTTTGATATTTTTCTGAAAAATGTTCATTTTTAATGAATAGTGAAAAATGCTGCATTTTAATTCAAAACTGCCTTTTCATCCAATTTATTTATATAGTTAGACTATAATTTTAATTTGTTTTAAGGTGTAATTTAATTATTTTTTATCATTAATTTTAATTCTGTTAATTATATGTAATTTCACTTTTAAATTGGATGTAAAAACAAATCAATCTTTTGATATATTTTACTTCTTAAAAACCCGTCTTTGGTTTTGACAACGAGAATTATTTTAAATTAATTACTCCAATTTCTATGTTTGGAATTTGATAAAATGGATTCCATATTTTTAATCAGAAGGTAAAAATTATTTAATTAATACACTTTTGTTTTTGGACATTATGAATAGAAACGATGGAAATTATCTTTAATTATCGTGTTTAATTAGTAATCGGGTAGTGAAGGGTAATAAAATAATTTCATAAAAATATAAAATGACCCCAAAATGTGTCCTAATGATTTTTTTGGTGTCATGGCCGACCATGGGATTACTTGTGGAAACTTTGGGGCCCCATGGAATCACTTTAGTGTGATAGTGACTTTTTATCATATTTTTTTAAAAGAAAGGAAATATAACAAAGGTTTTTATATCCTAAGTAAAATAATTTTAATTTAGTTTATATAAATTATCTCTCTGACTATAAATAGTAATTGGAAAGATAATAATATTTCCTACATGATGGTAATTTTTTTTTATAATTTTTAGACATTAAATAAATAAATATATTTTTGACACCGTGATGATGCAGTGATGACTTCATTAATAAACGATTTAAATAAAATGAAAAGATAAGGTAAAATATAAGACATACACTTGTCTAAAACCTATTGGATGAGTTTATTTAGAACCATTATCACCTTATCCTATAAATATATCATTTTGGGGCCTTTAAAATCCGAAACTCATTTTATAATAAAGTAACTTTCCAGGACTTTCCAAAAGTGACCCTCCTCCCTCTTATAAAAGGCCCCCACCTCAACCCCCTCACCCACACCTCTCAAGCTCTTGTCTCGTCCAAACTCTACTTCTATTGTCTCTCCACATACCAATATTAATCCTAGAATCCTCACATTGAGAATAAGTCTTTCCAAAGAAGCCTTTGGGCTCTAATCAAAAAGAGTTACCCGATTTGAAGGTAATGTCTTCTCTTGTGTTCTTTTGTTTTATTTTTCTTCTCCAACCTCCTAAAAACTTTTTATTAATTTATTTTGTAACAAAAACAGTATATTAAATATACTAGTATGTTTTTATGAGAAGTATTCGAGATAAACATATACAAACCTCCATCTAATGGTTAAAGAACATATTGTTTCTGTGGGTGGTGAATTACTACCTCACGAAACGATGATTGTTCAATCTTCTTTTAACACCTCTCATGGTGCACATTAAGATTTCACTGTATTTATATATGATATATATTATGTTTATTTTTTCCTTATTCTTCGGTATTTTTCATTCACTCCATAACTTTATGGTTTCCATAATGGGTAAATGCGATAATTTCATTTTAAAAAGTGCGGACTACCGCCCCCTCAAAGTTATTTGAATCATTAATGCCATATGTGGGATGTATAAAGGATAGAGTTAATGATATTATATATGATATTATACTTTAATTATAGTATACCTATGTATCATTATGTTTTCATTCCATTAAAGTATTAAATATAAATGAAAGTAACGTCCATGCGTACATACGGTTTACCGTCTCCATGAACGGTACATTTCATTTCTTATGTCCAAAAGTTATGTACTATTATAAGTATATATTTATAATGGATATATATGATATATATTACATCTAAAATTATTTATATTATTCTATAATTATAATTTATATATATCTCATTTAGTTTTAATTCCATTAATATGAAAAATAAATGAAAGTAGCGTTCATGCGTACATACGGTCTACTGTCTCCATGAATGGTGCATTTCATTTTTTATCTCAAAATGTTATGGAATAGTATGAAATGAATATATACTGGATATATATGATATTTAAATCATTAATACTATTCTGGAGATGGTTTACTTATAACTACATGGAAAATTCTTTTCAAACAAGTTCATTTTTGTCCCATGTACCGAACATCGACAAAAACGTTTCATATGAACTCACATAATTAACTAATTATTATAACATTATAAAATGTGATATGAATTTAATAATAAAATTTAAAGGATTTTCTTAAGAAATTATAAATTGACCACATTTTATTATTTAGGAATATAAAGAAACGAACAAGACAAGTCGGACTTGAGGTAAGGTATCCTACCTCTCCCTTTATTTTTAAGTACTCTCTTTTATGTCATATCCTTTAAGATCCTTTTTCTTATGTTGGGGGATGTTATTTTATATTCCTCTTACTTTAAATTTTATGTTAATATGATTATAGACCCTATTTGATCTCATCAATCCTTTTTTTGAAGTATTAAGTGGCGCTGTTAGGCTGCAGAGTTTTCGTAAGAGATTTTTCATCTAACTTTTATTCCCATGAGATTCATGCTACATTTGCCACTATTTCCTTTTTGTGTGGTGTGTTTACTTCCCATGATTTTATTATTTGTTTAATATATTTTAATTTATTGGTATTTACATCTTCATGGTATGACCCTTCTTTCATGTTGCGTGTGTTTCGAAAGTTACCCAAATCTATAAGGGAACCTTTCACCCTACTCTTTTTAAAAGACTTATTTTTGTTAGCTCTTTTAATATACATATTATTTTTTTGATATATGTTCTTATATATCCTTATTGTTGTAAATGATATGTCCAAGTGATGATATACCCTTTTAACTCTCATCATCTCATTTTCTGAATTTTAAAGTGATGCTGTTAGGCTGTCGAATTTCTGTAAGGGAACTTCTTAACCTAATTTCAATTCTTTGGGTTAAACCTCTACTTATTGAATATGTCATTATATTAATATGTGTGGATGACCTAGGATTTTTTTGCACTTAATATCCACTTATATTGGGTGTATTTATGTTTGTCACACATATTTATGTAATTAATTTATCCTTAATCTAAGGATACTGTCTTTGTAAGGGACTTCGTCGCAATCTCCTTTCATTGAAGAATATTTTATTTTATACAAAACTTTCATTTATATAGTGTATAAACCCCTTTGACTTTTAATTTTATTCAAAATTAATCCTTTTATACGAAGTGTTTTACTATAAGACAAAAGGGAATGTTTTTGTCTTATGTATGCGGTGACAATGACTTCTCCGTCGTCGTGACCATTATTTGAGTTTCAGCTTCCTCTACAAGCCATAACTTCTTTTAAATGAAAAATAAATACCATGTTTTAATTTTATTTTATTTTGGTATTGAAATGGTTTTGATAATGTTTTGATTATATCAATGTGTTGTATTGATATCTTGTGATTGAAATGTGGAAATGTTATGTTTCCTTTATGCATGTTTTATGTGATACGATTATTTTATGGTTCTTGGGAATTGTTTATGAATATGGGTGGTTTTGTGATAAACTAAGGGTGGGTGAGACTGTGATAGCTCTCCAATGAATTGGGTAACACGAAGGAGTAAAACGCTAAGGTTTCTCCGAAGAGATTTAGGGAATATACTGTGATTGGTATTCCAAACGTAACCATGAGGGTTACTCCCTACAAAATAATATTATAAATGCCTCAAGTTACCTTTATGTATTATGATTTCCATGAGTTATTCATTAATCTTATGATTTCATGAGGTATGATAAAGTGATTATGTTTTATGAGTAAAGTATGATTTTGTTGATTCTTGTGTATACATGGACTAATGTTTTCTTTCCGTATTTTTATATCCCTTACTGAGCTTTTTATGCTCATCCCAAGTTTTTGAAATGTTTTCCATAGGACTTAAATAATGATTGAGTCAAGGATGGGATCAAGTAAAGAAATGAAATATAAAACATGGAACTATACATGTTTCTTTTTAAGAGTTTTTATTTTGTGAAAAAAATGGAAACTGAGTAGGAGTGTCTACTTTGTAATCTTTTGAGATGTAATAGTTATGTCCTAATTCTACAAAACTCTAAACCTGAAAAGATCCTCAATGTAAATTATTCATTTAATTCAATATTATGTAATTTTTTAAGGCTGTATCCTTATAGTTGGTATCAAAGGTCAGTTTAGATAACTTTAGAGGTTAGGGTATTCTTTAAGCACAAGTGACATTACCATAATGGTTAGGATTTCAGAAATAGTTATAGATTTTTTTTCATAAATTGAATGAGTTTAAGATAATATTAATAATTATTTCATTGTATTTACCCTCCTAATAAGATATTATATGATGATTTTAATGATATACTCACACTGACATTTTTTGGTTTTAGTAAATGGATGGATCTAGCAGGCACCAAAGTGACAATGGGATTGAAGGAAACTGTGGTGGTTCTCTAATTAAGAGACTGGATGAAATGAAGGATTAAATGAGGAATCTCATGGTTATTATAAACCAACTATCAAGAGTCATGATCAACCACTTGAACCATGGTGAGTTCTATAATGTGTCATGTCGATGGAACCAACTCGATGTGGAAGTTCAGGTAATTATTGTAAAGGTAACCATTAGGGTTTAATATAATCCTTACTTTTGAGGTAATTATGGGTTACTATATGTTATGATAGAAAATGAAAGGAAAGAGATAAACTTGTGGTTAATTATGTTATGGTTATTTTTTTAGATTTTATATCTTTTTGGGGAATGTTTAAAGAATTATATAGTTTTTGAAAAAGGACAACACGCAGACCGTGTGACAACCCGTCACGTCGGACAAAGCGGCAGGAATCGAATCCACAACCAAAGTGCGACTGGTATTTATCACCTACCACTGGACTACATGAAGTCACTGGTTATTATGACAAATTCTTTTTAGTTAGATGATTTTATAAATCAAGAATAAGTTTATTTTGGGTTATCTATGGAAATGATTAGCCTATCATGAAGGACATGTGATTAGGTTAATTACTTTTCAGTATGAGACTTTAAGAGTAACTGATGTTATTTGAAGATAAATGTTAAGATTTATCTTGAAAGACTATGTGATTAAATCCTTTAGTTATTTGGGTTTAATTCATAGTTTATATTACATTGAATAATTTTATGGATAGTTGTTTATTGAATGGTCTTTGATGAACTTTGGGTTTTGTTGGACAAATTTTGGAGATTAAGAGTAATATTTCTTTTTATGAAGGACTATCCTTTTTGGGTATTATATGATCTCGTACTAAATTTTTTTGTTTTTGTTAAGGTATAAAGACATGGGAAATATATAGTTAATCTTTTGTAGATTAGTTGATTCTCAAGAAGTTTATTATAGCACTCTTACTGTGAACAAGTCATCCTAAATACTCATCGTTTGGAAAAAATATGAGTTTGTGTTAGAAATCTAGTAAAAGATGGAAGTATACACGACCAGTAAGTATGTTTCCTTATGATTTAGTTAACCTCATAAATAAATTCCTGAATGAAAAGTAACTTAAAACAAAAATGTTGTATGTTAACTTTTACTACTGGGGAATCAAATACCATTTAACCCATCACAAGTTTGTGATTTTCGGGTGATTAACTTTCTCCTAATCATATTTTCTATCACTCCCCATGAAAACATGACCCTTTGTTTTTTTCTTCCATATAAATGTTTTCCTACATGGAATCCTAGTATGGGTTAACTTGGGTGACCTTTTTACGTATCTTTCTTTCTTTAAAAGTAATAGTTTTGCTGACTCTTTTTCCGATGTGGGGCTTTCAATGAAGTTTCCAGCCCAATTTTAAAATTGCAAGGACACAATTCTGAAAAGGGGAGCAGGATGAAACATCCTAGGTAAATAAAGAATATGACATTCTCATATTTATCAATATTTGTGAATAAAATGTTAATATTACTTTAAATGGAATTCTATGTTCGATGGCGTACCCAATAAGCAACAACGAGTTTCTTTGAAATCTTACGTTGCACACTAATAATATAATAATATTATTTTAAATGATAGTTAACGTCTAGCCTTTAGAATATCAGGATTGAAAAGAACTAACTAAAATATGATTATATATGTTTGTTAAATGTTTTTACATTATTCAATAAATGTTAGAGGCTTAAAATGCAAATGAATCCAATTTTAAGAATAAATATTCTAATATTCTTTAAAAGGCAGATTAACCGCCTTTTGATGGTGAACCTTTTTTGAATCTAATTTTTGTCACTTTTATATGTTATATATGAAAAAATAAAATCATTCTTTAGAATAAAGACATCAAAATTTACTTTGTGTAAATTTTTGTTATTTTCTGATAAAGATCATTTTTAGTGAAAATTGTTGTATTTTAATTCAAAACCTCTTTTTAATCTAATTTATTTATATTGTTAGATTATCTTTTTAATTGGTTATAAAGTTTAATTAAAATATATTTTTACCATTTAATCCAATGGTGGTCATTTGAATTAATTTCACTCTGAAATTGGACATAAACAACTGTCAATCTTTTAATAGATATTGTTTCTTAAAAACACGCTATTTGTTTTGACAGCGGGAATTGATTATAAAATTAATTAATGAATATTCTATGTTTCGAATTTGGTAAAATGGAAAAAAAATTTAATTTGTAATATCAAATATATCTTAGGGTATTTTTTGATATTTTTCTGACAAATGTTCATTTTTAATGAATAGTGAAAAATACTGCATTTAAATTCAAAAACTGCATTTTCATTAAATTTATTTTTATAGTTAGATTTTAATTTTAATTGGTTTTAAGGTGTAATTTAATTATTTTCTTATAATTTAAGACAATTTTGGTAATTGGATGAAATTTCACTTTTAAATTGGATGTAAAAACAAATCAATCTTTTGATATGTTTTACTTCTTAAAAACCCATCTTTGGTTTTGACAACGGGAATTATTTTAAATTAATTACTCCAATTTCTGTGTTTGGAATTTGATAAAATAGATTCCATATTTTTAATCAGAAGTTCCAAATTATGTAATTAAGACACTTTTATTTTTTGACATTATGAATAGTAACGACGGTAATTATCTTTAATTACCGTGTTTAATTAGTAATCGGGTAGTTAAGGGTAATAAAATAATATCATAAAAATATAAAATGACCCCAAAATGTGTCCTAATGCTTTTTTTGTGTCATGGCCGACCATGGGATTCTTTGTTCCAACTTTGGTGCCCCATGTAATCACTTTAGTGTGATAGTGACTTTTTATCATATTATTTTTTAAAGAAAGGAAATATAACAAAGGTTTGTATATCCTAAGTAAAACAATTTTAATTTGGTTTACATAAATGATCTCTTTGACTATAAATAGTAATTTTAAGTCTAAAAATATTTCCTACATGATTGTAATTTTTTTATAATTTTTATGCATTAAATAAATAAATTTATTTATGACACTGTGGTGATGCAGTGATTTCCTCATTAAGGAACGATTTAAATAAAATGAAACGATAAGGTACCATCTAAGAATTAAACTTGTCTAAAACATATTTTATGGGTGGATTTCGAACCCTTATCACCTTATCCTAGAAATATATCATTTTGGGACCTTTAAAATCCGAAACTCATTTTATAATAAAGTAACTTTCCAAGACTTTCCAAAAGTGACCATCCTCCCTCTTATAAAAGGCCACCACCTCTACCCCCTTACCCGTACCTCTAAAGCCCTTTTAATAACCAAAATCTTCTCCTATTTTCTCTCCATATCCCTCTATTACTCTTGAAGCCTCACTTTGGGTAGAAGTCTTTCCAAGTAAGCCTTTGGGATCAAATCAAAAAGAGTTACCTGATTTGAAGGTGATGTCTTCTCTTATGTTCTTTTGTTTTATTTTGCTTCTCCAACCCCCTAAACTCTTTTTATTCCTTTATGTTGTAACAAAACCACTATATTATATATACTATGATGTTTTTATGAGAAGTATTCCAGCTAAAATTATACAAACCTCCATCTAATGGTTAAAGAACATACTGTTTCTGTGGGTGGCGAATTACTGCCTCACGAAACGATGATTGGTCAATCTTCTTTTAACACCTCTCATGGTGGCAATTAAGATGTCACTGTATTTATATATTATATATATTATGTTTATGTTTTCCTTATGCTTCTGTATTTTTAATTCACTCCATGCCTTTATGGTTTCCATAATGGGTAAATGCGATAATTTCATTTTAGGAAGTGCGGACTACCACCCCCTCAAAGTGATTTAAATCGTTAATGCCATATGTGGGATGTATAAAGGAAAGAGTTAATGATATTATATATGATATTATACTTTAATTATAATATACTTATGTATCATTATTTTTTCATTCCATTAAAGTATTAAATAGAAATGAGAGTAACGTTCATGCGTACGTACGGCTTACCGTCTCCATGAACGGTACATTTCATTTCTTATCTCCAAAAGTTATGTACTATTATAAGTATATATATAATGTATATATATGATATATATTACATCTAAAATTATTATTTTCATTCAGTAATTATAATATATATATCTCTCATTTATTTTTAATTCCATTAATATGACAAAGAAATGAAAGTAGCGTTCATGCGTACGTACGACCTACCGTCTCAATGAACAGTGCATTTCATTTTTTATCTAAAAATGTTATGGAATAGTATAAAATGAATACATAATGGATATATATGATATTTAAATCATTATTTACTATTCTGGAGATGGTGTACTTATAACAACATGGACAATTCTTTTCAAACAAGTTCATTTTTGACTCATGTACCGAACATCGACAAAAACGTCTGATATGAACTCACATAATTAACTAATTATTATAACATTATAATATGTGATATGAATTTAATAATAAACTTTAAAGGAGGTCCTTAAGAAATTATAAATTGACCAAAGTTTATTATTCAGGAATATAAAGAAACGAACAAGACAAGTCAGACTTGAGGTAAGGGATCCTACCTCTCCCTTTCTTTTTAAGTACTCTCTTTTATGTCATTTTCTTTAAGCTCATTTTTATTATGTTGGGGGATGTTATTTTATATTACTATTACTGTACATTTTATTTTAATATGATGATAGACCCTATTTGATCTCGTCAATCCTTTTTTTGAAGTTTTAAGTAGCGTCGTTAGGCTGTAGAGTTTTCGTAAGGGATTTTTCATCTCACTTTTATTCCCATGAGATTCATGCTACATTTTCCACTATTTCCTTTTTGTGTGGTGTGTGTACTGCCAAGGATTATATTCTTTATTTCATATAATTTAATTTATGGGTATTTACATCTTCATGGTGTGACCCTTCTTTCATGTGGCGTATGTTTCGATAGTTACCCAAATCGGTAAGGGAACCTTCCACCCTCCTCTTTTTAAAAGACTTCTTTTTGTTAGGTCTTTTAATTTAAATCTTATTATGTTGGGATATGTTCTTATATATCATTATTGTTATAAATGTTATGTACAAGTGATTAGATACCCTTTTTATCTCTCATCATCTCATTTTCTGAATTTTAAAGTGACGCCATTAGGCTGTCGAATTTCTGTAAGGGAACTTCTTAACCCAATTTCAATTCTTTGGGTTAAACCTCTACTTATTGATTATGTCATGCTATGAATATGTGTTTATGGCCTTTGATTTTTTTACACTTAATATCCACTTATATTGGGTTTATTTATGTTTTTCACACATATTTATGTAATCGATTTATCCTTAATCTAAGGATACCGTCTTTGTAAGGGACTTCGTCCCAATCTCTTTTCATTGAGGAATATTTTATTTTATACACAACTTTATTATATATGGTGTATAGACCCATTTGACTTTTACTTTTATTCAAAATGAATCTTTTTAAAATAAGCGTTTTACTAAATGAAAAGAGGGAATGTTTTTGTCTTATGTATGCAGCGACAATGACTTCTTCGCCACCGTGACCATTATTTGGGTTTCGACTTCTTATACAAGCCATAACATATTTTAAATGAAAAATAAATACCATGTTTTAATTTTTTTTATTTTTTTATTGAAAATGGTTTTGATCATGTTTTTATTATATCAATGTGTTGTATTGATATCTTGTGATTGAAATGTGGAAAATTTATGTTTACTTTATACATGTTTTATGTGATACGATTATTTTATGGTTCTTGGGTATTTTTTATGAAGATGGGTGGTTCCCTAATAAACTAAGGGCAGGTGAGCCTGTGATATCTCTCCAGTGAATTGGGTAACGCGAAGGAGTCAAACGCTAAGGTTTATCCAAATAGATTTAGGGAATATACTGTGATGGGTATTCCAAACATAACCATGAGGGTTACTCCCTACGTAAGAATGTTATGAATGCCTCAAGTTAACATTATGTCTTATTATTTCCATGAGTTATTGATAAATCTTATGATTTCATGAGGTATGCTAAAGTTCTTATGTTTTATGAGTAAATTATGATTTTTTTGATTTTTATGTATACATGGACTAATGTTTTCTTTCCGTATTTTTATATCCCTTACAGAGATTTTTATACCCATCCCATGTTTTTGAAATGTTTTCCACCAGACTTAAAGATGAATTGGGTTAAGGATGGGATCAAGGAAAGACATAATATCTAAAACATGGAACTATACATGTTTCTTTTTAAGAGTTTTTATTTTGTGAAAAAATGGAAACAGATTAGGAGTGTCTACTTTGTAATCTTTTGAGATGTAATAGTTATTTCCTAATTCTCTAAAACTCTAAACCTGAAAAGATCCTCAATATGAATTATTCATTTAATTCAATATTATGTAATGTTTTAAGGACAGGTCCTTATAGCCTATATATCCTGAATATGGAATGAATCAGAGTTATCATAGTTACTTTGATTGAGGCATACTATTTGAGGTTTCCCTAGCTATTGGGACATACAATGTATTTTCCCTAGTCAGGGATTACACTTTGAGGTTTTCCTTATGACATGTTTTCAAACCTGACATGTATCTATTTTCAGCTTTTCATGATATGTAGAAGTGCATCCTCCTAGAATATCTGAAGGCGACTAAATGATCTAGTTGGTATTTCTAAAGTTATTCACATAACCCAGGTGTCATATTTGAATGTTTTCATGTGATCAAAGATGAGTTGTCCAAATAAAATTGCAAGATTTAGGTGGTCTATCATGGAGGCCATCACATGACCTGACAGACTTTTTTAGAGGGTGTTTCATGATCCAACTAACTTTTCCTAGTTTAATTTTCAAGATTTTTCTTGAAAAATATGTATGGTTTCATGAGATTAAATAAAAAATTCCTCCAAGGGTGTCATGTGTCTTTTATAACACCCCTGGTAGGCATCGTGATACCTATCCAACATATCTGGAGGGCATCAAGAGTCTTAAATGACATGACAAGAGGGTGTCATGAGGGATTAGTTGACATATGAATATGTTTCCATGATACCTAGATAACATGATCTGGTGCGGTTATATGATTCAGTTGATATATGTGATGTACGTTGCAAGGCTTGGGATAAAGGTCCGTAAGGCTTCAGAAGAAAAATGTGGCGTGACTAGGGGTAGATTAACTTGCTAGGACATGTCTGGAATATTTCACACGACCCAAATATCATACCGAGGGAGCACCAGAAGGCCTAGGTGACATTCCATGGTGTTGTTGTAGTCTTGGATGACTCATATGAAGCGCTTGGGGGCCAACACACGTGTTTTTTGTTTAAATATTTTACTCTTAGTCTTAGTTCATTCCCTTATCTTGTGAATTCAAAAGATTTATTCAGAAAAAGTTTATTTTGAGTCTCACATGATCTATATGACATGTGGTATGTTCTTCAAGCGTCATTCTAGAAGTCCTCTGTGTGAGATATGAATGATCCCGCTATGTTATTTATGTATGGTGAATGGTCACTCCTTATGTTCTATGGTATATTACCTTATTGAAGACTTTTTTTCAAGATATTAGTCGCTATGAGAAATACTCTATGGTTATTGTGTGAAATTCCCTTATTTTGTCCACTAGGTCATGATAGGGTGTATTCTTATATTACCATTCATCTGAGAGGGGTGTGTTTCTCATACTGGGGTGGGGAATTTATAGACCTCACCACCCCAGTCATTTCCCTACTTGTGTTGGGTATCTGGCATGAATACAGGAATGAGTCTGTGAAGGGTTTTGGTGACATGCATCTTTGTGAGCCTTTTCCGGGGATCTCTCTTAGGGTGTCACCATATTTTCAGTGACCATGAGTCCCTCCCATCAACACCTCCATTATTAGATTATTTCCAATCAATGGGTACTTTTTATCAAGAAATTAAGATGAAGGACTTATATATTGTCACCTATACATGTATAATGACTTTTGTGACATCAAAGTGCATGTTTGAAGGTATTCATGAGGTTATAAATTCCTTTAATGAGACATTTCATGAGGCAAGGATGTCTTGTCTAGGGGTCTCCATGAGATGAGGGTAGCTTGTCCAAGAGTCTCGCAGCACAACGCTTCTAACTTCCTTAAGAATTTTATGACTTAAAGAGGCATCCTTTTTCTCCCTCATTTAATCAATTTGTTTTATTTACAATGATTGGGGAGTCATGTTTGATTATATGAGTATTTTCAAAGACAATGCATCAATTGTTTGATGTTTTTTCGCTTGTCCAATAGTGGTATTATGACGATACATGATTATTTCAAGGGAAAATCCATCCATATTTTCTTTGAGAGCTCAAAGGGAAGTTCATGTTTTCTGGACATACCCAGGGATTTTCGTGCAATGATGATGAAAAGATAAAGGACTTTCTCAATATTAGGCGGGTATGTCACCACGGACTCGCGTTTTCTTGCAAACCGCTGGGGGAAACAACGTTTGATATTTTTTTAACACATGTATCTCCCACATGATCCCATTTTATTTCCGTTTTTTATTTTATACAATGGTTAATGGTCATGTGAAATTGTTCAGTTGTTGTAAAGGGTAATTACCCTCCCTTTTGGGGATGCATCACATGAGAATTATGACTACCAGAGGTCTCCACAAATTGGACATCTTTCCTCCCATTTCCAATGGAATTCTGGTTGGATTGTTTGGTGCCTACTGTTGACAAACTACATGTCCTGGAAGATCTTACCTAACTTTCATTGCACTCCCATTTGTTGTCCAAAGTGCCTTTACGACAGCAGAGGGACTTTTCAAAGGGGGATTCATAGGTTTTTCTACATGATATTATATACACATGGTTTATTTTTCTAACCCAATGATTGTCACACGATCACGTATCTCTTGGTGGCTCACATGATCTGTGAGATTTTGACACCTTATCATTGCTTTTATTTTGTAAGGAAAACAACACATATATTTAGGTATTCATTTTTTGATATTTTTTATATTCTCATTTGGAACGTGTCCAAAAACATGATCACATTAAAATTAATGTAGTTACTTACATAAAAGATCATGAGACCTCGAGATCTATCATTGAGTATGGATACAACTATTTGATGAAATTAATTGATACACAAAAATGCTAACTTCCATTGATTTTAAGGTCACATAAAATAATAACCTTAATAAATAAAAATATTTTTATAGAAGTTTTAATAATATAAAATACCCTAACAAAATCGTGTTTTGGATATTGGTTTGTAATAAAGATAAATATAGTATTTTTTGAAAAAAAATTGGGATTCAAAAAATTTGATTACATAAAATCATAATTTATTCTTGATGAAATAACATAAATTCATAAGGAAGATTATTTTTGAATAAGATAAAATAAAAATAAAAACACACCTCATACAGAATTAATATAAAAGCATTATATGATAGATTTAAATTATAAACAAAAATAATCACCTACAGTAGAATTATCATAAACTCATTTTAAATCATAATTTTATAGATTTGAAAAATAAATATGGGAACAATCACTTAATATGGATTTCCTCTATGAAATATATATATATATATATATATATATAACACCCTTATAATTCAAAAAAAATATTAATTTCTTGAAATTAAAATTATAATAAAAAATCATAAAAATTTGATTCCCATAAAACCAGAAAAAGAGTCTAAAATGAAACCACACACACACACAATAATAATCATAATTTTAAATATTAACATAGTTATAATTTTCAGAAAATTATAAAACAATTTATAATCCAGATTTTTAAACAATAATAATACTCATATCATTATCATAATTTAAAATATTCATAAAACATTATAAATTTTATAAATGTTAAAATTTCGTTAAATTTTTAAAATGTTTTATCATATTATATTTTCATAATTTTTTTTATCATTTATATATTTTTTTAATCTTCCTAATTAAAACCATAAAATAAATAATAATTTTCATAAATTCAAAAAATTATAACAAAATATATTGAGAATTATTTATTTCAAATAATGAAAAAAATTTAATATATACATTTCATCACATATTTATATTCTATTTTAAATTGAAAATTTTAAATTATTATTTATTATTTTCAAATAACCTTTAATTAAGTTTTCCATATATCTAGTTAGAAAAATCTCATATTTTTATAAAATCAATCAAGTAAATATATTTATATTAAAAAAATTCAATCTAAACAATAACATAATAAAAAAGTATTTTCTTATAATAAAAAATTATTTTAGTTATTTAAATTAATAAGTAAGACATTTAATAAGTACTTATTAATATTTTAAAAAATTTCTGGGATTCTAAAACATGAACCTTTCCAACACCTTTCTTCACCATGTACTACTAAACTCTAACTCTATAAATACCTTTTCCACTAAGATATTTTCCAATCAGCCCATTATACGCACAGGACATGACCCATGTGAGAGGAAAGTCCATTCTAGGGTGAGTATATATATACCTAGCTAGAGATCCCAAAAACTGTGAAGGAAAATTAGAACTAACTAGTCTTGTTTAAACTATGATGTTAGAGAAAAGAAAACCCCATATATGCTCAAAATGTAGAAAACATGATACATATAAAAGCGTATTGATCTATAAAACCCAATTACAGATGAATTTTCCATAGTAAGAAAACTAATAATTTGAAATACCCAACTTTATAAACCATGTAACCTCTCAAAAAAGTATAGTGGGGTACCCACATCTTTCCATGATTAGTATTCATAATGGAGTAAAAAACCTTGACGCATGACCTACACCTCATCGAGTATAACATCTCAGATAAGGGAGTACCTGACTTCATGGATAGATCACCCTTGCCTCAATTATGTTAGGGTGTTTATAACTCTACCAATAATGTGTTATGATTCTGGTGTTTTCATGGCCAAGGGAGTACTGACCTCTTAAATATTTTGGTGCACCCACTTCCTAAGTAGGTGAGACTATACTAAACCATGGGTAGAATGTGGATGAAAAATGACCAATCTCTATTATTATTCCTATTGAGTTCATGACTCCATTCAAACATTGATCTTCATGCCTGATATCAGTTGTTATCCATAGTAAGATACAGAATCTAAACTACCAAACTCACCTCACGTCCCATATTTGATGCTGAAGAGAGATATATGATTACATTCTATGTGTAAATATTCTTTCGATATGAAATAAATTTTCTTGAAACCAATATATATGCAGATATAAGACAATTCCCATAAAGGGATCATATAAAACCATACCCTTTGGTGACTTCGACCGAGTTGTAGATCAATGCATACAATCACACCTCGATGCTCAACCCAACGACCTATTTCTATAATGAAAAACCCCATACCAAAATCATTTATTACTCTACATATCCATCCACATCATATTCATCTTCTTTATACTACTTTCAACACCATCATTCCATTTCCAAATTACACATCAGGGTTATCAAGCACAATGATTTTGAAACTACTCATCCTTAATGGTGTGATCCTTTAAACTATTCTTGAATATCATAGAGATTTCATAATCACATAATTATAAAAAGTGTTGTGACATAGAAATCCCCATAAAAAACTATGAAAATTTTCCAAGGGAACATGATGAAACATGGAAAACCATGTCAGGGTGCAATGAGACTCTACAATAAAATCTAGATACTATCATCACCATGGTCTAGAACATCCATCACTATATTAGAACTCCACTACTATGAATCATCACCATTATCCTCTATAATTAAGTAAGAGTCTTTCATTTGACAAAATTACATGATTAAAAGTGGAGAATATAAGGAAAATCTTGGCCACAAGGTTCTTTTCCCATTACGATAAGAGGACATTATAACTCAATTTAAAAATAATTAAAAATATTTTCATAGAATCCAATAAATATTTAAAACTATAATAATGTATGAAAGGAATAGATTTTATGGATAATTTTATGTTATAGTGGATCACAATTATATCATCCAATAATTAGGCACAAGATAAACAAGGAGACCTACATTAGAATTAGTTTATCAGCATTGCAAAAATCCACTTTCAAAATGTTCTAAGAGATCACCATGAAATTATTGATGGTTAAAGAGACACATAGGTGACCTAGGAATCCAAAAGTACACCATTTGGACTGGAATATCATGTGAAAGAAAGAAAAATACACATGAGAGAGAGAGAGAGTTTAACCCATGTTCATAATAAACATCTTGGGAATCCTGACCCTGTTCCCATATACTTTATTTCAATGTAATCCCACAATGATAGAAAAAAAGAATGGGGAAACATGAAATATAATTCTAAAATAGTCCTCAGTCAACAAATATTTCCATGATCAATTCCCTTCGTAACACCCTGTTAAATTCATTCAACTCACAGAAAATTTACACGGTCCCAACACATTATAGTTTAATTCAAGGTATTATAATGACATCCTTAAACATTTGGTTATGATTTAGTAAGCATATAATCTCTTTAAGAACCCTAAAAATGGTCACAAAACAATTTCTACCATCATAGCACAATATATTTTGTGTATGATTAACCTAAAATCACATGGAATATTCCAGAAACAACCTACTACACAACATAGGGGCTATAATAATAGAAAAAAATAAACTCACTACATCATAATAGAAAATTTTAACTCAATAAAATTAAATTATTCAAATGTAAAAATGGAGGTCACTGTAATATGATCCTAATTTAAAAACATATAGTTATAAGGTTTGCGCATGGTTTTTAAAAAAACAAAAGAATATAAAAATATCATTGGGATTTGGGTAATATTGATTCTAAATATTTGAAGATGTCTTAATTTGGGCCTAATATTTTAACAAGATTCAATTTTTTTAAATCATAATGATCTTATAAATAATATTGGGTTATATAGGTACGCTTAAATTAGAGTTTTGTAACTTTAGAATTAGAAAGTGACTCTTGAAATATAATATAAAATAATTGTGGTAGATTGTTTGATCATTTTTAGTGTTAATGGATAATAGTAATTAAATTTTGATAGGTTTAAATCAATGACATTATTTTCCAATGAATCAATTCTTATTGTATTTTTAATTAAATAATTTTCTATACTTTTTTTTACCTTTATATTAAGATTTTATATGAATTTTTTTATAGTTACATGATATGGGATTTGATCAATAATGTAGGGTGGGGTATCCCCCCATTGGATTAAAATTATGGATTATTATGTTATAATAATTTATGTGAATATAATTTAATGAATACATAGACATAGAAAACTAACAAAATAAGGATATGAATACTAAATTTGGATGATAAATTATTGATTGATTATTAATATATGTATTAAATAAAAATGATATAATTTATTAACCATATATTTTTTAGGAAACATGATTAATATGGGGAGAGTAGCTGTGGGTGATTAACCTATAACCTTCACACCTGTGAGGAGAGATCTTCTCATTGGGTTTGCATTTTGTGAGTAAAGTGTGTCTTGTTCCAACCATAATGAATCTTCATTTGAGAAAATATTATATGGATGGAAGTAATTTTTTAGGGATGGAAGTTTAGAAACCTTCATTTAATCAGTAAATAGAGTATGTTTAGTAGTTTATGAATTGGGTTATCATCAATTAATTTTGAAATTATCATGTCAATTGATCATCATGAAAAAAGATTTAATTTATTTGAAAATAGAGGTTGTGTTACATTGGTGAATTGGTGTTTCTTTATTTGAGATGATGATTTTTTTGATTAATTATATTTCAAACATGTGATGAGACCCATGTTAGTCTAGATATCTTGATTTAAAAAAGGTTGGGGTATATCATACGCTACATTATTAAGGGAAAGTAACAATGAATGGAATATAGTTATGAGCAGTATATCTCCAGGAAATGGTTATTAGTTAACATGCTATTAGAAAAGTTCCGTTCTTGTTAAAGATAGAATTTTGGTGTTTCATTGGGATATTTTTTGATATATTTTAATATTTACTTATAAATAAGATTCTATGTTTTAATTTTGTATCAATGGTGTGATTTTTTAGTCTTTGATTGAAACTATCAAAGAGGTTTCTTATAGTTAGTGTCTATAGTTCCAGTTATGACATAACACCATGTATTTGGTATAAAAATTTTGAGTTCTTGGTTTGGATAAGTAACAATGTGTCCTATTAAATTTATTTATGATATGTAATTTTATTATATTAACAACATTAATTCTTATAGATTTTTATTATTAATTTTTACATTTTTTAGGTATTGAAATTTTATCACATATAAATACAATCTCACATTAACACATTAAGATCCCACCCACTCACCGGAGTTTAGAACATTTCTGATATATTATTTCATTATTACACTAACTCCCAATATGTATAGATTTTGTGATGACCTTCTGTGAACATAAAATCATTATTTGATGATGCACAAATTTAGAATAAGACTTTGTGACTGGATATCAGTTCTCCAGTAGAGGTTCCATGGAGTCATGGAGAATGAGTTTGATAACATTATTATTCCAATTATTTAGGACATGGGCCTAGTTATTATTTTTATGCATTCATTATCCATGGGACTAGTTGTTTTTATTTATGTATATTTTCTTTAGATGTATTTCATGTTTGAATTTTATGGATTTATATAGATTTTTTTGGTTTCATTTATCAAGGTAAATGCCCTATGGGGGGTGAATCAGAGAAGAAAAAAAATTCGCCCTTTAATTACTTGAATATGATCACTGTCTCTCAAAGTGAGGAACAATCCTTTTCACTACATTGCATCATCATGATAATTAGTGAAAGTATTAAAAATCATGTAGAGAATTTTACATGGATCATCCAAAATAGGCTAGTCCAAGGAGAATGAGATCCACAATGTGTCAATTCCCAAAAAACAATAGTGTACACCACTTTATTTGGATTTTAAAAAGGATAAGTCTAATTGAATCTTCAAACAAACCGTTCAAACATCATGAGATGACTCACTACCTCTCCAAAAAGAAATGAAATCACTATTACCATATGACAATCTTTGATTTTATTCATGATATTTGGATATGAACAAAGAACCATACATGGTGTGTCTCTTATAAACCCTCTAATGATGTTCTAGTGAGATGATACTCCTAGAAATTCCTCTTTCTTCTTTACTGTGAATATTCCAACCAATGATTTTCGTCTTCCTCTGATGCATTTTCTCTCTTTCAGAGAGATTTTATTATATTTTCATTATTATTTAATGGTTATGAATAATCCTAATAATCCTAATATTTTTAAAATCCTGGAATATATTTAATGGGATCTTAATGTGCCAATAAATCCTAAAAAGACACATGTAGATAAAAAAAATACCTATTTTAGATTGTACCCATATTTTATGAAACTTCCTAGTTACAGTACGGTAGGTTATTATAAATTGTAGTATTATACTATTTCAATATAAAATATTTTTTAGGTATTTCCTATGGTCCATCCATCATTGAATCAACATTATCTATGGTGTGGTCTGGAATAATAAGGTGTGGATACGTGTAGTTCACTAGATCTATAGTTCTAACATAGTAACTGCTTTATTACCCTACCAAGATCATTGGAATGAGTATATTTAAAAGTGCAACTCAATGAAATGACTATCACATAGTCCCTTATCGTTAATGTAATATCCCATATAATAGGCAATCCTTAATATCCTTCAATCTATTAAATTTTCACCCTCTATGATGAAAGGCATTGCTATGATGGGGGCATATCTTCTTTTATAATGGCATGCGATATAGCCATCTATCCACATCATTAAAACCATTAATTTTATACTATCATTGATACTCTACAAAACTCATCTTTAATGATCCTACATCATGTTTCAACTGACCTAATTTTGGTCAATGAATTCTAAGTCACATATCAGACTCCCCCCCTGAAATCCAACACTATATAAGAATAGATGTCTCTCTATAGGCCATTCATGGTTGACTGGAACCAATTATCACCTACATCCTCCCATGCCATCCAACACATGAGAGGTTAAGTATCATATCTAATGTCATCACATGTGATATGGTGCTTCCTCACATGAACACCCCACCAACTCGCTCGAATAAATTGCGCATGAACTTGGACATCGACTTGTCTGCAGGCTATTCAGATGTTGACCTTGAGTGGGAATAGCCATATTTTTTCATCCTTCTAAAGAAATCATGACTCTTTCATAATTAATATGTATTATTCATCATTTGAGGTTACTCTCCATCACCTCCTTTATAATGCATCTGGAGATGGGTATGTGGTATGGGGTATGTCTTTCATTTATAGATCTTCATCACAGCTTCCATCCTTTCCAAGTATCACATGAGCATCCTTATTCACCTTTCCAATAAACAAAAATCATAAAAACCTATAGAGGGTATTTATCAAACAATATCCCAATTTGGGATTTTTGACAATTCCAAGCAATACAATTTTCTACACCACATTTGACATTGCACAACGACTGAACTAATGATTCATTGATCATAATCACAAAGATTAGAGTATAAAATAATCTATGTGTGAAAAAATTATTATGAAATAATTATAACATGATAACACACCATTTAATTATGTGTAGAAAACCACCACTACAATCCTTCAACCCCCATATTTTCAAAAAAGTCACGCCCCCCCCCCCCCTGAGCAGTGATTCATGATTCTCCCCCATTTTCAAACATATCTTCTCTCCCTTTGTCAATGAACCCAAATATAACTTCCTCGAATATGTAAAATGGAGATTTTGAAAATTTTATCATAAATTATGTGAAGAATATTTACCTTTATCTTGATGAAATTCCTATGGTGGATTGGGGGTCATAACCCTGAATCCATCTAGTGATATGAAATTACTTGGACTCCAAGATATAATCAATGTTGTTTGAAATACAATTTTGGAAATATTATTGTCATAATGTCTAAAAATTGATCTTCAGTAGGATTATATCCCATATTAAATTTTTTTCCCACCTACTCCTTCAATAAACTATAATTTATTTCAATGTTTGCAGTCCTTGAGTACTGAATGGTATTTTATTAATGACTACAGTTCTATAGTTGTCACACTTAATTAAAATCTAAGATTTCACATTAATACCCATGTTTCAAAACTATTTTTGCATTCATATAAATTGACTACATGCGTGAGATACTTCCAAATTTTCCGACTCTACAGTGCATAAGTTTATGAAACCCTTCTTATTAGTTTTGCAAGATATACAAGAGAAACCAATGTAGAAGACACCACTTGAAGTGGATTTTTGGTCTTCCATTGAACCTTACAAATCAAAATATGAATTACCCACCAGTTTTTGTGAATTTATTTTAACAATAAAGATCATAGTTCTCTATTTGGTTGATATATTGAAGTATCCCTTTCACAACATTCATGTGACTTTACTTGGGAAAACATTGATATCTTATTGCTTCATACGATGAAAAAAATGTTTTGATGAGTGACTATAAATTAGTGTCGACTTCAAATTATTTTCCTGTAGAATGTCACATCCACTTTCTCACATACACTATATTTAGATAAATTCATCTATGTTTTCATTAGAGTTTAAGTTGGTTTGAAATAATCCATTTGAAATCATTTCAAAACCTCCTTGGAATATTTTTTTGGAGATAAATGTCACCAATTATTAACATTTCAAATTCACACATCATCAAATATGATGAATTGTTCACATTAGATTCCATATGACCTCTATAAATGATTTCATAAACATATATAAATATGATCTTCCACTTCCCTTGATCCTAATTAAAATAGAAGTTATTATCACCTCTCCTCAGTGAAATACCTTAGGCACAGATCCATCTTGGAGTACCAAGCCCATGATGGTTGTTTTACTCCATATAATTCTTTCCTTAATTGACACACCTAAAATTAATAACCATCAATGAGAAACCTGTCTGGTTTATCATTGTAAACTTCCAATTAAAAGACTCCATTTAGGAATGTTTATTTGGAATATATTTTATATACATTCAAACCATTTTTAAGGTCATTTATAGAAATAATCTAATGGTTTTGAGCCAGTACATAGGTGAAATTTTTTCATCAACTTCAATCCCATCGATTTGGGAATATCTCTATCACACTGGACATGTATTTTTCCTAATAACCATACCATATTACCTGTGATTATTTCATAAAACCCACATGGTTTCATCACGTCTTTTTTTGGCCTTCAAAGAATTTCCAAATTTTGGTTTTTCTAAATTTGACTGAGCTTGTAATTCATGGTTTTGACTCAACATTCAACAGGAGAAGTATCTTTATTTTTTTGTTCCTCCAAATAGGATAATTATTTTCTCTGATGCACCTTCATCATTAGGGTATAAACCTCAGGTGTCTGGTCACCTACTATGTTGTTATAAGTGATTTTGGTTTTTCTATACCATTTAATTGTACTTTCTATTTATGATATATTATCTCCATCATCAGAGCTTTCATATTAGTTTTTTTCATCTCTCTAAAATATCATTAATTCATAAACACCATATTTAAATTTTAACTCACATTATTCATTGACTATGAAAACATTTTATTCAATTTAGGCTGAAATATACATTCTAGAATAATAAATTTTCTCATTTTCAGTCATGATCACAAAATAATATTCAATTATTTTCCCACTGATTTGTTGTAGAATCACTTTTCCTTGATCTTGGATGAATATCGATGAAATATTCCTTCATCTCTTTTCTCTTAAAAATTTATATTCCATTCCTTTTCGTAATGAAGAATTTTCTTTCCAAATACCTTGAAATATTTTAGTGTGGATTTAATTTCATACCAAATATCATATGGGGCCCTCTCTTCATTTGGAAAAAAATGATCGATTGGATACGTACACCACTATTAAGACTGATTCATTCCAATACATCTCTAATAATTATTTTTCAATTATAATAATAAATGATATATTATTAATGATATAATTTTATCTTTTAATAACTCTGTTTTGTTGAGTTTTATAATGAACCAATGTTTTATCAATAGAAATTCCCATCTTATAACCATGTCATAGAAAATCACATTAGGAAACATAATTACACATCACGATACTAAATAATATGTGAAATTTATATAATAGCAATTAAATAATTTTTTCCAATTATGTGATCTGAATTCTAAAAATCAAATATACATGGTTGTGACTAGTAAGATATTTGGAGTCTGGTAGGACATACACCATTTTTAGTGAATAGTAACGTACCCTTATGAATAGTAATGTTAAACTTATGAATATTAATATGACCCGTATAAATAGTAAAACAACCAAATTAATTGTAAACCCACCCATGAAAGTATAAATAAAATTTAGGCATCATATAAATAAAAAAAATGGTATAATAGACTATGTAAATAAATGTTCTAAAATTATTAATTAATTTATTGGTATTTTTGTAAGTTATAATTATTTAATTACAATTTTATAATTAATAATTTAAAATAAAACTTATTTTCAAAAAATTCATTCATAGAATAACATTTTAATGTCTTGTGATTTTAAGATATTTTCATGATACCTTACGTAATTTTTCAAAGTGTTATAAAATTAGTTATAATTTTAAAATAGGTATTTTCCAAGTAAACGCCGATTTGAATTAAAAATTAAATTACTCATATTTATAATTTTTTCAAAAAATGGATTTCATTTTTTCATTCTACAGATCAAAAAAACGATTATGGAAAATGTTTTATATTTTTCTGATATACATTAATTTTTTGTGAATAGTGGAATATGATAATTTACATTGAATATACATTATAAGATAAATGAATGATTCATTGAGTCATAAATGATATAAGAACCACTGTATCTAACTCACATGATCTTATTACTATTTTTAGTCATAGTAATCCTCACTATTTATTTTCTTGAGAAAAATAATAAACTAATGATTAAAATGATAAGAAAACACTCATCCCTCCACTATAAATACCACCCATCAAACCCTCGTCCCCTCCCACATCTCATGACTTGATAATTTTTTAAATTATACTAAAATATCCTCCATATTCTCCTAACCATTTCCATGAGATATTGGTCACATTAAAATACCAAAACCTCTTCTCTAAAGAGGCTCTCAGGGAGGATAAATTCAAGAGGTAAATTCCACTTTCATATTCTTTTATTTTCTTTCAAGTTCATTTTTTATTTTTCTCTCCTCACATAGTATCATTTATATGGTGTAAAAACTCTAGTAACTTATATATACTGTTAGTTTTTCATGATAATGGAATAATTATTCATCACCTCAATTCCCCCTCATTTTATACAAAAAAACGAAAACACCTTCTGATATGTTTTAATTTATCGCATTCCAGGATAGTAAGTTTTCAATTTCTGTTATCATCTTAAATCATGGTCATCAAACCGTTTTTATGGTTGGAAAATATTATAATAAATGTAATATATCTTATGTAAGGTTCTATATTTTTTATACACTCATGGTGTTAAATAACAAAAAAAAATTATTACAATGAAATTGCCCAGAAAAATAATTTCAGTTATCACTATGATCATATATAATGATTCATCATCACCCAAACTATCCAAATTACTTATTTGATCATTTAAGATTATTTAGTATCATTAATAAAATTTAATAAAAATTATGTATATTCATTCTCATTTTAATCAAACGCCCATTAATGTATACAAACAAAATGATCAAGAAAACTATGAAAAAATTCATCAATGATGAAATTAAACTCAATAACTCATCCAAAGAACCATAAGAGAACATAATAAGAACATAATTAATTGGGTTCAATTATAAAAGGTTTTGTAGTTGTTAATTAATTCATATAATGTTATTATTCAGGGCATTAAGGTGAAGAAATCATTCAGACATAAGGTAACAGAAATTCTTGAACCCAACTCTCTTTTATTGGGGTTTCCCTCTTTTACTCCATTTTTAGTATGGTTATTTCCTAAATCTAAGTTATTCATAATTATATTAACATTTATGGGATATAAATGTTTTATACTTAAGTAATAACAAATACATGTTTTTCCAAAAGAACTCTTCTTTCAAAAAAAAAACAAACCTTTTACTTCTCAAGATTGTTTCCATTACTCAAGGTTGATGATTCTTATATCAAGTATGTTATTACCTATTTTTTTTTGGGGAACCCAATGTTTATGAATGTATTATTATGAAATGAAACCCATTTTATTCTATTGGTTATTATATTTTCAATATTGAAATATGTTCTATGTGGTATGGATGATAATGTAAATGTTGTGATGTGATGGGTGAACCCAGAATTATATAGCAAATTTTAAATATAATGATGTGACCTTTGTGCCCAGAATTATATAGTCCTATAATTAATTGAGTAATGTTAAGAACCTGATGAGTAAATATATATATTCAAGAACATGATGCTAGATTTTTTCACAACTATGTATGGTAGTTGACCACTAAGACAAGATGTTTTATTTTTATGTATTTCCACATTCCATATTTTTAATGATTCCTCTCATGATTATGATCCTATGAAAATATTATGATGATAATGATTATTCTCAACCCATGTCATATTGTTTCACTTTCTTATATATTATCTTACTGGGCTTTTAGATCACCCATTTTTTATGTTAATTCACATCTGACTACTTGTATTAAGAGAAATTAATGGTCCATTGAGAAGCTAGAGAAGAATGAATTAAATAAATTATTATGTTTATATTGTAAAAGTTATTTATGGTCATAGTTTTCCCAATACACTAAAACTTTTTATCCAATCTGTGTAATGATTTTATGTTGTTTATCATTAAAATGATGTAATATAAATTTAAGAAAAAGCAGGGTTGTTATAGTTGGTATTAGAGGAGGTTTAGTTAATTTGGGAATTATGATTACAAAACCTTAGTAAAAACCTTTAGTATGTGGCTAAATATAAGTAAGAACCCAATATTCATTACTAAACATAGGGATACAGCATCATATTACTTTAGACTTAATTTCACAAAGGAATAAATTATATATTCATGATTTGTTGACTTGATTTTTGTTCAAACATAATCTGTCCGTCTTCTCCGTGTACGTCCCGCCTGGTGGTCCACCTCCGGATATTTTCCAGATCCTCAAGCCTCAACCACATTCAGTGATGTCCGTCATCTGCAACCAACACAACGTAGTGCGGGCAATGCTCGTGTAGGGGTGAGTATAACAATACTCAGTACAGACCCTGAGACCCCCAAAGGTCTCCCAGAATCCACAAAGGATAAATCACAAAGGAAAGATAAAAACACGAAGTATCAACCATATTTAATTCGGTATATGCCCATAAAAATACCTAAGTCATCAATATCAGTACGACTCCATCTTCCGATCCCAAGCACAATTTAGTCCACACATGAAAGAAGTCGATCATACCAAAGATAATGATTGAAAGACAAGACTCAGATCACAAAGGTATACTACTTTTGAAGATGTGTGGAGATGATTAGATGTAGCCTCTAAATCATCTCCTCTGCTGAAACCACGTAGGATCCAAGTATAGAAGTCTTCGTTTCCGAACCCACGTAGAATCCAAGTACAGTAACCATCGGTGCCGAACCCACGTAGGATCCAAGTACATTCGTCATCGCTGCCGAACCCACGGAGGATCCAAGTACATTCGTCCTCACTACCAAACCCACGTAGGATCTAAGTACAGTCATCATCGTCGTCGCACTCGCAGCCAGCTCTAGGGTTCCCGCACACAACGTACTCGATTCCGGGAGGGTCTGATCCACGAGTAAAAGGGGGTCGATACATCACCTATCATGAAGTCCAGAGTTGATGTATCCCGAAGTTCTGTCTCATCAAAATGAACCCAACGTGACAGACATCGCGTCAATCAGACGCCTGGTCTGAGAGATATTGATTTTTTCATTCTAGGGGCCCGGTTGGAAACATACTCATCCCAAACCTGGCCATTTTCCAAAGATGCCCAAAACTCAATTAGAGTATCGCAAAAGGACCGCCTCGTAGATAGGATCCCAGTTCCATGGACGGCGTGTCGATCAGACGTGTGGTCATTAAGTTATTCACGTTTAAGTGAATAACGGGCCCGACCCGTTAAGCCCCGTGCGCTGGCGGGTCGGGTCACCTAGTTTTGCGGGTCCGACCCAACAGGGGTTACCAGAGAGGCCTGGGGGAAAACACAGCTCAGCCTGAAGGATGCGGCCTGGCCCAAAGTGGCGCGGCCCGGCCCCCCGGCTATCCGAACCGGCGGCACAAAGCGGCGCCGCCCGACCTTCTGGTGCAAGTGCCCCGCACAGCGGGCCGTGGATCTTCCAGCGTGGCACCCTCCTGGCGCCACAAATCAGCTCCGCCCTGCCGGCCAACAGGCCAACCGGTTTTCCAGTATGACGCCCTCCTAGTGCCGCAACTCCCCTTCGCCCGGCCAGCCAACAGGTCGGCAGGTTCTTCCACAAAAGCGGGCAGCGGTTTCTTCCGCACAGCCGGAACGACGATGAAGGCCTTCTCTGCTGCATTCCTGGCACGACACGATGGTGTCGTGCTTCCTCCGCCTTCGGTTTCTGATTCCAAAAATAATAAACAAGATCAAACTGAGGGTCGTTGGGCCATTTTTATTTGGCACGCACCCTCCACATCAAGTGATAAAAATAGGTCGGATAAGCTAGATGATCAATGACAAACGAGGCATAATTTTAATCCATTAAAATGAAACTTGACTCCCTTACCTCAATAATTGATGTCGTACGTCGGGCGTCGTGGAAGACAGTGTCGTGAGGTGAGGATTCAGAGATGTCATTGGAGTTTGTCTGTGGAGGAAGCGACATCTCCTCACTTGTCACGGAGGAGAGAAAGGAAGGTGTGTTGTCGTTATTCGTAGAACCAGTGTTCTTCGTCGAAGGAGACGTCATTCTTCATCAAAGGGCCGGTGTTCTTCAAAATCTCAAGTGCTCTCCCAATTCTCCTTCTCACAATGAAAACCCTCCCAAAAATAAAATAATAGGCTTCCCCTATTATTTTATTGTGACATGAAATTTAAAATTCAAATTCAAACCACTTCATTAATTAATTGGTGTGGTTGAATTCATTAAATTAATGTGTTGGCAATTAATAAAGAGAGGGAGAGGAGGAGGTGAGAGGTCTCATAAATCTGGGAGAGTTGTCTACATTAAACAAGGGAGTTTAATGGGGGGGTTTGTGAGAGTTATGGAGAGTTCAAAGAGGGTTATGGGAGACGAAAGGTTGGGGCTTGTGTGGGCCCCAACTCTCATATAACCACAGATGGGATGTTGGGTGGTTGTGGGCCCCACCAACAACTTCTCATGGGAGGGTTTAACTTCAAAGGTTATTAAAATAAAATTGTTCAACAATTTTATTTATTTTAAACTAAATCCCCAAATAATAATTCTTGACCTGCTTAAAAGGAAACTGTGGTAAAGGTCCCCTTAAGCAATTACCGGCGTTGTGAGTTCATCGGTGCCCTCAGATTTCAATTCTGAGCACTGGTTCAAAAGATAGAAAAACCCGCTCGTTCATTTACTGAACGTACCCGAGCTGAGCTTCGGAAATTGATTCTAGGCACACCAGGACTTGGAATCAAGTGACGTCAGAAGCCACCGACTCGTCAAATTCCAAAGTATTTAAGAAAAAAATTTCATTGAAATTTCTAGATCCTTACATTGAAATTATGATTCTTATATCTTATCCAATCCATATAATTAGTTCTTCATGTCAAACCATATTACAAGTTATCTATTAGAAAAAAATATCCATTTCATAAAACAATATATTCCTTGATTTTCAATAACTTACTCACAACTTTGTCCAATATATGTTTTTCCGATGAGTTCATCCAATGAACCTATACAAATATTTTTTATTGAACATTAATTTTTGTGCACACGTGAGCAGTTGCTCCACTATACTCTCACTTCCACCATATTTATAGTTTCTATAAAAATAGAAAATTTGGGAATTCAAATTTTTTTACCTCTTCAACAAAAAACTAAAATTTATAAATACCACCCAAAAATTAATAATTTGATACATTCATAACCTTAATTCAGTCATTCTTAAAACAAGGCAAGAATCGGGATTTTCCTCCATCGTTTTTGGAACAATTAAATACCATCTTAGCATCATCAAATTTTATTTAAATTAAAACATTGTATATTTTTTTATTTCATATCAGGAACATTGTCTTGAAATAGATTGTCTAGAAAAAAGTCACAAGATTCCTTTGTCCTGGAACTATGTACGCTCAACTATGTCCTATATTTCTTGTTTAGAAAAATTAATCTAAAAAAACATGATCTCTTCTATCATTAAATAAAATAATTCGCTCAAATTTTTTTCTTCCTACCTTAGGAATTTTTAGTAATATATTTCCTAGAATTATTTGTCTGAAACTATGATGATATTCCTTTTTAGGTTTTCCCATATATTAAAAATATACTCTTATAGCGTAGTTGAAAACCATTACCATTATAAAATTAATACAATCCTAGTGACACTAAAAAACATATCAACTTCACTGGATATATAATTCTTCAACTATATATCTATATTTCCTTCTCCCTAGATTCCCTTTTCTGATCATCAGTCCATAAATCTCTGTTTAGTATTATGTTTGAAAAAATTTATCTATAATTTATTCCTAGAAACATGTCATATGAAATTTGTACACAACCAATATATTACCTCCATATCTACAAACTCTCGTGGATCATGAAATTTTAATAATTTATAATGTTGGAAACTTTCATAATAAAAAATAATCACCACAATTTTTCTCTTAATAAGTCTATCCAAAAAAAGTTCTTTTGGAAAACTACTTCTGAAAATTTTATGATAAAAAACATAAACTTCCCCTCTTTATCAAAAAAAATATCATGAGATTTTACATAATGTTTGGAATTTTCGGATCAACATAGAATCATCTAAATTAATATCAAAAATTATGTTTGATAGGATTTTTCTAGAATCTAGTTATAGGTAAAACATTGAGAACAAAAAAAATTGATAAAATTTGTTATGAAAAAATTTTCTGATCTTTTACTTGTGAATATCTTTGAATGATCCTATATGTTCAATCACTATATTTAAAAAGCGACATGATTTCATAAATAAATGAAAATTCCGAATACACAAATCTTCTAAAAAATAACTTCAACTAAATTGGACCCAACAATATCCCTATTTTGATTTTTTTTTCAAACAAGGATCATAAATCACTAAATATTAAAAACACTTGAAATAGATCACTTATTCAAAAATTATAATCCCATCTATGTGAACAAGTTGTAATAAACTATTGTTATTGAACATCAAAAACATGATGTCCATAAAGAGCGACCCAGGATACATATTGTTTTTCAGACACCTCTTTAGAAAATTTTCATTAAACTATCATAACTTTTTCACAATATAATATAAGAAAAATTATTTTTGTATCAAGTTGAATAAACTATTAAAATTGTACAAACATTTTGAAATCAAAACATTCTCATTTTAAGAACTCCCAATAAATACATTATTTCCTTAAAAGTTTTAGCACATACCAATGGATGAATTGATAAAACATAATTTTTCTCCCTCTGGAAATAACTAGCCAGAGACAAGAAGAGAGAGGCGATGAAACACATACCTCAACCTTGGAGAGAAAGAGAATATAAGGCCATGTTCATCTTTGTTTGTAAAAATATTTCCTTCAATATTGTTTTTCTGAATACATCTGCAACTTGTTTCGTTTTGGGAACATATTCCAATTTTATTTCATTCTTCTCCACATTATTTTTGATAAAGTGATATTAAAAATCAATATGATTAAAATGATAGTGTTACAATGGAATATTATTGATATTTATTTAATTTTTATTATCAGAACCCAATAGAATGGGTAAATTTATAGAAACTTACAAATATTCTAACTAATTTTTTATTCACATTATTTGCGTTATAGATTGAGTAGTGGCAATATATTCTGCATCATCTATGCTAATAGTTATGAAATTTGTCTTTTTTGTCTAATAACTCGCACAAATTTCCCCCAACAAGAAATCTCCACCTAATGCCAATCTTCTATCATCAATAATTCCTACCCAATCAATATCATTATAACCAGAAAATTCAAATTTTCCAAAGATGTCATATTTTATACTGAGCTTTCTTGTTCTATTGATATTTTTGGGAATCTTTTTTCCTTTAAATAAATGAGAATCTTCTAGGGAACACTAAAATCATATATGAAAAGTAAGAACATATAAAATATATGGTCATGAAGTTTACATATATGAAAAACATAAAATCATTTTCCTAAAATCTTTAGGATCAACTTTCATCTCTTCTATATCTTTATAAAACATTATTCACACTGAAATGTGTGTGGAAACTGGTTTTCAATCTTTCAATAAAAATTTCTTAAGTTGTTTCGTAGTAAAATTTTCTTGATGTATGAAAATATAATTCTTATTTTTTGAGATTTTCAATCCATGAAAGTATTTCATTTCTCCTAATAAGGAAATTTCAAAAAACATCATTATTTCTTCATCAAAACATTCACATGTTTCTTCACCATTATCAGTAATGATAATATCATGAACATAAACAATCACAATGAGGGAAACATAATTATTTTCTTTAGTGTCGAGATTATTATCATATATTCCTTTCTTAATGTTCAACTTTCACAAGTAGGTATCCAATTTGGAATAAAAATATCTCATAGCTTGATTTAACTCATACAAATAGTTCTTCAACTTACACACATAGATTTCAAATTTTTCAATCACAAATACACATAGTTGTTCATTATACACTTATAAGATCTCTATTAAAAAAAGATTACTTTACATATAAAAAAAATTATAACCTCATTGCACATAAATGAAAAAATAATATTCTGATAGTTTATAATCTTTCTACTATAAAAAAAGTCTCATCAAATTAAATGTATTCAATTTGTGAGTAAATTTTGAAAACAAATCATGATTTTTTATTATCACTATCCATTATCATTAAAATTATTTCAGAACAACCACTTTGTACTAAAGTAAATTATTTTTTTTGGGTATAACTTCTCATGTACAATGTATCTTAATCTGATCCAACTATTCATTCACAGAATCAATCTAATCATAATGCTCAAAAGCATCATCTATATTATTTGGATAAACTTTTGAGTACAAGTTAGTATGTGTGAGTAAACATCGATTTCTTCTCTTTTAAACATATTATTTTAATCACCAATTATATTTTTAGCTTCCACCTATTTCTTTAGCCTAGGTTGAGATGTATAGTGTTCTTCCTCCTCACTAGAAATAAATGAGTCAAAATCAACATTTTGTGCATAATCTTTTTTGATATAATTTTTTCCAAGATTCTCAATAAACTTTATCGAATCTTCCAATATTTCTTATCTACATGTGTTTGTAAAAAGTTTTCACCAAATTTTTCAATAATTTTTATATCTTATGAATCAACTAGATTTCTAGTTTATTTTTTAAAACATCTATATCATCTTACATTATATGTATATCCAAGAAATATTCATTCAACCCCACTCTAATAACATTTTCTAATATTTATATCATTGAATTTTATGATGTAGAGAATTCAAAATATCCTTATGTTTTTCAAACATAGAGTTTTATTGTAATAAAATTTTTTAAGGATTTTATTAGAAATTGGTTTATAGAATTATCAGTTCTAAATAATAACTATTGTACTAATCACCAAAATCCAAAAAATAGAGAAGTATTATTCTTGATAAAAAATGTACATCTCATATCCATGAAACATATATTTTTTCTTTCAGCAACACAATTTTTCTATAGTGTGTAAGGAGAACTGAACTCATGTCGAATGACTTGTTTTCTTAGATAATCATTGATCTCCTAATTTTTTCATTCACCAATACTATTAGTTCATAACTTCTTCACCTAATACCCACATTATTTTTTTATAACTTATCTTTAAAAACATGAACTATTTAAGAGATTCTAATTTTTTATTCAAATATATAATACATGTAATTCAAGTAAAATCATCAATGAAATAAATTAATTAAATATCTCTATTTTATATTGTTTACTCATTAGACCACATAAATCTGAATGAATTAGATCAAAGGGATGAGTTGAATGAATCTAAATTTTTTTATGGAATAAATTTGTAATCATTCAATTCTATAAAATATAACAATGTCAATCTACTATTCCTTTCATATTATGAATGTCATGAATACTGTCTCAATGTTTAACATTCTCATACTCCTAAATCACATTTGTCTCATTATTTTATGTCAGAACTGATTTTATACCATCATGATCAGAAAAAAAAATTTGAAAACCACCAACCGGAAACAAGATCCCTTTGTTTATTGGCCTCTCAGGACAACATTTACATCCTCTAATATTTTTTCAAAAAAAATCATATTTTATAAAAACACATTATTTCCTTCATCTAAACGTTCTAAAACACCTAATATGTTTTGTTTCATCCCATCAATAGTCAAGGCTCGTTTTAATTTCCATTTTTGTTCACTTATTACGGAAGATCAACCACCTTTGATTCGGAGTGAATCATTTTTCTATAAATTCATTGCACCATATTTAAAGTTTTCCACATTATTCCATAACATTAAATATCATATAATATGGGAATATCACAAACTACATAGAATCGACGATCATTCTCCTTTTTTAGATGTTGGAGATGTTTCAACAATGATATCTTTTTTCCTATATGTTATCATTATTCACATCCATCTTTTGCGAATTATTAAAAAGATTTTGTTTTATCGGTAAAAAAATAAGACATCAATTTTCAAGGTTTCTAGGTTGTTCACATATTTGAAAAGTAAAATATAAAGGTTGGAATATATTTTCAATTTGACACACACTTTCTCATGTTTCCTTCTTTAAGTGGGCTGACTCCCCTCAAACATTGTTTCCAGATTCTCTTGGGATTATTTTAATGTTGATGATTGAACCAAAACATATCTTATTTATGGCCCAATAAACCACAATACCAGAAGTTTACAAAGAAGGAATATTTTACCATTTAACTTACATAATTCCTAGTGTTATAAACATTATTTTCCTGATATTTATTACCTTTTAGTCTTGAATATTATTGTGCCTTAAATATTTTTATATTTCAAAATTTTTTTCTTCAATTTAGAATCCTTATCAACTTCAAAAAAAATCACTAGTAGTACCAACATTTGATTGTAAAATGGAAATTTTAAAAACCTCATTTTTTTAACTCTTGTTTTTTGGGCACATAAATTATTCTCTCAACTTTTTTATCCTCATAATCAACATCAATTTCCATGTCAACAATTGATGATAACCTTTGTTGATGTTTCTTTGGTTCACAATTCTCAAAACATTCACCAGCTTCAATAACTGTGTTTTGGGAATTCAAAGCACCATGATCAGTTTTAGAAACACTTTGTTAATCATGTTATAATTCTTCTTCCTTCACTTTTATCTTAAATTCAACCTAAATATTTAAGTTTATATATTTTCAATAGATTTATTCATATGAATAAATTATCCCAGTAATGTGGATTTTTATACAATAAAATATTCTTGTTTAAATGATGTTGAACATTCCTTTTTCAATTTATTGAAATCTATTTCAAGTCATAAAATATTTTAAATATATTCATTCTGTACCATTTTCAAAGAAAATTCCAATTGTTTTGTTTCTTATTCCAAACTAGAACTATCATCATTAATGAAAAACTCATCATTAACTTTTAAAATAAAATTACTTTCAGCATCTTTATGGATTGAGTTATTATATTCAACATAATTATTATCAATTTGTTCATATTTATAAAAAATATTCACCATTTGTATTTAAAGATCATTTTACTCTTTTCCATGATATAGGATATATATTTTTAAGAATTTTTCTTAACTTTTATATGTAAAATTATGTCATCTTCTTCACATTCATCATCTTTATTTCTTAGAATAAAATTTTCATATAAATTACTAACACCATCACAATAAAATAATTTAGGTGATAACTTCCATTTGAACTTTACTATGGTTATTTTTAAATATTTGGAAAATAAGGACATAAATTCTTCAAAATTGTTACTAACCACTTATTTGGTTTCATTGTCTCTATATTCTTTAACATAGAGAACTAACTGATTTTTTCATTCTTGAAATCTTTAAATGAAATTTCTTGATCAAATTTTTCTGTAATTTTAAAAATATTATATCATAATATTTCATATGTGGTGATAGTGATACGTAAATTATCCAGAGATAGATTTTTAGGATCTCTATCATCCAATGGTGAATCATTGGAACCAAAATTATTAGAAATAATTCATAAGCTATTTTCAATAGTAGTAGAATCTACTTGATTCTCACCAATACATATTATCGTGATTACAATATCATTCAACTTTGCAAAGAAGTTACAAATAGATTTATAATTATCTATTTTATGATCCTTGTACTTCCTCCAAAATATTTTTAACTTTCATTTCATAATTTTTATATTCCCTTAAAATAAATTCTTCAACTTCTCAGAGATATATTTAGCCACACCAAATCATTTGAATATATGAAACTCACATTCATAGTGTGAGTAATGTATAGAATTTTTGGATTTCCATCATTTAAAAAATATTTCTTATCAACATCTATTGGAGGAATATTTCCATCATGATGAGGAAAAACTTCTTTCACTACTTGAATAACTCCATAACCAAGAGACATAAGATATATAAATATTTTATATTTCAATGTATGATAGTTATTTCTATAAAAAATAGAATCCCATTACTGTTCATAGAAGTAATAACATCCATAAAACATATATTTTCTTCTAACATCAGAAATAATTAAATTAATGTAAGCACACTCTGATAACAAATGAAAATCCCAAGAAGAAATAATGTGATCATTGAGAGGGGTGAATCTGTGAAACCTTTTTTTTATGTTTTATTTCTTAAGAAATAACCTTAACCTATTTTTAAAGAGTAATGGATTTTATGAAAAAAAAAATTCACAAGAATAACTACATAAAAAGAATAAATTTCTAGTTTTACTACTAAATATGTGTAAGTAGTACTTTGTATGGTTTGGAAATAATCAAATACAACTAAATCCACAAGAAAAAATATCATTTTATGTGGTTAAATAAGTATAAATTATCATTTCACTTGTTTGAAAGTATGATAAATATAAGATCAAATATTACTCTCAATAAAAAAATATGTAAAAATTATTTAAAAACATGTTTAGATACCTTCAAAAATAGTTTTAGCACTTTGTAACTGCACTTCTTCTTCAAAATTCAATTTTTTTGTTCATAAAAAGAAAATTATTAACATTATTACCACAAACCAGATAATAAATTCATCTATAGAATTTGTAAAAACTATGTATGAAAATGCTTTTTGATTCCTCTATGAATATCACACTGTCTATTTCATCTATTCGGAAATAAGTCTATCTGAAAAAAGGTCTGCTCAATTTTCTATAAGAGACCAGAACCTTACACATTCATTCTTCTTTCTTCATCAAGAATATCTCTATATGATTATTCCCTATAGTTATTTTCATCTAATGAGTTCATCTATAATGTTTTTACAATAAACCCATAGTACAAATTCCCTATTCAATAATAAATTCTTATTCACCACAACCAAGAGATTCCAAAAAAATTACCGTCTAAAAAAACTATCCAATAAATGTTCATCTGATGAGTTCATAAAATGTACTAATACAAACCCAATTTTTCATCACTTAAACTTTTTCAAACACATGAATATTCACTCCTCTATTCTCTATCTTTCACACTTTATATAGTATTTCACAAAATATAAAAGGTGGGAACTCCAAATTTTATTCCCACAACAATGAGAAAATGAAATTAAAATACATCCACTCAAAAAAATTAAATTGAGAAATTAACATCATTCATTTAAACATCCTTAAAACATAATGAGAATCAATATTATACTCCATGATTATTGGAATAATCAAATACAGTCACATTATCATCATATTTGGATAACATTAAAAACATTGAAAAGTTTTTCATTTCTTTTTAATACCTTTTAATTGAAAATATTTACCTGTAAAATCTTCACAAGAATCCTTTTTCTCAGATGTAAGTATGCTCAACTACAATAAATCTTGTTTTTTGGAAAACTGAGTCCAAAAAAAAACTTTACTCTTGTATCTTAATGTAAATTCAACATTTGATCAACATTATGTCCATAATGTCAATAATATTTTACAAGACTATATCCAAATTTATATTTATGAAATCCTGATGATAATCAATTGTAGGTTTTCATTGATATTAAAACTCTACTCTTCAAGCCTGAGGATAATCCATTAGCATTTACACCTGAGAAAAAACCTAGCAACCTTAGAAAACATCTCAACTTCAAAGACATCTTGAATATTCAGCCATAAATATATCTTTTCTTTTTTCTAGAAACCTCTATCTAATATTCAATCCAAAAACCTTTTCCAATTCTTCTTCCTAGAAACTTATATTTGTAGTTTTCTATTTAAAATGTGAATTATAAAAATTGTATATACGAATGATTTTAACTTCAAATATTCAAACAATCATTGATAATGAACTCTTACTATGTCATGATTTTTGAAACATTGATAATGGCAATGAATTTTAGAATTTTCCCACAAAAACTCTATCCAAAATATCGTATCTAGAAAACTGAATTTAGAAATTTTGTGATCAAATAACTTCAAATTACCCTATTTATAAAAATAATGTATCATGATATTTTACATGATATTTATAATTGTGATATCTTCATAACATCATTTATCAAAATATCGAACATTTCATCCAACAAGATTTTTATAGAAAATATTTACAGAAACCACTTCTAGATAAAACATTTAGAACAAAAAAATGGATGGAAATCATTATAAAAACTATATCATATCTTCTACTTCCAACTCTCTATTTCATATCCCCTTTTTCAAATCAGTATATTTTCAAAGTGAGGTGATTTTTTTAAAATTAAACAAATGTCAATTCCTCATACAAACATTTTCCAAATAACAACTTTAGCCAACATAGTCCCAATACCTATGTCATAAGGGGAGGCACACCTTGGATCTATGTATTGACTCCTATGTTCTATGTACCTCTCTTTTTTCACATACAGGGGGAGGTAATTACTCATCACAACATGGGCCTTTATTCTCAGGATGAGTATTTGAATAATCTTAGTATGCCACCCGAACTTTTTCATCACAATGCATTTTCAATTTTCAAAATAAGGGAAATATTTCGAGGTATAAACCCATATTTCCTTATCATTATTAATTATCATTAATAAATAGGAATGATGTTATAGGTTATATGATCTACCTATTTTTATTAATATTTTTATTATTAATAGTATCATTTAAAAACATTTTTTATTATTAACAATTATTTTGACATTTTAAATAATATTTTTGAAAATCATTATATTTAATTTGTTAATTATTATTTATTAAATTATTAAATAATGATTAATTATTATTAATGTGTTATGATTAATAATGTAATACCATTTATGTTTTATTAAATATGGTATATTATTCATTTAATTATGGGAAAGCTATGTTTGAATCCCACATCAAAAATATGGAAAAGATGTCATGGAATATGTCTTAATAAAAGTGGGTATTAACTAGTATGTTTATAATATTCATTAAATAATTCAATAAATGTAATAAATTACAAAAAAATAGTTGAATTCTGTTCAATTTTTTATTATATGTATATATATAAATAAAAAAATTATAAAAAAATTTCATTGAAAAATAAACCTTTTGTATTTTTTATAAATATTTTTTTCTTGATGACATATTCTTTATATTGTGTCATCATGTTCTTTTATATAGAAGTTTTTCATTTATATTTATTATGAGAATTAATTTTCTTTTGGTATATTCTACCTTATCATAATGGCATATTTTCTTTAGCTTTATCTATTAGGTTGGCTATTTGGTGATACTCTAGATTTCATTTATTATTATAATCTACTATTACATTGGGGTTTAATATTCAGTAGTTGAATTAAAAATATTTTATAGCTCTGCTTTCAAGATTTCATGATACTTCTCTATTCATACTTATTGATTCAAAGTATGTGATTTGTGTTACCTGCCATCCCTAATATATGAATATTTTATTATGGAAAGGTTTTTTTCAAATATTTTTTTATCTAGACTTCTCTATTATTATTTCAGTGCTCAACCAATCATGCATCTCTTGTTCTATTTGAGGATGAGCACATGTTCGCTACAATTATTACCTTTCTATTTGATCTTTTGATGTGACTATGTATATAAAATATCATACATAATATATATATATTAATTAAATGATGAAGAATATTTATTACATAACATAAGAAAAACCACACCAAGACCATATAGGTTTAGTATACTTAGAAATTGGGAAACCTAAACAATTGGTTCATAAAACATCCTCATTGTTGCCCACACATTTTTCCATAACTAGACTCATTTTGGAGATATCGTACTTAATAAACTTCATCATGGCCTGGGGAAAAAACATATGAAAGGATGATCTCAAATTCATAGTAAGGGTAAATATGGGAAATATCATACATATCGTAATTATAAGAACATAACATTAGAAAATATTATCCTATATATAAAAGATCAAAATATCATGTCCTGGGATAAATCATAAAAGTAAAATGTAATACCAATAGTCATAGCATAAGATAAGAAATTTTGTGGCATACAAACATAAGAATATAAAATCATTTCATACAAGTGAAGGATCATTGTCGAGACTGTCATTGTGGACAATGTATATTACTAAACCGAGTTCACTCCTCATTCCATCTCTGTATTACTAGACTTTAATTACTTGTTATTCTAGTCATGTATATCCTATAAGATATAAATCATTACCCAATGCATTGGATGGATATATATTTCCCACCCATCTCATAAATAATCCATTCTTATGTGTACCAAAAAACATAAAAAAATTCACCATTTCATAACCTATGAAATAAAATGGGTTTCTTAAATATCACTCTATCATAATTGATATAACACAAATGGATTTCAAAAAAAATCTATTGTAAAAATGATAAAATCATAGTAATAACAGGGATATAATGATAAAACTATTTATATACTATCATCTTAGATTGAAAATAAATTTTAGAAAACACTTGATATTAATTCCTAAGGAAAATATCCTTTCTTCTTCAAAAACGTTTTCCTTCCTCAAAATGCAACAAAATTATGGAATAAATAATTTTATATGGAAATAACCTTATATGCTTGTAGGAGAAGATTCAAGGAAATAATTTATTATGAAATCATAAAAACATGTACATGCCATACAAGTTAAAAAACATCCATCTGGTACTTTTTCTAGAAAATTCAAAAAGCACCTCGTAACGAAAAAGAAAAAAGATTCCATTTATACCATTTAGTAAAAATTAACCAATGAAAAAAAAATGAATTTAAAAAAAAGGAGTATATAAATAATATTTTGAAATACATATTTAGGAAACATGTACATGGATGATAAATATAACCCATTAAAAACTTACGAATAAACAATCTCTGATGAAAATGAGATTTTCAAAGTTATCCCATACCTTATGTATGATATATTTCGTATGTATTTGAACATCCTGTATAATGATTCAAATGATATGACTAATTTATTCCAGAATCATAATCATTTTGATGATAACATTTATGATCATATTTTCATCTATTTTTTAGTTACATTTCATTCTTACTCGTTATTCAGGTACTAACTGCTTTATGTTCTTATGCTTGTTTTATCAGATAAGTTCTTATTCCTTTTTTAGGTTATAGTTAAATAATTTAATTAATGGTATTATTATAATATATATCATATTTACTCCATCAATTAATTTATATAATCAATCGTTAATTAAGATTGTGTAGAAATAATCACATCGTACTGTGGAGACTGTATGTCGTACGTACGCACAAGCGACGATATCATTCCCATGATTATTGGATGGTATTGAAGTGGATGGAGTATATTAACCTAGAATCATGACAACAATATATTTATCTTATATATATTTATAAATTCCAGCATTATACCCATCCATTTAAGGTGGTGGTCAAAAAACAGATTATACCACGACGTGGGGACGGTAGGTTGTACGTACGCACATGTGGTGATTTCATTATTCATATGATGAGTAGAATGTAAAATGTGGTTGGTTAATAATCATAATAACATCTAATAATATAATTAAATCTTTATTAATTACATTATAATGAATATTATCATGAGGTGTAAGTATAAGAAGAAATAATCTTGAAAGAATCGGTAAATGATAGTACCTCTTCTTCGACGTGCCTCCTCTAAATATCCTCTTAAAGAACTAGAGTTGTTCATTTAAGAAAACCAGGACTTATAGAATGTTTATAGGTAATTTAATAAGGGAATTGAGTAGGTTATAGTAGATCTCCAAGGCTCAAAATTAAATGAATAATTGAGGGAGGAATTGATCTTTTATAATTGGAGTGAAGGGCACTTTTGAAAACCTCATAAATAGTAATTTATAATAAAATTTAACCCCACATAGAAACATAAAAAATGTCCCAATTTATAATATTAGATTATATAGGGTTGTAATATCATCAAACAATTTATTTTAGATAAGTTTTTAGTTAAATTTAAGGATTATCATTTTGAATAACACTTTTTTATTTTATTTAATATTTAACAAGGGTAACAAATATTTCAATATTAAAAGGGTAAAATATTTAAATATTTGAATTACATTATAACTTAAATGAATAATTTCAAAAAATAGAATTTAATAATTATTATTTATTTTTAAAAGTATTTATGATTTTTAAATAATTTAGGAAAATATTATTTTTACAAAACATCAATTGTGTCAATTTTGAAACTATTAATTTAATGGATTTTTTAAAATATAAAAATAAGAACTGAACCTAGATAAAATATATTATTACATCCCCAAGTGGTAAAGGTAATATATAAAATTCATTTTACTTAATAATTATCCCAAATTATATTTATTAAAAAAATTAATAACACTTATTTGATACCTTCATTGATAATATTATTACTACATAAATTTTGTGTAGTTATTTAATATACATATTTATTGAATAAAAATTAAAAATAAAATAATAAGATGAAGATAAATCCATTATATATCTAAATAATAATTTTAGTTGAATTTTTATTTTGAAAAATCTACATTAAAAATTCTATATTTTCTTAAAACAGGAATTTGATAAAATTATCATCATTCGAAATAAAATAATATAAGTTCAATAATCTCTTATATTAACCTCTAAATGATCAATATGTTTAACTTTTGATTATTATGGTTGATATATACTCTACCAATAAGGTTTTTCATGTTTTTAGGCCTTTGGGTGGTTATTAATGTTTTAATAAAAATTGTTTTATTGACTTCTCATCAATTAATTATTTTTTTCATCATCCAAGTATAAGTCTATAATGGCATTATTTATTTCCAAAAGAAATAAAATAAATTATAATAATAAAGAAAAACAATTTAGATTTTAAATGAGTATTTATAATAGAATTTATCTTCTTTATAAACATATATTAAAAATAATTTAATTATTAAATTTTGAGTGAGAAGTATTTCTCTTTTCATTAAATCAAATAAATTAAATGTCTCAATCTCATTCAGGTAGGTTAAAATGAATAATATTTAGAACCAAGTATGTTTTTTGGAAAATTATAATCATCTAAACATATTATTTTATGTTTTAGGGTATTTTTATAATTTTATTTTTACCCTTAATTACCTGATTTACCATTTCACCGTGTTAAAAGAATTTACCAAAGTTACAATTCATAATGCAGAAAAATAATTTAAATATAATTATATAATATAGACCTACTAATTATAAATATAAAATCTATTTTTAAAAATTCAAAACATAGATTTTATAGTACTTAATTTTAGATAAATCTTGTTGTTGAAATGAGAAAATGGGTTTTAAAAGTTAAAATATTGAAACATATTGCAATGTTTTTACATGTGAATTTAATGTAAAATTAATTACAATGACCTACATTATATTGAAAGGTAAAAATATATTCTATTTTTATTTTGAAACCATTCAATAATATAATTTAACCATATAAATTATTTCAATGAATAAATTATTTTCAATTAAAATTTAGTGTATTTTTACAATTCATCAAAACATGAATGTTATCAGAAAAATATCAAAAAATCATCCAAAGTATTTTTTTTATATCCTGATTCAATATAAATTTTTTATGTTGTCATATAAAAATTACTAATGTGTCAAAATCTTAATTTGAAAGATGTTCTTCCTTAAAATGTGTAAAAATAACTTTTTTTAAATAAAATAAGTTTATATACATCAAATAGGGTTGTATTCATATAGTAAGAGTAAAATATCCATTAGATGAATATAAAATATATTTTATTAATTATATAACACATATATATCTCATTAATTTCATTAAAAAAAGTAATCTAAACAAAAATACAAATATCTATTTATATTTTTCATTAATAATTGATTATAAATGAATTCACAGTGCATTTTCATAGGATATTTATAATTATTACTGATAACCTAACGGCTAGGATATAATGGTAATTTTATAATAAGTTCATCTCACGGTTCCTTTAAACTCATGATTGCATGTAATGAAATCTTATGAAGAATGAAAAATATTTAAAGAAAATATTTCATAAAAACATATGGTTGTCACATTCTACCCCCCTAAAACTAAATTTCTCCCTCGAAATTCATCCATTGGAAACAGACATATGAGGATACCTCTCCCACATCATATCATCATGCTCCCTTATAGCTTCTTCAAATTGGTGGTTCCTCCATAAAACATTAGCCAAGCAAGTGGTCTCATTTCATAGATCTTTTTCTCTATGATCCGGAATCTCAATCGGTTGTACTTGTTAAACAATATCTTTCTCTGTCAGTATGACTTCTGAGATTAGTACATGTGCAGGATCAGGTACGTACTTTCTCAGAAGAGAAACTTGTAACACATCAGGAACTTGAGAGAGATTTGGTAGAAGTTTCAATCATCAATCTACCTTCCCAACATGATCTAGAATTTCAAAAGAACTGATATACTTAGGGGTCATCTTATCTTCTTTCCAAATCTCATTACACTCTTCCAGTGAGATATTCATAGAAACACCTTATCACCCAATTCAAAATCTATAACTTTTCTTTGGTTGTCTGTATATATATTTTTTTTGACTCTAATCTACTCTTATGTTTTGTTGAAATGATCTAACATTTTCTCCCATTTCATTAACAAGATCAGGCCCTAATAGATTTATTTCCCCAACTTTATCCCAATGAGTTGGATTTCTGAACATCTTCCCATATAGGGATTTATAAGTATCTATCTAAATACCAGAGTGAAATCTATTGCTATAAGAAATTTCAACCAAATGTAGGTGTTGATCCCAACCACCTTTCAAATCCATACAGAAAACTCTCAACATGTCTTATATAATTGGAATTGTCCTTTTAGACTAACTGTCTGTTAGAGGACTCTAAGAAGTGCTGAAGGAAAACATTCTATCCAGATCATTCTGAATACTTTCCCAGAACATTGTGGTAAACATTATATCTCGATTAGAAATAAAGTAAAGTGGTACTCCATGAAATCATACCAAATAATTTTCATAAATCCTAGAAAGTTTATCAAGAGAGAAATCCTCTAAAATATTAATGAAGTGTCCCGATATCTTAAGGTGATCAACTATAACCCATATAGAATTATGTCCTTCATATGTTTTGGGATGTCCTATAATAATGTATGTAGTGATGTCTTCCCATTTCCATTCTGGTATGGTTAATGGTTGTAACATCCCATTATACATCTATCTCTCAACCCTAACTTGCTGTCAAACCAAGCATCAATAGACATATTCAGTGACATCTTTTTTCATGCTATCCAGCCAGAAATACTCTTTCAGGTTCATGTACATCTTTATGCTTTTTGGATGAATAAATAGTGAATAAATATGATCCTCTTCCTATATCTCTTTCATTAATTATTGTATGGGAGGAAAAAAAACCATGTTTCTAAACGTTATAATTCCATCACAATCCAGGTTGAGTTCAGGAATATTTTGCACCATATTTTGTAGCTCTACAACTTCATTCTACACCTCCTAAATATTCAATTCTATGGATGGTTGAACATTAATTTGATAAAGATAATATGTTTTCCCTTCCTTTAATATTTCAAGATCCATATTTTATAAATACATTAATATTGGATCTTTTGTGATCCTCATCATGGATAGGCTAGGAAGGTCTTATCGACTAAAAGAATCTACCACCTTGTTCACTTTCCCAATGTGGTAATGTATTGGGAACTCATAATCATTAATAAACTCCAACAATCTTCTTTGGTGCATATTCGGCTCCTTTTTTGTGAAAATATACTTTAATCAATTATGTCAGTATAAATATCACACCATTAACCTTAAATATAATGGCTCTATATCAATATTGAAAATATTAACGTATCTAACTCCAAATCATGTGTTGGATAATTTTGTTCATGAATTTTCAACTATCGTGAGGCATAATATATCACCATATCGTTTTTCTTGAGAACATATCCTAACCCCTTCTTGGATGCATCACTATATTTCCCAAACCATTCTCCACTAAAAGTTAGTTTGAGTACATGTACACTTGTTGGACTTCTATTTAGGAATTTTTAATTCACTTCACATTACTACATCCTAACTAACTTAACTCTTTTCCAAGTCAGCATTGTTAGTGGATTAGAAATCATGAAAAATCTTTCACAAAATGTCAATAATATCTAGCCAAACCAAGAAAAGTTCAAATCTTAGTTACTATTTTTGGTCTTTTCCAAATTTCATCAACTTTTATTTTTTATGGATCCACTTATATCACTTACCTTGAGATTATGTGACCCACAATGAAACTTTATAAAAAAAAATCACACTTGGTAATTTTCACCCAAAGCTTCTCCTTTCTCAGGGTCTTCAGTATAATTATCAAGTGGTCTTCATGTTCTTCCTTGATCTTTGAATAGACAAGAATATAATCTATAAAGAATACCAAAAATTGATAATTATAGTCTCTAAAGACTCTATTCACTTGATCTATGAATATTGCGGGGGCATTAGTAAGACCAAAATGCATCACTATAAATACATAGTGTTCATAAGTTGTATGAAATGTCGTCCTTGGTAAATACTCTATTTTTGACCATTATTTGATGATATCCTAAATGAAGATAAATCTTGGAAGGATATTGAGCTCTACATTGTTAGTCAAATAATTCATCAATATGGGGAAGAGGATATTTGTTCTTGATAGTCATCTTGTTATGTTCTCAATAATCAATAAAGAGTCTCATTGATCCTTCTATCCTCTTAAAAAATAGAACAGGATCTCTCCAAGATGATTGAATAGGGAATATTAATCCCTTATGAAGATTCTCTTGGAGTTTCTTCTTCGATTCCAACAATTCAGTTGGGGCTATTATAGAATGTGTCTTTAAAATAGGCATAGCACCCAGTTTGAGTTTTATTGAGAACTAAACTTCACGATTTGGTGGAAGACTTAGAAATTCCTCTGAAAAGACATCATTAAATTACCATACAATGGGTTTATTCATAATCATTCATTTCTCCCCAACCATTTGAGAAACATAACCTTAATTTATAAGAATCAAGACCCATTATAATGAAGATATTTCTACTGGATGGTTATATTCATCCTTGCATCGATTAATGGTCCTAGATTGATCTGGAATATGAAATGTGACTTCCTTTCATTGGTAATTGATATGAATTATATATAGTGGAAGTGAATACATTGAACAAATTACATTAAATTAAAATATAGGATAGATCAGAAGATTTATAAAAAGAACTTTCCCACAAAGAACAACCAGAGAATAATTGTAAACATTTGATGTAATAGTTGTTACATTAAGAGTTGTCACAGCTAACATAACATTTAATTGTTAAGGTAATATTAAAATACCCCTAGATAATTTTTTGGAAATAAAATATGGGTTTGATCCAGAATTAAGTAAAACATTTTTTATATTAGAGTGCATGGTATGTGTACCTTTCACCACTTCATTATCATAATCCATGTCGTCGATAGTGATTGAATGGGACATTCCTTTTTATTTGGAATTAATATCTTTTTTCTATATATAAAAATAAATAACCCTTGTATTAGGATGTTGATTGGAATAATTCCCCATTTCATTTCACTTGTTGCATTAAATTGTAGGAGGTGCATTCTGTTTATCCTTTTCTTTTTTTCACATCATTGGAAATATTTTTCCCATCACTTCAGCATTCAACTACCCGATGACCTTCTTTTACACACATACAACATTTACTAGTCCGTTTAAGACAACTCTCTCCATGTTTCTATCCACACAATGACAATAAGGTAAAATCATCTTCTTTTTAGTGTGATTTTTAGATTTTTCTTGAATTCCATTTTTCTGTTTTTATCAAACCCATATGACTGATGGTTTACTCCAATATCCATATCAACCTTAAGAGCACATATAACAATTTTCATAATTTTATGAAATTCCATTATAGATAATTCCACTATGAGATGTGGTTTTAATCTAGTAAAGAATCAATCAATTTTAATATCATGTTAGATAATAATTCTAGAAACATTCCTTGATGTCTTGTAAAATTTTCTTCGTAGGTACCAATTGATTCATCAACCTTTGCTTATGTTCAAATAACTCTTTATCCATATTTTTTTCTAAGAATACGAGGAATATACATATTGAAAAATAAGTTCTTAAACTTGTCCCATTACATGGAATCAATTTCATCTCATTGCCTCGTATTCGTGATAATATTCCACCATTGATCAGCTTCATCTTCCAAACAATATACTACTAAGATGACTTTTTCATGTTCAGAACATTGTAGAACTGAAAATATCTTTTCAGTGATACTGAACTATTGTGTAGCCACTAATAGATCATAAGAACTGCTAAATGAAGGAGGATGTTGCCTCATGAAAGAATCAATAGAATAGTTCTCCCTCTTTTGCTCGTTTGGATGTATGACAAGATTTATATCTTGAGAAAGTTTTGTGATCATGGATACGAGGTTTTGCATTCCAGATCCAATAAAATTTCATTACTCATGGGTAAAATCATTCCATTTCTCACCGCATTCATCATTAACGTGGTTCCTTCGGGTTCCATCTTTTGACTAAAACCAAGAAGCATAGTGTGATAATAAATAATCATAATGGGAAATCCGCATTATTCAAGAATAAAATTTCAATTTTTGACACTTTAGGTTTTATCATAGATTATTCATGAACATCTACAGAACACTAGGATAAGATTGTGACCTATACTTAGATATATCTTTTCGGTTCTTACTAAGGTATTATCATCCTAGTTTCCAAATGATAAAAAAAAAACATTTCTCTGATACCAACTATAACAACCCATAATTTACATATGGATATAACATAAACATTGAAGAATATTTATTACATAAAATAAAAAAACCACGTTTGAATTGTATAGGTTTAGTGTCTTTAGAAACTGGGAAAAATACCCAACTAGTTTACAAAACATCCACATTATCTCCCACACATTTCTTTATAACTAAAAAACCTTTTTGAAATATCTTACTTAATATCGTTCTTCATGACTGAGAGAAAAGAAACATATGAAAGGGTGAGATTAAATTCTTAGTAAGGGTAAACAAGAGAAATATCAATCATACTATAATCATTAGAACATAACATTAGAAAATATTATCCAGAATATAAATGATTATAATATCATGTCATGGGATAAATCATAAAAGTTAAATGTAATCTAAATAGTCATAACATAAGACATGAAATTTTGTGGCATACACACATAAGCATAGAAAATCATTACATATTAGTCAAGTCTCATTTTCGAGACCATCATAGAGGAAAAATTCCATTACTAAACCATGCTCACTCCTCGTTCTAACCCAATATTATTGAATTGTATTTACTGGAATTTCTAGTATTGTACATATCATTAGATATAAATATATACCCAGTGCATTGGATAGATATATAGGTCTAGCCCATCTCAAAATGATATCAATATTACATGTTCCACAAAAACAAAAAAAACATTTACCGTAGCATAATCAATGAAATAAAATTGGTTTTTTAAACATCATCCCATCACAATTGATATAAAACAAATGGATTTCCTAAATAATATTTAATTATAAACACATTAAAATCATTTTAATAACAGGGATATAACTATAACCTTATTTAAAGAGTGTCATCTTATATTGAAAATAATTTTGGGAAAACACTTGAAATTAATTCCTGATGAAAATATCCTTCTTCAAAAACATTTTTTGTCCTTAAAATGCCACACAATTTTAGAAGAAAAAATTTTATGTAGAAAAAAACATGTAATATTTTAGGGGAAGATTAAAATAAATAAGGTATTATGAAAGTGTAAAAAAATGTTCATGTCATAAAACAAAAAAAAACATTAAACTCGTACTTTTTCTGAAAAGTCAAAAAGAACCTCATACAAAAAAAGAAAAAAGATTTCATTCATACCATTTAGTAAAAATTCACCAATAGGTGAAAACTACTTAAAACAATTAAATGAGGATATAATTTTTTTTTGAAAAACATATTTAGGAAACATGGATGTGGATGATAAATATACCCCAGTAAATACTTACGAATAATGAATCTTGTATAAAAACGAGATTTTCAAAGTTATCCCTTACCTAAGGTCTGATATGATTCATATGTATCTGAACATACTATATAATGATTTAAATAATGTTAATTATTTAATACAGAATAATAATAAATTTTATGAAATCATTTACGATCATTTTTTCATCCATTTGTTAGTAACTTTTCATTCTTACTCGTTAATCATGTATTAACTACTTTATGTTCTACGACATGTTTTGTCAGATAAGTTCTTATTTATCATTTTAGGTTATAGTTATATATTTTATATCATGGTACTAGTATAATATATATCATTATTATTCATTCAATTCATTTATATAATCATGAATTAATGAAGATTATGTAGAACAAATCACATCACAACATAGAGACGGTAAGCCGTATGTATGCACAAGCGACGATATCATTCCCATAATTGTTCAATGGTATTGAAGTTAATGGTGTATAGTATCTAATAATATATATAATTATATATTAATGATATATATAATTATTGATTACATCATTACACTCATCGATGTAATGTGGTGGTGAAAAACGGATTACACCATGGCGTAGAGACGGTAAGCCATACGTACACACACGTGGTGATTTCATTTTTCAGAGGACAGGTAAAAAGTGTACAATGGTTGTTTAATAATCATAATAAACTATAATTATATACATAATATATGATTTATTACTTTATAATGAAACATATAATGAGGAGGAAGTATAATAATAAAAAAGTTTCAAATAATCGGTAAATGATAGTACCTCTTCTTCGACATGCCTCCTTTAAATATCATCTTAGTGTACTAGAATTAGTCATAAAAAAATACAAAGACCTATATAATTATTCTAGGGAAGTTTATAAGGGAAATTTAAGGGTTTTTGTAGATCTTTAATTCTCAAAATTAAGTAATGATTTGAGGAAGGAAGTGGCCTTTTATAATTGAGGTGATTGGATATTTTAGAAACCCCAAAAATGTTAATTTCTAATAAATTAAATCCCCACATAAAAACCCCAAATATGAATCAATTAATAATATTATGTTATATATGGTTGTAATCTCATCAACCAATAAATTTTAGACAATTTTTTATTTCAATTTAATCATTATAATTTTAATTAATAATTAGTTATTCTATTTTATTTTTAAAAATGTTTTATAATTAATAAATAATTTAAGAAAAACTTGTTTTGACAAAATATCAATAGTGACAATTTTGACACTATTTATTTCATTGTTTTTTAAAATATAAGAATAATAATTGAAACTCGATACAAATATTTTACTATATAATTATGGGGTCATGGTACTCTATAAAAATCATTTTACATAATAATTATCAAAAATTATATTTTTTAAAATATTCTTAATAACATTTATTTGATCTCTTCATTAATAAAATAATTACTACCTCAATTTGTATGAATATTTAGTAAACTTATTTATTAGATAAAATTAAAAATAAAATATAATGATGAAGATAAATCCATTAGCTTTCATAATAATCATTTTAATCTAATTTATCTTAAAAAAAATTCCACATTAAAAACGATATACTCTTGCAAAACATGAATGTGAAAAATTTGTATTCACTTTAAAGAAAATAATATAAGCATCATAGTCTCTTTTGTAAGCCTCCACATTGTCAATAAGTCAACCCTTGGATGATTATGGTCAATATATACTCCAATGATGTTTAGTCTTGAGTTTTGTCCTTTTGATGGTTATTAATATTTTAATAAAAATTGTTTTATTGATATCTCATCAATTATATATTTTTTTCATCATCGATGTATAAGTCTTTAATGTAATTAACTATTGCCTAAAAATTACAAATAAATTGTCATGATAAAAAAATTATCTTTATAATGAGTATTTATAATATAATTTATCTTATGTATAAATTTATATTAAAAATAATTTAATTATTAATGTCTTAGTTAGACATATTTCACTTCTCTTTAAATCAAATAAATTAAAAGTCCCAATCTCATCCAAGTGGGTTCCAATGGATACCATTTATACCCAAGTATGTTTTAGGAAAAATTATAATCCTCCAATTATATTAATAAAAATATTAGGGTAATTTTATAATATTATTTTCACCCTTAATTACCATGTTTACCCTTTTACTGTGTCAATAAAATTTATTGATGTTACTATTCATTTTTCTCAAAAATAAAATAAAAATATTTACATAATTTGGACCTAATTCTTCCATATACAAAATCCATTTTCTAAATTTAAAAACATAGAAGTTGTAGAAATAAATTTAAAATTAATCTCGTTGATGAAATGATATAACAGGTTCTTGAAGCTAAATTATTGTAAAAGATTGAAATGTTTTTACATCTGAGTTTAATGTAAAATTAATTCCAATGATGTAAATTATATTAAATGATAAATATATATTATATTTATGCTCTTAATCCATTTAGTAATCTAATTTATCTATATATATTATTTCAATGAAAAAAAGCTATTTTCAATTAAATGTTAGCATAGTTTTACTATTTATAAAAATATGAAAGTTCTCAGAAAAATATCATAAATTCTTACAAAGTAAATTTATATATCCCTCTTCAAAATAAAATGTTTTTGTTTTCATATAAAAATTATTAATGCTTAAAAATATTAATAGAAAAAGGGTTTGGCATTCAAAGGTGTAAAATAAACCTTTTTTATAAAAAATAGGGGTTTATACATCAATTAGGGTTTTATTCATAACCTTTGACTAAAATATCCATTGGATGAATATAAGAAATATTTTATTAAGTATATAACACATATATATTTCATTAATTTCATTACCAAAAGTAATTCATCTAAAAATACAATTATCTATTTATATTTTTTATAAATAACAGATTTCCAATGAATTCACAGTGAATTTTGATAAGTTAGTTATAATTATTCCCACTAACCAAATGGCTAGGATATAACAGTAATATTTAGAATAATGGAGTCTTCTTTTTTTTAATTGGGATTGTGTGAAAATAAATATACTGAATAATAAAAATTATTTAAACAAAATATTTCATAAAAAACGTCTATGTGTTATAGTGTCTCTTCTACATTATTTTATTTATCAGTTTATCTTTTTTGTGTGGGTACAGATGTATAAGAATATCAATTTTTTTATTTAGTGTTTCACTATATCCTTCTCTTATTTATAATTACCCTGAGTTATTGTGAGTTATTCCTTCAGTTTTACGAGCATATGTTTTCATCTTCATGCATAATTTCATCATGGGTTTCTATAGTCATAACTGTTATGTGATCAATATTTTTTGGGGCCCTATTTGTTTTTTTAATCTTTCTTATTCATATATATTGTATTTCTGCTATTGTTTTTTATCAATATAAAAATATTTGCAGTGTTTTTATTTTATATTCATGTAGTGCTAATAAGACCTGATGCTTAAAAATTACATGTCCTTTTTTAGTTTCATTTGATTTCTTTGTTGATCCAATTTCAGTTTCTATTATTTTTGTTTCGGCCTCATTCTATCTCTTCTTTTCGAAGTGCATCATTAAGCCTAATACCCTATTTGGCCAATTTTTTGTGTGGAATTCCATTTATCAGACCCATTCAAACCCAAAAATTGGTATTATAGATAGTGTATCAGATTTACTGATGTATTTTTCTTTGTTAGACATCGATAATTTCAGTGATGAGATTGGTTTTAATCTTTAGATAGTATAGTTGAGATATTATCTTTTCCAAAATAGATATGTATAAGATTTTTTTTCTCATATAAAACTAGTTTTTACCATTTTTAGTAAATTATAGTTGACCACCACCTACGTAATTATTGACCCTAACAAATGTGAGAAATCCTATTGTGTGTTGATATTTTATATAGGGGATAAGGTCTCTAGAGAAGTCTAAAATGATCCCCTTTCTATCTCTATTAGGATGAAACTAGATCACTTATATATGAATAACTTGCATTTAGTTATTTTTATAAGAAAATGAGACTTTATACCTTTAAGATGTCTCTTAGAACCTCTATCGAGGATCACCTTAGTGAGTTTAGCAATGCAATATTTGATTTAGAAAATATATATATTGGGATAAGTGATGAGGACCTAGACATTATTCTATTTACCACCCTTAATCAGTCTATTCAATATTTATAGGATTCAATGATATATGGTAGAGAGTCTATTACTTTAGAATAGGTTAAGACAATAATTATTTTGATAGATCTTAAACCCCCTTAATGATTAGTGTGATATGTTTTCTTAAAAATAATAGTATAGAAATAATGTATATGATTTGGTTTAGGAATATTTGGTGTTATGAGCATGGTATTAAGACCCAAATTAAATGATAAATGCCTTAATTATAGACCTACTGATATTTGGCCCAAGCCAATGTGGTGTACCCAATTTTGACATTGTATGTGTCTTATAGTGCATTTGGAATCCCATATAGTAGGGTTATGCGGAAAATCTATGTTGTATTTCTTATGTGATTCAAATTCTATCCTTTCATGTGATTTTCAAGGTGCCCTGGTTGGATGATAGGGTGAGTTTTGTGCTGGTAGGATAAGGTGTTTGAGCTTAGGTGGAGACTTATCTCCTCTCGGATTCATTTGTTTTTTGGTGTTTTGTGTTTCTAATACCTAAATACCTATTTTATTGTGAGAGTAGTGTTTAATCTGAGATTAATTATTACTGTATTTAATTATTTATGAACATTAGTTTCTGTTTTCAAATTAGTTATAAGTTTTAGGATCCATTGGCGATTTTAATGGCCTCGGCCTAGGTTGGGATTTGGGTAATGGATCATAATCTCTGGAAAATGTTGTTTCTCATAGTTTTTTTTATTTTTGGAACATATGACAGTAGATGATATTCATATATGAGAGGATACAAGCATGTCATGTTCCACCAAGGCACATGCTATGAGATAATTATATTGGGACAATTATGGTTCGGCATGAGGGTTTTTTATTGAGTGATAACTACCTGAACCATCTAATAGGTTATTCTAGTATATCCTTCATGAACATCACATGATGGTTATATTTTTTTAGTTTTTTTGATTTTTAATAATTGAAATAATATTTTTATTACAAATTATACATTATTATTTGTTAATTTTATATGTCTTATGATATAATATTCTATTTGTTTTTGTGAAAATTTATTTCAGTTAGTTTTATTATGTTATTTATATTTCTTGTTGTCTATTATGTTTTCTAGTGTGCATGTTCAATTGGGCTTCAACTGTTGGGTTTGGTGTAGGGTGCTTCTTCGGACTACTTCACATGGACAAATCAATAGTTCCTTTGGTTTTATTTCTTTCCATTTATTAAGCTAGATCATATGGCTGTTATTTCGGGATTTTGTTTTTTTCTTCATGATTTCTTAGTTACTTAAATTGTTTTATCCAAATCCCCCACCACCCCTCCATATCCCTATTCACCCCACCCTCATGTTTGCTAGCCCCATGTTGTGGCTCCACTAGCCAGATCTTCTCCCTGAATGAGAGCACTCCCATTCTACATTTTTTTATCTACAGTAATTAATAATTATTTAAATTCATATATTATTAACTATAAATATAATATAAACCAATTATTTATTATATTTAATTATTTTTAAGTATATTTAAAAAATATTGACAGTTACAGGAATAATAAAATATTTTCTTTCAATATATTGTAAATTATCTAACGATATAAATATACTTATAAATATCAATTGTCTTTAATTATAAAATGTTTTTCAAAATTTTTGTATTTAAATATAATGATTAAATTTATAATAAATTATATATAAACATATTATTAGTATTTATATCTGAATATTTATTTTTAATTTGAAAAATTAATAATTATATGTGTAGGAAAATATATTATTAATAATCATTACATAATTTTTTAATATTTTAAAAAGTACCACTAATTAGAAAATGTTGAATTATATATATACATATTATTATTTATGTTATAATTTCTATATGAAATAATATAATTTAAAATGTTTTAATATTAATTATAATTATATTTTAAATAATTATTACTTATATATAAAATAATAATATTATTATTATATATTTTTATTAGTTATAATAAATATTAATTTAAGTAATTAAATTAAAAGGTATAGTAATATTTAAAAAAATAGTATGTATGTGTAGAATATGTTATTAATATTTTTTTATAACAAATACATATTTTTAAACATTCTCTTAATATAAATATAAATAGATTCTAAATACAAATTTATCATTTCTATAAATTTGATATTATTATAAATTGACATGTTTATATTTTCTGTGTAATTAAAATTGTAGTAGTTAAGTGGATTTCAAATTTTATAAAGAAATATAGATTATAAAAATACATTTCATTACATCAAAAATTAAATATTTATATGCATTGATATTTTTAAATTATTAAAGTAATTAAAATTTTAGTTTTTTAGTGATTTTAAAATTTTATAATTGAATTTATATTCTAAAAATATTTAATTACTGGAAAAAGTACATGCTTACATGTCTGGATTTATCAAATAATTTAAAATTAGTAATTGTTAATTGATTATAATTTTTTTACAATATTATATATTGAGAAAACATCTTTCATTACTTCTGAAATTAGATATGTTTACATGTAAAATGTTTTACACTATAAAAAATAAACATCATTGTATCCTTGTTTCAAACTTGGTGTATGAACCTCACATCCACTCTGAGTGATATTTCTATGACTCTATAGTGATCCAGCTAAAGAGAATGTTCCTTTTCGTGTGATGCCTCTACCTGAAAAGGGTTCACATATGGATGTAAATTTTCTTCCTTAGTGTATTGTTATATTTTAATAGAACCTCTATATTTTTTTCTCTAGTTCATCCCATACTCCTTAGTAGATGACTTTTAAACATACTCTGTAGGGGAATCTTCAACATCATAAGTGGTTCCAGGTGTTAACATGTATGCGTTCTTGGACGAATCTTATGAAGATGATGACAATGTTATAGGTATATCAAAATTTTCACTAAACGATGGATTATATCCCTAGTACTACATGAACTGTGATATCCTTTCTAGGTCCCACCCCTCTAGATCTCTAGGTATTGTCACAAGATGTGTCAGAGAAAGGGATGGTATATCATGTGAATTTGTAAACTTATTAGGTGATTGATCCTTTCTTTGTTGTGTAGGATCTTCTTCCTTTTATGTTGGACCCTCTCTCTATGGTTCAAGATCCTCTCTTGGGCATCGCTGGTGTTACCCTCATATTTATAGTCTCATATGTCCCCACATCTATCCTTCTATTAGTGGTAGTGGTGGTGGTTGCAATAGTGGTGGTACATCATCATCGGTGGACTCAAAATGTACATCAACATTTCTATCTTCCATTGAAAGAGCATGTATATCAGTATATGTCAGGGGATTCTCATCATGGGAAATTTCATATAAAGAATCATGATGATTTTTTGAGCCACAAGATCTGTATAAAGTAAATCTTGACTAAACAATTCCTCTTCTTGAGGATCTAAAATATTTATAAGCTACAATAACCCCTATTATTTTGAAAAAATAATATCCACCTTAATAAAAAAATATGAAATAAAAAAGATTTAATTTTTTTTATAATCATACTATCTAATGGTAAAATATCTCATGGATCATAATGTACATTATACTGTGATTCCAGTAGCTATACATGTACTCTTATGTAGTTGATGAAGACTTGTTGTGGGATAAGTTAGTCAGAAGATACTATACTAGGCACACATGGTCCAATACTCAATGTGTTTCACCCCATTATATTATTATATATAGAACATGACCCTTTTTTCAAGTAATTTAGTTGGGGTTCATTTCCGGTTTTTTAGGTGAAATTTTGAAAATTTTGGAGAATTAAGTGGTTGGGCACAGTTGGTGCAAAGTTAAGAAAAACCATGCAGTTTTTATCATGAAACCAAGAAGTTTGGCCTAGGAATACCATGAATCATTGAATAGTGTAATTTTTCAGTGTTTTAATATGGTTAAAGTAACCATGGGTCCAAATCATGTGCCTAAAATAGAATTGCAGGGAGGATGCATAGTAAATACTTACCATGCATCTTGTAAATAAAACTATGCACATGGGTTTCTAATGCTTGAAAAATAATTTTAAAATCCTAGATCCCTCAGTTTTACCCCTAATAAACTCCTCTTACCCTAAATCAAATTACATGGTATTAAAGGCTCTCAAGAAGAAATTTTGGCTCCTAGAACCCCTTTTATTGGAATATTGAAGGACAATTGATCTAGTTTGGTCACCATAAAGTAAAGAGATCTTCTCTGACGTAGTTATCTTCTGATATCCTCTTTTACCCTCCTTATATAGTGATAGATCATTGTGATATTGATGAATCTAATCCCCATTTGGAGGGATATTGACTTTAATTTGTGATTGTTGATCTCCTACAAATTTTTTCATCATTGGTCAATCTCATTGTGGGTGTTTTGGTGATTTTCTTATGTAATTAGAGATATTTCATTCCATAATTCACTACCCTTCAATTGAAACATTTAACTGCTTCAATAAATTGAAATGAGTTTTTAAGTGATTTTAAATACAAGGATTTTATATGATTTTCATTTTAATTTTATATTGGCATGGAATTTATGAAATGACCCCAAAATTAATAAAATTGAAATTACTAAAATATTTTTACAAAATTAATGACTTGATTTGAAAAATGATCTAATTAAATTTATTTTATGCTTATCCTTAGAATAAATGGCTTAAACTGAAAGACGATTTGAAATGGAAAATTTTTTATTGAAACCATCATTTCATTATGATTTATAAAATGCATTTTGAAAACTAAAAATATGAAATTTTATTTTTAAAGGATTTAAAATATTTTATTTTCATATGATTGATTGGAAGTTTTACTACCCGTAATGGGATCTCCGGATAGAGTGTAGACTGACTTCTTTATAAGGGCTCTAATAATGGGGTATAGTTTGATTTCTCAAATTTGACTCCACTAATGGGATGTTGATATGAGTACATGTGAACACAAACACACACACACACACACACACACATATATATATATATATATATTGAGTTATGATATTTGATTATAAAATTATTTTATTCTTACAACTATTTTCTATAAACTGTTTCATATATTTTCATTTAATTATTTTTTTTAGATAAAGGCATCATTTAATTTAAAATCCATTTTTTTAAAAATATTAAAATGATTTAACATGACTTTTATTATTTAAATTGATTTAATAATTTTTTTATAATTATGGTATTGTTTATAAACCCCTAGTTCAGACCTTAATAATATGATTAGCTCACACCCTACCTCTACCTTCGGGCATTTATAGATTATCATTTTCCTGGCCCGAGAAAAGGAAAAGTGCCACTAAGAGGTGGTGAATGTTATAGATCATGGGGACTCATAATGATGGAGGAGATCGATGGAGATTTTATCCACTTTTTTTCATGGCTATTTTATTTTTTTTCTTAGAAGATGTTGAGTAATTTAATGATGTACTATTTTGAGTTAGTTTTACCTATTTATTTATGGTATGTTTTCCTTGAGGAATATCGATCATACAGACTTATATCTGTAATATTCTTTTTTTCTGTGTAATAATTGTTCCCTTTAATTTCATATATGATTCCAGGTGGTATTCATCAACCCTTGGTGATCGAGAACACCCTTTATGCCATGTTAGAGTTGGATCTTGTATAAGGGTACCTAGGTATTCGAGATGGTTCATGAAAAAATGGTATTAGAGGTGTGAGGATATGAATATTTCCTTGATATCAGTATATAGTTGGGATGACTTTGTAGATACGAGATAAGAAAATTTGGACATAAGATGACATTTTGAGTGAGTTCATGACTATTTCTCATCATAAATTGCCTTAAGTCACCATGGGTGTTTAAGAAAATATTTTTGGGGAATTTTTCAATCTGATATTATTATTTTACATACCTTTGATTTTTGTTTCCTGAAATCCTAATCTAGAATTCCATTTGTTGGAAATGGTATTCTTGTGTCTTTGATCTATGTATCCTTTATTAGTGAAATCTTCTTAATGCATCTAGTGTTGTCTTTTGATTTTTGGTAGCATCATTTCTCCGAAAATATTTTTTAATGGGACCTAAGAGGAAGGTTTTTGTAAACCATATTGATAAAATCATCCAATAATTCAGAATATAGTAGGAATGTTAGTTTGTTCAGTCTAAGATTTGGGATAGGAATTGACACCCATTTCTATTCTATCTCTAGGTGTGGAACCTCTAAGAGGATAATATCATAATCTTCCTCAAGTGTTTCTTCAATAGAAGAAACATATGCTTCAGGGATCTAGTGATCCTCAAGAGTTAAAGGATTGGATGAAACATATCAAGTTTATTTTTGATTTATTAGAAACACCTAATTAAGTTAAGGTAATGTGTGGGACCTTTATGTTGGAATGACCTAGTAGGAGACTCTGTGATTCAATGGTGACAGTGAAGAAGAATGGGTTCATGGATTGGAAACAATTTATAGTTCTTTTCACCAGTATGTTCTATCTAGATTTGAAGGTCCTAGTAATTTATATATAATTTCTCAACCACCAGTAGAGTGATAAGACTGTGACATAGTATGAAAAGCGTTTTTTTGAACTCTTAAAGTTTACTCCTAAGGTAGTGACAAATGAAAAACTAAATTTTTGAGATTTTACATAATGTTTATAAGGATTATAACAATCATGAAATTATTCCTCCATGTTTTAAAGAAAATTAGTGTATGAGCATTTGTTTGAATAAAGATAAAACTCGTATTTTAGGAATAACCTCTCTGGTGAGGGCCTAAGAATCCTTTCAATTTCACATCATGAGAATAAGGATGATGAACAAATAGTTTAACGTCATATGGGGAGGATGTTAACAATATTGTTTAGTGTCATGTAATTAGGATGTGTCTTATAGTTTAATGTCATGTGATAAAAAACTTTTGCATAGTTTAAGGTCATTCTACCTAGACCCTGGAAATGAATATTAAAGAAATAATTATGTGACACAGGGGAAAGAAACCAATAGTGAATGATCAAAAATGTGATCACATACCACAAAAATACAAAGAAAAAAACAAGAAACATGCCTCAAAAAATATGTTATATGTGCTATGGGGAAGTTAAAATCCTGACACATCTGACACACCTCACTTTCCCTATGGGGGTCCTAGTTTAAGGTCATAGTGTTTGGACCATGGAAAACATTTTAATGTTGTGCTTCTCAGACAATATGATGTCCATTCCTAAAGTAATTTTGGTTCACATGGGAAAGAAACTAGACATTTATGAACCAAAATAGGCCATTGTACCACATAAGTATTAGAAATAAATATTGAATGACAGTACATGTGATACAGAAAGGGGAAAAATCACAATGAAGCTCTTAGTTTAATGTCACAATGTTTAGACCCCGAAATCATTTTAAATTCATGTTTCTCATACTAATTGAATATTTTATGTCCTATGGTATTCATACAATATGTATAATATAAAACCAATCTTGAATAAGCTAAAGGAGGCTCATGAATTTCCTACACATTTTAATATAAACTGCATGTTGTTTAAGGTCGCAATGATTGAACTATAATTGAGGATGAAGGGCCAAAAAGGTTAATGAATCTATGGATAGGCTGAAATAAATACATTCTAGGCATTTCTATGTATCACATAAGTATGGGAACCATGACACATGTAGTTCTTACACTGGTAGGCAAAATCATTTCTTTTGAGGAAGCTGACGCATCCAACAATTATCATGGGGTATCCTGATCTTGTTTGGGGTGGGATTGCAGTTTAATTTCATGCTTTGAAGAAATTAATACTAAGTTTAAGGTCATATAAAATTGACCAAGAAGAATAGTATATCAAATGGTTATGTGTGTTGTAGTGTTATAATAAACATGATGTGAATGAGGCCAATTAGGCTAACACACAACATATCCTTGGAGAGGCAAGAATATAGATTATAGTGGTGTCGCTTGGACTTTTTCATCTTATTTAATTTCATAGATATCAAACCATTGGGGAATCTCTCTAAAGGGAACATGTGTAATGTTGTGGTATAACAAACCAAGAGTAAATGTGGCCAAAAAGGCCAACACACAACACATATGCATTCCTCGGGTAGCTTTCATACCATTCAAAGTCATGTTACTTGTACTAAGAATCTAGTTTATGGTCATGGAGTTTAGACCTAAGTGACCATATGAGAAATAAGGTAAATACTATGGTATCCTCATTGGTGATTTTTCTGGGCATCACTATGTATCCCATAAGAATGGGAATCAATCCATGCATAGTTCTGCAGAATCCATACATTTTAATTTCATGTGTATGGAAAAAAATAAATGATTTCAAATAATAATAATATTACAGATGAACCTGATATTAATTATTCAAAAATCACTACCTATCCCATGAGGATGGGAATTATGCCACACATAGTTCTTGAGGAAAAATATCCCTATGCAGGTTCGAAACATACATGGAGAGGGGGAATTATAAATATATAAATATATATATATATATATATTTGAGTGTCCAGACTAGGATTGAATACCAAGGCATTCCTTTATATAATGTGTGGATAGGAATCAAGACATACATAGTTATTGATAGTCTTCATGGTAGATGACATGTGCCAAGGGTGATGTCCTCTTAGGAGAGAACACCATAATGTTGTGTTGTTTTTATTTGTGAGGACAGGGTGATGATGACGATGAATTTTAAGGTCACGTGATAGTTCAAATTCATGAATTTTAATGTCATGGGGTAAGGAAAATGGTTTGGGGGAGGTGTCCCATACGGGATGTGTACGACGTGGAAAATAACATGACATGAATGATGATTAGAGAGGACCAATACCACAAAATACATTACCAATAGAACCATGGAGAGTCTTATAGAGTAATGATGTTGAGTTTGGACCATAGGGGGTCCTAGTATATGGTCATAGAGTTCAGACCATGAGATTGTGAACGTCCTCTATATGGGTACATACACTAACAAGACTCCTAATCTCACATGAACAATGCTTAGTGTGGGAAAAAGGAGTGGTGTTAGGATTTCTCTATAACATGTAGAACCATACAACAATGGTTTGGAAATTCTAGGTTGATAATGTAATAATGATACCAACATTCACACTCAATGTGTCAATATTTTTGGTGGGAAACACTAGGGATGTTAGAGTTCCACTATAACCTAGACAGTTAAGAAGGATGTAAATATAAACATTTGAGGTCTGATTTTTTAAAGGGGTGATTGATGGGAATGGCCATTTTTAACCATGTTTAAAACATAGGATCCACAAATTCACTTGTCAAGGGTGGGGAATGAAAAATAGAACCAATTATTAACCAAGTTCAAAATAAGGGATCCAAAATTTATTTCCAAAGATTCATTAGGGTGTTGGTCTAGACGGGAGGTGAGCCAAAGTGTCATGTGACCTTCACCATTTGGGGGTCCATTTAGAATTTAAATATGGTGAGAATATGAACACATAAATAATAAAAGTATATATATGGGTTAGGGAAGTTCCCATGTCGAACATGACACTTTAAGAAACACACCCTAGTGCATCAAAGCATGTCATTGATATGATTGAATTGAACTAAGGGTAAAAATCCCTAGTATCAATAAAAATTGAAGTTCTTATTGTTACAACCAAAGGATATCAGTTTAAGGTCATAGTGTTTAAATCATAGGTTCCCAGTTTAACAAAATGTGTCTGGGACATATCTGTGTAGTTTAGCATCATGTGATAAGGATCAAATTCTACATAGTTAATTATCATGAAATTTGGACATTAGGGAAGGGAGAGGTATCCTATAAGGAAAGTGTGAGGTGAAAAAAACAACCTGATGTGAATGAGGACCAAATAGATCAATGTCTCTCTATACTCTCCCAAAGGGAAACATAGTCCAAGATGCCAAATTATTTGTGATCCTGTATCTGGGCCCAATGAAAAATTCTCCAGGTGTCGCTACATACCCCATGAGAATGGGCTTCAGGATAAAAAATAGTTCTTCATAATGGAATGTTAGATCATCGATGAAGTTGAAATTTCACCTCAAGTGATAACATCGATGATAAACAATTTAATGTGCTGCATCTAAGACGAGAGAGATGAAATATCAACCCAAAAATGCATACAGGAATGAAAGGAATAACCCGATGTAGGGGGCCGCACCACAACACATGATCCTGAGGAGGGAAGTGAAGTAGAAATATGTGGTGTGGCACCAACCTATATGAATGAGGCAAAATAAACCTTACACCATGCAATATATTCTTGAGAGAAACATTCAAATAGTTTAAAGTCATAAGCCTTTGACTAGGAGGTTGGTATCTGAGAAAGGGTAAATGTATAACATAGCAGAAACAACTCAATGTGAATGAAGACTAATGGATTTACATCCATCATGACACATTTTCAAGGAAAACCACACACATTTTCAAGTCATAAGGCTCAGACTTGGCTGCCTTGTTTAATTCCATGTGCTTCGAATGTTGGGAAAGTCCCTCTTAAAGCCATGAGAAAGGGACCATCATTGTAGGGTAGTTTGATGTCATGAATCTAAGATGATAAACATGTAATTTAACAGCATATAGTAAGGATGGTGGTGTTTATATAGTTTATCATCATGTTACTAAGACGATGAAGAAAAATTTAATGTCGTGTGGTAAGGATGGGTCCATGTAGTTTGACATACTATGGTAACAATGGGTCCTTGTAGTTTAATTTAGTGTAGTAAGGATGGTATTCTATACTGTGTAAGGACATGATGCCTATACTAACACTTCATAAAAAGTTTTGTTTTAGGAACTTGGAATTGGTCGGATATGTTATGCACTTCCTGTCCATAATGACCAAAGAGTATGAACCACTGGGATAAGCCTTGTCAATGATGTAAGGCCCTTCCCTTTTGGGGACAATCATTAGAGGATTCCATCCAAGTATCATAAGTGTTCAAAGACACAAAATAGTATCACCTTTGAAGAAATAATAGCGGTGAACTTTCTAGTTGAATGCTACATCTATCTTGTTCTGGTGCCTCTCTAAATTGTGAATCCTCTTATCCTATTCTCATTAAGGGATTCTAGTTCATATATATGTACCTATGATACCTTTTATGAAACTTTCTTATCATAGATATTATTGTAGAGAGATGGAAACTGAATCTTGATGGTAGGACTAACTTTGTTCTCGTATACTAGGGAATATGGAGTAACGTGGGTGAAATTGTGAGTCATCCTCTGATAAAACTAATGAGTGATAGGGATCTTGTTCAACAAAATCTTCTTGTTTGGACCCAAAAAATTCTAAAAAATGTTGTATAGGGTTCTATTGAATGCCACAATTTTATCATTTGGATGTGCATGGTAGCATAAAGTTTGGTTGGGCCAAATGTTGTACTTTTTGACCAATTTAAAAATATTTGCATCAAGTAAGTTGGTGCTGTTATCAATGATATTAGTATGAGGGACTCTATATCTATATGTGATATGGGAGCTAAGGAATTAAAACTGATCGGGCCATGACTTCCTTGAGATGAATCACCTTTTCCCATTTGGAGAAGAAATCGGTTGACGTCCAAATGGACCTGAACTAGCGAGATATTGCAGGTGGATATGGTCCAACAACATCGAGTCCCTATAACAAAAAGGTCCATGAGTACATGGTAGTACGGTGGGGCTCCGGTAGTTGGTGCATGATGCTGGCATGGATCTGATATGTGTGTCACCTCTTGGAGAACTCAATACAATCAAAGGTTATAGTGAGCCAAAAATAGCCCTATCTTCAAATATGACAGGAGAGATTCAACCCATCCTGATGAGAACCACATGACATGACATGAACATCCTACACAACCTGGGTAATCTCATCTCCTTGAATTCTATGGAGTTTAATTTCATCAAACCCACATTGTTATATATTCTATTCAAGGTTGGATCCTCTCTGGATGGTGAAATGAACTTCATGTTAATGGATTCACTCATGTTTGGATCTATCTGTTAGGATACTATTGTTCTAGAGATACTTTATGAAATTAGTTTTTCAATCAAGGGATTTTTCACCTACATGGAGATTTGGAGGAGCATCTATGGTAGCAATGATGGTCAGGTGGTGTACCTGATGGTTTCCAACATCATTTGGGGTGATGAGAGAGATAAACCTTCGATGATCCATATGACTAAAAAATCATCATGGTCAGGCTATTTGAGAGAAGTTGCTAGATTGTCCAGGGAATTATCATGACTATTCTATGACCAGGGGACCTGAGTCACCTCTAGATGATAAGGTAACTGGTCCAAAAATGGTGAGCATGCATGATCAAGGGAACAAGATTTGGATTTCGGATGATGTAGTCACCATTTATTGTCTTAATGACTAACTGAGAATCCACCTTCACATGCAAGAGGGTAACATCAATCTTGAGATTGAGCGTGAGACCAATAATTAGAGCTTGATATTCTTCCACATTCATGGTTAATCCTTCAAATATAATTAATGAATACAGAAGAAAAAAATGTGTATGCATGATAAAGAAAATACATAGGCCTTACCTTTTGAGATGGGGATCATTGATCCTTCATCTAATCAGGCTCTATGAGGAGACATTAAAAATAATATTCCAACATGTTATATCCTTTTTCACTAAGATAACATCCTCATCTGGGAAGTCAATATCCATATATGTTTCCTTAGGGTTCGGATGATTTGAAAAAAAAAACTACCAGCCCTTGACCATTGTCGACCTTCTACAGAATGAATATGATGTTGGGTGCTAATGATTCATCTCTCTGAATTCTAGATGGTCTTTCAAAATTGGGATTTTTATAATTTAGTTTAATGTATCCATACAGATTACTAGTTGTATATCATGATGTTTCAAATAGTTTCCCAACTTCATGACTATGAAAAGTAGGATGAGGTAGCTCTTTTAGATGGGATGATATCTTAAATCTATGTCGAGGATCATGCGACTAAGATAGTAAAAACTATTCTCTATCCATTATTTGTTCCTATGAGTGATAAAAGAGATGATGAATCAATCTAGGGTGTTTCCATTGAGGATTAATGGATTCCAAGAGATGAGTGGCATCTGGACTAGAGGTTGTGCCAGATACTACTGAATTTCCGCAAATGCAGTCTGGAACTCTTCATCCCAATAATAGATGGAAAATTTATTCATGTGTCTATAAAAGTGTTTACAATTTTTGGAAAGATTCATGATGAATCATTTTATGTATTCCAAGTTTCATTGAATCCCAAGTTGATCCGTGAGGTTTCTCTGAGGAGGAATCAAGAGGATGGATTTGATCTTCTCTGGACTGATCATGATGCCTCTATATCTAAAAATGATGGTGAAAACATTCCAAAGGTCACCTAGAAGGATCATTTTATGTAGTTCATCTTAAACTACCGAGATAAAAGGAATATGAAAACATTTTAATGATCCTTGATATGGTAGTCAAGTAGGATGGATTTTACCATCAAATAATCCACATTGAATTACACTGGTGTCCCAAGGGTAAACATAAAGATATAGTGAAAAACACACTAATAGGTAGATCCTGCATTTTTCAGACTGAAATGCATCACCTGGTAATATAAATTACATGTGGTGCCCTAAAGCCGGAATACACATCGTCTTCAGGGGCCATCTGGATCTGGTTGTACCCAAAATACCTATCTACGAAAGAGAGAGCTTGGAACCCAACTGTGGTGTCAATAAACAACTTCATCACTGGAAGGGTAAAATCATCCTACATGTAGTGGTAGTTGAGATCCTAGAAGTCGATAAAAACTCTTATATATCGATTATTCTTCCGAACTAGGAAAATGTTGGTAAGCCACATAGGGTACTAATATTACTTGATTGTATTGTAAAAGATAATACTACCAATTTCATCTACAACCATGGAACACTAAGATGAGTTCATCTTCATGGCAGTCTGCTTGATCCCATGATGGATTATCTGGAGAGAAAGATATTGGATGGTTACCTATGGGCCCAACACTAGAATCTCAACATAGATCTAGAAAAACATATCATGATGATGCTTTAAGAAGTCCACGTATTTTCCATTGTTAATCTGTAAGCATGGATAAACTAATCAGTGATGGCCCCAGATATTACTCAATATAAAGATTCACCTTGATGAGTTTAGCAGTTGTAGTGGATAAACCTTCCTCAATTTCAGGAGAAGCTTCCTCAAAAGAATCTTCATCGTCTAATGTTCGAAGACCACTAAGAATAGGTGATTCCTCTGAGATGACTAATCCCAAAGGAATTTTGGTGTTGGCTTCAGTGGTGGTGGAATCCTCATCCAGAAACTCATGCACTATGGAAACCATGGAAACAAAGGCTTTCGAGCCAATTTCATTCGACCATTAACAAATGGGTCCATGCATTATGTAAAAGAAATGATGATGGGTTTGTTTTTAATGGTTCAAATAGGATCGGTGTAATAACAAAGGATAACAGATAGTTTTATCCATGGGGTGGAAATAATAATACCTGAATGGAATAGGGGGTTCTGGTGTTACTCGATCCTGAAAAAAGTTCAAATATGAGGCAATAATCTAGTTTTTATTGAACCAATATACATGTCACACTTTCCTATCAGAAACAAAAAAAAATTCCCTAAATGCAGTGTCATATCTTCCAACTGATTTATTAAAAGAAAAAATGGATCATCCATGTCTGTCCATGTGTCAGACACAATGGAGGTGTGCTCAACCACATTGGTTTGTGCATGCTTGTCCTTTCTCTAGTTGTAATATATGCCTATATAGTGAGCTTCACCAGAGGAAACGGTATATGTTCTACCTTTTGGAATGACTATTCAACCATTGAGAGAGTATTTAAGGCATTGGTGGTAGGAGGAGATGCCTGTTTCATGAAGATGGATCTAAGGTGTACCCATCAATGTGTTGTGAACATTTTACTTTATGAAAACCATGAACTTGATGTCTACTATCAAACTACTAAACTTAATATTCAAATGTATCCTTCCAAATAGTCTCTTTTTGGTCATATCGTAACTCTGAATTTTCATGTCAGAGGGGGCCAAATATGGTTCAGTGGGTCCCAGCCTATGGAGCGTCTAGGTTGAGATTATATTGATCCCAGAACATATGTCAAAGAGACAGGGGTATACCTCTATTCTATTGAACTAAAAAGTGATGTAAAATGGGTGGATTTGACCATGCATTACAGAAATTTCATCTTCTCTAGAAAAAAAGAAGATAGCTGGACATTTTGACCTCCTGTCATCCTCTATGTCAATGGTATCAACTAATAAAACTATGTCTAAAATTGTAGGGTCCCTATAAGGCTCATGAAATGGATTAATTCATCTTTTCAGACAAATTTATGTACTCTAGGATTGAGTGTTTGGTAGGAATGCTATATAGGTGCTTAAACACATCATACTCCCATTCTAGGCACACATTTCTTCCCACTAGGGGTCACTCTGTGGTGGGAAACAAGACAGGCACAACGAGGAGAACTATAGGGTTTTGGGTAATACTAGAATCATTTTTTGATTAGAAAAGCTTCCAAGAATAACCATTAGCATAATATTGTAACAATGAGTCCCAAATAATGTGGATGATCATGATATGACCGTGAAAGTTCTTCATGGTAAATGATCATGGTCAATGGTGGTGGTGGATCTGGCAGAGTAGCCTGGAAGGACTGGGCCTACTGAGCTTTATGCAACACCTATTGTCTAGTCTTAGTGGATTTCATGACTAGGATTGGAGCACTAAACTAAGAATCTTTGGTCACTTGTATGTCCTTGGATTCTTCATATATAACATCGATTATGGACATTCAGAGGGATATTCTGAATCTCCTAATCATCAAGGACCATGTAGGGATCCACAAATTTAGTGGTATTTAAAGGCACACACTCTAGATCACTATTAGATGAGTCTTCTGGTATGAGAAGGATATAGGGTGTGATACCAACCCTTAGAGTCATAAAGTCACTTAGCATACGAGATAGATTCAGCACCGGTAGGGGACATTGATTTCAATTACAATGTTGATTCCTACTCTTCTATTTTTTTAAGTGTTGAGAACTTGATATTGATGTAGTTTCTAGTGATTTAAAAATGGATTTAGAAGTTTTAGACCAGTATAGATGGGAATGGATGATACTATGAGTTCAAGAAGCTACCCAAAAATCCATACAGTCATCATACATCTGAGTCTTATAGAAGGATACTTGCTTCCATTCATCAAAAACTTCATTGTCACTATCGGGAATGACAGAGATAAGTGCTACCAATGTGAGGAGTTTACCCAACCTGATCACTCTGTTATCCATCTAATTATGGAAAGAGTCTTTAAACATAGATCAATACTTGATGGTATGTACAAAAAAATTATGGTAAAGATAGTAATCAGGGCGATCAGTGAGTTAGACCTCATAAGGCTTTCTAAATTTAAGGATCTTCATGTCTCCTTGATGCATATCATTACAAAAAGAACCAGGAACCTTGGCCTCTGGGAAGGAATAGGTTAGGTTTCTCCTATTTGGAGTGGGAACCCTTGGAGATGGATTATAGTGAGGAGGTGCAGGTGATAAAGGATCCAGAACCACATTGTCATGCCTGGGTGGTGGAACCTACAAATTAGGTTCCTGATGATTCTTTCGGTGGTGAGGTGGATTTTACTAAGGCTACTTTCTTCTATGGGGAAGTTCCTGGTGATGTTTTGGTGGAAACAATTCTAGAAGATTTTGGGCCCCTACCTGCACTACATCGGTAGTCTCTAGAGGAAAAAAAGGGTTTTCTTACCTAGACTATTATGAAGCATCCTCTAGTAATTTAGACATTTCATAGAAATATATTAATCAACCTAGTATATTCTAAGTGATGAGTTCAGGGAGCAATTTAACTTTGACATTCCATACACACATTTTCAACAACTGCGCTTGATTTACCATCATGTAGAGCGAGTACCTGAGGCATTTCCTATTGTAAATGATGTATGCAATGCACACATATGGATATTTAATGAACATTAAGGGTTTTTAAATGCTCATATTTCATGTTGTGGTATTAAAGTAGTATAGAAACTGCCTATGAAGAACTTCTCAGCTGGTGATAGGCCCATGGTAACTATATATGCTTGAAAAACACATGACTTTCAAACGTATGAACAAATAATTATATCCTAGTTTTATCCTACTACTTTGGGTTCTCAACATAGGTCCAAACCATGAAATGAGGTGGTCCATATGATTCAGTGGGTCACCCATCCTATTGAATGGGGTGATGGTTGGATTCCCAAAATCTGAGGGTGCACGCATGTCTTCCACCCACATTGGATACAGTTTTCCATCTTGTTGGATCTCTACCTTTCATGATTCCAAGGATTCAATCAAAGTAGTGAGAGAAGCGATCAGGTAATCCTAGTAGGGGTTCCTATCTACATGAGGTTTCTTGACCACCAGAGCATTTATGGTCTCGTCAGCACAATAAGTATGAGAACTCATGGAGAAATCTGCAGAGCGGCTGGGGGAGCAGCTTGCGATATAGATTGATTCAGATCCCAATGGGGATTCTCATGCTTCTCAAGAAGATTTTGTGACACATATCTTTCTATCATACCATAGTCTCCAACTTATTCTCTGTTTATCTATACAGGATCATTGGGATTGTGTGGGGGATAATTTTTTAATAAGCATATGTGGTTTTCCCATGTGAGATAGTAGAGTGTGAGCATGATATAGTAGAGGATCACCATAATCTGGACATTTTTTAATAAATATGTCATTGATGATCTTATAATTATTCCTAATCTACTATCAGAGAGAAGTGATTGAGGGATCATCCTCTGACTTTTGGGTGAAATCAAGTGATTCCAATGGATTTTGTGATCCCGTATCCTTGTCGAGATTCCATCTAACAGGCAATGATGCAAAGGTTTATTTAGGTTGAAAGTTTTCCTCAGATTTCAAGTGATAATACCTGGTTGTACTATGATATACTCTTCTATGATAATAGGTTGATCCTAATCATCATCCTCTCCACTAGTCTCCCCATCCGTGAGAATCATGACCTCAGTCATATTCACCATGAAAACACCTGAAATATCATTGACATTGCTAAGTAAATATGGATCCCAATTGATGTAATTGAGGTGTAGAGTGGAATAATTACCTCAACCATCAACCTAAAAATGTGGGGACGTTTTTTATTGATTATTCTGAGCACTTTAATTCTAAGGATGCATCAACATTGAAGGATCTGGTTGTAATTGGGTGATGTAGGATTTTGCGCCACTGGAATTTTCATTAACTATTTCATGTGGTACATCAAGTTGATGATTTAAAAGTGTTATTGAATATTTGGGATGAAAAACTGGTGATTTCATAGGTTTAATTTTGTATCCCAAATGGTCCATATAAAGAACAAGACTTATTCCATAGTGGGGGACTCTGGAATGTTAGAGTCTGGAACTACCTTCGGCCAAAACCTTTTTGACAGCTGGTCGGTAGAGAAAGTGTCCCACAAGATTTCTTCATCATAAGTGGGACCTAACTCTTGTATTCTCCATTCTCTGTTTAGCAATCATTCAGAATCAATAAATTACATAGATTTTGGATGTTGTGTATGTGGATCGTCTAATGAAGAGACTGTTTCATGAGCGGACTGATCACTGCATACTAGATCATCTGTCAGAGGTGGTGTTGACCACATATTCACATACATATAGGATGGGGTAATGACCACTATTTCATGTGAGATGGAATCAAAAATCATTTAGGGTGCATCAGATACTGGTGTTCAATCATATCTCAAAAAATATATTTTTTAATCTCATGTATAGGTAGATAATGAAGCTGGAAACGATAAAGGTGTCTGCACCACGAGACCTTGGTAGAAGCCAAATCTTTCTCCACCTACATATATCTGTAAAGGAATTCTAGGATCTTGTGGATCCCACCTTCCCAGATGATGAGGGTCACCCATAGAGATCCTTCCCCATACTCTGATGTAGAAGAATTGGGGGAACCCTCCATCATTCGGTCCCATTTGGATTTAGTATCATAGAATTTAAAGGGATTCAAAATAACTTGGTTCTTATCGAATTTATTTATTCAGTGGAAATGATTCTACCTTCTTCCTAAGGAAGGTTTGTTAGGGAAGGGAAAATTTTTAGAAGGAGGAGGACCTTTGTGTTGTTGGTTGATTGCATATAGGGTCCTCTAGTTTGGTGAGATGATGTGAGAGGGTCACCTGTGCATATTCCAAATGGGGTGTGGGAAGGGACTCCATATTAGTTTTTACTGTAGTGAGGATGACATTCATTCTGGTTGTGAGTGGTGAGTGGAGTACCTTTGCTTTGCTGGATATTGATTTAGCCTAAAGGACCTCTATTGGAGTCATCGGGGGAATGGAGAGGACATCCATGTAGATTGTTGGTAGAGCAAGGATAACCTCATATTTGATTGTTCATAGAGCAGAGAGGATCCTTTCCAGAGTTGGGGATGATTTGAGGATGCCATTTCTCATTTCTGGTAGCAGACATAGGGAGGACCTCCATATCTAGAACCATAAGCATAGGGAGGACCTCTATACTATATGTTGACAAGGTGAGAAGGACCTCCACGTTGGTTGATGCTGGAAACATTTTGAGGACCTCCATTTTGGGTGCGAGAGTGGGGAGGACTTCCACTATAGTAGGATAATGCCTAGGTAGGGGCTTCGTATTGAGTTTAATCATCACAAACCAGACCGTAACAACTTATGGGGATGCCAATTGCTGAGATAGTCATCCCAAGTCACCTATGAGGCAGTTGAGGGCTTGATCCCAACTATGATGTAGATGAGTCCTTTATCTGCAGTAACAGGGTTTGGTGGAGTGAAACTGGGCTTGAAAGGTCCATGAGATCTATTGTAGATGATGCCTCTTAATGGGAATATTCATGAGCTTAGGCCTAGAATTGGCATTGGGTGAGTCAAAATGGTTCAAACAGACCATAGTAATGGTCCACATATTCCTCATCCTAGAGAAATGGTTATTGGTGGTATTGATACGTCTTGGTGGAAGACCTCTTTGGAGGCTCTCATATTGTCATTTTCTCCAAGATAACTTAGGAATACCTTACCTCCTAGATGTAGGGGTGGTTCTAAGGAGTGCTCTGAAGAAAAACTCCTTAAGTGTATCATTGTAGGAGTTGGGACCAATGAATCCCTACATGGCCCTTGGGGACGACTTTGATGATGAGTCACAAAAGGATCTTGGTTTTGATGATCCATGTCTCTTATAGGAATTACTCCCTACTTAATGTACCTCCATTCAACAATGTTTTTCACCCTCCTATGGTTGAATTCGGAGGGTGAGATGGTTCGTGGTATCCCATCAGCAGATGAAGTATTAGATATCGGGGAGGAGGTGGGGTAATGTGGGATCACCGCATCAATATATCTAAATCCCCAAAATCGATAGGCATTTGGTGATCTGTATCCTACAACATGGTTCATAAAAAGAAGGATGATTCAGTTGTCAATATAGAAAAAATGAATGAAATTCTCAATTCTCCAATGTTGTACAATATTCCATGGATGGAGAGGAAGATCCACGCTGAAAATTCCACAGATGCGAATTTCAAACATTCTATAGCCCCAAATTGAAGTGAGTTCTACACTAGGCCCACAACAATCTTATTGGCCCTTGGTGCGAGATATCTATATCCAGTAACAGGATAATCAATTGAAATGATGACTTGAATGCTACTATTCATCATATTGAAGAGAATAGTTTCATGTTGGGTTTAACATTTCTATTTTAGATTCTTTTTACTTGGGATCATCCGCAACACACATCAATGCTATCACACTGGATGATATATTGATATTTACCTCACATTCCATATTTTTATAGGCAGACAAAATTAATCACATTCTTGACAATGTCTTCCCTTTGATCCCAAATAGAATATGGAATGTATGTTCCTCCTTATATAGATTACTCATTGAAATTTATTTTTTAGTCTGGGTCTCCCTCATAGAATCGGGTCATAATTCATGAAACTCATTCGTTTTTCCATCTTTTTCTGGATTCTGGTTAATTATGTTTCTTCTTTATAGACACTACAAGGGGTCTTGGTAGGGAAAAAACCTTATTTTTGAAGATTAGTCACATTGAGCATTAGTGGAATGTCTGAAAACTAGAACACATAAACACTTGTAATCTTCCCCATAAGTGGTATTCTCAAGGGTACAAACCCGAGGCATACCACCTTGATCATAGGTTAAATTATTCTAGATTAATTTCTTATATGGTTTTCTTTAGTCTTCTCATTTTTTAAACATGGTGGGTCAGGGGTTTAACATATTGTGGAGATGGTGAGTGGGGGCTTGATTAGTATGCCAGTTGGAGGTGGATCCACAAAAGGAAACACTTAGAAGGTTTATCAGCTGAATGGATCAGAATTTACAATGAGAAAGGACCCAATATGGTGTTTCTCATAATGAGATGTTTTCACACTGAGAAGACTACTCTAGTAATCACTAAGGCTAGATCAGAGAGTTTCACACCCTAATGAGAGGGGACACTGGAGTTTACCATTGGCTGGGATTGAACCTCTTGGAGGATTCCAGTATACCATGAAATAGGGATCAATACCCACATAGTTCGAAGGGGTGATGCTGGACTTAACCACTAAGACTACCCATATCAAGAGGATCGCTCTTAGTTGGATGGATATATATTGTGTGGGGCATACACAATGAGACATCCCATTAGACACTAAGAGAAGTGATGTGTTGAATGGGGATTATGTGATAAGACATCCCAAATGGATGATATGATCTCATCAAGAAATGATTGAGGTGATGAATTAATTTCTAGAGTTGAATGGAAGAAAAAGAAGAAGTTTCAGACATATTAAGCTTGAACATCATGGAGGATTTGTATGTACCCGGTTTAGAAGATATTGATCAAAGTCATCATAGTTTTGGAATGGATGATGAGACATCTAAGAAGGTGTCCCATGAGAATTTATAATATGGATGGGGACCCAAATGATGTGCAGCCTCTTGGATGGGGAATGATCATTTTGAGACATGGAGAATTAATAGAATTATTAGGATGGGAATAGATGATGGTATTGAACTTATGGGAGGCTTCCTATATAACCATTTGGATGATAGGGATCAAATTCCTCATAGATCATAGGAAAAATTTGGGATTATGCACTATGGCTACACATTGGACAGGTTGGGGCTTACAAATTGGAGGGGGATGGATGGAAATGGGGAATTTGGTAGAATGTCAAGATATTTTTTGGATGTGTCAACCTAGGGTAAAATCAGGATGGATGATGGATGATGTTGGTGATGGAACATGCATCAGAAAACCCCATGGAAGTGGATCCTTTGTATGTGTCCCATAAAGTTAATATGTCACATCATGATGGTACAAACCTAAGAGGGAGCACCTTGATTTACCAATGATTGTGATTGAACCTTGTGGTCACTTCTTACATACCCTATTTAAAATATAGGGATAAAAACCCACATAGATGGGAATATATGGAATGAGAAATATTGTAGAAATTATTCTCATATAGATAATTGGGTCACATTCCTAGATAAACTATAGAACCATGTGAGGAATTCTCATTGTGAGAAACAAGTGGAAGTAGTAGACCAGATGATCCTCTCATGAAAGATGCATCAATGGGAGATGGTGTGGGGATTATGCATAGGAGATCCCTGAGGATGATGATGTTAAATATAACAAGGATATCATTTCATATAAGGAATATTTTATTCCATGTCATTCATACACGTGGAATCCTATCAAAGGATGTGTTGGGGCTTACGTGAAGACTGCCCGAGTCTCACATGGAAACAAAGCCCAAAAGGAGAGGGACAGAGATCCAAATATGTGAGAAGCAGTAGGCTCATGATGATCATACCCTCTCTATTTCTATTCATAGGCTTTCATTATTTTTCACTAATACATTGGGACATACTAGTCTTTACACACATGGTGAGATCATAGTTTAATTTCATGTGCTGAGGAAGTGGGTTCTTGGATGTTTAACATCCTATAGCTTAGAATAGGAGGACTCACTCCTCATCCCTTAGACATACATAACTGGAACTCAATAATCATTAGGGAGGGAAGGCATTATAAACTCTAGAAGAAGGGAGTGTGGAGGAGTGGTCGATAGTGGGGACCTTGTTAGTGTGGTAAAATTGAAAAGTAAAATCCCTTATTGTTCCTATGATCAAAATAAAGAAGTAAGATAATGAAACATGGGACACTGCTTGAGGGAAAAGGAAATAATTTCATGCATTCTTGGAGGTCCACACAATAGAGGTTCTCATGATGAATAAGGCCTAAATGAGAGGATAATTGTGGTGAATATGTGATTCACAATGGAATGAGATTTGTGAAGAATGGGAACACTACCTTAGCATGAAGTCCTAACGTGATATAAGAGTGATTCATAAAGAGTTATTGCTTCACCAAGCCTTGAGTAACCTAATGGGTCTCCATAATCCATTAAATGTGTAGTACTTTATGAAAGTAATCCCTACCTTAGTTAAGGATAAATATGAATAATGGAAAGGGTGGATCACAATGTTCAGGTATTTTGGATGATCGATTTTTTGTTCTAGTTTGCATTTCATAGGTGTTTCATGATATAAGAGATGATAAGTCTAATGGTCAGGCTAACTATCCATTTAATATAGGGTGAGATAGATATTTATATGAACATGTGGCTAACGATGCTCATATGCATGCTGACAAGGAAGCAGGGCTTCGCAAAAATTGGTGCCTTTTTTAGACTTATGGATCCATATATCAACTACCTTAGCATAGACATGGAGGGAATCAGACTCAAGGGAGATCCATAATAACTTCATGACTTTTCTGTGATGAGGGGATCTGTAAGATAACATTGCAATGCAACACTTTTTTAATGATATTTGGGCCCATTGAGTTTGAATTTCATCCCAAACGGTTGCAGACTTCCACAATCTATCCTGAGGAATGAATTTTGGTACCAAAAACCTTCTTTTCATTCCTTTCATGGCCAAACTTGTAAATATCTATTATGTTGGTTTGAGATTTTTGATGATTCCTTGGTTAATCCTAGTTTTTTCTAAGAGAAAATTGTGAAGATTTAGTTTATTTGTTAGAGATTGGTTATAGAACATATCCAGTATAAATCATATCCTAATTGAAATCAATGTCCATTGGATTTTTTTAGTTGGTGACTATATGTTCTTGATATTTTCACCTAATATGTGTCACCGATGTCTTTGGAAATATGGAAATCGTGTACCAGTTTTTGTGGGTCCTTTTTAGATTGTTGAGTAGGTGGGGAATGTGGATTATCATATAGAACTTTCATCAAAGATAACTTTGATCCACAATGTGTTTCATGTATCGTAGCTTAGGAATTATCTTTCTAGACCTTATCTAGTTATGATCTAGGATGGTCTTGATATTGAGCCTAATTTACCCATGACTAACCATCTAGTGAGGATTGTTGATTCTGAGACAAATGTATTTCATGATAGGATAATATATTTTGTCTTTGTAACATGATTGAATAGATTTTATTTTCATGATATGTGGAAGAATGAAGAACTTAGGAGATATTTGTTGCCACATCTCATTGATAAGGAGTCTTTTTTACCTGCCTGCTGGGGAACAAAACTATTTATGGTTGAGAGGATGTAACATCTTGTTGCCATATTAAAATACTTCTTGACCATTGTTTTGGTTTTACATTATTTGGGGGTTGTTTTGGATTTTTTATATGAAATTTGAAAAATAGTAGATCGTTAAGGGGATATGCATGGTTGGCACAATGTTAGGTAATATTGCGTGGTTTGGACTAGGAAACTATGTAGACAAGGATGTGCCACTAGAAGGGGTTGCACAGTTTTTTGTAAACCGTGTGACCTCTCCCTTAAACTGTGAAACATAAAATAGTGGTATTTTTATAGTTGGTTCATGGTTAAAGTATCTGTACAAGAAATGTGTGCACCCAAATAGAATCCCACTGAGGTTTCATAGTTTGGGTGAACTGTTACTAATAACCATGTGACTCATGAATTAAACCATTCACATGAGTTTTTAATCCCCCATAAATTAATTTTAATATTTTGGGACACCCACTTTATACCCTACCTATCCTAATGTAATACCCAGATATTTTATGAAAAATATTCTATTAATTTCATTGATGTCTTGGTTTTAACGCTACAGAAAAAAGATCTCGCACTACACGCATCTCTGACTTGTCTTGCATTACACGCAATCGCGACCTTCCTCGATAGCGTGTGTAGTACGCAATACCGAGTTTCACTAAACAATGATATATTGTTATAATATTATTATTGACTAGCCTTTATGAATAGTATTAACTACATTTTTAATTTTATAACATTATTATTCATCTTAAACATTTTCTAGAACATGGTATGAGAACAAAATAAATTTTTCGGGTAAAATAAGTATTTTTCAAAAAATGCAGTTTTACTGCCTTTTGATGGAACACCTTCTTTAAATCTAGTTTTTGACATATTTAAGAGTTCAATTTTACAAAATAAAATTATCCTTTGGAATTAGGATATAAACATTTACTTTGGATCGATTTTTCATATTATTCTGATAACTTTCATATTTTAATGAACTGTAAAAACACGCTATATTTTAATAAAAAACAACTTTTTTCATCGTAATACTTTATATGGTTAAATTATAATATTTAATGGTTTTAAAGTATAAATAGAATATAATTTTATCATTTAATATAATTTATGTCATTTCCATTAATGTTACATTGATTTCATAAGTAAAAACATTTCAATCTTTGGCAATGTTTTAACTTTTAAAACTCGTTTTCTTATCAATGATATTAATTTTAAATTAATTACTAAAACTTCTGTGTTTTGAATTTTGAAAAATGGATTCCATATTTCAACTCAGTGGGTCCAAATTATGTTAATAGGTTACTTTTTTTTTGATATTGTGAATAGTAACTACAATAATTTTTATTTACTGCAGTTAAAGGTAAATCGGGTAATTTAGGGTAAAAATAAGATTATAAAATTAACCTAACACTTGCCAAAATTATATTGGATGACTAAAAGTAGACCCTTGTCATCTAAGGGTTAGAATATATTCATTTTATGGACTTTTGACCATGAAAATAATTTAATTATTATTAAAACCAACGAAAGTGACAACATGTCACTCTCTTAAATCTTATAAGTATAATAATTTTAATTTAGTGATAAACTTCATGAAACTTCAAAAATTATTAGTCTCCAGAAATCTAATAAAATTATCTACATCATGTGAATTTATTTAGAATTTTTAGGGATTAAATAATTGTCATTAATGGTGACACGATAGTGATGCATAAATTGTTTATTTAGTAAAAAATCAACAATATAGTTTTTATTAAAATAAAAATACCTATTGAAAGGACCAGAAACATGAACAAACCATATTTTTCGAGTATATATATACCCTAAGCAGACAAGGGTCGATTTTTGGAATATTTGGAGCCTTATAAAACAGATAAGGACATTTATATTATTTTATTTTAAATGATGTCAAAGTTATCACCTTCATAATTTAATAAATATATCAATTTAAATGTTGGGATTTTAAGATCATAAATTCGAGTAAAAATATTATTATAAAATTTATTATATTTATCTTCATCATAGGATTTTTTTAATTTTTATAAAACTAATATGTATATTAAATTATTATACAAAAATGAGGTAGTAACTGTTTTGTTAAGAAAAATATCAAATAAATGGTTTTATAAATATTTAAATAAACATTATGTGAACTAATTAATGTTACACAAAAATTTTATAGATGCATATGACATGTTATTAATCTATTAAACATTTTTGTTCGAATATATTCTCTGTTTGGATTTTATTTAAATTCAAATAAATAAATAGTGTCAAAATTAACACTATTGTTATTTTATAAAAATAACATTATTAAATTGTTTAAAAATCCCAAAAATATTTTAAAATTATAAATTAAAATTTATATGGTCAAAAATGTAATAAATTATCCAATTAGGGATAATTCACAAAACATAAGTATTTATTTATAACAATTTAAAATTTATAATCTTATTACCACAAATAAGATTAAATAAATTAAATAAGGATAAATTAAGTTGATATGGTTTAAAATAAATTTCCAACATGTCTAAATTTTATTGGTTGATGATATTACAAAACTATATCATCTAATATTCGAATATGATTCATTTTTGGCGGGTTTTGAGTGGGTTTTTATTTATTATAAATTAATGTTTTTGAGGTTTCCAAAGGTGCCCCTCTCCTCCCTTATAAGAGGGCACCTCCTCCCTCTCCTCTTTACACAACTTTGAGCATTCAATATCGGACAAACCATGCCAATTTAACTTATCCACTTCCCTATAAACATAATATATGCCCTGGTCTTCCTCCAAGACCAACTTTAGTTCCCTAAGAGGAGGTTAAGAAGAGGTGCGTCGAAGAAGAGATAATATCCTTTACCGATTGTTTCAAAATTATTTCTTCTTTTAGTTCCTCTATATGAGTTGTTTCATTATTAAGTAATAACTCCAGTATCAATTTTATACTGATATGTTATTATGAATATGAAAAAACCATGTTCTATCTTCTATCCATCCTATGAAAGAAACAAAATCACCACGTGTACGTATATACGACCTACCGTCTCCACGTTGTGGTGTAATCTTTTATTTCATCACTAACATACATGGATGGGTATATGATGGAACAAATAACTATATATGATAATTTTAAAGTAATATTTATTCTTAAATATTATACACCATACACTTCAATACAATTCGACGATCATGGAAATGATATCATCGCTCGTGCTACCGTCTCCACGATGTGATGTGACTCGTTCTACATGATCATCATTGAATAATGATTATATAAATGAATTGAATGAATAAATATGATATATATTATAGTAATACCATTATGTAAATGAGGTATCTATAACCTAAAAATAGTAATAATAATCTATTCGACAAAACATGCATAAGAACATAAAGCAATGAACACCCGAATAACAAGTAGTAATGAAATATTACTAATACGAAGATAAGAATATGATCATATATGATATAATAACAATGAATATGATTCTTTAATAAGTCAATGACATTATTTAAATCATTATACATGAGGTTTGGACAAGAACAAAGCATATCGGACCTAAGGTAAGGGAAAATGTTGCAATCTCATTTTTATCTGAGATTGTTTATACTTCAGAATTTACTCGAGAATATTTATAATCCACATCCATGTTTCCTCAATATGAAATATTATTTCTATCTTCAATCAATTTTTGAAACCCAATTTTACTCATTGGTGAGTTTTTAGTAAAAGATATGAAAAAAATATTTTGTCGTTTTTAGTACGAGGTACTTTTTGACTTTTCTGGCCAAAGTACGAGAAAAAAGTTTTATTTAACTTACATGACATGAATGGATTTTTATGATTTCATAGAACATTATTTCCATGAATCTTACTTTACAACTTTTAAAGTTTATTTTTAATCAACATCTTTTATTATAAATTAGTATGACATGTTAAGAAAGGACAAATGTTTTTGAAGTAGAAAGGATATTTTCCTCAAGAATGGTGTTCAAGTGTTTTATCAAAATTATTTTCAATATAAGATAATATAGGGTTATGTTTCTATCCCAATTTTTACATTGCTTTGATTATGTTATGATGGAATTATTTTTATTATGTCCTTTTATTTTATAAGGATTATGTTATTATGGTATGATGTTTAAGAATCCCATTTTTATTACATGGGTTATGCTATGATGTATGATTTATGATCTTGTGGAACACATAGGAATTGTATCATTATGAGATGTGTGGGACCTATATATACCTCCAATGCATTGGGTAAATATTTATATCTCATGATATTGACATGACTGGAACAACAAGTTAATCTGGTTCAGTGATACAGGACTGGAACTAGGAGTGAACTCGATTTCAGAAAAGGACTTTGTCCACTAAGATGGTCTTTGAAGCAATGCCTTGGCTACTATGGAAATCAGGACATGTGATTAATGGTTTCCACAATTACATGTTTTACTCCCATGCTAGTTTATCATGATTAATGTTTCTTTATGATCTATGCCTTACATACTACCATGTTTTATGTCATTGCTCAAGATTTTTATGTTTAAACATTATGTTCATTTTTTTAAGTTCAGATGTATAAGATTTTTTTTATTTTCTCCATGCTTACCCTTACTGAGCATTTGAGATCACCCTTTATATATTTTATTTTCCCCTAGATTTAACAAAAGATTTTAGGTAAGAAAACAAATGGGGAAGATCTTTATGGGAGATGTTGAAGATCTTTCACCACGATTAGAAGATTATATTCCGAGTTTCCAAAGACACTAAACTATTACGGTCCTTGTGTGTCTATTTTTGTTATGTATTAAGTATTATGCAAAAATTAATGTAATGTCTATGTACGTCAAGTATGGTTCTCTATATTTGGTATCAGAGTAAAGGTTTAGTTAACCTTTGGAAACTAGGATGCGAAAATTTTAGTGAAATCCCTAGAGATATTTCTAAGGTATGTCTAGGGATGTCCCTAGGTTAGGTATAAGTATAGGTTATAGTCATAGAATTATAGAAAAAATATTATAATTAAACCTAAGATGTTAGATATTGAAGGTACTCCCCCTTTATTATGATTTTTCCCTCTCATAGTATTCTTTTTGGGTTTTAGAATATGGCTGGAAATATGAAGATTCACGATAATGGAGGATATGATGGACAATGGAATGATATTTTTCATGAGCAACAAAATTAAATTGGATGTGGAAGTCTACATATCATTATTATGCCTAATAATAAATCTCATAATATGATCAATAATCTCAACTTTGGTAAGTTTCCCGACTCAACTAATAAGAGAAAGAAGGAGTTTCATGACGATAATAGATGAAAGAAAGTTCAATTTCCCTCATTAAATCATGTGGGAAGAGGCATCAGGGATAATGTTTCAAAGGAACTAGAAGATTCTTTGGGTGTGGAAAAGAAGGACACAAAGACAGTAATTGTAAAGGAAAAGGTTCAGTTAACTCCATGGACAAGGATAATGGTATTTCTAAGACATCAACAACGGTTAAATGTTTTAAATGTGGAATGTACGGGCCTTATGAAAACCAATGCCCTAGGGGAAAATCTCATGAAGAGAATCTGCATGGTCATATGGGTAGTATTTATGTAGATGATGATGAAGAGACTACAAATGATATATGAGATGAAAGATATGATGAAGCTCAGTCAGTTGTTTAAGAAGGTAGTGGAAGGATTTTATGTTTATCAAGAATAATGTATGGTACTATGGAATAAAGGAAAATCTAAGGATTGTTACACTATTGTCTTTCCTTTAGTTTTTGAAAGTATATGATGAATGGTACTGATAACCATGAAAGGTCATTCAAATATTTTTGGAAGGTAGATGATATGTTCATAATGAAAGGATAAATAGAAAATGAAATGTTTGATAGTATTCATGAGCTCATGACTGATATAAGGACAAAGTGATATCATGGTTTGAGTATATAGAAATATTGGGATTTTGGTATGTGGAAAGAGTTAACTTTTGACAGCATTCATGTTTTCACTAAGGTTTTACGGTAATTAATATTTTAAGATAATACATGATTAAGGTATTCACATGTTTGGAATGTGACCAACAGGATATATCGTATGATATATGGGGGATAAATGATGGTATTCACATCCTCGGTATATGACATTTCTAGTAATTGTTTTCTTTATACTATGAGCTTGGATAGAATTATTTTGGATAATCCTAAAGATTGGAATGGATTTTGGTGTACATAAGTTAGTATTTTTTAAGGCTAGAAATTTTGTCAATATTATTGCAAGAATGTTATAATAATGTAGTTGTAGAAAAAGAGACAACCTGCAGGACCGGCGACAACCCGTCACGTCAGACAAGGTTGCAGGAATTGAATCCACAACTGAAGTGTGACAGGCCTTTATCGCACACCATTGGCCTACAAGAAGTCCATGGTTAGTATAAAATAGTTTTAATTTATTAAGTGGTATGATATATGAAGTATAAGTCCATTTTAGGAACCACATACGATTAATCTCACTATAGATGAACTTAAGTATATTTGATAACTTTTTATAACCTTTTGTTTGAGACAGAAGGAATTACCTATCATTCTATCACATGATCTGCTAACACTTCACGAATGACAAATTCAACTTCATTTCTTTAAGATATGAAGTGGAAATTGTTCAAGGAACGACCAACGGTGAGATTGTACCAAAATCAAGAAAGTATTTCTTCTAATTCCGTTTTTTCAACTTTAGGAAAATGATCTTGAAAACCAAAAATGTTGTCCTATTTCCCTCATATCTGATGAATCATATGATACCTTAGATAATAACAAATTTATGGCTTTGTGATTGTTGTATTTTTCATAGCCATGTTCTCTACCACTCTCCATCAGAACATGATGGTTAGATTTATCTTCCATATACATATTTTCACCTAGGTTCTCCTATGTGGAAACCCATTGATTAGTTAATTTGGGTAACTGTTACGTTTCATAATTTAGTTTTCAAAGTTAATTTTTGGTAGTCCTTTTTACGATGTGGTTTTCTATTAAATAAACATTCAAGTAGTAAACCATTTATAACCCCGATGAATTTCGAGGGTGAAATTCATTTTGAGGGGGGTAGAATGTAAAACCATGAGATTTTATGAAAAATATTCTTTTAATTTCATTTATGTCTTGTGTTGAAAGCTACATTAAAAGGATCTTTTACTACATTCATACCTGACTTGGCTTGCATTACACGGAATCGCGACCTTCCTCGATAGCGTGTGTAGTACGCAATACCGGGTTTCACTAAACAGTGATATATTGTTATAATATTATTATGTACTAGAAATTTTGTATATTATTGACTACATTTTGAATGTTTTAAAATTATTATTCCTCTTACACATTTTCTATAACATGGTATGAGAATAAAATAAATTTTTCGGGTAAAATAAGTATTTTTCAAAAAATGCAGTTTTGTCGCCTTTTGATGGCGCACCCACTTTAAATCTAGTTTTTGACATGTTTATAAGTTAAATTTGACACAATAAAATTCTTCTTTGGAATAAGGATATAAAAATTTACTTTGGATAAATGTTTCATATTATTCTGATAACTTTCATATTTTAATGAATAGTAAAAACATGCTATATTTTAATAAAAACAACTTTTTTCATTGTAATACTTTATATGGTTAAATTATAATATTGAATGGTTTTAAAGTATAAATATAATATATTTTTACCATTTAATATAATTTATGTCTTTTCCATTAATGTTACATTGAATTCATAGGAAAAGACATTTCAATCTTTGCCAATGTTTTAACTTTTAAAACACGTTTTCTTAACAATGAGATTAATTTTAAATTCATTATTGCAACTTCTGTGTTTTGAATTTTGAAAAATGGATTCCATATTTGAACTCATTGGTCCAAATTATGTTAATAGGTTACTTTTATTTATTTATTTATATTATGAATAGTAACTACGGTAATTTTTATTTACTGCAGTTAAAGGTAAATCTGGTAATTAAGGGTAAAATAAGATTATAAAATTACCCTAACACCTGAAAAAATTATATTGGATGACTAAAAGTCGACCCATGTCACCTAAGGGTCGGAATATATTCATTTTATGGACTTTTGACCATGAAAATAATTTAATTATTATTAAAACCAAAGAAAGTGACAACATTTCACTCTCTTAAATCTTATAAGTATAATAATTTTAATTTAGTGATTAACTTCATGAAACTTCATAAATGAATAGTCTCTAGAAAGATAATAAAATTATCTACATCATGTGAATTTATTTAGAATTTTTAGGGATTAAATAATTGTCATTAATGGTGACACAATAGTGATGCAGAAATTGTTTATTTAGAAAATAATCAATAATATAGTTTTTATTAATATAATAATACCTATCAAAATGACCAGAAACATGACCAAACCTTATTGGTAGAGTATATATATACCCTAAGAATCCATGGGTCTATTTGTGGACCATTTGGAGCCTTATAAGACGGATTAGGACATTTATATTATTTTATTTTAAATGATGTCAAAGATATCACCTTCATAGTTTAATAAATATATCAATTTAAATGTTGGGATTTTAAGATCATAAATTAGAGTAAAAATATTATTATGAAAGGTATTATATTTATCTTCATCATAGTATTTTATTTTTAATTTTTATACAACTAATATTCATATTAAATTATTATACAAAAATGATGTAGTAATTGTTTTGTTATGAGAAATATCAAATAAATGGTTTTATAAATATTAAAATAAACATTATGTGAACTAATTAATGTTATAAACAAATTTTATAGATTCATATGACATGTTAGTAATATATTAAACATTTTTTTCTAATATATCCTCTATTTATATTTTATTTAAATTCAAATAAACAAATAGTGTCAAAATTAACACTATTGTTATTTTATAAAAATTACATATTATTAAATTGTTTAAAAATCACAAAAATATTTTTAAATTATAAATTAAAATTTATATGGTTAAAATTTTAATAAATTATCCAATTATGGATAATTAACAACACATAAGTAATTATTTATAACAATTTAAAATTTTGAATCTTATTACCACAAATAAGATTAAATAAATTAAATAAGGATAAATCAAGTTGATAAGGTTTAAAATAAATTTCCAACATGTCTAAATTTTATTGGTTTATGATATTACAAACATATATCATCTAATATTCTAATTTGAGTAATTGTTTTAGGTTTTTAAGTGGGGTTTTATTTATTATAAATTAATATCTTTGAGGTTTCCAAAGGTGCCCCACTCCTCCCTTATAAAAGGTTACCTCCTCCCTCTCCTCTTTCAACAACTTTGAGCCATCAAGCTCAGCCACACCCTGAAAATTTCTCTTCTCCACTTCCATATAAACATTTTAGAGGTCCTGGTTTCCTCCAAGACCAACCGTAGTGCCCTAAGAGGAGGTTAAGAAGAGGTGCGTCGAAGAAGAGGTAATATCCTTTACCGATTCTTTAAAAATTATTTCTTCTTCTACTTCCTCTACATGAGTTGTTTCTTTATTAAGTAGTAACTACAGTATCAATTGTATACTGATATGTCATTATGAATATGAATCAACCATGTTATATCTTCTATCCATCATATGAACGAAATAAAATCACCACGCGTGCGTACGTATGACCTACCGTCTCCACGTTGTGCTGTAATCTTTTATTTCATCACTAACATACTTCAATGGGTATATGATTGAAGAAATAACTATATATGATAATTTTAAAGTAATATTGATTATTAATTATTATACACCATACACTTCAATACAATTCTACGATCATGGGAATGATATCATCGCTCGTGCGTGCGTACAGCCTACCGTCTCCACTATGTGATGCGACTCGTTCTAAATGATCTTCATTGAATAATGATTATATAAATGAATTGAATTAATAAATATAATATATATTATAGTAATAAAATTCTGTAAATTAGGTATCTATAAACTAAAAATAGGAATAAGAATCTATTCGAAAAAACATGTATAAGAACATAAAGCAATGAACACCCGGATAACAAGTAGTAATGAAATATTACTAATAAGAAGATAAGAATATGACCATATATGATATCATAACAATGAATATGATTCTATGATAATTCAATGACATTATTTAAATAATTATACATGATGTGCGGACATGAACAAATCATATCAGACCTAAGGTAAGGGAAAATCTCACAATCTCATTTTTATCTGAGATTGTTTATACTTCAGAATTTACGGGGGAATATTTATCATCCACATCCATGTTTCCTCAATATGTAATATTATTTCTACCCTCAAAAAAAATTAAATACAATTTTTCTCATTGGTGAGTTTTTATTAAAATATATGAAAGGAATATTTTGTCATTTTTAGTACGAGGTACTTTTTGACTTTTCCGGCCAAAGTACGAGAAAAACGTTTTTTTTACTTACACAGAATTAATGGATTTTTATGATTTAATAGAACATTATTTCCATGAAGCATACCTTAAAAATATTCAAGTTTATTTTTAATCAAATTATTTTAGTCTAAATTGGTATGACATGTTAAGAAAGGAAAAAATGTTTTTGAAGTAGAAAGAATATTTTCCTCAAGAATGGAGTTCAAGAGTTTTATCAAAATTATTTTCCATCTAAGATAATATTGGGTTCTGTTTGTATCCCTATTTTTACATTTATTTGATTATGTTATGATGGAATTATTTTTATGATGTCCTTTTATTTTATTTGGATTATATTGTGATGGCATGATGTTTAAGAATCCCATTTTTATTACATGGGTTATTCTATGATGTATGATTTTTGATCTTGTGGCACACATAAGAATGGTATCATTATGAGATGGGTGGGAGATATATCTCCTTCTAATGCATTGGGTAAAGATTTATATATCATGATATGGACATGGCTATAACGACAAGTTAATCTCGTTCAGTGTTACAGGATTGGAACGAGGAGTGAAGTCGATTTCAGAAAGGGACTTTGCCCACTAAGATGGTCTTGGCAGTAATGCCTTGGCTAATTTGGAAATCATAACATGTGCTTAATGGTTTCCACAATTACATGTTTTATTCCCATGATATTTTCCCATGATTAATGTTCCTTTATGATCTATGCCTTACGTACTGCCATGTTTTATTTCATTGCTCAAGATTTTTATGTTTAAAGATTATGTTTATTTTTTTAAGTTCAAATGCATATAATTTTTTTTATTTTCTTCATGCTTACCCTTACTGAGGATTTGAGCTCACCCATTATATGTTTTCTTTTCCCCAGGATTTAATGAAAGGTTTTAGGTAAGAAAAAAAAGGGTAAGATCTTTATGGGAGATGGTGAAGATCTTTCACCATGATTAGAAGATTATATTCCGAGTTTCCAAAGACACTAAACTATTACATTCATCGTGTGTCTGTTTTTGTTATGTATTAAGTATTCTGCAAAAAGTAATGTAATGTCTATGTATGTCAAGTATGGGTATCTACACCTAACTTGTCCATAAATATATTCCATTGGTCATGAAGACTCTTAAGAAGTGGTTTTCTCTCCTTAAACCCCTTCACTTAGTGGATAGATGTGCAGTTCATCACATTTGATGTACTTTGGCTATGAAAATATTCTACCATGTGGTTTTCATCTAATATACTCTATTATACACCTTATATATTGATATATCATCATGATAATTATGGATCTCATCTCGGTTTTGATGGATGTTTATTCTGGGTCATTTTTCTTGATCTCTTATGCCCTCTTTCTTCATTAGTGGATCCTGTTGTGAGTGTTGTGTTGATTCGATTATGGGATTAAAGCTACATGGTTCCACAAATATTTACCCTTAAATTGAAACCTTGAATTTTTTGATTAAATTTAAATGAGTTTTAAAATGATTTATAATACCTTAATTAGTAATTATTAAAATTTTATGTTGATATTGGCATGAAATTTATGAAAACCCCCCAATTTCAATGAAATTGATATAGTTGGTTGAATTTGAGAAAATTAATGGTTTAATTTAAAAATCGAATATGTGAAATTGGTTTGATGTTTATCCTTTTGAAAAATGGATTAAATTGAAATATTATTTGAAAGGACATGATTTTGATGAAAACCATGATTTTATTTAGAAATGAAAAAAGGTATGTTAAAAACTGAAACTGAGAAATTGTATTTTGAATTGATTATAAATGTTCAATTTTCCAATGATTGATTGTTTTTTTAATTTCCCATAATGGGATCCCCTGATTTTTTTGTAGATTGACTACCTGATATGCGCACCCCTAATTGGGTGAAAATTGAATCCCCAAAATGGAATCCCCTAGTTGGGGGTAGATTGAATGCCCAATATGGCCCCCTAAATGGGGTGTGATTTGATTGCTTAAAATGGAATCACTTATTGTGGTGTTGATATGAATACACACATATAGTTTTTTATTCCTAATATTTTATTATAATTTTTTTATTCTTTCCAACTATTTTATATAATTTTTTGTACAAAATGTTCATGTAAGACTATTTTGAGATATCTTCCATCGTTTTCCATGAATTTTATTAAAATTGGTAAATGATTTTTAATGACATTTTATTTAAAAAGATAGAATAATTGGCATATTACTATAGTATTGTTTAGTGAACATGTGGTGAGTGCCTAATGGACTATTTAGGTCACACCCTACTTTTCCTTAAATCATTTGTAGATTATATTTTTCCAGGTCCTATTAAAAGGAAAGGGACACTTTGAGGTGTGGATGTTTAGATCCTCAAGACATGGAGTTATAGAGGTGACCGTTGAAGATTCTATCCACATTTTGAATAAGTTTTTTTTGAGATTTTATCAATGAATTTGTTGAGTACTTTGATGATGTACTGGTTTGGGTTTGTTTTACTTATTTGTTTCTAGTATGTTGTTATTGAATAGTGTTGATCACCCCAACTTATTTTCACTATATTTCTAGGTTTTTTTTGGAAAAATCATTCCCTTAAATTTCATTTATGATGAACGGTGATATTCTCCAAGACATGAGAATTGGGAATTCCCTTCAGGCTATGTTAGAGATGACTCTGGTATTAGGGTACCTGGGTATCTGGGAAAGTTTTTACATAATGTACTAAGCATGATAGCATGACAAATTAACCACCTAACTTCATATGAGTGTGATAATATGCTATGAAGTAATTTACCATGTTAAAACGTGGATGGGTTGTATACAACCAAATTGTTACATAAAAAAATTTGATCAGGGACACTCAATGATGTGGAAATGAATGTGTAACACCACTGCACCACTGTCTCTGACCAGAGTTTTTTAGTATGGTTGATGAAACTCTAAGACAGTCGTAGGATATGGGATCCATGAAACTTGGAATGAAAAATCAAAAAGTATTTATAAACTGAGATAAAAATATTACAAATGTATCATTATAATATCATATATAATTAATAACAAAATAAATTTTTATATAAAAAATTTTATTCTTATATTACATAATATAGTTATAGAGAATCAAATGTCATCAATATTTTTTGCACATTGTGCCTTAGGGTATTTACATAATGTTGAACCTGAATCCACCTAGTAAAAAAGTAATATATGATTAATTTATAAAAAAATTTAATAAATTTTAAAACTCAAATTAATGATGGAATAATTAAAATTTCCTTAAGGAGAACACTATAAACGGTGATGGGGAAGTGGTTTGATAAATCTAGGGGAAATTATTTGAAAATTCTCCCATGTACATAAATGTAGTAGAATAAAATATCATGTAATTTGGTGTTTTTCTGATCGACATGATATACAAAGGCATATATATGGATAGGTTAATATAGAAACCCACCCCAACTATATTTAGTTTTCCTTTTCAGATACTTAAATAAATGTAATTATATCATGTATACCAATTTTGTAGATTAATCATCACAAAACATTCCCCTGATGAACAACATAATACATTCACATTTGTGTGTTGAATCATTATAAAATAATTAGTGCCATCAGAAATATCTAAGAAGTTATCATTAATCCATACTATGTGTAATCAAAAATCATATAAGACAATTGGTTAAATGATGATATTAATTCCTAGTAGACAATTTATGGACTCACGCCATTCTTCTATTGTCACACTTGTAACCACATCCCCATTGATAGGTAGACCCAACATATAGTACCCACCCTCTAATTTAATTGTTAGTCTCATATATTGACCAATGTAGAAATTGAATGATGATAAGTGGTCTTGAAGGTTCACATGGTAACACCATTAAATCCAACAAGTCAGATGTATGGAACAATGGGTCTGACTGGTCACTTGTGTTAGGAATTATGATATCTCTAAACCAAAATACGTGGAATTTTTCATCGATCTATCACCTCACATGAGATATGATAAATTTTGACATACAAGAGATCCCCCTCAATCTAAATATAGAATAATTTCATAATTATTATTTATACATTTATTTGTTAAAACCATTTAATTTTACTAATATATTATGTTGTGATAATAAAATTAAGGTCTTCACATGATATTGTGATTTATAATAAATAATGAAAAAACTTGATATTTTTATTTATAATGAAATTAAAATAATTTATGAAAGATTCTATGACATTAACATATAAAAAAATATCATTCTAGTGGATTTTCAATTTTTTGGATATCACATCAAGGGAAATTTTTATTTGTGTAACCTTTCTGGATACATAAACCACACCCCTTTGATGATTTTTGTTCACCAAGACAATCTATATAATTTCAAATACTGTTTGACATCGACCCCCGTCTTGGTCACAACCTATTCTTTTCTGGAAAAAGAATGGGTGAATCAACACCATAATGAAGTTTTGATATCCACATATAGGCATCCATGGAGAACTATATTCATCACTAATACTTCTCAATATATACATTTTAACAATTAAATAATCCAACGATAATCAAATTAAAGAACACAACTCAACAAAAAGTTCACAGGGATACTATAACTTTTTGGATGATACCACAATCATATTAGATTTGGGTTGGACTCCTCATATATTAATCATGTTATAATGATCACAAATCATATATATTCTACAAGGCATGTTAATCCTATGTAATATATCTTAATTCATGTATAGATTATTAGTATCCTTATTCCATAAGTAAAGGTATCCAAGATCTTAATTGCTATAAAATAAGTTTGAATATTTTACACTACATTTGATTTAATTTATAATGATTTCATTGATAACTAATAAAGTCTAATCTATTATACGAATATCATAGCTTAAGTATGAGACACCATGAGTCTGCCACCAGTTATGTTTTTCTAGAAAATGACCTAGAAACCGTGACTAGACACTATGAGTAGACACTGTGACCAGACACCATGACCATCCAGGCACCATGACCATCTAGACACCATGACCATCCAGACACCGTGACCAAACACTATGACCAGACACCGTGACTAGACACCGTGACCATCCAGATACCATGACCATCCAGACCCCCTGACTATCTAGACACCCTGACCATCCATACACGGTGACCATCCAGACACCATGACCATCTAGACACCATGATCATCTAGACACCATTTCATGGAGACACCGTTTAAAGACAAACTATGAAACTGTTTCTAAATCTATTTTGTTGTTTTTTCATTTAATTTATAACAGTCATAGTTGAAGCTTTTAAATGCACTGAAATAATTAATGTTTCTTTATCGACATGTCACCTGACAGTATGAGGTATGTGGTGCAGAATTCATGCAACATGTCTGTTCCAAAACATGCACTCCAAGAATAAAAGAAAAGTGTGGCCCAAAAATGGAAGAGAGATACATAGAGAGCGTAACAATGAAGAACACATGACATTTCCTGAGAAAAGAACTAACACATGCAACTTAACATTCCTGAAGAACACATGAATCATTCCTAAATCAAAAAATCTACACAACATAGATCAGAATCGTTGAGAACATCTTTGCATTGTCAATATCATGAAGAACATGAGCCAGATCTAGCTGACTTACGATACTTTGTTTTCCCAGAGAGGACTCGATTTATGTATCTGAATCATTCAAGAAGTCCAGCACTATGTAGACTAACACTCAAAGCACTTCTAAACTTATCTCATCATTTATACTATATTTTGTATCATTTCTATCTTTCGAGCAGTGTGTGTGTGTCTTTATAAAACACAAACTATCTCTTGCAATAAACCGAAGGATATGAGATATCCTATTTCAAACATATTGTTACACTTGTGTATACCCATAGATAAGTGAGGAAGAGGTTGTGTGTAACCTGTTGTTCATACCCACGAAGAACTCTAGAAGAGGTTGTGTGACCTGGATAGTCATGTGTGATGTTGTTAACCCTGATCCAGGGTGTGGATCAAGTTTATTTATATAAACTCCTTGGTGAAAGGTGATCACCAATTGGAGTGTATTAGGTATAGTCTTGAGACTGAACCACTTTTTTTATATCCTCTGTGTTTCTTACTTTAGTTTTTCTCTATTTTACTATTTAATCCCAAAATCACTAAACTTGCTTTGATATTTAATCTTGGGAAGAAGTTATAATTGTATTTCCTTGTTATAATATCTTCAAAAGTAATATTAATAACCAATATTAAGATTACTAATAATTAATCAATCTTATAAGATGTTATTTAAATAGTCAAACTTTCATAACAGTAAAACCTTGATCAAATGGGATATATTAAAATTTATTGGGGAACCCTTTTTAGAATACTTTATAAAGAATATTTTTTTAATAAATACTCAATCCCCCCCCCTATTGAGTACTCTACTCTGACCAACATTTGGTATTAGAGGATTGTTTCTAAAGACTTTGTTTTTAACCCTATTCAAAAGTGATTGTTGTTGTACTTTAAAGATATGTAAATTTCTATCAATTCTAAATTTCTGGCTCTTTTTTGTTATCACTTTATCATGGATAATAGATTGGAAGGTGCTTCAACCAATAGACAACCATTATTTAATGGAACTAATTATGCTCAATGGAAAATTAAAATGAAAATGTATTTATAAAGTATATTCTTTGAAATCTGGTCTTCAATTATATATGAACATGATATTCCTGCTACTAATTGAATAAGATGGGATGAACCTACCAAAACTTCCTATAATAAAAATTTCAAAGCAATAAATGCTTTATACTACTCTTTTGGAGATGAGTAATTTAACTGAATTTCTGCCGGTAAAACTGCCAATGAAATTTAGGATACCTTATCTATTTCACATGAAGGAACATCTAGTGTGAATGAAATGAGACTTAATACTTATACTATTAAATATGATAACTTTAAAATGAAACCTGGTGACCCTATTTATAACATGTATCTTAGGTTCAATGAAATTTTCAACACAATGATTTCTCTTGGAAGAGAAGTCACTGCTAAGGAACAGATCATGAGAATTATCAGATGCCTACCTGACAGATGGAGAGGAACCTCTGTCTCTATTAAGGAATCATGTGATATCAGCAAGCTACCTGTAAAAGAAATCATTGGGAAACTAATTAGGTATTAAGATGAGTTTAATGTCAATATAGAAGAGTGGGATGAACCCAAAATAAAGTCTGTTGCATTCAAGACCACCACCTCTAAACACAAAGACAAAGGGAAAGTATAATTTTCTGTAGAAAGTTCCAGCAGTGAACAATCATCACCTGAAAGTGATGAGGAGATGGCTTAGTTAGCCAGAAAGTTCAAGAGATTTTACAAAATAGGATAACTTTTTCAGAAAGATTAACTTTAAGGGAAAATATGATCAAAAAGGAAGGTTGAATAAAGATTGGAAATGAATTGATAAGTCTGAAGAGGTTGTTTTCTATGAATGTAAGAAAAAATGACATATCAAGGCTGACTGTTCAAAAGTGCATGTACAAAGATAAATATTAGGAAAAAGAAAAAAAGTATAAAAAGTCAATGAATGTTGTATGGAGTGCTTCTGAGGATAGTTCAAGTGACTCTGAATCATCACATAACGAACAAGCTAACAAATCTAATATGTGTTTTATGACAAACACATCTGAGGTAACACCAAAATCTCCTTTACACAATTCTTATTATTCTAGAGATGATAGTGACTCTAAAAATATGTCTAATGAAAAAATGTTTGAATACTATAATATGATTGAACAGACATGAAATGAAATAAAAATAAACACAAATCTTTGAAGAAATAGAATGATCATACCTCAACTGTTAAAACTGAAATCACTATAGAAAGTGAGAAAAAATTATCAACTACTCAAATTGGATAATGAACTAAAACTATCTAATGAGAAATTGAAGAAAAACATAGAAAATTTTACCAATGGGAAAAATACCCTTACTCAAATGATAGCTAAATAGATTACTCTTAAATATACTACTAGCATTGGTTATTAACCTGGTAAAAGAAATTTTGGAAGAACAAACCTTGATTCTAAATAAAGGACATAAAAATTTACTCTCAGTTCTGGAAACAAATCAACTCGTTTATGTTATGATACATTCTCAACTGTTTCAAGTTTTTTTGGAACAAATATAGTTTATTTTTAAAGTAATTTACATAATGCTTATAGGAAACCTATGAGGTAGATATGGGTTCCTAAAAGACTTATCACTAAAATTACTGGTCCCAAACAAGTGTGGGTACCAAAATCTATTTTTATTTGAATATTTTGTAGGGAAGATTCTTAAATATTTCTTGAATGAGAATATGTTACATGGACAGTGGGTGTTCAAGACACATGATACGAGACTACTAATGATTCAAGAATTTAATAAAAAATGATGGAGGACATGTCACATTTAGTGGAAATTCCAATGGAAAGATCATTGAACTTGGCCAAAACGGTAACAATAACTCAGTTTTGATTTCTAAATACTATTTTTTGATGGGTTGAAATATAATCTAATTAGTATTTACCAATTATGTGATGATGGATTTCATGTTAAATTTTAAAATGATGTCTGTAATGTTTTTAATTCTAAATAATAATTAGTTTTTTCTACATTAAGAGATGAAAATGTTTATTATGTTAACATAGATTATTTAGCATCTCAAAATGATTCATGTTTAAGTGTGTTTCACAATGAGTCATGTCTTTGGAATAGAAGACTATGACACTATAACACTCACTCCTTTAGAAAGTTGACTAGAAAAGTCTTAGTCAATGATCTACCCACATTTAAGTTTCCAAATGATAAAGTGTGCAATCCTTGTCAAAAAGGAAAGCAACACAAAATTTCCTTCAAACCAAAGAAAGAAGTTTCAACTTCTCAACCTCTCTAATTGGTTGACATGGATTTTTTTGAACCATCTAGAGTTTACAGCTTAAATAAAAATAATTATGTTTATGTTATGGTATATGACCTTTCTATATATACTTGGACTTTTTTTGGCTCACAAAATTGAAACCTATTCTCGTTTTACAAAATATTCTGAAACTATATAAAATATTAGTAGACCTAAAATTAAATCCTTAAATAGTGATCATGGCCGTGAGTTTAAATATCAAGTTATTGAATCCTTTTTCTCACAAAATTTCTATAGTCATAATTTTTCTTCCCCTAGAACACCTCAACAGAATGGAGTTGTAGAAATAAAAAATATAGCCCTACAAGAGATTTCTAGAACAATGCTTAGTGAATATAACTTGCCTATTTATTTTTGGGTTGAAGCTTTAAATACAACATGCTACATAATCAATAGAGTGTTAATTAGACCTATTATTAAAATGACTCCTTGTGAGTTATGGAACAAAATAAAACCCAAAGTTAGATACTACAATGTTTTTGGTTTTAAAGTCTATATTCTCAGTACTAATAAAAATCTTTAAAAAATTTCTTCCAAGATTGGTGAAAGAATCTTCTTAGGATATTCAATTTATATTAAATCCAATCGAGTGTTTAATAATTGAACTACATGTGTGGAAGAATCTGTCCATGACAAATTTGATGAAACAGATCCACATGAGTTTAAGACCACTCTAGAGAACTTTGAGGATGATGTACTAAATCTGGACATTAATTCAAAATCCACAAACCATCCTGTGAAAGAATTTATGAAAACTTCTAGTTCTGGAAATTCCATAGACTCAAGTCACAATGATCCTGAACCTGATGATGAACCTGAAATCACCAGTCCTTCTTTTTCTAGAGCTGTTAGAACTCTTAAGAACCATCACATAGATGCTATTGTAGGAGACTTAAATAAAGAAACTCCAACTAGATATTCTCTTAGAAATAAGGTCGAACATGAAGTCTTCTTGTAAAAACATGTACCTAAAACAATAATGATGTTATCAATGATGAATTTTGTGTGTCTTCTATGCAAGAGGAACTTAATCTGTTTGAATGGAAAAAAGTTTTGAAACTTGTTGAAAGACCCAATGACACATTCAGCATAGGCACTAAGTTGGTTTTTAAAAATAAGGTTGATGAATCTTGTAATATAATTAAAAACAAGGATAGATTGGTTTCACAAGGATATAGTCAGGAAGAAGGAATTGACTATGAAGAGAATTTTGCACCAGTAGCCAAACATGAATCCATCATAATTCCTCTTGTTTATGCTATAAATCTGAATTTCCAACTATATCAAATGGGTTTTCAGAGTGAAATCATAAATTGGTACATAGATGAGGATGTATTTGTTGAAGAACCCCATGTTTTTACAAATCCTCATTTCCCAAATCATATTTTTAAATTATCAAAAGCGTTATATGGTTTAACAAAAGCTCCAAGAGTTTGGTAAGATATATAATGTACTTTCATTATTTCTAAAGTCTTTACAAAAGGAATAGTTGATCCCACCCTTTTTATAAAATGAATTTTTGATGATGTTTTAGTTTTTCAAATCTATGTATATGATATTATCTTTGGATCTTCAAAAAATTCTCTATGTATAGATTTTTCTAAGATGATGCAAAAATTAATTTGAAATGAGTTTAATGGGTGAACTCAAATTCATTCTTGGATTTAAAATCTTTCAAAATATTGATGGTATTATTTTAAATAAAATAAAATATACTATAGGGGATCTAAAACGTTTTGAAATGGGTAACAATAAAAATAGTGACACTCCAATGAGTTCCACTTGTAATTTGGATCTTGAGGAAGATGGAAAATCTGTTGATCAAACCACTTAAAGTGGAATTTTTGGAATTTTACTCAACTTAACTTATAGCCGACCTTCCATTAAGTTTAGTGTGTTTATGTGTTCATGTTTTCAATAAAATCTTAAAGAATCTCATTTAAATGCTATTAATATAATTTTTAAATACCTCAAGCATACACCCAATTGGGGATTCTTCTATCCTAGAAGAAAATCATTTGAATTTGTCAGCAATTATGATGCTGACTTCGGTGGTTGTAAGTTAGATAGAAAAAGAACCTCTAGAACATGTCACTTTTTAGGCAAGTCAGAAGTATCATGGTGTAGTAAGAAACAAGATTCCATTGCATTATCTACTGCAAAAGCGGAATACATTGCTATTGGTAATTGTTGTGCACAAATTTTGTGGATGAAACAGACATTACTAGATTATGGATATCAATTCGGGCATATAACTATCAATTGTAACAATACAAGTGCTATTAAAATATCAAAAAATCATGCCACACACTCTTGGACAAAGCATATTGATGTAAGATAACACTTTTTAAGAGATAATTATCAAAAAGGTGACATCACTTTGGAATTCATTGTAACTAAATATCATATTGCTGATATATTCACCAAACCACTAAATTCTAAAAGAATAGATTACATTATACATGAATTTTTTATGATAAATCTTTAGTAGTTACCTTACTATTTCATATCATACTATTTTAAATATTATAGTTTCATATCTTATAGTTTCATATCTTACTGTATCACACTTTATAGTTTCAAAAATCACTTTCTTGAGATTACTATTTAACTATATCAGTTCTAATGTTTTACTATCTTAAAACATACTATTTTATGTTTACAGTCACACAATTACTATTTCTCAGCTACTATATGACACTTACAGTCTGAAACAATACATTTTCACAATTTATAAATCACATAGTTACGGTCTCACCATGAACACTAGTTACGATCTCACCATGAATGCCTATAACTATCTCACCATGAGAGATAGTTAATGTCTCACCATAAAGATGAATTATTTTTTTATTTATACATTATATCATGTATCACAGTAATTACTTACCCTTTTACTTTCCCGCGCTTTTGATTTGGCGACGATTGGTATTCCAAAATTATAAAATAAGAGAAGTTTCACTCATTCTTCACTCGAGCTCTCTTCTCTTCTCTCAAACTTTAACCCTTCTTCAACCCTTCTCTCTCCCAAAACTTTAGTGAATATCCTGGATGAAACACCCTTCTTCGTCAACTCTTGATAAATACAGTTCAAATAAGAAGTCGAAAATCGGGCCAATGATAGCACCCGAGGGACCTCTGAATCTGAACCTAGTGAACAGAGTAGTGGTACCTGAAAAAAAGATTTTCCCTAAGTTTCTTATGTCAATTAAGTCTTTGGTTTTGAAAGTATTAACAAAGCAAGGATAGTTAGATTAATTTACAATAGAGGATCGGCCTATCTACCCGAAGTTAGTTTCACAATTTTACCAGTATGTTCAATTTTATTTTGATTAGGAAGCTGGTTATGTTGTGATAAGCCAGATAAATGTCCATTGATGGACTTTTTCATCAAGGTTATGGGATTCATTCATTAGGATACCTCATGTGGGTATTTGTGAGGACTATCAGAGAGGTCCTCCACCCTAAGGGAGATTTTGTTTTGGAAGATGCTTTGGGAAGCTTGACTGGAAATAAAGTTAAGAGGAGAGTTATAGCTATAGAGATGGATGGAGAAACCATACTCCTGTTTAATTTTTTTTAGAATTTGATTAGTCCCAGAAAAGGTGATTTCACTATAGTCAGGTATTCGGATGTATTCTTCATACATATCATGAAAAATGGACATAAGTTCAATCTATGAATGTATGTCATACACTATATGTGTGAGTAGATCAAAACAACCTCAAATTCAACCTCCCTATTTGATTCTAGGCTTATCCCATCCATGCATCATGCCAAAGGATTGGTTGGACCAAATGAAGAAGTTACCAAGGATTATGAGTTTTTTCTTTCAAAAGTTATTGTTAAGAGAATGAAAATCAATTAGAATCCTTTCAAAAAAGCATGGGTGGAATACAATGATAGAATTTATGAAAAGTTCAATCTAGTGGAACACCCTTCAAGACCTACAGATGTCTATGATCCTAGTTTATAACTATATAAATTTGTTGACTATCCTTTAGAAGAAGAAGAAGAAGAATAAGAAGAATAAGAGTTTGTTCCACCTACAATGGAAATTGTCCTGAATGGGGAGGATAGTGAACATGTTCATCAATAATTAGGTGAAAAAGAAGTGTTTATTCCTGAATAGGTTGTTGATTTTGAAGAAAAAACTTCTTCAAAAAAAGATTCTATTTCTATTGAACAAGAAAGAGAAGTTGTAGAAGATCATATAGAAGATGATCTGTCTCTTGTGCAATAAGTTGCTGGTGAGGAACATGTAGAGGAACAAACTACTCCAGAAGTTATTCATTCTGCTGAAGAGGGAATGGAGCTATCCTTTCAGTTGGCAAGATAAGAAATGTATGGGGAAATTTGGGATGAAATAGTGGAAATAGACCATGGATCTAAATATCTCAGTCTGGTGAAGGATGCACTTATTGAGGGGGATCGTCCCTTAGTCTGGAATCTATTGAAGTGCCTAATCAGATTGATTCTAGATCAGTCGATACATGGTATAAATTTCTGAGTTATTTTGATGTGAATGATTCCCTAGAAGTCATAGTCAAAGTTCTTGATATGTCTACTATGTTTCAGTTGAAAATGGCATGATCTCCTGTAGCCATCTCTGCCAAAGAACATCAGCTTGTCTCAGCTTCTATCTCTGAGCCTTCACAAGTACCTTCACAGTTGGTGAATAAGGATGATCTGAATAAATTTGGAGCTACCCTATTGGTTGGGGTAGAAAACCTCATGAATAATCAACATTCTACTATAACCAATTTGAGTGAGAGAGATGCTTCATTATTATTGTAAAAAGTCATATGGAAGATTCAACACAAAATGATTCATGAGATTCAAGAAGTCAAAATTGAGAATAAAATGCTTAGTGATGACGTAAAGACTCTAAGAGGTATGGCTGAAGATATGCAGAGAGTGCTGAACTCGAGAACCGAACCTGCTTCTCCTCCTATTGAGAATATTTTTACTTAGACCCCACATGAAGTCGCCTCACTGATTAAACCTCATCTAACCTCTTTAGCTGAAAAGTAGCTGAAAAAAAAGAATAATATTGTTCAAGAGATTCGGGAACTCGTTGTTGGACTTAAAAAGTTAACTAATGAGTATAGGGGTGCCTTCAGAAAGTTCTAAATCAACTGAAATCTCTTACCCCAGCTGTCACTACTTCTCATACTACTGGAAAATATTCTCAACCTCTTTTAGAATGTGATCTTCTCAGAATAGTTGTCAAAGAGGAACTTCAGGCTGTTCTTAATGGAATTAATAATGAATCTCTATATGATGTTATCATGTAGAGTGACAGAGTTCTTGATTTGGTGAGAATCCATTCCAAGATTTCTAATGATTCCCAGCAACAAATTTCTACGAAAGTGGACTTATACTTCAATAGATTCTTCTATAAGAATGACATGACCATCCATTTCAAGTACCTTGTGTAAAATATGAGGATTCCTCCTGTTACTCAAGTTTTCAAAACTAAAGTCCAAACGATCATAGATTTCACTCATTTGTTGGATAAGTTAATGGAAAACAAGGATGACTTCGAAAAAGCTATGCAGTATGGTGGTGAAATAATTACTAATTTTATCAAGATTTTAAGGCCTTATATTCATGTTTTGAGTACTTCCATTGTTTCTCCTGTAACTACACCTCTGAGATCTGGTTTTCCTACCTTCACCTCTACCCTAGCCTCCTCATCTATGTTTTTCATTTAGGCCCTAATTCATATTAGGCCTGTAATTCTTGATCAATAGTTGCATCTATCTTCTACTACTCCTACCTTGGCCCCTTTTGTTTTTGAAGGACTCTATTTACATTATTTGTCCACAGGTTCACCCCTTCCTCTACTTCAACCTCTATTCCTATGGAATCTTCTTCTATGCTACTACCAAGGGCATGGAAAAGACCAGCTAGTGATAAAGAATAATGACTATAATCTTTTGATAGGGATGTTGTTGCATTTTTTTGCTGTATACTATTTTTAATGAAACTCTTCTTTATCTAATGCAATGTGATATCTTATTGACCATTTTTTATTCACTCTTTTTGATAATCCCTAAATTGGGAGAAATATTCCCATTAAAGAATGAATAGAGAAATATATATTTTATATGTACACTAGAGACATATGTATTCTGTCGCTCACATGATTTGTGATCATCAAAAAGGGGATATTATTGGACTCTTCATATGTTAATCTTGTTTTAATGATAAAAAATCATATATATTCTATAAAACATGTTAATCTTGTGTAATCTATCTTAAATCATGTACAGATGATTAGTATCTTTATTCTTTAAGTAATTCTATCCAAGATCATAATTACTATACATTAAGTATGATTGGTGTACACTATATTTGATTTAATTTATAATTATTTATTTGATAAATGATTAAGTCTAATATATTCTATGAATATCACTGATTAAGTCTAAATATAGATATTTGGCTACGTCTGAGACACCATGAGTCTGCCACCGGTTATGTTTTTCTAGAAAAGGACCCAAACACCATTGCCAGACATCGTGACCAGACACCGTGACCAGACACCAGGACTATCTAGACACCATGGACATCTAGACATTGTGACTATCCACACACTGTTATTGGACACCGTGACCATCCAGACACCGTGACTAGACACTGTGACCAGACACTGTTACCCAACACCATGACTAGGCATCGTGACCATCCATACACCGCAACCATCCAGACACCATGACCTTCCAAACACTGTGACAATCCAGAGAGCTTGACCATCCAGACACAGTGACCATCCAGACCCATTGACCATCCAGACATAGTGACCATCGAGACCCCCTGATAATCCAGACACTATTACAGGGAGACATCGTTGTGTGGAGACACCGTTTACAGATAAACTATGACACCATTTCTAAATCTGTTTTGTCATTTTTTCATTTAATTTATAATGGTCATATTTGAAGCTTTTAAATTCACTGAAATAATTAATGTTTCTTTATCGACATGTCACCTAATAGTACAAGGTACAAGGTGAAGAATACATGAAACCTGTCGGCTCCAACACTTGCACTCCAAGAATAAAATAAAAGTGTGGCCTAGAAACTGAGGAGAAATACACAAAGAGAATAACAACAAAGAACACATGAACTTTCATAAGAAAATAACTGACACATGAAACTCAACTTTCTTAAAGAACACATGAATAATTATTGAATCAACAAGCTGGAAACCATAGATCAGAACCATTGAGTACATCTTCACAATGTCAATAACAAGAAGAACACGAGGCAGATCAAGCTGACTTATGATACACATTTTTTCACGAGAGGACTCGATTTATGCATCTTCTTTATCCCATATGTCCAAAGTTTTATATACTAATACTCAGAGAACTTCTAAACAAATCTCATAATTGTTTCTCTATTGTGTATCATTTTTATCTTTCGAGTAGTGTGTGTGTGTCTATGTAATATACACACTGTCTCCTACATTAAACTAAAGGATACAAGATATCCTTTATCAAACAGGTTTTTACACTTGTGTATACCCACGGATAAGTGTGGAAGAGGTTTTGTGTAACCTATTATTCATACCCACAAAGAACTATGTAAGAGGTCGTGTGACCTGGACAGTCTTTTGTGTTGTTTTAAACCCCGATCTAGTGTGTGGATCATGTTTATTTATATAATCTTCTTAGTGGTAGGTGATCACCAAGTGGAGTGGATTATGTCTCCGCTTGAGACTGAACCACTTGTTTTATATCCGCTATGCTGGTTACTTTAGTTTTTCTATGTTTTACTATTTAATCATGAAATCAGTAAATTTACATTGATAGTTAATCTTGGAAAGAATTTATAATTGTGTTTCCTTATTAAAATAGCTTCAAAAGTAATGTTAAAAACCAATATTATGATTACTGAGAATTAATCAGTCTTCTAAGATGTTATTTAAACTGTCAAACATTTATAATAGTATAACCATGATTAACTGTGTTGTATTTAACATTGTGGGGGAATCCTTTTAGGAATAAATTTTAAACAGAACTTTTTTAATAGATACTCAATCCCCCCCCCCTCTTGAGTACACTACTCCGACCAACAATTTTTTTTATCAATATAAGAACCACACAACCACTAATATCAATCAAAGGATCCTGACACTCAATGACCTCAAATATACACCCAACATGTTTAACTGAATTTAAATAAAATTGTGTATCCTTTTTAACAACAAGAAGAATTTCATGGTAAAAATGGACACATATGGAATCACTCTGTTCAGATTCTCTTCATAATGTTTTTATCTTTCTATAAAATAATTAACTGTGTGATGCAAGGTTTCCTTCACTAAACCTATAATTTAATTTTAAAATATTACTATAAAATTTTATTCTAAATATTAATCATTTTGTAACACTCTTAGAAAAGTTATCCTTGAAATGAATAATGTCACTACCCATGTTAATAAGGAACACCTTTTTTTGGTGCCTACTTGATTAGAACTCCACAATTAATCATTCTTGGCCTAGTGTATTATTTGGATGTGTGACCTCCTAAGACATTTCTGAGGGTGTTTTTGAGTGAGGATAAAGTACACTGATGGAACATGTGTTTTACAATAGGGACAATCATTTGTTTTATAAGTGACCCTAATGGGTAATAGATTGTGGTGTTCTAGGAAGGCATCCAAGGTATTACAGGATACCCATGTTGTTGGATAACGATGTTAATGGATCATGGATATTTGGTCATGAATAATTTTATTAGAGAAAATACATAGTATAAATGTAGTGGAATTTCTTGGGTTTTAGTTATGGGGTGCAGAATATGGACATTGTGTAGTAGAGGGTGTAACAGCACTAGAAAAGTGATACATAAAGAAAAATATTTTATTACCCATGTCAACAAGGTGAAACATTCTTTTCAAGTTCATAATTAAATAAAAACCTAAAGTTAAGTGGTCTTGGACTAGAGTAGTGTCAGGATGGGTGAACTACTAAAATGTTTCCCTATGTTGGTGAGTGAGGATAAAGAACATTAAAAGAATATGTTTTGGTATGTGGGTACTATCATTAGTCAGATAAGTGAGCCTATTGGGTAATATCATGTGATGTGTAGAAAGTCATCCAATGTATTTTAGGAGACCCATGGGGTCATATGACCATGTCTATGCCCTATAGAGGTCAATTTATAACACTTATAACTACAAAAATTTAAAGATATTATTTATTATGAGTCTGTTAGAGAAAAAATTAGACATCCCATCAGTTTTATTTGGGTAAAATCCCTCATATCACCATATAATAGGTCCAAAGTGATGTCCCACTTCCCAAAGGTCTCACATTAAATAAATCTTCATGAACCATTAATTAAAATATTCTCTATATTATTTATTAAAGTATCATTTATTGTTTAAAATCACACGTTATTGGTAGATTCCAATCTCCCTTGAATAATCCATTGATTCAGTCCACACTTCTATTCATCATGTATCCATATCTTCTCCTATCATCATATTCTAGATAATGTTTATCCTTTCTAATTTGTATTTTTTATTTTTATTCAACCAAATTAGCTCAAAAAATGAGTTCTAAATGCTTCCACCTCCTATTCTATTTAGGTAAATATTCAAAAAAGTGAAGACCAATAATAAACCATATATTTTATTCACCATTTTGAAATTATTTTCTTAATAAAACATATACGTACCAAGAATGGTGATTTTTTTCTTTATGGAATCATCCTTGAACTTGTTTTCATGTTGCAAAAAAAAATTCTAATATAGTATCAATGATATTAATAGGGTGGTCTCCATAAAAGACTCTGATATTGTACAACATTATTGATCATGTAATGTTGATAAGAAATCAGAAAAATTCCTCAAATATCCAAAAAAAATTGTAATGGCATGCTAGGAACCACATCTTTGATGAGAAGTTATCTTTCTTAGTAATAGCAATGTCCACTACTATAGGTGTATGATTTTCATCCCATATGGTAGAAATAAGATATATTCCAATATAAATTCTATACAAAAATTCCCCATCAATCTAGATAAAATGCTTATGTTGTCTAGAAGTAGCCACAAAAGGTAAGAATGTACAAAATAATCTATCAAACGCTACCTTTGGTCAATCAAATTCGTCATATTGGCTTATATATTCAGCCAAATGTAATCAATAAAGGACCATATTACTGTGACATAGTAGATCGATAAACTTTGGGAAACATTGATAGTACTAATATTAGTCTCTATACACAGTCATGATAGAATTTTATCAGGTATCCCATTTCTTTTAGTAAGAAATTTGATAACAATAAAGTTATTTGATTCCCTCCACAATTAGAAATAAGAAAATGTATTTATGTGCACATATAATTTCAATAATAATAATATAAATTAATACAACATACATGTATTTTTGAACTTGTGATTGGATAGGGTTCACACGTTTGTGGTGTAAATCTTATGAATCACCAACATTTGAAATTATTATCAAGAATAGCATAGAGTCAAACCTAGAAATATTAGTCAAACTTTTCACAATAGAATCAAATAATGATATATCTTCAACTATTACATGAAATAACTATTATGTCACTCAATGTGATATTTTTTTATAAAAGTGTTCAAAATTTCCTTGATATTGAAGTATTCCCCAATTTATTGAACACTTTTATCTGACTATTGATTCATGTAACTTATAATTCCTGGGAATTTTTTGTTCTGAGTAATGATTGAACAATCAAATTTCAATTATAATTTCATACCATTTTCAACCATGATTTCATTGATGGTGGGTTATTTAAATTTTTGTGTGAAATAACATGAAATGACTTTTAATTTTGATTGAAATTTTATTCTTATTTTGAATACTTAACATCTTTATATTGGTTTCAATTTTCATCATCAGCAAAATTTTCCACAATTAAATATATTTCATGTAAATGAATATCCCACAAAACTAAGCCCCAATGATTTGTAACAGCTTTTGAGGATATGGAATTGTATATATAGGTTGGGATGGACTAACTTCCACTACTGGAAGAACATCCTCGATAGTAGATACATGGATATAAAACTAAATCATTCCATATTTGGATTGGTCATTAACTAGTGACAAAACATGTTCCCAGTCCTCATCATTAATAATTGGTATTCTGTATGCCACAACCTATCTTTATATTGTAGATTTATGTATATGCAATTTATCACTTAGTTAAAATTGAGTTCTAATCATCAATAAATATTTCTCTAAACGATTGGAAATGTTGTTCAATCCCTGAGTAGTACAACTCATTCAAGTTTCCTTCAATAACTAACTATTTTTTTAATATCAATAATTTTTCCTTTGTAATAAATATATGCATTCATCATTTTATTTACAATTTTATCTAGTCATTAATGATATCTAATCAAATAAACATAATAAGATTTTAAATTAATTTAACATTTCATATTAACTATGGGTCTTCTTACTAAATGTATCTAAAAACATTACTTAGTGTGAGTCTATTGGAGTAAAAGACATGTGAATCATCCAAAGAATATTCCTCTATGATTTCGATATAGGCATGTAGTTAGGCTCATTTATTGTGTAACAAATGAAGAATTAGTTAATACACAACCAATCTCTTTCAAGGTTATTACCCATAGTTGCATCTAATCTTGAATCTAGATCTACTAATTTGTATCTATACATGTATGTAATTGCTATGAAATGAAACTCTCTTTACTTTATCAAAAATTTAGGGGTTTTTTCTAAATTTATACTTATCTATAGGATTTTACTAATATTTTTAGTCCCCATTTCCGTAAATAATTATACCTTTCTTTGAATAGAGACATGAAATATCCTATATGATTATTATATCATTTTTATGATAAAAAACATAATAATAATAATGTAATACATAATAGAAAGTATTAATTATATGAAATATTAGATTCAATAATATTCATAATAATTAAACTCTTACAAATAATTTAAACACAAGAAATGAAACACTACACAAATAATTACAAATAATACTAATAATTAAAAATGGAACTATATTAAACATATAATTTATTTTTTGTAATTATGATTCACCATACAATATAATAATATTCTTATTTAGTAATTTCATTATCAATTAAAAAATTACACCAGTGATTTATTATTATAAATTAATATTAAACATGTAATTTAATTATACGTAATAATTAATTTAATATACCGAACATGTATTTTAATATTAGACATGAAATTTACTAAGCATGAAATCCTAATTGATATAGTTTAATTTCAAAAATTATTACTAAATTATTAAAATAATAATTAATTTATATTAAATACAATATAATACTAATGAATAAGTAATGCCTAAAAATGCATTAAAATATGAAAGAATATAATAGTTGTAAAGTATCCTTGAATTTCTTTTTAGATTATGAGAGAGGGAATTCCTTGAAATATTTTCGACTTGAGAGAGGAATGGGGAGGAGTATAGTATATGGTAGATACATTCTTATAAGTTTTTTATCTATGAGTTTCAACCTATTTGACATTATCTGTACTATTTCTAAATGAAGTTCATTAGGGGGTTTGACTGTCCTTTTTTAGATACAGAATTATGAGAATTGATTAGTTCGATGCTCGTCCATCGTGAGAAATTTTCATTAAATCATTTGATGCACTTGTTGTGGTTTAGTGGAGCATCTAACTATTTGGTAGTAGACCACACCAATTTGAAAAAAAAGTCAAACTCAAAAAAAAATTATAAATTTTTTCCATCATTCTCGGTTTAGTGTGGTAATCATCGGTAGTTCATTCATACTGATGATGTGTATCAAAGACTCCATTTCAGATTAGGGGATCATCAATGACATGTTTTTTTTGTGAGAGTTTAAAAAAAGTGATGATTATTTCAGTAATGTAATCTTGTTTTTTATTTTTTATCATATACGTCATGATAAATTTATTCTGTGGAGATATAAAAAAGTTTGTTAATTATTACACATTTCACTTGATTATTTTATTTATGTGATTAAAATTTGAAAAAAAATTATTTAATTAGTTATTAAGTAGTGTAATTAATAATAAAAATATATTTAAAATATATTTATTAATAATTTATTATAATGAGTATTAATAATTTAATTAATAATAAATGTAATGTTATATTTAAAAATAATTATTAATAATTAATAATGTATATAATATTATTATTAATAATTTATAAATTAATTTAAATAATAAAGTAATTAGAAATAACTATTAATAATTGTGTGATTATTATTAATTAATAATATTAATTAATTATTATAGTGTTATTAATAATTAAATTAAAATTATTTACTTATAATCATTAATGCAATTAATGTTTATTCTTTTGTAGGGATTACAAGGCCAAAGCTCGCACACACCAAATGTTTTAAGTGGTCATGCCACATTCTTCCCCTCATTTAAATATATAAAAACCTAATTATTAATGAATTTAATAATACCATACAATAATATAATTAATAATCCTTAATAAAAATCTAAAATGGCCAGAACCATGAGACTAGATAACCAATCATGTGATCCAGTTATTAAAAAAGATTATGTATGTGCTGCCATTTGGTCACAAGTATGCTTAGTTTGAGTTTGGTTTATCCTTTGGGTTTTTCTAGAGGTCATTGAGATTTAAAGGTTGAGACCTAGATTTTTAGGGAATACAGGTGAATCACACGTTTTAAGATCACAGTTAGAACTAACCATGCATTAACTATGTGGTAAGAAACTATCTGGCTCGAATGGGTGTTTTCGCAATTTGAGCATGGTCAATCCATTTGTGTGGCACACCAAAGAAACCTTGATGGTGTTTGGGTGGTTTTCCGAAGTTGAATCATGTCACGATCATAGTTTTCTCAAAATATGAGTCTCTACCTAGGTAGTTTTGTGCCTCTAATATTCATTGGATAGAGGCCACACACGGTTGGAGTATAGTTTGCTAAATTGTGCAGTCTAACTATAGCCCCAATCTGAACCTTTAATTGTTTTTGAATTTTCCTCTTTTCCAATTGTTGTTTTATATATAATGACCTTTTATTCCACATTAACCTTGATGTAAACATTCCCCATCACTCTAGAGGCTTCTCCTCTTTCTTGCTTGGTGATCATCATTTGTTTTTAGTGGATGTCTTGAAGGTATGTTTTGTTTTTTATCTGGTTTTCTATCTTCTTCTTAGACATGTGCTTGATCACATCCCCCATCATCTCGTTGGATCCTGATTGGGCTATCGTGGCTAGATATAAGGGGTCTGATAGTCATTTTATAATGGTTCACATGGATCTAGGATCGTGAAGAACCGATATACTCGTTTTTAATCTCTATTCTGGAAGGAAAGTTTTTTAGTTCTGTTATTGAGTTCGATGTCTCTATAAAAGGTTAAAATTCAATAAATACATGATTTTATTGTATTTTACTTTCGTTTGTTTCATGAAAATGATTTATTTGAGATTAAAGTGGGTTTTTAAGAGATGCCTATTTTAATGGGGGGTTTCATTAAAAACAGATTTGTGCTCACTTTGTGTTCGATGAAATGCCTTATATGTGATTTTGACTCTAAAATAGATTTTCAAGAATGATAGTGATAAGAAATAACTTTGAAAATGATTCATAAATTGGTTGAATGGTTTTAAAATGGGTTTTGGAAAATATAACACATTGGGAACCATGGGTTTGTCAGAAAATGAACACATGAAAACTTAGTGTGTGTGACACCACTATGGGTTATTTTGATCATATTCACAAACTGTGGATGGAGTTAATATTAGTAGGATTCAAGTTATTTCTATAATTTTTCTTAGTGTTACCTCAAATGTCAGAGTACATATTTTTACAGGCTTAAGCCCAATTTGTGTTCAGTTTTATACAAGAAAGTACACTTCATGTTTGGTTTCTCGTATGGTTATTTTATGGTGTATTTGTGGATGATTTTTCTTATTCTTCAATTATATATAAGAATTTGTGTTTATATTCTTGTTTTATGTGAATATGAATTTTTTTATGAGAACCAAATTTTGTTTTACAAAAAAAAGTCTTTAAAAAAATTACTTTATAAACAGTATCTATTTTAAATATATAAATAATAGTTGTATGATATTATAATTTGTATATATTATTTGGTGATATCCTACTGGTATTCTTACTCACACCTTCATTTTTCATTCAATAATGTTTAGATATAGTTTTTCAGGACTTTATTAAAAGGAAGGTGTCATGTAGTTCATCGGCTTTACTTTGTTGTCATCCCCTATTTATTAAGAGTAATTGGTGATGATGCATGGTCACATTGAGACTCATCTTTTTATTATCTTGTTCTATTTTGAGGTTTATCATTTGGATTTACTTTTTATGTATCGTTTATGTATTCTCATATTCTATATTTTACTATATCGGTTTATCTCCATTCAGTTATTAATAAGACTTGTTTGGTCACATGTTTTTTCTCCACTATGGGGTGGGACTTCTTGGGTGATCTGTCATGCTAATCCAACTTGGTTTGTTAAAAAATTGTATTAAAGAAATTACCCAGCATGAAATGTTATTAAATTTAATATTTTCAATTTAGGGTTTATGTGATGTAGGATTTAGGGCCGTCATAATTCTAATCGTAAGTGTGGGAGAGTGCATTGCCTATTTATTTTAATGCCTAACATGGGTTTCCATGAGCCGTATGAGATTTTTTGAAAGCATGAAACATGGTAATTGAGGTTCATTGAATGGAATTTATTTGGCATATATTTAAATGATCCTATTCTTTTTTAATGTTTTCTCTCCTATTTACATAATCCATGATTGTTTTAAACCCTTGATGTTTAAATGTTTTAATTGTGTATTATTAAATTTGTCTTTGATTCTGGAATTACTCTTAAGGTAAATGGTTATGGTATTATATGTTTATTAGATAATTATTCATAGAATAACTATTCCTAATATTTGAGAGGAATCTATGAGGCATGTTCCACCTGAAAATCCTTTAGTGGATCCTTCTATGGTGGAATCTATTATTCATATTATTCAGACTCTAGGTCAGGAAGGTGTTGGAGACATGGGATAACTGGTGGATCATGGTTAGGACTTCACCAAAAAGAATACACTCATCTTCTGTGGTGAAAATGTACCCTAAGAATATATATATTTGATCAATTACATTTAATGAATCATCCATTTTTTGAAAACATTGTAGGAATCTAAGTGTGTTTTTTCACTTACATTCATGAAGGATCAAGATTGAAATGTGGAGACTCTATTATGTGAACTAAGTTGAATGAGAATCATACTTATAATTATTTCAAGAAGATATTAAACCAATAGTTATGCTCTGAAACATTACTATTAGAATAGAATAATGAATTTATGACCTTAGAGCAAGGAGGACATTTTGTTTCGGATTATGCAATCTGTTTTTACTTGTTGTTTTACCTAGTACTCATGGTTGTTACAAATAATTAACATAATTCTTGAAGGTTCAAGATGGGTTTGAGTGATTATATTCCTTCAATGTTGATCCTCTTATGCCTCTCGATCATTATAGAGGTAGTTGAAAATGTGGATTTGGATGAGGCATACATATCTAAGAAAATGAGGTTAAGCTAATGAAATGACTTGAATGGTCATAAATAAAACATTCTGTATGATTTAATTAAATGTATTCTTATATAATATAGTTATAGAAAACACATGAACTTATTTGGTTTTTATTATATCCTATCATATTTGAAATTCCATTATCCATCTTTACCATTGATAATATATTTGTTGAACATTGATCACACGATTCATATAAATATAAGATTTTAACAAATCCAATTGATATAGAAAAAGGAATTGATAACCTCAACCAGCAGGATCATACCCTATGAAGCCCATTTATCAGATCTTTTGATAGAGAAGTAATCAATTAGATTATTCATTTTCCATGTCCAATTTTAGATCTAACTACTTAAGTACGAGTGAAATTGTTTACGGGATATGTTCCAGATTATCGAGATCACGACCCGAACCATGTTCACCGAACAACCCCATGAAAGTCTCATTTTGTGCAGCATACCCTTAGGTCATTTTATGGTATATTAATGGCATATTTATCTATAACCAAGTAATATGAGTAAGTATGTTATTTTTTATATAATAATGAATATATTTTTATCCTATTATTGTTACATTATTAATGATTTTCATATTTGATACAATAAAACACAAATTTTATTTTTAATTTTAGTTTAATTTTAGTTAAAGAATTTATTTTGACGACTTAATGGACTTTTCAAATAAAAAAATATTTCAATACAATATTATTACTAAATATTTCATATTAAATATACATGATCATATAATTGTTATGAAGTCAAATATAATTTTTATAATGTTTCAAAATATATTATTTTCAAAAAAACCAATAGTTTCTTAATAAAGGTTTATTATTATCTTAAAATAGAAAAAAAATAAAAAAAATAAATTGAAAAAATAAATATTATTTTTTGGAATCAGAATGTTGAAATTATCCAATAGCAAATTTTTCTTAATTTTATGAGGCAGACTAATTTTGGAGTGAAAATTATATACTGTATACATATAATTTTTGTTTTATGACATCATAATGACCTAAAAGGTGTGTAATGAAAACAAAAAAGGGTATTCAATACCAAATATATGTTTTCTATTTAAAATAATATGATTTTATGTTTATTTGTTTAATTTTATGAATTATTTGTGAATACACCAAAACCATGAATATATTTTATGATTTTAAAATCATTTCTTTAAGAGTATGAAGCATATTCACATAAGAAATAGTATTATTTTATTATATATGGCCCTTGTAATTCTAAAATAATGAAAAAAACCATTTGGATAAAACCAAGGGTGAAAATTATGGTAATGTTTTGGGTTTTGTTTATTTTATTGTGTAGAGTCGAAAACCAAAGTTTGAGAAGTAATAAAGAAATCCCTACTCATCTCATTTATAAAACCACCCAATATCCTATTTATCTTAACTAAAAATACATGGATAGCCTCCTTAATCTTACCTAAAATCTCTATAGTCATCTTAAGGTGACCTAATATCTTAAGAAGCTCCTTCCAAGAATTTTGAGTCACACACTCAAGTAAGGGATCCTCACTTTCTCTTCATTATTCAAGATTCTTTATTTTTTATTAACATTTATTTCCTATTTTTAATGTTTAAATATGTATTTCAAAGTCCCTATTACATTACACATCATGTCTAAATTATTATATACTATTTTCTCTCTCATCAGCCGATTTTATGATTTTTTATATGGACTCATTATGCTGCCCAAATTTCACCGTGATTTTTCATGCTGAAACAATTGTGTAGTGAATACCATACCCACTTCCTATCAAGTGTGTTCAAATTTATACACATATAATTTCTTTAATTTTTAAAAACATGTATTTATTAAATAATTTTTCATCATGGTATAAAATATGATGATTAATGAATCCATTTTTTATGAACTATATGGTATACTAAAGCATGATAATGAACTCAATGTGACGGGTGTACAAAAAATTTTATTGCACTCCAATGCTTTGGGAAATATTTAGTCCCTAAATACATCATTTTTTGATAGTTAGTGAACCTGATTCCTTTATGGGACTTTTTCCATATTATTTTCATGGTAGTTTTCCTTGACCCATGTTTCTGATGCAATGTTTTAATATGTTGCAACATTTACCATGTTATGATTATCAAGATAAATCGTACCTTATTATTGATGTTTATGACTATCACACTTTCTATTCCAAATTTATAATCATATTTTCTATAATTTATCACCTTATTCTATTTTTATTTCATTACTAGTATTTATATCTACCCACATTCTTATGTATGTCCCCAGGTTATCCCACGCTGTTTTAAAATCCATGTAATTTTAGAACCATGATAAGGAAGTTTTTAATAATAGTATTGTATCCCATGATCAAGATTTTATTTTATGTACATATTTACTAAATTCACTGTACATATCAATATTCAGGGTTTCATCATGTGTTCTTTGATTTAATAAACCATGTATTAATTTTAAATAATGAACATGGTTGTTATAGTTGGGATGAAAGGAAAATTTTAGATATTTTTTGATTAGGATTAGAACACTCTATCAAAATCCTTAGGTATAAGACTATGTATAATAAAACATCCATAAAATATTAATAAGTATATATTAAGTGGATTACCAAGAAAATAAATCCCTTTTTAGATACTACAAGTGGATATGGTTCTGGACCATACGTAACATGGTGTGACAACTATGACAAGGTGTGTCAGGTCTGACTTGGCACAACCTGGTACATGAAAGTAGGACTTACTATGCACCAGGTTTTACACTCGAAGGATATAACTTATGGTAAATTCATAGGATCATTATAAACAATTTTTAAAGGAATAAAAAATACCAATAATAATATGTGCGAGTAAATAGATCATGTATAACATAGATTGAATCCTTGAAATTCATTTTTCATGAAATAAATGTAATTTATATATTATCCCTTTGATTTAATTTGATTTAATTTTATTTTATTAATAGTTTAAAAATAATCTTCCCTAATTTTTCTTATCTTCTATCAAATGTCCAAAAATCGTCGGAATTGGGTAAGAAAAAATACAACATGTTATGTGATGACTACCCCAACGAGATGTCGAATATGATGGGAGTGGGAATAAAAAACATTGTGATGATACTCTCTCATCTGAATAAGTTTTTCTATATAAACCTAGACTAAGATAATCACCAAAATCCTCTTATCAATGATCAGGTTGTAATTTCGATATTTATGTGACAAATACCCCTGATTTTTAGTGGATCGTATGATCCCTTAATTACAGAACAATGGATCAACTACATTGAGAAGATCTTCTCCATCATTAAATGTTATTTGTAAGATATGGTTCTTCTTGATTTTTATCATATGGAGGGAGATGTAGATCAATGGTGTATATTGATCAAGAATATAAAGCTTGAGAAAGATATCAAAGCGATGGGGTGAAAAGAATTTTGAAAAATGTTTTTCAATAAATATTTTCCTCACACTCTCTATCTTAAAATGGAATATTATTTCCTTAAACTGAAGTAAATATATGAAAAATCTATCATGACCTATGGGGAAAAATCACAAGACCTTCATGATATGACTTCATCTTTTCCATTACCTCAGAATACAAGGATGATCGCTTTTTGGTCGGTTAAAACATTACCTATGAAAAGCCCAAGTGATCTGAGACTTTGTTAGCTATAAGGAAATTATCTAATGTGACCTCAATGTCAGAATATATATTGGTGAATTTCAATGGTATTGTGGGGATAAGAAGTAGAAATTAGATTTTAATTATATGGGTCTAGTGGATAAATCTAGTGGTTCCAAAAAATATCAACATCCCACATGCCAATGGTGTGGAATGAACAACCCCCGAAATTGCCAAAGGGGAGTGAGAAAATGATTTAAGTGTATGAAGGAAGGGTACCCAAATAGAAATCTCTGATAAAAGAAAACCATTAATGATACATAGGAAAGAATTATTCAATTAACCCTTAGTGCACTATTCATTTCTTAAATTATAAGTAATAGGGGAACTTTTCAAACCAATGCACTAAGAAAAGGGTTTTTCGAGAAAACCAAAAACCTCTAAGGTGGAATGAGAGAGATAGTTCCATCCCAATCACTGATATGGATGTCGAAAATGTAGTGAAAGGTATGCTAGTTATACATTAAAGGATATAAAATGTACATTTTTATTCTAGTTTTAGACTTTCTTTCATATCATTAATGTTTAGTAGAACTATTCAAAAACCACCACAAAGCATTGAAGTGGAGTTATTAGTGAAAACGGTAAATGGGAAAATTATTTCATCCCGAGTATATAACTCCTTATTTATCATAGTTTGGGTGATGAAAATCCCAAAAATACTTTTCATTTTTCCTTTCGTGGGATTTTGTGCAATTATAGATATGGATTGGATTTCCATATATAGACCCAACATAAATTCTCAGGATAAGGAAATCAATCTTCATATCACGAATCAACCCTCGATTATGTATAGGCACAAGGAGGATGATGAATCTTTTTTAACACCAACATCATAGGGATGGTTATTATTTCTCTATGACCAAGTGTATCTAGCATAAATGATTGATTCTAAGTAAATAATAATCCTCATAGAAATGCATATTGTGGGTGGGAATACACTGCTATGTTTCCTAAGGAATTTATTGGTCTTCCTCTCAGCCAAGAGATTGAATTTTCAATCAATCTTATAAATGGGATGTAACCATTATCCAAGATACTGTATAAAATGGCTGTTGTGGAACTTGAGTAACTGAAGAAACAACTAAAATAGAATATAGATAAATGTTTCATATGCTCAAGTGCTTCACCATGTGGTGCCCCATTCATTTTACACAAGAAGAATGATGTGTCAATGTTCTTTTTCAGTTTTATCATGAGGTCAACAAGATCACAATAAATAACAAGTATCATATGCCAAGGATTGATGATTTGTTTGATCAGTTATGTAGAGAATAATACTTTTCTAAGGTGTATATGCGGTTGGGATATTACTATGTTAGCATAAAGAAGGATGATATCCCCATGAAATCTTTTCATATAAGGTACAAGCACCCAGAGTTCATGGTAATTCTATTTGGACTCACTAATGATCAAAAAATATTTAAGGACTTGATGAATAGAGTCTTTAGATATTACCTAAATAAATTTTTGGTATTATTTATATATGATATTATAATATACTCCAAAATCAAGGAGGGGAATGAGGAGAATATGAGCACCATACTAAAGACCTTGATTATGGAGAAGGTTTATGCCAATTATGGAATGTGTGAGTTATAGTTAAATGAAGTCTCATTATTTGGAAATATCATCATAATCAATGGGATATTTGTAGACCCTTCAATGAAAAAATTAATTGAAGGATGGATGAGGACAACATCTATAATATATATCTATAGTTTTCTTAGATTAGCATGGTGAAAACATTGATTTGTGATAAATTTCTCACAATATTCAAACCATATAACCTGGATAACATGGATGGGATTCAAGTTTTCTTGGAATTATGAATATGGAGAGATCTTGAATGAGCTAAAAAGTAGGGTTATCACTAAACCTATTCTTACACTATCTATAAGTGGATAACATTTTATAGTATTCAACGATGATTTGAAGAAGGAATTGGGATGAGGGTTAATGAAAAATGAAAATGTTATAGCTTGTGATTCAAGGTCATTGAATGTTTTTGAACATAACTACTCAACACATGATCAAGAGTTTTCTATAATAATATCCACATTGAAAATATAATGAAATGTTTTCTTCGGGGAGAAGTATGAAATATATACGGATCACAAAAGTGTCATGTATATAATTACATATAAAGAGATGAATATGTGCCAACAAAGATGGTTAGAGCTAATCATGGAATATGACTGTTCAATTTACTACCTTATAGGGAAAGAGAACATTTTTGAAGATGATATAAGTAGAATGGATAAAAAAATTATATCATTGATGATAATTTGGAGGGATCTAATATTTATTTATTTCTAAGGGGTATATATGAGAATCTTAAAGGAATGAAAATCATCAATCCTTTCCGAAAACATTCCCCATCAATCCCTTATGAAGCTGTTAAAGGATGATAAAAGAAATAATGTTGGAATTTAGATGAAAGTTAAAGCCAAAAAGAAAGCTAAATCCTCATAGTAAAATTCTAATTATGAATATTTTGTATGAATTGTGTCAAAAAAATTGTATAATCAAATCCTGAGTTAAAGAGTGAACTGCTTGATGATGCACACAGATAAACATTCTTTACCCACTGAGGAAGAAAAAAGATGTATTGAGATATCTGAGAACACTATTGGTGGGAAAATATGAAGAAAGTTATAACATAATATAAATCATGATGCCTTGCATGTCATCATCTGAATGAAGAAAGAAAAAAAATCCAAGGTGGTGATACAAAAATTTCCCGTATCGACATGGATATGGGAAATTTGTATCTGGACTTTGATAGTGGTCTTCCAAAGACATAAATAGGGAATAATTCTATATGGGTTGTCATGGATCTTCAAAAAAATAGTTCTCACTTCATTGTGAGTCAATAATAATTCTCACTGGATCAAATTTGAAAGATATACATAAATGAAGTGATGAGGATGCATGGAACACCACTATCAATTGTATCTGATAAATATCCAAGATTAACATAAATGGTTTAAAGGATTCACCAATACACTATGAATACTGATTTGAACTTTAGAATAGATTTTAAACCTCAAAATGATGGCATTCTCAATTTACTTCAAAGGATGATGGGAGAAACATATTATTCTAGTTGGATTCTTACACAACAAAAGTTTCCACTCTAGCTTCAAAATTCCCTCTAGGAGATCTTTTGTGGGAAGAGGTATAAAATACCTACAAGATAGTAGGATGTTGGTGAACAAAAATTTATTGGTCTTGAAAAGGTGGACGAAATGGTGTAAAAGATCAGGACCACTCAGCAGAACATCAAGGATTCTTAGAGTCATCATAAGATCTTTTCTAAAAATCATCGATGAGACATAGAGTTTGATGTTAGAGACATGTTATTCATAGAAATATCTCTATGTAATAAAGTGATGTGATTTGTGAATAAGGTAAATCTTAGTCCAAGATACATCACCCCCTTTGATATCCTTGATTGCATCATAGTAGTCGCCTTTTGACTTTCACTCCCACCTAACCTATATCATGAACATTATGTATTTCATGTATCCCTATTGAGAAATTACATACTAGAACCATCACATGTACTCAATAATTATGTTGTATCTTATAGAATTATCTTTCTTAGGAAGATCATTCGGTGAAAATGTTTGAACTTAGAGATAAATATCAACAAAATAAGACAATTCACATGGTCAATGTTTTGTGGAGAAACTACATGTTTGAAGAAGCATTGTGGGAACTAGAAGAGGTGATGAAAAATAGTTACCATCATCTATTTTAATGTTGAAAATGAAAAATTTGAGGGAATATTTTAATTACCCAATAATTGAAAATAAAAAATCCCTTATGATTTAATTGAATGTCTTATTAAGTAACATGTTTATAGAAAACACATTCCCTTATTTGGTGTTATTAAATACTATAATATTTAAAATAATTTTATCCATATTTATCATTGAAAATATATCCATTTAACAATGATCACATGATTAGTGTAAATATGTGGTTCTAACAAATCTAATTGACACGGACAAATGGAGTGATGACCTCAACCAGTAGGACCATAACATATAAATTCCATTTTTGAGAGCTTATAAGGGAGATAACATCACTAGGATTTTCCATTGACCAATCCAAAGATGAGATCCAATAATATAATCCTAAGTGAAACTATTTATGGGAGAAGGTCAAGCTCATTAACATCATGACACAAATTACGTTCATCGGACCACCCCATGAAAGGCTCACCATCGTTCACCTAAACCATATGGTGTTTTTAGTGTATTAAGGGCATTTTTATCAATACCCTATCAATATGATTATGTACATTATTTTTTATATAATAATGAATATATTTTCATCCTAATACTACTACATTATAAATGATTTTTATTTTTGATATAATAAAAAAAGAATTATATTTTTAACTAGAAATCAATTTCAATTATGACATTTATTTTGATTAATAAATAGTTTTTTAAAATTAATAATATTTTAAAAAAAATTATTGTTAAATATTTTTTATTATATGTAAATTATCATATAATTGTTATGATTTAAAATGTTGTTTTTATAAACGTCTATAAACTGTTATTAAGAAAAAGCCAGAATCTATCAGTAAATGTTAATTCTTATTTGAAAAGTAAAAATAAATTTTTTTATAAAATTATTATGAAAAATGTAATATTATATCAGAATAAGAATATTGAAATTATCCAATGGTGATGTGATCCACAATGTTCAGAAAATCATCAATTTACAAACATGGACTACATTTTTCTAGACCAATATAGTATTCAATGCATGATTCATTAAATATAATTCTAATCGAGGATTTAAGATAAGAAAGGGGGTCAATGGAATGAAATGTTGTTTTTTTGGAAGGAAGTATATCAATCTAATTAACTGAGAGAGTGGAATATTCTTACGAGGGGTTCTTCATGGCACCAAGGATGTTTAAGCTGAAAGTGTCACCTTCGTACTCCATAGATAATGTACCGTTGTGGAAATTAATTATGGTCTTGTATGTTTTAAATAAGGGCTTCCCTAATATAATTGGGGCATGTATATTTGTACTATCATCTTCCTTTTTTAGAACACAAAATTAATTAGGAAAAATTAAAATTTACACCCTCACAAGAACATCCTCTATCACTCTAGAAGGGTGTTATGTTCTTTAATTTTATAGTTGAACAAAAATTCTAATGGCCTTTAGTTCTCCAACATGCAATGAAGACTAAATGGGGTGGGGAATAAATTTTATATAAGTACCCAAAGCTAGCATAGAATTTGAAAAGGAATACTCCCATATGGTGAATCTAATGGATAATGTTCTAGGATCATTTATTTTGGTGGAAGTGATGTCTCTATCAATGCTGAGATGTTTCTCCACTTGTTCAACTTCTCATCACCTCAATGTCACCTATTCTATGTACACATATCCTCCATAAACATGGATTATCTTGTAATTTTTTGACAACATCAATCAAGGGGATGTTAAATTACAATGTTTTTTTAATGTTTCCAAGACTTATTTATTGATTTCAGTTTCTTGTTTTCTTTGATGGTAGGCCCTTTTGAGAAATAGAAGATGAATTGTTGGGCTATGTGGCTCATCAATGTACACACTCTTACCTTTTGTGGTATTTTTATCGGGATAAGTATTCTTCTTATTTGGTTCATTTGAGATGGTGGGAATGGATGTTTCCTTAAGAGAAAATGACTCTATTGGGGTTTATTTAGATATTAAGTTCATTTCCACTCCTTAAGCTAATGGAACTGACATTTCCCTTATCTTTATGGATGAAAATTGGTTAAGAAGGTAGTTTACATGACCCATGACTTTGGATTTATCCCACAATGTTTTCTAGCTAGCCTAGTTGTTGTTTTATGTCTTGTATGGAAGCTTGTGTTTTTTTTGTAATTGAATATTGTTGGAATCCATTTGTTTCATCTTGTGTTCTAGGTTGGGCTAGGGTTTTTGAGGGGTTATTCTAAAGTCCATTGTGGGTGTTGAGTATTTCAAGTTGGTGGGGGTGGTGGTGAATGACTACTCTATCCTGGTTGGTTCTATGGTTTATGAGGTGGGATTGAATACCACCTTGGTTATAGTATTGGTTCCCCCATTAAGGTTGGATGGATATCAAGTCATCTTCCTAAAGGGTTGGTTATAGGGGAGACCTAGAAATATTACCTCACAACTTATAGATGTTTCTCTCCACTGAGGGAATTAGTCAGAATAGTGGGTTTCCGAAGATCAGATGCCAAAATGGATGGGAGGACTAGATTAGTATTTCCCTTGGTAAATATATAGTTTTCTAAGAAGTGCACTTACCTATTCAAACTTTATGTCCACCTTCTTCTCAAATGCAGAACTATTTACCACCTGGACACCTTAAATAGACATGATAGACCTTGTACCGAATTATTGATTGTTCTAGGCCATGTTCTCAATTGGGGGTTTATCAACTAGTGCGCCACATACAACAACATCAATCATGTTTCAATCAATAGGAATCAAACCTTCTTAAAAATATTGTATTAAATGTTGATCACTTATTTAGTGGTATAGGAAACATGAAAAAAGTCTCTTAAATATTTCCCAGTATTCATGAAGTGTTTCCCATTTTGATTGTATTATACTCCATATTTATTTATTTTTACTTTGAAATAATGGGAAAAAATTTAAGAAAAAGGCATTTCATGTCTGCCCATCCTATAAGTTTTGAATTAATATATTAAATCAAATATTTTGTTATTTCTTATAATAAAAATGGAAATTCCCTACACTTTACTTGCTCTTCATCCATATTTTCCTGTTTTAATGTATAACATACAGTATGAAACTATTTTATGTTCTTATGTGGATCTTCTCCCATCAGTCCATGGAATCTTGGTAATAAGTGAATTAAACCGGTTTTTAGTTCAAAATTAGGTGCCCCACCTTGTATTTGAATGTGCGAGGGATAGATATCTACATCATTTGAGGTTATTTATTTAAATTTTTTGTTATTTTCTTCCATATTATGCATGTTTATTTCAATTTTAATGTTGGTTCCCAAAGAAGAATAAGGACCGAAAATAATTTAAATGTTTTCTTTATCCTCCTTGAATAGACTGTTCGGTAGTTCACGATTCCGATGTTTCAAGATCCTATATTTGTTCGTGTTTGAATGGAAGTAGTTCCCACAGTTAAAAGCACATCATGAACAAGTCTTAATAAATATTTTCACCATCAAATAAAAAAATTATGGATGAAAATAAGTTAACATATAATTACAAAATACATAATTTTTTACAAAAAATGTACACTAAAAAACAAATAATTTCCCAAAAATGGTGCCAAAATTTGAACATGTTGTCATGCCACATAAAATTTATTATAACTTAAGGAAGACATTATAGTATAGGGAAGTAAATATGTCATCTCTCAAGGAGTGCTTATAGGTTTACAGTTTGTATTCTTATTTAAAATTACTAAAGTTGGGGGTTGTTTTGAAAACAATTTAATTAGTATAACTTAATTTAAAGAGTTGAATAATTGAAGAAACAAGTGGGTTTTGAAAAATATTAGAAAAATGGATTGTTATAAGTATAATATACACAATTAAAGTTCATCACTCTTAGATATAATTAAAGCATGAGGTATGTCATTGTTTGAAATTAGTCAGAATCTGGAATACTTTCTTAGTGTTTATATCAATGAATGTGGAACCAAACCTAGACATAATAATCGTATAGAAAAAGTTTAGATCATTTGCATGGTATACTAACCTCCAAATGAAATTAAAACCCCAAATAAGGGGTTAATAAAATGATAATTCTATTTTCCAATCAAAGTAACATAATTCACGTGCTCAAAACCTCACACAGATCTGTTCAAAGTAAAGAGCATTCCATAATGTTTTGTCAAATAGGGATTCTAACATGAATTAAAGTAATATAATTATGAATGAAAGTTTTTAATAACTGAAATAGATCAAACATTTACTAGTAAAATTGTTGGAACTCCATTTACAAGATGTATATCTCCCTCACAACAAACACCCACCAATTAGCCAAACATTGAGAGGATAAGGAATGCATGGTGGATCTCTATTTGATTTTTAGCTCTCTCTATGAGGATAGGGAGCTCCAAAACCTCATTAGGGATGAAAGGACTCCTCCAAAATTTCAATTTTTCATCACTTCACTCTCTTGGTCGTACTTTCAAATGTGGAGCCCAAGGAACCGATTAATATGAAATGTGGAAGGTAGTTTTGGGAATCCAGATTATGAGAAACCACTAGCCACGTGGTTTTCAATGAATAGAAAGTATAATATCACTTTTTAAAAAACTAAAAATTTGTATCCCCAAATCCTTAATATCCCCACTAAAAATATCGATCCTTTTAGTCAATCACAACCATATATATGGACGAAATACATAACACACATTTTCACATCGAGATGATTCGATCCCCTAGACAAATCAGTCTGAATAGACTCTTTAGTTGAAGAATGGGGCATGCGTGTCTAAAAATAAATTTATCACTTTGAATTTGGACTAGATCCCAAAATATTAGCACAATTTTATTCATGGTTTAGTATAAGTGTGATGTTGATTCCATAGGTGTTCTTGGATCCTATACAGTTTGGCCCATTTTTCTTGAACATTTGTTATGGGACCTCAAAATCACCTCCACTTACAATGTAATTATCAAAAAATGTAAAATTTCCTTTTTAAAATTGATAAATAAAAAATAATTGAATCAAACATAAGTGGAATTCGTTATTAACTTTATAATTTTCAATACAAAACTAGTTTAACATAGTGGTGTAAGGATGAAAATGAGATAGTGAATCATTGTGTGATCAAGTACTCTAAGATTTCCATATATAACTTGAGATGTCCTCTACCCACGTTTAACATGTTATGCGGTGGCACCATGGAATGTTATATGTTTCTTGAGACACCCTCTAGATACATCACACATGTTATGTGAAAAATTAGGGTATGTCATCTTGTTCTCCTAACACCCTATAGATATGTTATCCTTGACCTCAGGTTGTCCTCAAGAAAAGTCCACCAGGTCACGTGACACCCTAAAAACATGTTGTCCCTGATCTCACAATGTCCCACATATAGGATAGAAATGATTAGGAAACATCCTCTTGAAATGTTTTCCAATTATTATGACACCATCAAATCATTTTATCATGGTATCGTGGTGTTACCATGAAATATATTCCCTGGTATCATGATCTCCTTCAGACATGTCAGCCTTGATCAAGATATTTCCTACAAACATGACTTTTATATTATGTGACATCCTTCAAGAAAAGTAAAATGGATCATGTGATTGTCTTAAAGAATATCTACTAGGTAGAAAGGAATTGTTCATATAACCTTAGACACATCATACAAAAATCCTTAGAAATTTCATACAAGCATCCACAAGCATTTCTGGAAAACAATTAGACATTTCCGAAAAAAAAAATCCACATCAAAGAGATGTCACTCGAAATAATAATCGTGTCTGCTGGATATATAAGGGAATACTCAGTGTATAATCCCTAAAATATTGTACTATCATAACTCTAATTCTATCCATAACCAGGATATGTAGGATTCCTTCCTCAGGCCCCATATCAATAGGGAAATTTCTATGTGTAAGCCCCAGTCAAACATCTAAAAACATGTCAGGAAAACAATCAGAATGTTAGAAAAACAATTAGGATGCATAAATAAAATTTCTTGGAACATAGTAACCTTGTCTAGTAGATATATAAGGGGAATATAAGTGTGTAAGGATAGATCAAATTAAACTATGAGCCCTCTTATTCCTTATATAATTAGGATATGTATGACTCCTTCTTAAGGTCTGGTCTTAATAGGGAAACCTCAGTGTGTAATCCATGACCTAACTGAAATATGAAAACTATAAATCATACCATTACTATGATATATAGGATCCCTTTATAAGGCCCTAGCATAAATGGGAATCCACCTCAGTGTGAGAGACCCCTCCCCCATTTCCCCAATATTACAACCATCAATACCTAATCTCTTTAATGGGACAATCTTTGTTCCTTATACAAAAGTATATTGATAAGGCAACTAAAATTAGATGAATATAATTCATACCATTAAAAAGATACATAGGCTACCATCATATGGCTCAATATCTTTACCAAACATTCAAAGGTCTTCCCTATCAAATAAGTCTTGTATTCATATTCAATGGGACTGATTACTTATCTTCCCTTGTTTCCAGAAACATGAATGGATCACATGGGCTTAGAGATGTGTAGAGATCATATCATTTTAATTAGGAATCTCTAAATTTGTTACAACTCGTTCCCTGGGGCCCATTCCCTGACTACCCGAAGCCCGCCTTCCATAGGCCAGGGGTTGGTGACTAGCACCAAAAGGCTTATTACCTAAAACTAGGAAGGCATTGCCTTTATAACCTTACACACACACACAACCTAGAACCCAACATGATACCGTCACAAGTAAACTGTATAGTAAAAAAGAGTGTATACAGTATGAAAAAGGGGTCAGAATACAAGCTCAATTGGAAAGTACAAGAAGACTGAAAGTACAAGTAAAACTGGGAAGTACAAGTAAAATGAAATAGCTCCTGTGAACACCTTCCAAGGATCCTACCTGAAGGGTTGGTATAGCTCTCAAACGGTCATCTCTGTAGTACACCTCATCTAAGGTCCACAGTTAAGCTACCTCCAATCTTGGTACTCTCTTCCTCAGTCAACACTGTTTGTCATCTCCACCAAAAACAACAAGGTGCGGGCGTAGACCGTGCAGGGGTGAATATAACGATACTTAGTAGGGACCCCGAGACCTTAAAAGGTCTCACAAAATCCACAAAGGATAAACCAAAAATCATGAAAACAACTGTCAAACCAACTTAAGTATATTCCCATACATACACCTAAGTTATCAAGTATACCCATATCATACATGAGGAAACACAACGCTCAACTCATTAGCTCAAAGATCAACTGTTCCACGAAGGAAAGAATACCACGAAGGTAACACCACAAAGGTAAGTACCACAAAAGTAATTCCACATAGAAGAATACCACAGATGTATCACCACGAAGGAAGGTACCACACAGGTTCACCACATAGAAGAATACTACCAAGGTCTCACCATGAAGGAAAGTACCACACAGGTACGCCACACAGGCGAGTACCGCAAAGGTATTACCACGAAGGAAAGTACCACACAGGTACTCCACACAGAAGAATACAACCATTGTTTCACCACAAAGTAAAGTACCACATAGGTACGCAACATAGAAGAATACCACAAAGGTATCACCACAAAGGTAACCACACAGGTACGTCACATAGAAAAATACCACAAAGGTATCACCATGAAGGAAAGTACCACACATGTACGCCACATAGAAGAATACCCCCAAGGTATCACCATTAAGGGAAGTGCCACATAGTTACACCACACCAAAGAATAGCACAAAGGTATCATCACAAAGGTGAGGACTCATCTCACCCCAGGTATAACTTAGGTACAGTAATAGAGGTGATTAGATGTAACTACTGAGTCATCTTACTCTGTTAAGAGGCATACCCACTTAGGATCCTAAATCATCAGACCCACACAGGATCCTAGTACAGAAGACCCACACAGGATCCTAGTACATCATTAGACCTACATAGGATCCTAGTACAGAAGACCCACACATGATCCTTGTATATCATCAGACCCACACATGATCCTAGTACAGCAAACCCACACAGGTTCCTAATATATCATCAGACCCACATAGGATCCTAGTACAGAAGACCCACATAGGTTCCTAGAGTAGTCCCTTATGGATTTCTAGAGTGGATCCATGTGAGACTCTCAAACATAGACCCACAACGGATCCCAATCACAGACCCACAAAGGATCCCTTTATCATGTTACAGCCAGCCACAAGGTTCCCACACTAAGCTCGCATGATTTCGAGAGGATCATCACATCAAGCCACAGGTCGATACTCCAACTGCCATGAAGTCCCAAGAAGAAGTATTATAATGGACTATAACATCAAAGGGGTCTCAATGTAATATATGATGCATCAATCAGATGTTTGGTCTGTAAGTTACTGGCCCTGTAGTCCTGAGGGACCAGTTGGATTGGTGTTCGATCCAACCCATCCATACCCCAACTTTATCCAAAAATGAATTGGGTTATACCAAAAGGTCATCCTCGTAGCAAGGTTTCTGAAACCACTGACGGTTTATTGAACGGACGCCCGTAGCTTAAGATACGGATGAAAGAGTGAAAATGGATTGAAGTTGGTCTGGGTCAGGTCCGACCCGGTGGGACTGACCCGGATCGACCCGGCTTGGGCCGAACCGACCCCGTTCGGGTCGACCCGGCCCGCTATGTCCGCTAAGGCTCACTGAGTCTGGCTTGGCCTACCGACGTATCTTGGACCGCGGCCCGTGGGGCGGGGCATCCCGCGGTGCGGCGCAGCTTAAGTTGTACGACGCCCCGCGGTGTGGCGCAGCCCACGGTGTGGGGCGGCCCGCTTCGGCTGACCGGACGACCGACTGCCTTCTCTGTGCGATGCGTCATGCGCCATGCCATTTCCAACACCTGGCCCAGAAGGCCGCCCTCCTATCGCTGCCACGGAACAAGGCAGCGGTTCTCGCTCGCCAGGTGGCACAGACACGCACATCTGTCCCCTTCGTGCAGTCGGCCTCTGCCACAGCCCTTCTCTGGTGGTGCGGTCTCGCTGACGCATTCGTCGCGGCCGACTGTGGGGCCGACCTCAGTTCTCGATCCTCACCAGTGTCGGTCTCCATCCCCCTCCATCGCGTGGAAAACATTAAGCATCACAATGAATTGCAGAGTGGTCGTGGCATCTTCGTTTGGCCAACACCCTTCGAGTTAGGGCAGTAGCAAGCTGCTCAATAATACGTGAATCAAGAAGGATGTAAAGAATGGGTAAGGGGTATAAATCAACAACAAACCCTACCCCATGAATAATAGAGAAAAACCTGCAGTTGAGGAAGTGGTTTGGTTTTCGTCGTTCCTGCAACAACCTCCTACAACGTCGCTTGATCTTCGATCCTCGTTTGGGGTTTCGATGTCAATCGCCACCACTTTTCAGAATCGGCTTCGTCCACCAAGTGTCGGGTGTCATGGCACAGTACCAGAGCATCATCTCTTTGTGGAGCCATGCCAAAACCTTCCCTCCCAAGCTCCATATATATAGGAGAGGGGGATGGTAAGTAATTATCATGGAATTTATGAAGGTTCATTTAATATGAACCTTCCTAAATTTCAACAATGATATTACTTAGTATTTTATAGGTTTAAACAATTAATTTATGTTGGAACAATTAAATGTTGACAATTTAACTAATTCTCATTGGCTCAAATAATTAAATGGAGAGTTGAATGGTTTTATCCCATTAAAGAGGGTTCGGGTGGTCCCCACCATAATAACCCATATAGAGAGGTTTCAATAAAAATAAAATAAAACATTTTTTTATTATATTTTTATTTCCATGTAAAACACAAAAACTAACTTTCACCCCTAACCTACTGCGATCGATGTGAATATCTCCTTAAGATAATATCAGTTTTGCGACTCAACGGTGCCCTCAGATTTCAATTCCGAGCACCGGTTCAAAAGTTATATAACACAGCTCGCGCGTTTACAGAACATACCTGAAAAAAAGTTTTGAAAAATTATAACAGTCACCCTTGACCCACGCTGGTCGAGGTTAGGCTCAGTCTAAGTGAAACACGCCCCAAAAAACCCAATGGTACTCTCATATTTTCAATCCGAATTACCATTTAGAAGTTATGAATTTTACAATAAAATAATTGTCACTTAATTATTTTATTTACGGCCAAAAAATAACTTTTACTAGTGGTCCCCACCGACCAATGTTAGTATCTAACTATAGAGAGAATAACATTACGAGTTTAGTGGTGGTCTTGGATTTTAAATACAAGTAACCGTTTTGATTTAGAAGCATTTGAAAAATAAAATAATCAATTTAATTATTTTTTTCACAATTATTTCATTTTTGCGTTTTCTCATAGGAGGCTCATGCCGACTAAACTTAAGTCACTCCTAGGGAAAACCTGCCATCATGAACGCAATGGTTCCTTAGATTTCTGATCCAAGTTATCATTTAAGATTTATTCTAATATTTTAGGAAAACTACTTACGCTCGCAAATTAAAACTTCACCAAACTTCGACGGATCATTCAGGGAACTCCAGGCCTCATAATCGCACGCTGTCAGATTTCAGAGTCTCAAAATAATTCCATATAATTAAAAAAATATTTACATAGAATATTTCCAAGTCTTTACATTCTCCCCACCTCAGGGCTTTGCATCCCCAAAAGCCACATTACAAAAACCAGGAAAACAAGAAGGGAAACTGATCTTGAATCTGAGCCTCCCACTCCCATGTGCTCTCCTAGAGATTCCCATGCTACCAACTCACACACAAAAAAGGTATCGATCACCCATGAAGGACTCTCTCCTATCGATCCTCAATCTCCACTGGAACCTCCAAAAAAGTCATCCATCCTCGATGTCCATCTTGTTGTGGTCGATGGCGTGAGATGGGTCATGCATGTATCTCCTTAGCTAGAATATGTGGAAGACGTTGTGCACCTGGTGCAACTGAGGGGGAAGTTCTAGGCGGTAAGCCACCTCGCCAACTCTGTTGAGGACCTAGAAGGGTCCAAGGAACCTCGGAGATAACTTGCCGCCCCGGCCCAATCTCTGCAAACCTCGTCGAGGTGAGACCTGTAGAAATACGTGGTCAAAATCCTCGAACCCCAGAGTTCTTAGTCTACTGTCTTCATAAGACTTCCATCGACTCTAAACAGTTTTCACTTGATAACAATTGAGGCATCATGATACAAAATTTTTCCCTACTTTCTTCATCCCTAGCCACCAATACTGATGATGATGGTCCTAGTACCATGGTACGTCTTCTATAGAGGTCGACATGCTCCCCAACTTTAGAGAATCCATCAGGTGCATGCCCTGAGGATATATGAACATGTCGAGCCTCGTAGTATGTGTCCCCACGTTGTGCCTCCTAGACTCATTGAAGAAGTGGGGGAGTAATTGTGAGAGACTGAAGAGAAACTACTCTGTCTCGGTCCCCAAATGATATCCATAAAGTAGCCACTTGATCTATCACCTCACATAGAAGATATATACCAGATCTCTTGATGGGTGAATCTGAGACAACATTCCCCTTCTCAAGAGAATAGACTATCTTGAATTCATAGTCCTGTAGGAACTGAATCCAACATCGTTGTCTATGGTTTAGGTCCTACTGAGAGAAGATATACCTGAGACTCTTGAGCTCTGAGTATACTATAAAACATCCACCCATAATGTAATACCACCACACCTTCAGTGCAAAGATCACTCCTACTAACCCTATTTCATGGGTAGTGTATTTCTACTTTTCAGTCTCTATTTCAGCTCCTGAAAGCTCTGCTGACACTTCTCCATCCACAGGAATGGATCCCCCTTTTTCGTCAAAGCTGACAAGGGGGCCACTGCCCAGGGGAAGTCGGGTAAAAATATCTGGTAGTACCTAGGAAAGTAGACGTCCCTGTCCCATTTGAAGAAGTAATCCGGGAAAAATATTTTGAATAAATGTCCCCATGCTCTGTCGCTCATGTTTGGAACTGAAAACTGAAAACTCCTGCTACCACAAGGGCATGTCCGGATGACTCATAGGTGATTGGCTTCACCCTCCTATGCATGATTCCATCCTGTGCTACCAGGTATTCCTTTTATCCAACCAAAGAAAAACCCATTCCAACATTGTAGAGAAACCACAACCTTTTTTCCTAATACAATCAATCTGAGTATGAATTGTGAATGTTCAGTCATACCCAATCTTATGCCATAAGGCCCCGATACTTCCACCAAGAGGTTCCAACCAAAACTATCGCCTCAAGAGTCAGATCAAACCATCATCATAAGTGTGATTATCGAGTCTCCTCACAAAGGTATCTCTAGATTTGAGGGTCAAGTCAATGGTTTAACCGGAAACTATAGGTCTTGGATAAGACTCGTGGAAGGAAGGAATGATTGGAACCTATGTCTATTGATATGGTGGACAGTAGTAGACACAGACCGTACCTTGAATCATTCCAAGAGCCCTTGGACCGCACTCCTTGACTGCGTGCAGCTACTCCCTTCCCCTGTCCTCTAGCTCCCTGAGCATAGTGGGGTCCAGAATGGGTGGTGTTTGTAACATGTAGAAATATACACCACCTCATGCTACTCTCCTAGCTCTACATCCACATCTTCAGCCCTGCATATTCATCTGTCCCTAACACTTCTTCTTCCGGAAACAATTTTACATGCCCATGTCTCTGAGACTGGCACTAGTTTCCTATTTTCCCACTACTAAAATTCACTGTCTATATCTACTCATCCAAAGAACATTCCACCACAAAGGAAATCTCTATAACCCCAACATAAGTAGGAATTCATAAAGGAATATTTCTGGCTCAAACATCCTTAAACACACTGCACTCGAAATTCCGATCCCCAAAGAACATATCGAATCGTATTCATCGAGTACCAGGAATGATATATAAGCCTCAATGAATACTCAACTACCGACATGTCGTCCTCTGAGTAGTAAAAGCTATATAGAACTCTAAGCCACCTCCTCAAGCCAGTCCTCAGATGCCTGTGAGTCGGGCTCGCCTCAGAACCTGAGGGGTATCCGATTCAGAATCACGTGTAAGGCACTAAGCCTATATGTGTCCTCTACTGGTACCACCAGTTGTAACTACTGATCAACGTGCAATGATATAGATGACACACTTCCCAAAAGAACCATATTGGGCAATGTTCCAAGTACAGAAGCCTCATCACTATGCAGACCATCCTCATGGTCACTCACTAGAAAATTCTAGTAGCTAAGATCACTATCTGCTATAATGATGTCTCAACTGGGCAGAAAACTCTAGAAATCACCTCCAGCTAGCCCTCAGCTGCGTGGGAAACTATCTCGCCTTGAAACATTAGAAGCATCTACTACTAGAACTCATGCAACACGTTCATTCCATGTGCACCATCTGCCAATGCGGTTGGTGGTAAATGCTACCCAATGGGTGGTGGTGCTACTAGTACACCACCCGAAAGTGACAACCTAGTAAGAGGGCCCTGCACCAAATCCTCATTGCTCGGTGGGCCGTCATCATGTACACTCTCAGGAATCCTAGTTGGCTATCTACGCAGCAACATCCTGATAATGAATAGGTGTTCCACAGCCATTAAGTTATACTTGGTGATATGACTCAAGAAAACACAGGAAAACTTTTCAAAACACACACGCAGTCAGTATTTTCGTGCACTGAGTCCAAAATTAGAAATTTGGGTCACAGTGTATGGATATGTCAGTTGCCGCACAAAAACTGGATTCCCTAAACTGATAACCACACTCACTACACTTAACACTATTGTCGTTAAAAAAATATGAGTCTAATGTTATACATTAGAACTGACTCCTCTAATACCAATTTTTTACGACACGTCCCCCTGGGCCCATGCCTTGACTACCCCAAGCCTGCCTTCTATAGGCCAGGGGCAGTCGACTAGCACCAAAAGTCATATTCCCGAAAACTGGGAAGGCATTTACATTATAATATGACACACACACAACCAAGAACACAACATGATACGATTACAAGTAAACTGTATAGTACAAAGAGTGTATACAGTAAGAAAAAGAGGCCAGAATACAAGCCCAATGGGAAAGTACAAGAAGACTGAAAATACAAGTAAAACTGGGATGTACAAGTAAACTAAAACAGCTCCAGTGAACACCGCCAAGGATCCTACCTGAAGGGTAGGTACAGCTCTCGAACTGTCCTCTCTATTGTATGCCTCGTCTAAGGTCCACCTCCGAGCAACATCCAATCTTGGTAATCACATCCTCAGTCCGCGTTATCTGTCGTCTGCACCAAACACAACATGTTGCGGGCATAGCCTGTGCCGGGGTGAGTATAATGATACTCAGTATGGACCCTGAGTCCCTCAAAGGTCTCACAAAATCCACAAAGGATAAACCAAAAAGCATGAAAACAACTGTCAACCCTACTTAGGTATATGCCCATACATATACCTAAGTTATCAATTATACCCATATCATTCATGAGGAAACACAAGGTTCAACTCATTAGCTCAAAGCTCAACTATTCCATGAAGGAAAGAATAGCATGAAGGTAACACCACAAAGGTAACACCACATAGATGAATACCATAGAGGTATCACCACAAAGGATGGTACCACACAAGTTCTCCACACAGAAGAATACCATCAATGTATCACCATGAAGGAAAGTACCACGCAGGTACACCACATAGGGGAATACCCCAAAGGTATTACCATGAAGGAAAGTACCACACCGGTATGCCACCCATAATAATACCACCAAGTTTTCAACATGAAGGAAAGTACCAAAAAGTTATGCCACACAGAAGAATACCACAAAGGTATCACCATGAACGTAAGTACCACACATGTACGACACACAGAAAAATACCACAAAGGTATCACTAAGAAGGAAAGTACCACACAGGTATGCCACATAAAAGAATACCCCCAAGTTATCACCCTAAATGAAAGTACCATATAGGTATTCCACAAATAAGAATACCAAAAAGGTATCACCATGAAGGTAAGGACTCAGCTCACACCAGGTATAACTTATGTATTATAGTAGAGATGGATAGATGAAACTACTGAATCATCTTACTCTATTAAGATTTAGACCCACATAGGATCCTAAATCATCATACCCACATAGGATCCTAGTACTGCTGACCCACATAGGTTCTTAGAACATCATCAGACCCATAGAGGATCATAGTACAATAGACCCACAAAGGATCCTAGTACATTACTAGACCCACACAGGTTCCTAGTATAGCAGACCCACGTAGGATCTGAGAGTAGTCCCACGTGGATTCCTAGAGTGAATCCAAGTGAGACTCTTGAACACAGACCCACAAAGGATCCCAAGAACAGTCCCATAATGGATCCCTTTCTCATGTTACAGCCAACTACAGGGTTCGCACACTAAGCACGCTTGATTTCGAGAGGATATGCTCCTCAAGCCACAGGTCAATACTCCAACTACCACAAAGTCCCACGAAGAAGTATCCAAGTGGACCACCATGTAAAGTGGTCTCAACGCAACTGATAGTTCATCAATCAGATGTCCAGTCTATAAGTTATTGACCTTTTAGTCTTGAGGGCCCGGTTGGATTCATGTTTGATATGACCCGGTTGTACCCCAACATTATCCAAAACTCAAGTGGGGTATACCAAAAGGTCCTTCTCTTTCCATGGATTCCGACACCGTTTACAATTCGTCAAATGGACGCCCGTAGCTCAAGATATGGCTGAAAGAGTAAAAATGGGTCGAAGTTGGTCTGGGTCCTATCCGACCCAGTTCGGATCAACCTGGCCCACTGGGTCCGGTCGGGCCCACCGATGTGGGCCGCAGTGTGGGGGCTTGTGGTGTGGGGTGGGGTGTCCACCGATGTAGCGCGTCCCGCAGTGCAGGGTGTCCTGCACAGTGGCGTGGCCCGTGGTGCGGTGTGGCGGACCAACATGGCTGGCCGGATGGCAGGCCGCTTCCCCGCACGGTAAATCGTGCGTTGCTTCTTTTCCCACATCTAGATCGGCCAGCCGCCCTACCTTCACCTCCATGGTAAAAGGCCACATCTCTTGCTAGACGGGTAGTGCCGATGCACACCACCATCCCCTTCGAGCGGACGACCTCCGCCGGCTGCCACCCTAGCTCCTCCGCGACCCTTCTCCGGCGGCGCGGTTGCACCGCCGCCTTCGTCTCGGCCAGCTATGGTGTCGGCCACCATTCTCGATCCCCTCCAGTGTCGTTCTCCTTCCCCCTCAATTGTGAGGAACATATCAGTAATAAAAATTAATTTCAGAGTGGTTGGGCTATGTTCGTTTGGCCCACAACCTCCGAGTTAGGGCAGTAGTAAGCGACTCCAAAATTCTTGAATCATGAAGAATGTCAAGAATGTGTAAGGGGGTATAAATCAACAATAAACCCTACCTCATGAATGATGGATAAAATCCCGCTGTTGAGGAGGTGGGTTGGTGTTCTTCATTCCTACAACATTCTCCAATGACGTCACTTGATCGTCGATCCTCATTTGGGGTTTCAGTGTCGATCGCCGCCACTCGCTGGAACCGGCTCCGTACTCCATGTGTCGGGCATCGCAACACTTTACCAAAGCTTCTTCGCTTGGTTAATCCATTAAAAACATTCCCCCCAAGTTCCATATATATAGAAGAGGGGGAGGGTATGTAATGATTGTGGAATTTATGAAGGTTCATTGAATAGGAACCATCCTAAATTCCAATGACGCTATTACGTAGTATTTAATAGTTCTAAACAGTTAATTTACTTTGGCACAACTAAATGTTGACACATTTAAAAAAATTTCATTGGCTCAACTAATTAAATGGGGAGTTGAAAGTTTTTCTCCCATTAAAGAGGGTTCGGGTGGTTCCCACCACCATAACCCATGTAGAGAGGTTTAAATAAAAATAAAATAAAACTTTTTCTTTGTTTTATTTTTATTTCCACATAAAACATGAAAACTAACTTTGACCCTTGACCTACTGTGGCTGAGGTGATGATATCCTTAAGTGAATATCGGTGATACGAGTTCAATGGTGCCCTAGGATTTCAATTCTGAAAACTGGTTCAAAAGTTATATAACGCCACTTGCGCGATTTCAGAACATACCTGAAGAGAAGTTCTGAAAAAATATAATAGTCACCCTTGAACCATGCCGGTCAAGGTTAGGATCTTCCTAAGTGAAACATGCCTCAATGAACCCAATTATACTCTTGGATTTTCAATCTGAGTTACCATTTTTGAAGTTATGAAATTTACAATAAAATAATTGTCACTTAATTATTTTATTTTCGGCTGAAAACTAACTTTTACTAGTGGCCCACGCCGACCAATGTTAGTATCTAGCTAAAGATATAATACACTTACAAGTTTAGCAATGGTGTCATATTTTCAATCCGAGTTACCTTTTGTGAGTTATAAACATTTTAAAAATAAAATACTTTATTTAATTATTTTTTTCACGATTATGCCATTTTTGGGTTTTCTCACAGGTGGCTCACACCGACTAAACATAAGTTGCGCCTAGGGTAAACCCATCCTCTTGAATGGAATGGTTCCCTCGGATTTTTGATCCGAGTTACCATTTAATAGTTATTCCACTTCATTAAGAAAACTACTTACGTTCGCTAATTAAAACTTAACCAAACATCGACGGATCATTCCAGGCACTTCGGGCCTAGAAATCGCACGCCATCAGATTTCACAGTCTGTAAATGATTTCATATAATTAAAAAAAATATTTACATGGAATTTCTAAGTCTTTACACACATTAGAGAAACATCACTGTGTAAGCCCTATTTAGTGGAATGATGTTACTATCCCCATACAAGGGAATCCACCTTGTGGTAATTCTAAAGGCAATGATTGAACTTTGAGGACATTGATTTTTTATATAACCAGGATATGTAACATTCCTCCAAGAGGATGAAACTTAATTCTCAGTGTCTAAGTGCCCATATCTATGTCTTTTCCTCATGATGTTTATCTGAATTGGTTAAAAAATTATGTGCATTTTAATTCATGAAATAAATAGGATATGACGGACCCGTCATAAAGACTCAATACCATGCTTGAGATATTAATTTCCTTCCTAGATGGAAGTAAAATATGTAGTTCCTTGATATATGGATTCAAAATATAATCATCTACCCATTAACAAGAAATAAATGATGAACCTAGGATATATACAGATTGACTCAATAATAGACCCCTATTTACACATGGAAGGGTTAAATACTTCATCATTTTGATAGGGTAAATAGTTCTATATCAGTATTAGGAAGAGATTCATAAATATATTTTAAATCAATAATAGAGTCTCTGAGAAGGAAACAATCCCCCCCTTCTAAAGGGCATGATGAGACCAACCTCCCATAATCTTGACTAATGTGAGTCTGTAATAATTGTTGGTTCTGAAACCCCAATGGACTACCTGACATTTGGAAATAATGTCTGTACTCTATTATGGATTTGGTAACCATTGAGAGTTTTCAAGGAAGATTAACTAATGGATTACTTGAAATGAGTGATTATTAATGGAATTAAACCCCCAAAATCAATTTGTCAGGCAAAAACTTTCTAACATTTTCACATGAAAACAAATGGTGAACATAACATTAACAAATTTAACTGAAACATTTTCTTTACTAGATAAAAGGATAGACTATATAGTTCCCTTCAAATCATTTTGTTCCTATAATATGGGTGATCTTTCTAGATGAAGAAATAATGGTGAACCTAATGTGAATCTCTCAAATAATAAAAAATATCAGTTGACTATGAATTTATCCATTTCTTTTTGTGCATATTACAAAAATGAAAATTCCATGCCGTATGCATGATCCTATATAATCAGAGTTCTCAAGAAATAAGTGAATCATCACTGTGATTTGTCCATGTGTGAAGAATGTAAAGACTACTAATAAAAAAGAAAAATTGTTTTACTTTTGTATATATGATTGGGAACATATCATTCTTGTAATGATTCACTGATCGATTACCTCGTTCCTTATTTTCTTCACAACTTCAAGAACTTCTTTCACAAAAAAACCTTAACTGTAGATAATGAATTCTTATATTGATTGTTCTAAAAAATCAAATATTATTGCAACCCTTTTGAGTCACAAAATGGCCTCACCCTCCTCACACCTTTAGCATAGCATCAATAATTAAATGGTCCATGAATACCATATACATGGCACAATCCTAACCATAGAAGAAATAAGAAAGGGTCTCTAAAAAATGAAACTGATGATTCCACATCATCTAAAGAAAGATACAATGAATCTTGGGGTGGTTATTTCCACTGCTAACTTCTTTGGAATCTTTTTCCTAGGGTGTAAAAATAACTACCTTTAGATTTTGATGATGGAGGATCAAGGAGTCAAATATAGACCCCTTTTGAGTTATGGGACACTAAGAAGGGATCCTATCATCCTTCATCACCAGCACCATCCCACTGGTTCCTCTTAGTCATCTATTGAGGGCACCAACTATTAAATTTCTATCTTTGAAGCCCTTTCATGAGAAACAAGGAAGAAACACTGGTTGAAAATGATTTGGATCATCAGGAGTGGGACCATATCCCCTCTTCCACTAATAAATCCCTCCACATTCTCCAATGGTATCCAGAGATTTGGATAATATCTTTTCTCATTTGGAACATGCCTGTGGAAATATTTCTATGGTAATCATGGGGGAGGCTCATCTCCCTACCCCCAAAAATGAAGACCATTGCATAATATGGTGGAACAAGGAGGAAAAAAGTGGTATCATATCCCCGTGATAATAGAGGATATATTCTAGTTTATAATGAAGACAAAAAATGTGTAGGCTTACTTTCCCATGCACACTTTTCTAATGGGCCATCACATCATTGAAACAGCTGAATAAATCCACCTGTATGTTTGGGAACTGATACAGATACATGGACCCACCAATATTCCTATCCCTACATCCAGGGTAGAACAATAGTTTGAACAATATGAAAAGGTGGTTTATCTGGATCAAGGGCACACTCTTTGTCCAATCTTGGAGTATTATCGATATATTCTGGTAAAGTATGAGGCATCATACAATGAACATACTCCTATTCCAAACAAGGATCACTAAGTGAGAGTAAGACATGCCTAGGTATAGGAAAACTTGCTTATTGAAAAAGACCAGTGGTATACTCCAAAGGCTCAGGATAGGGATCATATCTCTTTCCTGACTGGGGATAACTATGTGAGATTAACACATTTCTTATGACATGCTCATATCCAGATCAAAAATGAACAGTGGAAAACTCTAAAGGTATAAGATAAGTCTCAAATCCCTATTCTTTCCAGGGATAACCAAGTTAGAGTGAAACAATCCGCAAGAAATGATCATATCCCTGTCAAAATTGACTAGAGACATACTCCAAAGACATTAAATTGATATCATATCCCCACTCCATTTAGGGCCTACCAGGCGAGAGCAGTACACATCTTGGGTTAAGATCATATTCATGTCAGTGAACCTATTTAGAATATTCTAGTAGCTCATGGAAGTTGTGAGCATATCCTTAATTCAACCGATTAAAGCCTACACTAACATCCTTCAGTGGTTATATTAGAGGAGGATCATATCCCATCTCCTATTCTAGAGGTCAGTAAGCATATTCTGACATGGAATGTATATTTGAACTATGTATATATCCCAACTTCAGCCATGGTTGACCATAAAATTCCAGAAAACACCTTTAGGCGGGCTCATATTCCCACAAATAATGAATAATCTCATTGAAATACACCAAAAGTTTCTCAGCTGTGGGCTCATACTCCCACAACACCATGAAATTGTCAATATATTCCCGCATCTCTCATATAAGAGGTTAATATCCCTAGAAATTTCCAAATGGATGGTCAGAATATTCTGGTTGTTATGAAAAATGAAGCCCATATTCTTAATCTTCTTAGTTCCATGGTCTTTGAGATTGTTCAAGACACATTCTCAAGACCCCAAGGGTTTGTAAACTCTTTAATTGAAGCATAAGGTGATCATTACCGTAATATCCCTCCTTGTGGTAGTACTGATATGAATATCATAGGCTATACTTCAAACATATGCTATGGTTAACCGCCCCATATTGATATCTCTAATGAATAAGAATATACACCCATTTCATAGAAACCTCTATATAGATAGGTGAAAAAAACAATTATACCCCTTCATAGAGAGAGTTTATAAAAACACATGGGTCATCAATATATAGTTCTCTATCAACTACCAGAAACCCTTGACCATTGGAATATATGTGACCCCAATAAGAATCTTCTATTTTCTAACTATGTGTAGGAGTGTATGTTTGATGGATAGGAAGCTAAAATGGATATATGGATAGAGATAGCTGAAAATAATCTCCCCCCAATGTTTTATCCCCTTGACACAACTAACTATGAGATCCCAAAATACCTAGAGAAGGATTTCATCCCTTACATATGCCAAAATAGGTGGGAAACCCATCAGAAATTTAAGGATATACACCTCCATTTTCTAGGATATGAGGGTCACCTTCAGACCATCAAGATACATTATTGTCAGCTAGACCTAAATTCTATTCCCATAGCCTAAAACCTAAAATAGGAAAAGTACAATGAAAATATATATCATGCTTGCCTCCATTGCATCACATATCATTAAAAATTGATATTTGAATCCTCTTCATGTATCATATTTTATGATGGGAAAATCTTGGATAATTTCACTTCACCACACACTTAGAAGAACAAAACTCACCAAAAATGGTTCCCTTTAATATCATAGCCTTTAGAAAAATTAAAGGACTACGTATTGTGCAAGTCAGTTGGTCACTATAGTGAAATAACCCTACTTTAACAATGACAAGAAATCTCAAATGGAGGGATATGGTTGTCAGGATATATCTGAACCATGCCTCTCGAAGCGATGGAAATATGTTTCATACATAAAATCCAAAGTTTCTGTCAACCCAATAACTTATCTGGGAGGATAGATCTCATCATGTGATTCCATTTCAACCAGCTCATTCATGAGAATATATATGTCAAAACAACTAGGTTGTGATATAATCTATCATAATAGCCATCTAGGAGCAAACCTAACCCATCCCTTTGGGGGAATATCTACCACTTCCTCTACACCTCAAATCATCAATTTCATAGAGGATTTGGTAAATATTTACAATAGGTAAAAATCAAACCCAATCCACATGGATGGCAGATTTTTTATCTCAATCACTATCACCATATTCATCACCCTCTGAAAGGGTCCTCAGGATACTTTTGGTTGTTCCAGATCTACCCCAACCTACAAGGATGTGGGAATTCATATCTTAATTCCCACCCCATGAGTCATAAAATCAACAATAATAATCTTCTAATCATCAAAATTAGGATCAAAACATGCTAATGGAGACCCTGAATATTCCCCTTCCCAAAGATTTTGAGTCATTTTTATAATCATTATTATTGTAGAAAGAATTAGTCTTCTCCAGGTTGGGTGGTAAATATCGATAGTCAATATCCCATATCTTCATCCCACTACAAGAAAAACCTCTACTATTTAGGTCCCATTAGATAATCATGACCATGAAATCTCGCATGGTCACTACTCACATGACAATATGGGAAGAGATTATAGTGATGTAAATAAAATCCCATATGTGTCATAAGACAAAAAAATGTCTAATATGGAATAAGGTTTGAAAAATGACCTTGATGCAAGAAGTGAAAAACCATCTTGTTGCATCGAGAGTAGTGGGATGACTACCTTTTACGGATACACGTTTTATGAATACCATTATTGTAAAAAATTTATATAATGTAGATCAATATGTGAATACATAGGGACATAATATAGAAAATATACTATGAGAGGAGGGTGATCCTGAAGCACCAACTGAGGTTGCACGTACCTGGAACCAAAGGAAAATAAAAAACCTAGCACCTATGAATATTGAGTTCCCACCATTATAGTGGAAAACATACAAAGATTAAGGAAAATGGGTGGTTCCATCCCAAGAACCTCCCATAATATCCAAAATTTCTTCCACATACTATCAGTTGACACAATAAGAGAATGAGATATTAAATCTCTTACAACTCAGTGAGGAATTACTCTATGGAAACATTACCACATTGCATCATCTACAGACAGATAAAAATATTCATCCTCCCAAATATCATGAAATAGTTGACCTTCCTTCTATAGTTGCATTTGAAAGTCAGAATAGATCTATATTTTTTCAACAGGTCTAAATAAATGAGGAAGCCAAAAATAATTGTGAATTCCCTTCACTATGGAGACAGCCTCTCCCTCTCCATAGAGATCATTTACTCTTAGCATGAATTGGTAATAAACATGAGATAAAAATGGGACACCACATTAAGCCTCGTGTGCTCTATGTAGATGGGAGGCTTCTTAGATAGTAGTACCTCAATTCCATTGAGTCCCAAGATACCCAAATGAAATCCATAGAATGGTGATGTGCACCAATACAACCTAAGAAGATAGAATTTTCTAAATGGTTGTATGAAAATTTCCCCCCACCCAATTTTAGAAATCCTATCCTCTCCCACATTTATGGTACGGGAGACCACAAAAAACATCTCATGCACTTTGTTCCCCAATGTAGTCCAATGATGGGCCCTAGAGATCAAAAGGAGGCAACCAGACATAAGTGTTTTTTAAATCCTCTAATAGAGATGTCCATTTTTTGGTAAATTATTTTTCCATAAAGATCAATTATAGGATGGGAGGCTTAATCATTATTTCCTTTATAGGTTTAGCTTCATGCTAAAGAAAATGACAATTTTCAACCAAAATAACTACAAGAAACATGAAAATGAGAGGTTTTATGACATCATATTCTAATTGAAAGGTTTAACTTATTCCCTAATAATTCCTATTTCATAAAAGAAATTGGTGGAACTCCTTATTGAAAATCATTAGGATAAGTAGCTGAAACCCCTGATCTAGATGAAATATCCAAGAAGTTTTCATGAGTTTGAAATTAACATCAGAACTTATTGAAGATTATATTCCATGATCTAAGGATAAAACTTGGTTCATGATTTTAGTACATGGGAAAAGGCATATCAAGGTAGAGACTATTACTTTTACCCTCAAACTGCAAGCAGTTCCCACTAAAGAGCCCAGGTAGGGCCCAAACCATCCAATGCCTATTATAGTGCAACAAAAACAAAAAAAATACCTTGGATAGAAGAAAAAATAGATCATAGTCACCCAATATATGATCAATATATGAATAAAGTAAACTCCTTATGGAATTAACAAGTCCCCAATTATTTCCCAGTGTCCAAGAATAATAACACGCTCAAGATGCCACAATTTAAAAAACCATAGGTTCAATCTCACAGATTGTCCCTATACTTCCCCTTCCATATAAGGTTGTGTCCGAACATAAATGATTTAATCATCTTCAATGAAATCCTCCAAATAATGGTCAATTATGGAAAGGTGATTTCAGAAAACTCCCTGATATAGGTGACTTGGGTAATCATTTCCCATACATGAGAAAAAGGTGATTGGGAAAAAGTCTTGGCCAGATGTGAGAATAATTTCAATGATTTAATGACCTAAAAACAATCAATAGATCTCATACAACAATAAGAGCACATCTTTTCAAACCCATAATAGTTATATTGACTAGGTAGGTGACATAAAACATACCTATTATAAGTGGACACAATCACTAAACATAGGAAGATGGATAAGAGAAAGAGTTATATTTTTCTCTAATAAAATATATAACTCTTATAGATTTGTTACATGCAATATCCAAATAAAATAAGACACCAACAAAATAGAACACTCATCAAATTAAGTGCTCATAGTTGGTTTTTTTAATGTATTAAACTTGGAAGATCCCTTCTATAATGATCAATATGCCTCTGATTATGAGTTCCTTAGAACTTAATAGGATGTTAGAGGCCAAAGGTGTAGGATACAAGGATAGACGGGATGACACTGGTGTGGTCAGACCCAATATTTATGTGAAGTTCTAATAGAGAACATATATGCAGTTTATCCTCATGGGAAAGGACTCCACCAATTCAGAAAGAGACATGGAGGTGTCCCATAACCCACCTGAAATTATCCACACCGATTTGTGTTAGATGAATGACTAGATGCGATTCAATTATCAAATCATCTAAGACAACGTGGAAGGTTAGAGTGACCTATTCCACTGAAATAAGATTCTCCCTTGAACTCTAAACAAGTTACAAGATAATCCAAAACAAATGTATTATCTCTGGAAACACATAATAAAAAGAACCCCCGCCATGGGAAGTGGTGAACTCTTACACAAACGTATGACTTTATGAATTAGATATTGGTTTTCCAGACCAATCTCTCACTATTTTAGGAACTCCATTATTCAATATAACTCATAAAATCACTTGTTGAATCCCTCCATAACCCATAAGAGTTCATGATTTATGTCACTACTGCCGAGGATTATTGAGTAGCGACTATCCCATCCAAATTCCATGTCTCCATCTCTTTCACAACGCAGTAATAGGAAGATGTTATCTTGGTACACATAATACCCCTATATGTTTTTGGAATACTTGATAAAGTTTAAATTCAAATAGATTTTATTAATAATGTTTTTTGGGATCAACCATATTCAAATTCAGAACCTTCGACATTTGGGATATATAAAATGTGACTTTTCTCCCATAATGTTGTCCATTTAAGGGTGGGATAAGAGTGATTAAAGTCATCTAAGAAAGGTTAATCTGAAGGACTAGATTGGGGATCTCAAATGTGACACTAAATTCATGTTCATTCACTAAGGAACCATATATTATTTCTTAATCAGAATCCCCAAGAATCACAGCCACATCGTGGAACCTTTAACATTTCATCCATTCTTGAAATACCCCATCGATGGAATGTTCAAAATACTACATAGTGACAATTCTCCCTTTGATTATTGTGAAGCAACATACACTGAGTCATGTTTCTATAAAAGGGACAAAAAACCACTAATCATGGATAAAAATATGATGGTGAAATCCACCAATGGCTCAGGGATAAGAATTTATAATCCCTAGATTATGATAGACAATAATTATGTGCTATCTATAAATATAGTTAAGGAAATAAACTCAATCACAGACGTCCAATATCATTCTATCCCTAGTGATAGTTATAAAAAAACATAGCTTCAGAGTCTCTCTGCATCGACTATGGTCATAGGGGATGAAAATGTCTCTTCCCATGGACTCTCTCATCTCTATAGTGATAGGGATTCCCTAATATTTCTTAATTCGTCTAAAAATGCCTCCATATAATTTACATTGGAAGAATAATAGGACAACCTCTGGAATATACCTCCCTCATTTAAGGAAGGTGTGTCCTCCACCATTGATGAGCTTAGACCAGTAAATCAGGGAACAAAAGAATACTTGCATTCTACATTGATTAGTGAAACCATACCCCTCAAAGATAAAGATGTATATATTTTATATCAAAATAAACATCGGTATGTTTGTTATTGTAGTTATATATAAATTCCTAGACTAAACCCAGATAAGTCTACACACCATCTCATCTTACCCGATGACCATCAAGGTTTCAAAAAATCATCCAGGAGGATGACTCCTATCAACCTACCAATCTACAGGAATAAGTTTACAATTTTATTGAAGAAATTTTTTTTCTAAGAGTTATAATACCTAAGATTAATCACCAACATCATCTGAGTCAATAAAAAGAATTGGTTGATTGTGGTATGCATTAGTAATAGAGACATTAATCAACACTTCCCAAAAAACATCCCATTACTGACCAAAAAACACTTGATCGATGACACTAATAGATTCCAAGCCCTTTATTTCACTGATGGGTACTCAGGGTAGAACAAAATAAAGATGGAACATGAAGATGAGGAAGCCACCACCTTCAGAGAACCCCATAAGATATTTTTTTATCAGATAATTCCCTTTATATTAAGGAAAATTGGTTCTACTTATCAATGTGATATGAATCATATATTTAATACCAGATGGGATAAATATCTGAATTTTACATCAATGACCTAGTGTTAATATATTTACATTGATTCGATCAATTAACATATCCTCAAATAGTCTTCCATAAATTGTGACATCAATATCTGAAAATGAACCTCTAAAGTATGCTTTCAAGGTAATGTCTAAACATTTATTTGTATTTTTGGTATACAACCAAGGATTTAAGTCTGAACATAAAAATGCTAATTAAATATGAGAAATTAAACCCCTTAGAATCTCAAATAACTATGTTTTAGGTAAGGGAACCTCACCTACATTAAACGTTTTGTAGATGACCTGGCTGGAGAATCTCCCCCTCCCCTCACTAATATAACGGAGAAAGGAATCTATTGTTGATGGCATAATGACTACCATGAAGACTTTGACAGTCTCAAGAAGTACCTGCTTCACCCACTAGTCTTGATGTTGTTAGATTATGTAAATCCAAACATATTTTATGTGGTCATAATGGAATGATCAATTAGATATCTCCTCACACAAAAAAAATGATGTATAGAATAAGAAAAATATCTAATACCATAGCTGAATGATTCTATGTACCTGTAATCATTATTATGAATTTGGAAATAACTTCTTCACTCTCATAAATGTAGTGAGGAAGATGTGACATTACATGTAGCCCCACAATGTCAACTTGGTATATCATTTTGACCCACTCAATTACATCCTTGGTTGTCCTATGTTGACTAGTCTTTTTCCCTAATGGGAGGTTATAATGCAACAGTATGACATCTAGTTCATTTCACAAATGTCATTGAAGGGGAAGAACTATAATGATTTCCTTACAGAACATAATTCCATATAAAGTACAACAGTGGACACTGAGATTCAAGATGAGGAAATTGTCTATCCTCATGACACTCTCTGGAAATTGGATATATATAATTATGGTGCCTCTTGATGTAATTTCAGTAAGAGGCTGGAAAAAATGAAGCTCAGTCAGGTTGGCTTAGGGAATGTGTTTGTATCTTTGAAAAAACCTATTTTCCTTACTATTTATCACTATCTGAAGGCTACATGAATAATATGTTTGAATACATACCTGAATGGCCTAAAGGAATTCTTTTTTATTGATTTTAAAAACACCCCTTTAAAGGGATGAGGGGGATCCCTTACAAGGCCCGTAGGATTAGATATCACATTACCCATGTGCTTTGAGACATTATAGGACCCGTAGGTCTTAAGGAAATAATAAATACATAAAATACATAAAATTTCCCCTCCCCAGCATCTACATCATGATAAGCTCTCCACCTTTTCATGGTTGTTCAGCTAGCTGTCTTCTACAGAGATGCCCATGCCCGGTACCGATGGAAATTCCATTCCCTCTCATTCTTCCAAATATATTAGCCCTACTCTGGTGAATGTTCCCCACTCTTGAATCTTCCTATGGAGATGGTTCCTTATAGAATCTATCTCTGCTTCTTCAAATCAGGTGGCCCTGAAGTCCTTGAGGTGACCTGAAGGCCCTGAGGTGGTCTGAAGTCCATGAGATGGCCTGAAAGCCTTATTGATCAGAAGCCTTAATAAGGTTGAATACCAATCCCAAATCAATAGCTTGGAACCATCCATGAATCTTCAAATATCCTACTTGAACATCAAATGTGGTTTGAAGCTAGTAAAAAAATCAAATCAATGGAAAATATTCCATCAGAAAGGAATAATTTCTCCATATCACTAGCTATGTAAAATATTGTTAAACAAATTTCATTTTGATCCCACATTAAATCATATTCCTCGATCATTGAATTCTCTTGTCAATGGATTGACTAATATAGTCGTAGTCCGGGATGAACCTGATTAGTGGGATGTGATATTTAGTATCAAACATGAAGGGATGGTTTCATCAATAAACATATACGAAATATAAGAAATAAATCGAGTTAACACATCCCTGGAGCACGATGAACCTACATCCACCCCTAGATTAATATTACCCATAATTGATTATCTAAAAAATGGGACTATCTCGAACAACTGAGTCTAAAGGTAATAGTATCAATATCGAGTGGAAAACTATTCCCACCTAGATGGGCCAAATGGGTAGAGATAACTTTATAATAGACGATCTGATAGAATCCTACCCCGATGCATAACTAAAATATATATTCTTCCTACCATTGAATAATTTCATGCAGTATCCTACAATTATCATCAATCTAGACCAGGCTCTACCTTCAAATCACGGGGATAGGTTACTAAAAGAAAACCAAGATAATGGACTATGTGAAATTTACCAGGAAATTTCATACATTCTATATTCATGAATACTTATTCCATCAAACCCCATAATTTCTACATACAACTAAACACTCTTGGTTCTTTTCTATATGGTGAATGGATGTTGTGGGGACATATCCTCTAGCCACAATTAACATGTTTCAGTTCTTCCTTACTATTATCAATGTCTTTTCCTAATGGGTTGAGGTGATATCCCTCATGTACACTGTGATGAATAATATCATCACTTATTATAGAGTGAATCTCATGATATTGATGAATAAACAAACAATATTATGTTCTATGGAGGTAAATAAATTATACCAGGAGTTCAACATGTAGTCCAATCATCCATCTAACTATAATGTTGTAGAAATTGGACATGTAGAGGCCTTTAATAACGGATCCTTGGAATATAATCCAGAAGCATGTGAATAAATACATGAATTCCTTATAAGAAATGTTACTCTATGATTTATGGGCCTACTATAATGCTATACATTCTGTTATGCAAGAAACTCTGTATTTACTATTTTACGGAACCTAGGTAGTGTTGCCCATAAATCCAGTTTTACTCACTTCGAATAGCTATTTTCTAACATCTCTAAAATATTGATAAATTACACAATCATTTGGATGAATTATAGAGGATTGGTAATAAAAGGCTTTGTACCTTGGAAAACCTTGAATTCCATAAGAATAGAATCACATGATCCTTCAATAAAAAGGACTTTCTACACTCATTCCTTCAAAGATAACTATCATTGTCTCTTAGAACCCCAAGGAAACCTGGAAGGAATCCTCTAAAACTATAACCCTAATGGGATGGTCCTTATATCATATATGTTTTCTATCAAAATAGTGATTAAAAAGTAAAAAAAATGAATGGGGAATATAAAATTCCCTCACCAATGTGAGGTTTCCTAAGAAATACATTCCATAGCTTCCATTAAGAATTATTCATCATGGTCAGATGACGTTAAACCTCACAAATGAATCCTGACCTCATGATGTTGAATTATATGGAACATGCCCAAAACACATTATATTAAACTATTCAAAACACTTTTTGGTCTCGTAATGTAAAACTTCCAAAATGCATCTGACCACATGATAATAAACAATATTGAACACATCCCGACCGAATGATGCTAAAATATATGGAACTCATCATGACTGCATGAAATTAAAATACACTGAATATGTACTAACCACATGATGTTAAACTATACAGAAAACTAACTCACCACATCTCATTAAACTAAAACGGACTCATCGTCTCAATAATGATTCATCATTCACGATCTAGATCTGTGTAAAAGAAAAATTAAGTGACCCATTCCCATGGGTGTGAGTTAGATCTATATAGGAAATATTGCATCCCATAACTATGTGTGGATTGATTCCTACCATCATAAAAATGTAGTGATCCACATAACATACTTATTGGACACATTAACAATATTCCTCTTATTTCACATTGAGTTATATTAATCTTTACTGATGGATGTAAAATAGCACGGCTAATGTCCTCTTCACATGACACTAAACTGCACAATTTTTTATTCTCATTATAATATGATATGTAGGGAATCCTAGATCATATATCTTGTCTCATAAACCTCATGAAACAAAATTATCATGTTCCTTCTTCTAATTTCCTCAGTGTATTAAGGGGAACATTTTACATTCCTTGTTTCTCACAATAGACATATCTCACATGAGCATAGGAATATTGATAAGGGATTCCCTACTTGACTAAGCTGTATCAGATCAAGATATGATTAATATGGTCTTGGATAAAATACCATAAAAGTGACATGTTGTGGCCTCACCATATAAAATTAAATATCATGATTTATTACTCTTCTATGGAATAAAAATACACATTAACATGGACCTCACATAAGAGGACCACTATCATTTTTGTTAGTCTCCAACCACACATCCATTTAGAAAATAGTGGTGGCTTTATTTATATCATCATAAGATATGTTGTGATTCGTAGATATCGAATCCTATGTCCAGATATAATGATCAATGGGAACAATTCCCCCTCTATATATAGTTCAAACCTGCGTAGAGAGTTTCTCATTCAAGAAAAACATGTTTATTGATTCTTATTTCCATAAGATACATAGTGATGCCTGATATCTGATTCATGGGACTATCTATGAAGGAAAAAAATTTCCACCCATCCCTGCATAAGGGTTCCCTTGCACATGGAACATTCTTGTAAGAACTATGTAGGGAATGATTTCCATCATCAAAAGATACATATAAATGACTAAAACCCATATCATGGATTCATCTGCAACATATTATGTGGTAGAAATGTACCCAAAACAATTAATGGTTCATAATTGTACAAAAAATTTCCTAGTTTCACGATGTTTAAAAACATGGAAAATGTATCAAATACCTATCTTAAAATAGGGATGAGTCATGCCACCCGAATGGCCTAAATGCCTTCTTTTTTATTGATTTTTTGATAACCCCCCATTTACGGGATGAGGGGGAACCCTTACAAGGCCCGTAAGATTATAGATTACATGACCCATAGGTCTTAAGAAATATACATACTATACTTGGAACTCCTACCACTAGCTTCTTCCTTGGAATATCGGCTCTCTACCATCGTATGACTGTTTGGAAAGGCTTCCCGTGAAAGAAAAGGCTGGTCCCGATGGAAATTCCACACCCTCTATTTTTGAAAAATCCACTTAGCTTTTGCTCTGGTGAAAGTGCAGGCTCTGAATCCCCATATAGAGATAGATCATTGTAGAGTCTGCCTGATCATTTATGCACAATTTCATGTGGCCTGAAGGCCTTGAGGTGGCCTGTAGGCCCTAAGGAGGCCTGATGTCCTTGAGGTGGCATGAACCCCTAACTAACCCGAAAGCCTTGGGTGGCCCAAAGGCCTTGAAGGACCTGAGGCCCAAACCAGTGGCCTGCAAGCCCAAATGGATGAATAGTTATGGCTGATACATTACTAAATAGTGTATGCTACAGTACTTGCTACAATACTGATACAGTAACCTGGAGATATGTCTCCACTCGGTTTGAACTCGGGTCTCTTGGATGCAACACAAGAGATAAATATATATATATGTATTTCTTTCACACATGATAAATCTATGAAATAAGGTCTCCAACATATGGCTATACAACAATAATCCTTTGGATGAATAAATAATACACCTAGCTTCTAAAAGGACCTGATCAGTGAAACTTATACTCAATGATATCTTTAATAATATTCATGTCAGTTCCCATATCATTACGGTATAGTGTTAAACTACATGGAATGGAAACCAACCTCACAGTATGACATTAAACTCCAAGAAAAATGTCCTGGTTGCATGAAATTGAACTGAATGATAGATATTTATGACTACAAGACATTAAAATGTGCAGGCCATCACCCATCAACATTATTTTTTAATATATTACTATAGCCTAGCCCCAATCAACCATAGTATGAGGTGATTTCATCATCCCTTATGCTTATAAACCCATAAATCACACATCATGTCTTCTGCACCTTGGGTCTCCATAAAACATTAATAGCCCTTGGAATGGATAATAAATGTAACACCCCGAGCTTCCACAATACGCTTCTCATTCAATAATGCAATAGCTTGCATTATACCCAACTTCGAGTTCTAAAACACCGCGACTAATCAAAGTAGCCGTTATGAATAGTAATAACCACCTTTTGAAATTATATATATTTTATATTTCAAAATGGACTTCATTTTTGGATTCTGAATGTCGAAATTAACATATGTTGAATTTTTTGTAATTTTCTGAGAACTTCGAAATTTTTATGAATAGTAAAAAATACTTAAAACAACTTTTTTAATCAAAATAATTTATAGTGATAAGTTATACTATTGAGTGGTTTTAAAGTATAATTAGAATATATTTTTACCATTTTATCCAATGGTGGTCATTATAATTAATTTAACATTGAAATTGGACATAAACAATTGCCAATCTTTTGATATAAATTGTTTCTTAAAAACACGCTATTTGTTGTAACAGCGGGAATTAATTATAAAATTAATTAATGCAACTTATATGTTTGGAATTTTGTAAAATATACATAATTTTTTGAATTCATAATATCAATTATAGCTTAGGGTGAAATTTTGGCCTTATTCTGAAAAACTTCAATTTTTGATGAATAGTGAAACCACTAAGTGGTTGTTAAAAACTGATTTTTCGTTAAAATGAAATATTACCACTTCTGTGATTTGATTTTCAGGAATCCGACATACATGGTTGTCATTAAGAAGTAAAATGTGGTTCAATGAGATTAAAATAATTTTTTGGTGAATAGTAACTTTTAAGTTCTTAATCGCGATTAGAGGTAATTAGTGTAGTTTAAGGTAAAAATAATGTTTTAATAATATGAGATGAGCTTGACACTTGTACTACTCCTATTGGATGAGTCATGGCCGACTAAGAAAACCCATGGGTCAACTTGGGGACACCATGGAGCCACTTTGGTTGGAAAATGACATTAATATATATTTATTTAATGTTATAATTAAATTGACACAAACATGAGTTGTTTTACTAAAACAGTTTTTAAGTGGGGTTACACAAGTCCCAATTTTGACTATAAATATTCATTAGAAATCTAAAAAGATTTCCTACATCATAGTATTTTTTTATAATTTTTATACATTAAATAAATTAAATTATTTATGACATCATTATGATGCAGCGATGACCTCGTTATTTAACGATTTTAATAAAATGAAAAGATAATGTAAAATACAAGGCTTACACTTGTCCAAAGACTATTGTATGGGTAGATTTAGAACCCTTATCACCTTAGACACGAATTATATAAGTGTGGGACCTTTAGAATCCGAAAATCATTGTATAATAATGTAACATTTCAATCTTTCCAAAAGAGCCCCTCCTCTCCTCTTATAAAAGGCCCCCACCTCTACCACCTCATTCACACTTTCAAGCCATTTGGATCGGCCAAACTCTGCCCAAATACTCTCCCAACTTCCCCCTCTTACTCTTAGAAGCCTCACTTTGGGCAGAACTCTTCCCAAGGAATCCTTTGGCTCAAATCAAAAAGAGTTACCCGATTTTTAGGTAATGTCTTCTCTAATGTTGTTTTGTTTATTTAGCTTCTCCAACCCCTTAAACTCTTTTTATTCATTTCTTTTGTAACAAAACCAGTATCCTAAATATACTAGGATGTTTTTATAAGAAGTATTCGAGCTACACTTACACACACCTACATCTAATGGTTAAAGAACATACGGTTTCTGTGGATGGCGAATTTCTGCCTCACGAAACGATGATTGTTCAACACTCATATAACACCTTCAAAGGTGGACATTAAGATGTCACTATATTTATATATGATATATAATATGTTTATGTTTTACTTATGCTTCTGTATTTCTCATTTATGTCATACTTTATGATTTCCATTATGGGTAAACGCGATAATTTCATTTTAGGAAGTGCGGACTACCGCCCCCTCAAAGTGATTTGAATCGTTAATGCCATGTGTGGGATGTATAAAGGATAGAGTAAATGGTATTATACACTATATTATACTGGAATTATATTATACATTTATATCATTATGATTTCATTCCATTAAACATGAAATATAAATGAACGTAGCGTTCATGCGTACGTACAGCTTACCGTCTCCATGAACGGTGCATTTCATTTCTTACCTCTAAATGTTAAGTAATATTATAAATGAATGTATATACTAGATATATATGATATATATGAAATCTAAATCATGAATATAATTCTGGAGATATTGGATATTCTACCACATAAACAACTTGTAATTATAAGAATTTTATTGTTGACTCAAGTACCAAAGATCGACAAAACAACCGTTATTAACTTAAATAATTACATAATGTTCATATCATTGTAATAAGTGATATAAAAATGATAATGAAATTGAAAATGGTTCTTAATAAGGTATATATTAACTCTAGTTTATTATTCAGGAGGTTAAAGAACGGTTGAGTCAAGTTAGACAGGAGGTAAGGGAATTTCTTAACCCAATTTTCATTCTTTGGGTTAATCTCCTACTTTCAAATTTTGTCATTATATTATTATGTCCTATCTTGAATTTGTACTTTATTTTTGTGTACATATAGTGAACACACATAATAGATATATTTTATTTAAAAATGATCTTTTTAAGGGACTTCATCTCAATCACCATTCATTGAGGCATATTTTGTTTTATACACAAATTTCTTTTATACAGTGTATAAACCCCTTTGACTTTTACGTTTATTCAAATGGAATCTTTTTTATACAAAGCGTTTTACGAAATGAAAAAAAGGAATGTTTTTCTTGCCGTACGTATGCGGCGACAACGACTTCTCCGCCGCCATGACCGTTATTTGAGTTTCAGCTTCCTCTGCAAGCCATAACTTTTTTTAAATGATTTAAAAAAGAGAGAGAGATATTTCTCCCAAATGTATGAAAATCCAGTGAAAATGTATACATATTTAACGCAAGTTTAAAATTGTTTTCAGAAAACCTGACTCTCGAGTGTGGTAGACTGGAAGGGATTGGGCGTGTACCCATCATGTCCTGTAATTAGTCGAGCAGTCTTAGAATTAGTTATTTTGTTTTCAGAAGCTTGCATAATGTTTTCAGAAAAACACTGGAGTATATTTGAGTAATTTTAAATGTAAGTATCTTCTAAAATTCGAACTGGTATTTTGATACTGCAATTAATTTCAAACGTTATTTTAAAAAATGGTATTCCTAAATGTTTATATACCATTATTCATATAAGGAATGCATTGGATTTAATAAGTGATGGGTGGAGCCCGCTATAGCTCCTCGATGCATCGGTAGGTCTCATGAGACAACTAGACGTGGAATTGGCCGTGGCCCTTTCCCAATTTGATTTATGGTTTTGGCCGAGGCCTTAATCATTTTAGACGTCTTGGCCGAGGCCTTGACAAAATGTTTCAGAATGTCTGGCATTATACATTCCCTCATTATGAAAGTGGTTATTGATATTTCATGTGATTATTCGTCTAGTAGAATATCCATGTGAGTAAGTAATGGCATTATTTTATTTTACTTTTGCCATATTATGTTGATGTTCAAGTTTAAAAGTCTTTTGTTTTAGTTATACATTGCCTTAAATTTTTATGTTTATTTATGAAAGCTTCTGCAATATTGTTATCCTTACTGAGCATCTGAGCTCACCCCTTTCAATGTTTTAATATTCTCCAGGATGTGAAGAAGTATTTTATTAATGACCTACAGGGATAGTCAGAAGAGGATATGAGTGTGGACTATGAAGACTTTGTTATTAGTCTTTCACTTTATGATGTATTGTAACATTTATGAATGTATCTAGTGTTTCCAAGGCTACTAAACTAATTGTTATTTCGAGACTTGATCTTTTCTGATCATGCCAATGTTACGAAGTAATGCACCGACTCTGGGAAGCTGGGGTCGGGGCGTTACAGTTGGTATCAGAGGAAGTTTAGTACAAACCTTGGAAGCTAGATTTAGAAAAACACTGATTAGAGCACGTAGACCTAAGATGAACTTTGAGGATTAGCATAGAAGAACTTCCTAAAATTTTGGTATTGTAGAGATTTTGTGAGTTTTCCGAGTAATACATCCCTGTCTGGATACGAGCAGGTAGAGGAGGCTCTAGCACAGATGTACCTAGGGGTAAAACCCGAAAACACCGCTTTGAGCTAGACTCGAACGGGAACTGGTGCATGACAATGGGCCTTGCTGCACTCTTGGTTACGACACTCCCGGGGGATATGCTTAGGATAATTCTCATTTTCTTTACAAACCACTATGAAGGGTTATGAGTATATACTTCCTCAAAGAAAACATTTTTATGGATTATATCCATAAATAGTTCAATTTATGTTAAGTATCTTACAAGTATGGAATTATGTATTTTGATTCATAAACTAATATAGTTTATGCCATTGTTTAGAAATGGCGCCTAGTGGAAGGAATGGAAACTGTATCAACACACGCACTCCGTGCAGGGATTGCCCTCCTGCTCAAGATAATTATTGTGGAGCTAGAGATACAACTGGTGCTGATCAACTTATTACCATACTGGGACAACTCACTCAGGTTATGAATAATAACCTTACTCATATGGATCACCCTAATCCGCAACGTGGAGGATCAATGTTAGACCGCTTCATGAGGAAACAACTGCCAACATTTAATGGGGGTACAAATCCATTAGTAGCTGAGCAATGGATAAACTCTTTAGAGAAAATATTATACGCCTTGGGGAGTAGCGAAAGGGAGAAGGTTGTCATGGCAGTCTATCGCCTTACTGGAGATGCCGATCAATGGTGGTTGCTGATTCAAAACAAAAAGGAAGATGAAGAAGTATCAAGTATGGAATGGGGATATTTCAAAGATCTTTTCTTAGAAAAATACTTTCTGCATGACCATCGAGCAGATATGGAAAGACAATTTTTGAGTCTGAGACAAAAGGAGGATGAGAATGTCGTAAAGTATGAGGCCAACTTTACAAGGTTAGCGAGGAATGCTGAAGATTATATACGTAACCCAAGAAGTAAGATTGATTGCTTCTTTGATGGGTTAAAACCATTTCTCCGTCGAGCTTTAGTATCACAAACCTTCTCTTCATACGAAGGTATTGTCTCGTGCGCTATCAAGACAGAAAAGGAATTCTCTAAGTCTTATGACAACAAAGTAAAGCAAGAGAAGAAGAGAATGGTGGAACAAGAGACAGATGAAGGGAAAAAGGGAAAGAAGGATTTTCCATTATGTGATAATTGTGGGAAGAATCACCCTGGTACTTTCCTAAAAGGAATGGGAGTTTGTTATAAATGTGGGGAAAAAGGTCACCAGGCGCGTGATTGCAAGGGAAAGAAAGAGGCTATCAAGGTTGAATGCTACAATTGTAGGGAAATGGGGAATTATGCAAATGAATGCCCTATGCGTCAGGGAAACTTACCTCAGAAAAGGACAAGGGATCAAGGACAATCTTATGATGTTACTACAGTTGAAGCAGAATAACTAATGTATTGGTGCTTTTGGACTCATGGATTATATTCTGGTTATTAGAATAATGTGATATATATATAAGGATTGTACTGCAGTACTTGTTGATTTCAGTAAGGTTTTAATATTATGAAGGTAATTATATTTTTAGTATGTGACAATAAGAGAAACTTTACTTTGTTTGGAGAATCTGATAAATTGATTTTGGAATTAAGAGACCTTTTAGAGAAAGTCTGGACAGAGGTATTTTGGATAACTATAAAGGTTGGAGTGGATTAAGTTGATCTTTGGATAGTATTGTTTAAGGTTAAAAAAAAGTTATGAAGATTATTTTTGGAATATTATAATACTATAGTTTTAGGAAAAGGACAACCTGTAGGGTGGGGCATAACCCGTCGCATCGGACAAAGCTGCAGGAATCGAACCCACAACCATAGTGCGACAGTCCTTTATTTCCTACCACTAGCCTACAGGAATTCCCTGGTTATTACAAAATAATTTTACTAATCTAAATGGTATGTTTTAACATTTGGAACCTTATAAAATTAGGATAAGTATAATATTTTTGAGTTATATTATCCATTTGAGTGAAAGATGAGTTGAAGGCTGAAACTCTAATTGTCAAGCATAAATATATATATACCTATCTCCTATTCAATGAATAAATTAATTATTAAACTTTAGTAAAGGGATATTAAAACAAAAAAATGTGTTATCCTAATACCTTATGTCTTGTTGAACTGATGATATTTTAAATCAACATAGATTGAAGGCTTTGAGGCCCTCAATTTGACAGTTGATTGTGATTGATGACCTCAATCACTCCCTACAAATATTTACATTTTTCCTCCAATTATTTGTCTCTAATTTCCACCAATGTTCTCCTAATCAAGATCATAATTGGGTGGTGACTTTTTCATTTCCCTTTCCCTCTTATTAAGGCTAAATTTTATTAATCTTATTTCCGATGTGGGTTTTCTACAAAGGTATTTTCTATTTTCAACCTTTTATTTTCCAAGAAAAATTTCAAATTGCGAGGATGCAATTTATTGAAGGAGGGGAGAATGTAACACCCCGAGCTTCCACAATACGCTTCTCATTCAATAATGCAATAGCTTGCATTATACGCAAATTCGAGTTCTACAACACCACGACTAATCAAAGTAGCCGTTATGAATAGTAATAACCACCTTTTGAAATTATATATATTTTATATTTCAAAATGGACTTCATTTTTGGATTCGGAATGTCGAAATTAGCCTATGTTGAATTTTTTGTAATTTTCTGAGAACTTTGAAATTTTTATGAATAGCGAAAAATACTTAAAACAACTTTTTTAATCAAAATAATTTATAGTGATAAGTTATACAATTTAGTGGTTTTAAAGTATAATTAGAATATATTTTTACCATTTTATCCAATGGTGGTAATTATAATTAATTTAACATTGAAATTGGACATAAACAATTGTCAATCTTTTGATATAAATTGTTTCTTAAAAACACGCTATTTGTTGTAACAGTGGAAATTAATTATAAAATTAATTAATGCAACTTATATGTTTGGAATTTTGTAAAATAGACATAATTTTTTTAATTCAGAATATCAATTATAGCTTAGGGTGAAATTTTGGCCTTATTCTGAAAAACTTCAATTTTTGATGAATAGTGAAACCACTAAGTGGTTGTTAAAAACTGATTTTTCGTTAAAATGAAATATTACCACATCTGTAATTTGATTTTCAAGAATCCGACATACATGTTTTTCATTAAGAAGTAAAATTTGGTTCAATGAGATTAAAATAATTTTTTGGTGAATAGTAACTTTTAAGTTCTTAATCACGATTAGAGGGAATTAGTGTAGTTTAAGATAAAAATAATGTTTTAATAATATGAGATGAGCTTGACACTTGTACTACTCCTATTGGATGAGTCATGGACGACCAAGACAACCCATGGGTCAACTTGGGGACACCATGGAGCCACTTTGGTTGGAAAATGACATTAATATATATTTATTTAATGTTAAAATTAAATTGACACAAACAAGAGTTGTTTTACTAAAATAGTTTTTAAGTGGGGTTACACAAGTCCAAATTTTGACTATAAATATTAATTAGAAAGCTAAAAATATTTCCTACATCATAGTATTTTTTTTATAATTTTTAGACATTAAATAAATTAAATTATTTATGACATCATTATGATGCAGCGATGACCTCATTATTTAACGATTTTAATAAAATAAAAAGATAATGTAAAATCCAAGGCTTACACTTGTCCAAAGACTATTGGATGGGTATATTTAGAACGCTTATCACCTTAGCCACGAATTATATAAGTGTGGGTCCTTTAGAATCCGAAAAGCATTGTATAATAATGTAACATTTCAATCTTTCCAAAAGAGCCCCTCCTCTCCTCTTATAAAAGGCCCCCACCTCTACCACCTCATTCACACTTTCAAGCCAATTGGCTCGGCCAAACTCTGCCCAAATACTCTCCCAACTTCCCCCTCTTACTCATAGAAGCCTCACGTTGGGCAGAATTCTTCCCAAGGAAGCCTTTGTCTCAAATCAAAAAGAGTTACCCGATTTTTAGGTAATGTCTTCTCTAATGTTGTTTTGTTTTATTTAGCTTCTACAACCCCTTAAACTCTTTTTATTCATTTCTTTTGTAACAGCACCAGTATCCTCAATATACTAGGATGTTGTTATAATAAGGATTTGAGCTACACTTACACACACCTACATCTAATGGTTAAAGAACATACGGTTTCTGTGGATGGCAAATTTCTGCCTCACGAAACGATGATTGTTCAACACTCATATAACACCTTCAAAGGTGGCCATTAAGATGTAACTATATTTATATATGATATATAATATGTTTATTTTTTACTTATACTTCTGTATTTCTCAATTATGGCATACTTTATGATTTCCATTATGGGTAAACGCGATAATTTCATTTTAGGAAGTGCGGACTACCGCCCCCTCAAAGTGATTTGAATCGTTAATGCCATATGTGGGATGTATAAAGGATGGAGTAAATGGTATTATACACTATATTATACTGGAATTATATTATACATTTATATCATTATGATTTCATTCCATTAAACACGAAATAGAAATGAAAGTAGCGTTCATGCGTACGTACGGCTTACCGTCTCCATGAACGGTGCATTTCATTTCTTACCTCTAAATGTTACGTAATATTATAAATGAATGTATATACTGGATATATATGATATATATGACATATAAATCATGAATATAATTCTGGAGATAATGGACATTCTACCACATAAACAACTTGTAATTATAAGAAGTTTATTGTTGACTCAAGTACCAAAGATCGACAAAACGACCGTTATTAACTTAAATAATTACATAATGTTCATATCATTGTAATAAGTGATATAAAAAGGATAATGAAATTGAAAATGGTTCTTAATAAGGTATATATTAACTCTAGTTTATTATTCAGGAGGTTAAATAATGGTTGAGTCAAGTCAGACACGAGGTAAGGGAATTTCTTAACCCAATTTTCATTCTTTGGGTTAATCTCCTAATTTCAAATTTTGTCATTATATTATTATGTCCTATCTTGAATTTGTACTTTATTTATGTGTACATATAGTGAATACACATAATAGATATATTTTATTTAAAAATGATCTTTTTAAGGGACTTCGTCTCAATCACCATTCATTGAGGCATATTTTGTTTTATACACAAATTTCTTTTATACAGTGTATAAACCCCTTTGAATTTTACGTTTATTCAAATGGAATCTTTTTTATACAAAGCTTTTTACGAAATGACAAAAAGGAATGGTTTTCTTGCCGTACGTATGCGGTGACAACGACTTCTCCTCCGCCATGACCGTTATTTGAGTTTCAGCTTCCTCTGCAAGCCATAACTTTTTTTAAATGATTTAAAAAAGAGAGAGATATTTCTCCCAAATGTATGAAAATCCAGTGAAAATGTATACATATTTAACGCAAGCTTAAAATTGTTTTCAGAAAACCTGACTCTCGAGTGTGGTAGACAGGAAGGGATTGGGCGTGTACCCATCATGTCCTGTAATTAGTCAAGCAGTCTCAGAATTAGTTATTTTGTTTTCAGAAGCTTGCATAATGTTTTCAGAAAAACACTAGAGTATATTTGAGTAATTTTAAATGTAAGTATGTTCTAAAAATCGAACTGGTATTTTGATACAGCAATTAATTTCAAACGGTATTTTAAAAAATGTTATTCCTAAATGTTTATATACCATTATTCATATAAGGAATGCATTGGACTTAATAAGTGACGGGTGGAGCCCTCTATAGCTCCTCGATGCATCGGTAGGTCTCATGAGACAACTAGACGTGGAATTGGCCGAGGCCCTTTCCCAATTTGATTTATGGTTTTGGACGAGACCTTAATCATTTTAGACGTCTTGGCCGAGGCCTTGACAAAATGTTTCAGAATTTCTGGCATTATACATTCCCTCATTATGAAAGTGGTTATTGATATTTCATGTGATTATTCTTCTAGTAGAATATCCATGTGAGTAAGTAATGGCATTATTTTATTTTACTTTTTCCATATTATGTTGATGTTCAAGTTTAAAAGGCTTTTGTTTTAGTTATACATTGCCTTAAATTTTTATGTTTATTTATGAAAGCTTCCACAATATTGTTATCCTTACTGAGCATCTGAGCTCACCCCTTTCAATGTTTTAATATTCTCCAGGATGTGAAGAAGTATTTTGTGAATGACCTGCAGGGATAGTCAGAAGAGGATATGAGTGTGGACTATGAAGACTTTGTTATTATTCTTTCACTTTATGATGTATTGTAACATTTATGAATGTATCTAGTGTTTCCAAGGCTACTAAACTAATCGGTCTTTCGAGACTTGATCTTTTGTGATCATGCCAATGTTACGAAATAATGCACCGACTCTGGGAAGCTGGGGTCGGGGCATTATAGTAAATCTCTATGCTTGACCATTAAATCAATGCCTAAGGTATTAAACCTACAAAAAAGATACATCTTGGCCATGATATAAGGTATTTATGATCCTTTTGAACATGGATTCATCATGATAGAACATAGTACCTTAGAGTGTTTTAAGTCATGCATAATAGGATTATCTCATATCATTACTCACGACCTGAGAACCTTGATCCATGATTTATATCATTTTTATATTATAGTCAAAAAGATTCTAGAGTAATATTGAGCATAAGAATCATAATTAGGTTCATGTGTAACATTCCCCAATACTCGGTATATGTGTATCACGACCATAAACTATATAAAAATTGGTCAAAGTTATAAAACATTAAAATTAAGACTTTGATGGTCATAATTTGATGCCATTAATATTTTTTGAAGGTGACATAAAATCTACATAGTTGAAACCCCGTAAAGGGATACCTTTGTGATAGTCAATTATTCTCTCACTAAACTCTTCATACCTAGAGTTTAGGAAAAAATTAGGATGTAAATGAATGAGACATAAATATCACAGGGCCCACTTTTTGTCCCTATTTAAATTAAATTCATGATCACTAAGCCCCTTGGTCTTGGAAAATGTTAGAGTAATTATTTTTCATATATACTCACCATGATAACATGCTCACTAGGCAGTGCTACAAATTTTGGGTTTTAAAACCATTCATGAATATTAAATTTTCAATCAATCACATTTCATGATTTGAGTGACTTATATAGAAACAAACCTTCTATGGCCTTTTGAATAGGATATCAAGATTCAAGGGACACTTTGTTTGACTATGCATGTTAGCCTCTATCTTTTGTTTATGTGCCTATGATCACCAATGAATTGTGTCATATCATAAAAAAAGGGATTTCAGTTGCTTGTGAACCATGATATCACCTAGGTAGAATGAAGCACCATAAGTTGTATTGGGTCATCCCCAACATGATTTCCCATATAATCCTGGAAACCTATAAACTTTGTTCCATTATTCTCAATCCCCATAACCATACTATTTATGATGATTTAACACCATCATTGTTATGTATCTATGTTTTTTTACCCTTTATCAAAGTATGAATGTGACACTCTATTCCCAAACATTTTTAAGGATCACCCCCTATGAATCGAAATGACAAGGTATATGGTATGGGATTCCCAACTAAGATCAAAACTACCATAGGGTTCTAGAACAATTACAAGATATATTTCTCTCTATAAATATCTTCATCACCCATAACTTTTTTTATTTGAAAATCTTTAAAACCTCTCAAAAAACAATGGGGACAACTCAATTTGACCATTATATCGACACATAAGGGATTTAACATACTAATCAGAGGCATCCTCTCCTTACAAGAAAGGAATTATGATCCTTGTGAGGCCCTCCAACACTGTGGTAGAACCTACCACCTCAATAGGTTATGGTTCATTCTTGGTATGTCTACTCCATTACATATCAATTGAATTAATCTTTTGGATTATGAATTACTCAACCCATATTTCGACCATCTAGCTAGACCTAGAATCTATAATATTATACCCTCAGCTAATGCTACACCCAAAAATCCTTTATGTCCCAATGAAAAGAGTGGGAACACATATTTTTTACCATGCTATCAATACATAAGTAACATCTCCTACCAACCAGAGGAATCTCCTCCTTATAGAAAAGAAACCCCAATACTTTTGAGCCCCATTAACACTATAGAAGAACTCATCAACTGATGGTGTTTTGGGTCATTGTTATCCTGTCTACCCCAAATTCCATGTTCATAAATAATGTCCTAGAAGCATGAATTTAATGTTTAAAATATAATTATTTCCTTATCACATTATGTTAAACATCATGACAGATGTCCTGGCTACATGACATTAAATTGCATGAAAGATTGCCTTACTACAAGGAATTAAATTGAATAGTAGAAATACTTATCACATGACATTAAAATAAATAGAATATTTCCATACCTCATGATATTAAATTTATTGGATAATTTTTCTTTGAAAATGGTATAATACCAATAGTAGAAAGTATAATCTTGAAGACTCTTAACTATCTACAATAGAATATATAAGGTGTAATACTCTAAACTACAACCCAAAAATTGTCTAGTTTTCAAGGCTAAAAGAGACATAATGCTGATGAGGGTGAAAATGTTAAGGGAATCCAAGAGAAAAGACAAGACTCTTCTCACGGAACATGCACATGGTATGTTCCAGGCTATATTGAGTACTAGTAAAATAGAATAAGCACAAAACCTATTATGTTAAAAAAACCCATAAGAGGGTAGCACGAGAAAGAGTCGAGACCATTCCCACAATGCCTTCAACTATATGATTCTTGGGAAGATATTCAGTTAGTAAAAATAAAAAAAGATATATATCTTTTAGAGACAACCATATGGCCTTAAAAATCATTCTATACTCGCTAAATACACTAGCTTCAGCCAAAAATAGAGCATTTTCCCTATGAGACATATATTTTACCTCAATTATTTTTTTGTGAATCAGGTAATCTAAAGGTAACTGGAGTTGACACATCAATGAATAATATCATGTTGGTGTGAATTAATGATAATTCCTCAAGAAAAATATTTTTCAATTTATGCATTCAAATTCATAAATTCAGTTTTACTTTATGCTTTATGAAGGATAGGTATATTTGTTGGTCTATTCAACATCGGATAAGTGAACTGTCATTCACATCATTAATGAAGGGAATATGAACATCAAAATATAAAGTTAATGGAATGTATTCATTGATTAGATGAAAAAAGGGATTAATTTTCACAATATGGATCCTCTCTAAGGATTTCACCTACCCAAATATGTTGGTGATTATATTACAGTAAGATTTGATCTGCTAAATTTTCCATGTTGGTGAGGGTCTGATGAGAAGCATCGATTGAGCATTGAAGCACCACTCGAACCAATTCTTCAGCCATTTCATAAGGACGAAGGGTCTGAATAAGAGTATAAAAATCATTAAATATTTTCAGAGTAGTTTCTAATGAAGATGATGGTGGCCAAAGATTAGACATTGTTCAAGATATGATATCCTCATGTCTCATTATCTATGTGTTCAAGGAATCCATTTTCTTACGTAGCACAAATATTATCTGATGAATATATTCAAAAGCATTTGAAGCATCCCTCATTGGTTTGAACAGGGTAGTCACGTCTTATATACCATTCAATCACTTCTCTCATGTAGCCAAATATTTCCGAGTTAGGATAATATCTTTCATGACTTTCTATAATGGATTCTTGTAAAATACCTTTGACCCCAAATCATGAAATAGCTAATGAATATGTTATTTTTTGTGATTAAATGTTCCCATGTGATATTCAATGACCAATTTTTGAATCTTCCACATGATTGTCTTATGTCATTTTGGATTCTCTAAAATATCTTGAGTCATTACATAAGAAGGGGGAACGACTAGCTATGAAGATGAAGAAGAAAGAGAGGATCCCCCATAGGATCTCTCCTCAAAAGATGTGGCATCTACTACTCATATTTAAGGTCCATATTCCCCAAATAATTATATCCCATTAAAGGTATGGTCATCACTAAGATGAGGAAACTTCCTCAAAGACTCTTTTGAATCTTGAATCAGATCCATTGTTGCTACAGAGAAAGGGTTCACTGCTGCACATGATCTGTACCCATGATGGACTAGACCTTTTAGCGCACCACTTGGGGAGGATTCCACCTAATACTTGGAATAATCATAAGATAATAATATATGGGTGTAAACATGTAGAATGATGATCTCGATGCATCTATTTTCACTTTCTAATATAATCCAAAATTAGTAAATAATCCTATGATGTTATTCTACCCACACCCTAGATGATGGGAGGGGAGAAACCCCTTGGATGTAGCCTAATTAGTGAGAGTAATGATAATGGGTATAAATAAGAAAACTCATCCTATCTATCCATGAGAATCCCATCCTGAAGGGAGATCTTGTATGACTATTCATCAAGAGGGCCCCGCCATTATCATAAATTGGGCCAGCAGTTATGGGATAAGGAATGAAATAGAAATGATGGGTTCAAATGAGAATCCTAGTGACCTCATCAGGTCCTAACTACATTTTATAAACCCTATAGATGTTCAACATCTTGGTGTTGAACAAGGCACCTGGGATCCTAGTAGTGTTTTGGTATTTGTTATAGTGGACATGCTCATATATCCATCCAAATAAAAAAATTAAAGGAAATATGATCCTATAAGAGATGTTATCCTTTTGGATATGGCCTAGAAGTTGGTAGAGGCATGAAAGAGTCAGTACGACTAGATTAAAAGGTAATCCCTCTTCCAATCGAGCTACCTTTTCCATCATGCCAACTCAAATTCATGATCATGCATCACCATCTAGTAAAATACATTTATTCAAAAACATGCACATGAAGACCTCCAACCAATGGATTGGGGATATATTTAGACTCACTTGATATCCCCACTCAATATTCTCCTTGGCTTCAATGATTTCCCAATGTGAGGCAACATCATCATGAACTTTCTTGGATAGGAACCAGTGAGTGTCTATAGAGGACGTCCGAGATATTCTAATGAAGGTAAAAATGTTTATCCAATATTCAAAAGAGCTAATTTTGTTCATATTTAGATCCTCCCTTAATTTTTATTTCATAATGTTGATAATGTACCTTTGAAAAACTAGAGTATGCGTGGTGTCATCCTAGACATCCACAGTAGGAAGGAACTCATCATACATCTCCCCAAGAGGGGATATCCCACCGAGTTCGTAGATATCCCAAAGAATGAACCCTACATAATTGTGGGATTGATGGAATGAATTGGTACTAGGGAACCTAAAACTAATTATTTCTCCATTAAGTTCCAATTGATGGTATAAAATGAACTGAGAAACCCATATGGGCTCTTAAAGATGGATGTCATGTATCTATTCATAAAATTTGGAATAGCTCTGTTAAACCTAGAATGGCCATGCCCATTGAACGAAAAAAATCCAACTAGGTTGCAGGTCCCTTTTCTTGTTGTGTCTTCCACTCATATTTTTCAAGGTAGAAAAAAATATGGTTCAATAGATTTTATGAAATTTGATAGTGGGATTAATTGAAACTATATGGACTTATAGGGGAGTTCTCCATTATAAAGGAAAATCCCTTGGACTATGATACAAAAATTTTGCCATCAATAAAAACAATCATCTAAAAACAGTCGATAGAAGTTGATAGCCAGTAAGAAGGAATATTGTAGTAAGGAGAGGGACTAACAACACATAATATCATTTAAAATCCATATATGGGAAAATAATGTGAAAAGTTATAGGTTTGAAGTTCTAATGAAATAAAATTATTCAAAACTACATTTTCAGAATGATCTCAATATCCAGGGTTAGCGTTGCAATTCCCAGCAATCAAGAACCTTTGAATTTACATTTTGAAAGATTCAAGAGAGTTGTTAACCATATTTATAGAAGAATAAATTATATATCATCTAATAAAGAAATAATTTAGAAATAGATTAATGATTCCATAACATCATGTGAATCACATGAACCCTAATGGGATTCACGATCACATTACCTGATACAGTTATCATGAATCGCATGACCCATGAAGGCCTGGTAGATCATATAACCCATATAGTATCTTTCAATAATGTAATATTATATGAGACTCGTGATCATGTGACCAAGGGTCACATGATCTACATGATGATCATGAAATGATGTGACTCAACCAACGGATCATGTGAAACATACAGAACAACCATAATGGAAATTTTTTTATCAAGGCTTAATAAATTATCAAGAATCGACTCATGGTTGATTCAAGAATATTTTGGAAAAAATAAGCCGAGTAGTGTGAGTACCTGGTCGGGCCTCATGAAAGATACTTCTAAAACAGTCTTGTGAACAATATCTTGCAATTAGTTCTGTAGATAGATCTTATTAGATAGATCTTATGGGCAGTCATTGTATAAGGGATCACATGATAGATGAAAATCATGATAGATATGGAAAGTTTAATTAGCCGATGTAATGATCCTCTTCTTTACCGTTATTTATAGTTCACACTTAGGAATACCAATGGTCACCCGGAAGGTGAAACATTTCCCAATACTCTGATTGGTGGTGAACCCAATGACTTAGGAAATCATTTCATTCCCTTAGAAGTGCGTCATTGACCCTATGGAGGTTTATTTTTAGGGGTGAATTTGGTAACACCTTCCAAATGAAAATTAGAAAATCTAAAAGGGAAGAAATACCTAAAGAAATGGTATTGTTTTCTAAAAAAATAAAACTAATTCTTCCAAAAATCACACAGATCATGTAATATTTAAAGTGACATGTGATCTCATGACCCTTGGAAGGTCATGCAAGTAGATCATGTGTAACACATAATTTTTTTGATCATATGAAGATATTTTGAAAAGACTCAATGTTTATATGAAGGAACCCATACAATAACTAATGAATGTGTGAAGGCAGAGACATAGGCTCTCCCAATCACAGAAATTCTCAACCTATAGAAACATGACAAACATTCAAAACTAGTTGTAAAATAAAGGATGAAAATATGAAAATTTGGTGACTATATAAAACCATTAAATCTCATGAAAAAATCGTATATGATTCTCATGACCTCATGAATCCCCATGAGACATGTACACCTTGTTACGAAAGAGCTTGTTGACATGTCAACTTCATCAAACAAAGTGTATCAAACAAGAAAATTTGATTATTCATTGCAACTCCGACTCCTGTTAAATGTAGGGGGTTTCTAGTAATGAAATATTTCATCACCGTAAGATACCTTAATTTCTATGTGACACATCATAGATAAGAAGAGTGGTTTTCTTCGACAAAAATCTTATGATTGTTCAAGATCTTTTTTATTTGTATAATAAAAAAAGAAATAAGATAGGGAAAGGAAAAATCTTCCTATGGAGAGAGGATATCCAAGACTTGATGTGAAAATGGTCCTATACCCAAGGCAATCACCATTGATCATGTGATTATCCCTCGATAATCAAACAATATTTCATGAGGTCTCATAGACATATTATCCCAATTTCCCAAAGTCTCCCTTGATAAGAAATAATAGTCTAATGAATAACCCAAGGCAAGTAATCATTGATTACATGAATGGTTTTACACAGATATACTGATCATAAAAAGACACCTATACATTTCTTCTAGTTATTTAAAAATATACTTTACATGTCCACATGGTTAGGAAAATACCCATTGATCGACCACGGTCTATTAAACTTGGCCATGGTGGAGTGTTCCCATTGTCGTTGATCACCATACAAAATTATGAATGACCAACAGTAGGGTCATACAAGCACATGAAAATAAAAACCTCCACCCAATCTATCTCAAATATTCAAGATACACACTGATCATGGTGGAATAAAACTAGGGAGTTCAAGCATATAAATCCCTCACAATCAACACAAAAAAATTCATTGATCACATTGGGAATGTAGAACTAGACTTCTCAGAGTGCCCAGTTATATTATAAAAAATGTGTTCCTCTAGGAAAAAATATGAGGAACAATATAAAGGATAATATTAAATTAATAGGATATTCACATGTCACTTTATAGATCAATATAGGTAATTATTTTGTGCTAGTAATATTATGAGAAGGAGGCTCACATGTCTGTCGGGTCCAGAGAAACCTAAAATAAGATAATAGTAGAAAAATAGTGGAATCATATGTTGTATAAGGACGAATAAAGAATAAAAAATATGGTATACTTTTTTAAAGATATATATGAAAATATTCATGTTCTTAGTATGACATATCTAGATAATGAAACAACATTGAGACACTAAGTCATGATACACACCCTTGACATGCCATTTGGATCATGTGATGTCCTTTGGACATGTCAATCATGTCACACAATTCCCTACAAGAATTCCATCAATGACTTGATAAGTCCTTCAAGATTTCTGTATCTATCATACAATCTCCTCCTGTTATGATTCCCAAGATATTAAGTAACACTAGGGTATGTCAGTTAGGTCTTGCGATACCCTACAGAAACATCTACCATGTTATGCGGAAAAACCAGAGTATGCCAACTAGGTCTCATGAAACCCTCAATACATATCATCCATGAACTCACAATGTTATCTTGGAAAGTAATATAGGTCATGTGACATAATCCAAGATTGTCATCCAGGTCTCATGATGTCACCAAGACATGTCAACCCGGATCTCGTGATGTCCTTTGGACATGTCAACCATTATCACATGATGTCATTCAGATAATTTGAGTCTTTTGGATAAGTCAAATATGTCATGAGATTATCATCAGGCATGTCCACTAGGTATCTTGGATGTGTTCATTCATAATAAAACTTTTTGTACATACATCCTTATACATATCACTGAAACATCTATAGAAATGCCAGGCTGACAATCATATATATTATGAAGATAGTCAAGCTATGTTAAGAAAACATCAGAAGAAATTAAATTTTTTTCTGGTGGATATATAATAGAAAACACACTGTGTAATCCCCAATAAATCTTAACTATGAGAAATCTAATTCCTTCCACAACCAAGATATGTAGGATGCATGCTTAAGTCCCTAGCACAAAAGTAAAACCTCACTGTGTAAGCCCCAATCAAACTGACCTATGAGAACTCAAATTATTTAGCATAACTAGGATATGTAAGACACCTTCATAAGGATCAATCTCAAATGGGAATCCACCTTATAATGTGATCCCCCCATGTATCCAAAATTCCAACCATTAGGAATAAATCCCTTTTACGGTTTGATCTTCCTTCCTCATCCACCAATAGATTTAGAAGGTTGTTGAAATACACTGACTATGATTTCTACTATAACCATGATATATAAGATTCCTTCATAAGGCCCAATCACTATATCAAACATCCAAAGGGCCACCCAAACACATAATTTCCACATATATATGTAGTGAGAATAATTACTTAGTATACATTATTTCCCACAATGGGCATGGGTCATGTGGAATTAGTGATTTTTAGTGATAATTTCATGTTAATTATGAATATCTCTATCTAGGGTAACCATAGAGTGTGAGCCCCATTTACGGGCATGATTTTAATATCCCAATACAAGGTTATCCACCTCATGTTATGTTCCAAGGGTGTGTTCGAACTATGATCATTTCCAATCCTACCATAACCAACATACATAGGATGCCTCCCAAAGGTTCTAGATCAATGACCAATGCCTATGTTCTCTCATATATTTCCTTTATACATGATGTTAAAATACATGAGTTCAATGAACAATGTGGGTTTTGATTTCTGCTATATACAAGATATGTATGAAACAATATAAAGGATAAATCTCATCCTTGGGATATTAATTGTCTACTTTGGTGGAAGTAGAATCTGGGGTGTCTAGAAATATGGATTCAAAATATATATAGTAACCCATTAATGAGAAATAGATGATGAAACTCAGATACATATATATGGACTCATTAATAGGACCCTATTTACACATTGAACTGTTCAACAATTGATTAGTTATTTAGGTTAACCAGTTCCATATCAATATTTTGAAGAGATTCCGGAACATAAAAAAAATCTTGAGGAGTCATAGAGTAAGAAATGATTCCCCAAAAAATGTTCTGATGAGCCCAAAGTCCCATCCTCTCGACCAATGTATGTCCCTATGAGATGTTGGGTTTGAAACCCAAAAGGACTTCCTACCTTTGTAAATCATTTACGTACACAGTTATAGATGTGGTAAACATTGTAACCTTTCATGTAAGAATAAAAAATTGTTAACCCAAAGCAAGTGATTATGAAAGACATTAATCCCCCCAAAATCAAACTATTCTGTGACATAATCTACCAATTTTCCCACAAAACAAAAATGGTGAACTTAACATTAAATCATCTAAACATGACATCTTTTTTACTGGATAAATAAGATAATCTATTCATTTCTCATCAGCCCAATTTTTCTGCCATGTGGGTGACCTTTATGAACGAAACAGAAAAAAATATTGGTTATTTTATTGTTATAGATATACTTTGGAAGGAATAAATATCATTATTATTCACATTATTCCTAAATTTTTGCTTAGTTATCCTTTTAATATCTGAGTACGTATTCCCATAGGTTAGAGACAAAAACTATCTTGGTTTTATACATGATGGTATTTTTTATTTTTAGTTTCTCATATGGTTATTTTATAGTGTACCCATGGATAGATTTCAGTATGATATAATGTTATGTCACATGTACCATTCGTATTCCTAGTTTATGTGAATATGAAATGTTTTAATGAAAATCAAAGGTCATATTACTAAATGAGTTCCCTTTAAAATTTTCATTATAAAAAGGATTTTTTTAATGATTGAGTTAAAATATTGATGATATTATAATTTTTATAGATTTTTTTGATGAAATAATACTAGGTTTTGTGTTCACATACTAAAATTTACTTTGGGTTTTTGTAAATGCAGTTTTGAAGGGATCATGTAATGGGAACAGAATCATGAAATTCAATGTCTCCTCTTGGTTTTTATTGCCTTCTTTGAGAGATAGAATGGTGGTGACAGATGGTAACATGGAGACTCATCTTTTCCTTTTTTTTATTGTTAGGTTTAGCCTTTGGGTTGATATTGTATGTATCATGGATGTATACTATTAATATAAATTATACTCTACTAGATTATCTATTTTTGGTAATTAATGATACTTTTCTATTAATTTGGTTAATCTCCATCTTGTGGCATGGCATGTTGTTTCTTATGGTTTAGTGATCTCATGTTAGGTTTTGGAGATGTTCCTTAATGTCATTGACACTCACTTGATCAACCCATTTCCAAAAGTGGTGAGTGAATACCCCAAGGCCCCTCCTGATTATTTTTCTAGGTTACCACTATAATGAGAGGTCAATTTAACTATTGGGAAGATCTTTACTATGACACTCATTTCAATGTCATCTTGTCACATGACACCTATAAAGATAAAGGAAATTAATGTCTAGCTTACAGATATTGAGGCCATGTTATTTATTCATCCTATCATGTCACCTTGGTCTTCACCTATTTTCTTTTACATTAAGGTAGATAGAAGGCTCAGAATTAATGTTTATTGTTGAAAACTAAATCAGATGACAATTGAAAACAAATACCACATACCAAGATTGTAATATCTCTTCAATCAAATAAGAGGGTCCCAATATTTTTATGAAATATACTTATAGTCATGGTTCCATCTATTAAGATTCCAAGAAGGGGATATAAATTATTTATATTTTAGGAGATTGTGTGGGATTTTTTAGTTTTTTTTCATGGTTTTCAGTCAGAATAATGCTCTTATAGTATTTATGAAGTAGATAAACCAGATGATTCATTGGCCCATAGACTCTTTCATAGTCATTTTTGTGAATGAAATTTGTTTACTTGATGTCGTAAGTGGATAACATGGATCATTTGGAGATCATCCTTCTAATTTTTAAATAACTTCAATTTTATAGTAAAATATCAAAATGTGGCCCTTGGATACAATAAGTGAATTTTTTTGGTCCATGTTAAATCTGAAAGGGTAATCTCAGTGGATCCAGAAAAGAATATTGGTAGTAATTTCATGGGAGTAACCCAGAAATTCATTTAATATTTAGAGGTTCATAGTCTAATCTAGTTATTATATAATTTATTTATTACTTCACACATAGTGCATCTAAAATTATAGACTTGAATAATAGGGGTGTTATGATATAATGGATTAAAAACTTTTAGGGATATTTCAAGGAATTGATAGAGAGGTTTACTTCATCTCTAGGTCTGATTCTTCCCAAACCCGGTTCTAGTAAGGATGTTTTCTATGATGCTTTAGGAATGATATTGGGGTGTGTCTTGATGTAGGTAAATAAGGTGGAGGTTGATAAATATCACCAATTACACCCTCATGAGAAATACCCTACCCACGACCTTGTGTTATTAGTTGTTATGAATTCTCTTAAAGTGCGGCACCGCTATCCCTTTGGGGAACAATTTATAGTATATTTTGATCATAAGATCCTAAAGGGTATTTTTAATCAAAAGGATCAAAACTTATGATATAGATGATAGATTTAGTATCATCAGTGTTTTGATTTTTATATTACTTATAATCCCATGTAAGGGAACTTATTCCCCGATGAGTTGAGAATGCAGTTACTAACTCAATACTTGAAGGAATCATTGGAGGAATAGTTTCTAATGAGTCAGTCACTGATATAATTTTGGGAGTGTAATAGAATGGTGGGAAGGTGTTATTATATTTAGTGAAGGATGAGTAATCATTTGAGAAGAGGGTTTATCATGATTAGGTGTAAGGAAAAAAAATTCCTAGGTTTTAGTAAATTCCTAAATGGTGGGGAGACCTCTGGTGATTAGCTTTGGTCTCCTATGGGTGGTTTTTGTTTCCAATGTAGGTTGTTCATGCCTACATCTCTAGGGAAAAAATTTATAAACATTGGAATTTGGTATTTTTGTTTTGTACACCCTTGGGCGACCAAGATGTATCAAGTTTTTATAGTTCAATATTGGTTGTTGGGGATGAGTGTTATATCTCGGTTCTGAAAGCCGCCCAAAGGTACCTCGTACCCAGTTGGTCACATGGCCTCTAGTACATTTCCTCAAAGGCCTAAGGCTATCGACTAGCAGCGAGGGTCTTGGGTTTGATAGTGGGGAAACTATGCCCTCATTGGTAGAGTAACATAGAAGATGTATAACAGATAACAATAACGGAAGTAGTAAAACATGCAATAGTTAAAAAGAAGAAGTAATAAACAACTGGAACACACACACAGACACATGTATATATATATGGTTCATGATACATGTGTCTATGAAATAAGACAAACATGTCACAATGATGGAATACAATACTAAACCAAAGTACAAGAGAAAATATATAAAACCGTTCCACAGCATTGCAAGCCTCAGCTTGGTCATATGCTATGAAGCTCCGCAGTAATCAAGTACCTGAAGTAGAAGGGGGATTGACCTTATCTATACCTATAGCAATATAATCTTTTAGGGACCAAAATCATGACCCAAATAAGTTAGGAGACTAAATACCAGTATGAAACCACCCAATGATATGTGCCTAATAGTCAGTGAATATATATGACATGTTATAATAAAAATTAAGCAGTAAACAAAAGAGGTACTCAAAAGTAAACTTTCATAGATTTTCAAATGCATTCAATGATCACATATCAAGTAAGCAGCTAATCATTAATAGTGAACCCTTTAAGAAGTACTAACATCCTTACCCCTCTGTTCTAACCAAACAAACACAAGAAACCCTCTAGGATGTACACACAGTTTGACCCCTCTGGTTTAGCTTTTGCACAGACTCTCTGAGGAAGTACTCACCATCAATTCCCCCTACAGTATCATATTTGAAACTAAAAGGCACTTTGGGGAAGCACTCAACGTCCAATTCCCCTTGTGGCCTGCATCGAGGAACTACAGACACTCTGAGGAAGAACTTACATCTATTCTTCCTATGGTCTCACACCGTAAAAGTAAAAAGACACTCTAGAGAAGCCCTCAACATCCATTCTCCCTATGGTCTACTACAACAGGTTCCCACAGCCCTGTGTAAGTCAATCATGAACAAATGATTCATGGCATCCAAAGTAAGCCTTAAGAATTACTTTTCTAAAGAATCTATAACATATCATAGCATGTCAGATAATAATCACCCCATACTCACAATACTAGGCATGGAAAGTAAAGTAGCATCCTAACAGGCAAGCTAGACCAAACGGTCAAACCATGCAAACAAGGTAAAATATCCATAGTCTGGAAATGTTAACCCTATTTACAATAGTTAACCTCTATCCAAACAAACAAGAAATAGCAGTTAATAACAGGGCTAAAACTATAAACATGCAATACCCGGTTCTAGGGTATTAGGAACATTGGCACATAAAATTCCAAGACTATCTAAGGAAAGGAACAAACCACCTCCCTCGACATTGTTTGATAGATATACCCCAGTTTCGGCCCTGTGATCGACATAGAACTAGGTAGATATACAAAAATGTCTAAAATGTTCAACTGAGGATAACTCATGAGAGAAGTAAAATCAAGAAACGACGTTTAAGAAGAAGAAAGAACTCACTGATTTGATTCCAACAAAACTGACATAGTTCGATTCGGAGAACGGGTGCTCGGTCGGGGGATCAGGGAAGAATCAGCACCATACGGATGCTCTTGGTTAAAGAAGGTGAAGAAGAAGACACTCCTGCTAATTAGACATGACCCTGGTCCATTTAATGAAAATAAATAAAGTTAACGTCATGTACTTTCCCTTACCAGCCCCCGCATTAGGTGGACTCCAGGTCACTACACACATCTGTGTGCTCGGTCATTACACGACCCGCACATGGCTACATGCAGAAAAAGATTACAAGGCGTGTACATAAAAAATTTCCAAAAACTCCTCTTTTTCTCAAAAACACCCGAAAAGAGAAAGAAATACCAAAAAAAATATTCAGGTTCTTACAAACTTCCCCCCTTACATAAATTCATCCCCAAAATTCCCTTGAAAGGCAACATATAAAAAGAATCTTTGAAAAGCTCCGGGAACTGTGATCGTACATCGGCCTCTCTCTCATAGGTCTCATCCTCTACTCGCTCATGCTACCAGAGTGCTCATACCATAGGAAAATACCATCCATGGTAAACTTTCATACTTTGATCTAAAATCCAGACAGTATTCTCCTCAAACAATGCATCCACCTCTAAATCATCCACCTCGGGTTGAAAAACATGAGACAAATCTGAGAATTAACATCAAAGCTGAGAAATATGGAAGACTTCATGCATATCTTGGTACCTATGTGGTAACTGTAACTGATAGTCAATCCTCCCAATTCTCTCCAACACCTCAAACGGCCTGACGTACCTCAGTGAAACCTTACCCTGTATCCTAATTCTCCTTTTTCCCAAACTCGGTGTGACACATAGAAAAACCCGATCCCCGGCCTCGAACCCCAAAGGTCATCTATGTCGATCAGCATAAGACTTCTGTTGAGACTGTGCAGTAGCCATCCACTTCTGAATCAACTTTATCTACTCTGTGGTCTCCTTGACAAGACGAGGTCTCAACAGAACTGCATCTCCTACCTCCAGCCAACATAAGGTTGATTGGCATGACCTACAATATAAAGACTTAGAAGGTGCCCTCTAAATAGTTGCTTGAAAGCTATTATTGTAGGAAAACTCCACAAGAGTTAAGTGATTCTCCCAAGAACTACCAAAATCCAGGATGCATACTCGAAGCATGTTCTCAAGAACCTGAATCGTATGCTCAGACTAGCCATCTATATGGGGATGGTAAGCTCTAGATAAAGGTACCTTTGTACCTAGTGCCTTCTGTAATATCTTCCAGACCCGAGAAGTAAAACATGTATCTCTGTCTGAAAAAATCAAGTGAGGAACCCCATGTACACATAAAATCTTTTAGATTTACTACCATCCCAGATCATCAACACTGAAGTTCTCCTTAATCGTAAATAAGTGAGTATCCTTTGTGAGTTTATCAATGACAACCCAAAATGAATCATTCCCTGAGGTGACCTTGGTAAACCCATCACGAATTCCATCGCAACATTGTTCCATTTCCACTAAGAAATGGGTAACTACTGCAAAATCCCTGCTAGTCACCAATGCTCCACCTTCACCTTCTGGCAAGTAGAACACCTCATGAAAAACACAACAAAAACTCTCTTCTTACCTAGACACCAAAAATGATGGTGTAGAACACGATACATCATCATGAAACCGGGATGAACTGTATAAACTGTGGATTGAATGACTCGTATCAGCTCCTCACGTATTTATTCTGGCACCCATACGCACCCATGAAAATTCAAGATATCATCCTCACCAACTGTCCATCCAGGAATAGGGTCCTCCCATGTAACACTCTCTCATAGAACTAGGCCTTCAAAAAATGATAGTTTCCTCATTCACACTCGATCAAGAAGAGTATTGGTAATAGATACAAAAGATAGAAATTTCTTCCCCTGCATGTCGTGAACCTCCAAATTCATCTCAGAGAAGAGAACCATAAGCTGCCACTCACTGCTGGCCTCTTGAACTACTTGTACCTGAGTCCTCTAGCTCAACTCATCAGCCACTGCGTTGCCCTTCCAGGCATATAGGCAAGCTCAAAGTCCATAGACTAAATGCACTCAACCCACCATCGATGTCTCATATTCAGGTCACGCTGAGTGAAGATATACATGAGACTTTTGTGGTCGGTGAAAACCAAAAAATGCTCTCCCAATAGTTAATCTCTCCAACAGCGTAATGCATGAACAACTACAGCCAGCTCGAGATCATGCATCGGGTAATTTTTCTCAGGTGGCCCGTACGCAACAACTCCTTCTCCCTACATAAGCAAAGCTCCCAGCTCGATAACTGATTCATCATAGTAAGAAGTATAGCTCTTTCTAAGCTCGGGAAATACAAGCATCGATGCTGATGTCAACCTCACTTTCAGCTATTAAAAGGCTGACTCGCAAGAATTTGACCACATGTTCTTCGCACCATTCTTAGTCAGGCCTATCAATGGCACTACTAAGTGTGATAAGTCCTGTATAAAATGCCTGTAGTAACCTACCAGCACTTGGAAACTCCGTACTGTAAAGATGTTCTTTGGATGCTCCTAGGAAACTACCACTCTCACTTTCTCTAGGTCTTCTGATACTCCTTTCTCTAAGATAACATGACCAAAGAAGGGAATCTGGTCCATCCAAAAGTGGCATTTTGAGAGCTTAGAATACAACTGATGCTCTCTCAGTGTACTCAAAATGATCTCAAGATGTGTGGAATGGTCGTGTAGAGTGTGAGAGTACACCAAGATATCATCCACAATGACTACCACAAAAGAATTCAAGTATTGATGAAACACTCAGTTCATCAGTGCCATGAAAACTGTAGGCACATTTGTGAGACAGAACAACATAACCACATACTCTTATATACTATACATGCTCTGAAAGTCTCTAAGAGGTATATTTGATGGTATAACGTGAAACTAATGGTAAATATATCACAAGTCAATCTTCTAGAACACCTGGGATCCTCAAAGTTGATCGAATAGATCGTCAATCCCCGGTAAGGGTTATCTGTTCTTGACCATCAATTGGTTAAACTTTGGATAATTTACACAAAGTCAGATGGTACTGTCCACCTTCTTCACAAACAAGAGAGGAGAAACCCATGGAGAACTATTGGTTTGGATGAAACCCTTTTCCTGCAACTCCTCCAATAGCTTCTTGAGCTCCGGTAAATCTGGTGTAGCCATCTAATAAGGAAGAGTAAACACTGCTGCTGCTCTTGGCACAAGCTCAATTGAAAACTCCACCTCTCGCTCTAGAGGAAACCCTGAAAAGTTCTCTAGAAATACATCCTTGAAAAAATCCACCAATGGAGGAAATTCCATATATGAAGTCCCCTGGTCATCCTGATATAGACTAACAATCTGGGATGAAACTCCTCCCAACCAATGATGCTCGGGTCCCGCTCTGCTCGCGTGGACATCCTATTCTCCCTTATGAAGAAATGATCCACCCTCTGGTGATGTGAAACTCACCCTACAGTGATATAATTCAACAACTACATAGAAGGAAACCCACTAGTCCATTCTCAGAATGACCTCATAGCCTTTCATATCTAGGAAATAAGGGTCCCATAAGATGTGACACTCAATAAACTCTATAGGGCACTCCTTTCACTAACATACACCAACCATTTTAGTCACCAATGGAGTGTTTAACATCAAGATCTCAGAAGAAGAAAAGATACATAGCCAAATTCTCTCCACAATAGTGACAGATATAAAGCTATGGGAAGCCCCTATATCGAAAAGATAAAAATCTAAAACTGAGGCAACTATGATCGTAACTCAAACTGTAGAGGGTATGGGATCATGCCCCTACTGGGTCTGCTCCGCTACAAAAGTCTTACATGCATCACCTCCCTGCGAACCTAACTGACCACCTTGTGCTAATACATCTTGTTGTCACTGAAAGCCTGGAGACTAGCTACCACAACCACAACCTCCACCATGTACTGAATGGCCGAAAGAACTCCAGTTCCTAGACTGGTGTAAACTGGTGGTGCTTCTTCTGAATGAGGATTCATAAAAGAATCCATGTCACCAGCTGCTGCTGAGAAGAACTGACATAAACTCTTAAGATGGCCCATCTTGTCGCATGATTGGCACTCCACTAGGTCTCTCGGGCAATGTGATCTCGTATGCATACTCTTTTCACACTAGTAGCACACCACCTGTCTACCAGAAGAAGTGTCATGTCTCCTCGGATCCCCACGTGTTGACTCCCTACAACACTTCTTGTTGTCCGTAGGAGGGATACCAACTCCGAATGCCGAACCACCCTGGCTCTCCACTCCAAAATCCCTCAGATTGTGTTTCGTGATTAGAGCTTGGTTGACTATAGAAGTGATGGAAGTCAACCTGGAGATATTCACCTAGGATCAGATGTCATGCCTGAGACTATCCTCAAACATCATTACCAGAAATAACACATCATCTCCTGGGATAGGATTGAAGCACTAAATCTTTGTTAAACAAGAAGAATACACCTTACCAGAAAGATTACCCTCCTCTAGACTCATGAAATCATGGGATCGATCAGCCCTCAACGTCTCTGGGTAGAAGTAGTCAGAAAAGGCATGCTATAACTCATCCCAAGACATAACATGCTGGTGTCCCGCCTATGATATCACATCCCACCATATCTTGGAGGAGTCTAGAATAATATAAGTAGCATGCTTCACCCTCCTCTTTGGAGGAATCTCTATATTCTGAAATATAGAAATCATGGCTTCTAACCATGATTCGGTAGCCTGAGGTCCTCCTTCCCCTGTGAAGGTGGGAGGATGTTGCTGCTGGAAAACCTGTGTCAACTCTACCATACAATGGGTAGGATGCAGTACTCCTATGAAGGACTTCATGACCCTCATAAATCCGTCTCGGGACTGTGCTTCAGCCCCTGTGTCCCGAATGATGGTTGGTTCCAAGACTAGCACAACTGGAGGATTTGTTGGTAGTCCATAATCATCCATATCCAGTGTCTGATCTCTTCCCTGTAACTGGAGGAAAACTGGAGGACTTCTCGGTGGCACGACACTGCAAGGTAAAGCACACACCTTAGATCATGATTTATAAGGGCTGAAACTTTGAGGTGTGAGAAGGGAACAAGTGGAAGAAATCATTCAAGTTTTTCCAAACATGGATACATGGCGTGTATAATGAATACACAACATGTTCACTTAAACCTTCACATGGGCATGTACATTTTCCATCCTAGGTCATGTAACACCCCATACACACAACATTTTGTCCAATCACACATCGTGTACTTTAATCCTCTTTCCCTTCCTAAGTTCTTATACATGGCTAGGCCACATAGTTCTCCAAGAACAAGACTACACTGCATGTTAGTTCCAGACACGGTGTGTACTAGAAGAACCTCACTGACCTTTGTTTTTAGTTACACAACTGGATACAAAGGTTACACTACACGGTGTGTTAAACATTGAATTGGCTTGTACTCCTTATGTTTTCATCTATCCACATCATTAGTCATAAGGGTAGACACATGGTCTATGCTTCACGACATGTACATCTGGTACATGGCGTGTTTCACCAATGATTTCTCAACCCCGTGTCTCTTCCCACACAATCAATGGCACGGTTAGAGACTACAGGGTGTGTACATATAGTACATGACTTATAATCAATAAAACGTGTTTCTTCTCGAACAGGACACATTGCATGTATTCATCATTACATGCTTTGTCTTTTGGGTTCTTCTAGACAGTAAGCCTTAGAAACTACTCCAAAACCCATAAAAACACTAAAAAACATTAAAGTGCCATATTCCGATCTATGAGGGCTTATACTCCCCGTGAATCAAAGCTTGGAATCTTATACATGTTATATATAAACATAACAGAGCAATGATCCACCAAATTCTGGTCCATAAGGGCCCATAACACCTCAAGAACCAATGATTGGAATTCATTTAAACGAAACCTTACACAATCTAATACCCAATCAGAAGAAGGTATTCTATCAAGGCATCAATCACAACAGCATGAATATCTCGCACAATATTTATCACAACAACATGCAATCGCTAATGCAAGCTAAATGGCATGGCAAGAATGCATGAAATGTGATCTATTGCAAGTGCCTATATGATGCATGAGATGGAATACCCTCATATCATAGGGTTGTAACAGAAATAGAACCTTAATAATATCAACGATAACAACCCAAAACATGTGAATCACCCAACGGTGAAATGAAATCAACTGTAAAATTGAAAAACTAGATATATTGAAATAATGAGGTAGATTGGATTTTTCTTATACACAGGTTAGCTACTCCCGGTCATGGATTATTACCAAGTACCTATTATCCATCTATCCCTGGATATAGGCTTCAAATAGTATGTTGAAAAGAAAAGAATTACATTGATATCACTTTTTAATGTCCCGGTTCTGGAAGCCGCCAAAAGGTACACCGTGCCCGATTGGTCACATGGCCTCAAGTGCATTTCACTGAATGCCAGACGCTACCAACTAGCTGTGAGGGCCTTAGGTGTGATAGTGGGGAAACAATGCCCTCATTGGTAGAGTAACACATCAGAAGTAAAATAGATAGCAATAGAAGAACCAGTAAATCATTCAATAGGTAAACCGTGAAAGTAATAAACAACTGGAGAACACACACACACACACACATATATATATATAATTCATGATAAATATGTATAGAAAAGAATCCAAACAAGTCACAATGCAGGAATACAATACTAAACCAACGTAAAATAGAAGACAGATAAAAATACCCCACAACATCGCAAGCCTTAGCTTGGTCCCATGCTCCCCAACTCTGCAGCAATCAAGTACCTAAAGTAGAAGGGCGCTAGCCATTATCTATACCTTCAGCAATATAATCGATTTGGGCCCAATACCATGACCAAAACAGGGTGTGGGACTAAATCCTAGTAGAAAACCGCCCAAAGATCCGTGCCTAATAGTCAGTTAATATATATCACAAGCTATAATCGAAATGAAGTAGTAAATAATGAAGTACTCAAAAGTAAACTATTCTATAGTTTCAAATGCATTCAATGATCGCATTTCATGTAAGCAGCTAATCATAATCATGGAACCCACTAGGAAGTACTCACATCCTAACCCATCTGGTCCAACCAAAACAAACACAAGAAACCCTCTGAAAAGTACACACAGTCTAGCCCCTCTGGTTTACCTTATGCACAGACTCTCTGAGGAAGCACTCACCGTCAATTCCCCCTATAGTCTCATTTAGGTAACTAAAAGAAACTCTAGGAAGACCTCAACATCATATTCCCCATGTTGCCTACATTGAGGAACTACAGACACTCTAATGAAGCACTTACATACATTACCCCTACAGTCTCGCATCATATTAGTAAACAGACACTCTAGAGACGCCATAAACGACTATTCTCCCTATGGTCTACTACACCAGGTTCTGAAAGCCCTGTGTAAGTCAATCATTCACAAACGATACATGGTAGCCAATTTAATACTCAATAACTACTTGTCTAAACAATCTATAACATATCATAGCATGTCAGATAATAATCACCTCATCCTAACAATACTAGGCATGGAAAGAAAAGCACTAGCCTAACAGGCAATCTAGACCAAATATTCAAAACAATAAAACATGGGAAAACATTAATTGTCTGGAAAAGTAAACCTTATTCACAACTGTTAACCTCTATCCAAATAAACATGGCATAGTAGGTAATAATAGGGCCAAAACCGTAAAGATGCAATACCCCGTTCTAGGGTATTGGTCACTTTTCCATATAAATTAAAAGACTATTTAAGGAAAGGCACAAAAAACCTACCTCGGTGTTGTAGGATCGATATACCCCGGCGTCGGCCATTGGATCAACCTAGAACATGGATGATCTACCAAAATTTCTAAAACGTTCAACTGAGGATAACTCATGAGAGAAGAGAAATCAGGGAACAAGGTTTAAGAAGAAGAAATAATGCACTGATTCGATTCCAACAAAACTGACAGAGTTCTATTTAGAGAATAGATGCTCGATCGGGGGCTCAGTGAAGAATCAGCCCTGTACGGATGCTCTTGGTCGAAGAAGGCGAAGAAGAATACACTTTATCCAATTAGACGTGACCCCGATCTGTTTAATGAAAAAAAAGTACATGACATGTAATTTAGAAGTACACGGTGTGTACTTGACCTTATTGGCCCCCGCATTATGTTGTCTCTAGGTCTCCACAGATGACTTTGTGCTCGGTCGTTACATAGCCAACACATGGATACATGTGGCAAAAGAGTACACGACGTGTACAGATAAGTACACGATGTGTACATATAAGTAAACGTCGTGTACTTTAAAAATTTCAAGAAACTGATCTTTTTCTCAAAAACACCAGGAAAGAGAAAAACAAACCTAAAAGAAGATATGGGTTCTTATAATGAGTTGTTGAATTAAAAACATAATGTAAGGGTGCCTTATATTTCATAGAATTAAGGTAGAGCACCAGAGATCTACTGGTCTGTTGAAACCTTTTACCTACTCTTTTTGAATGTGGGTAAAGATTTATATATTCTTCATCATTATTTATTATGGAATATTGGTAAGAAAAATTGGATTTGTTTGATCATTGATCAACTTATAAAATCTCATCATTTTCTCTACATTAAGGATATGATGAATGTGGAATAGCTCAAAGACTTATACTTCCAAAAAAATTGTAAAGAATCATGAAGTTCCCTATTTACTAATTTATAAAAAGTAACCATGGTTTATATCCATGTTTCGAATGGTTCTAAATAGGTAACGAGTTTTCAGCTGTAATAACCTGAGATTTTGTTAAATATATATTTTTATTTTTTTTTGAAATACTTTAGTCGTTTTGATATTTTACATTTCACAAAACACTGAATATTGATTTTATTATACTAAAAACATTATGTTTGGTTTTCATTATTCACAAAACCATTTTTAGATTATGTTATATGAAATAATTATATTATCTTGTGGTATAGGCAACACTATTATTTTATTTTTTTACACAACAATGAGTTATTTTTATAGCTTTCATTACATGCAAGATGAATTACATAATATAATAATATAAAACCTTGATATTAAACAAGTTGTTATGAATAAGTATTAACTAATTTATAAAAATATAAGGTTTATAATATGAAATAATTGGTTTCTTATTAAATATAAATGAAAATATATAACAATTGAATATAAATAAAATAGATTTATTTTTATTTTCCAAAAGTAATTTTGTTTTAAATAATTAAATTAATTACAATTAGTGAATAATATTAATGACATTTATATATTACATATTCATTCAAATATCTTTGATATTGATCCAATATATTTTATAGGAATAGGCAAAAGACGAACCAAATCTTAAGCATAAAAACACATATTTTTCAAAATGGTAATTTTATTGCCTTGGTTGAAGAACCCATTTTAAATACTATTTTTTAAATATTTGTATATTATATTTGAAAAAAATAAACTCATTATTTATAAGTGGAATATAAAAATTTACTTCGGTTTAATTTTTTTTTAATTTTCAGATAAGTTTCAGGTTTTGATGAATAGTAAAAAATTACTAAATTTTAATTGAAAACAACGTTTTTCATCGAAATAATTATATATTGAAAAATAAATTTTTTTTATTGGATTTAAATTATATTTTGATCATATTTTGATCATTTAATCTAATATATGTAATTAAAAATAATTTTACATTTAATTAATAAAAAAACAATTAAATATTTTGCATGTTTAAACTTTAATTAAACGTTTTATCACCCCATCAATGGGAGTAATTTTAAATTAATTACATAAAATTAAATATTTTGATTTTAAAAAAATTGATTCCATATTTGGTATTAGTGGGTCCAAATAATTTAAATATTATTCTTTTATTTGTATTCATTATTAATAGTAACTTTTGTAATTTTTTATTAACAAGGTAAATGGTAAATCATGTAATTAAGGATGAAAAATTATAATATAAATATTATAAAATTACCCTAAAACTTGTCCTAATTTCGAATTATCAGTGGTTTTTTACCCTAATCATCCATGGGTATATATTATAATCTTATTATGGCACTTTAATGGGAGTAAGGCATTTATTATATTATATTTGATGAAAAGATAACGATGTAATACTCATATTTTCAATAACTATATAATTTTTTGTATAGGGTTACACAAAATATAAATGAGTCTATAAATATTCATTTGAAATATTATGTGTTTATATTTTTTATAGTAATTTATTTTTAATTTTAATGAAATAAATAAATACCTAAATACATTCTACAATAACAATGGAGTAATATATTAATTAATGTAAATACTAAATAAATAATATTCAAAATATTAAAATAAATATAATATTATATAAATAATGTCGTAAATGAATTTTATGGATTACATGGACATGTTTGGGTTGATTTAATATGGTTGGTTCAAAGATATCATGTTTTTATGATATTTTTAAAAGGGAAAATAATGAATAATGTCCAAATTGACACTACTGATATTTTATAAAAGTAATATTTTATATAATTATTTAAAAATGGTAAAAATATTAAATGTGGACAATGGTATAATATATGATATAAAATCTCATAAAATGACCATTTATTTTTTAATTTACACTTTATATTTAAAAAAATTTCTTCATGTAACATCAAAAACAATGTTAGCATAGTTAAAATTAAAATAGGTTAACTAAGAGTTAATAAAAAATAAGGTCTAACACTACCTCCAAACCTATTCAAAATTTATTTTTTGATTAGATTAAAACATTGTATCATATTATATTCTAATATATTTCATTTCAGAGGTATTTTTATGGATATTGAATTTATTATAAATTAATATCTTGTTATATTAAAAAAGTATCACTTCCCCTTATAAATGGGAACCTCTTCTTCTATTTTATTCACAACTCCAAATACCTTTGGGTAAGACAAAATATGACCATGTATCCCCAAAAAATCAAAAAAATATTCATATAATCCTTTATTTGGGCATAAATATAAATGAACAAGTCCATTTGTGAAAATCAAAATGAGATTCCCAAAGAATAGGTAATGATCATCGAAGAAATTTTTTATTGTATTTTTTTCTTGAACCCAATGATTTATTTTTCATTAGTGTTTATATAATAACTATAGTATACTCAATATAATGATATGATATTTTTTTAGTTATTTTACCAACACTTTCACAAAATTCCATCTAATGGGTAATGAACTTATCGTTCAAGTGTACGGGGGGTTACCGCCTTACGAAACAATTATTGTTCGTTTTTTGATCACCGCCTCTAATGGTGTGTATTATAATTGAAAAAATATTTTTTATGATATATATGATATTTATTACATAATTATACTTATGTAATGATAATTTAGTATCTACTTTTTTTATCATTTATTCTTTTGGGAAATTAAAACATCGCTCAAGCATAGGTATGGCTTACCATCTCCACGATACGATTCATTTTTCTTCTATATTTCACATGAATGGTTATAAGGATGAATTTTATGGATATATATATTATATATGACATAAAATAATGATTCTATTATGATAATATATCTTATAATTTATTTCATTTTAACTCAAAAAGAAAATGAAAATAACATTCATGTGTAGTTACGATGTATCATCTCCATAAATGGTTTATTTTATTTTCTATCTCCATCTATTTAGAATCACAATGAATACATATATAATGAATGAATATATATATATATGATATTTATATCATTATTATCATTCTATATATCATTAAATCATGATCTATGTTAGATTATTAAGTATAATATGTGATAACGTAAATAAAAGTTGTTATTACCCAAGATATAACTTTAACAAGTAGTTGTTAATAAGAGAGTAATATCAAGTAACAAATAAATCATACAAGGAATAAAATATATGAACATAGTTCTGTATTATATGTATAATAAAATTATATTTATTATATAGGAGTTTTTAATGTGTGTAATGGATGTCAAGACATAAGGTAAGGGATTTCTTTCTCACTTTTATTTTCCTTGAGATATAAGCAATGTTCACCACCTATTTATTTTTTTGTGGTGTATATACTGCCCAATAATGTATTCTATGATCATTATCCTAAAATTTATGAGTATTCACATATCCATTTGGATATTTCTCTTTCATGGGTTTATATTTCAAAAATTTACCAAATCAGTATGGTAATTTGGTCTCAATTTTCATTCTTTGAGACAAATGTTATTTACGCACCTATAATCTATTATATGGTTTATATAAAAACATTTGACATGTTTTATCATTTATATAATTCTTTTCATGATATATTAAACTTAATATAATTTTATTCTCTCTTCGGTATGAAATCTATGTTCCTTCAAAAAAATATTTTCTAAAAAAGATTTAAATATGTTATAAATGATCCTTTAATAATTTTTATGAAAATAGATGTTAAATATTTTTAAAATGGGATTAGAAGTTAAATTATAATTTATAAAGATAATTTTAGTAGAAAATGTTATCTAAATGATTTATAATTCTAAATTTTATTTTTTCAAAGAATAAAGGATATTTTCCTCAATAATTATTTCTAGTGACCGTTCAAAATTATCTTCCATATAAGTTAACATTATTTTATTTTACTTATGTTTTACTATGGATATGATTCAATTATAAAATTATTATTATTTATAATAATGGTTTACGTTTCTTATATAATGATATTTATGAAACCAATTTCTTTTTCATGGGTTATGTTTTGATTGAATAATGTTTACAAAACCCATTTTAGTCTTTGGGTTCCGATATGATGAATGATTTAAATTATTTTAGAACACATATTATTGGTTTTTATTATATGATGGGTGGGACCTACATCTACCTATAATTCATTAGGTAAGGATTAATATCTCAGGATATGTACATGGAAGGAACATGGAGTGAACTCAATTTAGTAAAGGACCTTGTCTGCTAAGATGTTCATGGGAGTAAACCTTGACCACTAAGATGGTTATAGTAGTAAACCATGACTACCAAGATGGTTTGGAGAGTGAAACCATACTACAAATATTTTCTCCGCATTGATACCTTGACTAGTATGAAAATAAATTTATATTCTTATGTGTCTACCAAAAATTAAATGTCTTATTTCAATGTTATGATTTCTTGTATTAAGTTCTTTATTTTCATATGATTCATGTATTATGATCTACCTATATTTGTTCCATGATTACTATTTATGATCATTAATATGTAGGGTATGATCTTCTATTTTCATTACCATGTTATCATACCCTTATGCTCATGGTTAGGTTTACATGTCTGTGTTTTTTACCCTTAATGAGCATCTAAGATCACCCTTTTGTATGTTCCCCTTCCCCCAGGTTATGAAGATATGAATTATGTTTGATTTGTTTAAGAAGGTTTATATTCGAGAATTTCATAGTGGTAGATAATATAGATCACTTATGTACTAGTTTTTATGTTCAATATTTCAAAAGGAACTAAACTAATATTGTCATTGGGTGTGTGTTTGTGTAATAAATGAAATGTTATGAAAAATTGATTTAATATCCATGTATTTAAAACCTAGTTTTTTATACCTGATGAAATTAAACACAAAATATAATTCATATAAGGATGGTAAAATTGAATGATTTATTTATATTTTTGATTAAATTCTATAGGTATGTGTTCCTTGTTTTGGTGGTTTATATTGAAATAATTTTCCATAAGATGATTTTTCCTAAAAAAATAATTATTAAGCATTGATTGAAATGGAAGACTTTGATGTGTTTTTTTATTCCATGTAGACCCCCTTTATACTGAATAGAGTTGGTAGACTGTTCCTCGGTTAGACGGAGCCTTGGACAAGAGATAATAGAGAAATGGCATCTGATCCATAAGAGGTTAGTGGATACTTGGAGTAATTATAAACTCTATGAAAACTATCATCTTTAGTCACTATATTTTGAGTTTTGTGGTTGGTTATATATAAATGTTTCACCTGTATTTGAACACCGTCAATATGGTAAATAGGGTATGTTGGAACCAAGTATTGTGGTCCCTTTTGAGATCATTTAACAACATGGAATGGTTACTTATCGGTTGGAATTTCTATTATTCTTGATGATGATTCATGATGTGTTTCATGTTTCCCAGTGGAAGAGGTATCAATCAAGCCCTTATAATGGGATTTAATGGAAAGATATTGATATTAATCATGAAACCATTATGGTTGGGCAACCAATCTAGATTATGGATCATCATGATAAGGCACTACACAGTAAAACAATTCTCTTGGTTTGTGTATTATGGTAGTGTGGATGGGATATCCATGAGATATGGGATCGAGAATTATTGTTGAGGTAAAAGTGGCCTTCTATTTTTGAGAGTTCATAATCGTGAACATTTTTTGGGAAAAATATTATTTGATTGTGGGGAGAATTGTGGAACACATTGAGTCATACTTATCTATAAGTTTGATATTGTGTTATCCTTTTTTTCATTCTATAGGTTTTTTGGAGTCATAAGCTCAAAAATTGATTTTTAGAGAAGAAAATCCCATCACATAGTTTAGTAACATGTTTTGTACTAACCGTGGGACACAGAATTGTGAGACTCCAATGGTGTTTTTCATAGTTAGAACACAGTTTGTTAAAATATGTGGCTCACTAAAGAAAAAGCGTGGGTTCAAGGGTCGTATTCTAGAGGTGACCTTTTTCTTTAGGATTTTTTTCTCAAACCATTCGACTCAAACCAAGATTTTTTGTTCCTCCAATTTTCAAGGGATAGAGGACACAAATTGTTTTTAAATAATGTGCCTAACCATTTTCCCCATTTAATCCTTAAAAAATATAAAATTTTCCTATTTTCCATGGTTTTATTTAATATAATCCACTACTAATACCCATTAGGACCAAAATAAACATTATCCAGTGCTCTAGATGCTTATCCCCTTGCTTACCTGGTGATATTACTTCATTATTAGTAGATATGTTCAATATATATTCTATTTTTGATATAGGTTTCTCCCATCTTCTAAGATCCTTACTAGATCTATTCTCCCCTCATAGCGATTAAACCTGATTGATATGTTGTTGGTGGATTTAAGGGGTTTGATATATATTAGTTGATGTTTCTAATGGATCTAGGATCATGAGGACCTAATTTACTTGTTTATAATCCCCATTATCAGAGTAAAGTTGTTTACCTCCATTATTGAGGTAAGTGTCTCGATAAAAATGTTTTAATTCATGAAATAATTAATGTTTTTATAAATTATTTGGCATGGTTCATGAATATTATTTATTTGATATCATAGTGGTTTTTTTCAATAGATACATGTTTTAAAAGGGTTTTCTTTAAAAATATATTTTTGCACACTATGTGTTTGATAAATTCCTCAAATGTGATTTTGACTCCAAAATGGATTTTCATGGATTGAAGCATTGAGGGATCACTATGAAATTTTTCTATCTATTTTGAGAGTGTTTTTAAAATGGTTTTTAGAGAATATATCATATTGGGAACCTTGTTTGTGATAGGAAATGGACATATGAAACCTTAGTTTATGTGAAACCATATGGATTATTTTATTGATATCGATAGATTGTAAAAAAACTAAACAGTATTGGGGTTCAAGCTATGTATGAATTATTTCTTTGTGGTCATTCATGTGACCAGGTATGTATTCCCATAGGCTACAGTTGGCATGTTCTTCATTTTATTCATGATGTTATATTTCCTATTTGGGTTCTCACATTGTTATTTTATCATTTACTCGTGGTTGGTTTTTTTATTTCATGACATCATACATATACTTATCATATTTTTAGTCTATGTGAATTGGAAATATTTCTCTAAAAACCAATGATTATTTTAAAAATTGTTTTCTCTTTTGAAATTTCATTATAATCTGGATTTTTTAAATCAACATTAAATAGTTTAATGATATTAGAATTTTTATATACACATTGGTGAAATCCCACAAGGATTTTTGTTCATACCCTAATTACATACTTGGGAATTTTTATATGTGTATTTTTATGACCCCTGTAAATGTAAGGGCTTATATAGTTTTTCAAAACCTCTAGGTTGTTAATACCTTTAAGATATATGGATTGGTGTTGACATATATTCACATGGAGACTCATCTTTGACTTTTAATGTTTTATTTTCATGTTTAGATTTTGGATTGAAATTGTATGTATTATTGGATTATAATATTATTTTGTATTTTAGTATACTTTCTTATCTCCATTGTTTTATTTATGAGACTTGTTTGTTTAATACCCACATTGTTGTGGTCCTTCTCAGGTGACTTTTCATGATGATCTAGGTTTGTTCATTAAATAGTTTGATAAGAGGTCGCAATGTCAAATAAGTCAAATGAAAATACACCAAATAAAAAAGACCAAAAATACCAGTCTCAAACAAGAAAGAGTGAAAATACTCTCCAAGAGTCTTCCATTAATTAATAAACCTAAAAAAAACTTACCTTTTACAAAAATACCATGTTCTACCACTACTACATGGATGGTTCCATATATTTCAATGTATAAACATATTCCAAGGGTTGGCTAGCTCATTTATATCCAAATTATTGCAGATCCTACACCTTAGATGTTTTATTATTGATTAATGTTCCCAAACCCTTCTCATAAGTCCATAGAACAAGTATAAAAATATATTTCATTACAACCTAATTTTAATAAGAAGTAATTTATTGAGTCATATCATCCAATTTTTCTCCCTCTATGGGTTCATTATCTCTGTCATGAATCTTATGGACAATGTATTTCTTTGAAATACCTGGGGATCTCTCTCTCTCTCTCCCTCTATAGGGTTTTCCCTTCACTGGTCGTGGCAATGATTTCCTACTCCTTGGGGTTTTTCTTTATTCATTCTCTACTTCATTTTCATCTGTGGTAGCACTGCTTCCACCTGGATCCCCCTGATTCGTGCGAGTTTAGGGTTCTTATTTCTATTTCATTTTGGTCTCTTTTTCGGTGTTTCATATGATTCTTGGATTATTCAGTGTCGATTTATGTTCCCTGACCATTTTTACCCTACTCTTACCACCTAAACCTTCATGCCAAAGACCATTTTGGTTTCACATGAAGGTTCCCTGGTGTTTTTTGTTTTTTTGGTAGTGACAGTCATTGACTATTCCTTTTTCCTCCATCACCTCCTATGATATTTCTTCATATCCTGTTGTACTCGACCCTATCTTGGTCTAGTATGAAGGTTCTTATAGAATTTTTTGGATGGTGTTAGTTAATGCGTACAGTGTCAAGGGAATGTATCAGTTGGTGTCATTCCCCTGCTTTGATTTGTGGTTGAATCACTGGTTTGAGGTTTTGATCTATTTGTTATGATATACGGTTCTTCTTTAGTGACTCAAATAGAGAGTGTTATGGTGTTGTAATCATTCGATATTTGGAAGTTCATGTTATTTCCCCCTTAAAGATGAACTACTGATGTGTTTTTCATCAATTTTGTTTTTTGTTGGTGGTTTTGTGGGAAATGGATGAAATTGATCATCATAGTGGCATGGGATGGATATTTTTGTGGTGTTTTGTTTACATTGACTATTCAAAAGTGTGGGATGTTTTCTGCAATATGTTATAGTTGTGATGATCATATCATCTTTTAGCATGAATATGGAGGGTGGCTCGAGGATGTCATTAGTAGTTCAGGTGATGGAATTTCACTCGATGAGTCTTGTCACAGGATTTTGAATTTTGAATTAATTTTTCTTTTATATGGTATCATCATTTTAGTGGTTTGGAATTAGTGGTTTTTATTGAGAACCATTTTGAATTTTGAACTATTATTTTTATATTTCGGGTTTAATATATTTGAATTTTTGAATGTATGGTTACTGCTAAACCTTAAAGAGGATTTTAGAAAAATAAAAAAATGGATTTTGTCTATGAAATGACTCGAATATCATGAATTGGGTTACATTATATATTTAATACCATGTTGTAATATATAAACTCTAAGACTGTGTGGTTGTCTTTATAGATGAAGAGTTTACGTTCTATTTTTTTATATATATACTGAACTTGTGAGCCAAACCAATTTGAAGTAGAATCATCAAGGCCTATAGAAAAGCTATCTCACTCATGGTCCTCCAATGGTACACTGTGAGAATTTTTATCGTATTATTCCTTATTCATAACATATCCAAAATTTACATAAATAACATCAATTGATTTATAAAAATCAGGGGGTAAGTCGTCCTACCTTGAATCACAATCTACCCACTTGATGATGCTTTCTTAGAAATTTCTTATCATGGTTCTCATCCAAAACTAGCATTGTAGAATCAAAAATTTGGTTCTAATTCTCTATTAGAAAATAATTCTATTTTTCAAATCTATCAGCATATTTATTCACATGTGTGGCATCATGATCCAAGAATTTATACCCAAATTAACCTATATATGTGTTAGATGTCTGAAAATTACCTTACATAATGATATTCATAGTAGCATCACTATCCAAGAATGAGTTTTCCCCTGTTTAGGACCACTTGAAACACATGTATGATCCCAATGACTCATAGAGATATTCAGTATAGTATTTAAATTAATCAGATAAGAATTCATCTCTTGAATTTGAGACTTATTATTATTTGGATTAATATCCATATTTTCCTTATTAGAGGAACCAATGGAAGTGCATGAGGACTTAATAGAACCTAGATCGAAAATATTTTTTGTAGTATATTAATCATGTTCTATAGTTTACAACAACACCAACTAATTCAATTTGGTATTATCATAAATTTTATTATGACCATTGTTATATGGGGCTTAAAATTCAGATGTCCCTTTTTTGTAGCAACACATGCTCCCAAAATTTTATAATCATTTTTACCTTTAAATTAACCTGATTATAAAAACTCATCTTCTTATAAATATAAATTATCTATCTCAACCTCACTCTCAAATGAACAATTCTCATCCTTTCCATATCCCCACATCAATCTTACCCATATTGATTTCCAATAGATAGTGTGATAACAAATCAACATCAATAGTTTCATTATTCTAAATAAATGTTATTATATTGTGATCCTTAGGAAAATAATATCTTTGAGTAACCTCCCCCATCCATTTTTCATTCTAGTGCCTCCAAACTAAACAAGTTCTGACATTGCTGAACACTTTTAATCATTTTCTCATTCAGTTGGTGGACTAGTGGTAATAATATAAAACTCTACAAGAATCCACATCTACTATCTTATCCTATATAATCTTGTCAAAACAATCAATTTTGAATTAACAGCCCTACAACATCCATCAACACTCATTTTAAAGATACAATTATCAATCAAATTCCCAAACATCGTTTTGCTAGAAAAATCCATATTCCTTTTCAATTTCTCAGATGAATTTCTGATGGAGTTTCAAGTCATCTTGAAAAAAATAATCCTATGAAGAAACCACAATAATAAATTTAATTATGAAGATCATAGTTCTATACCAAATAATAAGCTTGATAATTTCTAATAATGGGCATGTTCGGTCTCCTTGTCAATCTTTATGGGAATATTAAAAACAGAAGTAATATCCCAAATAATTTTGGACTTCCAAAAGAACTATTTCATGCAAGAAATCTTTACCAGGGTTGGGTAATATAGTTTTTGACATTCATATTATGAAATAGAGGATCATAATAATGAATCCTCAAGATTTGATGTATATTTGGGAAAAATACAAGACCCCCGACTTTGGATTTGAGATAATTTGAGGGAAAAATATGATAAATTCCCATACAAATAAAAGAAATTAACACACCTTAAAATCATCATATTGGAAGGATTAAAGTCCTTAATACTTGGAGAATCCATGGAATCTATTTCTTCAAAAAAATCAGGTGTGAAATTATTGATAACTTTCATTCACTAAGTCATTAACGAATGACCTTGGAATTAGTTTCAACATATTCTACAGAACCATTATGGGTGATGTGATTTTGAATAGGATTATATCATTCTATAAGATTAGTAAAGATTCGATGATATGTGACCTTATTAGTCCCCTTTTAATCCGAATCAAAGGGCACAAGGTCATTAAAAATCAACAATGTCTTTTCTAACCCATAAAAAACATCTGAAATCTTTGTAAAACAAATGAAAACCTATTCCAGATCAATATACCAATATGGAATTGAGTTCATCACAATAAAAAAAATGCACTCTTCATTAATTCTCATAGATTGAAAAACTCGATACATTTCAAACTCCATCATTAATTATGATAATGTAAATAATAATTTAATTATAAATCAATTAACAATACGTAATACTAAAATTATCAATTTATTTAATAATTCATTATAACAATGAAATTAATAATGTAATTAGAATTTATAATTGTGAAAATAGTTTTTTTAATTTGTAAATGTTCTTTTCCTAAAACATAATGTTTATCCCATGGTATATAATGAATAGTAGTAAATGATAGGACTTCATCCTAGTACTTTGATATTTTTTTTGTATTTTATATTTTTATTAATCAAATGTAAGCGGTGATTTTTACATGTGCGGCTAACCTGAATTGTTCCAACTGAACTTTTTTATCAATATATTTGATGGGAATATGACCTCCTAGAAAAGTACCCACACATTATTGGATTATTTTTTAGTTAAAAATAGCAATACTAATAACAAAAATGATTTACATAGTAGTTGTATTACAATTTTTTAATATTATTAAATAATATAATTTAAATATAAATATAATATTATTATTAAATAAAAAATATTTTTTCAAAAAATAATTATTATTTTATTTTCATATCCAACTAAATTTGAGTAATAATATTACTAAATATTAATATTATTAAATAATAATAATGTGTATAAATTCTTTTTATCTAATTATTATATTTAAGACCAATCAATATTTATTATTCTAATAATTCATTATTCTCAACAATTTTTTGTATGATTATGTTTTTTATCTATGTTTTAATTATGAAATTATTAATTTATATATTAATATTTAATTTAATAATTCAAAAGTATTTCTTTATTAATATAATATATTAATTACTATAATGTCATAAAATAATATAGATATTATCATGAAATTTTTAATTATAACATTATTTATAACTATTTTAATATATTATTATCAATTTATAAGTTATTTGAATAATATTTTTTAATTATTATTTATTAATACATTGTATTATTAATTATTATTTGTATAATGTCATGAATTATTTCTATAGTTGGGGGTTTTCTTGAGTGGAAAGTCCCTCTATAATTCTATATATGAAAAGAGATAAAATCTGTATATCCACCCTTAGAGAGTATTTCTAAGGCTATTTATGTTTTATAACATTGGTGGTGACACAAATAGAGGTGTGGAACCATGTATATGATAACATAGGTGGTGATGTAGTGTAGAACATCGGGATATTAAGCATTGAAAAAAGGGCCTTCATGCAACCAAAAAATAGTGGACCTTCATTATAATGAATGCAATGAATGTGGTGGGGATGATTCTATGAGACTAAGTCTATAGATGGTTGAAATAAATGTGGTTGTTAGATTGAGCTTCACATCGACAGTGTTGGATTGCTTAAGTGAATGCATTGAATAAAAAATATTTTTTATTTATGGCGGTCTTTGTAAGATTGGAATAAAGTTCATTTAATCCACTATATGAAGACTTTCAAGATTCTAAACATGGGACTTTGGGATTTAAAAGTGTAATAAAATAGGTCCATTGGATTTTTTCCATTATTTGTGTTGATGGATGAGGCCAAACCTAGTAATATTCATTGGTGTTTGAGTTTTTGGGTTTGGTAATCCCCTCAACAAAATAATCATGAATAATTATGGATTAATTAATTATGTATTTATTATAAATGATCCAAGAAATAGGCTATAAGTCTTATCCCCTTTTATTGAAAATGGGAAAAAATTACAAGGAGAATAAATTATTGAATGGGTCACACATAGGGACCTTTCCTTATCCAAAAAAACATTGAGAGATAATCTATGTTCATAAAAATCCTCTTCACAATAATAATCATAAGTTATTTCCCATTCGGACTATAAGTAACCTTATTGAATGATCTTATAAAAGAGAATAGTATAACTCTCATATAATTAATAAATACTTCCTTCTAAATCTCTCATTAATGATCCTGTAGAAATATTTCTTATGATACTGGAATAATCCCTATATGGTGTCTTTTTTTGGGTTACTAAACTGAATCCTTCACTGTAAATCACATTTTCTATGCCTTTAGCTATGGATTCCTTAAAATATCAACTAACACCACTAATATCCCGGGGATAAATATTTTATTTCCCCTAATTTAATTCCTTATTAAGTCATGGATTCATGAAAAATACCCTCTTGACTAGCTTGACCTACTTGCATGCCCTCGAAAGATGCCTTGGATAAATCCACATCAATATGTTGGACATCAATGAATTTCCCCTATTCTCCCTTGTACTCTTCCCCAACAACACATTTTGAGAACCCAAAATCTCCATGTACCAATATCAGACCATCAACCATGGTGTTTTTTGGTCATTTTGACTATATTCTGGTGGTACTTCAAACCTGAGGATGGTGACCTCTCCTTCACATCATTTTTTTCGCCTACACCTATTCTTGCAACCCCATGAATCCCACAAAAGAATACCCAGAATGGTTCACACCAATAGGATAAATCTCAATTAACTTCTACCCATTATAATCTAGGCTCTAAGGATATTATAACATATTCCATACAACCACAAGCTATTAATGAACCAACCCTAGATCCTTCTAATCCTCCATGTCCTCATCTCCAAACTGAGCACTTGTATGAGGGGGGACATCCATCATCTATGTATCATAATATTCAAACACCCTTGTATCCTTATCCCATAGAGGTGTCGTATCCTTCTCTTACACAACAGAATTTGAGACACTATGTATACCAATGAAAGGAGAGCTTTGGACTCTGACTTTAAGATAAGACATCTTCTACCCCTACATGGAAGACTATTCATTACCCTCACTGATCACTACCCAAGACCTACCAGAAGCTAGATCGAGTGAGTTACTCAAATGACCTAACTGGGTACCATAGTTGGGTTAACCATCTTGAGCCTATAGTTCAATATTCTCTAGAGAAAGACCCTATAGAAGTGGTTTCTCTTTCATCCTAGTCTTTGATTTTCCTTCAATGTGAACATGGCTCTACACATTAATGTTATCATCTTGTGAGGTTTGTCCATAAGAAACAATAATATTACCATTAGGAAATATTTTTATCTTCCTAAAATAGGTACCCTTAACATACCAATGAAATGAGAAAAATTAACATGTAAGTGTTGTTTTTCAATTAGAATTATCATTTTCTATGAGTTGGAAATACAAATAGATTTTAGATACTTTCTCATAGTTAATACATAATTCTGATTCATCATTCTGTGTAGAAAAGAGAACATTAATAACAAAAATAGAGCTCAAATCCAACTAAATAAGAAATCTATTATAATAATCTTACATTGAAATTTCTATTCCCTTGCCCATTTTTATAGGAAACCCTATAGAAAGGATGATATAATAATGTATTCTAATACATTGAAGCATCCAATTAATCCCATAAACCGAATACAAATTTGAATCTATGAATTATTAATTTTTGAAGGATTAAAATTTAAACACCACTATTGAATGTGTATAAATACTAGATTGAAAGAAAACATAGATGTGAATCATTACATATTCATCATTAGTTACTCCGAGGGAAACAAAAAGTGACAAATTCCATGACCCATTACAATTCATTGCTTGCCAGTTATACAATAAATAAAAGAAATATTACTGACTAAATACTTTAATTTATTTGTTTTTGATCCCTTCAAAATATTATACATTAAAAAATTGAATGATTTAAAAAATAATTTTTTTTATATATTACCTTATAATTTTCAACAACATGTGGGACCAACCAACTCTTTCAAATTATTCCAACATCAGTTACATTGATCTAGAAGAAAGTTTGATGCAATCCAACACCATTATTTATTTCCCTTGGCAACACCTTCATAACAAGTTATAGGAAAAATGCACTTTTTTGTGAATCATTAAAAGATACATGATAAAAAACAACAATCAAGGATTTCCTAAAACAATAGATAATTAGTTATGAATAATATCTCTTAAATAAATCCTAATCATCATGATAGATTCCACAATTGTTGAGGGAGGATCTCTCGAACCCAAAATCCATCACCAAAAATATTTTTATAGATTTAATAATAGTAATAATAATATAATTATTAATAATTATTAATAATTATAAAATATTAATTATATTTTATTAATTAATTTATTATATTATAATTATTAAGTCACATATCATTATGAATTCATAAAATTTTATATTTTTTGCTTTTATGATTTTTTAACTATTTTATATGTATTATGTAGTTGGGGTGTTAGATGAGTATTAAGTGAACCCCAATAGATGGAATGAGGTTTGGGGAAACCCTTAATGGCCCCTAATGGGGGGGATTTCACTAGATAGTGCAACAAAATTGTAAGAGGTATTGTAGGCGGAATGTAGGAATAGTGAGTACTAACCCAAGGAATGTAGTTGTGGTGGATAATATGGTAGTGCTTTTTAAGAAAGGGGCCTTGGGGAAATAAATTGGGTTATAGGACTTGAAAATGGGATTCAAGCCACATGACCATTGGGTTTTCATATTTTATTGGGTTTATGGGCCATTGAGTATTTGGGTTATGTAAGAGTTACCGTTCAACCCATTTAAAAAGTGGTGTTTCTTTCTTTAATAAAAAGGGGCCTCAACCCCAAAATGTTATGAATTATTTTACATGTCTTAAAGGTATATCTAAAATTTCATTTATAATATATTTATAATATATATTTTATATGTTTTTAAAGTCACCTCATTATTTTACAGTAAAAACATTATGTTTTGAAACAAAAATGTTTTGTGTCATCTATATAATTCTTAGATTATTATTTTGTTGAAATACATTTATTTTTAATTTTTTATATGTTTAATCTATGTTTTTAATTTCATTTATATTTTATTTATTTTTTATATGTTATAATCCTTCAAAGGTGCCTACTTTAAATAAAAAAACTTATTATGTTTTCGATAGGTAATATTTAATGATTATAAATTATAAATTATATGTACAATCTAAATGAAACATAAAACAAAGGTTAATGAAAAGAACATATGAAAATTAAAAAAATTTAAATATATATATATATACATGATATACCTTATTATTTTAAAAAAACAATTACTCTTTAAAAAAATGTGGTCATAATTTTTATTAAGGAGTACATTATTCAAATTATTATTATTATGTATTATTCAATAAATTAAAAATTTGTGTATTAATTTAATTATAAATTAATAATATAAATAATAATGTAATCAATAAATAATAATAATGTAATCATAAAGTATTAATTAATAATATAAATAATAATAATATGATATCTAATAATATAATTAATTACAACACTGTCATTGATTGGTATGGATCACATTCCTTAATCCTTCCCATTATTTTTTATCAAGGTTTGGAGGCATTGGGAGGGAGATCAAAGGTGTTCCAAAATCTATATATGTGTTATTTTCCAATTAGAGTCCCACCAAACCATATAAGAGGTCACAGTGTTAGCCATTTTTGAATTTTTGGAGGCTTTAACATGGAGGTAGGCCATGGTTTGCGGTTTTTGGATTTTTTTCATTTTGGAGGTTGTCTATAGAGAAAAAAACATTTTTGAAATGGGGTGAACCACCATTAATGAAACACCCACGGCGGACACCAGTTTGAATGTGGTGACCACCCTTTGCAAAACAAGTCTCCAAAAAGTATTTCGGTTTTGGGTGTATTAGTGCATGAGGATGTGGTGAGGATGAGCATGTGAGGTGGGGTAAATGAATATTTCGGTGTGGAAACACCATGTCTATTAAATGGAGAGTTGAATTGGAATGTCAAATCATGCTCATGTTTATTGAGAGGAAGGTTGAAATAGTAAGGGGATTTTTCATACAACATAATTTATATTCTTGGTGGTTGTCCAAGGTATAAATACCTTGTACAATGTCCTGGTGAAAGGGGTGATGTTGGTCAAGGAATATCGATGTGGTTATTATAAAATATTATCTTTATAGATCCAAACACATTAAAAATAGTATCTTCCTTTGATCGAGGGGTAGTACAACATGAAGGGATATCACTATACTGTGGTGAAGTCTATTTAGACCTCTTCAATAAACAGAGGGTCTGAATGTACATGGTGCAATTTTATAGATCTTCTATAAAAATGTATCATGCCCCTAGCCAAATAATCACCCTCTAAATGTCTCCCATAAGAATATAAACACATAATCTCACTATATAAAATCCTCTAAGATTTATGAACTCTTTCTTTTTATCTCCCATATAATTCCTTATTCTTTTTATTTCTAATTTTTTGGGTGGAGTTCATCTATTTAGGACTGAGGTTCCAAAAGGTGCTGATGGTGGTTTTCTATTCATAGGATCTAGTGACATTTTATCAATTTCGATGGTTTATCCTTGATAATTCTTTCTTTTTTTGGATAATATTGAAATTTTATTAAATGTATGGAATCTATAACTTGTACTTTTGTTTATGTGTAGGTGTGAACCTCTATTACATTAGATTATTTGGGTAATGGTGGATTCAACCCAAGAATGATAATATCCAAATCAAAAAATATTTTGAATGGGTTTTTTTGATCACATGTGATGTAGTCAGGATGACATTTCTTCTTGTTTTGATGTATAGTGCACTCTGTTTTTTGTGTGGTTGTTTTGTATGATTAATAATTTGGAAATTTAAAATAAATGTTAAAAACATTGTTATTATTAATGAAACAGTAATATAAATTTGTTATCCTTATTCCTTGAAATTTATTAAATATGGAAGATATTCTTGAGGAATGTTATGGTTTACTTATAGATATGGATTATTTTTTTATCATAAGTAGTTCATTACTATTGAAAATATACATAATGAATCAGTTAATTCAGTTTGGTAATGAAATTATTTTTTTCTAATGATAAACGTTTGAGTATAATTGATCCCATATTTCTCTATAAATTCTTGAATTCCTTGATGATTTTACCCTAGTTTCCCTATGAGTGAGCTATGTTGAAAATAATTTTTTTTGATTTATATGATTTCTATTGGATTATTTGAGCCTCTATAATTTTTTTTGAGAACATGGTATAATTGAGAAAATTTGAGAATAATGGTCTTGTATTCCAAGGGTTCTGATAGTTGGCAATATCAGTGATAGTATATTTTAATGGGATGTTAAAAATGGTTTTACGGATAACACTAGGTAAGAAGAGAAAATTTGAGACATGGGTTTCTTTGTGGGTTGTATCTTGATGCTTTATTTTAAAAGGATGTTTTGATAGATATTGTTTTTTATTATTTCAAATTACTTGACTTAGTTTTTATCTATGTACAAAAAGTGAATATTTTATTGTTGTAGCTTAGGATAAGTTATAAAGTACCCATAATTGATGGAATAAAAAAAGTATTAATAGTGAACTCATAGGATATGGTGAAACTAATGACAGTAATGATAAATTCATTATATATTAAAGAGATCCATTTAATGGTTAGAATGAATTATATAAGACCATGATGATATAATATGATAAATTTAATTATTATTATTATGGAATCATGTTTACTTGTAATGGAATGGTCTTTTAAAAAAGAATATGTAATGGGTATTAATGAAAAATTGTTAATTTCCAAATTACTAAATGGAATTTAGTAATGTTGATTACACCTTAATTATTTTTTTCTTCTATGAAATGCAGTTCCATGATCGTAGAATTGGAAAATAGGTGCCTTTTTGAATATTAGTTGAAGTTAATGTATAAAAATAAGTAGTTTAAATTAAAATTATTTTTTATGATACTATCTTTATGTTTTATAATTTAATATGAACTACCACATGATTCAGTAGGGATATTGAAACCTAAGTGCATATGGGTGGGGGTGTTTTTCTCTATATCTAGAATGGAAAGATAAAATATTTTTGACTTCTCCATCTTCCTTGTTCTCCTTCAACTAAAGTAAATTATGTGGTGATACTTATACTGTAATAACTTGAGGTATTGGGTATGGACTGAAAATGGATGTGGTTGACCTTGATATTACTTTAGATATATGTTTGGGATACAAAAACACGAGGTTATAAAATATGATCATATTTTTTCACGGTACCTATGACTGCCCATGAGATTACATGCATGGGATGTAGTTGATTGAGGTATGATTCATGATTTATAGGCCTTAAATGCTTCTGTAATTCTATATATTTGTGATATTATATGGTGATGAGGTTTTGAAGAGCATTATGAAATTATAGATGGTTATGATAAGAAAACCTAGGTTAGGGTACGATGACTTTTGAGATGGATGATCACAAGCCATTAAATGTTGAGACATAAGATTGACACTTCACTATTCAAGTGAATGCAATGTACCTTTCATGCATATAATATTTAATATGGATATTATTACTTGTTTTTATTATTTAGTGAGAGAGCCTTTTGAGGATGAGGTTATGTTTTCTCTTATTTCATTAATTATTTAGTTTCATTGTTTATTCCTTGTTTTTTAGTAAAATTGATTAATATTTTTTATGAGAGTATCTAGGGAGGATCCTAATATAAATACATATATCCTCACTTAATGTATATATAAATTATTTCAAAGTCTACTAGATTTGTTCAGTGATATAGGTGGTAATTTCAAGCTCATTGGTTTTTAGGGGTTACCAGAGTTCTTGGTCACCACTTAGGATTTTTTTGTATCCATTTAGTTTTTTTCAGTTATTTGTGAATTTAAATTAATGTATTTGGATTTATTATATATTTCTGTATGGTGTTGATCGAATGTTTTCTCATCTAATATCTTATTCCTTAAATTTACACAAAGAGGGTAATACATCCCATTTATTATTATATTCCATAGGTGATAGTTTCCAAACCATGAACTATTAGAGATGGGATTCGAGGGACCCCATCCATGTTTTCATCATCAGCACATGAGGGGTACCAGTGTATAGGGGGTGATTTTAGAGTGGTATAAAAGATTATGTTTGAGATATAGTATTGATTTTGGAGATAGATACAGGTAATAATGCATGATGTGGTTTGGAAATATTATCAACTATACTTATTATATTATTTGAGTAAGGGATACTAAATGAATATAGGATTTTATGTCCCCCTATGATTCAATGCAAATAACATTAATTTTACTTAACATTCTATATGATGTTATGATGCTTGTATGGTAGATACCTTGTCATTTTCACGACCCGTCCTAGTGGGGCCCAAGCCGCAACTCCCCAAGCCCACCTCCAATAGGCCAGGGGCCGGTGACTAGCACCGAGTAGGCATGCTACTAACATAGGAGGCATTGCCTATAAACCTAGAAACACACACACATATCTCCATGCCCACAAAGTTGAAAAGTAAAAACTACTAAAATGGAAAAGATTCATGCATACACTAAAACCCAACCACATAGTACGATAGGAAAGTAAAGTGCAAGAAAGTAAAACCCTGGGCCAAAAGTACAAGCCCACCAAGAAGAGAGTCTGTGACACGGTCCAACCTGTAAGAAAGGTGCCGGGTCTATAGTCTATAGTTGTAGGGACACACCTCAGCCTGTCTGATCTCACTGAGTATCATCCGGTCCTGGTCCACCTAGAATCCTGTCAAAGGCTCGCTCGTCTGCAAAAGACACGACACATGCGCATGCAGGGGTGAGTATAACAATACCCAGTAGGACACCCTGAAACCACAAAGGAAATACAACAAGGGAAAATACCACAAAGTAATGATACAGTAATCTCTACACAGTATATGTCTACTGAACATATAACAAGAATATCCAGAAATACTCATACACAAACGACTATCGTGATACCACCACTAGGATCCAGCTCGAAGATTCCACTAAGCATGTAACAATGAGAACACACTCCTAGGTCTGAGGAGAGAGATAAGAAGTACTCGTTCCGGGAGGACACACTCCACAAGTACTTTGAGAACATGATGCTCAGATGAGGATCACAGCCAAGTCACAGGGTGATTCCGACAACTCAGTCTGAGTTAATTCGCTAAGCAGAGGATCAGCGCCCGGATACAGTTGGTCACGTCGATACCAAGAACTCTACCTAGGGTTCCAGGGATGAATAGAGGATCCGGCTCTAAGACTCACAGAGGGGATTCCAAAAACTCTACTCAGGAAGTTCTACAGAAGAGATCATACTCTTGTGTAAAGGAAATGATACCAGAACCTTCAGGGAAATGACCAAGGGTATGAACCCAAAGAAAACTAGTCCAAGTCACAGAAGGCAACTGGCTCAAGCCTTGAAGAATTTATTACATGGCGTGTAGTATGGTTACATGTCGTGTTCCTTGAAACTGGGTACTGCCCATGTAAACAGCCCGTGTCATCCATTCAAGCTGTGTAAAACTCAACTACACGGCGTATAGAAAAAGTACACGCCGTGTTCCGTGACCCTGGGTACTGCCCGTGTAAACGGCCCGTGTCATTCGTCTTTTCGGATAGAAAGAAACTACACGACGTGTAGAATAATCACACGCCCTGTCCGAGCACCTGGGGCTCACTCCGTGTACGCTGGCCATGTACCCGTACACGGTCTCTGCTCGTGTCCGCGTCGCATGCCTGTGTACCAGTACACGGGGTATCCCGTGTATCTGGCTGGGTCTGGTTAGGGAGGGGTATACACGGAATGTCCTTGGCCATGTACCTAGCCCGTGTCCGTGTACTCCCGAAGTACACGCCATGTAATCCGGCCAACGAACACACGCTGTGTAGCCCATACTACACGGCGTATAGTTGGGAAAAATTTGCAGAACGTCGTCTTCTTCCTCGCGCTTCGGCCGATCCTCCGTATCGCGTTCCTCTAATCCATTTACTGCCAAAATCAAGATCAAGGGTCGCCTTGACATCATGATTCTGAATCCATGGGTTTCAGGCCTTCGATCGGCTCAACAAACAACATATAATCCTCCGATGGAAAAACGATCGAAGAGTGATTTTCCCCGAATCGCTTAGATCTGTCTGATGTCATCACAATCTCAGCTCCATTGGTTCGTTCCGATGTCAGATCTATAATCACAGATCATTATGTTGTAGATCGGAGGCATAATCAATCTTTTTTCTCTATCCCTCGAGAACGAAGAACACGTGCAAATAACGCGAGGAGAGAATCACAAAAATCGAACAAGAGGGACGAACCTCGATTGTTGTTCATGACAATCTAGGTTTGTCGCCGTTAGTTCAAAACCAAAACAAACTCAACAATCAAAACCTCAAAATCCCCGCAAAAACCCGTCCTGCAAGAACAATCAATCCGTGGGATAATCTGTTCGTGGATTAGTCCGCGTTCATCGTGGAAATCAAAAACAGGGAAGGAAATCAAAAACAACACCCTACATGGATTCCCCGGCATTTGTTGGAAATGATATGGTCGATGCGTCGTCGTCACTACGTTGGGAGGTTTTCTCCTGAGCCTCCAGAGCTGCCAAGGGTTTCAAGGTTATGGGGTCTGTAACCCTGGACCCTTGTGCCAGCCTTTAATTAAAAAGGAAAGGGATATCTGTTGGAGAATATTTAAAAGATTCCACTACAGAATAAAATATTTTCATTTAATATTTTATTACTCTTATGTCCCAAAAACTGGTTTTCACCACCGACCTGCGCCGGCCGATGTTAGGCCTCGCCTAAGGTAAAATCGTTGTTCTGTAAACAATGGTGCCCTCGGATTTCTGATCCGAGCAACCATTTAGGAGTTATTATACTTTTCAGGAAAACTGCACATGCGCGTAATTTAATTATTAAATTAAATTTAAAAATTGGTTCCGGGCTCACCCGGCCTCGGAACTTCACGTCGTCTTAGAGCCTGGTATCGAATTAATTCCTATATAATATTAAATTAATACATAAAAAAATTCAGGACATTACATCACACCCACCATAGGGCTTTTACGTCCCCGAAAATCCAAAATAGGGGATACTCAAAAAGATGTGGGTACTGCACGCGAATCTGAGCCTCCCGCTCCCACGTGCTCTCCTGGAGATTCTCATGCTGCCACCAGACACACACTAAGGGAATAGCTCGTCCATGAAGGATATTCTCCTATCGATCCTCGATCTATACTGGGTACTCTGAAAAGGTCACCCCATCATCAATGTCCAGCTCGCCCCCGTCGATAACGTGTGATGGATCGTGCACGTACCTCCGTAGCTGCGACACATGGAAGACGTTGTGTACCCGGTCCATATGAGGAGGTAGAACCAAGAGATACGCCACCTCTCCAACTCTACTCAGAATCTAAAAAGGGCCAACGAACCTCGGAGATAGCTTGTCGCCTTGTCTAAACCTTCGTATTCCTCGTCGAGGTGAGACCCGAAGGAACATGTGGTCTCACTCCTCGAACTCCAAGGGCCTCTGCATCCTATCAGCATATGATTTCTGCCAAATCTGTGCAGTCTTAATCCACTCTTGGATGACATGTACCTTCTCTGTAGTAGCTCTCACCATCTCTGTACCCATGAGTGCTGACTCTCCCGGGTCAGTCCAGCAAAGTGGTGACCTGCAAGGTTTCCCGTACAGAGCCTCGAATGGTGCCATACCAATAGTGGAATGATAACTGTTGTTGTCAGAAAATTACACTAGTGGTAGTTGATCCTCCCAGTTACGACCGAAGTCAAGTATGCAAGCTCGAAGCATATCCTCTAGAACCTAGATGGTCCACTCCGTATGACCATCAGTTTGAGGATGAAACACTGTGCTCAAGCGTAACTGAGTCCCAAAAGCTTCCTACAATCCCTTCCACAACCTGGATGTGAAACGAGCATCACGATCTGAAACGATCGTGGATGCAACTTCATGAAGTCTAACTATCCCTTTCACGTAGAGGCGTCCCAAGATCTCTAATGAACTCTGCTCCTATATGGCTAGTAAGTGGGATGACTTGGTGAGTCGATCAATGATCACCCAGATGGCATCTTGTCCCCTGGACATACGTGGTAAACTCGTCATGAAGTCCATGGATATCCCGTCCAACTTCCACTCTGGAACCTCAAGGGGCTGAGTCAAACCCGCTACCACCTGGTGCTCATCCTTTACTTAATGACAAGTAAGGCACCGAGAAACAAACTCTACCACACACTTCTTCATTCCTGGCCACCAGAACTGACGTCGGAGGTCATGATACATCTTTTCCACGCCTGTATGCACTGCCAAAGGAGATATATGGAACTACCTTAGAACCTCCTCCCGCAATGTCACTGGTACTACTGTGCGCCCTCTAAAAAGAACAACGTGCTCTCCACCTTCTGAATATCCATCAGCCGTAACACTTGTGGATATTTGAGCACGTAGAGTCTCACAGCTAGCATCCTCGCGCTGTGCTTACCTAACTCGCTGTAAGAGTGGAGGGGTAATAACCATCGACTGAAGGTAAGCTCCCTCATCTCCATCCATGAAGTATAACTGTAAGGAGTCCAAATGCCTCATCACCTCATCCAGCAACTACGAACTGGATTTCCTACTGAGAGCATCTGCCTCGACGTTCCGCTTCCCAAGAGTATAAACATTCTCAAAGTCATAATCTTGGAGGAACTCAATCCATCGCCTCTATCTCAGATTCAAATCCTTCTGAGAAAAGATATATCTGAGACTCTTGTGATCAGAGTAGATGGTAAACCGCTCACCCATCAGGTAGTGCCGCCACATCTTCAATGCGAAGACTACCGCTACCAACTCAAGATCATGGGTTGCGTAGTTCTGCTCATGTGGCCTCAACTGACGTGAGCCATAGGCAATCACTGCTTGCCTCTGCATCAGGACACAACCAAGCTAGGTTCTTGATGCGTTGCAGAACACTACGTATGCAACACCCTCCTCTAGTAATCTCATGATCGGGGATCTCGTCAAACTCTGTCTCAACTGCTGGAAAGCCTGTTGGCATCCCTCGGTCCACACGAAAGGCTGCCCCTTTCAGGTCAAAGCTATCATGGGTGCTGCAATCCTGAAGAAATAAAGGATGAATCTTCGATAGTAGCCTTCCAACCCAAGGAAACTTCACACCTCCATCACGCTCCGGGGTGGCTCCCATGCTAGCACTGCCTCCACCATGGCTAGGTCCACTACTACACCATCTGCTGAGATAACATGTCCCAGAAAGTGGACCTCCTATAACCAGAACTAATACTTCGAGAGTTTCCCGTACAACTGGTGCTCTCGGAGTGTGTCCAGAACCATCCTTAGGTGTCTCGCGTGCTCCTCCTCGGATGCAAAGTACACAAGGTTATCATCGATGAAGACCAAAACAAATTGTTCTAGGTAGGGATGAAAGATCTGGTTCATGAGTCCCATGAACACTACCTGGGAATTCGTCACTCCAAAGGGCATCACCAAGTACTCATAGTGACAGTAGCGACATCGGAAAGACGTCTTCGGTATATCCTCATCTCGTACTCGCAACTGGTGATAGCCTGATCGTAGATCAACCTTAGAGAACCATTATGCCCCTCTCAACTGGTCGAAGAGGTCATCGATCCTCAGTAGTGGATACCGGTTATTCACGATCACCTGATTCAAGCGCCGGTAATCCACACATATCCTCAAGCTCCCGTCTTCCTTCTTGGAAAACAGCACTAGGGCCGCCCAGGGTGAAACGCCGGGTCTCAGAAATCCCTTCTTCTGCAAGTCGTCTAGCTTCACCCTCAGCTCACAAAGCTCTGTATGATCCATCCGATATGCTGATGCTGATATCGGTGTCATCCTAGGTTGCAATTCAATGAAAAAATCTGTCTCCCGACGGGGAGGTGGCCCGGGGACATCCTTAGGAAAGACATCCTCATACTCAGCCACTACTACTAGAAACCGGAAACTCGTAACATTTATTGCGCCAAGGGCTAGGCTATCCAACTGATGTAAAATTGGTTGTGCCCTCCTATGCACAAGTCCATCTGGCGCTTCCTAGGTCTCTCTTTCACCGACAAAAGAGAACCGTGTTCCATCACTACGGACACACCACACCCTTCGCCTAAAACAGTCGATCTGGGCATGAACTGTGGATAGCCAATCCATAACAAGAATGACATCGTAAGGCCTCGACGCTACCACCAAGAGGATCCAACCGAAACTCTCGCCTCCAAGGGTCAGGTCACACTGTCTATAGAGGTGTGTGATCTCTGAATCTTATCTAATCAATGTTTCTAAGCATAAGGGTCGAGTCAATGGCTCAACTGGAATCTCAAGGTCTCGAACAAGATAAGCAGCCAGAAAGGAATGACTAGAACCTGTGTCTATTAATACGGAAACCAAAGTAGAAAAGACACAGACAGTACCTCTAATCATTCTGGGAGTACCTGGGTCATAAGCCTCTACCACCTGCAATTGGCCCTGCCTCTGTCCACCAGCTCCCTGGGCCTGGGGTGGACCTCCTGGGGGTGGTGGTGGAAAAGGGTCAAGATGCTGACTACCTCCAGATACTCTCTCAGATCCTCTACAAAATCTGCCGCCCCACGGATCTGTCTGCTCCACACAATGCCTCTTCCTCGGTGGTCCATCCACTGCTCCTGTGTCAATAGTACGGTGGGTCGGAAAATCTAGAGTGAGATGTCCCCTGCCATCACATGAGTAGCATCGCCTCTCTCGAGGCTGGCTGGATGCGCCCTGCGAACCCTATACGGTAGATCCCTATCCTAGGATCTCCTCTGAAAACGTCTCTCGCGCCTGGGTCCCTGACGTCGGCTTCCTGCTGCCGAGGTATCTGCTCCAACTCGCCCACTACTGACATCTACTGGCTGTCTCTGCTCTGCCAAGAATCTCTCAACCACCATAGCCCGCTCGAGCACCCCAACATAAGTAGGGATGCTCATAGGGACAATGCTATCTCGAATATCTCTGCGCAAGCCCTGCTCAAAAGTCCGAGCTCTGAAGTACTGATCTCTGACCATATCCATTGAGTACCGTGAGAGGTCGGTAAACCTCGACGTATAGTCATCCACCGTCATGGTTCCCTACTGGAGCTGAAGAATCTCCTGTATGCGTATTGATCTCAGGGTAACCGGTAAAAACTCCTCTCTAAAGAGATGCTCAAACTCCGACCATGCAAGTGTTGCCTCGTCATGGGTCTGGATAACCAAACTCCACCATTGTCCTGCCGAGCCCTGCAGAAGGCTTGCTGCTAGGATCACCATCTGGTCTACTCATGTCCTGACCAAACAGAAGACTCTAGACACTACCTCAAGCCAGTCCTCTGCTGCCTGAGGGTTAGGATCACCTAGAAACCTGAGGGGTCTCTGTCTCTGAAACTCATGGAGTGTGCTCAGCCTGCACTCCTCCTCCACTGGTACAGCAGGCACTAAACACTTCTCCACAGGTGGCGGGATAAATGGCACACCACCTGGTGGTAAAACTGGGGGATCTGGTCCATGTATCAAGGCTTTATCACTAAGGGGGTCATCCTCGTGATCGAGCTGCAGGATCCTAGAAGGTGCGCGTCATGGAGGCATCCTGTTTAAGAAACAAGATGTATCTCAGTCAGTGAGTATATCTGGAGAGCCGACTCAAAAAGGACATGGAAACCACAACCCATTCCTATATGATTCATGTACCATTATTTTCCCCTGCAACTAGTGTCCTCATGCTCCGAGTCAAAAAGAAGGTTATCAGAGTCCAAGTGTATGGATACGTCGGCCGCCTGTACCAACACTGGGATCCCTAACCTGAAATCCGAACTCGAAACACTTAACATTGTTGCCCCAAACCAACTCACAGACTCTCGATCCTAAGGTATAACCAACCACCTCTGATACTACTCTGTCACAACCCGTCCCAGTGGGGCCCGAGCCGCAACTCCCCAAGCCCACCTCCAATAGGCCAGGGGCTGGTGACTAGCACTAAGTAGGCATGCTACTAACATAGGAGGCATTGCCTTTAAACCTATTCACACACACACACACACATCTCCAAGCCCAGAAAGCTGAAAAGTAAAAACTACTAAAAAGGAAAATATGCGTGCATACACTAAAACCCAACTACAGAGTACGATAGGAAAGTAAAGTGAAAGAAAGTAAAACCATGGGCCAAAAGTACAAGCCCACCAAGAAGAGAGTCTGTGACACGGTCCAACTTGTAAGACAGGTGCTGGGATTATAGTCTGTAGTCGTAGGGACACACCTCAGCCTGTCTGATCTCACTGAGTACCATCTGGTCCTGGTTCGCCTAGAATCCTATCAAAGGCTTGCTCGTCCGCACAAGACATGACACGTGCGGGTAAAGCCCGTGCAGGGGTGAGTATAACAATACCCAGTAGGACACCCTAAAACCACAAAGGAAATACAAAAATGGAAAATACCACAAAGGAAAGATACAGTAAACTCTACACAGTATATGTCTATCGAACATATAACAAGAATATCCAGATATACTCATACACAAACGACTATCGCGATACCGCCACTATGATCCAGCTCGAAGATTTCACTAAGCATGTAACAATGAGAACACACTCCTAGGTCTGAGGAGAGAGATACGAAGTACTCATTCTAGGAGGACACACTCCACAAGTACTTTGAGAACATGATGCTCAGATGAGGATCACAACCTAGTCACGGGGTGATTCTGACAACTCAGTATGAGCTAATCTGCTAAGCAGAGGATCGGTGCCCAGGTAAAGTTGGTCATGTCGATACCAAGAACTCTACCTAGGGTTCTAGGGATAAATAGAGGATCTGTCTCTTAGTATCATAGAGGGGATTCCAAAAACTCTATTCAGGAAGTTCTACTGAAGGGATCATACTCCTGTGTAAAGGAAATGATACCAGAACCTTCAGGGAAAAGACCAAGGGTACAAACCCTAAGAAAACTAGTCCAAGTCACATAATGCAACTGGGTCAAGCCTTGAAGAATTTATTACACAGCATGTAGTATGGTTACACTCCGTGTTCATTGACCTTTGGTACTACCCGTGTAAACGGCCCGTGTCATCCGTTCAAGCTGTGTAAAACTCAACTACACGGCGTGTAGAAAAAGTACATGTCATGTTCCTTGACCCCAGGTACTGCCCATGTAAACGACCCATGTCATTCGTCTTGTTGGATAGAAAGAAACTACACAGCATGTAGAAGAATCACACACCGTGTCTAAGCACCTGGGGCTCGCTCCGTGTATGCTGGCCATGTGCCCGTACACGGTCTCTGCTCGTGTCTGTGTTGCCTGCCCTTGTACCAGTACACGGGGTATCCCATGTATCTGGCCGGGTCTGGCCGGGGAGGGGTATACACGACGTGTCCTTGGCCATATACCTTGCCTGTGTCCGTGTACTCCCGAAGTACATGCCCTGTAATCCGGCCGACGAACACATGCCGTGTAGCCCATACAACACGGCGTGTAGTTGGGAAAAATTTCCAGAACATCTTATTCTTCCTCGTGCTTCGGCCGATCCTTCAGATCACGTTCCTCTAGTCTTTTTGCCATGAAACTCAAGATCAAGGGTCGCCTGGACGTCGTGATTCTGAATCTGTGGGTTTTGGGACTTCGATCGTCTCGACGAACAATATATGATCCTCTGATGGAAGAACGCTCGAAGAGCGATTTGTCCTTAATCGCTTAGATCTGTCCGCTGTCGTCACAATCACAGCTCCATTGGTTCATTCCAGTGTCAGATCTATAATGTCGGATCATTACATCGTAGATCAAAGGAATAATTAATCATTGTTCTCTATCCTGCGAGAATGAAGAACACGCGTGAAGAACAAGAGGAGAGAATCATAAAAATCAAACAAGAGGGACAAACCATGATCGTTGTTCATGACGATCCGAGTTCGTCTATGTTAGATCAAAACCAAAACAAACTCGAGAATCAAAACCTCAAAAATACCCAAAAAAACCCGTCCCGCAAGAACGATCAATCTGTGGGCTAATCTGTTCATAGATTAGTCCACGTTCGTCATGGAAATCAAAAACAAGGATGGAAATCAAAAACAACATCCTACCTAGATTCCTTGGCATTTGTTGGCAATGATCTGGTCGCTGCGTCGTCGTCGCCGCGTTGGGAGGTTTTCTCCAGAGCCTCCAGAGCTGCCAAGGGTTTCAGGGTTATGAGGTTTGTAACCCTGGACCCTTGTGCCAACCTTTAATTAAAAAGGAAAGGGATATCTGTTGCAGCAGATTTAAAAGATTCTACTGTAGAATAAAATATTTTCATTTAATATTTTATTACTCTTACGTCCCAAAAACTAGTTTTCACCACCGACCTACGTCGGCCGATGTTAGGCCTCGCCTAAGGTAAAATCATTGTTTTTTACGCAACGGTGCCCTCAGATTTTGGATCCGAGCACCCATTTAGGAGTTATTCCACTTTTTCAAGAAAACTGCACGCGCGCGTAATTTAATTATTAAATTAAATTCAAACATTTGTTCCGGGCTCACCGGGCCTTGGAACTGCACACCGTCTCAGAGCCTGGTCTCGAATTAATTCCCATATAATATTAATATAATACATGAAAAAATCCAGGACATTACAGTCATGTTCCATAAAAACCCATTCATAAATATATCTTAAAGAACCCATTATAAAATACTGGGTTTCTTAGACATACAAATGGAAATCATTCACTTTTCATTAAGAATCCATTAAAATAATATAGGTTTTATAAAACATCCATATGGTTAAAAATAACATCATGAATTAAATTGTTCGAAATCAAAAACTTGATCACACAAAACAATCACATAAAACGAACTAAGGAAATAATAGGATATTGAAACTCTCATTTCTAAAAATAAATCTTATCATAATAAAAAATATATGGTGATAGAAACATCACATCATAAAATATAATCCTTGGAGTCTAAATAGATGTGATAATAAATAAGTTTTTTTTAACATATTTTAAAATATTGAACAAAAAATTACATTCAATTGAAATTTTAGTTAAGGGAATGAAATGGTTTTTTAAAATATAAATATAAATAGTTATAAATAAGATATCCATTAAAAAATGGTTTCAAAAAAAAGATAAGTGAAAATACTTTGAAATAAATTTTCTTTTAAGAGGTTATTTCTAAAACTTGACATGATAAAGACGTAATGTTTTCAAGAAAAGGTTATGAATATAATTTCAAAACATTAATATTTAAAAATAATTTTTAATAATGTAATTTTAAAAAAAAATATAAAAATAAAATTTGAAGTGGATGATAAAACAACATATTTGTTAATGATGTGAAAACATTTTGAATATTTGTAAATTACCTTGTTTAACATCCACATTTCTAAAAATATGATGAAAACTTTGTTTTAATCTATTAAATGGATGAAAAATGATTATTAATGATAAAAATTTTGATTTCCCACTAGGGAAGGGATAGAATTGGTGGTATGTAAAAACATAGATATAGATGAAAATCCATTAAAAGGAATGACAATTATTCTCAATATAAATGTGTTTTTAGAAAACCATAGAATCGTCAATGAATAATACTTTTGTTTATAAAATTATTTCCTCATAAATGGAGGTGAACATAAAACATAACATCATAATATGTCATAATATAAAAATCATGGAATCTAATAGTCAAATAAGAGTTATTATGACTGGAAAAAGTGATTTGAGTAACGAAAACCTCTTACTAACTGAGTAAATTTAAATTAATTACTCATAAAAGATTGAGATTAAAACTGATAGTATTTTATCATTAATAAAATTTAATTAGTGATATAATATCATTTTACACACCCTATAAATTAATGTAGTTACATAAAATAAAATGCATCTCAAAGAAATAAAATTTTGAAATGAAACCCTTTTGAACTAATTAAAAATTCAATAAATACCATATAAATGGGAGAGAATAAAAATAAACCTAAAATAGCATTAATAAAATATAATTTAGAAAATTTTATATCAATTAAGTCTCATAAACATAAATTAAATAATAATTTCTTTGTAAATATGATCTTTGTCTCAAGGAAGGGAAATATAGACCAAATCCCTTACCTTATTTCCCATCTTTTCTAGATAAACACTATGATCCTATAAAATTATCATAAATATCATAAAAAATAATTTCATAACTATATACATACCAAAAATATTTATAATTATCATTCGTAATTATTATATACATGTATATTAGTTAGTTTTTTCATATTTTTCCACAGTGGGTGTTTATAGTTTTGACTATTTGTAGTAGTTTTATATAAGAAGTTTCAGTGTTCATTTATATTCCAACGGTCATAATTCCAAGATAGTTAATTTTATTTTAATAAATTACATATAATTATTTATTAGGTTTAAATTTCCTTCAATTATTACATAAATATTTATCCAAGACGATGAAATCAACAACAATAAGTTTTAGGGATTTTCAACCATTAATGTGTATTTTCTTAATTAAAGAGTTAAATATTGAATCTTCATTAAAAAAATGAAATAATAATTATTTAAAAATTTATATCATATTATTCATTTAATTATGTTTAAACCATCATTTATGACATAATTTGATAACATTTTCCAAGTATGTGGTAAAACTAGCCCAAACATAACACGCTTTACCTTGGTTGGAAAGTATCATTAAAGAAGTTCTTATTTTGATATAATATAAATTGTAAGATTATAAGAATTTTCTTAGATGGATATAATTAAAATTGTGGGTTGAATTTTATTTCAAAAAACTAGTTTAATGGATGTAAAATAAATAAAACACAAACCTATTAATGAAATATTTTCAGACTCAGATATATTCTGATTAACCATATAACAAACTGGGAATTGGAAACTATCTGATTACATTGAAGTAAAAGAATCATAATCACAATGTATCCAATTAATATAAATTTTCTTCTCTTATTATATTAACTATCACAATGATAAAACAAAATATATGGAATTTGATTATGATGACTAGATTTCTACTACCTATATAGAGGAATAGTTTCTTTTAAAAACAAGAAATATTGTAGTTATTTAAAGGTAAGAATCAATTAGAAGATGTATTTAAAATATTGAAATATTGTAACCTTAATATTAAGGTAGTCAATAAACTTTACTAATGACATAAACTATTTTATAATTACATTAATGTCTCTCTTTACTTACCTGTAAATCCCTCGATATGATTATCAAAATAGTTATGTCTTACTATCCATGGAAACCCTTGATAAGTGATTAGTTTTTTTCTTCATATGAAAAGAAACCCTTGATCAGATAGTATTAATTCATCATCTTTCTATCCATGGAATTCCTCAATTGTAACAAAGATCTAACATGATTACAAAAGAAAAAAAAATTGTAAGGAAAAAACCTGAGAAGGATTCCTAATAACTACAGACTCTTTAAAGAACTAAAAATACTAAGATTGAAAATTTAACACTTACAAATATTGATAAGAATTGAGTTGTGAATGAAAATCAGATAAAAACTAATCAAATGACACTTTATTTAGGGACAATACTCCCAAAATAACATTTCTAATTTTGTTTCAATGGCCTCAGAGAGCTAGGTCTTGATATATCATCTGAAAATTAAAAGTTTGACCCAAATTTTTTAACACCATTACAATATTAAATATATTTATTTTCAGAGAATAAATTTTATATATTCAATTATAAACATAGGATATTCTGATGGAAATCCATATCAATTTTATGTAGGATAATCATTATGAGATTCAGTCTTATTTTATCGATGCCAGAATCAGTCTGATAGACCTGAGTTTTTTCAATACAATATATAATAGAAAATTATAACTCTCCATATAATTAAATGTATGTTCAATAATCTGATTCATACATAAACTGATTCTCGTAATTAAGAATAGAAATTTTATATTCACAATACATTACAACTTTTTTTTATTAATTCTAAATGATAATGCTTTCAAAAAAAATAACAAAACTATTTGGACATAAAATGTTAGTAATTTATTTAAAAAATTGTTTTTGATTTACAAAACTAAAGTAATGGAAAAGTAATAAGTAAAAATTATGACTCAACAATATCCCAATTTGTGTAAATAAAAACCCCTTAAACATTACTATATGAATAACCTAAAAAACGTATAATCATTTTTCTTTCAATAACATTATACTTAGAGTTATTATTGTAATTGTATCCTCCCTAGGTTTGTTACTCTTTTATATATGATATTGAATATGATGGAAAGTATTAAATATTTATTACATAAATAATAATTCTCCCCTTAAGGAATGTTTCTTCCCCTAAAGATAATATATCTCCCTTTAAAATAAATATCCCCCATTGTGAAATAATCTCCCCTTTTGATAAATCTCTATCCTCATTAATAAATAATTATCACCCTTTATAAAATATTCCCCCTATCCTGATTTTAAAAAAGAATGGAAATTAGTCGATGTTTCTTGAAAATTTGTAAAAGTGAAAATCAAAACAATGAATTGAACTAACTAACTATCCATTTAAATTATCAAAAAACATATAACCTATTGTAATTGAAAAAGATTTTGGAAAATCATAATCGAATGAAAATATAATTCATTCACAATATAAATAGTCAGATGTTTTTCAAAATAAATTCATGTATTGAAATGAAAAAAAAATAATTCTTTTTATCATGGTATTTAAGAATATATTCATCATTATGAACTCATGATAATCATTCCATAGATTCATAATTTAATATTCTTATGTCTTGTCTTGAGTCTTTGTCCTTTTGACTTACCCAAATAACTCTTTATTCCAATCCTTCAAAATAATCACATTATCTTCATAAAAATTGGGTCTATACACCTCAAAATGAATATCTTATACCTTTTGAATGTTGATCTTATTCTTATTTCCATGATGAAATTTCTACATCTTGATCTAATAAAGAGTTTTCTATTAAATAACTTCCCGATTTTTATTCATTGTAGTTCATGGAGTCTAAACATGATGAGGATGGGGATGACTCTGATGACTCTTTATCAGTGTGTGTTTCTTCATAACCGTCTTATTTATTACAGTCGTTATCCTCATCTATCTCTAAAAATTCATATTCTTCTTATATTTATTCATATTAATCTTCCTCTTATTCTTCTTTTCTAACTTCCTTATCAACATATTTTTCAATTCCTCCATTAAATGTCTCATGTTCTTAGAGCTCCTTTCCCGGATGACTTCATCACTGATTGTGATTCAGTGGTGATGGGGAATAATTATTCAACAAAATATTTTATTTTCCCTTGTCATCAATTGAAGGTATTTCAATAGAGACTATATAAGTTTCTTGTAGAACTAAATCAGCTTTTGTTATGATCCGATCAATGTGTGATTTCGAAAGTACTGATTTATCATAAACTTGTTCTATAAATTTTAAAAAACTTTCAAAAATTTGAGATGCATGAAAGCATTTATTTTTCTTATTTCTTTTAGATTAATCTCCTAACTATTCATGAACCCAAATAATTAAGGATTTATCACTTATGGGATTGATTCTGAACTTTAATCCCTTTAATTTTTCTCATCCATACATTGAATCATTTCATCAAAAACCTCATCTGTTGTCTTCATTTATTTCTTTCTCTTGATAAATGGGGATGTCTCAAAATTTCTTATTGCCTTCATGTCATATTCCTCATGTTTTCTTGATGGTTCTTTCAATAAAATAGTATTATCAAACTTTTCTAAAAATTTCATTGACGTAGTGTCAAAGACTAATTTCATCTTGGACAATTCATCCTCACTAATAAAAGAAATTTTCCACCTTACTGGATATAATGTGTTTTTGATTTTAAAAATATCCCTGAACACCACTACCAATATACTTATAAAAGTTGGAAACATGATACTTTTTTATTTTATTGAGGAGTTTTGGATTTTCTCCATCGTAATAAAGATAAACTTGATGATATTAGTCTTTCTAATATTCACCAAATAGTCTAAAACAAACATATCAAAAATTATCAATGTATCTCTATCTCCATTCCTTGAAATCAAAAAACCTATCATCCATAGAGAAGCCACTTTGTTTTCAAGAGTCAAGTGTGTTAATTTCCCTTCTTTCCCATATTCCTAAAACAAATATTCTTTAGCCTTGTTCTTATTAACTGTTCTATGACTATTTAGAATATGAAAATATGGAATGTAAGCTTCTCCTTCCGACGATAATCCAAACGAGTTAGAAAATATCTTATACAACAACTCATACATTTTCCAATTTTTTTTTTGAAAGAAATCTTATCTTCACTACCATTAGTAACAAATTAAACCGAGGAACATAATTTTGAAGATATATCTAGATAATAAAAATGAAAATCCATATTAGGATTTTCAACGCATACAGAATTCAAAACAAGAAAAAGAAATAATTTTATTGATATTTGAATATTATTTTTGAAAACATTTCCTTTAAACCAATCTTTATATAAATATGAACCACATAAAAAAATTCAATGGTTTTTATTAGAGCTGGAATCTAAAACCATAGAGGATATAAAAGAAAACATTCTGACAAGTGAATTTTGAAGGCTATAACAACATTAGAGAAAAAACCACAAAGAACCGATGTAAGACGTATGGTGACCCTCCCATATATAGGAACATGGAGATATGATTTATCTTCAATAATGAAATATATTGTTGATATATAAACCATTATAATCTAATATTAAAGATTTATTAGAATAATGTTTTATTTTTTTTTTGAACTCTCTATGTTTTTTAAACTTTTATTGGAGTGAATTTCATTTCAATTAGGAATATTGTTAAAATTTTGAAAACAAAAAAATGTTTTATAAAACTAAAGTATATAAAAGAATTATAATATAATATAATGAATTATTATAAAAACATAAAATAATAGAAGATTAACTTTCAGAGTGTAAGGTGTTATATATATGATAAACCTATTCTTCTTGGATTTTTAAATTAAATAGATTATGAAAGCTTTCTAAAAGGGAAAAATGTTTACAACATAATCTAGTTCTGGAAATTATATATAAATTTATGAGCCCAAAAATATTTTTTGAGAAACCATACTCTGAAAATATTATAAAAGGTATGTTTCTAGAAAAATCATTATGCTAAAAACTATAGAAAAAAATTCAATTTAGATAACTAATTTATTTTATATAATATATATTTTTTAATAACATTAAACATATGTAATACCCCTATTAGAATGATTATCTTAATTTTAGGATATGGGTAAATAAGAAGTAGATATGAATGTCCATTAAACATCGATTATTTATAGATTCTATTTATTGTACTAAAATCTATCAGAACATAGAGGTTTAGTAAACATATTAGCAATTTTTTCTTACATTCTGAAGAATTTAAAAATTATATATCCTTTAAGTCTGTGATATTAAAGCAAGTGGTTTCTTATATCTATGTTCTTATCATGTGAGTGAAGTGATAGTTTTTTACTTTAATCAATGGAACTTGTATTATCAAAATGTGTATGGGTTTTAGTAAAACTCGTGCCATTGTCAGTCAGTGTGTGTTACACCAACAACAGATGAGAATAAGAACATTCAGCAACCACATATTCAGCTTTAGTAGTGGAAAGTTAAATTGAGTATTTTTTCATACCTAACCAAGAATGTAAAAAATCTATTAATAAATGAAAAAAATTAGATGTAATTTTTCTATCAATTATATGCCCACCAAATTCAGTATCTAAAAAACTTTTAAATTCAAAATTATTTCCAAAAGAATCGAAAATGCTTAAATAATTTGTTCCATTATGATAAAAAAATTAATTTTATATCTTTTAGATTGGATTATTTTGGTGTGGATAGATATCTTTAACATAAGCATATAGAAACATTAAATCTGGATGATTAGATGTTGTGTATACTAAAACAATACGAGAAAAAGGACTTTTGGTGACGGGAATAAATCTCATCGTAAAAGGTTCGTCCAAGAGGTTATTTGCGACGGGGGTAACGACCCGTCGCAAATAACCAACTATTTACAACGGGATTTCGTCTCCCGACGCAAATAGTTTGGCGCGGATAGCGCGCCAAACCGTGCGAAGGTTATTTGCGACGGTGGGATCCCACTGTCGCAAATAGTTAAGTATTTGTGACGGCGCCAGTTGCAAATAACCGGCGGCGGTTTATAGCTTTTTGCGACGAGACACCTTTTGCGACGGGACCCATCGCAAATAACCAGCGGCGGTTTATAGCATTTTGCGACGGGATGTCGTCTCGTTACAAAATGTGTGTCGGCAGGGTCTATTTGCGACGAGACCCGTTGCAAATAACATTTTAACCACCGACAGTAATTAATGCGGGCGTAGGTATTTACGACGGGTCCCGTACCAAAAGATACTATTTGCGATGGGATACCTGTCACAAATAACCTCGTTGAAAATAATCTAACATATATATACCCCCATCCGTTTTTCCTCTCATTCCTCTCAAATTTTACATCATGTTTCTCTCTAAACTCGGATTTTAGAGAGAGAATTTTTCTAAGTTAATTTTTTTTTGTTCACGAAGAAGTTGTGAAGCTATCTACATCAATAGAAAATCAGTCTTAAAGATATTTATGTTTTTTTAATTTATTATTTAATTCATTTTTTTATGTTAATTTTTTTTATTGTTGATTAGTTGTAATTAAATTAAATTTAAATTGTTTTGTCATTTGTATTTATTTGTACTAATAAATTGAAATTTTTAGTAATTAGTAGTAATTATTAATTATTAACGATAATTAGTAAAGTATATAATTAATTTGTAGTAATTAATAATAATTGGTAATAAATATCAATAAATAGTAATAAATATGAATAATTAGTAATAATTAGAAATATTTAGGAATAAATATTTATAATTAGTAATAATTAGTAATAATTAGAAATAATTAGCAATAATTAGCAATAATTAACAATAATTAGTAATAATTAGCAATATTGAGTAATAAATAGCAATAAATAGCAATAATTAATAATAATTAGTGATAAATTGAAATAATTAGTAATAAATTGTAATAATTATTACTAAATACTAATAATTACTAATAATTACTAACAAATACTAATAATTAGCAATAAATACTAATAATTAGAAATAATTAGCAATAATTAGAAATAATTAGCAATAATTAGAAATAAATAGCAATAATTATCAATAATTTGCAATAAATAGGAATAATTATCAATAATGAGGAATAATTAGCAATAATTAGCAATAATTAAAAATAATTACCAATAAATAGCAATAAATAGCAATAATTTGTAATAAACAGCAATAAATAGTAAAAAATAGGAATAATTAGTAATAAATAGGAATAATTATTAATAATTAGGAATAATTAATAATAATTAGGAATAATTAATAATAATTAGTAATAAATTGTAATAGTTAGTAATAAATTGTAATAATTAGTAATAAATTGTAATAATTAGTAATAAATAGTAATAATTACTGATAATTACTAATAAATACCAATAATTAGCAATAATTAGCAATAATTAGCAATAATTAGAAATAATTAGCAATAAATTGAAATAAATTGCAATAATTAGCAATAATTAGGAATAATTAAAAATAATTAGTAATAAATAGAAATAAATAGAAATAATTTGCAGTAAATAACAATAATTAGTAAAAAAAATTATAATAAATAGGAATAATTAGTAATAATTAGGAATAATTAGTAATGATTAAGAATAATTAGTAATAATTAGAAATAATTACGAATAATTAGGAATACATACTTATAATTAGTAACACTTACTAATAATTAGTAACAATTAGCAATAATTAGGATTAATTAGCAATAATTAGGAATATTTAGCAATTATTAAGAATAATTAGCAATAATTAGTAATAATTAGTAATAATTAGTAATAATTATAAATAATTAGAAATAATTAATAATAATTAGTAATAAATTGTAATAATTAGTAATAAATTGTATTAATTGGTAATAAATTGTAATAATTAGTAATAACTACTAATAAATACTAATAATGAGAAATAATTAGCAATAATTAGAAAGATTAAATAAAATTGGGAATACTTAGCAATAATTAGAAATAATTAGCAATAATTAAGAATAAATAGTAATAATTAGCAATAAATGGAAATAAATAGCAATAATTAGAAATAATTAGCAATAATTAGAAATAATTAGCAATAATTAGAAACAAATAGAAATAATTAGCAATAATTAGGAATAATTAGCAATAATTAGGAATAAATATTAATAACTAGTAATAAATAGTAATAATTAGTTATAAATAAGAATAATTAGTAATAATTAGGAATATATACTAATAATTATGAATAAATACTAATAATTAGTAATATTTAGCAATAATTAGTGATATTTAGCAATAATTGGTAATAATTAGCAATAATTAGGAATAATTACAAATAATTAGCAATAATTAGTAATAATTACTAATAAATACTAATAATTATTAATATATACTAATAATTGGCAATAATTAGAAATCAATAGTAATAATTAGATACAATTAGATATAATTAGTATTAATTAGTAATAATTAGTAATAATTAGTAATAATTAGTAATAATTAGTAATAATTAGATATAATTAGATATAATTATATATAATTAGATATAATTAGATTTAATTAGTAATGCTTAGTAATAATTAGATATAATTAGTAATAACTAGTAATAATAAGTAATAATTAGTAATAATTAGTAATAATTAGAATTAATTTGTAGTAATTTGTAATAATTAGTAATAATTTGTAATAATTAGTAATAATTAGTAATAATTAGACATAATTAGATATAATTAGATATAATTAAATATAATTAGATATAATTATACATAATTAGTTATAATTAGATAAAATTAGTAATAATTAGTAATAATTAGTAATAATTAGTCATAATTAGTAATAATTAGTCACAATTATTAATAATTGGTCATAATTAATCATAATTAGTCATAATTAGTCATAATTAGTCATAATTAGATATAATTAGATATAATTGTCCTTGCTTGGTTGATCACCTTGAAAGTAGCATTGCAATAGGACAACCCAAGTCATGCCCTTCTCATCTATAAGAATTATCTAACATGACCCTTTACATAGACCATCTTTCTTGAAAATTTAAGGGAAAGATACTGATGTCCCCTCAAATTTTTAAGGAAGAATGATTTATGTAAAGGGAGCAAGATGATTCTTAGAGACGAGAAAGATACTTGCACAATTTCCAGTGGATTGATGACACTCCTTTTTCTCGATGACTTTTCTCCTTTCAACTCTCACAGACTCAAAATGATATGAAAAAAGTGTTGCTACATAGGCATATTCAATCTCATATACATGAGATTGGATATGCATTCGTAGGATCATATTTTTTATAATTTTTTCAAGCGGTGACAGTTGGAAGAAGACGATTTATCGACAAAAAGGTGGATCTTTTGTCCGACGGCTCATTTACTTGCAACTTTCTCACATTGAAATCACAATGAAGAATCTGGTCGGAGATACGTATATTCATTCTCGTGCATAAGATAATGAATATGCGTATCTCTCAACCAGATTGTTCATTGTGATTTCAGTGTGAGAAAGGTGCAAGTAAATGAGCCGTCAGACAAAAGAGTAGGCTTCAATCTTGTCTTCGGTAGAGTTCAATAACGATGGCTTTCAGAAAATGAACAACACAGAGCTCATACATATGTTCTACTCAACTGTGAAGAAATGACAGCATTTGTACTATGAGTGCTTCTATCACTTATTCTATAATTTCTATTATAGTATGTAAACTAATTGTATTTGTAGGTTATATGATAATCATATCAAGAAACAAGTTCCACAAATTACAGTAGCTTCTTGTGAAGAACGCAGAAAAAAAATCTCAATGGTTTTCAAAAGCCGGTAACATTAATTATTGATGGTTTAATATCAATTCCGTTTACTATTTATTATATTGATAATTATTTTACAAATTTTCAGGTTTCTCAACATGCTGATAAAATTGATACGAGACTTTGTATATTGAGTAACCCACGATCCAAAATGGTTAAATCTTATAACGCATATGTGGTGAATGGTTTTTGATTTCATACACGTGCATATGGGGAATCAAAAAAAAACAATGAACAGTAGAGTTTGTTTGAGAGGATCGCATCATAGATAAACTAAAGTTGAGTTTTACATCATTCTGGATAAAATTATTGAGCTATGTTATGTTGGAAAAAATTACATAATGATATTCAAATGTATGTGGATGGATACTGAGAGGGGCTTGCATGTTCATCCGACTCATGGAATCGTCGTTATTAAATATAAAAGTCTTCTTGCAATAAATGAACCATTTTTACTAGCTCAACAGGAACATAAAATTTATTACGCAAAGTACTATGCTACTTCAAGAGACTTGGGTGATTGGTGGGGCATAATAAAATTGAAATCTCGGGAAAATCAATTTACTCAAACTGAATGTGGTTCCGCTGAAGTGGAAGAAATTGAAATTTTTCAAGAGACTACTCAATATCCATCTTTTTCACAAAGAAATGTGAATATCGATGAGGACACCCCACAATTGAGGTTCCATGGTGACGAAGATGTTAATGATGTTACAAATGAAATTGAAATGACAAGGGATGATGAAAGTGAAACTCATATGGATATTGATGCTGCCGATGAGGAATATGAAGACATTGACATTGTCAGATATGAAGATGATGATTAAGGTGGACATTGACACAGTTAAATAATGGTTATGATCATAGCTAATATATATCTATATATAATAGTTATTTTCAAATATCTGCTAACAATAATCATTTTGTGTTTCGGATGGACTCTGATCTATTTCGTGAGTTACAGGATACTGATCTACCTTTGGATGAGGGGGATGTGGGTTCATCTGACCCTCAGCCTACTGGTGGTTCAGGAGGTACGCGGAGGGGGTGCGGTCTTACACGACTGATGATTCCTGACCCTATCCCTGAGTGACATCCACATCTTGGCTTTGATCCACGCATACAGAGGTATGGTAACTTGTATATTTTAGTTAGATTTTATTAATTTATTTATATATATATACTAACTATTTTATTATTTATTCTTTTCTCACAGTTTTGTGAATGTAGCTGTTGGACAGGGAAGTGTTATCTTGAACAATTATTATTCTTAGCCATGGACCACATGGGAACCGATTCCCATTGATGTGCAGCTCGGCATGTATAATCATTGGCTGGAACGTAAATAAATAATATTTATTTTGAAATTTATTTTATTAATAACTTGATATTATAAATTATTTGTAGGGTTTATGGTATCCAATCAAGGATAGCATTCATAACGATATCCATGCAGCATGGAAGGTGGATATTCATGAGAGTTTGCGTCAGTTTTTGAACAATTTGAGAAAGATGACCATTAAGAAAGCAGGAGTGACAATATTTGATGAGTCGTGTAGATCCCATTGACCAGATTACATTTCATCTCAGGTTTGGGATGGATTATGTGCACACTGGTTGGGTGGTGGATTTCAGAGTAGGTCTTCATTGGTTTGGTAGAACCGGGGGAGACATGAGGTGATGCCTCAAGCTGGTAGTCATAAATTCATTACGCATAGAGAGCATCTTGAAAGTATTTTTTTAAATATTTTATATAACTTCAAATATAAACAGTTTATTTTATATTCATATAGGCAATCGAGAATCTTGATATTATAGAGTACGATGTTTATCAGAGAATGTACAGTGATCCAGCCTCTAGAGAGATTAGAGGTGATCGCCAGCATCAGATTGTGGTTAGTCTTATTTTTTTCAGTTTGAAAATTAATTGCATATAATATTCTCACAATTTTAATTTTAAATTGGAATTGAAAAATTCATATGAGGCTGCGACTTCTCAGATACAGGCTAGGGGTCAGGATGATACAATTGATCAAATGAGTTCCCACCATTTCGACGAGGCAGCATGGATGCAGGCGACTCCGTATGGCTTTGAGAAGGGACGATTAGTTAGTATCGGCTCTCATGTGACTCCTGGTACTTATTATGGTACTACTTCAATATCGGCATCCAGCTCATGGAGAGGCATCATCTTCTGGCTCATAGAATCAGGAGAAGTTCTGAGCCCAGAATGACCTTATATAGAGTTTGCAGAAGCAGCAGGAAGAGATGCGTCAGCAGCAGCAGCAACACGAGGAGGAGATGCGTCGATGGCAGCAGTAGTAGTAGCAGCACGAGGAGGAGATGCACTGATGGCAGCAGCAACATCACAAGTAGATGGAGTGCATGCACCATATGACTCGTAGTTTAGGTATGAAGTTTCCTTCACCATCTCCTTCATCATATCCACCTCCTCCAGAAGATGACCCCTAAGTGATTTTTTTATGTCAAAAACATTTGAAACTAAATTTGTTGTAATGTGAACTATTTATAGTTTCTATCTTTTATATCGGTGCGATTATTACATAATTTAATTTTATTATTTTATGATTTGTTTGTGTGAATATTGAGAATTTTAATATTTTTTATTTTATTTATTATTTTAATAATATTAATATTATTGTTTCATTAATCATAATTTTATTAAACATATTTTTTCAGTATTATATATTTTCATATTTGTTTATTTTACTAATAGTAATAATAATAATAATAATCATTTATGATTTTTTAATATTTTTTGTGTGAATATTGAGAATTTTAATATTTTTTCTTTTTTTATTATTTTAATAATATTAAAATTAATTTTTCAATAATCATAATAATATTTTATGATTTATTTATATTTTTTTGGGAATATTGAGAATGTTAATATTTTTTATTTTTTATTATTTTAATAATATTAAAATTAATTTTTCAATAATCATAATTTTATTATATTTATTTTTTAAAAAATTTATTTATTATTTGTGACGGGATCTGTTGCGATGAGATCTCGTCGCAAATAGTATAAATATTTTTTTCTTAAAAAAGGTATTTGCGACGAGATTACGGGCCCATCACAAATAGGCTAAAAAATATTTTCAAAAAGCATTTGCGATGAGATTACGGGCCCGTTGCAAAAAAGTATTTGTAACGGGCCCGTCACAAAAGAGATTATATATATAAATATGTAATCGGAGACTTATTTTCAACGACGTTTTCTATAACGGGATACTTGTAACGGGGCCCTGTCGCTAAAGCTTATTTGCGACAGGATCCCGTCGCAAATACCTTGAATTCTAGTAGTGAAATTCCTATCATACCTCTTAAACATTTCTGATAAAATATTTCCCTAACCTCATAATGATCTACCATACTAGAGGTATTGGAGTACAAATAATTTTATTATTTTCATATCAAAAATTATTAATAATATATTTTTCATACTTATGTGGATATATAAATGTTCCTACTAGTTTTTTCTGAAATTTGAAAACCATGTAAATATGTTAACTCACCCATCATACTCATTTCAAACTCATAATTCATATGATTTTCAAAGGAACCAGTTAAGTATTCTTGAGTTGGATTGGATATAATTTAATCAATATAATTTTTTAAAATCATAATATTTTTGTTTACTTTTTTATAAATACTATGTGATCCACATCTCCTTTATCAAAAAAAATTTCTAACAAAAATCCAATAAATTTATCATTTCCATAAATAGGGGCTTGTTTATTTCTATATAAAGCTTTGGTGAGTTTATATACAGGTTTTGGATGTTTTTTATTTTTAGGACATTGTTGTTGGTCAACATAAACATTCACCTGAACATATCCATTAAGAAAATCACACTTTTCATCTATTTTAAGTAGTTTGAAATTAAAGAATGCGACAAAGGCTGAGGGTATTCAAACACAATCAAATCTTGTTACTAGAGAATAATTTTCATCATAATACATTACCTATTGTTTATTATACCCCTTTTCAATAATTCTAGATTTATTTATAACAAATATTTCATTTTCAATAAATTTTTTCTGAAAACCCCATTTTAAACCAATTATAGAAGTTTATTTAGGCCATTCAACTAAAGTAAAGAAATTATTTCTTTCATACTCCTTCATTTCATCATGAATTTCTTTAATTTATTCATCATGACTTAAAACCTCATAAGTATTCTTATGTTAAATTTGGGATAAGAAATCTAGATGTTTAATTTCATTTTATAAGGAACTTATAGTCCTAACTGGTTGATCTACCTCACCAATGACACGATCACTAGGGTGATTCCTATAAAACAACATAGTTCATGGGTTTTCAAGTCTGTTATTTAACAATAGGTTAAAAATAATATTGATGAATTAATTTATATTATAATTCTTGAGATTGTTTCTTATAAGAATAACTTTCTATCAATGGTTGTAAATCATCTTTAGAAATAACATCCAAGGATATGGGTTGAGGTTTTTTTAAAACAAAAGGAACAGTTCCATTGAAATTCGCATGTATTTTTTCCTCAATAGTAAAAGAATTTTAGTAAGCCTTATAAGTAGTGGAATAACCAAAAAACATTCCTTCACCAGATTTGGGATACAACTTTTGTAAATTATATTTCATAGTTAGGATGAATACTTTGTAACCAAAAACATTGATGTAATAAATTTTTTTCTTTCTTCATATCCACAACTCATAATGAGTTTATTATGAAGGGTCCTAATTAAAACACTATTTATAGTATATAAGGAAGTACTAAATTCTTGATCCAGAAAATGATTAACAACATAGTATTTTCCTAACATGGTTCTAGTTATTTCTAGTATAATTCCATTTATTCTTTAAACTACACCACTTTTTCATGAGTTCAAGGTGATAAAACGTTATATTCTATGCATTTAATATTACAAACATTTTCAAAGATAGAATTTAAAAATACCCAGAATCTTCTCTATTAATATTTATCAAGAAGATGCTTTCAATTTTTATTTTTTGGGTATGAAAGTTTTAAAATAACAAAAGGCTTCAGATTTCCTTGTTAGAAAATTTCCCAATGAATATCTAGTGTAATAAATAACTATGATATATATATATATATAATATTTTCCATTGATTCTTTTAGTTTTTTTAGGACCAAATAATTTCATTTGAACTAACTATAATGTATTAGAAGCCGATACTTCACAAATAGATTTAAATCTTGGATTATGTTTCTTACTGAATTGAAAAGGGCCATAGACATTTGAAGTATCGATCCTATGTTTTAGTAGATCTTTAAAAAGTAATTTTGTAGTCAGTATAGATATGTTTCTAGGGTTATAGTGTCTTAACATACTATTATTTAACCAATAATGATCTTCTATTATATGAAGGATAGGTATTCCCTAAATCTTATGGTCCACTATGTTATGTGTGTAAAAAATCTCATGATGATTGGTAGAAAAAATGATTTCATACTTGTAAATATTTACTAAAATATTATTATTACTAACCCTCACAAGGTTACCTTAATCACAGAATTTTCTTATAATTATACAGTTATTTTTAAGATGTATAATAAAAAAAACATTTCACATAAGTGCTTTTCAAAGAAGAACTATATTACCAATTCCCATAATCTCTCCTTAAGCACTATCTCCGAAAGTTTCTTTACCACCATTCAAGTTGATTATATTTTTGAATAAGTCTTTATTTTACAAAAATACTTGGTATTCACATTTTTTTAGAAAAATATTCTATATTAAATCCAAGAGATATCAATATATCCAAGGAATAAAATTTCCTCTATTTCCCACCAATTTTGAATTTCGTGCAAAAAGCTACACTTTTAGGAACACAATAATTTTTATTAATAATTGGGTTTTATTAGTGAAACTCATTCCAGAACTACTACCACGAGGTATAATTTGTTTATAAAATTTATTAATGTTTTCTTACTAGCAGTAATATTTTATCACATATTCATAAAAAAAGAAATTTTTTTATTTGGTTTTACAACTAAATTTTTATGCTCATCATTATTAGTTTTATGAATATTTGTTTGTTCTAAAACATTTTTCTTAGAAATGACTTTTTCAAAAAAATAGTATATATTTTATAAATTGTATTTATCAAGATCTTTAGATAGATATGATATTTAATTAGTCAAAATAGTAATCCTTTAGTCATCCTTAGGAAGTTCAGCTTCAACATTATCATGTTTTTTTACAAATCATAGAATTGTCATATTCTAGAAGCTGTAAAAATCTTGAAACTTCATATTAAATAGGAAAATTATTATCTTATATTGAGGAATATTCTTTATAGAAATATGTATAATTTTTACATTATGATAATTTACACTTAAATATATATTTTTATGGGATTCAACTTTATGTACCTTTTCTATGAGATAATGATTTACCGTGGGTACTTTATCAAAATGATGAATGTTCCTTTGTTCAGAAGTTTCATTATTTTAAATATTTTATATGAATCTGCACCACTAACACTTTATGTGTTATATTCTTTCCCAAAACTGTTTCTACTATAATTGTATAACTTTTTAACATCTTATTATAAATTTATTTCTTTCTTGTCTTTTCTTTTCATCTTTAGACAATCAGGTCAGATATTTTTGTCTTTCTTACACACATAACAAGGGATCTCTAAATCTTTATTATAATTTTTAACCATATGGAATCTTTTATATCAGTATTCAATTATTTTTTCTAAAATATATTATTATTACTTCAATAAATATTTTTTAACTCATTCTTATAATGTTATTATGTGCTCAAATCTTATTGAATTAAAATTTTCTTCTTCCTTGAATATTTTACAACTTTCACTTGTGTTTAAAACTTAGAAGGTAAATTTGATTTTCTATAAGAAACAACACAACCATTTTTAGTTATCTATCTATTAGAATATCTTTTAATTCTTCACACATAATTCTTAAGGGTACACATCAAATCATAAAGAGTATGTTAATTTACTTTCTCAAATAAACCATAATTATTATTTTTGATTCCCACTCATTGGGAAAAATATAAATAATATTTTCAGCAAGAATCTCATCATAAAGTCCTTTTTCACCAAGAGAATATAAACTATTAATAATATCGAAAAATAATTGATTCATATTTGTAACTAAATATCTACGTGGAAAATCAAATTCTTGATAATTAGAACATAACATAGCTATTCGAGTTACCATAACATTATATGTACTGAAATGTGTAACTTTCAATTTACTCAAATGCTATTTGTAGCTTCACAAGATGAAATCTGACTGTACATATTCCTTGTCATAGAACAAAAAAGAGTATTTATAATTTTTGAATTGAATATATATTATTATTTTTCATCATTCTTAAAATCAAAAACTCCCTTATCATGAATATTATATTTTCCAGTAAGCATCTAAAAATTATCAACCCTATTGTTGATCATATAAATATTTATTCTATCTCTCCAATATTCGAGGTCATTCCCATCAAATGTAGGTTGTATGTTTAAATAATTAATATCTATAGATCCATAATTATATAATATTATCTAAAAACAATAAAAACTCTATTCAAAAAGTATATTTAGTGTAAAAAAATTATAAATAGTTTGTTTATTTCAAAACTCAAACAACTTGAAGAATGAAAAGAAAGTAAAAAACATTGCTATAATATAAGAAGTAGAAACCACCTCTGATACTAATTATGGAATCATAAATATTTTTTCTTAGATGGATATACTTATAAGAGGGCATGGAGGAATAATTTTACTTTAAAAACATAATTAAACAGATTCAAACAAAACAAAATGAAAACCCTTTAATGTAATTTTATCAGACTCATTATTAGTCCAATTACTAGAGTAAAAATTTTGGAACTAGAAACCATTTGATTATATCATTGTGAAATAATCATAATAATTATGGAAGTGATTAATATTGATGTATTTTTTATCATATTAATAATCACACCGATAAAACCAATTCTATAGAAATATATATATAATTACTATCTTTCTAGTACATGCATTATTTAATTGTAACTTTTAAAAACAATCAATTCAATAGCTATGTAAAATTAATAATTAATTACAAGATATATTTAAAATATTAAACTCTTTTAACCTAAATAGTAAGTTAGGAAATAACATTAACAAAAGGTATGCACTGTTTTATAATTATAGTAAAGTGTGTATTTCATATGAGGAAATCCCTTTATATGATGATCAAAATAGCTTAGTCTTCTGGTCCTTGGAAACCCTTGATATGATGATAATCACCTATATTCCTATCGAAAGATTCCCTTGATTTGATGGATTAGATTCACTGTATTCATTTACCCATAATACTATGATTGTAATAATGATCAGTCATGATTAAAAAGAAAAAAATTCATAAGGAAACAACCTAAGAAGGATTTCTTATAACTAAGAACTCTCTAAAGAATTAAAAAGATAAAGAATTAGTATTTAAAACCTATAAATCGTAATGTGAATTGAGATGTGAATGAAAATAATATATAAACCCTTTAAATGGATCTCAATTTATAGGTGATGCTCTAATGACCATATATCTATGTTTTTCACAATGGCCTCAAACAACTAGAATATAAAAGATCATAGGTAACTGAAAGTCCAATGTGATTTTTCTTTAACACCATTACAGTGTTAATGATATTCCTTGTGTTAGAAAAAGGTCAATGTATTCTGATTATAAATATAGGTTAGTTCTAAGTACTTTATTATCAATTGTCAATACAAAAACCCTTAGGAGAGAGAGTCTAATTTATTTGGTACCAGAACCAATCTGATGGTCATGACTTCTGTCAGTACAAAAGATAAGAGAAAATTCCAACACCTAGATCTATTGAAGGTATGTAGGATAATCATATTCATACTCAAATCAATGATAATAATTAGAATATTATGTTTATATAATTAATACATTACAATTTTTTCTATGTATGGAAAAAGATCATTTCTATACAAAAACATACTAAAACAATTGGGATATAAAAATTTAGTAATCATGTTTTAATAAAGTGTTTTTGACTTCCAAAACAAAGGGAATAAGAAATTAAGAAGTAAGATTTATGACTCAAAATAATTATTAATAATTGATAAAGATATATCATTTTATTTTTTATGTTCTTGTAATAGATTTTAATATTTTTATATAATATATAAAAATCTAAAAAAAATGATTCATTATGGAAGAATTAAACTGCATGTACACCCGATTAGCATTCCGGTTTTTCAAAACGCATGAGGGGTGAATGTCGGAATTAAAATGAAATTTCAGAATCATAATTATATTTAATATTTCATATTTATTCATCATAAATACCATCAATATCATCCATTTAATTCAATAATTAAAAACAAATGATGTTGATTTGTGGAGGTAGTAGTCTGTGCAATTCACTAAAATATTCTTTTATATTTACTAAGTGGATGTAAATGAATAAACAAGGGTTATACCATTAATATAAAAAATATCAGTTTAATAATGATACATAATTCATTATATTATTATGAAGAAATTATATTTGGGAGAATAAAATTAAGAATAAAATATTAAAAATAATATAATAATTACATTAGATACTTGATTTTTCTAGGGATGTTCCCTTGAAATTGAAGGTATTAGGGAAAAAATGAGTGAAAATGGGGATTATTCTAGTAGAAGAGAGTTTTATAGAGATTAAAATGGTATAATAATAATGAATAATTCTAGTAATAGTTATACGTTTGAAAGGGTGTAAGAGATATCCTTTTATAATAAGAGAAAGGGAAATTTTGGAAACACTCGTAGTTTTTCAATAATGTCATGACACTATTAATGGTTCAATGGATCAAAAGAGGAAAAAGTGTAGTGTGTGATAATAGAATTTTCAAACACATCTCAATCACTTATTTTAAATTTTTACCATGTTTTTTATTTCCACTATATAAAACAAGTTTTTCCATTATTACTTTTTACTAGGGTAACAAATTTTTTCTTTATTAATTAATTTTGATAACTAAAATTAAAATTTGACTTATTAGATAACTTTATACTTATGATTTCAAATTTTGAAATCAATTTTTCCATAAGAAATTTATAAATGTGTGAAATTCCAATATAAAAATAAACACACTAAATCATTTAAAAATAGTTTTTAGAAAATTGTTATTTTAAATATTTTAATTTATATTTTATTTAAAATCAGCAGTAATACTAATTTTAAGGACATAAATTTATTTATTATATGTATAAATAAATTTATTTTTATTTCATGTAAATAAATAATTGAACCTAACCATAAAATTAATTTATTCAAAAATAATATAAAAACCAATATTTATTAAAAAAAATTATCTAGTTCAAGAAATGATGGACATGGTATATATAAGGTAAAATAATACATTAAAATTAATAATTTTTTCCCTTAAATATATATATAATTTTATAAAAATTTTTTAAACTTATATGATATGCTTAAATACTGATAAAATAATTAAAAACAAAACTTTTTCAAAAACCATATTTTCTTCAACAAGAAAATATTTTTAGAAAAATATAAACATTCATACTAAGAAATTTTTTCTAAGAGGGGATCAAAAAATAATTACATTTTATAAAATATAAAATTTTTAAAATTTTAAATTCAGTTTTTGAAATAATGTATAATATAAAGAAAATTACATTAATTAAAACATTTTTCAATACTGACTTATATTAATTATTTGTCTGCTAAAGGTAATAGCTATTGATGGTCTAACATATTAGTTTTTATTATATAATTAATAATAATTTATTCTTAATATGTTGTGGTTTTTTTACATTAGATATAGAATGTGTTACATGTTATAGAACATAGTATGTATTTTAGAGGATTCAAAATATCGGGTCGTTAAACTCTACCCCCTTAAATAAATAGTGTCCTCAAAATTTAATTATCATTTAATAATGTACGAAGATAAGGTATCCTTGAGAAAATCGAGATATGTATTATAATGATATATCCACCACATCACCCATGATATAATAGGAAACTATTTATCCCTAATATAAATCTTAGGAGTTCATAGGGGCATACCTTTCACAACATCATTTTTATAATCCCATTTTCTAACCAAATACCACAACCAAAAAGGCCATGAAAATGCACAATAAATTTAGATTAAATGATCATAATAACATTAAAACTAAATAATAATATCCCTTCTCTAATGAAACCTTTGTGTTTAATAATAATTTTTTCTTTTCACTATATTTTTAATTGGTTCATATTATAACTCTATTGGTCTAACCTTGTTTTCTTTATTCTATGTTCTCTAGTACTTCCCATCCCAATCCCTTAAATTTTCTATGAAATAAATCCTCTATAATTTTTTGTAAAGAGTATATGATCATTCCGAACAATATACCCCAAGGGTTTCAAACCAAGTTCATAGTAAGGGCGCATTCACCGTGCACTTGAATGTCAGTTGAGATATGCTTAACCCACGGTTTTTAGGGTCATTAACCCAAGATACATCTTTGAAAAATCCTGGATTCAATTATAATATCCATTCAGGGATTTATTTTTAAGGAAACCCACCTGTAAAATAATTAACCAATATTTTAGGATATCATCCAAATCTAAGACTCCTCCATTAAACATTTTCCCAGGGCTTTCAGAAAAGGTCACTAAACTAATCTAAAAATGTAAAAAAAATAATCTCAAAAAGTAAGTAAACTAATCACAGAGAATAACTGAAACATTTATTCGATACAAAATATAGATAATGAAGATAAATATATATATATATAGTACATTTATACCATGATTTAATTAATACATCTCACAAATAGTCTTATAATACGAGGACTGATAGGTTTTCTATCTTGGAGATTATCTATATAAATATATTGTTTTATTAAACTTATGAAATTTTTTCTATAATTATGATCCTCTAGACCATTTTCTATATATGTCACATGAAAAAAAAATCTTGACAACCTAGGTATTTGAAACATAAGAATGGTGTGATATCAAAATCTGATTAAGGGAAAAACGTATCACAACATAATATATCGTTAACATAGAGGAGAACATGAGGAAGAAATAAATTTCATAATAAAAGAGAAAATGACCTCATATGATAATAATAATAAAATATTATAGAATAACATAAGACCATAAAAAATCCTTAAGAAATCATAAAATACATGACATGGCTCAAACACATCTCAATAATCATATGAAATTTTAGCATGACATAATAGTGTGAAATAATTTAAAAATAAGAAATAATCAAGAAAACATGGAATATCATGTAAATGAAATAAATCTTGAAAATTTATCTTAATTTTAGGAATAACTTGAAAACTTTTCCTAACCATTATCAAAGGAAAATAATAACAACAAATTTTATGTACCTTACTCGGCTTGGGAAAATCCTCCTGTATACCCTTGAGATTGGCATAAAACCTCCAATATACCACATTTTCTTCAGGATAAATCCTCATATGTACCCTTTGTATTGGGATAAATTCTCATGTGTACACAATTATATAGGAAAAAATCCTCTTGTCTATGATTTATTTTGGGCTAAATCCTCATGTGTACCTCATTGGCATGGATAAATCCTCCCATGCACCTCATTGGTGTGGGATAAATCCTCATGTGTACCTCATTGGTTTGGAATATATCATCATCTATAAATATTTCTTATGGTTAAATTCTACTACGTATTATGTTGATCTCATGAGACAAAAACAAAAACAAATGCTTTAGAGGGTGATATAGGACCCCATCCATCATTATCCACACATTCGTGTTCCAAAAAAATCATAGCCATATCTTAATGAAACCATTGATAAATAACGAGTTTCTTATACATCAAAGTTGAACTAATTAACTTTTCATAAAGATCCAATGAAAATAAATTTTTTTTTATAAATCGTCCAAATTGTATAAAATAAAAAACGTGAATTAAGTCATTTGAAACTAAAAACATGATCACCCAAAATAGTAGCACAACATCTACTAAAGAAATCACAGGATTTCAAATCTCTCATTTTTTTGAAATAAATCACATCATGATAGTATATAAAGTCTTTTCAAATCATCGGATCATAAAATATAACCCTTGGAGTGTAAATAGATATGAAAAAAAACTAGAAAAAACTTTTAATGAATTGAAGTGAAATATACTTAATGAAATCAATTTTTAAGGGAAATAAAAGACTATTGAAAATATAATTATAAATAGTTTAAAATAAGAGATCAATAAAAATACATAAATGTTTCAATAAAAAGAGAAGTTTAAATAATTCTGAAAATGTTTACTTTTAAATTAATATTTAATAAATGGTATATGAGGAGGATATAAAATTTTCCATAAAAAGAATTAAAAATAATTTTAAAACATTTACTTTTAAAAATAATATTTAATAATAGTAACATAGAGGAAAACATAAAATTTATCAAAATTAAATATATAGTGGATGATAAAATGTTATTATTTCTAATGGATGGAATAATGTTTTAAAGATTTTAAAATAATCTTATTGAAAACCTACATCGCTAAAAGGATGAAAAAATATTTGTTTTAAAATCATTATAAGGATATAAAAGGATCATTAAAGATAAAAAATTCAGTTTACACTAGGTAAAGGAGAACATTATTGGGAAGTAGAAACATGTATACAGGTGAAAAATAAAATAAATGGAATGAGAATTATTATGAACAAAAATGTATTTTCATGAAACTATAGAATCATAAAATAATAATACATTAATGTGAAACATTATTTCTCTAGAAAATATTGAAAAATAATTACATAAAATAATCATAGGTTATAATAGATCAATAATAGAATATATGATACCAAGAATAGTGATTATGACCTAAGGAAGTGACTTGAGTCAAAAAAATATTTTACAACATGGGGGGCATTTAAATCAAATTGTCATCAAAGATAGTGATTAAAATTTACTATATTTTTTCTTGAATAAATTATAAGTCATGATATAATATATAAAATAGATATTATATACACCACATAAAATTAATTATGTGTATAAAAGAAAATGTATATCGAAGAATGAAATTTTGAGATGAAACCCTTACAACTTGAGTATAAAATCAATACAAACCCACATTAAAGTGATAGAATAGAATTAATCATAAAATACTATAAATAGAATATAATTATTGAAATTTTTAATAATTTAGGATGTATAAACACCACTTAAATAAAAATTTGGGAAAAATAAAAACAAATCTCAATTAAGGGAAATTTAGATAATGTTCTTTATGTTGTTTCCATTCTTAGTCAAATGCACCCTATGATCCTGTTTAAAAAAACATAAATATAATAGAAACTAATTTTTTAACACTATTAATAAATTTTGTTAAATTTTTATTTATAATAATTATCTACATTTATATTTGTGAGTTATTTACAATTTCCCCACATTGGGTGTTTAAGGTTTTGAACGTTTGTTATAGTTTCAAAGGAGCAGTGTTAATATTTATTTGTATTGAAAATTTAATAATTATATGCTCAAAATTTTTACTATAAAGTATTAATTATAATTATTTTTCAATATTAAATTTCCTTCTTTTATTACATTAATCTTTATCCTAGAAGATAAAATCGACTATGAACATTTTTTTGGGGATTTTCAACTTATGAAGTATATTTTGTTAATTAATTTGTTAAATATAGTTGTCTAATTTAAATATTAAGGGAAACAATAATTATTTACATATTAATATTATATTATCATAGTATTTATTTTTTTATAATCATCTATGATATAATTTCACATTATTGTACAAGTAAGTGTTCAAACTGACCCAAATGTGAACATGCTTTAACTTGGTTGGAAAGTATGGTTAAGGAAGTGTTTGTTTTGATGTAATATCATTATAAATGAAACATAAAAGATTTATTTGGATTTTTAATTGTATTATAATATGTTTTTATAATAAATAAAAATCAAACTGAAAAATAAAAAACATTTCATAATGAAGGCGGTAATATCCACAATCACATGATTTGTGTTCTAGTTTCTCAATGTGTGAGAGGGGGTGAAGGTTGATATTAAATTAGAATTTTGGAATCATAATTATATGATATTTATCATATCTATTCATCATCACCTCTATTAACAACATCTATGAAATTTATTAATGATAAACAAATCATGTTGTTTCGTGGAGGCGATAGTCCACACAACACACTAACAATTTTCTTTTATTTTTTTATATGTGGATGGAAATGAATAAATATTGGTTATAAAATTAATATAAAAACACATCATTATAATGATGACACAAAATTCATCATATTATTTTTGTTATATGAAATTTTTAAGAGTAATATATAGAATAAAATCAGAAAAAGAAGATAATACTTATGTTGGTGATCATATTTTTTCTTAGAAGTTCCCTTGAAATTGAATTTATTAGGAGAACTATTATTTACCCTAGGATCATTTTCATAGTTGAAGGTTTTAGGTGGATAAAAATGGAATATTTTCATAGAGTATTTTTAAGTATAGATGTTTTTTTTTCAAATTATGTATTTTTTACCATTTATAAGAGGAGAAAAGTGGATTTTGTAAACAGGCATCATTTTCAATAATTTCATGAACCTATTCAAGGGTCAATGTATAGAAAGTAGAAAAAAGTGGATTGTGAGACAAGATGATGTTTAATCTCGTCTCAATATATTACTTACAATCATGTTTTCTATAAGAATCCAGTTCTTCAATGTAGTATATATCATGTGTTTTCAATCAATTCTCATGTTAATTGCATAAATATGGCCTGATATGAAATTTTGTTGGGGTTATGAAGGTGGAGGGGGTGTCTGGGGTTCATCTAGAGCCTGAAACCCATGTTTTGGGTGAAAAGAAAAGGCGGCATGACTGTGCGGCCATGTTTTCATTTTTAACAAACATTAACACAAGCATTTCTCATGGTTACCACATAGTTAGTAAATTGTGTGAGGTAACCATGAGTTTTCTCTAGACCTATAGAAACAATGTAGGGTTTCAGCATAGTTCAACAAACCATGAAAGTGAACTATGCAGTCCTATAATTTTATAAATATTAATAATTTTTAATTAAATTAAAAATATTTTTACTCTTATGGGTACCCTCAACCATTACACAGTAGTCGTACACCCCTCTTGGAAATCATATCCCTTGATAAAACATTAGATTTATGATCTACACTTAGACTTATCTACGATTCGAACATGAATCGTCAACATTGATCCATAATGATAAATAATTACTTCTATTTATGCCTTCTATGTTCTTCTGGATATCGACTACACTATTTAGATTTAGGAACATATACCCAAATTTTGTGTTCTTTGTTTTCATTTTATAATTATTACAAAATATAATGAATAAAATATTGATACTGGATGATCCGTCAAGAAAAATAGTAAGGTAGGTGGTCATGTTCTTTTCATTGAAAGTTGGATCATTTATACATACTAGTGTGCCATGTGCCAATTTTTCTGGTGTCTTCAAAAATTAAAACCAGACTCTATTATTTCCTATCATGATTTAGGTAGTTTAATATGTGTGTTTATGTATGTAATAGGTTATATACATTGAATAAGGACAACCACATGGGTGAGTTTCCATGAATGACACTTTATGGATTTATACCTTGGATACCATTTTGAGGTGAACCTTTATCCCTATCCTAGTTTCTTAAAAGTGGAATCTATTATAAATGGAATTTCAATATTTTTAAATTGTAACTGAAATTAATTAATGGTATGGGATGGATGACTTTCAACTTTACCTATATGTTCCCTTTCTTATTTAAGCATGCTTGTTTTGTCTATGCCTTTCCCATGTGATTACTTATAGGATATGACTTGAATTTATATAATTAGATTTAATTTGCATAAATGTTAGTTTCACCATGTTATATATATATGATAAATAAGTCCCGGTGTAGGTTTTTAGGCTTGATGGGATTGTTTTGGTAAAAACACCCAGGTGAGTATTTGAAGGCAAGCCCTTAAGATTGGTCTTGTTTTGGGATTTCCTTAATAAGAATGGATTGAAACATTTATTGATATTCCCATGTGAGTTATAAGATAACGCGTCCGTATAGTAGCATGTTATTCCATTTAAACTTGTCGTAAAAAATATTCCCATATGAATTAATGAAATACCAAGCCCTTTGAGGTTGGCCAAGGCTTGACAAACCATTTTAGGTGGGCTAGATTTTAGATGCTCTTGGTTTTGTTCTTGGCATGACTAATGAATTGTTTAAATAAAATTGAATTGGTTAAATGAAAAATATCCTTGGGTGATACATGGATTCAATTTATAAATACATGGATGTATTCATGTGACTATGGTCCTTTATACCTTAGGTGACACATGGATCCACTGTAGGATTTCATGGATGGACTCAATTGTTAATATGATTTTATCATGAGTGATACATGGAACCAAATAAGAGATGTCATGGATGGGATCATTGAGAAAATAAATATATTCCAAGTGATACAAGGATAGTTATGTTAATTCCATGGATATACTAAAGTTGAAATTTGAATATTATGCCAATGGTAATACCTGATCTTATGTTGAGGAGCATTGAGGACAAACTCGTTTTGTTGGGACATTATACCTTACCTAGAGAAATGACAGGTTCCATAGAGTTTCTACAAGTATGGTCTGGTAAGGTGTTGGTTGATATTTCACTTGGAGTGATAATTGAATTCCAACTTATGAAATATCAACGATGGGCTCAAGTTTGATTTAGATTATAAATGAAATGATTATGACATGTCTTCAAAGCCAAAGCACAATCTTGGATTCAGTCTTCACATGTAGTTGGTTAGATGACCTTCTGAGGAATCTATTGTGCAACCAGTTACACAAGGTATTATGGGTTTCAGACAGATCTCAAGACATATAAATTTTATGTAATTTAATTTTTTAATTAAATGAATAGAAATGAAAACCAGTGCATGGATTTTGTTTACTTCTGAGTAATTCCCTACTTATTGCATTCCTTATAGAACACTGACTGCTATATATATTCTCTGACTAATTAACACAGACTGTGGGTGGTTTCTTACTAGGATTTAGTCTCACACCCTATATGTGTCATGATTTTAGTCCAAATAATATTACACAATTGTAGTTAGTGTTAAGGACAAGAACCTTCCTATAGATACATGATATGCTGCTTGAGGAGGAGAACATGGGACTAAGATATGACTTCTGATGCTACTGGGATTATTTTTTCCTTTTTGATCTTTTGTTATCTAGATTATAAACCTTCATTTTATTTATATTTTTGATATTCTATTAGAAACATGTTACACATATCATCATCTTGTATGTGATATGATTCCCGACATGTTTATATTATCAGTCTTCTGTTGTTTACAAACGGTGTATGGTTTACTGCTTCTGATACTTATATCGTGTTTGATATTTCTACAATGATACATTCTTCTAATGAGGGAAAAGTATCCCCACAGACTCACCCAGTCCCCGGCTACTAATTAGAATCCTCAAGCATTTGGGGAGATGTGGTTCAGTTAATGTATCCCACTGGGCTCGGGGCACCTTTTAGTTGCATTTCGGCCCATGATGTTAGAACATGGTATCATATGAATTATCTATTTTGCATTACTATTTGGTGCCAACAGAGTAGGATATATAGAAATATTGATTTTTTAATAAGATATTACTAGTATTAGCTCACCCACATATATAAAAAATCCAAATTTCCTTGAATTAAATTTATGTGTCCTGGATTTTGAAAATTAATGTTGATTTGATACCACTGTTGGGTGATGAAAATGATTTATGATACTATTGTAGATATTATTTTGGGTTCTATTATAATTTAACCTAATGATATGAGTGTATTATATCTCATACATCATATAGGCTCCTGCATTATTTCACAAACCATGCATTATACCATGCCATTTAGGATGAATTATTGATTGCATGCTGTTGTGATAGGTTTTGTGATACATATTCCAACTGTTGAATTAGGTATGTTGTGATATATTATATTGTGAAATAAATAGATGTCAATATTTGTTCCCTATGTTGTATGGGACCTCTTGGATTAGAATTTGTTGGATCATGCTTTATCCTTAATGTTTATTGAGTTATGATGTGTGCTAGGTAGATTCCAAGATTTGATTTTTTGAGAGTATGGGCCCCCATAGATTGGAATTCAGAGTTCCAATAAATTGAATTTTTAAAAAGGGATATGATAAACATGAATTGATTATCAATTTAGTTAATGTGAACGTGAACTCAGTTTGAATTAAATGGAATTTGAAAGAAATTGATTCCAAAATGGCTTATGATATAGGACTTGACCAGACCCAACCTTACGTATGGGATTTTGGAAGATTCTCTCACTTGTTTGACACACAGACCTGAAACATGGGGTAAAAATGGGGTAACTTTTTATTGAGGATAGTTTTTACTTACCCAGTTTTTTTTCCACTTTTGAGATGTGAACTCTTTAAGGATTGAAAATTAAGTCATGTTTTTGGAATTGTGGAGCCATGCCACCACGAAAACATATTGTTGAATGCTAGTAGGATGGCAATGATCACACTAAAGAGGTGTTGGGATATAGGATAACATCGGATCCTCTAATAATTCCAGCTATAGAACCAACTATTATACCGAACATAGGTGAAGTGGCATAGTTCTATGAAGGATTTTTTAGGATCATGTAGACCATTCAAGGAGCCATGTGACCTGACTAGAATATGGAAGATTTGACGCGTGAGTTTCAATAGCAGCATCTTCCAGTATTTCCAGGGGATGGAAGATCAGATGCTCAAATTCATCACTCGAGGCCATGATGTCTATCTTAGAAAACATATAAATGCCTCTTGATTAGAGTGAAAAGCTCGCAGCGTCATGCTATATGATTTTTCTAAGATGTGGTGGGATGTTATCACTCATACTGATCATTATCGAGAGATGTACTATATTGAGTTTCATATGTACTTATATGATTACTTCTAACCCAAGAAATTATGGGATGATAGAGACCAAGATTTATTACATATGGAGTAGGTAGTGCTCTCATTTATGGAGTACTCAACCCGTTTTAATGATCTCTAGCATTTGGAAGCTATCCTGATGGGTGACGAGTTATCATAATCCATAAAATTTGTGGATGGTCCTTGATACGACATATTATCACATGTGAATTTTTTCTATCTTACAATTATTTTTTGATAGTGAATCATGTGCTGATCATAGAGTGTAACCTGAGGGAATATGGAGGTTAAAGCCAAGGAGGTTCAGCACCTATGACTAGATGTGCATTGACCAATAGTAGGATGTGTTGTCTAGATATTCCATGTAGTTAAACCTATATCTAGTGAGAGAGGTTCTACACCAAATCCACATTCAGGAGTCGGGTTAGAAACTTCTCACCAAATAGGGAGCTGGGGTATGTCAAGTCAGTCAGGCTCTGGTGGTGGTTGTTGCCATAGTTTTCAGACCCCAGGTTCACAATGACAATATGGGATTCAGATAATCATCTCTAAGTAGTTTCATAGGCCACACATATTCATTGCAATAGACACAACCCGAGAAGGATCTCAGACCTTCTCCTTTTGGAGGTACTATTCTAGTCACCTCAATTTAGATTCTGCACTTCTTAATATAGGGGCTTCACATAGATTTATATCTGATCCCGTTATGGGGATCCTTGTGCTCCTTGTTTATACGTATGATGGTGTGGTAATGATATACTCCTCTTTAGGGATTAATATGGAATGTGTACTTCAGTTCAGAGAGTTCTCCCTTGATTTTGTTGGGTGTCACATTGTATGGGACATTTACTTCCTCGAGAATATATGCTTTGATATCATTCTCATGATGGAATGTTTCGTTCTCTTTCGAGACTTTTTAAATTTCCATCATAGTGGGGTGAGTCTTACATCACCATAGGGAGGGGATTTCATTCATAGTGGTTAATGGGATATCATGGCCAGCAGATCTATTCTTGAACAGGATGGGCTGGGCTGGATGACAGCCGAGATTGCAAGTTTATATCTGGATGATCAAGGGATACATTAGACCAATTTCCCTCTAGTGGATGATCATTTTAGGGATTTTTTATTATATTTCTTATCCATATTACCTAAAATAAGATAGGTAGAGTTATCTCTTGATCTAGTGCCAAGAGTTTCACTGGTATCCATTCCTCCTTATAGGATGGATACGATGGAGTTCTAGCAGCTCAAGAGGCATCTAAAGGATTTTGTGGTAAAGGGTTTCATCCAACCCAATACTTCTCCAAGGGGTTCGCCGGTCCATTTTGTGAAAAATTTAGATAGTACCATTAGGATATGTGTAGATAAATGCAAATTGAACCAATTGATGGTTAATAAACAGTATCATGTTCCATAGATAAATGATCTCTTCGACCATCTCTGAGGAGCATGGGTCTCCTCAATGATTGATTTTAGATTCATATATCATCATGTGCATGTTAGAACATCATACAAACCTCACACAACCTTTAGAAGAATGCGAGATCTATATGATTATTTGGTTATCTCATTTGGTCTCATGAACGTGTTGGTGGTCCTCATGAAACTGATGAACCGAGTCATCCATTCTTACCTTGATTTTTTTGTTGTGGTTTTTTTTTTGGATAATATATTTGTGTATTATCACAATCGAAACGACCATGCCAAAAAAATTAGATCATTTTGAATACACTAAGAGAGAATTTATTATATGCTACACCCATACGGATTCACTTTTAGATGGATCATATTTACTTTCTGAGGTCACATCATTTTAGATACCTGAGTATCAATAAACATAGAGAATGCGAGAGAGGATTTTACCTGGGAGAATCCCAAGAACATATTTGAGGTGCAGAGTTTTTAGGGTGGTATTGTTACTACAAGAATTTTATATAGAACTTCTCCGTCTTGGTAGCTCCATTGACAGGCATAACTAAGAAGAGTGTGAAGTATGTGTGCTCAGATTTCTAAGATATGGCCTTTCAGTAGTTGACCTAGAGATTTACTTCTGTACTGATACTTATTTTTACAGAGCTGGGAAGGATTTAAACAATGTACTGTGATGCATTAGGTATCGAGCTGGGAGTAGATCTTATGTAAGTGGATCAAGTAATTGCGTATGGGTATCAGCAGTTGAGGCTACATGAGAAGAACTACATGACTCATGATCCCGAGTTAGCTTCAATTTTCCACACTTTTCAATATTGGATATATTACTTACTATGATAGAATTTTGTTGTGTATACAGACCACAAAAGCCTCAAGTAAATATTTACATAGCGTCATCTGAACCTGCGATAGTGAAGGTGGGTTGAGTACCTGTAGTATGTTGATTTCAAGCTTTCATACAACCCTGGTAGTGGAAATGCAGTGACTGATGCACTGATCAGGAGGACTCAGATAGAGGAAGTGTATCATGCCAGTAGCGAGTTCCAGCTTATGGAGTATTTCTATGAGATGCACTTGGAATTTTATGATAGTTAGGGGAAGACATGCCATTATTATTTAGTTGTTTCCTCTATACTTATGGATAGAGTGATGATGTGGTAGATATATGATTCTAAAGACCTAGTTTTATGGGAGATTGGGGAAGGTGAGGACTCTCCTCCTAGTTGGACCATTGGTGAGGTTGAGATCCTATGAGTATATGGTCGTTTTTAGGTATTTGTAGACATGCATGAGGAGCAGATGCTGGATTTTCTTACTTCATCTTCGGCAGTGCATCTTGGCATCCAAAAGATGTATCAAAAAATACATCATTAGTATTGGTGGTCAGGCATGAAAAGATATATAGCTAGTTTTTTTATGAGGTGTTCCACCTATCATATGGTTAAGGTGGAACTCCAAAGAATATACAGACTTTTAAAGTAGAAAACTATTCCAAAGTGGAAATAAAATGATGTCCTAATGAATATCATGATAGGTTTACTGAGGTCTCCTTGAGCTAATGATGTTGTATGGGTTGTTGTTGATAGGATCACAAAGGTTTCTCATTTCCTACCAATCAAGGAAATCAAAAGTTTTGGTGATCTATAGATGATGTATATTCATCAGATAGTATGACTACATGGGGTCCCCATTTCTATCATTTTAGATGGGGAGGCCATATTTTCATCTCATTTTTTTGAAAGGGATACAAAGGGTGTTAGGTATACAGGTTATTCTAAGCATGACACACCACCCTCAGACAAATGGAATGTTAGATCACACAATTCAGGTGCTTGAGGACATGTTGTAGGCATACATCATGAATTTTGGGGGCTCTTGGGAGAGTCATATTCTCCTGGTTGAGTTAACCTATAATAATATCTTTCAGGATACTATTCATATGGCACCATATGAGGATTTTTACGATAGTACATCTCGACCACCCAATATGTTGTATGGAGGTAGGAGAGTCATGTATTATTGGACCTTGTCTTGTCTAGGTGACCACAGAACATGTGAAGTTGATTTGAAAGCAGATGACTACTATCCAGTCACATCAGAAATTGTACACCAATCACCGCATACAACCTATAGATTTTGAGGTTGGGGATCAAATTTTCCTACATATTTCACCGAGGATGAGTCAGAAGAGGATCTTGATATAGGGTTAGCTTTAACCTAGATACATTAGGCCATTTGATATTTTGAATAGAGTAGGGATAGTAGCCTATCTGTTGTTGTTACCTTAAAGGTATCAGTCAATGAATTCCAGGTTTCTCATAATCGTTACTAATATTCAGACCTCTCTAATTATTTTCAGTAAGAGGAGGTTGGGATTTAGGAAGATTTATCCTGTGAGGATAATCAAATATGAATTATATGTCATAGCATGAAGGTTCTCTGAGGTCAATCTGTTTCTTTAGTATGAGTTTTATTGTAGTATGATCAAGTGTAGGACGTGACCTGGTATAGGGAGACTGCTGTACAAGAACAATGGACAATGTTTTTCTATGATATTCTTTCTCCACATTTGAAAGGGAAATATAAGAAAGAATTGATTTAAGGGGAAATTTTGTAAGAAATTGGTTCTTTTTGAGATATGGATCTTGTGTTTTCCATAAATTCTACGTTGAATTTCTTAAATACGGCCTAATAAGAATGCTTGGTGGGGTCATGAAGGTATTGTGGGTGTCTGAGGCTATTTAAGTTCCCAGAACCAATGTTTTGGATAAAAAGAGGAGGCCACCGTGTTAGTGAAAATAGTGAAGGTTGAGCTGCATGGCCATGTGGATAGGTATGAATTTTTAACTTACTTTGATAGAGGCCTTTCAAATGGTTACTGCATGGTTAGTAAACATTGTGGTGTAACTGTGTGGATTCCCCAAACCTATAGAAAACCACGAAGGTAAACCATCTGACCCATTAATTTTAAGAATTTTAAGAATTTTGTTTAAATTAATGTTCATTTTAATCCTAAGGGAACCCTCACCCATCGCACAACAGTTCCACACCCCTTTTGGAAAGGATATCATTTGAGCTCAATCATGGAATTAATATCTACTCTTTTACTGATCTATTATTCGAACACAGTTCATCTCATTGGATCTATAATGGTAATTACTTAATTCCTTTTTATCCTTTTTTGGTTCTTCTAAATATCGACTGCCCTATTTAGATTTAGTCTCATATGCCTTAATTTTTTATTCTTCCTCCATTCTTCAAATTTTTTCCAAACCAGAATGAATCATACCTTGATATAGGATGATCTATAAATAATGAACCCAAGGTAGGTGGTCTTGTATTTTTCATTTAATTTCATATCGTTTATATGTTTATGTGGATGACATTCCTATTTTTGGGGCATCACTTTAAATTAAAAATGATCCGTGTTATTTACTATTGTGATTTAGGTAATTTGATTTTAATTTTTATGCATCTTATAGGTTATTTACCTTGAATAAGGACCACCCCTTGGGTGAGTTTCCTTAAATGACCCTTTATGGCTTTATTCATTGGACACCCCTTTGATATGTTCCTTTATCTTATTTATTGGTCATTAAAAATGGATTCTATTATAAAATAAATTGAAATATTTTAAATTTTCATTGAAATGATTTAATGGTATGGGATGGATTACATTTCCCGACCCATATGTTCCATTTCGTATTTAATCATGCTTATTTTTTCTATGCCATGCCCATGTGATTACACATAGACTATGACTTGAATTGATGAAATTCGATTAAATTTCCATAAATGTTTGTTTTCCATGTGATATATATGACAACTAACCCCTTTGGTATCTTATTAGACATGTTGGGATTGTTATGCTAAAATCTTCCATGTAAGTATTTGAGGTGTAGCCCTTATGCTTAGCATCGTATTGAAATTTACTTAATAAGAATGAATTGAAAATTATATTGATTTTACCATGTGAGTAATATGAAAACCAAGCCATGTACCATCTATTTAGGCCTTTGAATCTTGTTGTAAAAAATATTCCCATGTGAGTAAATGAAATTCCAAGACCTTTGAGGTTGGACAAGGCTTGATACATAGTTTGAGGTGATCTTGATAATAGATGCTCTTGGTTTTGACCTTGGAATGTCAAATGAAATGCTTAAATGAAATTGAATTGATTAAATTATAAATATCCATGGGTGAGATATGGATTCTATTTATAATTCCATGTATGGAATCATATGACTATATTCATTTAGAACATGGGTGAAAATGGATTAACTCTAGGATTCCATGGATAGACTTAATGGATAATATAATAATTTCATGAGTGATACATTGATCCAAATGAGAGATTCTAAGGATGGGCTCATTGAGGAAAGACTTATATACAGATTGATACATGGATTTTTATGACAATGCAATGGATGGAATCAGGGGAAATTTTAATATAATTCCAAGGGTGATACTTGATATTATATTGAGGAGAACCAAGGATAAACTCGTTGGTCTGGGATGTTAAAACTCACCTAGAGTGGTACCGGGCTCCTGAGAGGTTCACCAAGGATGATCATGTATGGTGTTGGTTGATATTTCACCTGGAGTGATATTTGAATTCCATCTTAGGAATGTCAAGGATGGGATCATGTTCTGAATCCAATTATAAATGAAAATAATATAATGCCTCTTCCAAGAGAAAGAACAATCTTGGATTTAGTATTCACTTGTACTTGTTTGGATGACCTTCTAAGGCATCATTTGTGATTCCAGTTACATGGGGGATGCTGAGTTTGAACCAAATCTCGAGACTTATAAATTCAATGTAATGAATTGTTGAATAAAATGAATAGAAATGAAAACAAATGCAATGACTTTGTTTACTTTGGAGTACTTCCTTTCTTACTTTTCTTATTGTAGACTTTCTTCTATATATATTTAATGACTGATTAGCACAAATCATGGGTGGTTTCCTTTTGGGGTTTTATCTCACACCTTGTTTGGGTCATGCTCTTAAGACCAAATATTTTATTTTATTTCCTGTAATGATAAGGAAAAGAACCTTCCAACAAGTACATGATATGCTTCTTGATCAGGAGAGCATGGGAAAAAGCTACGACTTGTGATTATAATGGATTATTTTTGAATTTTTTACTATTGTTATATAGATTGTACATTTTACCTGTATTCATGTCATGGATATTTTATTAGAATCATGTGACATATATCATCATCTTGTATATGATAAGATTTGAGTATTGTTTATACTATCAGTATTCCATTGTTTAATTTAGTTTTATGGTTCAATTTATTCGGTATTTGTATCTTGTATGATATTTTTGTTGTGGTACACTCTATTAATGATGGAATAGTCTCCCTATGGACACGCACAGGCCCTCTCTACTAGTTGTAAGCCTATGGGTTTAAGGATATGTGCATGATATCGTGTGACCCACTAGGTTTAGGGCACCATTTAGTGGCATCCAATTCCAGGATGTTACTCTTTTAACATTATATCTCTATTTTCCCAATGTAAAACTCTTTTTACCATTGGTACTTTTACTGGGGTAACCATTTTTTAACCTTGGTAATTAATTTTGATAACTCAAAATTATAATTAACATTATTATCTAATATTAATCTTTTTTTAAGTTTTAAATAATTTTTTCATACGAATTTTATAAATTTGTGAAATTTTAATTTAAAAATAAACACTCTTTATAGCATTAATTTTTTTTTAAAAAAGATGATTTTGACCATTAAATTTTTATATAAGTTAAAATTATCATTTTTACTAATTTTAATTTCATTAATATAGTTATTATCAATAAAATTAAATTTATAAGTCTTTAATGGAATATAAAAACAAATCTCACCTTATAAGTACTTCATTGACAGATAAGTCCAAAAGAACTTTTTATTAAACTATCATTTTAATTTAGTTCTAAAAAAGATAAAAATGGTGTTTATAATCTCAAAAAATGTATTAAAATGCACAATATTTTTTCATAAATACATATTCTATTACTTAAAATATTTTTTAAAATTCACGGACACACCATATTGTGATAAAATTATAAAAATTATAATTTTTTCGAAAATAGTATTTTTTACTAAATGACAATATTTTAAAAAATAGAATTATACTAGGAAAACATTCATGATTAAAGTTAAAAAATGAATTTTATTTTATCAATTATACATTATAAAAAAATAATTTAGTTTTTGAAATAATGTAAAATATAATGAAAACTAATTTAATTGTAACCATTTTCAATATTAACTAATATTTGTTATTTATCTGCTAATGGACATATCAATTAATGTTATACCAACATAGTTTTTATTATAGATTCATTAATAATTTCATTTTAAAAAAATTTGTTTTTTTAAATTGGATTTAGTGTGAGTCTAAATTTATAAAACATATTATATATTTTAAAGGATTCAAAATCTTTGTCCATTACACGAGTCATCTCAACACAACCATATAGTCGGGAATTTCATGATCGGGACCTACTTTTCAAAAATGGGTTACATTATTCATGACGTAGTGCATCCTATTTCAAATATTCTCCATGCATGGATATACCTTGAATATGGGCTCAAATATAGAATTCATGGCGTTTTGGTGGTTTTTTCAAATTTGGACTTCTTATATTCACCAAGAGTTTTCTCACTACACTGTAGAGGGCTTGATATGCCCATTTAATTCTCCCCATGGCATCCAAAATGGTTAGAGTGACATTTTTATGGGAGTGTTGGTCTAGAGAACTCCCTATGCACCATAGGATTTCAAACCACTGGTGTATATGAGGTTGTTTCTTCCTCTTTCAGATATAGGGAATTATCTTCAGTGTTTTTTTGTTTATTAGGAATATTCTGAGCTCCCATATGTCATCCACAGTTATCCTAATCTTAAAAGTTGAGATATATTTTGATCTTGTGATTTCATGGTGATTTAAATGATGTTCTTTGACAACCTCCTTTTGGTCTGGTGAGCATGTGTAGTTGAGGTTGCAATAGAGATGTGCCTAATCGTGAGGAAATGAATCCAATGTAATGTAATGTTTTATCCTTATAAGTGTATATTTCCCATGTTAAAATGAACCCCCCATTGAAAGTTTTGAGTTTATACCACTCATTTATATTTAATTATACTCTCTTCACCACTCATTGATGTTGGATGGGGGTCAGGTGCGACCCCATGCCACTAATTTTGTCCTCCCTTCATCGCACAGATCTGGACCTTGTGTTGGTGCCCCTACGACCATGTGCTATGAATGACCAATGATGCTATCAAAAACTAAGATAGCTCTCCCCTGACTTGGTTAGATTATCCTATGGATGACTATGTGTCTTTCTTTGGTCTTGAGGGAAAACCATTTTTTCCATATTATTTTTTAACATAAATGATAAAAATAGGTTCGTAAAAATTCTATAATTCTAAACACAATAAAATTTTATTTTAGAATAAATATTTATTTTATTATTATCCAAATTTTTATTTGACAATATAAATTTAAAAAAATGAATTATTGAATTAAAATTTTAGTAAAAAAAACAATGAAATTCATTAATTATAATTTAAAAATATTCATGGGTAAAATAAAGACATCAATTACACCTACACATAAACTCATGCTTGTCCTCGTGAATAAAATATCAACATGGAAAAACAAAGAATTCCCTTGCTACCAATATTTAAAATTCAGAATTCAATAAAACTAAAAAATTATTAACAGGTAAGATTAAAATATTCAACTGTCGCATATGAATCTTTCATCAAATAATCACTTGAAAACAACGTATTTGATATTTCTCCATGTTTTTTTGGAAGTTATCATTCCTTCCATTAAAGACTCTTAATTCATTATTATTAATCATGCCAAGATATGATTTTCCACACAATGTTTCTTCTCTCGTCACTCAAGGTAACAATTTAATAGAGTATTTCTCATTAATTAAGCACATGTACCATAATCATGAACTTCAATAAGAACTGCATTCTCCACTTTGTAGAGAAAAATACAACAATTAATCATGAGGTATTTCCAATAAAGGATAATTTAACTCTAACATTTATTGTATGTAGGTATTGATGTGAAAAAATTAAATTTAAAGAGTTTTTAAATTTCATGAACACAATGCATTTTATTCAAAATTAAATTTGAATGAAAACAACCTCTTAAAAGTGAAAAATCCTCTCTTAAAGCCCAAAGTAAACACCATGAAATAATGAAATTTCAATGAAATTTTTACACCCTCTTGATTTATTTATACTATTATTATTATTGTTGTTATTTTTGTTGTTGTTAATATTATTTTGAGAGTAATATTTTTATGTTTTTAATTTTGAGTTAGGAAATGTCTCTCATACACCACTCAATTCTAACTGACAAAAATTATTGGTTAGAAAATTAGTGATTTTTTACCCTTCAAAACACAACCCATTAATTTTTATTTATAGTTTATTAATTTCTTAAAAAGGTTTAAAAAATGTATGTACACTGAATGATATCATGAACCTTTCCTAAAATCCCATGAAATGCCCAAGAAATTGTCTCATCAAAAGAGTGATTCCATTCCACCATGGAAAACCTCTACCCCACACATAAAATTTTTAAAATCATTCAAACAAATAGATTAAGGGTAAGATTTGATAAATTTTCATGTAATTTAGATCACTACAATCAAGTCTATTTATAGATTATGTGGTCCAAACAAATATTAACCTAGAGTTGGGTCTATGGATAAGGGTTAAACAAGTTAAAATTCCTCCACCATTTAAAATGTGTATTTTTAAAATAATATATTTGAAAAGATAAAAGACATGCCCTAGTAGGTAACATTTCTGATTATCACTCATGTAATAGTGTATAAAGAAGAATATGATAAATTTTTGTAGAATCATCTTGGGAATGAGAAACATATAATATAAGTTAGTTATTCATGGAATGTAGAATAATATTATAAAAATTCACATGTTATTATGAAATTCAATGAAAGAAAAATGGATATTGAATTTTCATATTCATGTGAATAAAAAGAGAAATATTGATTATTTGAGTAAAATTTCTTCCACATTCCTCTAATTATTATATTTCAACATATTTATTATTTAATTACACCAAAAATAAAATTAAAACATGTAATAAAGGGAATCCAAAGAACCTAATGAGTCTTAGATAAATTCTTTTTTTCTATGGGGAATTTAATTTCTCCCTTAGAAGTTAGGAAAAAAACATTAAAATAACAAGAGGGGAATATAATGGTACGAAATTTAAATTATTACTTACCTTTAAAATTAATATCTTCCCCCTCACTTATATTTATTTCTAACTTCGATCCATATTCCAAAAATCATCATGGGTTAGAAATGAAATTTAATGAACATTCTCATGGATGTTAAAAAACGCAAGGGTATTGGATCCAAAACTAGTTCCTAAATAGATATCAAAAATACATTAAATTATAAAGTCATATATAGAATAAAAAATATGGGTTGGAAGGAGGGTATCCTACCTATTTAGATAAAGGTTTGGATCATTATTTCCTCTACATAAATGGTACCTCTCCAATTGTTAGAATATATCCCCACTCATCCTCATAGTAAGTCATTCTCAACATCCATTATTCTAATTCAACAATGTTTTCTTGTTTTGTAAAAATTATAAATATATCTCTTGAACAACCCAAACCGTTTTCCTTCCTTAATCTATCCTAGGATAACAATACCACCTCTATCTTTTATCCATTTTAGCACATCTAATTTTTTTTCATCGATGTTTCATCACTTCCCTCCTCCTTTCCAATTACTTCATTATATCCTTTTTCCAATAAATAAATATCATGAACTATTAATAGGATTTATTCTACCAAATCATTCTCTTTCCATCTAGATTTTTTATTTCTTGTTTTATATTGAATTTCACCTATTCTCGACTAACTTTTATGTGAAACTACACACATTAAATTTTTAACCAATACTATCCCAATAACTATAAATGGGTTTCCCAATATTGTTTCATCCTTGTACCCATCTATGACCACCATAAAGATATCCCTGTGGATGTATAACCTTTACACTTTGACAATGATATCTTCATGTAAACCTCTGGTTTTATAACTATCATATCCAAGAGTATAATCATAACTTGAGTTGACTTCACCTCCTATAATAGAAATCTATTTAATATTTTGTATGAAATTATTTGCATACATTATTCTAAATCACATAATGAAATACAAAACTTCATATTCCCAATGTTAATAGGGGTAATAAATATAACTGGGTCTTGCTTCTTCTTCTATAGATTCATGAACACCAGTATTAAGTATTCACTAGAGCTCTCTATAGTTCATAACTCTTGAAGATTCTTCTTGTTTGAGATTGAATATTTCATAAAAATAACATAAGTGTTAATATTATATAAATATTACATTAATGGAATTTTAAATTGATTTTCTTAAACATTCTGATAAAAATATATTGTTTTCCTCCAATATGCTTTTCCATATTCTCTTTGGAAAATGTAACCTTAGTTTGTAGGGTGGTTGAGATTCTTCCTATAATTCAATCTCCTTATATTCGTATTTTATTTCCTCAACATTATAACCTCTTATAATTTTATCTCGTTTTGGTTTATCCTCTCTTCATCACTTTCTTTTACTCCTTCTGGTGAGTGATTTCTGCTCTCTCCTCCGGCTGACTGCCTAGTAGTGTTCTTATTTTCCTATCCCCATGTTGTTTAGTGATATTACCAATCTAGAATTAATGATTCCCCATGGAAACACTTTTTTTATTTATATCAACCTTAATCACATTGGTAACACAACATTTTTATTTTAAATATTCATTTAACTCCCAGATAATATCTTCAGTAATGGTCATGAAATTGGACAATGTCTATTCCAATGAGTGGAATTAACTTGTGAGTGAGGGTTTTGGGGTGATGTATAGCCTTTTGGTCTTGGTTGTAATACATGATTATGTTGTTGGAAATTTTTTCCCTATTGGGGCTATGACCTCTATCTCTGGATATTATATTATCTATTTAAATTACTAATATTGACCTCTTCAATGCACATTCCTTTGGGGTGATATAGATCCATCATAACATGTTTCTTAATTTCATCCATTTGGCCCACCACACATCCTTGATTATATACCGAGTGAACTACCTTAATTTGTGTTCCTTTTATTTTCCATTAAAAAAATTTCTCTTCATATCATTCTATAAGATGTAGCTTTCTTATGGAGACTTCTTTATCAGTAATCCTTCCATAACCGTGTCCATAAGTGATTGATTTACTAGAGACAATACTTTATTAAAGGTTTGGATTATTAACCATAGATCAATTCATTGATATGGAAACATTCAAGTCAAATCATTGATCCTATCCTAAGCACAATATAGTGATTCTTTATTCATTTTATTGAAATTAAAAATCTTAACATGAATCTTCATTATTTTCATGGGAGAGAAGAATTGGGTTAGAAATATTCTTTCTAACCCATCCCACGGTGTAATAGAATGAGGTGGAGGGGTTTGAATCCATTCTCATTGTTTATTTCATATGGAAATTCAAAACAGTATCAATCTTACAACATCTCATGTAATGTTATGAAACTACAATGTATCGAAAAGTTCAAAGAATCTTTTAATATTTTTATTTAAATATTCCAATCAAAGCCTAAAAATTGGATCAAATTCGACATAATTTTTATGATGAATTGATAGATCTCAAAGTTATTGTGTAAAAAATGTGGTATAAGGATGAATATTTGAAATCCCATATTCATTGGTCTCTTGTTGTCCATGAATTTTTGATACTCCATATTTTTTCCATGGATCAGTTAGTCAATTCATTGGTTTCATTAGAGTGAATATATCTGATATTTTTATTTTCTTTTATATCTAAATAGTCCTCCTAATTTCATTATTGTAGTCTAGTTTCTTTTCTTCCTTGAATTTACTCCAAGTCTAGTATTTATGTGCTGAAGATGTACCTATGGTAATAGCACAACATGATTGTGTGTAAAAAACAAGACAAAAAAGACAATCTGTCCACTATTTTACATATTTTTAGTAATAATCCCTGAAAACATTGTAATAAATTGATATCCCATGAGGGTATCATTAATTCCTATGGGTATAAGAGGTTTGAAAATTTATAAGAATTCATGTTCACTAAAACTACCAAATATATGAACATAATAATTTTAAATCTAGAGTTTTGATCCCATAAAGACATTTGAGAATAACTAAGGAAAATCTTGTGATTGATTTAAAAAAAAGAAATCAATTGATGATGGTGATTCCAAATTTTTAGCAAATTCATGTCCATGTGCTAGTGGGATTATAATGAAGTTTGAATGGTCTTGTTTTTTAGAGTTAAAACAAAGAGGGTCCTTGGTCTTTGTATTCTATCCATAATATAACAACTCCCCCATTATCATGGAAAACTACTCTGGTTTATCACTAAGTTAGGTGATTTAATACTATGTTTAATCATAATAACTACTACCCAAACCATTTTTAAATACATGATGATCTTTAGTATTAGTATTCACTCACAAAACTAACAACTCCCACATTTTCAAGGAAAACTACTCTGGGTAATCATTAAATTAGGTCATTTGATACCATGTTTAAACATAATCAATCCAACAAATATAATGGTCATGCAATGATTTATGTGACTAGTTGTTCATTAGAAATTATTTTTCAAATTGAATAAATAGGATCACTACATAATAAGATAGAAGATAATAATTAGTGAATGAGACACACTACCCGAACATGAATGAAATAAAATAAAAATAATACACTAACATAATCACTTTACATTTCATAAGAAAACAAACTAGAAAGTTGATTCTTAATTATAACCAATAGAGGATGAAAAATTTGATAAAAATAAAATCACAAATATGGAATCATTAGTAGGACACTTGGGTGACAACACATCAGTTGAGAGTCTCCCAAAAGTTTGTTCTCTCTTTGTATACATGTAAGTTATCTATTTATATTGAGAGTTCATCTCATGTATTTTTACATATCTTCCATTGAATATCCTAAATCAAATCATATATATCATCTTTCATTGAATCACCTATTTCTTCTCATTATCCCACATGTGATAATATATCCCTATTTATCCATATGAGTGAGAGAGTAGATTATAAAAATATGTATATTTATTTAAAATTTTATATCTTTATCCTTATCTACATTTAAATTTGAATCATCCCATTTATCCACAAAGGTATCAAGAAAATTTATGTGAAAAAATCTATTATAATCTCTCAAGAATACCTGAGATCACATGCACGAGAGTGGAATGTATCCAACCCATTTTTTAAATACTAGAACAATGGTGTAACAACATTTCCTAAAACAATTCATGTAATTTATTTAATTGTTCTCCAAATATCCTTCTATGATCCAAAAATCCTCCCAATACGGATGTTGGGTATGATTTTTGAGTTTGGGACCAACCATTCATCCATGGGTTTTATCCCCCATGGCATAGTGTATCTGGTTTCAATGCTTCTTCATGCATGGAGACACCATGATTATGGGCTCTAACAAAGAAGTTACAGCATTTTGGTTATTGTATAATCTTTGCCCTTATATTTTTCATCACAGGAAATATCAGAGTGGATTAATAGAATTGTTGTGCCCATTTTATTCTACTTATGACATATAACATGATTGAAGTGCAATTTTAGTGGTATTGCCAGTCTTAGGACGTCCCATTTCACAAAAATTTCTTATATTATAGTCGTAGCTAAGGCCATGATAGCCTCTTTATCATGTAGGGATTTTTAATCATTGGATTATTTTTGCTGTCCATTTTCCAGGATCCTAAGTGTCATCCATGGTGATCCCTACCTTGATTGTGGTGATATAGATCAATCTAAAGATTTCTTTTAGTAGTAATGGAGTTCTCTGGTGACCACACGGTGGTCTAATGAGCATAAACTACAAAGGTGGCATCGAGGATGTATTTGAGCACGAGGATGTATGACTGGTGTAATACAAAATCATTTTATTATAAGTTGAAAGTGTCCACATTAAAATGAGTCCCACATCAAAAACATCATTTCTCTACAACTCCTTTATAAGTGATTTTCTTTCCTTCGCCACTTTTTGAAGTTTGATGTGGGTCGAAGGACCCCTCCCACCATCATTGCCACCCCACAGTGGTGATACCATCCTCCTGCTACCACATAGATCTCCCCTATGGTCAATGCACCAGCCTCCACATGCTATGCATGATATATGCCTCCATGTTGCACCTAATATAACTCTCCCCCTGAGTTTCTCAGCTACCCCTAGGGTAGGCTATATGTGACTTGATTTTAGGATGGGGGGTGGACTATTTTTTTCAAGTAAAATAATAAAAACAACATAGTAAAAATTACACAATTCTAATCAGATTAATATTCCCATTTAGAATATATAGATATTTTCATTTTTCAAAAAAGATATTGTCAGAATTTAAATACCCACAAATGAATTATTCAATTAATATTTGATTAATGAAAATCAAAAAAATAAAATCCATTATTTGAAATTTAAAAAAAAATCATGCTTGAAATAAATATATCATCCCACGAATGATAGGTTGAAGGTTATAGTTTTCTACTTTTAACAACTTACATGACTTTATAAATTGAATTTAGGTTTTAAAACATAGTAAGAATATATTCAACATTATATTGGTGGAAATGTAAGCATGTATTTATCACACAAGGTTTACCAAAAACCCACTCAGATTTGGAGGAAACCCATCTTAGTCCAGGCCATTCTCTAAGGAATTATGAAGGAGGTGCATATAGAAGTGAAGGTAAAAACATACTTCATAAAGTAATTGTATTTATGATTTTATAATCATGAATACTCATGGTGTTCATTGGTTGTTAAAGATACCAATTAAAATATCATATTTTCCTTGAATTACACAATATCCTAATTGGATCAATGTTAATATTTATAGAGAAGATATGAGAACTCTAGGCCCTTTAGGGAATGGTGGTATTTTTATAAATTTCTTTAAGGTTCATTAATTTCTACATTACTCACATTATTAGGAATCATATTTCACATAAAGATGAATTCAAGGAAATTACAATTTCTATTGATTATTCCATGAAACCCAACAACCATTTTCATTGGATTGAACATGAAATCTTGGTTACATTGAATGAATTTTAGACCTCGAGTCTCTAAATTACATGGAAAATTCAAAAATAATGGATTCACTATTTATGATACTTATAGGACAATCATTTTAGGATCACACACATATATGAGGAATGAAATTAGGTCACTGCAACTCTCTTAAAAAAGGTTGTTTGGAAATGTGTCTCTTTCTGGGTTTTTTTCAATCACAAGATCAAATTTATCTTCAAAACTATAATATTTTCATGGATATTTATTATTGTATTCATTAACCTTTTTATATCCATATGTTTCAATTTTATATTTAATTTGATGTTTTTGGGTATTTTTCCCCACCACAATAGATTTTTTTAATAAAAGCTTTATTTTTAATTAAAATTTAAATGATTACTCCATTATTAATTACATTATTACTAATTAATATTAAATAAATTAATAATTTGAGTATTTATTATTTTAATTATTTTTTATATAAACCATTATTTACATTATTATTATTAATTATTATTAATGAATATCAGGAGAAGATTAATAGTTACTTTATTATCTATTATTAATTAAAAACGGTCAAGGAGGAGAAATTATGATGTAAAATTAAAATATACCCATGATTAATTATTTTTAAACAAAAAATTAATTATTTTATTACATAAATAATTTATATTCATTATAAAAAAATTTAATAACCGTATTTTTATTTTTAATTATATTATAAATTACAACATTTAGAAACATTTTTATTATTATTAATTATATTTTTGAAATTATAATTATAGTTATGAGAAATAATTATTATGACATTATTAATGAATATTTATTTCAATATTAAATAATAATTAGTTCTTAGTAATCTTCTATGATTAATAATTTATTTTCATTAATGTTTTATTATAAATATTATGGTATTCATCCACACATAGAAAAAAAGTTTCTCGATTTCCTTAATTATGAAATTTGTTTTTTTTTGTATTTTATTCTATCCATAGGATCCTCCACTATCCCTCATGCGAATTTCCACTATTATCCCATAATTAATAATCACATGATCCCTAATCACCAACATTCTCTTTAAACTGATCCCACTTATTTCACACCACTAGGAATCACACTAGGTCTCTTAACACAATTCTAAGAAAGATTTATGCTAAACTGGGCCTTTATCTCTCTACCACTACTACAAATAAGTATTAAATCTATTCCTGAAATTTTTATTATTAGATATTATATTTTTTTATTATTACAATAGAATTTAAACCCATATTACTTTTATCAATTCTCAAAAACACTTATAAGGGGAGCCACTATGTTGGGAACCAGAGATAACACCTTGAGATTCAACCACCATATGTTCTATCCAACGGGTGGACCTAGAAAAACAATGTTAAATAGATAGATACATCTACTTATTTTATCCATCTAGATCAGTGAAAAAATATTCAAAATTTTATTAGACAAAGAGTTATTCTAATAACCATAACCTCTTTATCAATGTGCATTGGATCTAGGAATAAATTAATCCACAAAGTCACCACAAAAAAACTTCACGGTCTTACATCACACAAAACCACCAAATAAAAGGTCAAACAATATTTCATGTGGCCTAGAAAATGTCTTAAATTTATGAGATAACACTACAAACAAATTTTATTTTGGGATATATAAGATATTACAAACTCTCTATTAGTTCTTCCCAAATTTTTTTATCGTCAAGTTAAATCTGAAACACATTGGGTTTTCAACATAAAAAAAATTAATAGTTCAAATTTGGGCCACCACCTCTATTTATAGACATATTTTTCTAGTAAAAAGGATCATTGACTGGTGAAAATAGTATCTGACATTCCATTGAAATGAGAAACTATAAATACACATTAGAAACACCCAATTATACTACCTCTAACCAGTTATGATGTTAAATTGTCTACATATGTATGGGTGTCCACTTCACATCATAAATTTACAAGTTAGTTCCTTTAATCCATGTAACGATAATGTGTAAATATCAACTATTAGAGATTCATCCAAAGATATTTGACCGATCATCAAAGACTCACAATAGAAAACCATAGTATGATAAAACTGGATCCGCTCAACTCTTTCTGATGTTCAATTACCATTGGAGTTTTATCTAATGATACAACCCTCTTCCCAAACAATTTCAAATATGCTACAACATGAAAAAATTTATCGAAACTGGTCTATTTTCAATCAAATTTCTTTAAAAATATCTATCTAATGAAATTGAAGAAAATCTATATAAACCCAACAATATCACACAAATAAATTTCTTTAGTAATTCAACCTCCTTATATTTTATTCACATGATATATTACTATGTCTAATGTAAAAAATACTATACACTCTCTTCAATCATCAAAATACCAATGTGGCATAATTTTTCCATAAAATTTCATATCCTATCAATTTTTTAAACATATACATACGATTTATATTCCCAACAACCTTTAGTTTATAAAAAATATTATCCTACAATAAAATTTATATGAAGTGACAAGTTAGGTCAATGTGTTTTTTTATTTCATGAAATACTGGGTTGTCATCAACATTAATTTATCTATGACTATCACAAAAAAAACATCCTCCTATCTGATCCTTTTCTGATTTCGTTCATCAAGTGCATCAATGATTTCAGTTCTTTACCTTCTTTAGAAGTAGAAATATACTCAACTTCTGTTAATATAAAGTAACAAATGATTTCAACTGAGATATCCAACTAACTTATTTTCCACGAAATGTAAATAAAAAACATGTTGTACTTTTCTATGAGTCCATGTCTCCAAATAATTCAATATCTATAAAACCTTTTAACCAATCATCTTTACCGAAACATAAATCCACACCCTTGAACCCTTTTATGTTTCATAAGATCCATTTCATATATTACCAATAATTTTTTCTATGATTTTATATGAAATGAATAAGAAATCTCAATGAAAAATAAATATCTGGTCTCGTATAAACCATCGAGTACATAAAAATTCCTACAGTCTATGCAAAAGTAAACTTCTCCATGTCAATTTCCTCTTAATCTATTTATGTTCCTTTAGTTTTACTAAGATTTAAGTGTATGAAAACATGGGTTGAGAATGGTTTATAAATAGTCATTTCAAATTCCATGAGGATGTTCCTAATGTATTTGATCTAGGATAAAACCAAGGTGTTGAATTACTTATACCCCTCAATTCTCATCCCCAATATTTTCTTATCTTCTACGAGATTATTCATCTAAAATCATTATGACTTCTACTTCATTATATCATCAATCTACTCGTACTTTTGAAGAGAATACAACATATCATACACATAAAAGAGTAGTATGAGAAATGTTATATCTTCACATTACTTTTTTAACAATATTGATTGAACTCCCAAATAATAAAACATTATTTAAACATGAAAGTGTCAAACATCTTATTACACTATCTCGGATCTTCCTTAAAACCATAAAGGCTCAGTTTCAACTTACAAACCAAATTATTTTTCTGATGAACTTTATCATCCTTTGAGATAATCAGGTAAATTAATTCCTATAAGTCACCATAAATAGAAACAATTTTTACATCTATCTACTCCAATTGTATAAATTGGGAAGTAATGATTTTATGCACTGTCTAAATGGTGGTGTGATTCACCACTGGTGGAAAACATTCAAAAAATTCAATTATTTTATTTTTAGGAGAAACATTCACCACAAACTAAGATTTGTATCTCTGACTTCCATAAACTTCCTTTTTCAAATGAAATACTCATTTCATTCCTAGATACCTATTTCCTTTTCGAAACTCAACCAACTCCCAAGTATTTATTACATTTATGGAACTCATTTCCATTTTTATAGCTGACCCCAGCTATTTATACCATCTAAGACTGGATACTTCCATTAGACAATTTGGTTCCCCTAAGTCAATTAGAATTGAAATTTTCATATCATACCTAAACATCTAAATTGGTTTTCTGATATGAGTGTATATTCTTAACACAACCTTAGGTATTTCCATTTAAACCTTACACTATCTGGTAGTATTCCATCTCATACATGATTTTTTTCATTCTCTATAAAATAATTGTTTTTCTGAACATTAACCATATATCAATGGTATGTCTCATCTATCTATATCCATTACCATGACTATCAGAGTCCCAACCTCTAATGGTTATCCTAAATTTTTTTGACCAATGGTTTGTTTGGTAATTTCTTTCTGATCATTCTAAAAATCTATAAATATTCAATTCTCAACATCCTTATCACCAAGATTCCAATCTATCAACATAATTTATTCATTAAAAAAATATCACTACTCTAGAAGAAATTTTCTTTCTCTAATTCCATAGGAAATAACCAAATTTCTCATCTCTAAATATACCCAGAAATCTCAGCCAGAGGAAGACCTCTGACTACTTATTAAAATAACCAAAAATTACAAAAAACAAGAAAAGCACAACAAGGACACTACAAATCATAGAAATAATCCCCATCACCATATTCCTGATGGAATGTTTCGTCTGCGGTAATTGATTCCCACTCAGAGCTTTTATAATGCCTCAGAACCTTAGCATAATTCCTTCTCAAATTCAGTTTTTCCAATGCGAGAAACACCATAGGAGATTGCATTCCCTTCTTCATTCCATTGAAATCCCTTGAAAATTTCTCCCTCTTGGAGGATGATCTTGTAGTAGTTGGGTTCGGTAGGTGTGAGTAATATTTTCTCATTTGTCTTTTTGCTGGAGCAGTCATCCCACCTTCACATGCAATCATTTTACTTTTTTCACATTGAACAATATCATTATAAGATATTCTGGCGATATCACTCACATTCTCTTTGTCACTATCAGAGACACTTCCCCATTTTCCAGTGATGCGCACAGAACCCACTATTTGGCATCTATCAGATCCACCACTCAACATACCCTTTGAAACTGAAACACATCTTCCCTTCGCTGACTGCAATTGCACATCAATCGGATTGATTCATTGAAGGGGAAGATCATTACCACAAACATCATGAGGATCCTTCCTAAGAATAACCTCACATATTGTTGGATAAGAAAAGGGAACAATTTGCATCCTCTCAGACTCATCCCTTTGCGAGCCTTCCTCAATAAGAGTATTCCTCTCATTCTCCAGCACCTCAAACTGGTTATGGGTTGAAACAGAAACTATCTTCAATTGACCACTTCCATTGACATAAGGCAAGGGCCACTTCCAGCCCCCAAGATCTGATTTCAGGTGATCAAAAACATGCTGCACAGTCGGATTCAATGAAGGTTGCACTTCCTTCACCACGGCTACAGCCGCAGGAGCCTGTACAACCTCGCCTTCCACATCCAGATGTGACCGCCCATTCACCCTCACACCTTGCTCACAGGAGAACATCTTTCCAGCCTACTTCGTGACCTCTGACTAAAGAACCTTCTCCTCATTTACACCATTTGAAGATTTCCCAGGCAAGGAAATCCTAGGTTAAATCTCAACCCGCAATTGATCGATGCCATTGTTTTCAGAGCCACAAGCACCCAGTTTCACTGCTCGCAAATTCCCAGTCACATTCCTGCCGCGACATACAGGCACAAGATGACCAAATCGACAACAATTTACACAGTAACTCATTCAAGAATCAAATATGATCTCTTTCTTCCACCTGAATTCTTCCCTATCCGTGATCCACACCCAATTCACGGGTGGCCTCGCCACATCGACTTCAACACAAATTCTTGGACACACGGGGTAACACAGGACCTTCATTCTCCGATCAGAATAAAGCTATCTTCCAAAAATATTCTCAATAACACAAAATATAGATGGATTTTGAAAGGAAAGAGGGAGACCTGGGAGACTGACCCAGGTTGCGATGGTAGATGGATCGCGCCACATATGAAACTCGAAGCAGCAGTGAAACAGAAGGAATGAAACTTCGTTGCATCTTCGGGATGCCCCAGACTAGGTGACCACAAGATCATCCTCTGATCGAAACTGAATCATAAAGTGACTCTGATCAAGCAACCCGACCACTGCACTCTCCTGTAGCTTTCAGGAACCAGAGATAAAACGATCAAATTCATCAACCGATGGACGATAATGGCAGAACCTAGCAACCAGAGTGAGCTTGAAAAGATCTGTGGCACATGTGAGCTCCGTTAGGGATAGAGGGAGCTAAGCTGCATCCCGAAATAAATCGGGGACTTTCGGAGACAATGAATCCTTTGGGAAGGGAGGGAGAGTATCAGGATTTGAGAATGGCAAGAAGGACTCGCTCTTATTCTGCAAATGAACTCGCAAACCTCCCTCCTCCGATCTGGTTTCTCATTAGACCAATGTTCACCCTTCTCATTGTTGAAGCTAGACTTATATTAACCACTTAAGTTACTGAATTCAATAATTCTACCCAAATTCCCTTAGGCATTCCTGAGTGATTACTCATTCTCTAAGATTTTATTGTTAGTGTTCAATTCATTCCATTATCTAATCAATTTTTTTTTCAAGTCCCTAGAATAGATTTATCATATCCAATTCTATTCTATTTGAAGAATATATGAATGATTTGTACAATATATTCAGAAACATTATCTATATGAAAACATTTAAACTTATTTTAAAACTATTTTTGAGCCATAACAATTCACCAAATAAATTCTTGAAACCCATCAGATTTATTCTTTAGGATGTATACCCAATACATGTGATCCTGATCATCTAAAAAGGTCCTATAATATAGTGATCTTCATTATGATAAAATAATGGATGTTCCCAACACATTATAATGAAAAAGTCCGGAATTTAGACTCCTTTAATTATTCTATACATGTTAAAGAAGCTATATTTTGTTTTCTAAACATACAAGTCTTACATCTTCCAAAGTCACTATATTTGAGTTTGAATATGACCTTTATTGTTATAACTTTAAGATTAATCTCATTGACATGAGAAATTATATTGTTTACTTTTTATGGACCATCCAATAAAGTCATTCTAATATTTGAAACTTCATCACTCCATCCAATAAGATAAAATGTATGATTTTTTACTCTATTATAAAGCACTATAGAACCTATAATGATCTTCTTAAACACATTCAAAAAAACTCATTCTGAAATTTTTTTCATGATGATGTTTCACTAATATCAGGATCTTCTAAAGACCTAGAAACTATCTAACATCTTTCAGTTTCAAGATATTCCCACGCCTCATTCAAATGCCCACATTACCTTTCCCAACTATATCCAATGCTTCACCATCCACTAGATGTACTCTTTCTATGTTTCCATGTAAATAATCAAACATTAACTCATGCTCACAAGTATAACGAAATGGTTCCCTTATGTAGATAATCATTGGATCCTCAAGAATTATCACGATCAATGTCAATTTGGACCATCTGTCCATTATACTAACCATCATTTTCCATCTACAAGTGGAATCCACTATCTGATTCCTATAATATTTCTTAATATTCCACCATTTCCTAGAAATCCAGCTATCAATTTAATCTGACTAATTAACTAGGACTTTTCTTCAAGAGATTTATTCTATTAATGATATATTTGAAGAAATCATTATCCCCATCTGGTAGCATTGAGAACATTTTCATATTAAGTATGAACTTTATTCCTCCTGAACTCCTCATTTAAGATCATGTTTTTAATATGATCAACCACAAGATATGTCTTCCCACTAGAATTTCTCACCACTCTATTTATGTAATTAATGATATTTTGAATTGAATAAAGAAGAAGAAAATCCCATATATCATTAATAAATGATACCTTAATAGATTAAATATTCCATCAAATCATATTGATGTCATTTCAGGATTAGAAACTTGCCTTCCATCTGACAACATCATGTTAAAAATCACTAAAACATGAAATCTTTGTTAAGAGTTATGAGATTATCATAAAATTTACATTACATTTTTATAAAATTTGTCTTAGATTTATTATTTATAATTTTTAATGAAACATTCTTTTCAATATAAATCATGATGAAGGCTAAAGTAAAGCTATCCACCAACTATATTCCATTTCATCCATTATTTCAAGACATGTTATAGGAAAAGGATAACAAAAATATTTTTGTATTAAAATATCTTCCACATAAGTTCTACCAAAGTAAAAATCCATTAATTTATCTTATTGATATGGAAGTTTCCACTCTCTAATCTCTTTCATCTAATAATTATAAAAAAGTAAAATAAAATAATATTAAAACCAAAGGGAGAATATAAAATGAATGTTGTGAATGTAGTAGAACCAAACCATACTATCCCATTGATACAAGTTGTAGGGGTTGGAGAAAACCACTTAATAAGAAACTAGCTTCCATTCTATCCAAAATATTGACTTGGATAAGAAAAACTAACTGAACAGATATGTGAGACTATTTTATACACCCTAAATAGTGAAAATGTTTCACAATGTTTTCAAATAGATATATTGTCTGATAAACCCCTCTTCTCGATTAATGTTCATTGAAATAAATAATAAAGAAATAAAATTAATCTCTAAATAAAAACACCATGAATGTACTTCTCAAAAAATAACCATTGAAAATGACAAACCAGAATTAATGTGGTTCAAAAAAATCCCTACAACCAAGGGAGAATGCTGAAAAAAAAAACTTTAATTTTAAGATATAGTAGCAATTATAAACTCTATCTTAATAGAAATAGATAAACACATGTAATCCTTGATTAATGATGGAGTGGATACCCATTCAAATCCTGAAGATAAAAAAATATACCTCTTGGGATAGGTTTTGTAAAAATATTTACAATTTTATCTATTTTAAAAAAAATCCATCATAATAAATTGCCAATATTCTTCTATTTCATGAAATTATATTAGACATTGATGTACTTTTTTAGTATTGTTCCAAAATATTCTGAATATTTAAGAAACTTTGAAAATCAAATACCATCACTAATGGATATTTGAAATCAAATATCATATATTTTAATTAATAATTTACCCATATCATTTGGGAGGTATCTTTAAAATATATAATATATTTATGCACTATTTTTCTTAGAGTCATATTATATTTATTCCTTCTATATCATGAATGAAAATTCTTCTAATGAATTAAGAACCTTTAAAAGTGGAATTATGAATAGAAATTTTACCTTCACAATTTCAATCTATATAGTTAAACAACTGTATTTATCCACCATTCTCATACATAAGACCATAGAAATGTATTTATTTCACATTCCTAAGAACCCTCTTTTATTACATAATGTAAAAAACCTTCATATTACTTTGAAATGTTTCACATAAATTCACTACATTGGATGCCTATCAATATAATAATATTTGTTTCATTTACATATATAACTTCATTATACTTTTTCAATTTTCCACCAAAATAAATGTTAATAAACTCTTGAAATATTCTATGGGAAATATTTTTAAAAAATCAAGGGCATAAATTTCATAGTACATAAAAAACTAAAATATATTTAACAATAAATCATTTTTTATATATAAGTAATACTCTCTCTAGTTACACACACACACATATATATATATAATAAAATATAAACAATAACATAATAAATAAACACAAGAACACGTATACTAGTTCAAAAAAGTATCTCAAATAACAAAACCACTTTTATTAAATCCATTCATAATTATATTTTATAATTAATTGAGTTTAGGAGTAGTTTAATGTGTATAACCCACCTTAGAGATGAAGAAAAATATTTATTAGAGAATAAATATTGGAACACCGTAGGCAATGAACCACCATTCTTGGAATATTTATTATGATTAGTTTCATGGATTGTTGAAGATTATGAAAATCAGTCATTGTCCTCAATAGAATAAAAAAAATTCAACGGGTTATGAAGTGTAATTTGGATAAAATGATTAATGTAACATACTTATTGATTTTTTTGTATCAAAGAATGATTCCTTAAAAAACCTATACAATTAGGATACCATGATAAAAAGTAAAAATATAAATAAAATGAAATAATCACATGTTGGAAACCTATCTATCGCCAAATTGGTCCCCCACAATAATGATATCTGAATAAAATAATGAAACATGATTCCCTTTAACCTCCTTAATTATTAATTGAGGGGCTAGAGCAGATTGAGTAACTAATTACCTTGTGTCTGGAATTACAATTAACATAGTAAAAGGGAAAGGTAATAGTGGATAATGTATCCTTTACAAAAAGGGAATATTCCAATCCAATTGAAACATATCAATAAAAATTAATGGAATCATCATTAGTGTGAAATAAAGGAATCCTATAGTAATGATTATTTATTAAAAAAAGGATATTATATCAAAAATATTATTGAATTTCTCCATGGAATATAGCTTAGTTTCTTACATTGTATTTAGAACAAAAAAACTAATAAAAGTATGGTCATGTGAAATTGAAGGAACTAAAGAAAGAACTATCCTAGAAACATGACATAAGAGATATTATAAGGAATATATTCATAATGTTTTTTATAAAATGATAACCATTCCATTATAGCTATAAATTTGTGACTAAAATGAAAAATAATAATAATATTTATACACACTTGAGATAATGATTTTCAATATAAATTTCATATAAAAATATCCATTTTGAAAATAGACCCAACTATATGAGAAAAATTGAATAGGGCCTCCACTCATAATATTTGAATATAGAGCCCATTAAGAATAATCCAAACCAAAGAATATAGAGAATAATATTCCCCTAGAATTGATGGTAAACATTTAAAAATCAATATATATAATCCCTAAATTTTCCAACATCCTCATATCAAAATTCCATAAAACCCATATTTTTTCTCATAATTTATGAGCATATGATATTTTTTAGTCATGATCACTATTATTTGAATTAAAATGATAACTATAAAAAATTAGTGATTCCATTCTTAGGAAACCCATATAGTAATTTACCTACAAAGAGGAAGTGGAACCTAGTGGAAAGAATTAAAGACTCGTCTTTTAGGACAACCACTTAAATGAAATACTTCGATAAAATATGGAAACTGAAAGAAAAAATTGTTTTCATGGAGAAGAAGAAAGAATATCATGATAGATAAAATCATAGTGGAGTGATGTAAAAAATTATATTTTTACATTTCTTGTTTCATAATATTATATGTATTATTTTTCAATATATGCGCTCAGACGATATGATATTCTGAGGCTCGGTGTACTCTGAATTATAATTTTAAATTTGTTAAATATATTGAATATCAAGTGTGCACAATATTACTAAAAAGGGGGAATATCTTCTAAATAGAGGATTGTATTGGAAATTAGAGAGAACCATAGAGTTTATAGTATAGTTTATACCCAGCCATGATATAAACTTGGAGCTCCTCAGACGCTCGTGTTGGGAGTAGTCATGGGAGAAAATTTAAATAAAATAATTTATAAAAATAATTTATTTATTTAACTTCCTCAGGACCAGTTTTTTAATATATGTATATGAATATGAGTAAATTTTTTCTTTTACATCATACCCTTGGAGATTTTGGAGAGAGTGATGGAGGATCGTTCTCCGAAAAAACGACATCAGATGATGTATTGTTGATATGTGTGTAGTGAGATTTATAGATCTCACCAAACATAGTGACCCAAAATTATTATTTATTAATTATTGATCCATATCGGGGTTTTTTTATTTTGTGGATATATATCAATTTTTTATCCTACTACAAACATCAATCAATCAACCAACCAATTTATTATCTATTTGATCATATTGCATGTGTGATCTTATTTTGAGGGTATTATTGGGAGAAATTTCGTATTTTGTTACAAATATTCATTAATCATTATAACAAAAATGGATCATGGACCACCTGAAAGCAACAGAGTTTCATTCCAATATTTTGCGACTCTTTTTTTCCATCATTCATTGTGCATTCATCAATGGTGTTTTCATTTGACTAGTGGTTCAATAAAAATATTGGATAAACAATCCTTGTGCACCCCTTTATTAGTGAAATAAATTGTAATCATAGATATGATTTTGGTCAATTATGAGATCAAGTTACAATTATTGTCATGAAATATTTAGAAAATATTTGAGACCCCTGGGTTTAGTGGTGTGTGCGGTGATAATGGAAATCAATGATGATCATTTTTACATGTGTTTGAGTGGCCAAATTCTAGAGAACAAAAGTGGTGTGGATAATTCATACTAGATTAATGTATTTAGGCATGATATACAGCCAGATTGGCGGATGAAGGACTAGAATACTGCACATGTAGTGTCTCTATATGTTATGAAAAATCCCAATATATATGATGTGTATTTAGAAGTTACACTTCATGTAGGTCCCTCCGGTGTGGCACTAAGGTTTCTATGAGAAAATAAATACCACACCACATGTGAAATCTAGTACATGACATGTGACCCTTACCTGGTGGCATAGAATGTACTTATGAGGGTTCACATGTATGGAAAATAGTACACTATCATGGGAAAATCATGTACTCAGACTCAGATATAACTAACTATACAAGGACACAGACTGCCAAACATTGACAAGGTCAAGAGTACACATGATCAGACTTGCAGTGTAATCTGACACTAAAATGGGTATGGTACATGATACATGGAATTGACCATGTGCTGAAGGGATACACTATATACCACTAGAACATGACGTGTAATCATTTAATGATAGCTTGGTTAACTTTTCCTCTTCAGATCAAACATGTTTTGGTAGGGAGAACTCCCTTGATCCTTTTCCTTAAGGGTTTGAATATAGTATTGTCCCATTCCTAGGATTTTGATCCCCTATGAGGAACTTTAGTCATGGAATTATTTTTTGGAATCCTTCTGTGAGGCATGCAGTGAGATCCTTGATTATCATCTTTTCCCTATGTAGGTTTTTTTGTATTTTCATGGATAATTCATTGTGGTCATCAATCGCTTACATTTTTCATTAATCGATATTGGTTTGTTGGTATACCCCATGCAACTAGTATTGATTCTATTTCTATATATCATTATCTTTAGACTATTGTTGTGTATTTGTTATGGAAACACCCATAGTGTATTAAATATTTATGTAACATCGTCAGTTCTATTTGACTTGAGTAGCATGTTCTCCTAGATGAATAATATATGGAACCTTTGAGAAGGAATCGTAGGATGAAAATATGGTTGTGATCTTACCCTAAGATGATGTATCTACTAGGAATATATTTTCATTTTTCAATATGTAATGATGACATATTCCTATGATGAGATGAATTTTAGTCTTGATATTTTATTCTTAGTGATTTCAAGGTATCATACTAGGTATTGTCTTACTCACCACTTTAGGGGATTTTCCCACACATGTCATTCCTCATGTAGATGACCGAAATTTTGATGGAGTCCTAGAGGGACCACAACTAGGAAGAAATTAGTAAACTAGATAGATCAGAGTGTGTTCTTGAGGTTACCTTGATAGTGGTTCCCAATGATCAATGCAAGGGAGAAAAGGGATAGAACGTCTCCTTAGCATGCCTAGGGTTTTATAGGAATGAGACAGAGTAAGGTACATCCAAATGAAAATAAATCAAACAAAAGGGTTATAAAATAACTTGGAACCAAACACTTTTATGTCATTTAACCCATTAAAAACCTGAATTCCATAGGTCCTTATAGATTACAATATTTGAACCTCCTAATATAAGTGAAATCCCCATATATATGGTTTTCACTGAAATTCATGTCACCTTAGCCTTTATTTATCAAATGTCATTCATTTGACTTTCATGATGTCAATCTGTATCATGATGCAAACCTCATTTGAATACAATCTGTGAATTCAATTTCTACAAAAGCTGTGAGTCACCATCTCATGATGTGAATCTAGTTCATGTCGTGAACCCCACATATAGTACTTCTATAACTCCAGCCCCAATTAGCCATGTAGACCTCGTCTGAATTCCAATAACTACCAAATAAAAATGTAATATACTAGGATGAAACCAACAATTACATTAGATACCTACCAAATGATTCTCATCCTCAAGAATCATAACCAACCTTTGTACACAATTGTGTGAAACAAACTACCCTTTGAGATACCTCTCAAGGATCTCATTACATCCCAAACACTATCATCATCTAAAAACGGTCAACTAAAACTCCCAGAAAACATATTATGCCACCACATCACCACACAACCATATCACTAACTCTTACACAGTACATCACCACACCCCTAGTACTGACCAAAAAACCACCACATTCTCACATAGACAAAAAATAACACCAATCATCTCAAACAAACCACTACCACAAAGAACACTAAACACTACCCAAACACATAAATCTGAGAATTCCATACTCAATTTCAATATATTATCAACTCTAAGCATCACTAACTTGCCCATATGGATTTGTTCACATTATAGTATAATGTGTCTTGATTAAGATTCATATCCAACATTTTTAATATGTCATGGGTTTTACTACACATCACACAAGAGGGGAAATGACACATCTCATAACATAGAAAGATCTAAACATCACATCACAAGAACAATAGAAAAAAACTCAAAAAAGATCCAAGTACTTTTCAAAAATCTATCTCTCTCTCTATCAAGTACTCTCCACTATCCCACCATGTCTCTATAACATGCAAACCAAATGTATGGGCCACCCACACAATACCTTATCTCAATTATCATGGATCTCTACTAGATACTCCACAAACCTCACATCATTCTTGATATCCAAGTGTCCCCAATAAATAATATGGGAGTCTCCATGAAGATATCGATGAAGCTGAGACATGTGGAAGATTTCATGGATCCTCTTTATCCATGGTGACAGTGCCAACTAATATGCTGCCTTACAAAAAATCCCCATCACCTCAATAGGCCCAAAAAACCTGGGAGAAATATTTCTCTCTTTAACAAACCACTAGTACCCTCATCATGGGGAGACTCTCAAGAACAGATCATCTCCAACATCAACCTCTATAGTTCTTTACCTTATATCATCACAGTCCTTCTGACAATCATGCAACATCCTTGTACTCTCTTAAGCCAACTGGATCTTCTCAGTTCTTCTCTTCACCACATTAAGACAAATAACTTTCAAATCCCCACCCACCGACCAACATAATTGAGAATGACACTGTCTTCTATACAACATCTCAAATGTCTTTATGCTAATGGATGAGGGATAGTAGTTTTTGTACAAAAAATAAACCAAATTCATGTGTTATACACAATATCTACCAGAGACCAAAACATAAGACCAAATCATATCCTCCAAGGTCTTGATGGTCAGCTATTTCTATCCATTTATTTGTGGGTGGAATGTAGTATTGCGGTAAAATTTGGAGAAAAATGATGTATGGAATACCCTATATACCATGAGGTAAAATGATGGTCCCAATAAGAGATATTGGTCCTACGTATCCCATGAAATCTAACCACATCATCCACATATATCGTTTCCATAACATCCATAATACTAGACTCAAGTATTGACCGAATGTGAGCTGATTTTATCATCCAACCCACTAACACCCAACCATCATCACAACGTCCCTGAGCATGGGGTATCCCTATGATGAATTCCACCAAGATGTCCTCACGTTTCTACTCAAGAAAATATAAGGACTGAAAAAAACCCACATCGAACATGGTTCTTCAATTTCACTTATTGAAAAACCAATAACATTTCCATCAACTCAACCATAAAATTTTTCAACATTACCACCAATGTTGTCCACTTAATCCATGATACCTATTTTTCACACCATGATGTGGAACTAAGTGTAAGCTGTGAAGATCACTGAAAACTCCTTTGGTCATCTCTGGTGAGATAAATAACATTCACATTAACAACAACTAGTTCTGACCATCCTTTGACTATCTATCAGGAGTATCACCATAGCCAAAACAATCATGTTTCACCTCTTCCATAGAGCCTTCCCATTGAGACCCCACCAATTTCTGTATCAAAGACCACTCCATGGTTATTTGATATATAAAACATCAACCACATCTATCTCCAATGTCAATATGCATTATTACAATCTCCTCTATCTATTTACAAACATACAGAGACTTCATATCTACATCTCCTAGGGAAATATAATTCAATGAATTGGAAAATAAATTAACCTTACCTGGGGTGTAAAAGATCTCCAAATCATAATCCTGATGAATATGCATCCACCACCACTGGTGAAAATTTATATCACATAAGAAATGATATTACCTAAATATTTTTTGATCCTTGAAGACCAAAAATAATTCTCAAATGAGTTAGTGGTGCCACAACATTAGCACAAATAAGTACATCCAACTACATATCATGGATGAAAAGTTACACCCATGAGAACATAACTTCATTAACCCATATGAGATCACTACATGGTACTGAATCAGCATGCATCCCATGACCATATGGGACACCTTATAAAAATCCTCAAACAAGACACCATCCTTAAGAAACTAAATCACTACAGCACGAACTAACTTCTCCATTAGGTAACCAAATTATTTTTGACACTGATTAGTCCACAAAAATATTTATTCCTTCTTATTCAATGTTATTAGTAGGGATGAATCTTATGATAAATTTGGTATAAAAATTTGATAAAATCCTACCAGATGAAAGAAACTACAGACCTCAGCTACATTACTAGGTTCTTCCCATAAAACAAAAACTTAGAACACTGATGGGTCCATCACCACACCCTACCGAGCTACCACATGTTTAATGAAATTACCCTATCTTGTCTATAACTCAAACATAAAAATATTACCTAGTTTTGGTGGTGTCGAAGGACCCACAAAATAGTTTTGAGACTCTCAAAATGATCCTTCTATCACTTCAAGTAGACCATGATATCATAAATGAATATGATGAGGAAATAGTCTAATAACTCATAGAACATGAAGTTCACAAGCCCCATTAACATGGATAGTGTGTTCATAACACCAAAAGATACGACTACCAACATGAACTGCCCATACCATAATCTAAATGAATTCATCAGGATATCCTCATATTTCACACAAAATTGAAGATATATAGCTTATGAATCTATCTTTAATAACGAACATGCTCCTTTAAACTGGCCAAATAGATCATTGATCTTCATAAGAGGATAAAAATCCTTTACCATCACTAGATTCAACTTATGGTGTTCGATACACATAATGAGTCTATCATTTTTGTTCTTGGAGAACAATAATGGGGCACCCCATTGTGAAAACAGGGTAAATTGAATCCCCTTTACATTAGATCATCCTCCTACAGTATCAAATCATGCAACTCTATAGTTGACATTTGATATGAAGTCATCGAAATCAAAGATGATCCTAGTTTAAAATATATGCCAAACTCCACATCGTGCAATTGAGTTAGTTTCATAAGATTCTTAATGAAAATATATAGGAAATCGTACAAAACCTTGGTAATAACCTCAAAATAAGTTTCTACTGATAGATCCACTAACTACAGAAAAAGAGGCTCCAATTGATTACCTCCCAACTAATTACCTTGATCACTAACAGACGATATACACTAGACAACCACATATGAAAAAGAAAGTATTATATAAAAGATCTCCATTAATTCAAATAAGTAATACACCCAATAAATGTTAGGGATAGCATCAGATGGATATATCTTCAGAATTAATAATTCCCCCACTAGCTGGTGTTACGCCATCACCAGTTTTCATGCATGTCTCACATCAATCACAGAAACCAAACCACATGATGGTGTGGATAACACCAGGGTAACAGGAAGCCTCTTTAAATCATTTCCCAAATCATAGACTAACTAAATATTAAAAATGGAGTGTGAGTATTCTAATTAAAGCAAAGAATACACAAGGGTATATGATAAATTGATCATACCAAGATCCACTTCAAGCCCAGCTAGAATTGTTCCTTAAAACACATGCATCTCACCACACCCACCTCTGATACATCTCTAATCACAACCTCAATGACCATGATCAAGATCAGGCCACCGATGGTGGACACTATTCCAAGGATTCCTTATGCAAACTCCACCTACCCTTAGTTATTGGACAATAACTTATGGCCCCTGCCATTGAAACTGCCTCAGAGGAAACTACTGCTGCTGAAATGGGGAATAACTACCCGTAAGAAATTGGCCTCCTTGGGCGGTTGAAAACTGATCCTAATGGTCCCATATCCCCTATTGATATAGCGTAGAACGAGAAAACACCTTTAAGGTGATTAGAAAATAGGTATCCCTAGTGGATAGAGAATAAAATTCCACAGTCTGCTCCCCACTGAACTCAATCCAGAATACATGAACACCTGCAACCCACTTCCTATAGACATTCTCCTTGAAACACCCCACTAGCCACTATCTTGAGAAAAAAATACTTAGGAAATCATCCAATTGATGACAACATCTTTTTTCTTCATCTCGAAATACATCGGGAGGGTAAATTGAGTAACCACATACCTGATGATTGGGTAAAAATCCTCATATAGATACCGCAATCTAGTTTCGTAATCTATAAAAACATCAGGGGAAAAGTGTAGGAGGTCCTTGAACCTAATCCTAGTCTCCCACAAAATCAAGCTACCCTATTGAAGAGAGTGTAGCTCCTGCCTCTTTGATTCCCTCACTATCAAAAAAAAGAACTCCTCTTAGAAATCCTTATGATGGCCAGGACTCAACACATCCACCTCCTTACAATAACAAAGAAATATCATCCACCACAAATTCATAGATCCCTATATCTAACTAATTACCCATAGAACCCAAAGGTCATCTAATGCTCGGATCAGACCAAAATCATTTTCGAGATCCTCCAACTAGCACTTCATCTCCCGAATAGAGAAGACCCCATTTTACTTACCCAAACTCCAACACTAAAAGGTATTGAAATCCCAATACCCCGCCTCTTCGTCTAATGTTATGTCAACCCTTTGATGATCTACTTTATCATCCTACTGAACCTCATATTCCCGAGCAACTCACGAATGATGAACATGATACATTCTTGAAGATAAAAGAGAACAACCTATTCCTGGTATCAAAGAATTTTATCAGTATATATTTATCATATTAATTTTATTTTTTCACAACAACCCATTTTATACATGATCACAAAAAATAACGATGCATTTACCTATCCTAGGTATCTACCTAGAAAATATGTCCATGTTACTTGGTCACACAATAAGCTCAATGTTCATCCATTTATCATGAGTGGACCTAATATCCTATGTTTTAGTTGATCTCCCTAGCCTATACTACAGACTAAGGTCAAATAGATCCATTTCTATTCCAAATAATGATAACCTCAAAGTTCCTAACTCTAAACTCTATCCTATCTCTGAACCAAATCCTCTAGTACCACTCTGTCACAGTACACTCCCACCAAAATACCATAATGAGGTGAGATAGGTAGTGACCCCCCGAGTCCCACCTCTAGTAGGTCCTGAGTTAACGAATAACAAAATGTAATAAAAATATCACAGTATCATCAATATAAAGAAACAAGATTGGGAGATGAGATAAATAATCACCAAAATACTCCACCAGATAATATAAATGTAAACAAAAAATTGTCTCACTGTGTTTGAGAAAAATAAAACTAATACATATAAAATTATATAAATATATAAAATGAAATATCTATGTAAGTGAATCAACATAAATGTCAAACAACACTAGTAATGTCTAGATCAATCCTCAAATCCCTCTTGGAAACTGGAAAACCAATGCATATATAAAGGGTGATCAAAACATGTATACTCAGTATAGACATATCCAAGGCCCCGTGTTCCCATATGAAATGATCATGATAACGAATTTTTGAACAAAAATTAAAACCAACAATAACCTATACGTGTCCTCTAACAAAACCAATTATCACCATAGCTTTATCACAAAATCATACATCCCTTATAATTTTGTAACATTGATATTATAACAAAGAAAGGAGCTTTGCTACTGCTTCCTCACAAATTTTTTTCTCTCACATCCCAAAGTAGAATTTCATATACTCCATCCCTTTAAAAACATTCCACATATCATCACATCACATCACATCACTTCCCAACCATAGACACATGATCCATCACATCACATAATCTCCCTCCTATAGACAACTCGACCATTGTATCACATCTCATCCCATCCATAGAAACATATGTCGTCGCATCACATAAAAACCCACCCATATACACATAGGCCATCACTTCACATCACATCCCAAAAAAACTAGAGATTTATGGTATAAAGAACATAAAGGACGTCAACCTCATTCCCTCCTCCAACCACGCATGATCTCCACCACATATCATGTCACACTACATCATATATATCATGTAGAAAAATGGGACAACGCATCATATCTTGTGTGAGGATACCTTGACCATCACATCACTAATGGGTAATTTATAACACTAACCATATCACCACACCTAGGTAATCTCCAACACCAACCCATATCCCTACATATGAAGAAATATATGGGGAGAGGGTGTATTCTTTCCTCTTTTTTTCACAAGTCTATATTTTGGGAAAAACACTTGGGTGTCCATGCATATGAGAATTAGTATGGTTTTCTAAAGTAGTTAGGTGAATATAAAATAACATAAACATACATGTTATACATATAGAACACAATACCCAACCTATGGGTTCATATCCACCCCACTAAAGAATACCCCATCACCACCACCATACAACACATTAACCATGAACACCACTACCACCACAATATGGAACACACTAAACAACCATCATAGAAACCACACAACATTCAAATTTCCAATTACAAGATAAATTTGTTTTATTCTCTATCCATTTCCTTTCACATAAAATAACTCATTCTTCATTTAAATAATTTAGTCCACTTATCACATATCTATTTATATTCTATCTTGTTTATTTTACAACTTATTTTGTTTCATTTATTATCACAGTTCATCCCGTAGAAAACTTGGAAGCTAACACAACCACACCATGCTACAACTGACCAAACTGACACAACCAGCACTATAACACAAAACATCCACCATAGACACCTCACCACATCAAAAAACTATTCTCACCACATCACCACTCATCACAACAATAATGATATTCTATCACCATATACAATAATTATTCCACCACACCACAACCACTACATAATAAACACTTGACCACAACTACTTTGTTACATCCTCATCACAATACATTTTGAAACTACCCATATTACATCCATTCCAAAAAACTACAACATGATATCCCAATATATCACACAACCCAGCCAATCACCTCCATCACCACACAACATCCCTATATATATAGGGTGTCAAAATAAACCCAGGCACACACAACAACATCACAATCCAACATCCAAAATTATTCAAGGGACTTTTCTCATTAAATATTTCTTTAGCATGGGTATTATCACACAAAAAATAATCTAGGGAAAACATATTATTAAATAATTATACATTCTTTATCCCTTTATTTGGAGGTGTGATTACACAACAACATAACAAGGGTTATCCCAACATAATAGCTACATTGAATATAAGGATTCGAACAAATGTATTTTTGATAATTTTAAATAGGATTCAATAACAAGATCAATAAAACATAAAAAAGCATTAAAGCATGTGATGAATCACCATTTCCATAAATTTGAATTTTCTAATTTTTTATACGATTATGTTGACACTAACAATCTAAAAAAAGGTAAAAATAATCATTAAGATCCCACACATAGAACATAAAATAGTGATAATGAGGATAATATACCTCAAGGATGCCTTCTAATCACACAGTACACCGTGGAGAGAAAAAGAAATAGTGCACAGACCAAAACTATACATGTAAACCCAAGATCAACTTTCACTACACCAAAGGGCTCTCAAAAACACATCCCATACAAACCCCAAACCAAAACCATACCACTCAAGGAGATCTATGAATATAAGCATATGGAAAACCATATGAAAGAGAAAATAACTCACCATAGATCACCAGTGGGAATCCAAAAGAACCCAAAGATCAATGTAAGGGAGAATAGGGATTGAAGGTATCCTTTAGGTGCCCATGGATCTTCTAAAATTATAGAGAGGAAGGTAAAACTGAATAGAAATATATTATCTAAATGAGTTAAAAAATAACTGAAAAGCCAACACATTAACATAGTGTAACCCATTCATGATGTGAATTCCATGGGGCCAAACAAATTACAAGTCTAGAACAAGATTCAAAGCATCAAACCCCTATATATTTGGTTTCTAATAAAATTTGTGTCACATCTACCATTATTTATCACTTTCCATGAATTCAACTTTCATGAATTGAATCTGTTTCACACTATACACCTCATCCAAACACAAGCTTTGAATTCACCAGCTATACATGTTGTAAATTGACATCTCACTATATGAATTTGGTTCATGTCGTGAACTTCCACCTATAGTAATCCTATTGTTCCTGCTCCACCAATCCCTATAGACCACTACTTAACACCTTCAACATCCCAAATGATAAAGTTACAGGTCAGGAAGAAACATGCCATTAAATGTAAATATATTTATTCCCCAATATTGAAAAACACAAACATTAGAATCAAATTAACTTATGAGGGATCTCAACAATTTAGTAATAATAACTTTTTCATAAATTGTATATCCAAATACTTATATTCTACCTAGATTCATGTTTATCCATGTAAATAACTTATCAATACTACATGTGTACATATTAAAATTAAGATAAAAAATATTTCAACATACCTTTATTTACATTATGATCTAATTCATTATTAGTAAATAGTTTTCTTCCTAAATCATTATATATTTTACATCACATGACTTTTTTTGGATAATTTTATAAAAAACAAGATAACAAGTAATACCTCTATCAAACATTTTTTTCAATATAATTCATGTTAACCTATCATAAATATGTGATATATTATGGGAATGTAAAAATAATTTTAAACAATATCTGCAACATCATTAAATATAGAATGAATAAAATGAATAATAAAAAACTTACATATTTATATAAATTATTTCTCTTGAATATTAGGGTTAGTTTACTATTAATGTAAATGTGATGCTCAATTAAATAAACTCCTCAGGATAGATCTTTAAGAGAGAACTAAGTATCTGATAGTAATTACTAGTGACCCTTAATATGGATTAAGGATCACTATGAGGGAATAAATAAGAAACATTTAAATCCTAGAACATTTATAGATTATTTTTTATCATCATTAGTTTGTATCAAATAATCATTCTTACTTTATGCAGAGTTTAGAGAATTCAATATGTATAGATTAGTAAAAAAATATTTTTATAAGGTATACTACCTGATGTGAGTAGAAAGCCCCTGATTTATTATATTTTTATACCACATCACATAATATATCCTCTTTTTAACATGAAAGAGTCACGAGGTCAAGGGGGAAACCTAGATACCTTATAATCTATCACCTGATAACTTAACTAGCCCCTCAGTAATATAATTAATATAAAGAATAGAAATTTAAAAATATAGAAGGGTTTTTAGTATTATAGTTCTCTATGGAAAAATAAATCAATTTCTTATTATAACCATTGATATTGATGGGATTAAAAAATCAAATGAGTTACATATTTCCTTGTTCATTATTGAATAATCATAATCAAGATGGTCAATAATTCATGATGACATACTCCCTCTCATTTGATTTATTATATGTTAAATCCTTATTTTTTTTATATCAAATTTTGGTAGGACATAGTAACATACACAAACCCACTAATTATAATTATTATTTATTTATTTTTCTATTACAACAATAACCAATTATTTCTATAATAATTTAATTTCATCCACATAATTGTTACTTAAATGGTAAAAAACTTCTCATCATTTGACAATCATTGATCTTTGATAGTTATTAGGTTGTTTGATTGCTCAAATAAATTTCTAATAATCAAAATAATATAATTTACTAAAGGATTGAGTTAATTACGAATATATCATAAATACAAAAATAATATATTTAGTAACCAACTCACCATTAACCATATCTATAAAAATGGTTCTCATAATTATGCATGGAAATAATCAAAAATATAAAAACATGGAACAACCTAATCAAATCTTATATAATATATTGAATTTTTCTGTTAATTATAAAACAATTATTATAAAAATAAACCATCATGTAACATCCATCTCAGTATTATATTGTCTTTGAAATCAATATTTATTATTTTTGTACATCTCGTATCAGGGATCAATCATAATACATTGAAAATATGAAGTATGAATATTGTATTCGATGGAATGTATTAAATGCAACACCAAGAAGGTAAGGACATATAATATCCAAATAAATTATAATATAATGAATATTTTAATTAATTTAAATCTAATTTATATCATTCATAGAATGTGATACTTTGTAGGCATACATCACATGCAACAATGAGTATCTTCAATGGCTTGCGTTGCATGAAAGGCCGAGTTTTACCACGAAACAATATATTATCAAAATAATATTATTTAACATAATAAGTTATAAATTATCCATTAAATTAATGGTTATGAATATGATTAATTAATTTTTTAAATCTATGGTTCAAACAAATATAAAATTAATTCATTGGTTAAAAATTAAATTAAAATGAATACAAGAAAAAATTTAATATAAATTGTATTTTTTTATATAAAACAATTTTAATACTCACAAGGGTGTTTTATTATAATAAATTAAATTATGTAAAATTAGTGGGTAATATTAATTTAATATATTTATTAAATATTTACTAAATTATTTTTTCATTAATTCAATTGATTATATAAGCATAATATAGGAATAAACCCAAATTTTTGCATAAAACATATATTTTTATAAAGGAACTTTTAACGCCTTTTAATAGATAACATATTTTAAATACAGTTATTGGAACTTTTATAAATTTTATATATAAAAATAAGAATCAAATCTGAAATAGGAATATAAAAAGTAGTTTGGGGTGAATTTTGGGTTTTTTATGAAGATTCATTTTTTATGAATATGGAAAATACATAATTTTAAATCAAAACTATTTTTTTGTCTAATTTATTTATAAGGATAAATTATATTTTAAACTAGTTTAAAATTTTATTTTGTGAAATTTTGTTATTATTTAACAATTTTTTTTCATTTTAATCAATTTCACTAAGAAACTAGATATATAAAAATCTCATACTTTTTAACGTATTTTCTTTAAAAACCAGAATTTTCATCCCATATGTGGGATTGATTTTAAATTAATTCCTACAACATCTATAATTAGAATTTTGAAAGGGGGCTCCATATTTGGAATAATAATAATTTATAATTTCTAAAATGTTTAAATTAGATTTCAAATAAAATTATTAGTGAATGTGATTGAAATTAATTACAATGATTAAGAGAAACAATATCTTAACAATGGACTAAACCTTAATATTACGGGCCAAAATGACCTAGAAACTTATCAAAAAAAAATTTATGGACATATATCAACCCTATAATCCTTTGTATATAAAATTTTCCATTATTTGAGCTACATTCAATAGAAAAAACGTGGGTGGAATTTCCTTTCACAAAATTTACAAGAGCACCACTCCTCCTCCACTATAAAATAGAACACAAGCCTCAAAATTCATTACACCACTCAATCAATTTAGTTTTAATTCTATTATCCACCCCCTAAAATCTCATTATTAAATGATTATATAACAAAAAAACGTATCCTCAATATACTGATATTTTTTGTTAAGTTTTTTACCTACACTTACGCACACTTCCATTTACCGGGTAAGAACATACAATTTATGTTTACAGAGAACTACTACCTCACAAAATGATGATTATTCGTTAGTCCTTTACCAGCTCATATGGTGGGAATTATGATGTAAAAACCATTAATATATAATATTTATGATATTTAAAATTTCTTTATTCCTCTGTAATTTTTATATTGAACATACCTTTGAGATTTCCATTTTTGTAAATATGATAACATCTTTATGGATGTGTGGACTACCGCCTCCTAAAATCCATGTAATTTGATCACATGATAAATGGAATATATGAAGGATGGTTATAATTAAAAATATGTGACATAAAATCATATATATGATATGAATTACATAATTACCTTTTTTTAAATAAAATAAATTTCATTTTTGTTTATAACCCTTTCACACAATTAAAAAGTGAAAACGTCATTCTTGGACGTGTGGACTACTGCCTCCTCAATGCGATATGATTCATTTTACATAAGAATAATTATATATATAATTATATTTGATTAGAAAATATAGTATTATTTTATAATGATACTTTTGTAAAGATTAATTTTACCCGCCTTCTTTCCATAATGATCATTGAAAAATCAGAATGTTACTCATGCATACGTACAACCAACCTTCTCGATGATTGCAGCGTTGGTTCATTTTTCATAATAGTATTTAATGATTTGTTATAAAAGAATAATTTATGTATAAATATTATAATTTTTCCATTAATATTTTTTTATAGATGTTATTTAATGACCCCTTTGACTATAGGTTTCCTACCAAAGTTATTTTTGACACAAAACTTAATTTGGTCAAAACATTTGATGTAAACTTAATTGTTTAATTAGTTTTATAAAACATGGTAATAAGTAAAATAATAGTTATTATAAACATTAGAGAGGTTTTAAAAAAGTAAATTTTTTACATATTTTTATTATTAATGAATATAAAGACACACGAGACATGTTAGACTCAAGGTAATGTATTTTCATCTAACTATTTACATCTGTGAGATTTATTCCATTTTAACCACTTACTAATTTTTATAGTTTATCTACTAACCCATTTGATATATTATATCATTAATATGTTTATATTGATGGTTTTTAAAACATTCATTTAATTTTATTCCTACATGAGGCTTTTGATTTAAAATATTTCAAAGTTTAATTTGATACATTGGAATGTTTAATGATTATTTTCCTCAAGAATAATTTTAATGATACTTCCTTTCCTTAAGAGGAAATTATATGAATATTATTCAATAGAACAATTAATTTTCTTCTCATATAGTTATTCATTACCTTTTTCCAGTATTATTACCATTTTCCCACTCTTTGGTACTCAAAATGTTTTAAATTATTTTTAACAAAACTCAAATCCCTTAACTCTTTAGTCAGATTACATGATTTCCTCTAAAAGAATTTTTTCAAAAATGTTTTCAAAAAATGTTATTAAACTTTCTAAAATGATTTATAAATTTATGTTGTACCCTTTTCATATGTTAACCATTTTTTCAATGGAATATTCTTTTCACTTTCGAAATAAGTTATTTCTCTAACCGTTTACTATGAAAAATTAATGTTTTTACCTCATACAACATGTATGGATTTACCCACCGTCATTTATTTGATGATTCCTTTGCATGTCTAAAAGATTAATTTTTTATGAATTATTTTAAAAAAATTCAATGAAAAGTATTTTTAAAAAATAGTCAAAATGATAGTATATTTTCTTGATGAATGTTTTTAACATATTATTTTCTAATATTTATATTAATCAATGAAAACAATTATTTTTTTACTCCACATTGATACCATATTTGTTACTTCTATGGATGGTTTACTTTTTATTTGGATAAAGATATTATTGAAATTCACATCCTTGAATCCTTTTAGTCCCCTTGAAATATTAAATTTCTTCTAATCATTTTATATTGAATTTTCCCAAAATTTCCCCTTCACTTTTCAGGGATGTGATTATTGCATTAACGGTATAAAATTTTCCAACAGTGTTTACTATGAAAGTTATTTTTTTATTTTTTCAAATATGGATAAATATGTATCCTTTATTCATTATAGATTTTTGAAAAGGAATTCATTTTATTAATTAAATGGATTACTTGATATGAGGAATGATTTGGACATTAAATAATGAGGGGGACAAGACATTATATATCCCCTCAATGCATTGAAATGTTCTTTTGAGAAAAATACGTTATAAAAATTAAATGGGTTTCTACAAATTGTTTTATACTGTCTATAGGATGTATCTTGATAGTAGAGGTATTCATGTGCATTAAACATGATTTCCAATAATTAATAATTGACATTATTTTTATTCAATATTTAATATGCATGAGATTTATACAATGAATAATATATGGGTATATTTAATTCTCATTCTATTGATTAAATTTCATTTTTTCAGTTTTTTATATTTCCATATTGATTTTGACATATCCAGTTATTTAAATGGAATTTTTTCAGGTATTTACCTTTAAACATTTAGTATATCCTTACTTCTTATTTTATTGATTAAATGTCATTTTTATTTAGATATTATCTTTCCATATTGATAATTCTCATCGATTACATGTTTATTCTGTTGTACTCACACTTAATAAGAATTTGAGTGAACCCTTATTATGTTTTCTTTCCTTATGATTACTTGAAGTGTACTATGAAATAAATTCCATGATTATCTAGATGGAAAAAAGTTATTATCCTAAAAAAATTTGTTATAATTTTGAATTTTTTCTAATACAATATTTTCTTATGTATCTAGTTTACCAAGAAAACTAAACTTTCCTTCCCTTTGGGGCATGTTTTACTTGTATCTTATGCCAACATATTGGTATAAGACACTGCCTTCAGGATTTCTGAGGTCAAGTCACCAAAACATGTATTCAAGAAAGTTTAGTCGAAACATTTGGAACTATATTTAGAGAAAAAAATATTAGAGAACATTAAATTAAGGTAGAATTCAAGGATATGTAAATAATAAAACCATAGAATTTTGGTAAACTAGAGATTATGTGGGTCTTCCCAGAAATACATCCACTTTTGGATACTACAATTATAAATGGTTTTAGAAGAGACAAAACTAGATATATAAACTCTGAAAAGGTGTGTCGAACATAACTCAGTGTAACATGGAACATGACAATAAGCATTATTATGCACCAGGTTTGACACTACCAGGGGATATGCTTATGATAATTAACATTTTCATTAAAAACACTTTGAAGGATTTTGATAATGAATAAACCATGTTAACCCTATGGTGTTTTATATTGAATATAATGTGTATTTATTTAGATATACTTTAAATGATTATAATCATTTTATGAATATTGTTTGTCTCACTATGATTTTTGGTTTTAGTTAATGGCTAGTACCTAAAGGATTTAAGATAACATTAAAGATAAAGGTTAATGTGGTGAAAATTAGATAAAAATGGAGGTGTTTATGTGGGAGAAGTATATCATGATTATAACTAATCAGTTTTCATAAAATATTATTAACAACATATATGATAACAATATATCTAACTCATCAAAAAAGACAACGATAAAGTTTTATAAGAGCTCAAGTGGTGGAGACCATAGAGAGAAGATGGATTGACTTCACTCATGTAAGAAATGTGGAAGGATACACCTTGTAAAGTGTCTCAATGGAATGGGTAAATGGATCATACGTGGGAAAAAAGGTCATATTGCAATGAATTTATAAGGAAAAATGTAGAGTGTAGGGGATGGAAATGAATCCATTCCTCGGGAATCCTTTATAGTTCATTAATGTAAATGTACGAAACATGGTCATTACATGAGTCAATTACATCTTAAATAGGATAATATCTAGACCAATGACAGATCTAGGTGGAAATAAGTGGATTAGGTATTTATGTATTGGGGTTGTATTGAAAACCTTAGTCAAAAGTATATTTAGTGATTAACTTTATTTCCAGAATGTACATCATATTTATTTTAAAAATAATTTTAATATGGTTTTATAAAATAATAAAAACTATGTCGGGTGACAACCAATCATGTCTAGAAAGGGAATGGGTCTTTAACCCATGATCTAATGATGATACAAATTTCAATCCAACCACTGACCTATGAAATCTCTTGGTAAATATATCATTTTTTTAGTTAAACAATTTTATGAATCGATATTAATGATGAACCATTAGTTTTTCTTTTTGGGTTTAGAGATTAATTTCATAACCATATTATCATTGGATAAAAATTAGAGACAAATGTGAAGACTTTTCACTATTTTATGGGCCTCATGTTTTTTTGAATGTTTATCTATTTTTTTCTTAAGGGATCAAAGTTAATTTTTGGGTGCCCATTTCTTCAAATAAGGGATGAGTTAGAAATTAATAAAAGAAGAAAACAAAAGATAAAATTTTTCTTATGAAATTTAATCATATCAAGAAATTAGATTTTATTATATTATTATGAGGTAAAATAGTTACCCAACATTAGAAAAATTAACAAAAAATGTGTTGTTCAAGTACAGTGATTATTATTCAACTGATATCCATCTAAATCATCACATAATTATGGATTTGAGGCCATCAAAATTCCATTGACCATTCACTTGTGTATTATTTATGATTTCAATTCACCCCTATAAATATTTATACTTTTTCTATAAGTATGTATATTCACTTTCCATTAATGTTCTATAACATAGAGACCAAGTTATATGTTATTCCATGTGACTTTTTTACTTACCATCCTATCTTTTATACATGATTTATTATCAACCCTTCTAACGATGTGGGATTTCAAAAATAGTAAATACCAAATAATAAATCACCATGATCGAGTTTAAATCTTGAGGACGTGATTTAATTAAGGTGGGGAGAATTTAATGCCCTTGAAATCTAAATTAGGAACATAATATTTGATAGCGTGTATGACACGCATCACCAAGCACATAAAGGAATATAATATACCAAGAATTTATAATATATTTACTATTTTGATTAAATTAAATATAATTTATAACATGAAATTCATGTGAAAATAAGTTATAATACATAGTATACAACATCAATTTTCATCAATGGCTCACATTATATGCAAGACCAAGTTCTATCGATAAACAATATATTATTAAAATATAATTATTTAAATAATTAGATATAAGATAGACATTAAATTAGTGGTTATGAATAGGATTAACTAAATTATGAAATTATATGGTTTACAAATATATAAAATGAATTAATTGGTTACAATTTTATTAGAAATTAATTTAAAAATGAATTTAATATAAACATAATATTTTTATAGAAAACTATTTATAAGACCACAAGGGTGTTTTATTCTAATAAATTAAATTATTTGAAAATAGTGAGTTATATTAATGTAATAAATATTTTAAATATTCAAGAAAGTAGTTTTGGCATTCACACAATATATTTGATAAGAATAATATGAGAATAAACACAATTATGGACATAAAAACCATAAATTTTTATAAAGGAACTTTTACAACCTTTTAATTGGGAACCTATTTTAAATCCAATGTTTGGAACATTTTAAAATTTTATATACCAAAATAAACTACATATTGTAATGTGGAACAAAAAAAACTGGTTATGGGGAATGTTTTTTTATTTTTCTATAATGTTTCATTTTTTAATGAATAGTGAAAATTATTGAATTCTATTTCAAATATTATTTTTTTGTGTAGTTAATTTATAAGGATAAATTATATTTTAAAATTTTTTAACATCTAGTTAAAGAATTTGTTATTAATTTCTCAAATTTAGGTCATTGGATTAAATTTTCTATGGAAATTGGATATAAAAACATCTCATACTTTTGGATGATTTTTAATTAAAAACTTGCTTTATCATCCCATGTGTGGGATTAATTTAAAATTAATTTCTATAACTTATGTGACTGTAAATTTAAAAAATTGATTCCATATTTTGAATCAAAATAATTAAAAATTTATAAGACGTTAAACTTATTTTTTTTGAAAAAAAAAATATTAGTGAATGTGATTAAAATTAATTACAATGATTAAGAGAAAAAATAGATTAAAAACAGACAAAACTGTAATCTTATGGGCCAAAATAACCTAGAAGCCTATAAAAAATCCATTGTATACAAATTTCTAGACCCTATACTCCATTTTATTCAATCTGGTCCTTTATTTTAGCCACATGCAATGGGAAAAACGTTGGTGGAATTCCCCTTTCCAAAATTTACAAGTGTCACTCCTCCACTATAAAAGGCACTCAAGACTCCATCTTCATCAAACCTCATAGTCCATTTGGATAGATCATTATCTGACCAAAGAGCTCTTAAAAATCCATCACCTCAACCTATAATCATATCTTTAAGATTAAATACATTTAATGAATCCATTTGGTGAAAACCAAAAGGAGTCACCCAAAGAAGAGGTAACATCATTTCTCAAGCTATTAAGATTTATTTACATTCAACACACCAGAAATACTACTTATTCTATGAATATATAAAACACTTGTATCCTAAATAGACTAAATTTTTTAATTGTTTGACCTATACTTACATACACTTCCTTATAATGTGCAACTAACTTTCCATTTATGTATACAGTGAACTACCGCCTTAGGAAACAGTGATTGTTCATTATTCCTTTACATCCTCTCACGGTGTCCATTATAATGGAACCATTTTTTAATTAGAAATTTGTGACATAAATATATTATATTAATTAAATATCTACCTTTTGGTGAAAATAATATATATCATTTTCTTTATTACCCTTTCATGCACTTAAAAAGTGATAACGTCATTCGTGGACGTGTGGACAATAGCCTTCTAAACACGATGTGATTCATTTTACATCACAATAATTATAAATATAACTATATAAGATTAAATAATATTTTATTTAGGATATAATTATCATTCTTTAATAATTAATGTTAGTAAAATTCATTCCATAACGATCATTGAAAAATGGGAATGTTACTCATGCGTACCTATGACCCACTGTCTCCATAACGATAAAGTTGGATCATTTTTCATAAAAATATTTAATTATTGGTTTTAAAAGTATAATTGATATCTAAATAATATAATTATGTCATTATTATTCTTCTATAGATGATATATAATATCCCATTTGACCAAAGTTGACCTACCAATGTTGTTTTTGACACATAAACCAATTTTGGTCAAAACACCCAACATAAACTTAATTTTTTAAGAAGTTTGGTACAACATGGTAATAAATGAAATAAAATTTACAATAAACATTAAAAATGTTTTGAATCAGGTAAATAATTAACATATTTTTATTATTAATAAATATAAAGGCACATGAGATAAGTCAGACTCCATTTAAGGGATTTTCATCTCACTTTTTACATCTATGGGATAAATATCATATTAACCACTTACTTTATTTTGATGTGTAAATATTAACCCTATTGGAATATTATATCATTAATACTTTTATATTCATGGTATTTAAAACATTAATTTCCTATTATTTCATCATGAGGCCCATGATTTAAAATTATTCCAAGTGGTATGGGGATCCTTGGAATGTTTAATGATTATATTCCTCTAGAATAATTACAATGGTATTTCATTTAAATTCATGGAAATTATATGACCATTGTACAATAAAAAATTTAATTTTTCTCTCTTATAGTTATTCATTAACTTATATCAAGTATTAGTACCATTTTTTCACACTTTGGAATTAAAATATTTTTTGAAAATGTTTTCATGAAAACTCGATTTCATTCTCTCTTTAGTTGGAGAATTCTTATAAAAGGCATGTTTTATAAAAAAAATTAAAATATTTTTAACCATTCCTAATTAATTTAATAAATTAATTTTTACCCTTTTTTACCTATGTTTTCAAAAGATTATTCCTGTCTCTTTTTCACCAAAGAGTTTTTTAAACTTTTTACCATCCAAAAGGAATGTTCCTTTTACCTCATACAACCTGTATAGATTTAGCCACCTTCAATTAATTTAATAATCCTTTTCATGTTTAAAAGAGAAATTTTTGAGGATTTTTTTTTCAGAAATTATTTTCAAAGATATTTTTTTCAAAAGTTATTTAAAAAAACAAGATATTTTTCTCAAGAATATTTTTAAAATATATTTTTATGGTATTTATATTCAACAAAAACAGCATCCCTTGATTTTTACTTCACATTGGATATGTTTTGTTGATATTATCTTTATTACTCTATTGAATGTTTTATGATTTATTTTTTCAAGTATAGTATTAAAATTCACTTATTTGATTCCTTTTACTTCCTTGGAAATAATAAATTTCCAATGAATTTCCCTTAAATATCCATATCATTTTTCATGGATCTGGTTATTTCATGAATTGTATTCCATTTTTCAAACGGTGTTTACATAGGATTTTATTTCATTATTTTGTAAAATATTGATAAATCAGTATCCTATATTCAATAATATTAGTTGATAAGACACATTTTTTATTAATTAAATCTATTACTTAATATAAAGAAATAATTTGGTGATGAAGGGATGGGTGGGGCCCAGAATTTATATATCCCATTGATTCATTGACAGGTTCTCATGAGATAAAGTTTTTTCAAAAAATAAATAATTTTATACCTTTATTTATAAACCTTATAGAGGATAGATCTTGAAATTTGTGTTTTTGATGTTCTTGAGATATGATGTCCAATTATTACACATTTTAGTCATTTTGAGTCAACATTTCTTATCCATGAGATTGTCATAATGAAATATATAGGGATTCATTTAATTGTTATTTAATTGATTAAATGGAATTTATTTTTATTATCTTACCTTGAAATATTTATTTTACCTTATACTATAATTTAAATGGCATGTGTTTTCAATTATTTACCATTCCACATTGTTTACACACTTCCTTCTAATTTTATTTATTACATGGAATGTGTCTTCAAATATTACCTTTACCTATTGACTATTATTATTAAATCATTATTACTTAAAATTTACAAACCCTTACTGAGCATTTGAGTTTTCCATTAGTATGTTTCCTTTTCCTAGGATTCTTTAATTTGTAGAAACAAAGATATGAAAGGATAAGCTAGATGGAATTGATTATTAGCCTCGAAAAAAATATGTTTTAAATTTTGTATTAATTTTTTATAATAGATTCATGTGTGTATCTATTTTACCTAGAATACTACAATTTTATATCCCTTAGGACTTGATTTACTTATATTTTATGAAAATGTAATGGTATTAGAAACCAACTCTATTCATTCTGGTGTCTAGTTTCTATATCAACCCTAAGACAACCTTCATCATTATATCAATTCAACTGAACAACTCCAATACTATGACCAAACCATTATAAAGTGTAGATTCACTATTAAACGTCATTATAAATGTATAATTCAAACTTAAATGGAGGAATTCTTGTCTTAATTATCCTTTTTAATTTCTAATTTCACTTTTACATAGAGAAAACAACCATTAAACAAGTTTTTTATTTTCACTTTGACTCTTTAATAATAACTTGTTTTCTATTTCATTTACATCAAACGCCAATTTAAACAAAATTTATGGATCCTAATTAGTCTAGACACATACATGTAATTCTCCATAATAATCATTAAAACCATAACTGACAATATCAATGATTTAACCTATTAACGTATTTTTTAAACAAAAGAGAACACATATAATGATCAGGTGATTTTGTCACATTCTCATCAGACATATCAATATCCCAAAAATTATGAAGAACTCATCATAATTCTCCATAAAATATCGACCTGTATGCATCATTATTATATTATATTTATATTCTTTATAATATACCATACTTTATTACTATACATAATTTTGATCTTATTCTAAATATTATATTTATATTATTTATAATATACCCTACTTTATTACTATATATCATTTTTGATCTTCTTCTAAATGTTCCCATATACTGATATGGGTAAAAATGAGTTTATAATAAGAATAATATTTATATCTTCTTTCTTAATATGTTTTGTAAAAATTAGATAAAATTTATATGTTTTGATGTGTGAGTTATGGTATAATTTTTATAATATTTATATGAAAATTTTACAAAAGTTGTGTTTATAGGTAATGGATCTTTATAGTTACTATTTCACTATCATCAAGTTATATGATATGAAATATTCATATTCAAAATGTTGAATATTTATTCATGGTATTTTTAAATTTAGTTTGTCCAAGTATATAAATTATATACATTTTATAATGGTTGCATCTACCAATCACAAATATTGATTACTTTTTAGTGAATGGAAACCTTCCACCAATACCTACTTTAACCAATTACAGTTGTAATACGGTGGTAACATTTCAACTTATGTTCATATATATATCATTAGATCAAAAAATTAGACTCGTTATTCACTGAATTTTATCTAATGTTACCATATTTCAATATCAGTAGTAATAGTTTTAATTCAATATTTAAAAAATATCATAGTTTCAATTTTTATGGGTTACTACAAGTAAATGTATTATTTTTAATAACCATTTTGTTTATTTATAATTATTATCTATTTTTTATTTAGATTATATTATATTTATATACAATTTATTAATATAATATTTATTATTAAATTATATTATTATGATTTTATTAATTTTGTATGGTATGGTATCACTACAAAGTATATTTCTTAAAGTTATAAATTTTATTTCATAAAAACAAAAGAGTATATTTTATTGTTACATTTACCATTTTTTTTAAATTTTAGATTTTTAATATTTATTTCAATACCTATATTAGAATAGATGATGTAACATTTTATTATTATTTCTTTGAGTTCTCTTATAACCTCTCATACCATTGATTTCACTGAATCATTAATACATTGATTGTTTTTACTTTATATTTATTTCCATATATAATCTAAAATCATCACCAATTTTTCCTTCTTTGAGAGGTCATGTTCTAGCTACACCACATATATATCCACTAGATGTGAGATATCAATATATACTTCCTCATAAGTGATTCATATAACAAATTATATACTTGAAAATTATTTTGTAGTAGTTCAAGATAATATGAAATGAATCCTACATTATGAAGAATTGAAAAAGAAATAATATATATAAGTATTTATTTTCCCTTATCCTAAAACCTCATAACCATAGTTTAAGAAAATAAGAAATGATTCCAATGTTATCAAGAATCTCAAAAGAAATACTATTTCTAGGTCTTAAAGTCTCCCCCTTTGCAAACCTCATAACCATACAGCCCATATATTTTAAATATTAGTTTGAATAATTATATTCTTTAGTAACTTTTATGAGGTACTTGGGACCAATTTCTATGTGTAGGTGGTATAATTGGCGTAGGTTCAGCCATTGGGGTGGCCTAGTCCAATTGGCAGGGTGTGTGTGAGATTTGTTTCATATGATTGTGCCCCAAATTAAGTACTTATTTTTTATTATTTATAATAATGATGTTATAAAATAGGAATGTTAAATGTCATTTCAAAGGGATTATCCCCATTATTTAAAAAAATTATTATGAAAAAAATATAACATGAAATTATCATATAATAAGATATTAAAAGAGTCAAAATCATTCATAAAATGGATGTTGCATAAACAAAAGTGGAAAAAAATGAAAAACATATGAAAAAAAATATTATATATGTACTACTATAGAAATCCTTATGGATATTATAAGTCCTAGAAAAGTCAAAGTGATGAATATTCAAACCTTCTAAAATTGTGTTGGTAGTTTAATTAAATTACAAAAATATAACTGCAATCTATAATAAATGTGAGGATGAGTATGGGAATGACTCTAATAGGTATTTATATAATAATTATAAAAGAATAATTTTGGGTAAAGTTATTAAGTTTAATATTAATAATAGTTTGGGTAAGGTAATTATTAGTATTCATTGAGGTAATGTTACTATTTGTAGCCATTGAGATTAAGAAACTAGTTTTGTAAACTATTTCATGAGATTAATGAGTGTAAATCTGGTTATTAATCAAATAACCATTAAATATTTAATTCATAAATAAATATTTAAAATAATATATTATAGGTTTATTCCACGATATAAATATGATTAAATAATGTTCCTAACTACGATTTCATCATTTTTATGTGTTTAAAGAATTAATTTAATATTAATAATTAATTTAATTTGTTTTTTTTCTTTTTTTAATTAATCTTTTAAAGAGTTGAGTGTGGAAACATGTACAATTATGGTTTAGAACAACCACGACACAACCTAATGTAAACCAAGATAACCATAGACCCCAATACCCAACAACCACATCCAACACAGCAAGTCTTCTTCCAAGATCACAGTGAAACCACTATAGACACCATACCACCCTAAAACACTATGAACATGCTTTACCAAGAAACTAGAGCTAATCCTCATTGGAAAAAAAATTATCCTTTGGACCCCACACCATCGATGATGCCATTCACCTAAAACTATCATCGGGCATACATCGCTATCAATAGTGCACACTAATGAACTACCATGGCCTAATAAAATACCAATACAAGTAAGCCATTATACCATCAAGAAAGACCTCAAACCAAAATAATAAATTTTTGAAGAAAAATAATAACTAATTTTGATGGATAACCATAAGAAAACACCATACTATCATCAGAAATAAGAATAAAAAAACCCCAAATACCTTGAAACCACCGATAATATAAACTAGAAAAACACCTCAATGCCATGAATTTGGAAAGCCAAAAAATATTTCCAAATGTGAAATGAGTAGGATAGGGCTTATTAGTTTAATCTTGGAACAAATACTGAAGGGGGATATAAAAATATAAATATTTTCCCTCCCAAGAAAGCTGACAACCACTGCTCGACCTCGATGTCTACCAGAATGAAATACACATTCAAATATCAAAACCATCTCAAACACCAATTAATTTAACCATAATAGATTATATTAATATGGTAATAATCAATAAGATAAAGGTGTAGGATGAATAGACTGATCATATATAGTAGAAACAATCCCTTATGAAGAAACCAAAAAATAAAATTGTCAAGTTACCTATTTCACTCCATCCAAAAACACACCAATCCACCAAAAATTATATCACTACGAAATATAAGAAAAGAATATAATTAATGGGTGGGTAAATATAAAATATGTGTTATAGAATCATGAGAAAGACAAAAATATGTAGGGTTAACCTTCATTTTAGTGAGGGGGTTTATATCTTAAAGAATGATAATGAATAATGGTATGCAAATTAAAACTATCGCCATCAATAATGTCATTCAATAGTTATGAGGTAATTGTATCACATTCAATACTAGTATTAAAGTATTGAAATTATAGAAGAAATTATATTTTAACTTGGTCCTCCCACATGTTTCAACATCTAACGAGTGTACAATGATGATATGACTTCTTACTACAAGTCTAGAGTATACTATTTTTCCCACGTAGTTTGTAGAAACTCATATATTGAATTCATACTTATATATTTTATATTTTTATAAACATAATCAAATAAATAAATTAATTGTCTATGATAACCCATAAATTTTTTTCTAACTTTTTTGGTGAAATAATGAACTCCATCTTCATCACATTAGTAATTTATATATTCCACTATTTCCCTTTATATTTTTTTTAATTACAATAAAATTTTCTTCAACACTTTTATAAAATTATCTCAAGCATTCAACTGTTCCATCAATTTTTAGTGAATTTATTCTATATATTATTTTTTAAATCTATTTCTCTATCCATTCCCCACATTCTATTTGAGATATGATGAATGGTTCAAATCTCTTTATATTGTTTTAGGCTCTATGATCAGCCTCATATCCTTTCCCCTTAACAGATATTAAAATCAATTCAATAGGTATAAATTATATATATTTATATATTATAAATTCCTTCAAATTTTTAATATTTCAAATTCCCCAATATCTGTAAAAATAATAAAATAAATTCATGTTTAACTATATTATGAAGTAATGTATTCGATTAATCTAATCTATAAAAACCAAGTAATACTAATTCTTATCCATGATTTATGTCAGTTTATATTTACAAGGTATATCTAAAAATCAATTATAGTGTGTAAGTAAATATTATAGTGCAAAATCCTCTTTATAATAATATAAATAATCAATATATCATAATTATATCTACCATTATAATAAACAGAAATGGTTCATTGGATCATACATCATCCTAAAGCCATGTAATACAAGTATGGTGTGATCTACAACCCATTTTGGACATCATCACACTCATCCCTTGTAAAATTTCATCTTTTAAACTATTATATCAAACTATATATCTTTGATAAACACTTATTGTATAGCATGAATACTTAAAAACAATAACTTCTAATTAACATGTAATCACCAAACCATATTAGCTACATTCAATATAATACATTAGTTACTTAACATTATCTAATTTTAAAAATTCCTCAAAATAACCTTGGAATAATTCAATACACCATGGTGTGGATTTCAGTCTTCTATCCAAAATTTCATTAACATTATATAAAATAAATAAAACGATATAATATGATATAGTTCCAGTAATATATGTATTATGGAATTATTTCCAATTGTACTGTACAATATATATGTATATAACCAAAAAATTATCAATTGAATTTTTTCTAATAATACCCCCATTTAGTTTATTGATAAACACTCTATAATAATCATTACGAGCATATTCTACTATCCAACACTCTTTTTGATAAACATATTAATAATCATGGGAATATTTTTCATAATGTATGAAATGGATAGACAGTAATTTTATCTAAGAACACCAAATTCATGAATATTGGGAGAAATAAATTTTAAATGAATGTATCTCATATATTACTTTACTAACATTATGCTTCTTCATCCCATAATCAATACCTAAAACATGTCATAATTCTTCTAAAATAAAAAATGATTTGTTCGTAAATCATCTGGAGATATTCTCCCCCTAATGATGTAACATTAAATCACACTCCACTAATTTATCTCCCCATTTTTTATATATCTATTCCCAAATGATAAACTCTCCCTTTTAAGAGTAAATATTTTATTATATATCCATCATTGTTTATACACTGAAAGGTAACATCTTCAATTCAATTTTAGGAATCAATATTATAGGACCAAACCCACTGGGGGCCTTATTAGGTAAGTGATAGGCCAATACTTCCACCCTAATACCACCTCCAATAGACATAGGGATGGTGACTAGCACCAAGTTGAAATATCTCACATGATGGGTGACCATATCCTAATCCACCTCTATACACTACAAATTTCAGCATAGGATATAATAATATAGAAAGAAGAAATAATACATAACTATAATATGAATATTACATGTGAAAATGATAATATATATAAAGGTAAGACAAGTCATAATCCACATATTATAAGGGGAAAATAAATTCACAATAAAAAAGGAAAAATAATATAAATAACAAAAATGAGGAGGCCCTTGCATCATGATGGGTTCACAACCAATCATCTACTACTACTAACACCTTTGAGTACTACTGATCTCTTCCAAAACTATGTACACTATGGTCACTACCATGTGTTTCCCCTAAAGAAGTTATACCATCTCTATACCCATTAAGACTAACATCAATCTTTTCACTGTCTGCATAGATGCAACACATGTGGTCATGGATCTTGTACAAGTGTGAGTGTAATCATACATAGTTTGACACCTTGAAAACAAAAAAAGTAACATGATGTAGTAACCCATTCTATACTTGGTATGAGAGATGTCCTCAATGATGTCAAAAAAAATCAGGTATCATCAATTCATCATGTATCTCCTCATACTAATGGGCATCTCGAAGAAAGATATGTAATAACTAGCTCAAACTCCAATATAAGAATGTAACCTGAGGAAGATAAGAAAAATATATATATTATTAAAAACAAAAAGACACAGGTACACAGATAGGTCCTTGTCAACAAAACCCCACTCCATGAAGGTTTAGATTATCCTAGTATAAATCCATGAAGCTTTATATCACATAGAAAAGTTGGAAGGAACAATGTTCCGAAATGTCCCACATTTACTAAAGATATAGACTCTATTATGCATCACATCTTGATGGAATCTGTTGGGTTCATGAGGAATCAACTCTCTTGAATAATCTAATCAATTTAACCTTCCTTCTAAATCATATGTTAAAATCCATAAAAAAGAAACAACCCCTTATAGAAAGATCACTTATCCAGTGGAAATTCCATACCTTGTCAATTACTCTCAAAACCTTCATCAGTATAGAATCCCAAAAGGAAACAAATATCAAGGACATATTTCTTCCAATAGATAACTAAACCTAACTACTTTAACAACCGAAATTATTAGTAAACCTCAATCAACTCATATATAACCATAATGGGGATCTATACCTCATCAAGATAAAATTATCAGCGGAGAGGGAACAACTAACCCTACTAGAAGATCCACACCTAAATAGAAAACAAAAAATAGGGAAGTGATCTGAAAACATAGATAGGTAACTAAAACCATGAGCATAACACTATAAGTATAGAAAATATGTGGGAACACATAACTATTGTAAAAAAGATAGTTCCATCTATTGGTATTATATGAATCCTACACCTCATTTCATGATGAACAATTAGTATGGGAAATGCACTGCATATGAGACATAGACAATTAAATTTTAAATAATTTATTCAATACACCTGAACCCCTTCATAGGACACATGGTTCATAATTAGTAATTATCCCATCCTTAATCTCAAAATCCCTTGAAAGTTGAAATAGATCTTACCATTCCAATATATATGGAAAAAAACTCAGTATAAGCTATTCGTTTTCTATAAACATTGATTAGATAAAAGATACACATTTTATCATTATATAGACAAGAGGTGTCACATGTTTGAACTCATTAGCATGTGATTATTTTGAATTAAAAACCACATATTGTCCTTGAATATTTCATCTAAATTAATGAGTCATGATACTGTAAACGAATCATAAATTTGATGTCTTGGTAAAATATTATGACTATAATAAGTTCTAATATTAATAATTACATCAACAATATTAATAATCCAAAACTAAATGAACCATGGGTTTGGTATTCCAATCTCATGGACCTATTTTTTTTAAATAATATTTACATGAACACACACCGAAGTACATGATGTTGTAACATCAAAAAATGCGGAACAATGAAATCCACTATGTGATTAGAGACAAAATAATTTTCTCATTTTCATTTCCGCTATTATTAGGACGACCAAAATTTTCCATTTTAACCATATAATTAAAATAGGGAGCCATAGAGAGGTTTGTTAATCCATGTTCATTTAATCTTTCATCACACATGGACATGTATTAGATTCATGAGAACATTCTTGCCACACCCCTTGAATGGTTCCCAAAATATAGATTTAAAATCCACTTCCATGGAGTTTAAATATATTTTCACTATCCCTTAAAAAATATCTTAAAGATATATTAGAAATTTCATGGGATTTACAAAGCCTATCATGCATTCTACATATCAGTAATTCATAGAAATATGGAAATTACAGGCATGTGACACTAATTTAGGTATTATAGATCAGGTTTTTCTATCCATTATAGACTAAAAACATCATCAAAAAAAGATTCTGAATCCCTAGTCTATGGAAATGGGTAACTTAGCCTAGTATGATCCTTGGGGACTTTGGATTCAATTTCATCCCTCAAGACAAAAATATCTGTTGTCTCTTCATTCATCATATTTGCACAAAAATATTGGAAAGTATTTCATCCCACCATCCCCTTCCCACTCACATAACACCTTACATACCTTAACCTAGTATTAACTCTACTAATTTTAATTAATAAATGGAAAAAATTAATGCATTTATGCACATGGGGTTTCATGAGAGAAATTACCCTACCTTAGATTAGACACCCACCCTCCTCCAAGAGGCTATGCAGCCAGATTCTAGGAACCCTGCTACCTACCTCAACATTTTTCACCACCCATCTATAGTCACACTACCCACACCCTGTCACGCTTAATCCACCACACACATCTCTCAAAAAAACATCCAATAATCTTTTACCAAGACCATTACACTTATCTACCTATGTTTGAGCCCATGAAAACACCATTTCTTTTCATACCAACATGAGGGGTTGAACCCCTCATCCTCACATGAGAGAGAGTAAGAGATAACAGATCAAAGATATAGATTTAAGATAAATCTAGATTATTAAACTAATTTATACCTCAAGTTATATGATTAAACCCATACTAATAATTAGAATAATTGGTCACCATGAAAAATAAAAAGATAAACTATAAGTATATCAAAAAATTGAGTATTCCATAGATAATGAATAATTTTATAAAAATCAAGCAAAAATTACATAAAGGAGGGGAAAACATTTTCTCATAAATTTTATCAATAAAAATCCCATAAAAATAGAGTAACAAAAAAACATAAAGCAATATGCTCTATAATAAGAAAAATAACATGATATGAAAAATTTATCTACAATATTCTATTTACAAATATCTTGAAGAATGGGAAAAAATAAATTTACTACCTAAATCATGGATAGATCATTGATGAAGAACATATAAATTTTTATTTTTATTGTTGATCCCTTATAATGAACACATTCACTGGATTTTTCGGCCTCACCCATAAACCCATTCCCCTTGTTTTGGCTATTCCATTATAAGATTGTTTCTATGTCCAATACTAATGTAGGGAAGTTGAATGTGAATATATAATGGTAAATTTATGGCATTTATAATGAAATATTTAATTTAGAATTAATTTCTCAATTAACTTATTATATGTGTACCTCTAATTAACTAAGACTATAAATCCTAATGAGGATTCAAATTATAGAATTCTTAGTTTAAAATAACCATTCATGGTTTAACGGTTTGGCCAAATATCCTATACAAGGATTAGTTTATGATATACGAGAAATTTATCAAAAGTGTGCATGATTCAGGTAAAAATATATATTTATAATTATTATATTTTTATTGAGGTTCTATCATGCTTTTAATTTCACATCAGATCATCCTGGGGGTTAATAACACACTCTAGAGTCAATGGAAATATAAAATCGTTTTCCTAAAGTAGTCTTTAAGAAAAAATTATCATTATATCTTTATAGGGGTTTTATGGATCAAAATCTCAACATTGAGGTGTGTTTTGAACATAATATTTTTTAGTCATTTCATCCTCACATCCTTCAACCCATTATTTCTTCAAAAAGAAAAACACCTAGGGTCATAGAAGTGAATCTCACTAAAAAATAATGTTCAAGAAATAACCCACCATCATTCACACTTATTATTCATTTATAGGATTGAGCCCTAAGGAAACTCAGCCCTTAAATAACTATAAAGGATAACATACTCGTTAACTTTCAAAGATACATGTTCCCACCCATCATGATGCAAGAACTAAATAGATATTTTAATATACAATGTGGTATATTTTCTAAGCCTACGTACCAAAAACATAATATGTGAATATTTTTACATAATATGAATAAAATATATTCCATCAACCATAAAAATATGACAAAGATAAATCCTTTTCTAAGGATACCATAGGTAGGATTATTTTACTTCCCAACATTAAAGAGTGTTATAAATGGTTTTATCAAATTAATAACTCATCCAATTCACATTCCACCCCAAATAACACAACATTTTCTTCATAGTAGTAGTATGGTTATTTCAAATCAGTATGTCTCCCTAGGTTCCACCATATTTTATCAGATATCTCTAGCCTATAACACACACAAAAAAATAGATTTCTCATGAAATATATGGGTATTTTCTATCTACATCCCCACCACTAACAGGTTCATGAATGATTTTTATGACATTCTAGTTGTATTATCATCTTTATTTTATGAAATATTGTAACAAGAACATGAAATTATCACCAATAACATAAAAATACTAAAAAACCCCAAAATATTCTTCATGTCACTCACTCTACTATAATTATAAGAAGATGGGGTTTTCCATTTAGATATCCCTACTCTATCAACTTCATATCCCAAAATAATTTGTAACTCAAAAATCAACTTCCAGTTTCTCCAAACAAAATATGATGTTGTACTCAACACCTTTTTTTAAAATCTTCATGTCTAAATCCTGATAATATCATGTCACACATGACTAAATTGTAGAAAAAATAAATATTTCCTTATCTCAAACATAAAATTTCAAGGGGATATCACCATAAAATGAAGATGAGAAACATATATAAATCTATAAATAGGATAAATTGAACCGAATATAGTCATTCATATCATTCTCAACTATCTGGACATGGAGTTCCCTAAAAAGAGAATAAATACCACTCTGATTCTCCTTCAATAACATCCTATCAACTAGATTAATTACTTTTACATGAATACCACTACTAATTCATGATTCTTGATCCCACAATATGATAGGTAACTACACAGATTATACTTTTTAGGTGTGGCCAGATAAATTTGTTACTAAATTTCATATAGACTCATCTATAAACTAGTAAGAGGGATGATTTGGTACTAATTATTTAATATCACAATTAGGTTTTTAATCATCCTATATTATAACACATGAATTCTTTTCATTGAATAAAATTTGATGAAAATATTAATCTATTATCATGGTTCAAACATGGGTCACACATTGAAATCATACATTCATTCTCCCTCAAAATTTTCAGGTACATATTTCTTCATCCTTCAACTCAGTTCACAATGTTAATCATACAATATCTTGGAATGTTTTATTACACTGTAATATACATCTTTCTAACATCATATATAGATAGGATAACTCATCATCCTGATTTTTCACTGAGTAAATATTTTATAGCTTTGACTATCAACATTATGATCCTAACATCAATTTATTTATGAAAATTTATACAAGAGTGGTTTAATGAATTGTTCTAATATAAACTACCTCTGTATCTCACTTTGGTATCTTTTACCAAGCATGTTAATGGTAGGAAACTAGGAATTTAAAAAAAAAGGTACCTAATCTCAAAACTATCCCCCATGGAATGGTATATCAACAACATTACATAAAATCCTCTTATGTGGAAAACTAACATTTTCCCAAAAATGTGGTGAATCATTGACAATAATATTCCATAACCATCCGTAGATAATTTTATATACTTCTTCATGACTGGTGTCTCATGAACACACAACCACAACATGATTAATCTATCCCTAGAATCTCTACCCAAACTATTGTGCTCAAATAATTCCACATTTAATCATGATTTGGGAACACATAATGTGGTAAATGTACCTTAATGAAGAAACCTTCATTGTTACACTACCCTATAAGGGGTTAAACACACTTGGATATCTCTATCATGGACATTATCACAAACTCCATCCTTGTTTTGTAAGTCCCATCACAAGTTCAGGAAAACATCGACCACTAATGTCCCATGATGGAATATATTAAATACCATGAAAGAATCCAAACCCATTTAGTAATTTCATGAATTAAATGGGAATGATAGTATCATACTCTAATCAATCAAATATCACTTGAGGATCCAGATTTCCTTAGTAACTAATGAAGATTCCCACCATTATACCACACTTAGTCTACTCAATAGATGGGTATATGAATCTAACTTAGCATGTACACTAGTTATCTATGAATGTAAGGTTTTAACTAATGGAAAAGTGATAATGATTTTCCCCAGATCATGATCAAGAATGAATCTCAGTCATGTATTGGAAAAAAAACATCATCACCCCTCAATAATGGTCAATGAAAACCAACTTCTCATGGGTTATCACCCAACAGATGATGTTGTAATAAAAAAAATTGGGTAAATAACATAAAATATGAGTGAGAACACATTCTTTATCAAATAGAAAAAATAATACATGGGAAATGTACAGTATTTAGGTGTGTATGGAAGAACTCATTCCTCATTGAATTAAACACAATAGATGATAGTATCACAAAATAAATTGGGGTATAAGAATGAACATTTACCTCATAAAATTACTCACAACTAATGAGTAAGAAATATAATAATTGGGTATAGAACATAATGTAGGATAAGAGTTATCGAACCCTTATATCTATGGATTAGTGTTGAACCACCTAATCTTATATTTGAAAAACCACACTATGGTATCCATATTTGTTCCATTAGGATTTTTTAGATAATATCCTATAGGAATTTTACATCCCTATGAGTAGTCACATTTTGCTTTCTATTCATAGAAGAGTTATCTCTCACCTATCAAGACATAATTTCTATTTAGTATGTCCACAAATCTATTTCATGAAGACCACTTCAATATATGATATCACAATGTGAACCCAATCATTTTCCTGACCAATATATGATTCATAGACCTACTAAAATATACCCTTTAGAAAATGCCTTATGTACTTGATGTTTTCAAAAGATTATTAAATCCCTTGTGAAGTAAAATGTCTTAAAACACAACCTCGTTGGGTTCTCTATTGTATTAACAATACCTACATAAATTTACGTATTATTATCCCATATTTCCTAAAATGAGCTCACAAGGTCACCTATCTTTAAACTCCATCCCTAGTAAAATATTGTTTGACACCAATCTAACACTACCTGATACACAATGGGCCTTCTCAGGTCAATGATATTTCAAGAGTGCCACCCCAATTTCACCTCTTATTGGAATAGGGATAGTGACCAGAATTGCGTACGAAAATATCATATGATGGTAGGCCTTATTCTAATGAAACAACATACAACACACATCTCCACAAAGGATATAATAATAAACTAATGATAAATAACACGAACTATAATATTAATAATTCATATAACAAATTCTAAGATCCCAACATGTTGGGAAAGTAATAGTCCACAAAGATTAATAATAAAATTACTAACCCAATAGAAAAAATGAACAATGATACAAATAACATAAATGATGAAATCCTTATAGCATGTTGGATCCAAACATGATCATTACCCACTAGCACAATATCATTTTATCACTGAGCACCACTAACACTACTCCAACCATGAACTCCACTATGAATTATCTCTAAAAAATACACACATTATTCATACACAATATGACCATCTCCTACATATATGGTATATAGATACAACAAATGCAGGCCAGACCTTGTATAGGGGTGTGCATTATAATAACAAGTAGGAAAAACCAGACACAAAAAAATTAACATAGATTAATAATTAGACACAAATCATAGTATAATAGGTTACTTGAATTATGTAAAATGGGAAATCTAGTACCCTCAATCTATCCAAATTCTCTTGGTAATAATGGGTATATGAAAATAAGACAATTAAAAACTAACTCAAACTATGGTATAATAACATAGCCAAAAGAAGTCAAGAATAATCCATATATTCATAACAATAAAATTTCATTGGGACTCAAAGACTTCATGGTCATTATGGTCCAAATTCCTGAATGTTTCAATCACCTTAGATATAATACATGATTGATCACATCTCATATGTAAATATTAAAACAAAAGTTTCTAAAAAACTTACATTGATTAAAGATTATAACTAAACCATTTTTCAAAAATAAAAGAAATCTATAGGGTTCTTGAAGAATCAATAGTCTTAAAAAATATGAACTTCTTAACCTTCCATCAACTAATCTACTGAAAACCATAAAGTATTAATTGATCCTTATAGAATGAGAATTTTTCAAGGGGGAATTTCTATACCTTATTGTTCACTACACTTAATATCTTATCAAATATATAATCCCTAATGGGAACCTATACTAAAAATATATGTCTTCCACATGATAACTTACCCCAAATACCTTAACCATTGAGGATATGAGAAAATATATATCCCCTTAGAGAGAAACATAGAGGGTGTATCACACCACACTGAGGAAAAAGTATTATTATATAGACAATAACCATCTCGATTGGATGATCCACAATAATTACATGGAACATAGTTGATAAAGGATCCATAGTAAATTATAAAGAGGTAATGGAACTCTAAATTCTCTAATCAACATTCTCAAAAACCCATCATGGGTCCCATAAGGTTTAATCCATAATTATCCTCTCTTGTTTATTAAATAGATTCTTATTAAAAACATACTATACGACTATGGTCTACAAATAAAAACACTCAGGATTAGATATTAAATTACTAAAAACATAAATTATATGAAAATGTATTTTATTGTAACTATGATGAGAGGTGTTATGTTTCAAGGATTAGGTCAAGTCCATGATATAGAATTAAACATCACATATTGGATTTTAATATTCTATATCATTTTATGGGTCACGATGTAGTGGAGGGATTTTCAATCTGATATCCTGATAAAAATTTATAGTGTGAACATGATCTAATTATATGTGTGTGTGTGTGTGTGTATTCTTGCATATTTTTCTTGAAAAGTATGCTCCCTAAAATCTCCTTCCCACTCATAAAATTCCCAACAAACCTTCACCCATTATTAAATTTTCTATTTAAATTTAGAGAATTAAAAAATAATGTGTGTATAAAAAGGGGGATTCAGACATAAAAACCTTGGCCTCATGAAATTCTCTCATTTAATTCATGATGAACTCACAACCTACCTTCTGGAACACTATTACCAACTATATCACACTGAACCACCCAATCATTATTGACTTAAATTGTACCATATCACATTCAACATTCCACAGTCCTCTCTCACTATACACTGCCAATGCTCTCGGATTAATCCCACACCTATTCACATTTAATGTTTCATATCTTTTTGAATCCTCTTCTTAGTTAGCCCCCACAAGGTCTAGTGACCCCTCATCATCATATGAGTGAGAGGAATATATAAGAGAGAGAAGGGAGATATAAATAATAGTTGAGTATAAATTATCAATCTTACACCATATGTTATAGGATTTTATTAAACCTTCCCGTGAATCTGTATCATTTACAATAGTATAGTTAAAATTGTGTAAAACTAGAATAATAATCCAAATAATGTTTCAATAAAAAAACACAAGGATTAGTTGTTACTATTTTCAAAATAATGAATATTTCATGAAGAATCAATAATCTAAAAAACTCAAGCAAGGACTCCATAAAGGGGGGAAACCATTTCTCATAAAATCATTCAATATATATTCCCTAAAGAAATGGTCATTAAAAATAATGATAACTATATATAACTAATGAAAAATAGTTAAACCCACCATAATAAATTTTCAATTTTATTTTTTATCCTCCTTGAAGATTATTTTTTCTAGATTCTATAGCCTTACCCAAATACCTAATCTCTTTCCTACCCATATCCAAATCTAAGGTTGTTTTGTGGATAACAATAGAGTGGGTAAAATGAATGTGAATGTATATAATGTAAAATTTATCGGTTTTATATAATTAACACTTAAATTAGTATTTTTTTTATTTATTTATTCATGAACTTGGAAGATCTGAATCCCATAAATCCCAATGTGAACTTAAATTATATCATTCATAGGGTGAACCTGCAATTATATTTTTAATGGAGGTATCATAAGTCCTATATAATGTTTAGTTAATGATATATGATATATTTATCACAAATAAATGTGTGTTTCTTAGAAATAATATTTTTACACATAATATTTTTTAGGCACAAATTCTTTAATATTTCCACATTTTTTCTACTCAAGGGTAAATAACACACCCCAAAATCAATAGAACCTTCAGATATTATTTTAATGTTTTCTTCTAGGGTAAATTAGGAATTTTCACACAGAGGGGTTTCAAGGTTCAAAAGATTAAAACTGAGCCTAGTATTGATAAAAAATCAATTTTATTTTAGAATAACTCAGGGAAACATTTCTTAGGTGAAACATGAACTCTCATAATCTAATTATTGATTAAAACCACTTTCTAAAATTTTTAGTATGTTATACATCATGTTGTAATATAACTGTTGTATTATAAAGACTATTTATTCTCTATTTTCATAATCATGCATAAAATACAATTAGGGGAGTGTGGTTTTTTATATAAACCATAAATTGGATTTATATAGTTAAAATCCAAGAGTTAACTAGTTCTTATCAAAACAGTTCATGGCTAGTAACTTTGAAACCTAATATTTTGTTAACACATTTTCAAATTCCACTATATATTTCCCCACATTATCCAAGATAAATTTTTCTTATTTTTGGTGGTATTATTTTTCAAAAGAGTAATTATAGTGTTTCTATGATTAATAGCACTCGATTTATCAAAATTAAATGAAATAGTGGAATATTCATCGGCACCAATTTCATCATGTTTTTATATCATATAAAAATAGTGTGTATATGATTGAGTAGTGATAATATATATAGATTATGGAGTAAAAATATATATAAAATATTTCCTCTTTATCTACTAGGAAATTAATTAATCATGAATATCGAATGCACATCTAAAAAATGGTTAAAGAATCTCTAAAATCTTCCCAATCAACATTTTTATATCCAAATAACTATTTTTTCATTGTTCCTTTGTGGAATAATAAAAAATTAATCACCACTTTCATATAATAAATTATTTATTTCAAAACTATCATATAGATTTTATTTTTATTTCTTAGATTTCATTTTAATTGAAATTTAGAAAATCTAAAATTAGTTCCTATTAATGTTTTGCACAATAGGATCTCAAATATTAATCTATAATTTTTTGTATTGATTGAATTTTTAAAAACATTTTTTTTATTTTAAAAATAAAAAATTAATAAAGTTTTAGTTAAGTATATCAAGGGGAAATAACATGTTAATAAATGGAAATTGGTAAAAATAAATAAAGGAAATATATATTGTCTAAAATGTAAATCCCCTCATTCTGGTGATCATCTCCATAGAAAATCTACAATTATTTTAGAAAAAACCATAACTGAACAGGAAATAATGCATGAAATCATCCTATGATCTACCTCAGCTCATGAACTACCATGGGACCCTACAAAACTAATACCTCATAAAATTAATTCAATATATCACCAACTAACATGAACTAAAAATGGATTCCTACCAAATCTTGCAACCCTAATGGGGGATTCAATGACAAGAAAAGTGAGATATAGACCCTAAAAATAGATATGGATGATGTTTCCTATATAGAAAAATTTGAATGGACACATCACGCAGCCAAGAATACCCCTGATAGGGAAGTATTATATATAATTTGATTTCTAAAGAACTATAAAAAATATGGGGGAGATCCAGTAAATAAGTCCAATGAGTAGGGGGCCTAATTCATCATCTATGATAGTATAGAATACCTATATAAAAATCAATGAACCAAATCATGAAGCAATAGAGTCAAGAAAAACATAAGTTGGGGTCATCTCCACCTATAAAATCATTCCTAGGAAATACCATAACCACTAAATTCTATTGATAATCATAATGAATCCATAAAGATAAACAAAAGAAGTAGGTTTTGAGGCCACCACTTACCCTAACTTTAAATGAATCTCACTAAGGCCACAAAAATGAAAGATAAAAATCAAATTAGATAACCAAATATCATATTTCTCCACTAGGATATAGGGGAATGGAAACACTATTTATGAAAAAAAGTTTTAGGGGATCCATGAACATTCAATGGAAACATATTGAATGTTTCATTAAAGGATAATGAACAGTTATTTGAATAAATTTGCACCCCCTCAATTCCCATTAAAATTAATTTATGTCAAATGTGGATCTATAAATTTCCAAATTTAGGTGGCCTTTTAATGACTTTTGGTAGAGTTGATGGACCAATTATGTCATATGAGAGTATGAGAGGATGGTTTATCTTGTAGGTAGTATTTTTTCCTAGTTCAGTAGTCTATTATAAATTTAAAATGTATTATTGAAATCCTTCCTAGTATAAATTATAATTACCTTTTTTATGTGAGTGAATGATTTATTCCTTCAATTTATGTGAACATTTTAATGTATTATAGGTTCTCCATCTATCTCATGGTGGTTTGTTATACAATGATTTAAAGCCATAAAAATGGGAACTACAGAATATATCCTTATCTTGGGAGGTGATAGGTATTGGGATGTTGGGATCAATATTATTATAGGGGATTTGTATTTATCCATATGAATATAATTAGAATCCATGTAGTTCTATTCCAAATAATTTGAAACATATAAAATTTTAATGCCAATTTGATAAGAACCAATGAGGTTCCTTTTAAGGGTGTGCATCCATGACCAATCATGTTCCTTTTATGGTTGGGAATCCCATAACCATTTCAAATATATTAACAACATACATAATGGGCTACTTTATATTCATTTTAATTTCATATTATAGAGACTTCCAGCTGAAATATTCTAAGAAATGGTTTAGGTGGGATATATAAATAGTCTTACACTTCTTGTTTCTACCTAAAATATGAATCAGGTAAAGTTATGTTTGATTAATACACCGAGATAATGTCCCATGATATTTAGGAATCATTGATGGGTCATAAAGATGAGATCATCAATGAGAATATGGTCAGGGCTTAAATCTATTGGGAGAGTCATATATGTGTTTCTGCCTACTACTAGTTAGTAAAAATATGAGTAAGGAATCCTTGAATAAGGTTTCATATGGCCTAATAAAGAAGTATTGGGATTCATACTAGATCATTAGAGCATATATTTGTCTATAGAATATAAATAGGATGAAAAAATTCATAAAACATGATTATATTCTTGAAATATAGGGGTCCAGTTAGGAATTTTCGCAATATGTACCTTGAAAAAGGGGAGGCTTCAATTATTACTGAATGATAATGGTCCTTGTTATCTAGGTAATACATTATTTTTAACACCTTGAGTGTCCTAACTATTAGGTATAATGAACTATAGGTAGAATCTTATGGATTACCCAATCTCGATAATTAAAATAATACATGAAAAAAGTGAATCACTCTAGTTTTCATAACATATTCATGTATCTTAGGAGTCTATGGAAGAGACCTAGGAAAATAGGAACCCAAGAAGTTAACCTAAGAGAATGAGGTGCACAAGTATATGATATGGCTGATGGGTACCCATTTATATGACATGAGACAATGGGTGAACCTAGATTTGGGACCTTCGAAATATAATGCCGAACTACATGAACATGGAATGACCCCTTTGGGAGTAAATTTGTGTTGAAATTCTTGGGGAGGCTTGGGTACCATGTGGTGGAGGTATGGAAGGAAAAATTATACTCAAAAACTAGACACATGAGTGAATGGTAACTTAGTTAGGTATCCTATAGAATTATGGAATCATCCTGTACGAAGACTTTGGTGAACCCACATTAGGATAGACAGAGTACCAGGATAAAATGATTTGGTCTTTTAGGTACACCCCTGGAAGAAGGTCCATTCCTGTGATTGTGGTGATAATATATTTAAAGTGTTCTTGGAAAGTTAATATCAATTTAAATATGTAAATACCCATCACTTTCAATCCTTCCACATAGTTTGGATTTGAAATTCACCAAAAGGAGAGTTTATAGGAGTCGGAAATGGATTTTTATCACTCATCTACTTCTAGGGATTTTAAATAATACTTAGTTCACAATCCATCATACATGGTTTGATATTTTGGTTCTAAGAGTCTTTATATACAGAACACTAGCAGAGCACCCGTACAATATTGGTCACTACCTTGGGGTGACCATCTCTATTGAGCATGGATCATTTCATGGGTTAAAATAGGGTATGTACACTATTATTTGAAACACTAAGGAGGAAATGGTTAACAGTCACTTAAAATAAATGGATTATGTATAACTTTAAGATATGGACTCCCAGATAGTTCCTTCTCCCTATTGAAAATTTTCTAACTCTCTTAAAGAAAAGTATGTATTCTTATCTTTCAAAATTTCATCACCATCAAATCTCTTCCCAATAGAATTGAATATGAAATACATGAATATGATCATATTTATGGTAAACATATGAATTAAATATGATATGGGATTTATATATGAACTCTAATAAATGGTGTTATAGCGCACTCATGTGTGGGCATATCATGCACTCTGGTGGGGGTGAAACATTAAATCTATTAAATAGACATTATTTTGTGCATAATAGTCATGTGTTGTTCATCACACCACATTCTATGAACTATTTTTGACATATAATGAGTTAGACACCAATAAATATGAGGAAACCACCTTCATAAACATATAGTTTTTATCTAGGAAAATATTTTAGATAAAACTCTATATTTTTTATCAAGTTATGGGATGTTTTATTAATGATACCTTAGTTTCACCTCAATTTCAATGCATGGAATGAATAAAACTGTTCATGAGTAGGTTTATTTTGAATGATAATTCACTACATTAGTGAGGTTTATGGGAAGGATGATTAAGAATGAGATCATGTACATCTTCTTTTGGGTGTGATTATCAGGGAATTATAACCTATGCACCATGAATTGAGTTTGAGTAACCTAAGTGCATGATTCTAAAAAAATAAATACTTAATGAAATGTTTTGATTTCATATTTTTTTCCTCATATCCTGCTTTTACACTTGTATACCCTTCCCATGATTTCATTCTTTTCTAATAGGGATAGTTTATATAACTTAATTTTAATGAAATTTCTAAATATTCATACACTATTATTGGTGTAGAATAAATATCAGGAATCAAGAAACTATTCATTTATATTTAATAAATAAAATACATCCATATTCAACCTTATCTAATATTCCTCCCATAGGTCATGTGAGCGCACCATTGGATATTCATGAAATTATCCTTTCTACCACTTTACATACATGGGTTCTTGAGAAATTTCGATATCATGAGTTTGAATGAAACATATTTTGGGATATTATTTAACTCATTAAATGATGTTAGGGGATACTAACATATAATCCATGGGATAATTCATTTAATAAGGAACTAATAACACTAATAATCTCTTATGTAATATGAAGGTATCTCTAAACAACCATCATTTTGAGACACATCCCCGAGCACACTATTATGTGTCCATCTACTTCTAGAAAATCATCTATCAACTCTAAAGATGTAATTATTCTGGGGATATACTTCTTAATTTTCAATTCAACACCTAATGGATGTGCCCTTATTGGGTAAATAAATGAAAAAAAATAAAATTTTAAATAAAAATGAAAAAAATAGCCATATAAGTGTTCATTTGTATATCATGGATATATATGCACAAAAAAAGAAAATATTATCCCTGAGTTTCTGATTTGTTAGAGTACCCAAACCAAAAAAAACCTATGACATGGGGAAGTTAGTATAATTCTTTGGGAAATATATAATATTTATATGGAATTAATCCCTACATCCACATGTCGTAAATTCCATCCCCCAAAGGTGGCATGGGGAGATGTTAGGTGGTCACACAATTAGCATATGAAATATTGAGGGAAACCTTAAATATTAGGGGGAAGTAGACACATAATTGTATGGATATAAAATTTCAAAAGTGGATAGATATATTCCTTGTCAATCATGTGGAAGGATTTATCCTGAAAAATTCAATTGTATTCCCCATGATGTAGAACAGTGGAACCCTGGGAACCTACTAGTGTAAACTGGTTTGGGGCCACTATGTAGGATGAGGCTATAATTTCAACCTAGATGCAGACCCCAATATTATCTTCATTAACATAATTATTATGTTTTTTGTTAGGTACTCCCAAACATTCAATGAATCACACATCAAATTAAGGATGAGTATGTTTTTTATGGAAGCTATATTGGAAGAGGGATGGCTAGTTTGAATGGACATTCTTTTCATGTCTAGGATTCCTTACTACCCACTTAAAAAATATAATGCAAAGATAAAATTCCATATATTAGGACCATTCTAATTGGTGTAGGTCCAAGTAGATGAAAAATTAAAGGTGTATAAATTACCCATCCAAATGGATAAATTTAGGTTTAAATTTAAGTAATTTATTCAATAAGTATTGGGTATCCTTCCTCTCTTAATGAATGTTGATTTTTCTACCAAGGCCCTAATGATATATTCAAAATTAAACTCCTTTTCCATTTATTATGTCATGACATGGAACATTTTAGATTGTTTTTGTGCTAAGTATAATATGAGGTCATACATACTACCTTAGTGAGATGGTTTCCTAGTGGTATAAGTTGATTTTGACTTCATTTGTGAACCATGTTCCTGGTATAGGTTTGAAAATTAATTAAAATGACTACAATGAAAAGCCTCATCACTTCCCACATATGTAAAAATAAAGAAACACCCAATGGTGGAAAGAAAACTATGGTTGATGAAAACTCAAGTGACTGCATATATCAATGAATATTGGGTTGAATCCCATGACCATAAATACACACGATGAAAATCCAATGAAAATATTATCCTAAATTATTATATAAATTTTATAATATTTTATTTTTTTATTCTTAGGAGGATGGAATTTGAGGATGATATGGTGAAATATTCTCATTGCGATATGGGTGGAACTCCAACAGGTATTATTGTGGGGTTAGAAACCCCAAAAAGTGGAACTTTTCCCTATCTGGATGATGATTTTTGAGGTAGTGGGATGAGACCAACCATTATATTTCCATGTTCTAATAATTTATATAATATAGATGATAAAATATATCCCTTAATATTTTCTCAACAATCAATGTGGTGCCTGAATATTAGAAATGCTAATTTTTGACGATGAGTGTATTCAGTTCCCAAACCCCATTATTTTCATTTCTTATGTATGAAACAATAATATTTAATCACTTTTTGATATTATAATAACATTTATAATAGAGGGTGACTTATAAATTAATCATGCATCATGAGTTAGTGGAATGAGTACCCCTTTGTTATAATACATTTACCCATAAAATTGATACCTAGTAAAAATCAGGTCTATTACGTTATTTCATAACAAAATATTGACACTGTTATTTTCTAATTTCAATTACTTATGAACCAAGGAATTATTATAATGAGTGCAATAACAACTAGTAAATCATAACACTTATAGGTTTTTAGTTATAATCATCAACTATAATGTTAGAAATATTTGTACCTTAAGTTGAATCTATTGATACTATTGATGAGATCTCAACTTCTTAGACTGATATCTGAGATATTAAGTTAGAGGCCTTAGTAATAGAGGTTATCAGGAATAATCTAGAGCCTCTACATAATATTAAAGAGTTTATCTATGTTTATTTTCTAAGGATATATTTTGATTTGGAAGGTGGATCTTTTCAGTATATACATTTGAGTTATCAATGAAACATTTTGATGAAACTAAATTTCTTCCAATAGAAGGTCCTATAATATCTATGATGTTATTAGAGATTTATTAAAGTTTAAGGTAGATCATGGATATGGGTATCTAGGATCATTTTATGTATATTTAATAATTTCGTAGAGCATCATATGAGAATGTTGAATAAGGTTTTCAATATAAAGATGTGTCTGAACTATAACCAATGAAGTAACTAAGGAAAAGGTAATCATATCCCATTCTCATATTGATTCAATGGATATGGAGGATTAAATGGTGGGAGAAGGTATTATTTTATATCTATTTTATGGACTGACAATAGTGGATGAATTGATATTACTTGAATTTATGGTAAATATTACCACTATTTACCTTTGACAATTACATTTTTAGTTTGAATATATATTTTATATGATCAGACATAGTACCACTAAATGAAACCACAATTTTTCAGATTGAAAAAATGAGTACTATTGTATTCTCATCATTGAGTAAGTAATAAAGTATTGAAAACATTAATCTCATGCTCAAATTAAGTGAATCAATGTTGGTTTACCTTCTAGTCTCCCCAACATGGACTAATTCAAACCTAGGGTCCCTTGAAATTCAGTGGTCCATGAGATAGATAATGTGGCGTGATATTTTGATGATTTACCATGGGACATCCATTATAGAACTACATATTAAACATCCCAAACATTTTAGTTTATATTTTAGAAAAATTATTAATTCCCTGTGGGAAATCAATGATGATAAATAGTAGGATGAGATAAATCAGTTTCATATCATAATGTAATACCCCAAAAATTTAGTTTATATTTTATTTAAAAAATAACATTACTTTTGATATCATATATCACATGAAACACTGAGAATAAACAAAATATAAAATAAGATAATTTATATATTTCAGTTATAAACAAGTTTTTGGGTTGGACGGTATGAATTTTAATAAATATATTAATAAAAATATTTATAATGACTTTATATAATACCAATTTATTGATTAAATCACAATTATTAACTACTAAATTTTCACTGATGTCATTTTTGGACTCAAAAAACTTTTTTCATAAGAAATATTTTAAAGGAATTATTATATGTGGATATTATAAAGAATAACTACAACCTTTCAAAAATATTTCAAAAATATTTTTTTTGAAATCATCATTTCACAATAGTGTTAGAATGATTTTTTTTATTTTTCAAAAAATATTGATTTTTATGTGAACAGTAAAAAATAAATATTTTTTAAAATATATCATTTCTGTTCACTATATCATGTAATTTAAAAGCATAATTTTCTTTAGAATTTAGTTTTAAAGTAACAATACAGACATTTTATTCAACATACCATAAATAATTCCATATTAATCACTATTATTTTTAATTATTTTATAAATTTAGTTTCTAGCTTAAAAATGCATTTTCCTAAAAATTGTTATTCGTATTATTTTATGCATTTATATTAAGTTGATTTATATCAATTCTAGAATTTGAATCCTAAAAAATGGATTCCATATTTAGAATAATTAGGTTCAATTTTTTAAAATAGTTTTATTTAATTTTAATTCACAATGAACAGTTTCCTTGGTAAAATATTTTCACTGTGATAATGGGTAAAACAAGTTAATTAAGATTAAAAATATGGGATAAGTTATCAAAATAAAACCATTAGTTGACCATATTTTATTGGATGAAAATAACACAACTATAAAAATCCTAACATTTAATATATGGAATTATGGTGTCATTTCCCTTTGATAATGAATTTAATATTACTTTATGTAACGAATAAATATAAAATGACCCTCTTTTAAAAAAATATATATATATATTATATTTTAATTTGAACAAAAATAATTTAAGGTCAATTATAAATGTTTATTTTTAAAATGAATAAATTTTTTTATAAAATTAATTTACTTTTATTTTTTAGGGATGATATAATTACCTTAAACTCTTACACAACACTGATACAAATCTTATGCATAATGCAGAAAACTAATGGTAAATGATTTTAAAAATAATAATTTTTTGAATGATGTGTCATATTCCATGAATTTAATATAAAATTATAAAGTATAATTAATGGTAAATTTTTTTATATTATAAATCCATTACTTTTGTGATGTCTTTGAAGTCAAATATAATGAATATTCCAAAAAATGTCATTAATGATATTTTATGATAAAAAAAATATTACATTGAATGATTTAAAATAAAATAAAATATTGAAATCAGATAATATGGATATAAAACGGTATAAAATGTCATTAATGCCTAATTTTTTAGCCAATATTTACCTTATAAATAAACTTATGATCCGTTAGGGATAAAAAAATGGGTTACCATGGTTAACATTAAAAAGAGTTCATAAGAGGGTTAAAACAAAAGATATTGTTTAAAATAAAATATATAAAGGTATAAATATAATTTTTTGTAATGGATTTAGACCTTATCATGACCTAAATTTAATATTATGTCCATTTTGAGCAACTTTACTTGATTATTATACATATTATATTTAAATCATATATATAACTTCAACTATGCCCTTTCCCTAACATATAAAAGAGATCCACTTCTTCTTCCTTATTCACACCTCATGAACTACATTGATTGAGAAGTACCTTCCTAAATCTCCTACCAAAATTTATTCCCAAAACCTAGAGTATCTATTCTCATAAAATTATTATCATAGATATCTTATTGTGTTATCCAATGGTGGTTTTCTGAAGAAGAGTTATAACTCTTAACTAAATATTTTAATTTTATATCCAATTGTAAATTTTTCGGAAATTATATAAACATCTCCATATAACAACATAAATATCTTGCATCTAATGAAATGTTATTATATTGGTGTCATAATATCTTGACCCATGTGTTTTATAAATATTAATACTATATTTTTAAATATAAAAATCAAATATATATAACCCCAAATATTGTGAGACCTAGTGCCTTTGGAAGACTGGGTTCATAATATATTAAAAGAAAAATTAAAAAAATAAATATTTATTTCATCCTCCACAATGAGATCTTTAATATATTTGACCTCTTAAATATTCCTAGGATAACCTGTGGAATACATAAAATTAAGTGGTGATCTAAAAATCCTAGTAAGGGAATAATCATGATAATAAAGCAAAACTTGTGAGTCAAAAAGTATAACATGAAATCATAAAAGATAAGTTTCAAGAGTTATAAAATGGGAGAATAACATATTGAAAATGGAATCATAATATCATGGTAATATAATAAATTTTTCAAAAACATATAACTTGATATAAACATGATTCAAGTCTAATTACCTAAAAAATATCACATGGTGTACAATGTTACGTAATTGATTTGGTTTACTCCCAAATCCCATACATTTCATCTCATGAATGTAAATATTTACCCAATTCATTGCAGAACTATATGGGTGAACCCACTATGACATTTTAATGACTTATGTGTTCCAAAATTAATGATATAAATTACTAGGCATAAAGATAAGAATTTCCCATAGAAAGAATATCGGTTGTATAATCTTTCCTCATATTATAATCCAACGAGGTTTCATATCAAAGGATTTTTAGAAATGAACATAAGGTATGTTTTTCACCTTTAAAGGAAGGAAGAATAATTTTCTTCAGAATTTTTTTGAAATATATACATAATTTATAAGCATTCCATAAATTGAAAGAGAGTGAGAAAGTGAGCTAGAGATTGTATTATCATAACCCAAAGAAAAGGATGGTTTAGAGAGATCCCTTACCTTGAGCCTGATTAATCACATATTTTATTTAGATACTTGAATAATGAATTCATGATTATTATTTAATTTCTTAATAATTTTGTAATGTTTATTATTCCTTTAATTATATTTATTTTCATGTTATATTAAATTACTTAATCATTTAGGTTTAAGTCGGATGTTTTGATGATGTTTGGATAATATGTCCAAATCACATTGGTTTTTTGAATAAGGTCAAATATAATATTAATTAATCATTTATGGAATAAAAATAATTATATAATTATTGTTTTTATTCATAAATTATACTTTAAAAACTAACCACGAAATACGGTTATGCAAAATGAACTATGTTACAATCGTGGAGATGATTGGTCGTACAAACACATCATTAACATTTTTATTTTTTGAATATCACAGTGGAATAACATAAAAAATTGTTTTATATTTATATAATTATAATTCTATCATAAATATCATATAATTTTTTTAATTTCACTTACATATATAATCATTTTAATATGGTAATAGAAAATTAATCATATTAAGTCATTAGACGGTTTTCTACCGTACACATGAATGATGATATAATTTTTCAATGGATGGTAGGGTAAGAATGTAGATGATATATTAATTTTAAATAATTTTAAAAATTCCATTAATAATATATATAAAAATTAAACAAATCACCATTATTAGTCATGATTAGTGATGATTGAAAACAAATTTCAATAGTTCACAATGTGGTAGTCTGTCGTACATGTAAAGGTTAGTTTTGTTAACCAGTTGATAATAGAGGAGATGTACATAGGTTATTAAATTAACATAATAACATAAAATTATATTGGCCATACTTATTTTATTATATAATAATGATTGGTAATGATTTTAATGGGGTGGAAGATGAAATAAAACAATGATTCACAGTTATGAATGAAACCTATTTTTCATAAAACCTCTTCAGGATAATACCTAATTCTTCCATAGATTATATTTATGATAAAAAACGACTTTACTAACTACTTAGGGAATAAAGGAAGGTATCTTTTTAGGTTTTTTTAAACAAAAATTCATTTTATGTTTTTCAAGGATAGGAGAGGAGGTACACTTTTATAAATGAGAGGGAGTTGCATTTTATTAATGGCCCAGAAAATCTGGCTTTTGAGGTGTTCTAGGAGGTCAAGGTGACTTATCCCCAGCACTTTTAAATATTTCATGTTCTGTGAACAGTGCATTGGTAGCCTTATTTGAACAGTGTCATTGGTAGGCTTATGTGAATAGTGCAATGGTAACCATCTATGAACCGTGCAACGCTAACCTTAGGTGAACAGCACAACGATGGCCTTATGTGAACAGTGTCATCGGTAGGCTTATGTGAACTGTACAATGGTAACCTTCTATGAACAGTGTAACTGTAACCATAGGTGAACAGTGTCATCAGTAGCTATAGGTAAACAGTGCAACGGTAACCATAGGTGAATAGTGAAATGGTAACATTATGTGAATAATGCAATGGTAGCCTTATGTGAACAGTGTCATCAATAGGCTTATGTGAACAGTGCAATGGTAACCTCTCTTTCCTTTGGCAAATTTTGAGTTGATGAACAGTGTTTTTAAAATAGTGAGGTTCCAACGGTGACCTATTTCCTTTTCTAAATTTTGAGTTCATGAACAATGTTTCCATAAGGGTTGGGTGTACAGTGTTTTAAGAATGGTAAGGTGTATAGTGTTTCTAGAATGGTAGGGTGTACAGTGTTTCAAGAACGGTAGGGTGTAAAGTGTTTCCATAATGGTAGGGTGTATAGTGTTTTTAGAATGGTAGGGTGTACAGTGTTTCAAGAACGGTAGGGTGTATAGTTTTTCCACAATGGTAGGGTGTATAGTGTTTCCAGAATAGTAGGGTGCATAGTGATTCCAGAATGGTAGGGTGTATTGTGTTTCTAGAACCGTGAGGTTCTGACTGCAACCTTTATTTCCTTTGCCAAATTTTGAGTTCATGAACAGTGTTTCCAGCTTCCTACAGTTTCACCCCTTTGACATTTCCTTTGACATATAATTCATTTAAAGCCTTGTTTTAAAGACTCTAAGGTCTATTCAAAGGCCATAACTCCTATATTAATTTTTCCTATGGATCGGGATGATTTTACTTGGTCGAATCCTGTGGTTTAATGAGATCTGATTTTAATGGAAAATCCAGCGTATCTTAAACCGGCGTTCCATTAAATCATATAAAACGATGAGATATCTTCCTCCCTAGTTCTTCCGCCTAGTTCTCTGGTGTGAGATGCCCGAACATTCCATTCATTCTCGTAGGAGTTTGGTATCAAACATTCTTCCTTGGATTGGTTCCCCTCTGTTTTGATGCAACCATGTAGAATTGATCAATCTTCGATATACGGTATGATCTATTGTCATTATTTTTGGGTTCATCTCCTTATTTTTCTCTTTTCCCTTTTATGGAATGGTGTCTCCTTATTCCTAATAGACTTTTCATGGGTGTTGACCGGTGTGGTGGTGTCTCTGCATCCTCGGGTGGATACAGGTGTCACAGGGGAAAGAGAGCATAACTTATTGTGTGTATCATTCTCATATAAAGAACGTCCCAAACCATTTGAGGTAGGGGATTTGTTGCTTCTCTTTTCTTTTATGGGAAACTATAGAGTTAACATGTTTTGTCCCACTGGATCACAATGGAATTGACATAATAAATATTTGAATCGGATAAATAAATTGATATTGATCATATGTTATTGAATCTTTTTTTGCAAGATAGTGTGATATCTATGCTTGATTTTTTAACTTTTTGTTCTTGATGGAAATTGTTAATGAGCGTTAAGATGGAATTAATTGATAATTATTTGGCTAATGATAGAGAGGCATGTGAATGAATCCGGTTGTTCTAATTTGAATTTTATGTTAATCAAATTGATGTAGTAAGCATGTTTAATCAACTTGGGATAGCTTATGATTTCGGTTTCCTGATGTTGGAACCTACGAATAAATCAGTTAATCCAAGATGGATTAATGAATTGGTTGTTTGATAAAAGATAATTCCTTGTAGGGTTTTGAGATACCCTATTGCTTGTTTAATGTACAAGAACCCAATTGATATGATGGTTGTTTTCCTTATGCTTGTGTTCTAATGTGATCCTGGATGGCTATTGTGATATGTGGGGGCAGGGAGGCCTACTAGTTGTGGCAACAATTGATGCCTAAAGAGGTGAGATTCATCGGTTTATGCATGTGGGTGTTAGGAAGACTCTAGGGATGATGAAGTGGGTTTTATGTGATTGTTTGGATGCTTGCTGATTCTTATTGGTTGATTATCTGCTTTACATTCCCCACTTCCCAAGGCATATGGTCTTTCTTAACCTTTATCCAAGAGGGGTGAAGATGCTCATGATATTCCATGTGCTTTCCGTGTTTATCTTCTCAAGGGAGGATGGGTCTACACTCTTTCTATAGGCAGAAAATACTTGATGGGTAGGTCATCCACTCACTGTATTGAGCCCCATAGTGTTTACTATCCTAGAATATTTTTCTAGAATGCCTGGTAGTATGGGAATGTAATTATGTAAATAAATAATTGAATAAATGATGTTAACCCCTGTGGTTGGAGTTTTTTGGGGTGAAATACTGAAGTTGTAATTTAAAGGAATAGTGAACTTTGGGTGTGATGCTAATTAAATATAATGTGGAAATTTTTAATGGTTAATTAATTTTTAAAGAATTAATTAACATAAATTGCAACTGATAAAAAGGGAATGAATTGATGTAATAAATCCCTTTAAATAGTTGTGTAATTATAGGATACCTAGTCTTAAAAGTGGCGGTCAGGAATCTGAGAGATGTTAGCTGTAGTTGAGTCTAAAACTAGGTTATGCCCATAGTTTAGTTGTGAGATATATTATATTCTGTATGTTTTGTGTTTCTATACGCTACTCTACCCTATTAGTTAGGGAAACTGACACCTCTGGTATTCAGATCCCTGGGGGGTGTTTTCCCCATCATTCAGGTGGGAGGATGGATGGCTAACTATCCCCTTTTTCCTCGCTCTATTCTCTTGGTAGTTACTTGTGTTGATAGTCCTAGGGATTAGTTTTCTCCATATATGTGTGTAGAGGGCTATAATGGCTTGTGGTTATTCAATCACATATATTCTAGATATAGTTTCATATATTCTATTATATTTGTAATGTGTATAGGCTATGATGTCTTGAGGATCCTTTCTCAGTGTATGGGCTATAAGGGCTTGAGATATAATACCTGACATATGATACATGTTATCCGAGCTGTGGTGGATCCCAAAAAAATCCTGGCTACTTTGCTTACGTAAACGTGGTGTTTTTGTTGCACGAGGTGCATGTTGTGGTGTTTTTCCCAAGTGTTTGTAGGAAAGCCTTTTTGGGGAGATATGCTAAAGACATGAAATTTTGTGGAAAAGCCGAAAACCAGTGGGGATGTAGTAGCGGGGTAACCTTGATATTCTTTATAATATTCTATACTCTTGTATGCATTACTTGGTGAGAGTAGCCATGGTAAGGGTGGGAACTTAGTATACATATTTAGGTGATGAGTTAGTTTTACTTGTTGTCCACTGTGATTTAGAAAGCTTCCATTACTTTTACATGAGAGACTTTGGGGAGGATCCTACTGAGTATACTGCTATACTCATCCTATGTATAAATAAACTATTTTTTCAAGTCACTTAGAGAAGGTTGGATATCAGGCTGGTTACTACTAGTTGGGGGTTGCAGGAGCTGTTCGGTCTTCGTGGACACTACTGTTTTTACTTTCTTTTGGGTACATGTATTTTTCACCTTTCAATTGTAGTAGTTTTTAATGACATTACATATGTGTACTTGGTATTTATTATATATTTTTCTATGAGTTGGAGTTGGTTGGTGTCTGTCTTATCTCTCTCTTTCACATCTGTTCTCTTAGAGGGTAATACATCCCATTTGTGTGTTTAGTATACCTTTGGTGCTAGTCACCAAACCAGGGCCTACTAGAGGTGGGACTTGGGAGTCATCATCTCCCTTCTCACATTTCCAACCCAGGAGGGGTATACTTTGTGGGGAGGGGGTCGTGATAGAGTGGTATGAGAGGTCTGGTTGATATATAGGATGGAGTTTGGTGTTAGGTACATGTGAGGTTGCATCAGTTGGTTGGGAAACAGTGTCAGTAAAGTTTAGAAAGTTATGTAAACACTAGATAATGGCTAAGACATATGCATTTAGGGACCCCAATGATCTGATATATGGGCCATTAAGTTTACAATGGCTACTAAACAGTGTGATACTAGTTGTAGGGTAGAGACCAAGGAAAGGATCATGTATCATTATTCCTTGTTCCTATGTTTGAATGGGTAGACCTTGAGATAGGGTAACCTAAAATTAATAAAAGAAAAACAATTAATTAATTAATGTAGAGTCTTTTATATTCCATGTTTATGAGATCTAACGGTTTGTTATTTTGTAGGTACAGCTCTAGGTCGACGTCCTCATCCCGTTTGCACAGAAGATGTCCAGTAGGTTGTGCCAATAGATCGTCATAGGATAGAGGTTGATAATGATGATACATGGAGGAGGAAACTCCAAGAGTTTCAGCACTAGAGTCTGAAGAAGTATGAGATATTTGTTTTAGATGCAGTCATGGAAGATTGGTTGGAGGAGGTTGAGAAAGGCTTCATTTGGATCTGTTCTTGGAAGGAGCACTAGGTTTCCTTCATTGTGAAGATTCTGCGTGGAGCAGTGAGGTAGTGGTGGTTCTGATTCCTTGAGGATCATGAGGATTTAGCGATATCATGGGAGGAGTTTCGAGACATGTTTAGAGTTGAGTTTCTTTCCTCGACCGCGAAGCTTCCAATCGCTAGGATCTCTTTACCCTTCGATAAGGGAACTCCATTGTGTGAGATTTTGGAATCTATTTTTAAAACCTTTTACGATATTCTTCGGACCTGTTTCCAGATGAGGAGGCCAAGGCGAGGCATTTGTAGGAGGCTCTTCATCTTGAGATCCAGTGCCTGGTCACCCCAATTATGTTAAGTCATTTCTTGAGGTGTTAGAAAGGGAAAAGTTCATCGAGAGGAAATTGGAGAGAACCATATCATCATGATAGGGGAGTTGTCATGATTCCCCATAAAGTAGAGCTATGGTCCGGGGATACCAATTTTTAGGGCCGAAGTGTTTTCGTTCAGCCGATGGTAGGTCACAGCCCTCAGCATATCATTTCATCGATGGCAGTACCTATCAGTCCTATGCCAAGGGATCAGGGCCTTGTTTTTTATGGTGGTTGAGGTCATCAACAACAAGAGTGCCCGACCTTTCAGAGAAATCATTGTGCACCAGGTTGTCCGCTCCAGGTTCCTCTGTTGAGGCAGTTCCAGCCGATGCAGTAGCAGCAGGTTGCACCAGCATTAGATTAGAAGAGGGTAGATGGGGTAGGCAGAGGAAAGACCTGTGATTCTCCCCATCCTCTGAGAGAAGAGTGTGGATATGGTGGTGGTCTTCATAAGGGTCTGAGAGGCCAGGGAGGAGGTTATGGTTAGCTTCATGCTTTAGCGCTGCCAGCTCCATGCAAGCCAGACGTCATTCAAGGTACCCTTTGATTGTTTTCAACCATAGTGTATTCCTTGTTTGATTCATGAGAAACACACTAATTCCTATCACCTAACCTTTTCCATGCATTGGGACATGGGGTAGAGAGGATTCCATTTCCCTTGGCGTGGATTACGCCAGTTGGAGACCGAGCTCACTTATTTGAAGTATGTACAGACTGTGAGCTAGTGTTGGGGCAGCACCGCTCATGTGGAAATTTCCTATGTTTACGAATACAACCATATGATGTAATCCTCAACATGGATTGGTTGTATTTGGTGTAGGCTATCATGGATTTCTACATAAGGTAGGTTGTGTTCTTCGATGCGGATGGAGAGCCAGTGGTGTTCATTGGTGAGCGAGACCCTCGGATGGGTTAGAGACATGTTCCGTCCTTATCATCCATGATGGATGAACTGATGTATATTTCATCACAAGTTAAACAGTTGATGTTTCCTAGGGTCATAGAAGAGTACCCTGATGTCATTCTAGAATAGTTTGTATCCTTACCCCCTCGTTGAGAGATTGAGTTTGGGATCGAGCTACAACCAGGAGAGTCTCCTATCTCTGTGTATCCATATAGGATGGCCACTTCAGAGTTATGCGATCCATGTATACAGCTATAGGGTCTGTTACAGTGTGTTTTTTTGTCTTATTGTGTCAACGTGGGGTGCCCCAGTTTTGTTCTTGAAGAAGGCTTAGGGTAGTTTGCGATTGTGTGCCGATTATCGTCTCTTAAACTAAGTGACAATGAAGAATAACTATACTCTTCCGCATATGGATGATTTATTAGATCAACTGAAGGGTTCAAGTTGGTTCTCAAAGATCAATTTCCGGTTAAGATATCATCATATGCATGTGAAGGATGAGGATATCCTGAAGACTAATTTTTGGTGTCGTCATGGGGATTACGAGTTCATTGTATTGTCATTCGGTGTGATGAATGATCCTGTTGTATTCATGTGATTGATGAACAATGTGTTCTGTGAGATCTTTGAGATGTTTGTGGTGGTTTTAATTGACGACATCCTTGTGTACTCCACATCTGAGGAGGAGCATGGAGAGCATCTACATGCCATTTTGAGAGTTCTTCATCAACATCAGCTGTTTGGGAAGTTGTCGAAGTGTGAGTTTTGGGATCGAGAAGTCCTTTTATTGGAGCATGTTGTGTTCGAACAGGGATTAGATGTGGATCCATCAAAGATAGAAGCAATTTTTTCTTGGGAAGTCCCTAAGACAGTGTCAGAGGTACAGAGTTTCATTAGTCTCGTAGGATATTGCAAGAGGTTCATAGACAATTTCTCTTGAGTTGCGACTCCTCTGACTACTTTCACCAGGAAGGATCAGGAGTTCATATGGACTGATCAGTGTTAGGAAGCTTTTGAGTATCTAAAAGGAAAGTTAGTAAGTGCTCCAGTTATTTGTCTTCCAGCAGAGGGAGTTCAGTTTGGTGTTTTCTACGATGCTTTGTATCTGGGGTTAGGATGTGTTCTGAGGTAGCTGAGATCAGTTTTTTCTTATGGGTCTCGGTAGTTGCATCCCCATAAACGTAACTACCACACCCATTACCTTGAGTTGACATCCATTGTTTTTTCTTTCAAGTTTTGGAGACATTACCTCATTAGAGAGTGCTTTGTGGTTTTCACCGATCATAAGAGTTTGAGGTATGTTTCCTTCCAATGTGACTTGAACTTGTGACAGCGTCGGTTGATGGAGTTATTATAGGAATACGAATTTTAAATATCGTATACACCTAGAAAGGGGAATGTTGTAGCTAAGGAACTGTGTTGGAAGTCATGTAGTGATGTAGTGCATGAATCTGGTGACTCCTGGATAGTTATGGAAGAACTATCAGCATCACATCATGATATGGGAGGCGTTGGGGATAAGGTTGTGTTTTTTAGATGATGGTGCAGTCAACTTTGGTGCAGCAAGTGGAAGAGTCCCAGTTGGGGGATCTTGAGGTGGAGGTCTGGAGAGACCGAGTTGTTTGTGGCAAGTCCCCTGATGGTCGGACTGAGGATGAACAACACCAAGTGTTGTATCATGGAAGGATTTTTGTTCCATTGGATATGACCAAGATATTTATCAAAGATTTATATAGTTTACCTTTTACTATGCATCCTAGCATTACAAAGATGTATCGATCCTTGAGTTTTCAGTTTTGGTGGCATGGGCTAAAGCATGCAGATGGGGAGTTTGTGTCTCAATGATTGGTCTTCCAGAAGGTGAAGGATGAACACTATGTTCCTGGTGGTCTGCTCCAGCCGTTAGATGTTCCTCAGTGGAAATGGGAGGACATCTCAATGGACTTTTTTTATTGGGTTAACTCGAGCTCAGGGTGTACATGATGCTATTAGGGTTTAAGTGGATCATTTAACAAAATCATCCCACTTCATAGCAATCTGGTAGTCATGATCAGTGGATATTTTGTCGAGGAAGAATCTGGAGGAGGTGGGGAGACTTCATGAGTCCCAAGGATGATAATTTCTAATCGAGATCCTCGTTTTACCTCTAGGGTGTGTAGAGGTCTCCATCATGCTTCGGGTTCTCAGTTATTCCTTAGCACTTCTTTTCATCTTCAGATGGATGGTCAAATAGAGAGAACCCTCTAGACTCATGTAGACTTATTACTCTCTTGTGCCCTAGATTTTGGAGGATCATGGATGAGGAACTTACCATTGGAAGAGTTCACTTACAACAATATTTTTCACTCCACCATTAGTATGTTTCTATTTGAAGCCTTTTATGGTTGACCTATCCATTCTCCGTTATGCTAGACTGGGGTTGGAGAGTCAGAAATTTTCAGCCTGTAACTAGTGCAGAATACAAAAAATATAGTTCAGGTGATTCTTGAGATGATGAAGATAGCCCATGATCATTAAAAATCATATTTAGATCAAAGGAGGAGACCCTTATAGTTTTATGTTGGGGATAACATGTTTCTGAAGGTGACTTCATATCATGGGTAGCGAAGGTTTGGTCGTAGGAGTTTGCTTTCTCCTCTGTTTTTTAGGACTTTCGAGGTGTTAGCTCGTGTTGGAGTCATGGCGTATCGAGTATCACTTCCCCTATAGATGAGTCGGATACATGATGTTTTTCAGGTATCACAGCTCCGTTGTTATCTTCATGATGACACTAATATAATCGATTGGGGAGAGATCGATGTTGTTGGTGATGAAACCTTTGAGGAGCGACCTGTGGAGATCCAAGCCGCATAAAGAATGTTTTGCATAGACATTCTATCCCCTTTTTAGTGTCTTTTGGCGACACAGTGGCATAGAAGAGAGTACCAGGTAACGTGACTCACAGATACATGTTCAGTACCCATTGCTGTTTTATGTTTAACTTTTTCATGTGACGATGTCCCCTTTGTGTTTATAGACCCTTCGTGTTTATGAGTTGGATTTCTTTGGTTTCTTCTAGTGGATTTCTCTCTTTTGAGAGGTATGTTAATGGGTGGTTGTTCAAAATTCTTTTCTATTCCCTTTTAGGTTGGTTTTGAATTCTCAAGGATGATAATTTCATGATAGTTATCTAATGTAATGGCCTAGACCTCTCTGGTCTATTCCCTTGCTCAAATCTGGCATCTAAGGTGTTCCAGGATGTCAAGGGGACTTATCCCCAACACTTTTCTAAATTTCGTGTTATGTGAACAGTGCATCGATAGCCTTAGGTGAATAGTGTCATCGGCAGGCATATGTGAACAGTGAAATGGTAACCTTCTGTGAACATTGCAACAGTAACCATAGGTGAACATTGCAACGGTAGCCTTATGTGAATAGTGTCATCGTTGGGCTTATCTGAACAGTGCAATGGTACACTTCTGTGAATAGTTTAATGGTAACCTTAGGTGAAGAGTGTCATCGGTAACCTTAAGTGAACAGTATAAAGGTAGCCTTAGTTGAACAGTGCAATGGTAAACTTAGGTGAACAGTGCAATGGTAGCATTATGTGAACAGTGTCATCGGTATGCTTATGTGAACAGTGCAACGGTAACCTCTCTTTTGGAGTTCATGAACCGTGTTTCCAGGTTCCAACTATTTCTCCACTTCGACGTTCCCTTTGATGTAAAATTAGTTTAAAGCCTTTTTTTTAAGGACTCTAAGGCTGATTCAAAGGTCTTAACTCCAATGTTAATTTTTCCTAAGGATCAGGATGCTTTTACTTGGTCAACCTGTGTGGTTTAATGTGATATGATTCTAATGGAAAATCCAGCGTATCTTAAACCAATGCTCTATTAAATCTTCTAAAAGGGAAAGATATATTCCTCCTTATTTATTCCTCCTTTTTCTCAGGTGTGATATGCCTAAACATTCCATTCATTAATAGAGGAGTTGTGCGATCAAGCATTCATCCTTGGATTGGTTCCCCTCTATTTTGATGCAACCAAGCAGTATTGATCAATATTCAATATAAGGTATGATCTATCGTTATTATTTTCAGGTGCATATCCTTCTGTTTCTCCTTTCCCTTTTATGGAATTGTATCTCCATGTTCCTAATAGACTTTTCTTTGGTGTTGACCAGTGTGATGGTGTCTTTTCATCCTTGGGTTGATACAGTTGTCATGGGGGGAGGAGATCGTAACCTATTGTATGGCACGTTCTCATATAAAGAATTTCAATAATAGTTTTAGGTAGGGGATTCATTGCTTCTATTTTATTTTATGTGAAACAATATTGTTATCATGTTTTATCCTACTGGATCTTAATGGAATTGACATAATAAACATTTGAACCGGAAAAATAAATTGATATTTATCGTATGTTATTGCCTATTGTTTTCCTAGATAGTGTTATATCTATGCTGGATTTGTTTAGCTTTTCATTTTTAATTTAAATTGGTAATGAACTTAATGATAGAATAAATTGATAATTGTTTGTCTAAAGATATAGAGGCGTGTGAATGAATCTAATTGTTGTTATTGTAATTTGATGTTAATTAAATTGATTCAGTAAGCATGTTTAATCAACTGGTGATAGCATGTGGTTTGGGTTTCTCAATGTTGGAGGAAAAAAATAATAAATCATTTAATCTAAGATTGATAAAATTATTGGTTGTTTGATTAAAGATAATTCCCTATAGGGTTTTGAATTACCCTATTGCTTGTTTAAGGGCCAAGAGCCCAATTGATATGATCATTGTTTTCCTGCGGCTTGTGTTCTGATGTGAGCCTGGATGGCTATTGTGATAGGTAGGGTAGGGAGGCCTACTGGTTGTGGCAGCAATTGACGCCTAGTGAGGTGATATGTATCAGTTAATGCATGTGGGTGTCAAGAAGGACATAAGGGATGATGAAATGTGTTGGACATGAACATTCAGATACTTACTGATTCTGATTTTTTGTTTATATACTTTACATTCCCCACTTCTAAAGAAATTTGGTATTTTATATGCTTCTTATGAAGGGGTAAAATACGTGTGGGGTATGCCACATGATTTTCATGTTTAGGTTCTCAAGGGAGGATGGGTCTACGGTCTTTCTATAGGTGGAAAAGACTCAACGGGAAGGTCATCTACTCACCATGATGAGCCCCCTTATGTTTAGTAGCATAGAATGATTTTTTGGAATGCCTAGGAATATGCGAAAGGAATTCTATAAATAAATAATTGAATAAATGATGTTAACCCATTGGGTTGGAGTTTTTTGTTGCACAATGATGATGTTGAAATTTAAAGGAATAGTGAACTTTGGGTGTGATACTAATGAAATATAATGTGGAAATTGTTAATTTTCAATTAATGTTTAAAGAATTAATTAACTTAAATTGCATCTAATAAAAAGGGAATAAATTAATGTAATAAAGCTCCTTAAATGGATGTGTGCTTACATGATACCTAGTATTTGAAGTGGCAGCCAGGACTCTGAGAGACGTTAGCTGCAGTTGAGTCTAAGACTAGGTTATTCCCATAGTGTGGTTGTGAGATATAGTATAATATGTACGTTTTCTATTTCTGTATGCTACTCCACCCTATTAGTTAAGGAAACTAACACCCTAGGGATTCTGAGCCTAGGGGGTGTTTTCCCCAACATTCAGGTTGGAGGATATATGGCTGATTAACCCCTTTGGCCCCGCTCTCTTCTCTTGGTAGTTACTTATGCTGGTAGGCACAATGGTTCGTTATCCCCTTATATGTGTGTAGAGGGATATAATGGCTTATGGTTATTCACACACATATATTCTGTATATAGTTTCATATGTACTACTATCAGTGTAATGTGTATAGGCTATTATGGCTTTAGGATCCTTTCTTGATGGATGGGCTATAAGGGATTGAAGTTTAATACTTGATGTATGATACACTTTATGCGAGATATGTTGGATCCCAAAAACATCATGCTTACTTTTCTTACGTGGACGTGGTGGTTTTGTTTCACGAGGTGCATGTTGTGGTGCTTTTCCCAGGTGTCTGTGGGAAATCATTTTTTGAGAGAGATTCTTGAGACATGTGATGTTGGGGAAAAGCAGAAAACTAGTGGGGAAGTAGTAGAAAGGTACCCTTGATATTCTTTATTATAATATATACTCTTGTATGAATTACTTGGTGAGATTTTCCATGGGGAAGATGGGAACTTAGTATACCTATTTAGGTGATGATTTAGTTTCAGTTGTTGTCCACTGTTATTTATCATGCTTTCTTTACTTTTGCAGAAGATTCTAAGGGGAGGATCCTACTGAATATATTGTTATACTCATCCTACGTATATATAAACTATTTTTTAGGTCACTTGGAGCAGGTTGGAGATTAGGCTGGTTACTACTAGCATGGGGTTGCAGGAGCTATTTGGGATTTGTGGACACTGCAGTTTTTTCTTTCTTTTGGGTACTTTCAATTTTCCCCTTTCATTTGTATTAGTTTTGAATGACATTACATATTTCTACTTGGAATTTTTTATACTTTTCTCTAAGTTGGAGTTGGTTGGTGTCTATCTTATCTCTCTCTTTCGCATGTCTTATCTTAGAGGGTAATGCCTCCCATTTGTGTTTTTACTATACCCTCAGTGCTAGTCGCCAACCCAGGGCCTACTAGAGGTGGGACTCGGGGGTCATTTTCCCCCTTCTCACATTTCCGGCCTAGGAGGGGTACACTTTGTGGGGAGGGGGTCGTGATAATTTTTTTGAATATCCAAAACTATTCAATAATAGAGAGTCACTCTTAACAAAAGTGCCTCTAAAAAAGATATGTAATGGATTTTAGAAGTAATATGGTCAATCAAAACATCTTACATTAAAAAATAAATATGTTTTAGACTTTTTATTCCTTTTACATCTATGGTTACTTGCTTTTACCATTTATTTGTTCACCACGGTAACAAGTTTTCATTGCCATTTTACAATTAATTATGACCAAAGAATTAATTTTAACTTATTAAATAATATTAATTATGATGATTAAAAATATAAAATCTAGTTTATTGTATTAAAATCATAGAAGTAGCATAACTCAATTTAAAATTAATCCCATAAAACATGTAGAAGAATTGTTTTTAAAGAAATTGGCGATATGATATTAACACTATCAGTAAAAAATTATTATATGGATTTATATTCAAATAAATATATGTATAACATATTAATTTTATTTAAATACTTCTATATTATGGTTTATTTTAATTTTTTCATATAGATAAAATTTATACACCAAAAAATGTTCGTAGAAACCCTCATTTTTAAGCATTAAAATCAACTCAGACAATAATCATGAAAATTGATGATTAAAAAGAAATTCATTAGATTAGTATAAATAAAATTATTTATATTTAAATTCAATATGAAATTAAAAAAAAATTACTTTTAAATTACACTATTGAATGAAAAGAAATGACATTATTTGAAAAATCAATAATTTTCACTATTCCATGAAAAATCATTCATTTCAGAAAATACCAATATTTGACCTTAAATAAATTAAAATATACAGATTTTAAAAATGATATTCATTTTATAAAATAAAATTTCTAAATTGGTCATGAAATTAACTATAATATTTTCTCTCCATAAGTATTAAAAATATTTTTTTAATAAAACATCTTTTTTTGATGAATAAATTGTCTTCTTTAAAAATTGACTGTTTATTTCCTTGGTATTTATCAATAAATTTATATTAGTTATTACTATTATATATATATATATTATGAATTATTTTTTTCTTTTTTCACATTATAATTTAATGGCTATGTTATAAAGGTCAAAAATAGTACTTGTTTGTATAGGTTCAGTATTGTATGTCATATAAACTATAGAAAATAGTTTTAATTATTTTTTTAAATGGGTGAAAAATTATTCCCCCTTAAATAACTTCACCCTTGAAATTTTATATATTTTATTAATGTGAAAATTGGTGTGGGTACTTCAGCTTCATGGCTTCCTCTAGTTCCCCAGATGCCACTTCATATTTATGGTTATGCCGTAGCACTTTGACTAGGTGTTTCGTTCTATTGCATAGAAATTTATATATATGATAAAATATCATCCCAAGATAATCCTTATAAGATAGTTTTTATAGTTTTACCACCAATGAATTAAGTACATATGGGGGATCTAGTATGTACTTTGTCAATATGGATATATGGAATACATTTTGTATGTGAGAATGTGTTTGTGGGAGTGTTATTCATTAAGTCATGACTCTGATGTGATCAATAATATAAAAATGGATTATGTAACCCTGTATTAGTTTTCCTTTTTTACCAAATCCCATAACTCTTTTACACATATATATATGAGGAGAATAACTTTATCCCTATCTCAAACACCAAATCTTATCCATGATTGTCACTATAGTTATTTTATCGACTCTGAGTAGTCCTGATGTGTTCCTAAAGGTCTTGGCCATTTATACTATTTCATAAACCATTTTAGGTCCCAAAATATTACATTCACCAAATTTATCCAAACATTAAGGTGTTTTATATCTCTTCACATTAAGGGCATTATAGGGATACATTTGGATTCATGAGTGGAAGCTATTATTGTATGATAACACTACTAGTGAAATATGTTTATCCCATCATCATTATAAGTAAATATAACATTCTATAACTATTTATTCTAGTGTCTAGATAGTCCAATCAAATTGGATATCATTTTGGGGGTGATAATCCTTACGAATGTTCAATATGGTTGTTAGAGCATGTTAAATGCTCTTTATGTTAATTGAGGTAAATGTTAAATCTCATTCAAATATAATAGGTAGTTGTGTCTCATATATCATCACTACACCTCTAATTTATATTATTACTTTTGATCAAGTGATAAGTACTCTCATATTTCAGTGAAGTTACTAGTATTTGAAACACAATCCCCCACAACCCCTATGATTTTTTTCCTCATGATGTATTTGGATTACCAATTTAAAAGTATATGGTTATGTTTTAAAATTTAAATGTATGTAGAAATATTTAATGTATATACTTTTTACATTAAAACTTCACTTTCTATAATAAAAAAACACTTTCATGTATACTACATTATCTTCTTCTTCACATTTTCCCACCAATAGTACTCTTAGATATCTAGATACTCTTTATTCTCCCTAGGTGGATGCAGAAGGTTGTGCTATGTGAATTATTCAATATCTTCTTCTTTATCTCATGATTTTATGGTATACATAGTCATGAATCAAATATTATATCTGGCACTAATCAATTTTTACCTCTGAAGACATCCCTTTACTTATAACTTCCACCTACTAACGAATTTAAATAACGTCTCTTTGATCATCCATTATATTCTCTAGAAGGGATAATTAAGAATTAATTTAATAGGAAATTATGATGTTACATTCTCCACATTTCCCATGTCCATACATTGAAATTATAATATTAATTTATCCCCCGAAATTATCAGGTTCAATAAAGTAACTAGATCCTTTTTACTTAGAGAATCTTCCTCATTACTTTCTTTTCCCAAATTAAAATTGACTAGGCAGTTATAGTATTTTGAAACAACCAATTTTTTCATTGAGATAAAAATCTCTTACTTTTAGAAGATTTTCTATTAAAATGTTTAAATAAGGCTTAATTTGAATTCCCTTGGAGGTCATAATGGCAAAAGGGGTATTTGAGGATAGTTTAGAGCCTGGAACCCAAGTTTTGGGGTGAAATAATCATGGAACATTGTTAGTTCGTACCATGCGGGGAAGGCCGCATAGTTTGATAAATCCATGAGATGATTTATAGTGGGGATATATAGGTTTCATGATTATAATAAACCTGCGATTTGGGGTTCATGGCCATGCGACCAAATATTCAATTTTGATAATGTGTTTTAGAACATTTTTCTCATGTTTAGTAAAACTGTGTTGACAAACTATGTGTGGTGACCTTCTCTATAGCTAACCATTCATGGTTGGTTCATGGTTTATCAAACTATAAGCCTAAATTGTTATATCAAAGTTATTTGGGTAAAATTAAAATTCTTCCCATAAAAATATATTTTAACATAAGTTCTATTTCTTCAATCCCACACACAATAACTCCTCCTTTTGAATGCTCTTTGGTGACTATTCGTTTATTTTTCACTAACTCTCCATGTTATCACTTATTCGTGAACCTCTAGTGTCATTATATATTCATCGGTAACATCTCAATTATTTTTCAACTACTCCACATTTTATTTGGTATTGGATGCAGGATTTAAGTGAAAGCTAATTTTCCCTACTAATAGGTTCTTTGACCATTCATAAATTTTATTCCGATCTAATTAAAATCAAGATCTAATACTATATGAGATCTAAATTTAATACCAATAGTAGGTGGATTTATTCCTATTATTTAAAATCAAGTGGTTATATATGTTCCATTTTTTTTCACTCCCTATTCTCTGAGTGTCTCCCTTTTTAAGTGGTTTCTAACTCTTAAATTGAATTGTTTAGCACGAACTATATATTTAAAGTGGATATTTATTGATTGTTATTTGATAAATTACATAAAGTAAAATACCACCATTTTGATGTTATGTTTATTTAAATGGTTCATTTTGATGGAATAATAATTCGATACACTTGAGGTGTTCCCTTTTACTAATTATCATGGGATTTAAACATTAAATTTAATCCAAGAATTGAATAGTAAATTGAATTGAAATATTAATTATCAATTGTAATTGAAATGGATTAGTTGGATGGTAGGGTTGTTCATTCCCTTTTCCTTAGTTATGTTATAGTTTTTTTAATCTTGGGTTTCCATTATAATGTTTTACCCACAAGGGTAATTTATGGCCAAGCCTCCTAATATTTCTCAATGCTTTATGTCACCTTTTGGGGTGAAGTATAAATTGATTATTCTTGGTATTGAACTTAACATAATTAAATGAAATATATTTATTTGTTTTTAATTATTTTTAATGTTTATATTAATTGGGTTACACATGGATTCAAATGAAAAATTCCATGGAAGGACTCAATTGGCTTGAACATTACTTAAGATTGAGTGGCACTTGGATCCTGAATATGGACTTCCATGGAAAGATTAAATGGGGATGACTATAATATGATGAATAATACATGGATTAATATGGTAATACCATGGAAAGACTCAAGTGGAATTAATATTTAATCCATGGGTGACATATAGGCTCTCTTAGTGGACCGCCAAGGACGGACTCGAATGGCAGTGATGTTATACCAGACTTAGATAGATACTATGGTTTTTGAGAGGATATAAATGGATGGGCTTGTAGGGTATTGGTTAATATTATACATAGAGTGATACCTATATTCTAAATTAGGAATTCTTAGGAAAGGCTCAGGTTTTAATTTGAATAATGAATGAAATGGTTTATATGGCACGTCTTTTAGGACAAAGCATGAGCTTGGATTCATTTTTTTATAATTTATGGATGGAATATTTAACCATACTTGATCTTGTTATCAATGGATAATATGGGATTATTTCAAGGTCCTGAAAATTAATATATAAATGTAAATTAATATTTAAATGAGCATGCTTATAAATGAAACATGCATGACTGTTAAATTAGAGACTTACATTTTAAATGAGATGGATTAAATTAATTGATCATATATAACAACCTGGACTTTATAGGTTGTTTAATTTTAGTACTACCTTGAATTATTATATTGTAGAATATGTACTATTTTTATTTATATTCACTGAATATATATAATATACCATGGGTGTTTTCCTATATGGAATTACTATCACATCCTATTTGATCTACCTTTGGGGACCCAAACATACTATATGGATATAGGTATATATAAGGTAAACCACCCTACTATAGTATCTTGATTTCTTCTTCGGATTAGGGGATCACGTGACTAAGCTAAGGCTCATTATTCTGGATGAGATACTTTTTCCCTTTTTGAAAAATTTGATATAGGTATTGTATTGTACTACTATATATATGTTTTTTCTGGTTCATTAGAGACATATCACACGCAACATCATTGTATATGAAATACCTTTTTATATTGTAATCTATTTCTTCTTTTTATCTATATTTTGTATGATTTACTTCTTCCACTAATTCTCTGCTATTGTTACTCAACTATGATACAATCTGGTGATAAGATAATAGTATCCACCATGGACACACCTAGGCCCTTTATGCTAGTCTGCAGCCTCTGGAGTTTGGAGTGATGTGCTCGAGGCCATGTGGCTAACCGAGCTCATGGCACTATGGAGTGGAATCTGGGTCCAAGACATTACAAAGTGTTATCCGAGAATTCATATCTATTTTTCTTTAAAATTTAATGATAATTTAAGTGGATATATAGGAATATGATTTTGTTAATGAGTTTTGCTGGATAGTAGCTACCCTGTGTACCGAAAAAAACAAAATTCCATCAAATTGAATTTATATTTTCTAGATTTTGACTATTAAATTTGATTTTATTCCACTGTTAGGTGATGAAAAAGAATTTTGATGTCATTATCAATATGATTATGGGTTTTATTTCATTTAAACCTTATGAGATGAGGGTACTTCATATCATTCATCACATTAGGCACTCTATAGAAATCGAATTCCATGCATCCACTATATATACTAAAGTTGGGTATTCCTCTGCTTATGTTTCATCTCCACACTTCTCCATGTCACCTATTTTACCTTTCCAATTACCAATTAACCCTCCACTACTCAATCAAATACCCGCAATACCCATTTCAAATCAACACCATGCAAATCATTACCACGACCCACCTCTCATTCATGCTCACCTTCCAGCTCAAGATTTTCCTCTCCCAATCCTAGGGTTTATAGTGAAAATTGATTCATCCTTCCTACCGATGTCAGGTTCATTCCTCTAGAACTAGGGTTCATGCCTCTTTTGTTGGCTCTGTCTACCTCCTGAACTAGACTCAACGCTTCATGCATCTCCTCCTCCACCAACGCGGGCTCCGCCACCGCATGCTCTGCCTCCTCCAGCTTCGGCTACGGGAAATCTGGACTTGATGCCTCCTCTTATTCTACAGTGGCGACAATAACTCTTAGTGGATTTAAATACCCTTCATGAATATACTATTATCATCGAATTAGGTTACATTTCTAAACTTGGGTGTTGGTGTCCTTAAATCGGAGGGCGAGGAAATCTACATCCGGGAATGGCTGGGCTCAGTAACCCATTTTTTGTTGTATAAATTTTCATCCGATTTAATCTTCATGATAGGTTTTGTTTTTTACATAATTATGAAGACTCAAATGATAGTCTCTATATCCCCTCTTCGGTGCATGGGATTCAATTATTTGATCATCTTCATTGATCTCTATTGAAATGGAGAACATAAATGGTGTTGCATGATTCAAGGTCTTCCTCTTCAAATGAAGTAGGTTTATGTTCTCCATGGGGACAGACCCCTGATAACAATGCTAGATCAGGGCTTGGTCAACACCACATTCATCACCATAAAAGGATACTCAGGTGATTCTCAATTCTGGTTGCGGATGAAATCAAATCATTTAATGATCTTCAAAGTAGTCTGTCATCATCATTGGAGCTTCTTTAACTCAACTGGTTCGTAGATATTTTACTCAACAAGTTAGCGGATCATTTTTGATTTGTTTGTTCATCAGCAGATTGGTTCGAATCTACGTACATGTATTTGAAAGGGAATGTGATGGTTTAGTTGAAGCTGTTACCTAACAATCTTGGACTGCTTTATACATAGGATAATCCAATATTCCATAGAACAACATTTGTATCACATATTCAATTATTTTATCTCTTCTCTTACATTTTTTGTATTTTTATTTGATTTATAGTTTTTTTCTTCCACCCATTTTTTAAAACAAATGATTATTTACTTCCATAATTCTATCATCTTAGTTCATTGATTATTCTCAGTTTTCTTGAATTCAGGTTGATAGGATTTTTAATCATGTTTCAATGACGGTATCTCAGTGGATAAATGGTTCATTTAGTTTTATTATATCTTTAATGATTTATGAAGTGGTATTTTTTAATTTCCAGTGTTTTTTTAATCTTTCATATACCCTTTGTATTATTATCATCATTCATCATTTTATACAAAAATGAAAATATTATTATTATAAATTTAGTTATTTTATCTCTTCTATTAATTTTTTAGTATCTCTTTTTGCTGATGATTTTTTCCCATTTCATTACAATAGATCTATTCTTCCATTTCATCAATTTCAACAACTAATTCATTCATTAAGACTATATTTATTCCTTTTTTTAGGGTTCCGAATTTGTTCGACCACTTCAATAGAAATGTGGTGGTTTAGTTGAAGTTGTAACCAAAAAGTCTTAGACTGCATTGTATGTAGGGTCATCCAATCAATGATAGAAAAACATTTGTATCATAGAATAGTTATTTTATCTCTTTTATTAAATTTTTAATATTCTATTTGCTTAATTTTTTTTCTTCAATCAGTTTTTCAAATCAAATGATAACTTATTTCCATTATTCTCTCTTCTTTGTTCACTAATTCTTCTCAGTTTTTTTGATTTCAGGTTAACATGAATCATAATCAAGTTTACTGTATGTTTTTAAAAAAAATAGAGGTTCCATTGCATACTATTGAGTTTGATCATTTCTTGTAATATATAATACTATTTCAGTTGATAATGCCTTCATAATGTTTTTATGTTTTCCAAATGTTTTTAAATTTATTTTAAAATTTTATAGAAATTATTGGATATCTTCATATTTCATACCCTATAATTGGGACTACCAACCAAAACATCTAAATTGTTTTAGAGGATGAGAGGTTAGTAGGATTCTCTTCTAACTTCATTTGATTGAAATATTACAATTAACAATAATGTTTCTGTTTTTTCTTATAGAGGCTTACGAATTAACTGTAGCATATGGGGAGAGTATGCCAACATAATGAAACAATACTTGGAAACCAAAAATGACCCCCTTATGGGTACTTATCATGCAATTACTCAGAGAAAAAAGATTGATCTGTATGCTTTCCAGGTAACTATATATTGCAATTTCATTAATTGCATTAATATCCATATAAAATTCACATAACAACAATTCTTTTTAACCTTATTATATAGGATCATCATCGCAGTGAATCTTCACAATTATTACCATTGACGAGGAAGAGGATCTAATTTTAGCTTTTTAGTTTAAATTTATTAGAAAATTTATACCACATTATTGTAATATTAATTTTACAATTGTGTTATAGGAAAATGAAAGCGTTGGATGTTCAGGAGTCAGTTACAACAATGAAATAGGATTTCTTACAACTAAAAATATTTCATCTATTCAGGTAGATTTTTTTTATTCATTGTATTTTATTTTTTTTACATCATTGGAGTAGAAAATAATTATTTTTTTCATTTTTATTTAGAATGTTTTTATTATAAAAACACATTGCATTTTTTTTCTCATATGAAAATAAGTAAACATTATAGTTCTGATGAGTATATACTGTACAATGAACAAATTTCTTAATTTATTTCCACATATATTATTAAGTGTTATAGGGATTGACATTACTCTCAACCAACAGACAGAAGTTTTGGTCTATTGCAGAAAAGTCACACATCATTCTTGGAAGGATATTACTGATGTGGAAGTATGAACAGATAATTTTTTAAAAGATAACCCCATATGCTATTAAAAACAGTAGATATTTGTTATATTTTTTCACCCTTCATTTCTCTAATTAAACCATCTTTTTTAAACATATTGTTATGTTTCCCTGGTATCAAAACAATCTCTATTATATTATATTCACAATTTCAATTATCTATTTCTAGATTTTTTGTTACTTCTTATTTGAAATGTATGATACTTGATAAATTTCATTCCATTTAAAATATAATTTATTCTTACTACTATTTAGATGATTTTTGATATAATTATACATCTATTCCAATATACATCACTAATTTTGTAATTGTAACATATTTTGAGCAGTGGGTGATTTTATTTTGATTAAGTTAATAGTTTCTTTCACTTATAGAGATATTTGTTGACTGACTTCGATGCTTATTATGCATTCAGACACAATGTCTCACTAACTGATGACTCCACACCACCATCAACCGATTCCACTGATCTTTATATTAGGATAAAGGATAACTTTAAATAAACACATAAAAAGTGGACTACAGGTTTGTCTTGCAGTACTTGTCAGTTTTAAATACACATTTTCTGCAATCTGTATGTTTTAAAAAGCCCGTTACAAATATTTTATCCACTATTACTTCTACCTATAATGTAGTTTACTAATACACTGTAATGAAATTTTAAAATCATAAAACAGATAATCCATATTCGGTTTATTAATTTATATTTAATATTTTATGTTTATTGAAATATATACATTAAAACTAATGGTTTTGTGTTTAAACATTGTTGTTATCTGTTTAAAACAGTTTCTTATTTGTTTTAATAAATATTGTTTAATAATTTTTGTTTACTAATTTTTGTTCAATATTTTCTGTTTAACCATTTCTGTTTACTAAATTCTGTTTAATCAAATTACAAATGGTTATTCTGTTTAATAATTTATCCATATGATGGGAAAATTATATACATTAAAACAAATGATTATTCTATTTAATTTTTTGTGTTTAATTTTTGTTTAATAATTTGTGTTCAGTTTCAGTTTTAATAATTTGTGTTTAATTAAATTATAAATATTAAAAAATCTGGTTATTTGCTTAAAACAGATGCTTATTTATTTTAATAAAAACTGTTTAATAATTTATGTTTACTAATTTATGTTTATCAATTTATGTTTAAAATTTTTTGTTTAATAATTTATGTTTAATGAAATTAAAAATGGTTATTGTGTTTAATAATTTCTCAACATGATGGGAAAATTATATAAATTAAAAAATATAATCCCTGTTCGAATATGTAATGATGTTTTCCAGTAATTTAGTTTTCCCATATTATGATTTCTCGGATTTTTCTACACTTGAATAGATTTACCAATCTAGGAATTTTCACTATTTTTTCAGTGAGAATTTTTTGTAAAGTTTTCTGTTGCAACCTCAATATACTATTTAATATTCATGTTCTTTATTAACTTTGATAGATAACTGTTTATTACACACTACAATGATGAGGAATGCAACAAGTGATTGCAATGCTTTATTTAGTATACTATTCAATACCAGAATATTCTTTTCTATTGCAAGGCCATGTTTTAGTGGTAAATGTTTGTTAAATTGTGCAATTATGAAATAGGTCTCAATTTATTGCAGTTATCTGTTTGGATATTACATTATCTAATTTAAAAAACCCATTTTTCTTTGGTGATCTACGGTCCTTAAACTCATATTAGTCATTTATATTACAACACCATATTTGAATTCTAACAGTCTTTTATACTAAATAGTGATGAAATAGGGTAGCAGTTATTTATATGCTATGTTCGGTATACTTTACAATTCCAGAATGGCCAATTTAATCTATTTAATTGTTTGAAGTAGTTCACAAATTTTAATATTCTTTACTGTTTATTTATCTTTATAATTATTATTACATCTGTAGATTGCTGTTGCTGGATGAATCTGAAGCTATAGATTTATTTCAACAATACCTTCTTCCTAGGAGGCTATATAACATGATCTAGCAGAAAAACTTCTACATAAATGAAGGTCAAAAAATTAGCAACAATTTTTGATTGAATTTTGTCATTATATTTTCCCATTAATCATTTGCTCATTTAGGTTTTTTTATTATTACCAAAACTAAGGTATTTTTATTTCTCATTCATATATAAGTGCAATCTCCTACAAAAAATTAAAAATTGTTATTTATATATCCATTCTTATTTCAAGTATTTTAATGGTGTATCCATATTTTATGGACTCTTATCCCATTTTTATGCACCATCATGTGCAGTTCCCAGTATTTTGATCATGTGCAGTTCCCAGTATTTTGATCATGTGCAGTTCTGTTTCTCCTGTGCAACTCTGTTTTAGATTATTTGATCATGTGCAGTTCTTTTGTAGATCATGGTAGATCATTTTATTTAGATGATGACGCAATGGATGTAATTTAAGAGTTTATTGGAACACTTAAACTGGGTATTTTACAACATCTACAATAAATTCTTCTACTTAGGTATATGTTTTCTATTTTCATTCACCACTATTTCTTCTTCTCTATTGGAAACTGTTAGAATTCTGCCTCAATGAATTCATTTGTCAATATTATCTTCTACTTATTCATTAAATTAATTTCTTCATGTAGGAAAATGTGTTTACTGTGTTTGATGTTGATGACGCGGTCCGAATAAATGTAAGAATGTTTCCAGACTCCCTTACTACAACAATCTATTCCATTGAATTGAAATTCGGAATGAAGGAAAGCATAAACTAAAATACTGATCAAATAGACGGATATTTCATGGTGTAATTGCATGGTAATTGAAAATCAAGCATTATTCAGTTATTTTCAACATTGTTTTTTAATTTTCATTTCTGATAATAATCTATACAGTTAATAGATTATGCAGATATTCTTAACACGTTTTTTTCACATTTTTTATGAAACTGTTATTCCTTTCAATGAATTATTTCCACTTAATTTAGGTTTCTAATTACTATTCATTGTACAATTAACAACTTTACCAGTTACATTTTTCCAAAATATTGTATTGCCTCCATAAAAGAAGTGAACCATATCATCATGAGAATGCATGAACTAAGAATTTTGTTTTATCACCGTGAAAATGCACAGGCGAGTACTAGTTTTACATTCAATTTAGGAAGCATTAATTGTTTCATGTTATTCTATTAGGTGTTGTGATAACTAAACCTACTATATTGATAGGAATTATAGAATGTGTTATGGTATGAATTAGGTGGATACCATGAATTGGTTCATGAGGTGTTTGGGACCTCATGGATTAGAATATGGAGAACCTTTAGATTTAACCAATTTAAATTAAATGTGAATTCAAATAAGAATGCATGTTTGAATTCAAATGAAAAATAAGAATACAACTGAAACCGAAATTGTTTATATCCAAATAATTGACCCATATCCTAACTTTTTGTGGGTATTTGGTAGTATATATTTATTATATGTGATCTATACATTTACTAAATCTGACTCTTAGAGAAGGTAGAGGAGTGATTTATTATACAGAAAGGCATGTACCTATCCTATTTCTTTATTTCCTATTTTGAGTTGTGGACTTTGAAAACAATCTTGATCTGAGGTGCGTGCTTAGAATTTTTAGAAGAATTCCATGGCAACATCCTCCAGTCATATGCCAAGAGGGTGTAGAAAACTACACTAACAATGTGGTGGGCTATGGGCTACTAGTATGTCCTATAGTGGTTTTATTTTTTGTACTAGTATTAGTACCAAAAATAGGTGATGATGAAGAGTTCTATGACTGGAACATGTGATTCTTGCTGACCATTTAGGGAGTAACAGGACCTATCTTGACTATGGAAGAGTTTATTCCTGAGTTGCAGCAACAACTTCATCCCATGTTCTTAGTGGATGGTAGACCACAGATAGTAGATTTATTGCTGGAGGCCATGATATCTATCTTTGAGAATCTAGATACACCTCCTGAGATGATGGTAAATATATCTATGTATATGTTGTGTGATTCTACCAAAAGATGGTTGGATATCATTAATCAAACAGATCATCATCAGGATATTTCCTAAAGGGATTTCCATATAGCATTATATGATTAATTATACATTGAGACATTGAGATTCGATAGAGCCTTGGATTTCATGCATCTGGAGTAGTAAAAGTTATCAGTGATGGAATATTTGGCATGTTTTTTTAAGATCCAGTTAATGGTGAATAGATGTCTAATGTTAGGCGATTCATGGAAGGTCTTAGGTATGACATCCAATCATAGGTGAGTGTATCTTAGATGTCTTCTATTTCTCTAATAGTGAATCAGGTACCTATCATATAGCATATCTTGAAATAGGTTGGAGGTGAAATCTATGGAATCTCAGCATCTCAATATAGTACTACATCGATCAGTAGTGGGAAGAATCATATAGGGTACCCACACGGTGTTAATAGTAGTCATAACACATACTCGGGAAGCTAAGTTTGGTTATTCCAGTATGGTAGGTTCAAACATATGAGGCATCAGTGTATGAGGGACCCATTCTAGTGCTGATCTTGTGGAAAGATAGTCCATCTATAATTTTTCTAGATAACATTTCCTCTTACTACCAGTGAGAGAGGTTCTGCACCGACTGAATGTTCAAGAGCAAGGTCACCCACATATCATCAGGCCATGATTTGATGTACATCAGGCCAATGATTCCAAGGTAGTAGTCATGGCCATGTTTTTCAGACCCCAATTTTACAGTGATAATAGTGCAGATTTTCCCAGGGTAGCTAGGCAGTATCATAGGGCCACTGTTCAGGCCATATTTATGAAGTGTAATATATCCTTGAGTAGCAAGATACCTGACTATATATTTGTATGGGTACTATTCAATTACCCCGTACTTTAACATTTTCAATTTTTTATATAGGGGCTTCACATATCATTATATTGGTGCCTATTGTGAAGATCCTTCAGGTAAGTTTTTATACCTTTGATGGACTTATGATGATTGACACTCCATTTGGGATTATAAATGATGATGTACCTTAGTTTAAGGAGTTCCCCCCTGATATTGGTATGTATCCCTTCATTAGGGACCTCTCGGTCCTCAAGATGAAATATTTTGACATCATTATTGGCATGTAAAGTTTGGTTCCATTTCATTATTTCATTGACTGCAATCACTGAGGAGAATCCTTTAAATCACTAGAGGGAAGATCATTTTTTACAAGGGTGAATGGGATATCTAGGTGAGCTGAGATGAACCAAATCATCACGAGCTGGTTGGGATGATGACCTATATTGTGAGTTTAAATCTAGATGATCAGTGAACACATCAGGTGGATTTCCCTCCATTAGTTTATCATTTCATAGATGTTTTCTCAAACGACTTTTCAGAATCACTTCTACTGAGAGAGGTGGAGTTCTCTGTCAATCTAGTGCCCGGTGCTTCACCAGAATCCATTCCTCCCTATATGATGTCTACAACTAATATTTAAGATCCTGAGAAGACATAATGGAAAAATATTTTATCTAACCAAGTACTGCTTCTTGGGGTCTTCCAGTCCTTTTGTGAAAAAGTAAAATGGAACTCTCTAGATATTTATGGATTATTTGAAATTGAATTAGTTGATGATTAAGAACCAATATCCTCTACCATATATAGATAATCACTTTGACCAACTCTGATGATATTGGGTATTCTCAATGATTTATTTGAGATCCATTTATCTTTTTGTGTATGTTATACCTATAGATGTACCTCACACAACATTTCATAGAAGTTACAGTCTATATGATTATTTTTTTATGTTGTTTGGTGTCATGAGAAATCCAAAGACCTTCATGGAACTAATAAACCAAGTGTTCCATCCTTATTTAGAATTTTATATGGTTGTTTTATAAGATGATATCTTGGTATATTCTCATAATATAAATGGAAATGTCAATCATATTGAGATCATATTGAATATACAGAGAGAGAATTAGTTATATGTTCTGCTTACAAATATTCAATTCTATATGGATCAGATTCACTTCTCTGTTCACATTATCTCAGAGATAAGAGTATCAGTTAAACTAGATAAGTTGAGGGTTATGGTTTCTAAGGGGCATTTTATGAACATCATTGAGGTATAGATTTTCTTGGGGGTAGCTATTAACTACATGCCTTCAATAGAATACTTCTCAGGCTTATCGACACTGCTTACGAGCTTGAAAAAGAAGGGTGTGAAGTTTGTATAGTTTGATTTTTCAATATGTTCTTCAAGGATATGAATGGGATATTGACTGCTGCATTAGTACTAATTTTTACAAATCAAAGAATGAGTTACACTATATACTTTGATGCATGAGGTATTGGGATAGGAAAATTCATTATGCATGGTGATAGAGTCATTTTGTATGGTTATCAATAATTGAGACCACATGAGATTAATTACTCGATACACAATCTTGAGATAGCTATAATTGGTTATACATTGCACTGTTGGAGATATTGCATACCTAGAGAGATTTATGTGGTATACACGGACCAAAAAATCCACAAGTACATATTTACACAACATGATCTGAAACATAGACAGTGAAGGTGGGTGGAGCATCTACAATATTTTAACTTTGTGATTTCTTACATTTTTGGGAATGTTAATGTAGTGGTCGATGCCCTGAGAAGGATTACTTAGACAAAGGTGGTTCATTAGGCTAGTATTGAGTCAAAGATCATGGATTTGTTCACTGATATGAACTTGGAGGTGCACGATAGTAAAGGAAATACTTTATATCATCATTAGATATTGCTCATACCCTTCTGGAAAGAGTAAGGATGAGGCTGATATCAGACTCAGAAGGACTAGTTCTATGGGATAGTGTGGTAGGTGAGGACCCACATCTTGGTTGGACTGTAGGTGAGGATGAAATTTTTAATGTTCATGGTTGTCTATGTGTTTTAGTATACATGATCAAGGGGATTACATGAGACTATTATGTTTTATCTTGGGCATTTCACAATGGCATCCCCAACATATATCGAAAATTTTATTGAAAATATTGGTGGATAGGTATGAAATGAGATGTAGCTGGTTTTGTCTTGTGGTGTTCCACCTGTCAGTTGGTGGAGGTGGAACACTAGAAATGATTCAAACATGGGTAGAAGTTACCCATCCCTGAGTTAAAGTGGGTTGACGCCATGATGAATTTCATGAAATATTTACATTGATTTCCTCGAGGTAATGATGTTGTGCGGGTAATTATTGATAGAATCTTGAAGTTTTCCCATTTCCAAATAATATTAGAAACCTTAAATTTTGATGTTCTTGGGAGGTTATACATCTGTTAGATAGTATGACTCCATGGGGTCCCACACACTCTTGTTTCAGATAGAGATTCCCGGTTTACTTCACGGTTCAGGAAAGGGAATCATAGGGAATTGTTTACATATTTTTCTTATAACAAAAACATACCACCCCTTGATATATGGATAGTTAGACTGTATGATTCCTAGGAAAGAGGACATGCTAAGAGTATGGTTATAGGGTTTTGGGGCTCTCTGGAGATGAATATACTAATGAATGAATTTGAGTACAATAATAGCTTTCAAGAAAATATTCAGATGGTGCCTTGAGAGAATTTTTATGGTAGGCCATGTCGATCACCCCTATATTGGTAAGAGAAAGGATATGAGTCTATTATTGTACCTTTTCATGTTCATGAGACCAAAGAGTAGGTTTAGTTTATTCAGAATTTGATGGCTACTGTGAATTATTGTCAAAAATTGTACGTTGTTCCCCACAGATGAACTCTAGAGTTCATTGTTGAGGATCGAGGTTTCTTAAATGATTCTCCCTGGTTGAGACACATGGAAATCAGAATTTAGGGTAATATTTTACTATATTATGTTAGTATTCTTGAGATTCTATGGATATTCTGGATGGTATCCTATCGGTTATAGTTACATCAAATCTATCATACCTTGTGCGATGTCTTCCATGTATATCAATTGGACATTACTAATCATACCCATCACATTCCTTTCACCCCAAATAGGTTGGGATACATTTATATGCATCCTTTTTTGAGAATAATATACGTATTTTGAATTTTAGTATAGAGGTTGTCAGTGGCTGGTCAGTTCCTTTAGTATGAGTGTTATGGCAGCACGACTGAGTACAATATGAGACCTATGAGAGAGAGGTCGATGTACCATACCAGTGGTCCAAGTTATTCTCAGATCATGAGTCACCACCCTTGGAATGGAAATGTGGGGAAACATTTCTTGGGTTTTTGTAAGGAGAGTTTTTTTCATTCAGGTACAAATCAATTAATTTCCACCAATTTTCAATTTAAATGTTAAAATAAGAATAATATTAATTACCTTTGATATCATAAAGGTAAATGGGGTTCTTGGGTCTAGTTTGGAGCCTATAACCCGAGTGTTGTGGTGAAATAATCCTAGCACATGGTTAGTTCAAACCATGTGGGGTAGGATGCATTGTTAGATAAGACAGCATGAGGCTGGATAGTGGGGAGCTACATACCCCATAGTTATACTAAACTATTGTGCATGACCATAAAGCCATGATTGTAATTTTTAAAATGGGTTTTGGCATGGTTTGTACATGGTTAGTCAAACCATTCCAACAAACTATGTGAGGTTCCCTTACCTATAGTTTACAATGAACAATGGGTGAAAAGATATTTTCTGTAAAATTATAATTTTTCCCTTAAAAACCAATGTTAATATAAGTTATATTTCTTTATTCTTATGCACAATAGCTCCTCTGTTTGAGAGACCCTGGGATACTATTATTTTATTTTCCTTTGAGTATCCATATAATCTCTGATTCCACCACCACTTGTCTCATTAGATCCACATTGGTAAGATTTCAATTCCATTTTAGTCATTACTCATTGGATTTTATAGTAGATACTCTATTTTGGTGCAAGTTAATTTGACCTATTAATTGGTTCTTAATTAATTCTTCGAGTATCTTCAGATCTGAGACAAATCAAGAGTTCATACTAGACAATCTATCTATTATGGACCTATCATAGGTTGTTTCATGTCATTCATTTAATGTCAAGTGTTTATATATACACCATTATGTTGTGCACCCAATTCTCATAGCATCGCCAATTTTAAATGTGTTTTAATTCTCAAATTAAATTTTTTAGTGTTGCCAATGTATTTAAAGATGCCACTGATGGATTTTTGTAGGATGAATTTCTTGATATTAGAACCAGCCCAGTGGTGTGGTTTTTTTAATGGGTCATTTTTATTTCATAAGAGTTTGATACCCTTGAGGTGTTCCATTTTACCTCTTTTCTTGGTATATGGACATTAAATTCAATCCTTGAATTGAATTATAAATTGGATTGAATTATTAATTATAAATTGAAATTGAAATTGATTAATTGGAAGGGATGGATGGACATGCCCTTGGCCTTGATTATGTTATAGATTTTTGAATCCTGGGTTTCCCTTATGATGTATTCCCACATGATTAATTTAGGACCAAACATTCTAATCTTGGCCAATGCTTTACGTCACCTTTTGAGGAGAGGTCTAAATTCAATTTTCTTGGTGTTGACCATTACATAATTAAATGAAATCGATGAAATTGTATTCAATGATATTTAATTTAGATTTTCCTTGGGTGAAACGTTGATTCAAATGATGAATTCCATGGATGGACTCAATTAACACGAACATTTCAAATTCCCGAGTGACACTTGGAATTATGATATGGACTGCCAAGGATGAACTCAATGAGGTTGAATATCATATGATTAATGATTCAAGTATTCATATGAGATTGACAAGGAAGGACTCAAAAGGCATTGATAATTTGGCCAGGGGTGAAACTTGGGATCCCTTAGTGGACCTCCAAAGATGTAATTGAATATCAGTGACATTATAACACACCTAGAGTGATACATGGGCTCTTGAGAGATTCACTTTGGATGAGCTTGTTGGGTGTTTTTTTTATATTTTTCTTAGAGTGATACACTGATTCCAAATTATGAATTTCAAGGATGGGATTAATTTTTAATTCAAATAAAAAATTAAATGGTTTATATGGATTATTTGACTAGCCAAAGCACATGCGTGGAATTGGTCTTGTTAATACTTTATTTATAGTCTTTTTAGCTATACTTGATCATTTTATCATGGGGGGACACTGGGCTTTTGTCTAGTCCTTGAGGATTAATATTTGAATGGGAATGAATAGTTAAATGAACATGCATATAAATGAAATATTCCTAACACTTAAATCAAATAAGTACCCTATTAATGAAATTTATTAAATTAATTGGTCATATATGTGAACCTGGACATTATAGGATGTTTACATTCATTAATTTCTTGCATTATTATATTATTTCATGCATATTGTTTTTATATATATTTAATGTCTATATGGCACAGACACTGAGTGTTTTCCTACTGGGATTTAGTCTCACACCCTATTCGGGACACCACTGTGGAGATGAATAGACTGTTTTGTTACATTTATGGATAAGGTAAAGTGCCAAATTTTAGGTCATTGATTTCTACTTTGGAGAAGGGGAGCATATGACTGAGTTAAGGCTTTTGATGCTAGCTGGGATACTTTTTTGAATTTTTAAAATTTGGATATGTGTATTGTATTTTACTATTGGGTTTTTGTTTTGGATAATTTATTAGAGACATATGAAATGTATAATCATTTTATATAAGATTCCTTTTATATTTTCATATATTCCTACTATTTATCTATTGTATTTAGAATTTATTGCTTATGATAATTATTTTTTATTGATATTATACTATGTTACACTCTGGTGATGAACGAATAGTCTCTCCCAAATACACACCTATCCCCCCGCTACTTTTTGAAATCATCTAGAATTTGTTGAGTTTTTCTTGAGGATATGTGGCCAACTGAGCTTAGGGAATTGTTGAGTGGCATCTAGGTCTCAAATCTTACACCTTGATCAACTCTAACCATCGTCAGTAGATTATATTAATATCTCTATATGTGGATATAGACTTGATACTCTTATGGACTTTATATATTTCATAATTCCCCCATAGGGCCAATATCACTTGATTTTCAATGAAAAGATGACACAAACAACTCGGATCATGCAGTGTTTATTTCTCATCATGAACTTTCAACATCCTTGTGGTGTATCCTTTCACTTTATTATTTATCATTATTAAATAGCCTAACACATTCTTTAGAGAATCATTTTATACAAATAAAAGGGCCCCACTTGAGGAAAATGTGAGGACTAACATAGTGATAAGCCTCTTTTTCAGCTCATTAATGATTTTATACAATGACCAAGTCAACCAAAACTTTACTCCCTTATAGGTTATATTTGTTAATGGGTTTTAAATCCATGATAAGTTTCTCACAAATCATTGGTAATACTTAGATAGTCCATGGAAATTATAGATCTCTATTACAGATAATGTTCTAAGCTAGTCTTCAATCTCCTTTATCTTATAAGGGTCCATAGATATCCCTTTGCAGGTGATAAGTTTCCCCAATAATGATAATTACTTCACCCAAAACTCAAATTTAATATACTTTGTAAATATATTCTCATTTATCAATGACTTTAGCATAGTATTCAAATTCTCTACATGATCCTCCTTTATTTTGGTCTAAATCAAAATATCATCTAAATATTCCACCGAAATGATACTTCCTTCATATAAAACTCACATTTAAAACACTTTTAATGTAGTTTCATATTTATCATGGACTTTAGAACAATTTTAAAATTCTACACATGATCATCTTTTCTTATAGAGTAAATCACAATATCATCTATAAAGACTGCTGAAAATTGTTTAATGAAATATCTACAGACTCTTCATTATGTCCATAATGATTACTAGAGAAATAGTGAGTCTGAAATAATCACTATGAACTCATAATTTCAATACATTATTTAGAAGGATGTTTTGGGAATATCTTCCTTATTCACCTTTAATTAGTGATACCCCTCTGAAGGACCACCTTAGACAAACACTCGGCTCCACATAGTATACCGAACTACTAACATATCAAGGGAAGGGGATACTTGTTCTTTATCCTGGTTTTTTCTTGAGTTTATGAAATTAAATATAGAGGTACATTAATCCATCCATATACTTGATAAAAAGGAATGGTGCAACCCATAGTAGATCACTTGGGAGTAAAAAATCATTTCTATATTACTGCTCCTTCAATTTGTTGAAATCAATAGTTCCCATTCTATAAGTAGTCTTTTATATGGGAAGAGATATCAGAATAAGATCAATTTTTAAATCAACCTATCAGCTCAGAAGAAGGTCAGAAAACTTTTTATGGTAGACATCAGTTTAATCCATCATAATTTGTAAGTATTCAATAATTATTCTCTAATTTTTATCAATCATATTGGTTGTATATGATTTATCATAAAAAATAAAATTTATTATTGAATGGATGAATCTAAAGGAGATTCATCCTCTTATATAAAATTTTATAGTATTAGTGGATGACTTGGGAAATGCAGGGAAATCTCTGCCTCTTGAAAATTGATGATGTCTTTAAATAAGGATAAGTTATCTAAGGACAATATAAGATAAAACTCCAATAAATAAAGTTAGATGAAATTTTTTGGAAGATTAAGTCTATAAAAACTAACTTTAGAGGAGTTGTATATTAGGATAAAACCATTTATCAGCTTTTTATTTTCATAGATAGCTCAATTTCAATAATTTAATGTGGTTCTTAAATATTTATATTAATCTTGGATGATATTAATGAATGTATGAAACCAGTATGATGACTAATATTTAATGAATAACTAGTGTACATGATCCTAAATCATCTTTAAGATCCACCTTAGTATTAATGATAGCATGTGATATTTTTTTTCTCAAAGACATGGAGATTGTTATCATAGACTATCTCGAAACCCCTTGGATTAGGGTGTTGATTTTTTTAATTCATGTGTTCTTTGTAGTAGAAATAGTTCTCCCCAGGATGAGTGTTGATATGAAATTTATTTTCATATTCTAAATTAGTGTGTTTCTTCTTTTCCCTTGAACATTGATTAGCTAGATACCTATGCTTTCCATATTTTATGAATATCTTGGTTCCCATCATATAGTTAGTAGGATTCTTCTTCTCAAACTTTTGATAGGTGTGATGTTGTTTTTTCCTTCCTCTATGAAATTTAATTGTTGAAACTCCTGAATAAAACCTTAATTTATATTTTTTCTCTAGTCTCACAAGACCATTGAGAGTCCTCGATATATATGTAATTCTTGAGTGGAAAACAAAAAATATCTCCAGTGCTATAAAATTCCAAAATCACTGATGTTATTTATATAATTCTCTTTAACCTACTAATGAAACATTCCACCTTACATTCATTGTTGATGAAAAATATATTGGTGTACTGTGGAAGCTTTGTGAATTTTTCCTCATACGCCCTAATGGACTCATCTTCCATTTGATTCAAATAGGGGAACTCTCTCTATTTGAAAATGTTAATTTCAGGAAAAATATTTTTTGAAAAATATTTTCTTTATATTTCTCCATTCCAATAAATCATTAAACTCATTGTATTTTTTTGATCATTTTCCACCACTGATCGGCTTCTCCCAGAATGTGATAAATGATGATCACAAAATTACATTACATTAATAATTAAAGGATATATAACTTCTCCTCAGTAGAGTTAATCTATTATTCTATAATGAGGGGATCATGAGATCCAAAAAAGTTAAGAGGATTATATCGTATAAAAGACTCAAATGGAAATTGATCACTTTTTAGATGAGGAGTGTCTTTCATATAATTCAAGTCATTATTCATAACTTGAGCCCATTTACCCAGTACATACATGAAGTTTATAGATCACATTCTTATAAGGATAGACATATCATTGAGGAAATAATCGCATTGCCTATCATGTTGGTTTTTGGCATAGTTTCTCCTATTTCAATCCATTAACTAAAAATAAAAATACAATATGAGGATACATTAACATAGAAAAGGGAAACTTATAAACATAAATGGAATAACTTATAATTGATATTTATATCCAAAATTATTTGTCTTTAGGATATAATATAGGCCATCCATCATAATTCATTCTATTAGGTTTTCTAAACTAATTTTTTTTCAATTCAATGATAATGTTTCATAAAGAGTTTTTTGAAGTTACAAAGAGTATCCCCATGGATTGTCGAACTAGCTATGTAGCAGGGCATGTTATCATACAAAATTAGACGATTGAGTCCAAATAAATGTTCCATTTTCATGGTTATTACCCCTAGGTAAAAATGTTCCAAATCCAAATACACTTATTGTGTCTAGGCATGGATATATTTTCTTATAAACCACTTACTCTATAATTTCTCAAAATTTAGGGATACTTTTCTATGTTTAGTCTTATCCCTAAGTATTTCTCTATGGATTTATAATCTTAATCTAAAAAAATACCTATACCTTTCTCTAATACCAACTATAACAACACATTTAATTTGAACATATTAATATATTATTGTTAAACATTAATATTCATTAAGTGAAACCCCAATGATCATGAATTCTAGTGTCTTTGGAAGAATCTGTTTATAATACATCAAAAGGAAAATTAAAACATGAAATGTTTATTTTTTTCATAATGAGATTATAAATCCACTTGCGATGCTAAAAGAGTATAGGATAACCTATGGAATACATAAAATAGAGGGGTTATCTAAAATATAGAAGGGAAATAAACGTTATAGTGAGGAACAACTTTTGACTCAAAACTATAACTTGATATAATAAAATAGTATGCTCGAGAGTAATAACATTTAATAATACCATAAATAATGGTATCATATAACTGTGCTAACCTGGATAATTTGGTAGAAACATATAATATTACATAAAAATGATTCAAGGCTAACTTTATATACAATATAACATTGTTCACAAAGTCCCTTAATGGATTAAGTTTACTCTCTAAAGGCTTACATAATGTTTCATAAGACTAAAAATTTACTTAATGCATTAGAGAGCTATCTGGGTGAAATAATCATAACATGTTAATGAAATATGTGTTTGAAACAAATTAAATCAGTCAAAATGTATAAATATAATAATTACCCATGTAAATAAAATAGGTTCCATAATCATTCCTCATATCCAAATTGAATGAGGTTTCATAATGAATAAATTTGAGAAATGAATGTAATGAATTTATGACACCATCAATTAGAGGGATAATAATATATGTATGTATGCATGAGACATATATATAGAATTTATAATCATTTAATAAGTTCCAATATAGAGATAAAGTGAGTTATAGAGAGAATGGTTATATCCCAAAGAAAAGGGTGGTTTAGATAGATCTCGAACCTCAAGACCAATTATACACGAACCTTATTTCTCTTAAAAAATAACATAAAAAGGATAATGTTTTAATTTTTTAATTTATTTCAGGTTTTTTAATCCTTTTATTTTTATTTTTTTCATATAACATTCAATTATATAAGAATTTTAATCATGTAAAACATTTTGATTATGTTCAACTCATATAACCAAAATCACATTGGTAAGTTTACTAAGGGTAAATATATTATTAATTAATCATATAAAGAATAATAATAATTATATAATTATTTTTTTATGAATTATTAAACTTTAAAAACTACCAATAAATATGGCTATGAAAAATTAACTATGTCACAATCATGGAGATGGTAGTCCGTACATACACAGGAGTTAAATTTCCATTTTCCAAAGATCATGATGGAAGAAGGTATGTATTATTTAATCCAAATATAATTATAATTATTTATTAAATTTCATAGTATTTATTTATATACACCTATATTAACCAACCATTTGACAAAATAAAAAATTAATAACATCGCTTCGTGTGGCGGTTGTCCACCATACACACAATTGACGATATAATTTTTCAATGGATGGTATGGTAAGAAGATATGTGATATATTATTTTTCTAGAATGGTTGATGTGTCATGAATATAATATATATATATATGAAATTCACCATCACTTATTTCCTTTATAGGTGATGATGGAAAATTAGTTACATTGATTTGTGTTGTGGTAGTCTGTCGTACATTCGAATGATGGTTTTTGATTCCCATTTGAATGTAGAAGAGATGGATGTATGTTATTACATTAAAATAAAAAAAATTAATTATTTAATAATTATTTAATAATTTTTAAATGAGGTTAATGAAGACAAAAAATTACAGTCAGTTAAGAACGATACCTCTTATCTAGACCACCTATTTTTGGATTATACCTAAAGCCACACGAGGTTGGATTTATGATCAAAAAGAGGAATCTATGAATTGTTTATGGGATTAAATAAGATATTTATATTGGAATTGGTTTAACCAAAAGTATTTCTATGCTATTAAATGACTGTATACAAGGTTCCCTTTTATAAATGAGAGTGAGTTTCATTTATGTAAGTACACAAAAATATTCAATAATGGGAAGTAACTCTCAAGAAAAGATCGACAAAAATAGATAAATAATGGACTTTATGGCTTATATGTTCAATGAAAATTTCCAAAAATTAAAAATAATTATGGTCAAAACATTTTATTCCATTTACCTATAATATTACTATCTTTTACCATTATTGTTTTTCACCACGGTAACTAGCTTTTATTATTTTTATTATTCACTGTGAAGAAAATTAAGTATCAAAAATTAAATAATTTTCATTAAAATGATTCCAAATATTGAATCCATTTTATCTAATTAAAATAATATAAGTTAAATAATTTATTATAAAATTAAACTCACAAAATGTGTCAAAAATGTTTTTTTCTAGAAATGTATTTTTCAACAAATAAATGTTCTTTTATTAAATTTATGACTTTAAAAACAATTATATGAATTTAAATTAGTCTAAATAGATATATATTATATTTATTTAATTTAAATATTTTCTCATTAATGTATATTTTAATTAATTAAAATGGATAAACATTATGAACATAAAACAGTTTTCCGAAATCTGATTGAAGAATTAAAATAAACTCATACCAAAATCATGAAAATTGTTGATTCAAAGAAAATTACTTTAATTAATTTAAAAAAAATGGCCATCTTTTAATTTAATACAAAATTAAAAATATAATGTTTCTTTTAAATTACATAATTTGATGAAAAGAAATAGTAGTTTTTGAAAATATGTGGTTTTTACTATTCACTGAGAAATCACTCATTTCTGAAAAATTATAAAATATCTCCCCAAGTAAATTTTGAAATGATTATTTAAATATTATTTTATTTTTATTAAATAAAAATCCTAAATAAAATTGAAATTAATTTTAATATTTTCTCTAAAAAATATTTTTTTTAAAGAAAAAGTATTTTTTAACAATAAAATTTATTCTTTATAAATTGAGTGATTATTTCCTAAGATATTATCATTAAATTTATATAGGTTATTACATTTATATATATTTCATAATTTAGTTAAAACCATTAATATCTTCAAAATTAATGGTTATTTCATAATTATATAAATTATAATGGTTTGTTTATGCTCGAGGTTGTGTGTAGTATATACTTTGAAACATATTATTCATTATTTTAAAAAAAAATGGGGTATTATACACAATAATTATAAACCCCCTTCTTATACTATGGAAAAAATCACTTGTGAGTACATATGACTTAACGTCTCCACGTAGCGGTGTAATTTTTTTCGTCACCATTTTACATGAATGGTTATAATGGTATAATTATTGAATATATATTATTTATAAAATAACCATGATTATATAAATATTTGATATCATTTAATTTCATACCATTTAATCCATTATAAAATAATAATATCTCTCATTTCTACGTGTGGACTACAACCTCCATGAACCAATTTGATTTTGTTTTCTATTTCCATAGTTAATAGATAAATCTACCATTTTATTTATTGAATAATAATAATAGTTATGAAATTGTTAAAATTTTGGAGATAATTTAATTATTTTATGACAGCATTAACCATATATAATATTTGAAAGTAATTTTGGGGAAAATAACTGAACAATATTAATATGGTCGATATAAGCAATAACTATTCAATGAATGGATTTAAAATGATTATAAATGATCTAAAAATATTTTAAAATATGAAAAATATTATTAATCAAGTATTTAATAAAGTTAAATCCATTATATAGTGAAATCAATCACCTATGACTTAGTTGATACCCAATGTAAGTGATTTTTGTTACAATCTCATATTATTATGGGTTTCTTCATGTTCAGATTTTTTAGGGATATTTATATAATCCAAGTATTTAAAAATGAATATATTGTCTTTTACTATGGTTATTTTGGGTTTTACATGTTTATTCTTCATTTATTATCTTGTCGGTTTAGAATCAACATGTAAGATACATTGAATTGGCCTTCTACTGAAAATCGTGTTTTGATGTTTTGTATCTAACTCTTTTTCTTCAATGTACTTATTTTAATTAAAAAAATCATCAATTATTTTACTAAAAGAGATTTATTAATTTAACTTTCACCCATTTATGACTTTTTTTAAAAAGTATTAAAATGAATATTCTAATCATTTTCAAAACAATGTACTTTTTACTGAAAGTGGGGAAAAATAATTGTTTTAACATAAACCTACCATCATGAATAATATTTTATTTTAATATTCCTTTAAAATTTTCTATGGTTATTTATAAAGAAATACATTTTCCTAGAATTATTGGGATTTTTATTTAAAAATTTTGTCAAAAAATTATAAATTTTTGTTGTGATTTATTTCCCCGTTATTACAAAAAGTTACTATGAAGTTATTATTAATATATTAATTATATTTTCATTCCTAAAGTATTGGTTTTACTACAAAAAATCATTTATGATAAATCAATGGTGTCATAACCCAACCCACCAAGACCCTCCTGACTGGCTGTATGCCGAGAATGACACTCTGAGCCCACCTCAAATAGGCTAGGGGTTCTCAACTTGCACCGAGTAATCATAACATAAACATGAAATAGCATAGACTAAAGTAACTTTACACAAACACAAAAACGTATCCATAAAATATAATAATGTAGAAATGAAAACCAACTGATATTGTGAATTCATGCTTATCAACTAATCCCACATCAGATGAAGGTAAAGTTTAAGAAAAAGGAAAAGGGCCAATTAAGAGCCCACATAAACTCCAAAAGAGTCCAACCTGGTAATAAATAATGGGGGATACTATCTATATAATGCACATGAAACAATATTTTTTCAATCTTCTATAACTAAGATCCACTAACTCTTGGTCATCCGGATACTTTTTCAAAATTCCCATCGTATGCATAAGACATGACATGTGTATGAAGTGCCTATATAGGGTTGACTATAAACATACCCCATAGAACACCTAAAAACACTAACAACAATGAATCAAATATATATTAATATCTAAACCACAAAGTTATGGGAATAGAAAAGATAAAATATATATTCTATAAGAAGGAATCCAGGTCTCAATTTGAGTTCACATTCGCACTACAAGCCTAGACTTATTCTAGAGGATCGATGTAAACATTAATATTAGAGAAATCACTCTCCATGAATCACTCTACTGATGAAATTCATATGAGAGGACATAATGATTAAGTATTTACATGGTCAATCATGACATAAACATATAGAACTCATCTAAGATACTCAGTCAGACTGTATTGTAAAAGAAGACAATATATGTAACTACACTGATAGGGGATCACACCCAATACCTATTAGGGGTACCTAACTCTAACTAGATTAACCCAATAGTTGGATGATAAAAATACTCTGCACATAGGTTATGTGATACATGAATGAACCTTGGGAGGAATATTGGAATGAGTATCTAACCCCTGGGCCTCAAAATGGGATACCTCTTCTACACTAATGAGGGGGTCTTATGTCCAATGCCCCGGAATTGATACTATAATGAAACCATATATGGGAGGAATAATAAAAATCACTCCATGATTATATAATTAAGGAACACACCCACCTAGAATGGCTTAAGGTAACTCAACCAATCTCATGCCACAACTAGTCTGAGAAGAACAATGTCTCTAACTTTTCCTTAAAGAAGTACATGGAGGGTCCCTCTGGGGTACATGACATATCTCAATGATTCGGGTACTACCTGAATCCTACCATACCACAAATCATCTACTCCAAAAATTTTAAGGTGTTTTGATACAACATGTGAAGTAGGGAGGTCTGTCCAACATGTGACATGTGTTGTCTAATCCTACCCGAGCACTTTTAAAAGTACATGTAGTGTGCCCCGTCACACATAAAATTTATGATCACATGGACTCATGGGTGTGTAATCCTTTGAAAACTTGAAATCAATGGATAAGGGTCACATGTCATGTGGTTATACCACTATCAATGTAAAAACTATCCATCACATGGGGGTACATAAGACTTGTGTTCCTCTAAAGTACACGATGTGTATGTGATATTTTCAAAAAATACCCAAAAATTTTACACTTTACCAAAAATGTCGTTTTCCTCCACTTCTACCATGATTCATAACCATAACATTGATAATCTGGTATACCCGGACCACATCGTCACTAGTGGAAACATTCCACCTAATCCCTAATTATAAAATTCCCATCATCACCATCTCGATGTACCTGTATAGACTGACTCATCAAATCTTTATGGACCACTGTATCACAGATTCACCAGTATCATTGAGGGATATATTGTAGCCACATCTAGATTTTAATATCCCCTTATCACCCATCTGATGATACCTAATAAATCTGGATCACAAAACCACCATTTCCATAATTGTTATTGGATTTCGATTAACACCTCTATACGTTTGAAACTTCTCTAAATTGAAAATCCAAACTCATCACCATGATCCATTACACCAAAAAACTAATGAAAATTTATTCATACCCTAGGTATCATTGAATCATCATACAATCAAAACGCGATTTATGAACATCAAATAATGTAGGTAGGAAGACATGAAACACAAAATTTATAAATAAACAAATTCCATGCTAATTATGGGTATCATTGCCAGAATTAGAAGAATGTGGTGGATTAAAAAAATGAATACAAAATATCAAATTCTTAAATTTATAGAGAAATAAAACAATAGAAAAACTAGTATATAATCATCCAAAAATTAATTTAAAATGAATTAATTCACATTCATCTTAATAATCATGAATGGGGGAATAAACAAAAAAATCAATGAACAACCCTGGGTTGGATATATTACTGATGAAGAATGAGTATGTTTCATTTTCATGGTATAGATTCAAGAACTCTATAAATTATGAAAAACACATGGTACTCCTATCATTGATCCACAATACCAAGATCACCGACAATGATCTATCCAACGAAGATCTCCCTCCAAAACAAAATACTATATTCTAGGGTTATATGATTAACCATATGGAATTAACCATTGATGGTTTAAACAGATGAGACATTAGAGATTTGGAATTAAATTAAAAATAAATAATTAAATTTATTTTATTCATTTAACCCTCCCATTCTTTCACTCTATCATAATTTCTTACATCGAAATGGCTTATTTCATTCATAAGTTAAAAATTGTAGACCAAATTTAATTTTATTCTTAGTTTTATCATTAGATATAGCATCCAGGTGTCATTACATTATTTAAAAAATAGTTTATTCCTGATATATTATATTTAATATTTTTAATATATCAAAATTGAGGGTCCAAAGGCCCTTTAATCCTATGTATACTCAATGGATTATCTGAAAAAATTATTTGAAATATTCCAAAGTGTTAAAGTGAAATAATATAGTCATTATATTCTGCCCACCTTGAAGGATTTTCATCCCAAAAATCCAAAACAGAATTAGATAAGTGAGGATACTCAGCTTTCATTTGATTCTCCCACTCCCATGAGATGCATTGCGGGTTTTTGTGCTTCCAACAATAATGAACATAAGGAAACAACATGACCATGAACTTTATTCTCATATTTCCTTTTAATGTTTCTTTGTGCTCTGAGAGAGTTGATCCATACTAAATGTTCATATCATCTTGGATGATAAAATTCCATGATACTTGTACATATCTCCTCAACCATGATATGTCGAAACACCTTGCACCGAGTCTAATAGTAGTTGTTGACCATGTGGTATATACCCTTCCTAACATTTCAAAGTAACAAAAATGGGCCTAAGAATATTAGAGAGAGCCTATCACCCTGGTCAGATCTCTGTAGTCGTCATCCTGGTGGTATCTCCCAGAACACATAATAATCACATCAAACTCTAAATATATCTATTTTCAGTTAACATATAACGTTTGACGTCTCTAAGAGGTCCTCATCCACTCCAAGATGATCTAAAGCATCCATATTGTTTCACACGCCTACTCTAGGCAATTGGTTAGTTATCTCCCTTGTCTTAAACCATCACAATATTAACATTAATGATCTTTCATAAAATGAATAAAACTATTATAAATCAATGTTAGAATTGTAACTATTTCCATATGCAAACTCAACTAATGATAAGTGATTATCTCCATCTACAACCAATAAGAAAATTTAATCCCAACGAATTTGTCTAGATACCTGAATGGACCACTCTAACTAACTGAATATCTGGGGGTGTAATTCCAATATTAATCATTATTGAGTCCCAATGCCTTCTATAATCCTCATCATAATCATGAAAGTAAGAATGTACCATGTTCTAAAATGACCATAAAGGAAATTCCATGTAGCCAAATTTTCTCCTTCACATACATTAATCCGAAAATACCCACGGAACTCTCCACTCATATGGGTAGGAAATGGGAATACATGGGTACTATGTCTAAAATCACTTAGGTATAATTGTGATCTCTCATTGATTGTGGATAAACTATCACAAAACCATGGAGACACTATCAAACTTCCACCTCTAACCTTGCACCTCGACCTTGAGATGTTGTTATGTGAGGAAACTAGAGAAAAACTAAAAAACACAAAATATTATTCCTGGACAAAATAAAATAGCAAATAAGGTATTGGTATATTATTTCCACTCTTAGAAACACCTCTAAGATAATGTATGAAACTCCCACAACACCACTTATCTCAATGTGACTAACACTGTCATCAATCCTTATAAAAAAAGATTCCATGCTCCCCACCATCAAAAAATCAATCAAAATCACGTCCTATGGATATAAGGTCATGTAAGTTCTCTCTAAAGATAGTTTAAAAACTAATTTTTTGTGAAGGCTACTACATAAATATATAAGTTATGGGTCACACACTTCCTACCATGGGGCATGTTCCTGAACCAATAAGACATCATTGCATACTTATGCATTAAAACACATCAACGAATATCTCAAGAGGAAACAATGAAAACACTTACTCAACACCCTCACATGGTAGTCAAAAATTGGTAGAACTCATCCACTCCTATTTTAGATTTTAGTAATCTTGGTGACACTTCTTTATCCCCACAAAAGGATTCTCCTTCCAAGTCCAAACTGTAATATTTTCCCTCATCTTAGAGGATTTTGGGAAACTCTTCAATGAAAACCATCCAACCCAAGGATTCTCAACACCTTAGTCAGACTATTGTGTGGATTCTATGATAAAAAAGACTCAAAAATTTATGGTTCCACCTAAACTACCTCTTATATTATGACATATACTGAGATGTGGATATATCAAATCTTGATCTTACACAACAAGAGATTTATATAAATCTAGTGTTTTAAGAGTTATTTCATAACAATCTAAAAATGTTTCATGTGACCCACCTTTGAAAATGAATACATGAGGATATTAGTAAATTTGACCACCATGAACTTGTCTAAAAGGATTGATGTTCTAGTTCATGAGTCCCAAGAACATTGATGGGGAATCTACTATGTGGAAGATCACAAAAAATATCTCAAGAAACCATAGTGGTTCTGGATTGTATACATTAATAAATCCACCTACGAAAACTAAATATTGTGATAACCTATTATAATTTCAAACATTGATAAACTCTTCAGTAAAAAACACATGATGGAGAGGTAACTGGTTCATGGTATTGGATAATAATTCATTAGAGTCACTAATTTCAGGTGATAAAAACCCATGAATAACCTCAAACTCACATCTTCCTCCCTAGAGAAAAAAAATTGGATTTCATAGGAGAACACACTATGTCTAATGAATCCCTTCATCTATAAATCCTTGAACTACACTATTAACCATCACATGTCAATGGTGTCATCCAATATACTCATTTATATATCAGGCCATAACTTTGTGAAATTGTAAGAATAATTAAATCATTATGTGGGGTGTCAAGTTCAACACATCCCAAAGAAAGATTCCCCAAAATTCATACATGAGCAATGGATATTTAAATCTCATATTATCTGCTCTTGTAAGGGTTACACTAGAAAAAGTGAATTGAAATTTTATGTATCCTCTTGAAAAAGTGCTTGTCCTACTTTTCCTGAGATCCTTTTTGGACAAAAAAGGAATATCTCATCCCACTAACTTAGATACACTTCAACTATCACCAATAATAGTAAAACTAGTAATGGTTAGTATGAAACCTATCTAAAAATGGAAAACATCATTGGGACTCATTTCTACTATATAAATATTCTACATGAAGGTCTCCCCTCCAATAGTAAGGTTACACTATTAGAAGAGGCATGTAATCATCAAATATTTCCTAGTAAAATCCTCCAAACATAAGGGTCGACCTAAATGTATGTATTGGTATCACTAGGTCATGAAAAACGGACGTGTTTAGGGAAAAGTGGCTTGTGAATATGTACTAAAACTATAACTGATGTTTATAAGAAAGATTTTGTACCATAAAATACACTCACAGCCTCTGGAAAACATTCCCCTACTACATGAAGATATTATACACATTTCCTACATGTTTTCCACTACTAGGGTTTTCTCTCGAACCTAATAACATTAAAAATAGACTAAAAAATCAAGTCAATGGAACTCATCCACCACACCATGACACTATATCATTTGTGTGACCCTCAATCACTTGTATAGCTTTAATTTCAACCACAGGAGAAAGCAATTCATTTGTTTAAGTGTCTTTCTTCATCGCATGCTCATATCCATATTAACTATTATCAGCAAAGGGATCCACCAATGATATGTTCCACCTTATAGAAGTCTCATTGTTTGGACCACTATTAGTATTGTTTAAAACCGAGAGGAAAACTTTTACCGTAAATATTGATCAGTCCTTTACTACTTGAGGCGTTGTTTTGGATCACCAAAACAATTGGGCGGTCTCTTTGTCTAAAACACATGAAAACCACTTTGCATAGGTGTTTCATCCACAACTACATCTAAGAACACCTGATACTCATCCTGATGGGGAGGATCGACATAAATATCCAAAGGTGGGGAATCATTGTCATGACCCCTACCCCTAAATATACCACAATGTAGGAAGAAAGATAATGATCCCCAAATCAGGCACCTTGTAGTCCTTAAATTGGTGACTGGCATTGAGGTTATAAAAATATCACATACGGTAGCAATTATCCCTATAAATAAAACTAGAATGGGAGTTAAGATGACTCAACCAAAAGTAAATCCAAGAAATAATATAAAATAATACAAAAACCATTCTACAATGCATGAATAAAGTGAGTAGATAAAGATAAAATTACCCTATGTGGATTCCAAAAAGATATGAAAAATCATCGACACAAAAATTGCCCAATGGTCTGCACTAGTAATATCTAATATGTTCTTTATAGTCCTCTTAGAAACCAAAAATTCAGTTTATATACATTTGGTTACCATACAAGTATACTCAGTTGAAAATATGAAGTCCCTCGTACAAAAATGAAAAGTGAATACTAATATATACTTGTGAAAATAGAAGAACCAAAAACACATAATCAGGCTAACCATCCAATCCCAATATCAGAATGGAATTCTTTGTATATAACAAAATCAAATTATAATAACCTAATATGAATCATATCGATAAAGGGTACCCCATACCAATTTCTAGTTGGGTTTATTATCTCATACCCCATCATTGTATGTCTTGGTTCTACCAACTCTTCTATATAACACATCACCAGACATTGTAACACAACACGATCATGTAACATATCTCCTAAAAACACCTTGTAAATCACACCACATCTACTACCATAACTAGAGAAGTAGTTTATCATGAAAATTAATAAAAAAACCTTGTTCCAACATCTTTCCAAGAACAAAAACCACTATAAACCACCCCAAAATATGGTCACATCACATATCACCACCCCACAATGTGGTCATATCATATCTCTCCAGCAGACACCTGGTCCATCACCTAGTTCTCTATCCAACCTTTGACTATCACATCCTGTGAATATCAACTAGTCTGGAAGAGAGAGAGAGAGAGATAAAGAGAAAAATAATGGGTAGATTACCATTGATCCTAACCATTGGGATGTTGGGAATAACACAACCCATAAATATATATGAGTGTCGGCATGTTTTTCTTGATGGGAGAGGGGTGACCGAATGGCCCAAAGGCCTTCTTTTTTTTTATTATGGATAATCCCCCTTTAAAGGCTTTAAGGGGAACCCACCCGTACATGACCCGTAGGCCCAAGGCACATGGCCCGACAATCCCGAAATACATGACCCGAAGGCCCAGAGGCATACCATACCCAATACATGACTCATAGTCCCAACCCACTTGAAGTTCCCCTCTCCAGATTTCTGTGTCATTGATCACCTAGCTCCCCACCTTGCATTATTGATCAGCTAGAATTTCTACATACAAAGATGCACGGTGCCTGGTCCCGATGGCGCCTGCCATACCCTCTCATTCTTCCAATCCGGTTAACTCTGCATCTGGTGGTTGATACTTCTGTTTCTGATCCACTTCTGGGGACTTTTCTATGTGAACTGGGCTACTCCATGGTCTATGTGACCCGAAGGACCTGTGGTCCAAATGCCTTTGATGACTCAAAGCCCCTGGAGACCTGTAGGCCCAAACTGGTGGCCCGAAGGCCCAAATCGAGTGAATAGTTCTGACTGCTACAGTACCGAACAACAACTTCTACAGTACTGCTACAGTTTCACTACCATATATAAATTACATCACCACAAAAATCCACCATACACAAGTCACATTTCACATTACTTGTTTATTTCCCTTTAAACATCCCACTCACTTCATATTTCAACCGTTTAATTCCACATTCATATACTATTTAAACATTTAATAACACTTCCTAAATTAATTCTAAATGTTTAATATATTACAGCCCATTCCATTAAAATTCAAATAATATTATTTAATACCAATACCACCCTGGTAACTATCACAAAACAACACCACAAAAATAGATATCAAATCATCCTTTCCTTGCTAACCAACCCCACAACATCACCAAATATAATCTATTTCATAACAATACATAACCACCTTGTTGCATGAACACAACTCAACACACATATTTACCCCATAATATATCCAAAAAAACTCATCACATCACCGCACCTCATTTGGACCACTAAAACCTACCACATCACATCCCCATAACACATATTATAACAACTTGAATAATTATATGTAAAATCAACCTTTTGATTTAATTAAATGTAATATTTTGTAAAATTGTTATTGAAAAAACATGAACTTAATTTTTTTATATATACAATTGGATTTAAATGACTGTTACATATCATTTCTATTGATAATATAGTCATTTAACTTGTGATCACATGACTAGTTCAAATATAAGGTTTTAAAAAATTCCTTCGACATAGACAAAGGAGGTGATGACCTCAACCAGTTGGATCATTCGCTATGAATCCCATTTATCGAAGCTTACTAGGGATATATCATTTTGGGGATTTTCTCTAGACCAAGCTCATGTTTATATTCAATATCTTAAGCTTGAGTGAAACCATTTTCTGGAGAAGTTCAAACTCATCGAGATCATGACCCAAACCATGTTCACCAAATAACCCCATGAGAGCCCCACCATCAAACAACAAACTCTTAAGGTTTATTATTGGGTAATAGAGGTATATATATCAAGACCCAAGCACTGTGATTATGTACATTACTTTTTCAATTAATAATGAATATACATTTATTTTATTATTATTTTTGAATCACAAATAGTAATTTTGGCTAATATTCAAATGGAATTAAGAAATATATTTTGATGAATTAATAAAAAATATTTTAACAAAATTCTATTATTAAAATATATTTATTAATTATAAATGATCATTAGAATTTTTATGAGGCCAAATGTAATTTTTAATAAGGATAAAATCTTTTTTTTTTCAAAACCCATCAATTATTAATAAATGTTGGTTTTTATTTTAGAATTGAAAATTGACATATTTACTAAATTATTTGGATAAAATGAATAATACTTTTGTAAGAAGGACATCAAAATAATCCAAAGATGAATTTTTCATAATTTTCTGAGAGAGACAAATTTTTGGGTAAAAATTTAATACCATATAAATATGTGATGTGTTTTATGACATCATAATGGCCCAATAGTGACGTAATAATAAATATATTTAGAAAATATAAGTTTTAACTTTACAATAATATGATTTTAGAATTTTTTTGATTTTTTTTAATGCCTTAGTGAATCCTCTATAATGTATAATATACTTTATGATTTTATGTTCATGTATTTAATAATGTGACTCACCTCCACATAATCAAGGATAATATTTTAATATATTTGTCCCATGGCCTTGTAAAATAATTTTTTCCACTCCCATTTTGAAAAAACTGTGTGAAAAATATATGGGATGGTATGCGGTTTTGAATATTTAATTTTATAGATTCCAAAACCAATGTTTGTGAAATATTTAAGAATTTATTTCTAATTTACTATATAAACCCACACATTTTCCCACTTCTCTTCACTAAAAATACTTATAGAACTTCCTTAAAATTTCCTCCCCTCTATATAATCCTCCCAAGGATCCCAACTCTCTCTGTAATCCCCTCTTCAAGATTTTGAAGTCACACACTCAAGTAAGGGTTCCTTTTATTATCATTTTTATCCAAGTTTCCTTATTTTGTTACACCCTTTTATTTTCATTTAAAAATTACTGGGTATGAATTATTTCCTCCCCCATACTATCCTTATTATTTTTTAATGATGAGATACCCCTTTATCTCTCAATAATCACTCCCATGTACACCTGTTACCATGTTGCAATTTCATAAGATTTATTCCATTTATCTTCTTTCTTCCAGTTTCATTATTATGTTATGCCTTATATTTCCATATTTTCTAACTTGGAACAACGATATATTTGACTCTCTTACTTTAAATTCAATTTATATATTATGAGATACCCATTTCACCCTCATCAACCTTTTATTACATTTTATGTCACATCATTAGGCTGTCAAAATTGCACCGTGAATCTCCATTCCAATACAAGTATATAAGTCAATATCGTACCCATTCCTTGTCAAGGGTGATCAATTTTACACACATAAAACTTTTTATTGAGGACATAAATGTATTTACTCCACATCCCTTAATTGTGGAATAAATTATGATGATGAATGGATCCATGTTTTATGATCTATGGGGAACACTTAAGAATGAGAATGAAATGACAGTGATGGGTGCACCCAGAATTATATGGAAATCGAATAAATAGGTAAATGTTTAGTATTATTATATGAAATATTAGGATAATTTTATACCTAATTAATTAATGGGACTTTTTCAATTAAGATGTCATGTACGTTAATCCATGACCTATAATGTAATATTTTATGTTTGTTGCCACATTTCCACATTATGATTATCATGATATGTCATGAATTTATGTTCATGTTTCATTTATACTCCATTGATATGGAAATTTTCTAACATGTTTTGTCTTCCTAATTTTATTCCATTTTTATTCCCTTACTAGACTCTATAACTCACCCCATTATTATTTATGTCTTCAGTTAATCCCATGTGATGTCAAGTACGAAGGAATGTTGTGGTCATGTAAAGGATGTTTTCAATAATGATGTTGAATTTCATGTTTAATGCTGTTATGTAATATTCCAAATTTTCCAATACACTATACCTTTCAAAAATTTAGGTTGTATTAAATGTAATTTTATGTCAATAAATTATTTATGAATGCAATAAAAATAACAAAGTTTTTATAGTTGGTATCATAGTGAGGTTTAGTTATTTTTGGAATTAGGATTAGAAAACTATTGTAAAAGCCATGGGGATAAAACTAAGTACAATAAAAACATACCTAAATCATGTTCAGTATAGAGTAAGTGGTTTATCAAGAAAATATATCCCTATATGGATAAAAAATAGTGTATGTGGCTCTATCATAGATGTATCTAGGGTTAAAACTCAGAAACACCGCATTGAGCTAGACTTTAATAGGAATTGGTGCACGAAATTGGGCCTTGAATCACTCCATGTTGGACACACATTTCAGATTAGAATTTGTAGATTCATAAGATTATTATGAACCATTATTAAGGGAACAAAAAATCTAATAAGACTATACATTAGTAAATAGATCATGGATAACTTATATTGAAGCCTAGACATTCATAAGTTAAGAAAATAAATTTAATTTTTTAGTTATACATTTAATTTAATTAGATACCCCTTTATGTGTTTAATAGTTTAAAATAATAACCCCTAATTTTACTTTTATTCTAGATAATCGCTGGTGATAAGAGGAATCGGGCTAACAACCAATGAAAAGATCAATGTAATGACTTTGTTAATGAGATTACCAACCCGATGGAAGAGAAAATCACAAAATTTTTCATGATAATATCTTAGTTAACTCATGACTTGAATAGAAACCTGGATGTAGAGGAAATTACACCCCCCCTAATAAATAATAAGTCACAATTAAGAGATTAATGAGATAAAGGAAACCTAATTTCATTTGATAATCTGATCCCTCAATCACTGAACAATGGATCAACTCCATTGATAAGATCTTCTTCATCCTTGAATGATCCAAAAAATAGAAGGTTCTTTTAGATGTTTACCATATGGAGGGTGAAGCTGATCAATGGTGGACATTGGAAAAAAATATGAAACCTGAGTAAGAGATTGAGGCGATGGGATGGAAGGATTTCTAGAAAATGTTTTTCAATAAATATTTTCCTTGCACCCTCTGACCTAAGATGGAAAGGGACTTTCTTGACCTCATGAAAAAAGATGAAGAATACATCAGTGTGTATGAGGAAAAATTAAAAAGTATTTCACAATACGCATTTTTATTTATCATTACCCATGAATGTAAGTTTGATATCTTATTTGGTGGGCTGAAACCTAGACTATATAAAGACCTAGATATCTATGAAATTTATAACTATGTGGAAATTGGAAGATGTTACCTCAAATTTTAAATGGGGATCAAAGAATATCTGGGGTATCATGTGGATAATAATCAGAAGGTGGATTCAAATTCTTGTTGTATAATAGAGAGATCTAATGGTGCTATGAAATTTCCACACCCCACATGCCAAAGGTTTAGAAATAAGAACCCTAGAAATTTCCAGAAGGGGATAAGGAAATGCTATAGGTGTGGGAAGGAAGGGAACTTATCCAGTGATTTCCTGGAAGAAAAACCTGCTACTTCAATGGTTGAAAAGAATGCTCCAGTAAACACTTAGTGTATTTTTCATTGCTACAAATGCAAGGAACTATGTCATTTCTCAAACCAATGCACTAATCCCAAGGTTTTGAAAGGAAACCAAAAACCTACAAGGTAGTAAGTGTGAGAATTTTCCATCACTAACATAAAAGTGCATCATGACAAAAAAGTTGTGATTGGTATGCAAGTTATTCATTCAATAATAGTGAACATAATTTTTTTATTCTGGTTCTACACATTCTTTATATCCTGAAATTTTAGTATAACAATCCATACACCACCACAAATCATGGAAGTAGAGATTTTATTGAAAACAAAAAATGGGGAAATTATAGCATCCTATGTATATAACTCTTCCACTATCACCATTTTTGGATTGAGCCTCCTGAAAAACCTTATCATACTTACCTTGGTGGAACATGAATCAATTATTGTCATGTATTTTCTTTCCCTATATAGAGCCAATATAAACTTCCATGAGAGGGGAATCACTCTTAATATGGAAAATCAACCCCTAGTTCTATACAAGTGCAAGGAGGAGGATGAATAATCTTTAGAACCATCATCCCAAGCATAGATATTGCTGCAATATGAGTATTTATATCTTATTCAAATGATAAAGTCTAAGGGTGGAACCATCCTCAAAGACATTCCTATTGTGAGGGAATTTTCTGATGTGCTTTCCATGGAATTTTCTAGTCTACCTCCTAGAAGAGATTTTGAATTCTTGATTATTCTTATATTTGTGGTGATTCCAATATCAAAGACTCTATATATAATAGTTGTTGGGGAAAATAAAAAGCTAAAGAAAAAACTATAGGTGAATCTGTATAAAGGGTTTATACGCCCATGTGCTTCACCATGGGGCTGAACATGTCCTCTTTATCAAGAATAATGAAGGGCCAATGCACCTTTACATTGATTATCGTGAGCTCAATAAAATCATGATAAATAACAAGTAACATATTCCACAAATTGACGACTTGTTTGATCATCTACATGGAGAAAAATACTAATCCAAGGTGGATCTATGGTCGGGATATTACCATGTAAGGGTGAAGAAGGAGGATATCCCCAAGACTATTTTTCATACAAGGTACATGAATTATGACTTCATAGTGATTCCATTCGAACAAACTAATGCTACAATAATCTTCATGGACATGATGAATAGTGTATTTAGAGATTACCTCGACAAATTTGTTGTAGTATTTATTGATGATTTTCTAATATACTCCAAAAGTAAGAAAGAGCATGAAGAGAATTTAAGTACTGTTTTAAAGACCCTGTGAAAGGAAAATATTTATGGAAATTACAGAAAATGTGTGGTTTGGATGAAAGAAGTCACATTATTAGAATATATCATCACAAGAAATGGGATATCTATAGACCCTTCAATTAATTAGGCAATTGAAGGATGGATGAGGCCAACATCTGGGATATATATTCATAGTTTCCTTGAATTACCTAGGTATTATCGTCGATTAGTGAGAATTATCTCATGATTGTCAAACCCTCTAACCAAGATAACTCGTATGGGAGTCAAGTTTTCTTGGAATGATGAATTCAAATAGAAATTAAAGGAGTTGAAAAGGAGGATTTTCTATATACATGTGCTCACACTACCCACAAGTGGAGTGATTTTTGTGGTATTTAGTGATGCTTCAAATAAGGTCCTAGGTTGTGTGTTGATGAAAAATAATTTTTTTAAAAGGATGGGGTTGAAGCCTCATTTTATTATTTAATGAAAAGACCTCTTTTTGACAGGGTAGAGGGAGACCCATTATATATCCCGAAATCCCAATGCAAAGTTTCTTGAATACAAGGCTTGAACGCCCATTTTTTTCCCAAAAGACCCTTCGGTGAACAGTACTGCTATAGTACAGGGGCTGCTATCGTACCCACTACATTAACGCCACCATTATAGTTCCTTTACCGCTACAATGTCGTCGCTACTATAGTAATACCACAATAACCTTCTACAGTTCTGCTACAATTCCCGAAAATTAGTACCTACCAAGATTTGATCTTGGTTCTTTTGGATGTCAAGCAGGAGCATGTACCACTTGGGTATAGTCTCGTTGGCTGATGAAAAATGAAAATTTAATTGCCTATGCTTCATGAAAGTTAAAATTTCATGAGAAAACTATCCAAAACCTGATATGGAGTTTTCTTTAGTGAGATTCTCATTGAAAATTGGTGGCATTACCTAATAGGAGATATGTGCGAAATATATATGGACCACAAAAACCGTTAGTATATGTTCACACATAAAGAGTTGAATATGAACCAACAAAGATGGTCAGATCTGGTAAAATATTATGATTGTTCAATTCACTACAATCCAGGGAAAAAGAATAAAGTGTAAGACACACTATATAGAAAGCATCTAACAACTCTTTCAATTATGATAATTGAGAAGGATCCGATCTTCGTAGACTTGAATAGGATGGACATGGGAATCATAATGGAAGAAACACCTTCAATCCTTTCATAAATGATTTCTTAACTATCTCTTATAGAGATGTTAAACGAATCTCAAAGTGATGATGTGGGAATCTAGATGAAAGTGGAAATAATTAGAAAAGATAAATCCTTGGAGTTTAATGTTAATGAATAAGGTGTTGTATGATTTGGGTCAAGACTATTTGTACCATCCAATATAGAGTTAAAGAAGGAGATGTTGGATGATGCACATGGCTCAACCTTCTATATCTTCCCCAAAAGTACAAAGATGTATCAATATCTCCGGGAACACTATTGGTGGATCAATATGAAGAACGAGGTCATAGAATATACATCATGATGTCTTGTTTGTCAGCAAGTGAAGGAAGAAAAAATATAAGGTGATGATGAAACCATTACCCCTACCTACATAGAAATGGTAAAACACTACCATGGACATTGTCACCGAGCTTCCAAATAAATATAGAGGAAGCAATGTTATCTTTGTTATGGTGGATCATCTTACAAAGACTGCACACTTCATTAAAATTTGAGGTGATTTCTCATTGGATCAACTAGCACAGATATACATTAGAGAAGTGGTGAGGTTGTATGGTGTACCACTATCAATTGTATCAGATTAGGATCCTAGATTCACCTCTATCTTTTGGAAGAGTCTCTAAGATGCTTGGAATAAAACGTTAAACAACAGCATAGTCTATCAACCTCAAATTGATGTCCAATCTTAGGAGACTATCAAGACACTTGAGGTCATTATTAATGCATTATCAATATAATTGAAAGGAGGACGGTGTCAACATCTTCCTCTAATTGAGTTCCCTTAAAAAAAATTACCACTCAAGAATACAAATGCCTCCCGATGGAGCCATTTTTGGGAGAGTTGAAGAACACGTGCATTCTAGGGTGAAGATGGGGAATAAAAACTGATAGGTCCAAAAATGGTTGAGGAAATGGTGGTGAGGGTTAATACAATTCAGCAACACATAAAGGCTTCTCAAAGTCAACAGAAAATCTATGTTGAAGATCATCGAAAATACTAATAGATTGATGTTAGAGACATGGTATTCCTCCACATATCTCCATGGAATAAATTAAAGAGATTTGGGAAGAAGGGAAATCTTATTACAATACACATTGGCCCATTTTTATCCTTTATCACATTGGAGTGGTGTCCTACCAACTAGTACTCCCACCTAACATATCTCAACTACAAGATGTATTCCATGTATCCATCTTTATGAAGTATATACTAGACCCCACACATGTAATCAATCTAGATGTGGTATCATTGGAGAATGAAATCTAATATGAGGAGAAGAGAGTGAAGATATTAGATTATAGATACAAATTTCTATGGAATAAGACAATGTTTTTGGTCAAAGTGTTGTGGAGAAACCACAAGTTTGAGGAAGCAATGTGGGAACAGAAGGAGTCGATGATACAAAGCTACCATCATCTATTTTAATGTGAGAAATGAAAATGTTGAGGGTGAAATTTCGTAAGGCGGGAAGATTTTAATGACCCAAACTATTATAAGTTATATCTCCATTTTTATTTAACATAATGTATAATTTTTAAAAATGGATATAGAAAACACATGCACTCCATTTGTATTATTATATCCAATTAAATTTAAATGACTATTAAATGTCATTACTGTTGATAATATAGATTTTTAATAGTGATCACATGACTACTATAAAAAGAGGGGTTTAATAAATCCATTCAACACAAACAAAAGAGGTGATGGACTCAATTAGTAGGATCGTTCCTTATAAAGTACATTTATTAGAGCTTTTTAGGGAGATAGCATTTCTAGGATTTTCCCTAGACTAATCCCAAATAAAGATCCAGCAATATAAGAATGAGTGAAACCGTTTATGGGAGAAGTTTGAGCTCATCAAGATCACAACAAAAATGAAGTTCACTGAATGGCCCCATGAACACCCCACAATCGCACACCCTACTATTAGGGAGTATGCTGGTGTAATAAAAGGATATGTATCAATAACATAGCATTGTGATTATTTAAATTACATTTTTATAGAATAATAAATATACTATTATTTAATTATTATTTTCAAAGAACAAATAGTATTTATTCTTAATATTCAAATTGAATTTAGAAATCTATTTTGATGAATTAATAAATATCATTCTAATAAAATGTTATTATTAAATTATTTTATTATAAATAAATTATCAAATAATTTTTATGAGGCCAAATGTAATTTTTATTAATCTTTATAAACGTTTTTTGTTAAAACCCGTCAATTTTCAAAAAAAAATATTCTTTTTTATTTTCAAAGTGAAAACTGAAATATTTTAAAAATTATTTTGGTAAAATGAATAATTTTTTGAAATCCGGTTGTCAAAATTTCCCAAGCTTAATTTTTCATAATTTTCTGAGATAATTTAATTTTTTGGTAAAAAATAATTACCATAAAAATATATAATGTGCTTTTTGACATCATAGTGTCCCAATAGTGATTTAATAAACACTATAAAGGTGATATCCAGTCAAATATAAGTTTTACCTTTAAAATAATGTGATTTAATATTTTTTTAACTTATTTTATAAATCCTTACTAAATTATCAAAAATGTATAATATATTTTATGATTTTGTGTTCATTTCTTAAATAATGTGACTCACGTCTATATAAGCAAGGAAAATATTTTAATATCTCTATCCCATTGATTTCTAAAATAATTTTTCACACTACTATTTGGAAAAACTTAGGTATTAAAACCATTGTAATTTTTTTGGTTTTGAATATTTAATTATATAGATACCAAAACCAATGTTTGTGAAATATTAATGAATTTCCCTCTCATTTCCTATATAAACCCACCCAAGCCCCCACTTCTCATCTCTCAAAATACATGGAGCACGTCCTCACTCTATCTATCCCTCTCTATAATCCTCTAAAGGCACCCCAAGCTCTCAAGAATCCCCTCTTCATGCTTTTGAAGTTACACACTCCAGTCCGGGTTCCTTCTATTTTCATTTTTTATCCATGGTTCCTTATATTGCCACACCATTTTATTTTCAATTAAAAATGATGGAAAATGTTTTCTATCATCCCCCATACTACCCTTATTATATTTTAATGATGATATATCCCTTTATTTTTCATTAATCCCACCCACGTACACCTATTACCATGTTGAAATTTCATAATAATTATTCAATTTCTCCTCTTTCTTCATGTTTCTTTATAATGTTATGACTTATATTTAAAAATTATTTATGTTGGAACATTAATTTCTATCATATTATTACTATAAATCTCATATATATATATATATATATATGATGATATACCTCTTTCACTATCATCAGTCCTTTTTATGAATTTTTATGTCATGATGTTAGGCTGCTAAAATTGCACCATGAATCTTCATTCCAAAATCAATTGTGTAAGTGAATAATGTACCCATTCACTATCAAGGGTTTTCACATTTATACACATATACATTTTTATTGTGGACTTAAATGTTTATATTCAACCCCCTAGATCATGGAATAAATTATTATGATGAATGAATCCATGCTTTATGATCTATGTGGAACACTTAAGTATGAGAATGAAATGAAAGTGACGGGCCCACCCAAAATTATATATTGTTCCAATGTATTGGGTAATGTTTAATATAATTATAAAACATGTTGGGATAGGGGTTTACTTGATTCCTTTATTGGAATTTGTCCACTATGATGTCTTGTAAGTTTAGCCTTGACCAATGATGCAATGTTTTAAGTTGGTCGCCACATTTTTATGTTATAATTATCATGATATATCATGCCTTTATGTTTGGGTTTCTTTTTTTCTACATTGATATTCCAATTTTCTAACATGTTTTTTCTTCCTCGGGTTATTCTATGCTTATTCCCTTACAAGGCTTTATATATAACCCCTTTGTTATGTATTTCCTTAGGTTATCCCATGAAATGTTAAATATGAAGGAAGGGTGTGGTCATGTAAAGGATTTTTTCAATAATGATGTCGTATTTCATTTTTTAAGTTATTATGTAATGTTCCTAATTACCCAAGACACTAGAATTCTCAGTTTTTTGGGTTTTATTAAGTCTAATTTTATATAATTAAATAATGTATGAATTTAATAAAAATAACAAGTTGTTATAAGACTTCATAACAACAAACGTTCCATGTCACGTTCAACAGAACATTTTCAAATTTAGTAGGGGGTTTTATTTAGTTTCAATTATTTAATTAGGGGAATTCGTAAATCATCCATAAATCCCAAGGTAATAATCTTTTTAACCAAATATAAGTGGTCATAAAATTTATTTCTTAGGGTGTTTCAAAATAATCAATAAAACCCCAGTTCCAAAAACCATACAAAATCTACACAAACAAATCCTCAAATAGACATTATTTTTATAAGTGAATTTATCCCATACAATAAGAATATCATAAATAATTTCAATGTTATAACAACATGTGAAGAATTATCCTTTGCACATTAAATTCCATTAAATAGATTCATTATAATTATTGTTCTTGTGTGAACCATCTTCACATAAATAAAAAGGAGTATAGCCCTCACATAGGTTACAAAAAAGAGATTCAAATGATTACCCACCTCAATGTACTATTCTGGTCTCACTACACAACATATAGTGAAGGAAGAGGAACCCTCAAACCACCACTATGAAAGGGAATGGGAGATCAAATTATAATGAACAAAAAACCATCAAAACATATACCACGCTCATCCAAAATGAATAAAACATCATGTAGTGAATCCCCAAGAGAATAATGGGAGGAAAAAATAGGGGAATATGAGATCTACCAACCTCATATTCTTAAAACCTAACCATCGAAATCCAAAGATCATAGTAGGGGGAGGTGTGTGAGAATATCCTTTAAAATATCCTAGGGTTCTCTACAAATAATAGAGGGAAGAAAATGAAAGAATGAAGTAGAATCAGCTGAATAAATGAATAAAAAACCTATAATTCACTCATTTCATGTTGTTAATTTTATTTTCACAACATGAATTCCACATAGGGAACATTTTACAATCCATGAATCCATTATATGTCTCAAAACCCATGTATTTCCAAATTCCAAAAAAATTCATGTCACCTGAGTTCGATGTAATTTCACGTCATGAATTACACATTCATGTTGTAAATCGATTCCATGGACGCCCCCTTATCCTACATAGAATCCATAAAACTAATTGGTTATTTAATTTTTGTACCACCAAATAATAATAAAAATGTAGTTCATATTGGTAACCACCTAATACAATAATAATATACATCCAACACCACCAAACACTCTATAACCCCCTCAAGCCTCTTATGAACACTCCCAAACAACCCAAATAATTGGTGTAATGGGTTGGGAAGGCATGAACAATTACAATGACGCAGATCAATGGGTGTACACATTGTTCTCTATCCACCCCAAGGAATTTCCTCCAACATAGTTTTAATGAAAAAACCTCATTTATAAGAAGATAATATTCACAGTCCTACAACATAATCCTAGCTCACTATTATCCTAGAGGAGTCCATCAATATCAATGTCACCCCATGGTTATAAATCATATCTAGGGAGCAGAATAAAGAAGGAAATGGAAACCAAAACCCATTCCTATATGATTCATGTTCATTTGTTTTTTCCACAACTGTTTCTTACTTATTCCAAGTTAACAAGAAGGTTATCAAAGTCCCATTGAAAGGATACTTCAGTTTCAACTCCATATCATGTTTCCCTGGGCTGAGATTCAAACTCAATAAACATTAACACTATTTCCCTAATTCCCAAACCAATACTCACTACTAGAATATATCCAAACTCAAGTACCAATATGGAATGATATGATACCACTCTTTTATGACCCACACCACTGGGACCCACTTAACTAGTGATAATCCATGAATGACCCCCAATCCCACCACTAATAAACTAGGGGTTGACGACTAGTGCTGAGTAGGAATAAAAGACAAATTAGAGACCTTCCCTTAAAGTATGTGTATACACACACACACACAACTATATTCACCGGTAAAATATAGAAGAGATAAACAACTAATAATGTAAATGCATGAATAATAACAAATATTACATCAGATTATGAAAAAGTGTACAAAAAATAAAAATGACCAAATACATGCCCGAAAAAACTATAAAAGAGTCCAACCTACTAATAAAAAAGGGTGATGAAATCAAGATGGAATTCATAAGACCATACATGTTATTTCTATCATGAATATGTTCCACATGAACCTGGTCTTACTAGTATCCATTAAAAGGCCTACTAATTTTATAAGACATCAAATATGAGAATCGTTACCATATAGGGGGGAGTATAAACATACCCAGTTGAACACCCTAAAATCAATGTCCAAAAATCATCTGAGAGAGATTTATCTCTTAATCAAAAATTTGAGGGAATAAAAAATAATAATCAATATATCACTAAGAAGGAATCTATGTATCAAGGTGAGGTCACGTCCTCACTACTAATATATGATTATACTAGAGGCTCAAAGGTAACATAATGTTCGTAGAACTCACTCATAAAGTATCTCTACACTCATGGAACTCATTTGAGATATCGTACTCATTGGGTATTTTTTTGATGAAGCATGAAGGAAACTTAGGGGGGATCATCAAAGATACTCACTAGATCAAACTAAATCTTACTAGAATACAAGATTTGTCACTACATTGATATGGGATCACCCTCTTTGATTGTGGGGGATACATAAACCAAACTAGATTAATCTAAATGGTAGAGGATAAAATTACAATATATATAGGATATTCTATACTATCCCCTACCTAAGAAGAATGATAAAAATAAGGATCTTAACCCTAAGTCTTAGGGAGGGATAACTGCTTTAATCCAAAAAGAGGATCACACGTCCAATGCTCAGAACTTGATATCATACTAAACCCTTATAGCGAGATACTATGAAAACTCACTATGGAATAAAAAATGAGGGAGAACACCCACTCAGATGTGGATTATCGTAACTAACCCAAGATCATATGGTAGCTAGTTTTAAAAAAAACAATAGCTTCTAAATTCCATGAAATAAGTACATTATGTGTCCCTCTAGGGTACATGGTGTTCCTCACAGAGTATAATACTACCCATTTCCTAAAGTATCACATCGAAAGACCTCTTTAAGAAATATGACCCTTTTTATAATAGAAAACATATAGTGGTTGGCTCGACACTCATTGTGTGTCGTCATCTCATTAATGTGAACTTTTCAATGTAATTATGGTGTTATTAATCACAAACGGTGTGTGGTGTCACATATACTCATTGACATGTACTCCCTATAAACACTGAATAGGTTAAATAAGTTTCAAACAATGTGAGGGTATGAAACATGGTGTGTGATACTTAAAACATCATGTAAACCCAATCTCACTCACATGGGGGATATAAACAAAATGTGTTCTTATGAATTACATGTCGTGAAAATAATATTTTTGAAGAATATCTTCTCTATTAAGGCATTATACCCCTTACTATAATTGTATCCCATTAATATGTGACATAAGATAGTAGTTCCCAAAATCATATTGACTAAGACCGCAATGTCTCTAGAGGTCATATTTTGAAAACCCCTTGGTCAAAAAAATCTTATCTTCACCATCTCGATGCACCTACACGAACCAAAATTTGAAAGATCAAAAGAACTCTCTATCACTAGATCAACATCATCGCCAATGGATGGATTTTACCCACCTATACAAAGGAATCCCCCTCCATTTCACTTCTAGAGATATCCTCTCAATATGCATCATTGATCCACCATCTCCCATAATAGCATTATATTCCAATCATCACTACCTCTTCCACAACTCTAAATCTAAAAACCAAACTCATAAACAAAATTTGTTTTTCTAAAGAATTAATTTAATAGGATCAGTGCCCCACCTATTCTAGAATCATCACCCAATCGAAACTCTATTAATGAATATCAATGAATGGGGGGATAAAGGCATGAAACTAGAAATTTATAATCCAATTAATTCCAAATTATTTTTTTCCATCATTATTGAAATATGGATAATTTATTGGATTATCAAATTAAAAAAATCATTAAATAATAAATCTCAAATTCTTAAATATTTATTTATATTTTTTATTTTAAAAAACCAATAAATAATTTTCCATGAATTAATTTTAAATTTATTTATTTATGTTTATATCAATATTCATGAATGGGGAAATAAACCAGAAAAACTAACACTATACCTTGGGATATATTGATCTCTGATAGATAATGATTCCACATCTTTTTCATATGAGAGATTCAAGAACATAATCGAAGAATAAAAACACCATGATACTCTAATCATCAATCCAAGATTCCATGATCACATACCAATGTGCTCTCCACCAAAGTTCTCCCTCTCCATCCTTTCAATCATATAAGGATAGTTCGAAAACCCTAGGGAATGCAGTAACAACCTGATATTTTTGGAATTATTTTATTCAAATTAATTTAATAATTTCATTATATTTTATCACATGTAACACCATGATTATCTTTCATTACACATAATGATGATTTTAAATGCAACATGTAATATTATAATAATATTAATATATGATATCTATAACCTAGAAGTTAGAATAGAGGGTATGAATAGGATTAAATAATTATAAAAATATAAGTTTTATTCATGTATATAAAATTATTTTTTGGTGAACAATTAAATAAAAATAAAAATAAAAAGTTATTGTAAATTAGAGGAAATATTTTTCTAATAAAACTACTTTTATGAAAAACAAATATGTTTTAACACAAAATTTAAAAAACTACCTTTGGTGAATGATTTTAGTGAAATTTATATATTAAAATTCAATATATTATTTAACAATAATCTTATTATTTTTCTAGATAAGTGAAAATAATAAATTCAATTTTACACTTAAACACTATATTGTTCTAAAAAAAATTTATGTAATTTCTGTGTACCTATTCTAAAAATATTCTCAAAAAAATTAGAAAAATTATTTTATAAAATAATTATTATTCTTTAATCATAATTTTACAATTATCTTATGGTTAATTATTGATAATTTTCTAGAAATATTAATTTATTGATGAACAGTGAAAAATATTGAATTTTATTTGAGCATCACCTTTTAATTTAATTTTTTTTTTAATTTTAAATCAATTTTTTATTTGTTTTAAATTATATTTATTTAAATTATAAATCCATTAATCCAATTTATTCCATTTTAATTATTTTAATATTGAATTTTTTTATTAATACTTTATAAAATTTTGATCATTTTCTCTTTCAAAACATGTTTTCTCACTGCGTATAAGGGATCAATTTTGAATTGAAAATTTCCACTTATGTAAATTAATCTTATTAAAATATGTTCTATATTTATAATAACCATTATTTTTATTATTCAATAAGTCTAGCATAATTATTAACCATAATTATTAGTAGAAACAGAAAAATATTATTTACCTATTTTATGGTAAAAATGGTTTACTAGTGAGTTTAACTAAAAATATAATGTTGAAAATGAATTAAAAACTTGTATAAAATAAATTTTTTGGCCATATTGTGACCTTATATTTTCAATGTCTCGGTAATATTCCATTTTTACCCTTTTTTCTTGTGAAAAAAAGGTGCAACTTTTTCTTTAAAAAATATTACAAGTATGCCACTCACCTCATTTATAAATGGTCACCCATTCCTTCTTATTCACACCTTCAAGAATTTTCTCATCCAATAACTTCACAAATAACTTCAAAAAATACCTCTTGTCATACTAGAACATTTATTTTGGGTATAAATATACCCTATGATGGCTATTAGTGAAAGCCTAAGGGGGATGCCTGAAAAAGAGGTAACGTTCATCAAAAAACATTTTTATTTATTTATTCCTCCACCTCTTTATATTATATTTAAAACATGATGATATAATAAAATCAGTATCTTACATATAATAATATTTTTTTTATCTTAGGTAAATTACCTAAAACTATCTCTAACTTTATAAAATGGGTCATGAAATCATTATTTGTGTGTACGACGGACTACTGCCTCATAAACCTATATCATTCATTTTTCCATTACCACCTCTCAATATTTAGTATTATGATGGATATATAGTATATATATATGTTAATAATAATTTAATTATACTTATTGAGTTATTATATCCTTTATAACTTTTTATTTTCCATTCCATAGGGTATACGATAACGTCACACATGAGTATGTTAGACTGTTGCCTTGCAAAATGATGTGATTTGTTTTCACTAACGCTTTACATGGATGATTATAAGTATAAAATAGTTAATATATGTGATATAAGTGAAATAAATACTACATAAATGATATACATATAAATATTAAACTACAATATAACATTTTATTTTTTACCTTTTCACTTAATGAAATATGACAACGTTGTTCGTGTACGTGTGGACATCCACCTTCACAAAGTAATAATACTCTCTCATTATTCACCGCAAAAAAAAGGATGATATTTATATGAATATATAGTTAAATAATATATTTTTATAAAAATATCATAATTCTGGAAATATAAAATTTTACTTATCTCCTTTCCATGATGATTTTTGAAAAATTGAACAATTACCCATGCACACATATGGAATACCATATCCATGATTAGAATGTACTTAATTTATCAAAAAAATATTTAATAATTGGTATTAAAAGTATAATTTATATATAAATATGATATTTTTTAATGATTATTATTCTATATATGCTGATAAAATATTTAAATTTGGAGGACTAAAAATAAAAAAGCAAAAACATACATGAAAAACAAAGTGGTTATCACCCGAAATTGGATTTTAACAAGGAATTGTTAATAAAATGTAATAAATGGTCATAATTAAAATCATATATGGTGTAATTTATATAATTATGGTTATATAATAGATGTTTAATTAACATATATTTATTATATGGGATTTCGGTCATTTACAAAGGAAATCATGACTTAGGGTAAGAGATTTATATCCTCTCGTCTATTTCTAGAAGACGTATGAAAATTCAGCACTCATTTATTTTTTGTGGTGTATATAATACCTAAATAACATTTTATATAATAAATATAATCCATTTTCTGAAATATAAGGTATAATTTGTTTTTTTATATTGGGTCTTCTGATTTAAAAGATTCTTAAATCAGTAAAAGATTTTTATCTCAATTTTTACTTCTATGAGGAACAAGACATATTCATTTATTATTTATTTTTTGTGTTGTATATACTAAACCTGAATTTATTTTTTTATTTGTATCATAAATATTATTTGGAATCAAATATCCTCTTTATGGTCTCTATTTCAAGGGGTATACAATTCAAAATTTAACAAAGTGGTACATGATTTTTGTCTCGGTTTTTCTTCTTTGGGACATATGTTATGTTATGAACATATATTATTTTATAAGGTTAATATATAAGACATTAGAAATGTTATACTAGGTATATAAATACTTTAGTGATATTATAAGTTTCATTTAGTTTTATTCTTTGATTGGGACTTATAATTTGAAATTTTCTAAAGTGTCAATGGATTTTTGTCTAAATTTTCCTTCATAGAGAATATGTTATGTTATTCAAATATATTATTTTATTAGTTGTTTCTACATCACCAAATACATTTAATATCATGAATTTATTTATTCTAATTCTATTTTCTGTTTAATTTATTGTTATTCATTTATGGGGTTTATAATTCAATTTTACTATAGTAGTAAATATTTCTGTTTCTATTTCATCATTTATAAGGATTTTTTATTATTATGTTTCCAATTATTAAATATTATGATGCATGTCTCATTAAATCTATGAATTTTCTTCTCCTATTTTTTGTAATGATAATATTTTTCATTTCCTCTCTTTATTCACTCAAGTGTTCAAAAAAATTATGAAAAATATTTTTTATTTCTCTCTTTTGTTAAAAAACTTTTTTATCCAATATAATTTTTTTTTCTTAAATGGTTTTATAAATTTTTTTTAAAATTCATAAAAATATTCATCAAATAAATTTTTACTCATTTCGTTTTTTTTAATCTAAGCAATCACCATGTATTTTGGAAAACACATCCCATTTGGATTTTATAAAAAAAAAGGAATATTTATTTAAATATGTATGACATTAAAAAAATCCATTTTTATGACTATTATTTTCTTTAAATATTTATTTATATTTTTTCAAGTATATTTTGAATTAAAATTTTCATCAAAATTTTCTACAAATTGTTTTAAAAGTGGAAAGGATATTTTATTCATTGAACATTTTAAATGATTTAAAAGAATTTTTTATATGTTTTCAATGTTATTTTAAATGGAAATGAATATAAAAATGTTTTGGTTTTCAAAAGTGTTTTAAATGTGAAAATAATATTTTAATCAAGAAAAATATTAATATTTGTTTAAAGCTTACTTTATAATCTTCAATGTTTATTTTCAAATAAAATAACTTCCAAAATGTATTGTTACTTTTTAAAAAAAACTTATTTTGATAGTAAATTTATTTTCTCAAGAAATGTTCCAATTTATTTATCACTAGTAATCATTTTCCATGTAATATGTGATCATTTTAGGTAAATTTACCTTTACTAGGGATATAATCCATGGATAGAATTATTATTGTTTCTCTGAATGGATTATGTTTATAATGAAAAGTTGTTTATGAAACTCATTTTTATTTCAAGGGTTATACCATGATAAAATTATTTAGAAACCTTTTTTGTTTTCATGGGTTAGTATCTGATGAAATTATGAAATTATTATGAATCATTTACCATTTCTATAGGTTATGATAGGATAATATGTTTATGAAACCAATAGCATTTCTTGGGTTATCATATGATTAATGTTTTATGATATTTTATAATAAATAAATATGATTTTCATTATATAAATGATGAGTCATATATCTCCCTAAAATGAATTGGGTAAAAATTTCTATCTCATAAGATAGATTAGACTTGAATGGGTAGTGAAATCAATTCAGTAAAGGAAATTTTCTACTATGATGGGAATGGGATTGAACCCTTACTACCATGATGGTTTAGGGATTGAACACATTCCACTATTATTTCCTCATTAGTGAGCCTAGAATACTATGTAAATGATTTTCTATATTTATGTATATGGAGAAATTCCATTTATTATGATAATGTTATCCTCTTATGGTTCATGTTATTTTATTTCCTTATTATTTATGTCTTATGAAATGGCAATATTTATTCCATGAAAAAAGATTATAATATTTGATATTTACAATATGGTTTCCATATGATATGATCACGTTATCATACATATATGATAATTTTACGCTTACATGTCTCCATGATTTACCAATACTGACTAACTCAGCTCAAACTTTTTTTACTTTCCCCAGGTCTTAAAGAATGTTTTTATGTAGGGCATGATTGTATAGAAAACTATAAAGAAAATATTTATTGTAAATTTTAAATATATTTCACTAAATTAGATGATTGTTTACATAGTCTCAAAAAGAAGCTAAACTATTTTGTTCTATGGGTGTGTGTTTGTGTAATGTATTGAATATTTATCTAAAAAGATATAACATCTATATATGAAATGTTTGAGCCATTATATTTGGTATTAGAGGAATTGTTCAGTTTAAATTTGAAATCTAGGACTGTAAAACAACATTAAAATCCCCATGGATATTTCTAAGGATATGACTAGGGAAAAAACTAAGTATATTTATAAGGATGAGTCATTGTGTAGAAAAATGAATTGAAATTTTGGTAGTAGAAATAGAAAGTGGTTTCCAAGTAAATACATGTCTGTATAAACACTACTGGTGGATGTTTTTATGGAACATAGGCATATTGGGGTAACAACTCTAAAAATAGAACATTGAGATGGATTATATTATCGCACATGAGCCTTAGCCAGGTTGGCAAGGTCTCTGATGGTGCATCCAAGCGACCATGGATCAAATCCAGGCGGAGGCAGAATTTCCGGGGCTGTAGCAGTACTGTAGCGGGCACTGTTTGGCACTGTAGCAGCCAGAGATATGCCCCCGTTTGGGCCTTCGGGCATCAGATTTGGTCCCTAAGTCCTTCATTGGACTTCGGGCACCCAGGACTTCGGGTCAGTTGGGCCTTCGGGCTATCCTAATGGCCTTCGGGCCACCTTCAGATACAAACCAGACCAAACTACAAGGAACAAGCTCTACAAGGAGGATGAGAAAAGGAGCTTTCACCACAGCAGGAGCTAAACGGATTGCAAGAATGAGAGGGTATGGGACCTGCCATCGGGATAAGCCTGTGCATGCATGGGAATGCCTAGACGAACAGCCATGCGGAGGTGAAGAGCTGATTTCAAGATGAAGATGCTGGGGAGGAGCAGTTCCATGTTGTTAGTCTGGGTTTCATGTAATGTTTGTGCCTACGGGAAATGGTTTCTCTATGGCCTACGGGCATGTAATAGGGTTCCACCTCATCCCTTGAAAGGTGGATTATCAAAATCAATAAAAAAATGAAGGCCTTCGGGCCATTGGAGATGGATTATATTATCTCATGGTTCATGACAATAGGCCTAGCTACACACCTAGTTTGAAACTCCTTATAACACACATCGGAAATTTAAAAACACTATATGAACCATGATGAATTATTTAAATATATGATTACTATGAATAAATTTGGATAAATATAATGTTTCATATATTAAAAATAAAGTTACATGATCTAGAAATACTAAAAATGATTATTTCAGGATCATGTGGTTTTCAACAATGATTATAATTTCTCAAACTATTATTTTTGGTTTTAGTTGATGAATAGAACATGAAGGATCTGGGTTAACATTTAAAATGATGAACTATTTATTAACAAGAATACAAATGAGATGGTTACTAGTGTAAAGGATATTGTGATTATTCCTATTCAGTTATCAAAGAAGATGATTAAAAACATGCACGTTAACCAACTCTTGGACTCACCAAATAAGATAAGGATAGAATTAAAATAGAGTTCAGGTATTGTAGACCCTGAAGGAATAAAGATTAAGTTTTTTATATGTCGATATTGTTGATAGAAGCACTCAAGTGAATATTTTATAAGGATTAGAAGAAGATTTGGGTGTGGAAAGGAAAGACCCAAAGCAAGTAACTACAAAGGAAAAATTAAAAGATTATCTAATTAAATTGATGAGAATAATGGTATCCCTAAGATATGATCAACTAAAAAAATTTAAATGTGGAAATTATTGAATTATGGAAATAAATTTCCTAAGGGGAAAACACATGAAGAGAATCAGCAAGATTTTACGAGTAATGCTTTTTTCGTTGATGATGAGGATACTATGAATGAAATATGAAAGAAAATATTTATTAAGTAATAATATGATGAATCCTAGATATATTTTTGAAAATTTATTTGGTTGATTGAAGTATTATTATATTGAATTCTAGTATTATTTTATATGAATCCTTATATATATGGAGATTTTTTAGTATAAGTTTTTTAATAAGGATTTGTAAAAAAATGTTGAATGAAACTGATGGAATAGAAATGTGATTTAATAGAAAACTGATATTTTAATTAAGGGATGATAAAACTTAATATGTTATTGATGTTGAGTTAATGATGTTAGGGTCAGATATGTTTGATATGAATAAGTAAATTGGATAGTATTGATAACCATAGAATTGATTAATGATTTGATTGAAAATTTGTTTATGTTATCATTGATGGAGTTTATAGAATTTTTATATTTAATTAATATATCCAATAATATATGTTTTATTTATGTAATGATAAAACATATATGTTTTTAATAAGGTTTAGGTTAATTCAAATTATTGCCAGGTTTCAAGAGAATACAGGGGGGAGTATTCACATGTTTGGTATATGACAGTCAAGAGATAATTTATTATATATGGGGGATTAATTTTATGTTGATTTTTCAGATATTAGGATACCTTATTTATATATTTTGAATTTTTTAAGGGTTATATGGTTAATCATTTATGAAATGGTTTAATTGGAACTTTGGATGAGGTTTAAGAGATTAATTCATTACTTCACCAAATAAAGATTTACCAATAAGCAGTACTAACCCTATTTAAAACTTGAGATATATGGAATGAATTATAATTCTATTAGGAATCAGATTTAATTATTTATACGTGAAAAATATTCATATCATAGAGTAATATATGATGTTTAAATTGATCAATCCATAACCAAAGGATGAAATTATGCCTATGGAGTACAAATATATTAATTAATTACATTTTCATATGTTCTTAGGCTAGATAGAAAATGAATTCCCCAACATTAGGAAAGTGAACATGAAATTAAATATTATCCCACTATTATCATTTTAGATGATATCAAGTAACATTTTAATGCCTCTTTTGTTTTTTGGTTTTGAGATAGTTTATCTTCTCTAGATCACCCACTTTCTTGTGATCAGTGATCTTTATCACTCTCCATCAGTATTTGGGAGTTAGTTTCTTCTTTTATGTCTACATTTTTACTTCCCACCCATGTTATCATATTTATAAACCTAATATGGGTTATTTTAGAATACATTTAGACACCCCTTTCTCTTTTTCGGTTGAATGTTATATTAACTATTTTCATGATGTGGGTATCTATAAAGGAATTTTCAATTATTAAACCTTTGATGCCTAAGATGAATTTTGACTGTAAAATTCATTTTTTGGGGGTTAGAGTGAAACACCATAATATTTTGTGAAATATTTTTTTTTCAAATTTAATTTAATATTTGTTATATTTTTCATTACAAATATCTATAATTTTAGCTTTTGTTACATACAATGCTATGTTTATTTTAAATGTGTCATATTATTTGAATATTATTATATGATTTTCATCAACTATTCATTGTAATTGTGGGTTTTAATAAGAGTAACTAAATTATGAAAATATATAGTTTAAACATGTATATGAAATTAATTCTTTTTTGACAAATTAATTGGAAATGTTAATATAGAAACTATTTGAAAAAAGGAAATCTTCCTCTTAAAAACTATTTTTATGAAAAACATGTCTAACATTGATAAATTAAACAAAACTCGTTTATTTAATTAATTTAATTAAAAGTATGAATTATAAATTCAATCCATATTTTAAAATTCATCTTATGTGTTTTTTAAATAAGAGATAATATTAATTCTATTTTTATGCTTAAAACTATATTTTTCAAAAGAGAACTCTTTTTGTCTTTATTGAGAAATTAATTTAAAAATAATTTTTGAAAATTTAACAAAATTTATTTGAAAAATAATATTTTTCTTAAGTATCATTTCAAAATTATCTTATACTGATTTTATGAGAACATTCTGAAATGATTACTCTTTTTGATGAATAGTGTAAAATATTGCATTTCAATTGAAACCTACCTTTTCATTTATATTATACATAAAGTTAAATTATAATTTAAATTGGTAATAAATTAATATTAGTCAAATTATTTATCTATTAATCCAATTTTTCTCAAATTAATCACTTTCATATTGAATTCTGATACGAAAATATTTTAAACATTTGAACATTTTTTATTTGAAAACCTGCTTTTTCATCACATATTTGGGATTAATTTGAAATGAAATTTCCCCTCTTTTATGAATTTAATTTTTAAAAATCGTGTAAATATTTTTCATAAAAAATTATTTATATTATCTAATAATGTTAACTTAATTTTTTTACTATAGTTAATACTATAAACAGTACAAATTATTTACCGTGATTAATGTAGAAATATGTTTTCTGGGGGTTAAACTATAAAGATAAGGGTTAAAATAACCTAAATAGATTTATAAGATATATTTTTTTTCCTTAGTAATATGTAATGATCTAAAATTATTAATAATACTAAATTTTTTACCATTTTTTCATTTAAATAATGTTGTAATACCTTTTCATTTTCAAAAGATTACATGTGTACCACTAACCTCACTTATAAAATATCATGCCCTATCCTATCTTCTTCACACATTAAGCAACTTTTGATTCGACAAATAACTTACAAATAAATTAAAAATTCACTAATATCATCCTAGAATCCATATTTTGGGAAAAAATCCAACCAAGGAAGGGTTTTGGTGCAAACACAAGGATGATACCCGAAGAAGTTGTATTCTTCTTCAACATGCATTTTTATTTAATTACTTGATTAACCTCCTTAGATTCATATTAAAACATGATGTTATAATAACATAAGTATCTTAGATATACTTATATTTTCTTATTTAGGGAAATTACCTAAAACCATATCTACTATCGTTAAACAAGTTTTAAAATCATCATCCATGTATACAGTGGGATACCGCCCCATGAACAAAGGTCATTCATTTTTCCATTACTACCTCTCAAGGATGAGAATGATGATGTATATAAAGTATATATATGGTATATAATATATATATATATAGTAATTATTTCATATATATATATTTTTAATTTTCATTCGGTGGGAGTATGATAATGTCGCTTGTGTGTACAGAGGACTACCCCCACACAAAGTGATGTGATTCATTTTCACTAACACTTTAAATACAAAATAATAAGAATAAAATTAAATAATATAAATGAATTAAATTAAATAATTATTATATTTATAACTTATTCATCATTACTAAAATATTATATATCATTTTATTTTTTACCTTTTAACTCATTGAAATATTATAATGGCGTTCATGTACATGTGGATTACTGCATTACGAAGCAATGTGGGTCTCATTCATAAAAAAATCAAATGGCTGATATGTATAAGTGTATTTATAGAAAAAAATATTTTATTTATTATATTATTATCATTTTTTAATAGAAAAAATACTCTTCACATATTTTTCATAATAATATTTGATAAATGTAAATGTTACTCATCCGTACATACGATCTACCGTCTCCAAGATCGTAACACACTACATTTCTAAAAAAAATCTTTCATTATTCATGTTAAAATTATAATTTATGAATCAATATGATAATTATTACATTATAATTAATATAGATATTATTCAACCGTGATAAATTTAATTGGACCTAAAATTACAAATCGAAACATATTAGGAAAACAAAGTTGTTATTACTTGAAAGGTGATTTTAACCAGGAATTGAAAATAAATAGTTAATAAATGGTCATAATTAAATCATATATGGTGTAATATATATATTTATATTTTTAATAGATTTATAAAAAATGTATATTTATTATACATGAGTTTAAAAAGTGTATGAAATAATTTGAGGCATAATATAAGGGATATTTTTCTCTCTTTTATTTTTGAGAGGCATATAAAAATTTAACACTAGTTTCTTTCTTATGGTGTATATACTACCCCTTTGAAAATTTATATAATGAATCAAATACTCTTCATGAAATTTAGTTTTTCATTATAATTTATAATTTATTAAGGTTTATGATTCAAAATATTGCTAAAGGGGTAATTAATTTCTGTCTCACTTTTTACATCTATGAGGTACAAGAAATATTCACCATCTATTTATTTTATGAACTATACATATATCCCATTAATGTATTTTAAAATTATTATCATGAAAATTATTGCAATTTAAATATACATTTTATAATCTCTCTTGCATAGTTTTGATGTTTCAAATGTTCCCAATGGGGTAAAAGATTATTATCAAAATATGTATTCTTTGCAATAAATGTTATGTCATACACCTATCTTCTTTTATGAGGTGAATATACAGCCTCTATGGAATGTTATATTATAAATATAATTAAACTACTGATATTATATGTTTCATTTAATGTTATTATGTAATGGTGTATATGATTCGGGAGTTTCAAAAGTGGTAATGCATTTTTTGTCTCAATTTTCCTTCCTTGAGACATATATAATGTTATAAACCTATCTTATTTTATAAGGTGTATATACAGACCCATTGATATTTAATATAATGATTTTTTTTATTCTCATTATTTTTTATGATTCAATTAATTTTATTCACTCATGGGGATTAAAATTCAAAGTTACCATAGTGGTAATTATTTTATATTACAATGTCATCATTTATTGAGACTGTTTTTTGTTATATTTATAATGATAAATTATTATGATGCATATCTCAAGAAACTCATGAATTTTATACTCATCTTTTTTTCATTATAATTAATTTTTCCATTCATTTTTCTCTCTTTATGTACTAAAGTGTTCAATATAATGGTTTTATGAAAGATTATCTTTATTTGTCTCTTCGGCCGAAAACACCTTTTCCTCTAAAATCATGTTTTCAAAAAAAGAAAATTCAGTTTTTGTAACATTTATAAATTTATTTTTTAATAATTTCTTTCCAATTTTTAAAATTTTTATACAATTTTTTCAAATTAATATTCATGTCATTTTTTAAACAATTCTAGTTTGTTTATTACCAAAAATGTGAATGGATTATTTGTTTTAATGTGTAATACATGAATAGAAATTCTTTTCATTATTACTATTATTTTATTTTAAGTATACTTTATAATTGTTGAAGGGTATTTTAAAATAAAATCATTTTCAAGATTTTTTGAGAAGTATTTTAAATGTGGAAAGGATATTTCCTCATGAACTTTTTTAAATTATTTTTAAAGATTAAATTATATGTTTTTAATATTATTTTAAATGGAAAATATTTTAAATATTTTTTTTCATTTAAAATTTTTTCTAAATGGGGAAAGTATATTTTCATTAAGAAATTTTTTAATTTTTTTAAATATTCCTTTATAATTTTAAATGTTTATTTTTAATGAAATGCATTTCCAAAATGTTTTATGAATTTTTATTTTTAAAAATGTATTTTCAAATAAAAGTTATTTTCCTTAAAAATGTTTCATGTGATTTATATTTAAGAATTATTTTAAATATTATATGACATCTTTTGATGTAAATTTTGATTTACTGGGGATACTATCCAAGGATACCATTATTAATCTTTCTCTTAATGCTTTTAGTTTATGAATACAAGATATTTATAAAACTCATTTCTCTTACAAGGGTTATACCATGATAAAAACGTTAGGAAAACTATTAATGTTCAAGGTTTAGGATATGATGTAATGATGAAAAGATTATGAAACTTGTGTATTTTCTATAGGTTATGGTATGATTAAATGAATATGAAACCCATTTAATTACATGGGATTTGATATGATGAATTTTTTATTATCTTGTGGAAAACATATGTATGATTTACACTATGTGATGGGGGGACCTATATCTACCTAAATTACATTGGGTAAATATTTAAAAATCATGATATAGATAGAAATTGAAAAGGAATTGAACCTAGTTCAGCAAGAAACATTTGATATTATGACAGACTTCAGAGTGATACTTGAATAATATGATGTTTTTTGGAGTGAACCTATTAAACATTGATTGCCTTGGTAGGGATCCTTGAATACTAAGGATATGATTTTATATTATTTTTTGTATTATAAGAGTCTATGTATTATGCCATTTTTTGTATCATGGGTCAAGTTATTTTATTTTATTTGGATTTATGTATTTTAAACAATTAGTATTTATACCATGACTAAATATTATGATCCTTGATATGAGAGGTATAGCTTTCATATGTTATTCTTTGGTTTTAATACCATTATGTTCATGATATTATTATGTATCTCCCTTGTTTACCTTTACAGGGAATAAGATCTCATAGATTCTTATATTTTCTTTCCCTAATCCATAAATAATGTATTTAAGTAATGTATATCTATATAGAGTAAAAATAGAGAAATATTTTATTAGGTATGTTTATGGTGTTTTACCAAATTAGAATAGTGTGTACTTAGTCTCCAAATACACTAAACTATTACGATACTCAAGTTCCTGTCAATGTAATTTATTGAATATTCATCTAAAAATATGTAATATTTATATATTAAAATCCTGGGATTCTATAAATTCTCCATAGAGGGAGATAAATATAGGATTTATTAGGGTATAGTAATTAAATGGAAATTGAATTAATAATTTAATTTAATTCATTCAATCCACCCACAACTACAATTTATTGATGTGTTTGAAACTGAAACAACTTTTTTCATGACTAGGTAAAAACTATGCCTCATTTTTAATGGTAGTCTTAATTTTCCCATAAAATAAACCATCGATAATTTAATCCATTATTTTTGAAAAACTAGATTCTCGTGATATATTATATTTAATATATCAATATTGAGGTTCCATGAGCCTCAGAATCCCCTAACAAATCCATCCCTTAAGCGAAAAATATTATTTTAAATATTTAAAAGGGTAAAATATAAATTTCAAATTCATTACCTATGTACTTATATCTTTCTTTATTGAAAATGTATTATACCTTATTTTTAGATCTTTCACTTCTATGTGATCATTTTTTCTATCACTCTCCATTTTTAGTGGACATTATTTTTCTCCATCATGGACATATTTTTAAAAACTAAGCTATATTTTGAATAATTTCAACAACTTTTATGAAGATTCAATTGTATACCATTTCAATATACATTATATATTTATGTAATTTTATTAAGTAAGTTATTTCATGTACAGTGGAAATATTTATGTTCAGTAATCTTGATTCAATTCATATAATTATTGAATTGTAAATAATTTTTAGAATGAATTATATTAATCATTCAAAGAATAAAGAATTCATAGGATGTGAAATTTATGGGTGGGTCATGGTTATAGATATCCCATTGATGCATCGACATGTCTCATGAGATAAAACCTCAAGCATGCCATATTAGATGGGTATTTTGTTTGCACATACACATTTATTAAGAATGATATTGTAAAAACAATGGTAATATTAATAGAAATAAATTTCATTCATTAATTATAATCATTAATTTGATAGTATAGAGTAATTTTCATTAAAAATAATTAAGAAATTTTTTATTTAAAAGGAAAATGATTTATTTTTATTAAAATTTAAGTTTTCATGCATTATATGGTTTTATTTGAAATAATTATTTAAAAATTATAGAATTAAATTTTAAAATATTAACTTAATTTTTTAATTCCATATTTTAAATTTATTTTAGTATTCATTTTTCAGAATATATTTAAATTTTTTATTTTTCAGTAAATATTGAGAAATTCTAATTGGTAATGAAAACTGTATTTTTTTCAAGTATTACAAATGTCACATTATTTTGTATTAGTTTTAAAATTTAATTAGTTTATTTTTATTATAAATATTACAATAAATATTATTTTAATCAACATTATATGTGATTTTTTTTAAAAATTATATTTATACTTAAAAAGAAAATTTTTTGCAAAATAGTTTTTATCGTGTTTTTATGGTTTAATTTTAAATTAAATTATATTAATTATATTAATCGAATATGATAAAATTGATTTAAAATTTCCAATCAACATTGTAATTATTAGTAAATAAGTTAAACCTCTTTTTTTGATAATGAATATTAAAATTAGTAAAAATATGATTCCATAGTGAAGGATAAAACCAGTTTACCAGGGGATTAAACTAAAGAGATAAGGGTTAAAATGAACTAATTTTTCTAAATAATTTTTTATAGAACTATTTGGAACCTTTATATTCTCATGTTTTTAAATGCTATAATTTTGGCTCATTTCACTTGTTTAATACATTAATATATTTAAATTTTTTTAAAAAAATTAAAGGGTGTCCTCTACCCCACTTATAAGTGGAGACCCTCTATCCTATCATATCCACACATAAATATCCATTTGGTTTGGTAAATACATAAAAAAAGTTTTTTAATTAAATTTTTACCAATTCCCTAGAGCCTCTTTTTTATCAAAAAACGATCCTAGGAAGGATATAGGTATAAACCTAAAGAGGTTTCCGTAAGAAGTGGTATAGTTCTTAATCAAACATTTTTGTTTTATTTATTTTTATAATCCATATAATTATATTAAAATATGATTAAATAATGTGTTTAATATATTACATTTATTGAAAATTTATTATATTAATTGAAATACCTATATCCATATCATATTCCCTGATATGGGAAATAAAACTATCGTTCATGAATATGGAAAACTGTCACCTCACGAAACGATGTAATTCTTATTCCATCTTCGCCTATGATATATGGTTATAATTATGTATTTAATGTGTATATATGATATTAATGAAATATTTTTTACTATATAAAGATAATATATCATTTATTTTATTACCACTCCATCAATTGAAAAATGATATCATTGTTTATGTGTATATGTGGATTGCCACCTCCGTGAAGTGATGTGATTTTTTTTCATGACCATATCACATGGATTCTATATAAAATATTATTTAAATATATAATATTATTTTTATGATATAATCATAATTATATAAATATAAAATTATACATACATTATTTTCCTCATGCTCTTTGAAAAATGAAAATGTTACTCATGTATACCTATGAATTACCATTTCCATGATTGTGACATTATTAATTTTTCATAACTATATTTCATTATTGATTTTGAAATTAAAATTATTATATAAATATTATAAATATCTCATTATTTTTATTGGTTAAATTTTTGAATAATGACCCCCTTTACCATAGTTAACCTTACAATTTCATTTTGGATTGATGAGTTTAATGTAATGAAAACATCTAAATTTAACTTAATTGATTAAGTAATTATATATATCATGGTAATAAAAAATTAATGTAACAATTAAATTATATTTTTTTACTAATAATTAAAATAATTAACATAAATATATTATTTAGAAAGATATATAAAATACACGATGAGTCAAACTCTATGTAAGAGACACTTTACCTTAAAAACATCGTTTTAAATATTTTAATGATTTATTTTATAAATTATTCTCTTCCATGTCCATGTTATTAATATTATTTTAATAAATTAATTATAAAGTAAATTTTATGTCCATTTTTTCCTTCTTTCAATTTTTCTCAAAACTAATATTTTTATTTATTTTAAATGAAATTATTTAACAAAAAAATGAAAAAAGAATGTTCTATTTTAACGTATATAACATCAATGGTTTTTCCTTATTTCATAATAATTATTTGAATATTGGATTAAATTATATTATTTTATGTTTTCTAGAAATAAATTTCATCCATTCCATTATTCTGATTATTTTCAAAAAGGGGATTAAATGGATTGAAAATTTCAATAACTAGAAATTTATTTTCTTGTGGGTGAAAGGAATATTTTTATGTGTGTAAAAATTAAAATTAAATATTTCATGTTTTATGAATGTAATCTAGATAATTTTCATTATTTTGGAAGATGGGTGATCCCAATTTAGGTCACAATGAAGGGTAATCTCGATATATATCATGCTTTTGGATGAGTTAAATATAGATCTATAATTAATTGGGTAAAGAGATAGACATAACCAGTTATATGTTTCTCTTAAGATATTATATAAATTTATCAGGTAGGTTATTGCATTTTAAAAAGTGAAATTATATTATTTTTTCCTATGTTACCAACATGAATTTTCAAGGATTCCTATGGGTTTTTATAGAAGTATTATGATTTGAAAAGGTAAGATAATGAGATTATGTTTAGTAGAAATCATATGATACTTCTTATGTGTAAAATGTTTATATTTGTGAAAAAAAAATCTTGATTTTTCATGATTAATAATAATCCTTTATGAGTAACATTATTCCTTTACTATTTATTATATTGTGTTTTATGAACATATTTAGGGAATGAATTAGATTTATTAGGTAAGAAAAATTTTATTTTAAGCTCATTGTTTATTTGGAAAATGGGAAATTTTTATGAGTATTCATAAACTAACATATTTTTGTTTTTCTTTTTATATGTCCCTTTCCAGTCTTTTTTTCTCTTATGATGTTTTCAAATGTTTTTTGTAATGTTTTAAGTATGATTAGGTATAATGATATGGTCAAGATAAAAATTATGAGAATATTCTATGAAAAAAAATTGTTATATCTTAGATGTTTTGTATTTTAGAAAAAATGGATACTGAGTGGAAGTGTCCAATTTGTGAGGTCATATTTTTTTTTGGGTGGTGCTGTAATTATATGAAAATGAAATTCTAAAAGATATTTAGGAAAAAAATTGATATTTTTTTCCTAATGAAACGTTTTTTATAGATTTTTTATGGTTGGGTCCTTCAATTTTGTATTAGAGGAACTATTTAATTAATTTTATATGTTATTATAATAAATATAAATACACTTAATATATTTTATTTTATCGTTATCATGCTATATAATTTGAATATTACCAGGTTTTTTAATCTAAATAAATTCTGTTCAAAATGATTTTCTATTAAAGAAACGTGGAAAAATTGTTGGAAGGCACCAAGAGGAAAATATACTTCCAAATATAAAACTTGGAATTGTTGTAATTGGAACACAGAAGTTTTTTTCCTATAATAAATAATCTAAAACATGTTATAATTGTGTTAGAATCCATGATATAGATAAACTATATCCACCAAAAAGAAAAATGTTGATAGTAGATCATTTTATGAGAAAACACCCTCTAGAATTTAGTGGATCGTTTGATCAAGTTGTAGCAGAGGGGTGAATTAAAGATCTAGAAAAGATATTCAGAGTCATGAATTTTTGGAGCTCTAAAAGGTATTTATTTCTTTTTATAGTTTTGAAGGGGAAGATTATAAATGGTGTTTAATGGTTAAGAATACAAGAGGAAGATAATATATTGATTCCATAGAATGAGATACATTTAAGAATTTTTTCCTTAAAATGTATTTTACTATGTCATTTTGGAAAAAATATGGAAAATAAAATCTTGAATTAAATAAAAATAGTGGATGATTCTATAGTTATGCTTGAATAAAACATCACTCGATTGGAAGGGTATGAACCAAATGGTTTTTGAGATATTTATAGTGAAATTAATCCATTTTATTCAGGATTAACTCCAAGATATACAATATATTTGAACTCTCATCGATTTAAAATTAATGAGAAACATTTTTTGTGTTGAGAAGATGGAAATAGATTTCAGTGTTTTTCATGTTTCTTACAAAAAGAAATAAGAAAAGATAAATAGGTGCAAATAGAATGGGATAAATCCATCAGTGAAATGTAAAGGTAATAAAATCATCTTTCTAATTTTTGATAGTTTTGGTAAAAATAACCCTAAGACATGTCTTAAGTAATATGGTAAATTCTTCAAATGTGGTATGTTTTGGAATATACCTCACGATTACAAAGAAAAACATATTAGTTATGTTAAGAAAAATCTTGATGAGTAGGATGTTAGTTGTTTTAAATATAATGAGATGGGACATTTTACTGATGTGTTTTTGAAGAAGATCACGAATATTAGGAATTAGAAATACTATACAAATACATGTCTGGTGAAAACCTTTTCAACAACTTTTTTAGTTTGTGGGCCATCAAATTTAGTGACACCTAGTAAATTTGTTTTTTGTTTAAATTGTGTGAATGTATTGTTTGTTTCAGGGTATATATATTATTTTATTAATGAAAAATGTTCAGGTAAAATGAAAATTTCACCTCAACAAACAATGTGATGAATTTTGGTCAAAACACATGGGTGTAGTGTTAAGGAATCAATAATTAACAATGGTGTTCCAGTTATCATTTGAATAATTTTTTCCCAAAAAAACATGTTGTATTTCCCGTTGCATAGTTTTATGTTATTCTAGGTATGAATTCACTTTCAATTTATCTAGCTAAGATTTATTATAGATCCAATGAAATTATTTTCTAAAATGGGTGTCTATTTTTATATAAGAATCTAATAATTCATTTTATAACATATCAAGAATCTAAGAAACTCCTAAAATATTGAAATAAAATTTATCTTTCTCATATTATTTAAATCAATGGAATTGATTCAATTAATGATGCATTGATATTAAATAAATAACTTGATTATATTCTTGATGTGTTTTATGATATTATATTTGATTGATAAGTAGATATTTTGTGGACTTTGTGACTATCGCTAATAAAATTTCAAAACCTCCAATATCCAATGGATCATGTAGAATCTCTTTTATTTAAAATTAAGTTTCAATGTTTTCTTTATAAAAGGTTCATTTATTTGAGTACATCAACACTGGGTGCACCTATTTCATTTTTTATATATAAATATGGTAGTTGAACCTTAATGGGTTGGATTTCCTCTATCCCATACACGAGAGAATATGGGGTCACCTATGTGGAATATGGTCTATAGTTAAATATTCCCATAAATCATGAATGATCTTATCCATCAAAATAATCTTTTCCGCTATTTTTATAAGGATATTATATATAATTTTATTGAAATTCACCATCTATCTATTTTCGGTTGTGTGATATAGTTATGAATGGTTAGACAAGATATTTAACTATTGAGAAACCATCTTCAATTCATAATCACATAATTGTTTGTATTTATCAATGAATATTATTTAAGGTACACCACATTGGGTAATGATATTATAATTCACAAAAATAATGAAAAAATGTGTTACTAATTCCTTAAGGGGAACCATTTTAGCCCATTTGAAGAAGAAATTAGTTATAGTAAGGAGGAACACAAACTTCTTATATATGGTTAATGGGTCTGTAAACAACATATATATCTACCATATGAAAAACAACTATGTGAATTTTATATTAGGAAATAGAATACTAGAAAATAACCTTTTATTGTTGATTAGAATGCGATATAAATGTGACCAGTATTAAAATGAATGGGTTTAATGATGATTATTTAAAACTAATATTAAAATAAATTTTAATGTTTTTTACTATAAAAATAGAAATTTACCCCTCTAAATGTAGATACATATTTTATTTCTACCAAAATTGTTAAGTAAAATCAATATTTAAACACATCTTCAATTTCGATTTTAATTAAAACCCAACGTAGAAGTCCATTTTCAATGCCGTTTTTATCTGAAAAGTTACACTAAAAGGTTATTCAATTTATTTTTTTATTAAATCCAATATTGGAAGATAATTAAAATATCAATATTTATTTGGATTATAATGTTTGTTTTAAAAAATAGACATTGGAAGATGGTTTCAGAGTCCATTTTCCAATAAAATTGATATTGGAATCACATTCATTATAGTATTTAAAATAAAAAAGATTTAATCTTAATTAATATTTTTTCAAATATAATATAAAATAAAATAATATGAACAATAATTGTAGAGAAAATAATTAGAGGGAATAATACAACAGAAAAGAGAATCAAATAGGTAGTAAAAATATCAAAGATAACTAGAACATGACATCATCTATCAAAAAATAGACATACATAAATCTTCTATATATACATCTACAGATTAATAAAAATTAACAAATAATATTTAATTAAATATAAAATATGGTTTGATTATTTTTTTACATGTGATGAATAATCATAAAAAAACTAAAAAAATAAATATTATTAAATCTAAAATACAATTTATTGGTTTTAAACAAAAAGTGTTTTAATTAAAGTAACCTTCTGAAAAATTTCATCGCTCAAATTGAGATAATATTAAAAATAAATCATTAAAAATAATAAATATATTTCAAAATTATTCTTTTAGTAGGAAACAATGTTTTTTAAATAGTATTTTGAAAATAAGAAACACAATATATGTATAAAAAATAAGTATTGACAAATATAAAATTTATTTACCTAGACATTCACCGGTTTAATTTTATTTGGATTCTTTATCAAAAAATAACCATTTTAAAATATTTGAATAACATTTTATTTCAAAATATTAATTACCAAAACATATTTTATAAAAAACATTAAAACAAAAGAAATAATAACATATAATAAAACATCAATTTCAATAAATTTTTAAAAAATTTACAGACTTTACCATGTAAAGAGAATAAGAAATGTGTCATGTTTTCTAGTGGTAAGAATAATTATAACATCCAATGTATACTAAAATATAAAAATTTTAACATTAATTAAATTATAATGAATAATGGTGCATAATTATATAATTCTTCTTAACCAAATTGGAAAGGAAGAAACCAACACTAATCCCATTATGTACCATATATATATATATATTTATATTCCCAGATTTCTTATTTAGATATTAAAAAACAATGGATATTTATTATAGTACGATAAAACCATAAATGAAATTGATATCATTTTGTATGGAAAGAGAATAGAGATACCTAATTAGATAAGTAAATAATTCAGTCAATATAAGTTCTGAAATAAAAAATGAAATTGGAATTTCATTAAATGAAAAAAAAAAATATAGATCAATATGGATTGTAGATTACCATTAATAAGGTCCATGATAATTTTTTTAAATGTTGTTACCTTATATTATCTTCCTTATATATCATTTTTCATTATAAACTCATAAAAAAGATCTAACATTAAATAATTTATTCCCAATTTTTTTATCCCATCATAAATTTTATAATCTTTTTTAGGTGTTGGTTCTTCGATGTATTTTCTTTTAAATGATTCAATTTATTATAGATACTCATTTATCAGGTAAATAAAATATAAAATTAAAAGTAATTTTAATCCAAAGTAAAAAAAATTAATAAACATAACATACATCATATGTCAACTAACAAATAAGGATACATATACAAAGTAATAAATAAACCATACTATCTCCAACATTGGCTACATCGTTAATAGAAAATGACACTAGAGTAGTTATATTAATAAAATCAGATCACATTAATCTTTCATTTCCTGATAGTATAAATATATGTTGTAAATAATACCCAAAATTAAGTAAGTTATATATTCTATAATATGTACAAAGGGATCCCCAACATGAACCTCACTATACAAAGTTTGGTATGAATAATGAGGTAGACAATTTGGGTAGGTAGGTAGTACATAATGTATATGTCTGACCATTACTAAAAACATACCCTTTAAAAAAATTAATTTAATCCACTTTTTACTAAGTCATATATCACATCTCAGCCTTTAAAGATGCCCTTTGTCCCCACTATTTTTCTTTACATGATGTCGTACTAGTATAACTATTTTTTTTTAATTCCAACCCCCACATTATACCCTCATACACAACGGGGGTGTTCTATATTTCTAAATATATTAATAAAAATTACATACAACACCTAAGGATAAAGTTTCCCAGCATCACATTCTCTTGAAGGGTGTCTTGAAATAATTTATGTAAAATTTATCTTACTGTTCTTAAATTATCAATCAATAATATTCAAGAAAAAATTATTTATCTATTATAATATTATTTTCTACTTATTTTTATGGATTATTAATAAATTTAACCTTTTTTCATCGTCTCTATGTTCCATTTATCATAGATAATAGAAGTAGGTGGAGGGATGAAATTAGAATCTTCAGAGACACTACATAATTTAGCTCATCAATCTTTAATTTTTTAGTAAGCATATTGAAATAAATAAGTGGATGAAAGGAGTTGAATGTTTATTGGTTAACAATTTTTTATTACGGGATTTATGAATGAATTTAAATGAATGTTAAAATATTCCATTGAACATGAAAAAGAGAAAATACATCTATATTAGAAAATTAATTTGGATGATATGGATACTATATGGGAAACCCGAAATCTAGATGTTTTTAGGGATGGTTTGTATAGAATAAGAGACAAGTGTTAAGTTGGAGTCACTATCTAATTCATTATTAAAAGGATATTAGTGAACATAGATAATTGTTATATTGAATAAATTTGATTTTTGGAGTGAAAAAACTAGTTGTACATTGTATTAACCATCTATTTGTTATTTGGAAAGAATAATACTATTTATAGTGATAAATATCATGTGTTGGTTGGATGAATGTGAATAAGTTTGATTTTTAATTTATGAGTGTAGTGAACTATATTAAATAAATAAAAGAGGAGTAAATCTGTTGTAATATACATTTGGAATGGTGATTAATAAGAGTAAGTTTGTTTGATATATTCCCAAACATATTTTCAGTGATTGAAAATAATTTGAAGTGATTAGAATAATATCATAGATAAATTGATTAATTCTATAATTATCAAGATAACGATGAATGAATTGATAAGTATAAATTATTTTGTAACTCTATTAAATTTCATAAGACTTCATGTGTTTTCATAAGACCTTTCCTCTAGACTGTGAATAATATTTATTTCTTGATTTTATAAAACATCCAATGATTTTAAAAAAATTAGGAGATTGTATAAATTCACATAAATATGTAAGACTTGTGTAAAGGGTGTCAAAAAATTGGGATATGCATAATACATCATAGTAAGACATAATTTAATGTCTATAGTATTTGAAGGGCTAAAATACGTCTTTGAGGAAGAAATGTATGTCTTTTGAGAATAACAAAACTTATGGGTAGACTATAAGACATCAAAGTTTGATGGATTTGAGAAGTGATGTAAAGAAAATTGAAGGCTTCGAATCTTTGAGAAAACCTATGTAATATTTTTTGGATATTAATAAGACTTTGTATTTATTAAGAATCATTATATATTATGGGATATTTGTTGAGATACAAAATATTAACAAATTAAATGAATATTCATTACATTCTACTTTAATTTTATAATACTTATCATGTATTATAAAATGGAGAATATGATTAAAATAAAAAACATTAATGTTACTAAAAATTTGAGAAATTTGATGAATGAAATTTGAGTTACCATAATTTATTCTGAGGAAGAAAATCATGTGGTCTGATTCCAATGATGTTCTATCAAGTTTCAAATATTATGGTTCTTTGTTGAGCCCTGATTTAAGATTGGTATGGGGAATTTTGAGGGAGAATATCACAATTACATTACATCGTAATATTTAAATGAGAATATTTGAAAATCAAAATTGGTTATCCAAATTATAGAGTATATAAGTTTTTGTTGGTGGTGAACTTCAATGTTTATAAAATCACAAAAATGTTTTGATTGAAGTAAGTTTTCTTTGAATGAGTATCTCAATGTTTGATGAATTTATAATAAATTTATTTAAAAAAATTAGGATATTCATGTTTAAAATATTTTTGAAATTAAATTGTAATATTTTGGAGCTATTATTTAGTTTTTCAAATATATAAAATACTATATGATCCTTTTTTATATATTAAAAATATAGTTATAAGTTGAAATATATGTTTATAGGATAAGTATAAATCTATAAAGGTTTCATGGGATGATGTCATTCTGTAAGGGGAAGTCACACTCTGTATGTACTAGTAATTTATATTTTAATATAGCCCAGAAAAAGTGATTCATTATATATTTTAGTATGAATATGGAAAAAAGAATAAGATTTATGAGTCTACTAAGACAAATTAAGATCTAATCATCTGATTAGAAAGAAAATGTGAAAGAAAAGATATGGTGGGTATTCTAGGTTTTTTATGGGTACAACCATTGGATGAAAACATTATATTTGAACGTGGGGAGAAATAAATGTGGAAATGAATGAGTAAGAAAATAGGGATAATGGGGAAAATTCAACATACAATGCAATATTAATAAAATTATAATCATGGAACTGAAGGTTATAGTTGATTCTCTGTATTATAAAATATAGAAAATATATTTTTTAGTGACCTGTTTTTAAAATAGAAAAATTATTGTGACCCTATATTTTTATACATTAATGTTACATAACATTTATGTAATGCATAAAAATTTATAAAAATAGATGCCAAAGGACCATACTAGTCTCTACCTTTGGATACATGGAAACATAAAAACTGAAACATAACGGAGATGCATTATCTCCCAATTGGTTATTCTTGATTATAACCCTTCTTAGACACATTAAACATAATACATATATTCTTAACATGAGGAATGAAATCTAAAAATGGGTTAGCTGAGATTCTCAGTAAAGGTAAATATGTAAGATATTCAAGAATAATCATGAGCATAAGGGTATTAGAACATGATCAGGAAAATAGAATATCATACCCTTTATATCAGAGATCAAATGCATGAAAAATTGCATAAATCATGGAAGTTCATAATACATGAATCATAAGAAAATAAAGAAAAGAATCCATAAAATCTAGACATATAAATAAAACATGGAAATTTTGAAGACACATGAGTATATAATATGATTTCCATAGTAGATAATGCATCATTACCAAGACTATCTTCATAGTATGAGTTCACTCCCCATACCATCTTGGTAGTCATATTTCACTCTCATGGTCATCTTAGTAGCATGAGATCACTATTAATACCATCTTAGTAGTCATGGTTAACTCCCTTGGCCAAATTATTAGTCAAGGTTCACTCCAAATACTATCTTAGTTTATCTCAAGATAAATAAATATTTACCTATTGTATTGGAAGAGATATAGGTCCCACCCATCTCATGGTGAAATCATACATACATGTTCCAAAAGATTATAAATAATCAAATCAAAAACCCTAAAATGAAATTGTTATTATGAACATGTCAACATAACATAACATGTTGAAAATAAATCCTTCATAATCATTTAATCATAAAAATAACCCATGAAAAAAAGCAGGTTTCAGAATCATATTACCCATGAAAGAAAAGTAGGTCTCATAAACCTCATGACATCAAAAAATAATCCATTCAGAAAAATAATATAATGGAAACATTGAATAATTTCCCCATAAAGTCTTGAGTAACACCAAAGAATATTATCTTAGATGGGAAATAATTTTGAAATTTTCTTGAAGGAAATATCCTTTCTGCATAAAAAATTTTCAAAAAATCTTTTTTTATGGAAAATTGCATTGAAATATTTTAAAGGAAACATTGAAAACCATAAATCATATTTAAAATAATTTTTTCCAGGAAAATTATCTTCTATGATCCTTTGAAAACATTTTATAAACTATTTTTTGCAACATGGTTTTTGATATAAAATAGGATTCTGATCAAAGAGAAATGTATTATCATATTTTCATAAAAAAAATATTAATTGTCTTAAGTACCATAGAGTGAAAAAAGGTAATGATACATGGAAATATATTGAATAAAAATATGATAATAAAACTCATGATAATTCTTGAGATATGAATCATAATATTTCATTAGTTAATCATAATCATTTACAATCTCAAAAAGAGATGATACTGTTTCAATAAACTTATACTAGATTGTAACATAGGATCATAATTTACTTGTAAAAAAATAAATTACATAAATCTTATAATACCTTGAAGATAAGAAGTTTCATGATTTAAAATTTCAAATGTAATTATAGACACCTTAAATAAATGTAGGTATATAAAAACATGTGTCTCAAAGAAGAAAATTGAGACAAACTATCTTACTGATTAGGCAGCTTTTTCACATGAAATAAAGTTCCTATAATAGATATTTAAATACCCCTAAATTTAGGTATATAAATAATTTAATATATCCATGTTTATTATATTCACCATAAAAAGTAATGGGTGGTTAATAAATTATGTATCTCACCAAAATAAAAAATGAGATAATATCCACTTATCTAGCTTCTTGAATATCACCGTAGTCATTCAAAAAAACTGTATAATAAATATATATTTTCTATAAATATTTTAAATAGCCATATTAGTATATATAATACGATATATGGTTTTATTATGACCTTAAATTACCCTCTTTTTAACAATATAATGTTAATGTTTCACTTTAGGTAATATTTTCTTTTTTTCTTTGCATGTGTCTTAATTTGTTATATGTTTGGTCTTTATACTTATATCATTATTTAAACAATTACGTAATGATATAAATATCATGTATAATTTTTATAAATATATTATAATTATCTATATAATATATATTTATGAAATTTAATACACCATTCATGGAGACGGTAAAGCATACATACGCATGAACGTTGTTTCCCTTTTTATTATTGTATTGAATGAAAAAAGTTAAATGACATATTAGTGTGTGTGTGTGTGTGTGTGTGTGTATTTAGGTGTATAATTGTTCTGGTATAAATATTATGTCATATATATCATATAAGTTCACTAAACCCATCCTTAATACATTACATGTAGTGTGTGAATAAAACCCATTGCTTTGAGTGGGTGGTAAACCACACTTCCTCAATCAGAATTATCTTATTTAAACCAAACAGAAAGTATAATGATCACAATTGTAAATGGATTAAATAAGATTAAATAAATAATAAATATAATATATAACCTATATAAATATATTTTCCATTATAATTTCCACTATTATTTCCACTATGATTTCCACTATGAGATGTGATAAAGAAAAATAAACAATCATCATTTTGTGAGGTGATAGTTCGGAAAACACAAAACCAGTATGTTTGTTATGAATTAAATGGAGGATTGTGCAAGTGTAGGTAAAATATGTTGCATAAAAAATCATATTATATTTAAGATACAGGTTTTGTTATAAAATCATGGAATAAAGAGATTTTAGGGGTGTAGAAAGAAAATAAAAAAAGAGCTTGAGAGAATATATTACCTCTTAATTGGGTAACTTTTTTGTTTATGCCAAAAGGATTACTTGGATTGAATCATTCCCCAGATGAGGCTTATAAGAATAAGTTACGGGTTTTGGAATGTTTATTTATCATATCATGACCCATAATATGTGGTTTGAGAGGTGTTTATAAGAGGTAGAGGTGACAAACTTTTATAGGGAAGTGAAAGGACACACTTGTCTTTTTGAAAACAAGTTAGGTGTACCAAACTTTTTACCTCACAAAAGTCATAAAAATCCAAAAAAATAAATAATGTAATTATCATGTCCAAGTAATTTCTATGAAATTGGTTTTGGACAAATTTATAGGTCATTTTGGGTCTTAAATATAAGGTTTAGTACTTTGTTAACCTAATTTTTCTCTTTGTCATTGCAATTAAATTTTAATCAATTTCATTAATATTTTTGGTAAAAAAAATAAGTTTCTTTTATTATAAATTATAATGATTCTTATTCCAAATATGGAATCCATTTTTCCAAATTTTATTCACCAAATATATAGAAATTAATTAAATAAATAATCCCGCTGATCGGACAACAAGGTGGGTTTTTAAAGTAAAAACATCTAGAAGATTGCAATGTTGTGATACCCAATTTCAAAGTGAAATTGATTACAATGACCTGAATTGGATTATTTGATAAAAATATAACATAATTGAACTTTTAATAAAAATTAAAATATAATTTAACCTTATAAATCAAATAGACCAAAAGGTAGCTTTGAATTAAAATCCAGTATTTTTCACTATTCATACAAAAATGAAGTTTCTCAAAAAAAAGAAAAAAACTCCCCAAGCTAATTTAGACATTATAAATTAATTTTTTCTATAAAATAAAATTTATAAATGTTTCTAAAATTAATTTTAGTATTTTTCACAGAAGGACATTAAAATCATTTCATTGGAGAAAATAGAATTTCAAAACAATTATAGACTTTACTAAAAATTATATCTTTCATTATCAATATTTTTATTTTTATAAAATATTTAAAAAAAATTGAAATGTTGGTATTAATATTTATATATATATGTTTAATATCTAAGTTATAATTATCTCATTTATGTAATTATAAAAATAAAATGATGTGTTGTAGAAACATCAGTGTTTCATGTATTGTATGTCAAGTCAGGATTGCGTGTAACATATGCCAAGTCAATTTTACATGTTACGTACACCAATTAAATTACTTATAAATGGAATTATTTACTTATTATATTTCAGGAAAGAAATGAAAATTGACTTTCTTAAAAAAAAGTTCCTTAAAAACTAGAGGTGTTACATTCTACACCTATTTAAATGAATTTATCCCTTGAAAGTCAACACCCTGGTAAAAAGAATGAGGATATTTTAACTTCATCAGATCCTTAAGTTCCCACATAACTTCCTCTAAAAAAATTCTCTAAAAAACATTAGACCATGTGAGTGATCTTGTTTTGTTGAGAATTTTCTGATCGGTCCAACTTTTCAACTGGTTGTTCTTCATAAAAATGATCCAACATCAGAGGTATGACCTCTAAGTTAAGTACATGTGATGGGTCAGGTATGTACTTCCTTAGGAGATATACATGGAACAAATCATGGTCTTGAGAGAGATTTGTAGGTAGTTCCAAGCGATAGGATATCATCTTGATACAATCAAAAATTTCAAAGGTCCTAATATACCTACAAATTAGTTTCCCTTTCTTCTTGAATCTCACAACATTCTTCCAGTGTGAGATTCCTTTAAAAACATTTTCAAAAACATAAAATTATAGATCATGGAATCAGTTATCAGCATAAATTTTCTACCTACTTTGATCTAACATCATATTCTATTGAATGGTTCTAATCTTCTCAACCATTTCTTCATCGATCTCTAGCTCCAATAGATTTCATTCTCTATTATCATACTAGCACATTAGAGATCTACATTTATTCCCATAAAGGTATTCATAAGGTTGCATCTGAATTCATGAGTGAAATCTATTGTTGTAAGAAAATTCAAATAGAGGAAGGTGTTGATCCCAACTACCATTAAAATATAGAGAATAGGATCTCAACATATCCTCTAGGGTTTTAATTTTTCTTTCAGAATGACCATCTATCAGATGATGATAATTTGTATTGAAACTCAAATTTGTATCAAGTGTATATTGAAGGATTTGGAAGAAATTTGACATAAACCTCAGATCGTGATTAGGTATAATGTAATATGGGACACCATGTAGCCATACCACTTCCTTAATATATATCCTATAAAGTAAATCAAGAGAGAAATATTATTTGATAGCAATGAAGTGTGCTGACATAGTGAAGAAATTCAATACCACCCACATATTATTAAACCCTTTAGATGTTTTGGATAGTTCAATGACATAGTACATAGTTATGTTCTTCCATTTCCATTCTGGTATGGGTAATAGATGTAGCACACCTTTAGTCTTTTGTTTTTAATCCTGAAATTTATATCATACCAAGCATTGAGATTTAAACTATACGATATCTCTCTTCATTCCATGTCATCATAAATATTATTTCAAATCACAATACAACATAGTAAATCTTGGTTTAATAGGTAATAAAGAACTATGAGCTTCCTCTAATACCTCCTTATTCAAATATGGAATGTAAGAATCATGCACTTGGATCGTAAACATTATCATTCCATCCTGATCAAGGTTAAACTTGGGAACACTTCTTACATTATTTGGATATCTCTATCTTCCTTCTGCACCTCTGTAATCTTTACATGTATAGAGGGTTTAACATTCATTTAATAAAGATAAGATTTTACCCATACTTAAGGATTTTTAGATACATTCTTTTGAAATAAAAGAAATATTGGATCATTTGTTATTCACATCATAGATAATATAGAGTGATCGTTCCAAATCAAATCATCTGCCACCTTGTTCGCTTTCCCATGGGGGTAATGTATTGAGCAATCATAGTCCAATATCAAATATAACTATCTTATCTGGCACATGTCCAACTCATTCTATGTGAATATACATTTATATCTTTTATGATCAGAACATATACCATACTTTTGTCTATAAATATTATTCTGCAATATCATTAAAGAAAAAATTACAACTGTTAACTCTTAATCAGGAGTAGGGTAATTTTCTCATGAATCTTCAAATAATGCAAGGAATAATCAAAAAACATTTTACTCTACATAATAACATATCTCAAACCCTTATTAAATTCATTGATATAGTTTATACACCCTTCCACACTACGAGGAAATGTAAGCATAGGTGCATTTACTAACCTTCCCTTCAGTTCCTTGAAATTTTCCTCACATTAATCTGCCCAAAGGAACCAAACACCCTTCTAATTTAATTTGGTTAGAGTATTACATATTCATGATAAATTCTCCAAAAACCATATATAATATCCATATGAACCAATAAATCTATGGATATCAGTAACTGGGGTTTTAATAGTCCATCATTTAATAGCCTTTGTCTTTGACGGATCTAATATTGTACCATATCTTGAGATTATGTGACCAAAAAATGTAAAACTTTGTAGAAAAAATTCTCAATTTTTATATTTTTAATATATTTTCTCATTACTTAGGGTCACTAGTACAATTCCCATGTTATCTTCATTCTATTACTTGGTATTGAATAGATAATAATATCATATATAATGATTACAAAACACTGGTTGAGGTAATCTCTAAAGCCTCTATTTAATAAATACATGAAGTTAGAAAAGTAATTAGCAAGACCAAAATTCATCACTATATATTTATAGTTTCCATACCTTGTGAGGAATGTATTCCTGGGTATATCCTCTTTCATGAGTCTCAATTGATGATATCTAGAATGAAGTTCAATCTTAGAGAAGTATTGGACTTTGTGTAGTTGATAAATCAAGTCATCAATATGGGTAAGAGGATATTTTTTCTTGATTTTGATCTTGTTCGACACCCATTAATCAATGTAGAGTCGCATTGATCCATATTTCTTTTTCAAAAAGAGAATGGTTAAACCCCAATGATAAAAACACGGCTCAATTAATCCCTTATCAAGTTTTTCATGGATTTTATTCTTCAATTCATGCAACAAAATTACTGTAATTCTATAAGGAATATTTGAAATTGTTGTGGAACCAGGTATGGGTTCTTATGAGAACCCAAATTCACTTATTGGTGGACATCTAGGAATATCTCCTAGAAAGACATATATAAATTCTCAAACTATAGTAATATCATTGATGTAGATTTTTTCCCTAACCATTTTATATAAACAACCATTTTGAATGAATATTAAGACCAATACACTAGATGTAATCTTCACAAGAAGTTCTTTCATATTGTCACCTTGATGGATGATCATATAAGGGTTTGAAATAAAAAATAAAACATTAAATCCTTGAAAAATTTATGTGGGTTTTATATAGAGTAATCTAATCAATGCCTAAGATTACATCTAATTCAACCAAAGGAATAATTAAAATATTTTCTCCCGTGAATTTTTTCTTTTGACTTCTTGTCAGGTGTTCATGCATTGGTGATGGTTAGCCTTTGTGATGTATTTTTCGGGAGGGGTAGGCCTAGTTGTTTTGTCTTGGTTATTGTTTTGTTGTTTCCATTTTATTTATGGTTACTAGGGTTTCTCACTTTTTCTGCAAAAGTGATTTGATAATAAAAAAATTAATTTCTAGTCCACAGACTTCAACATAAGAGGAAACATGGACTTGGGATGGAATCAACATACCATTATGGGTTATCACTACTAATTCCACTTCTAATTTTTTTGGTGGAATCATAACACCCTTATGAAATTCATTAGATATGAATTAATGGGTAGTTCCACAATCAAATATGACATTAGAAGTTCTAGAGTAGATTATAAGGGTACCTTTCATCATGTCATTATCACACCCCTCATTAGAAATAGAGTATCATTAGATTCACCCATTTCCCTCAGCATAAGAGGTTGATATGCTTGATCATCATCACTAGACCTTGGGTTAGGTAAGTGGTTAGTGTAATTCCCCTTATCGTTACACTTATATCACTGAAGTAGTGGAGGTTCATTTTTTGTATCTTTTTATCCAATAACAATGTTAGCTAACTTCTACCCATCACTTCAGTAATCAAATGCCCGATGACTTTCCCTTCCAAACATAAAAAATTTATTAGACCCCTTAAAAAAATTTCCCCCATGCATCTTCCTAAACAAAGAGAACAATGGAAATATCAAATTATTCTCTTTATGTTTTTTGTATTTTCCTTCAAACATCATCTTACATTTCTTGTTAGAACAATGATGTTGATATGTGACTCCAACCTCCATTTAAAACTATAATTCATAATGAAAAATATCTTTTTATCTACTAATATCTCTTATGGTTAGATCCCTTATGAGACATGGATTTAATACAATGAAGAACTGGTCATCTTTACATTTGGGTTGGGTGTTAATTCTTGAAGCATACCTCACAATTCTTGTAAAATTATCCTCATAAGTACCAATAGATTCATCATACGTTTTCTTCAATTCATGTAACTCTTCTTCATATTTGTAATAATAATCCCATGAAATTACTTATTAAAAAATATGTTCTTGAAATCATCCAAATACATGTATTCATTCTCCTTTTTCTGCCTCTTATTTTTTATTAGAGTCAAACACTGGACCATTTCACCTTCTAAATGATAAACAACCAGAATGAATTTATCCTCCCTGAACACTAAATAATAGAGAATATATTTTCAGTAGTATTGATCCATTTTTTATTAAATAGTGGATCATTATACCCTTAAATGATTGGAGATGTTTCCTCATGAAATAATCCATAGAATGTTTTCCCTCTTTTTCTCATTTAGAAGTCCACCATAATTCATATGTTGAGAAACCTATATAAGAATAGCAATGTTTTTTTCATTCTAGATCTCATAGCATTCAGTTTCTAATGAGGACAATCATTTCACTATGCATCTCAATCACTATTAAGGTAGTTCCTTTGGGTTACATTAGATGACTAAAACCAAAAAAATAGTGTAAAAACAATTATAATATTGAGGAACCACATAATCATGAAAATCCACTTATAATATGTCTAAATTATGACACCTTACTTAATATTTGGAACCTTAGGTTTATCTCAAATTATTCATAGCCAAATTATATTTAAATACTTCATGATGTCTAATAAAGATTGGGGGAATTCTCAAAGAATATCCCAAAGGAGTATCAAACCATGTGTGCAGTAAGGCTTATTAACATGTACCAAATTACCCCAACTTAGGCCCGAAACATCTTTTTTGAGTTTTTATCCTTAGGCTCATTTATTCTATATAAACATCCACTTTTTTTATCCAAACATGTATGTATTTATAGGAAACCACTCACTCTATCCTTTACCAGTATTCTAAGACATTTTACAATACTTTCCCTTATCCTTAGACTTATCCCTAGACATTTACTTAGGGTTCTCATTAAGTGCTTCTCATCTTATCTTCCAATGGTAAACTAATCCTTTACTCTAATACCAACTATAGTAACCCTCTCTTTTCATACATTAACATTACATAACATTTTCAGAATACATAAAACATTATAAAAATAGATTCTGAATGACCGTACTAGTCTAGTGCTTTGGAAACATGGAAACATAAACACAATTACATAAGTGAGATCAATTATCTACAACTAGGTTCTTCTTAACAAGAACCCTTTTTAGATACCTCAAACATAATACATATATTCATAACTTGGGGAAATAAAAATAAAATGGGCTAATCTCAGATACTTAGCATGGGTAAATAATGGAGATATATAAGAATAATCATGAGCATAAGGGTATGATAACATGATTATGAAAATAAAAGACCATACCATGCATATCAAAGATTATAAGAATGAAACATGGAATAAAACTTGACAGTTTATAAGACATGAATCGTAAATAAATAAATAACATAATCCATAAAATCATAACATAGGAATAAAACATGAAATTATGGTACACTAATAAGCATATAATATTATTTCCATAGTAGATAAGGAATCGCTTCCAAGACTATCTTAGTAGTATGGATTCTCTCCCCATACCATCTTGGTAGTCATGGTTCACTCCCATGGTGATATTAGTAGTAGGGGTTCACTCCTCATAACATATTGGAAGTCATGGTTCACTCCCATGACCATATCAATAATTAAGGATTATTTCCAATACTATCTTAGTCTATCTCATGAGATAAAAATCTTTATCCAATGTATTGGAAGGAGATATAGGTCCCACACTTCTCATAGTGAAATCATATATACATGTGCCACAAGATTGTAAATAATAATATCATGACCCATGAAATTAAATGGGTTTTATAAACATGTAATCATATCATAACCTATGGAAAAATTCAATTTTCATTATCATTTCATCAAAAGCATAACCTTTCAAAATTAGTGTGATTCAAAAGAATATAACTTTTAAAAGAGAAATAGAATTCATAAACATCATTACATAAAAATATAATCCATTCAGAAATTAATATTAATGGAAACATTGACTAATTACCCCAGAATTTCATGAGTAACCCCAACATATGTTTTCTTAGATGTGAAATAATTATAAATGTTCCTTTAAAAAAATTTCTTCAGGAAAATATCATTTCTAAAAAAAACATTTTTGAAAAACATATTCATTAAAAATATATTTAAAAAAATAAAAATGAATCATTTAAAACCATTAATCATATTATATATCATTTATTGTCACAACCCATCCTCGGGGCCCGTTTCGTGACTACCCCAAGCCCACCTTCCATAGGCCAGGGGCTGGCGACTAGAACCAAGGTGTAAATCCCGGTAAAGGGAAGGCATTGCCTTGTAAAGTAAACAACAAACACCACAGAGCAAGCACGCAGAAGAAGTAAACACTAAGTAAAATCTGGTACAACAGTAAGTGCGGAAGTAAGTGGGCCAGAATACAAACCCAAACTGAAAGTAAAGTACAACTCGAAAGGGAAAACAGCAACTGAAAAGTAAAGCCGCAACGTCGAGCCGTCCACTGGAAGTCCCACCTGAAGGGTGGGTACAGATAGCCTCCACTGCTCCTCGGGTCCAGCCGACCGCTCCGAGTACATCCCGCCCAATGGTCCACCTCCGAGTACCGTCCTGCTCCGCAAGCCTCCACCACGACCAGCGCTGTCCGCCGTCTGCAACCAACACAACGTAGTGCGGGCATAGCCCGTGTAGGGGTGAGTATAAGCTACTCAGTAGGGACCCCGAGACCCCCGAAGGTCTCCCAGAATCCACAAAGGATAATCCACAAAGGAAAGATACAATCACGAAGTAACATCCGACACGGCTTAGGTATATGCCCATACATATATCTAAGTCATCAATTCTCGCTCGGCTCCAACATCTGAGCTCAAGTACAACCCAGTCCACACAGGAAAGAAAAACGTAAATCCACACTGGATAGCGCAACACAATCCACAAAGGAAAGAAAAACGTAAATCCACATAGGATAGCACAACATAATCCACAAAGGAAAGAAAAACAAGGTTTCATCTCATAAAGGTATACTTCTTCATATGACGTTAGAGATGATCAGATGTAGCCACTGATTCATCTAAGCCGTCGGACCCACAAAGGATCTGTAGGTACTAACCCCCGCAATGACCCACATAGGATCAATCATGAAGTTGAACCCAAAGCTATTGGGAAACTCCTTCTCCATCAAGTACAGTGGTTATGCCGCTACAACCAAGCGCTTCCCTCTCACCTTGGACTGCTGTAGTACTCCACCTATCGAGTACTGTGGGCCTGCTACTACAACCAAGCGCTTCCCACCATGGGTCTGCCACTACAACCAAGCGCTCCCCCTCAGAGCCTCTAGAGGTACTCCTTCTGTTGAGTATCACGGGTCAGCCGCTACAACCAAGCGCTCCTCTATCGTGGGTCTGCCGCTACAACCAAGCGCTCCCCCTCAAAGCCTCCAGAGGTACTCCTTCTGTTGAGTACCGCGGGTCTGCCGCTACAACCAAGCGCTCCTCCGTCGTGGGTCTACCGCTACAACCAAGCACTCCCCACTGGGCTATCCGTAACACACCGAGTCGTTCGATCAGCAGTCGTCGAGTCTCAACCGTCTCTAGGGTTTCCGCCCACAGCATGCTCGTTCCGGGAGGGTCCACTCCACGAGCTAAGAGGTTGATGCATCAACTGACTTGTAGTCTAGAGTTTACGTATCCCAAGATGTACCGTAGTGGTCACTGCCGAAAACATGGAGGATTCCCGTACTGTTTTCATCATCATCGCAGTTGAATCCACTGAGGATCTCTGTACAGTCGTCCTCGTCACAGTAGCAGTCGCAGCCAGCTCTAGGGTCCCCGCACACAGCAAGCTCGTTCGGGAGGGTCCGCTCCACGAGCCGAGAGGCTGATGCATCAAATAACACATAGTCCAGAGTTGATATATCCAAAAGTTCTGTATCTTCAACAGGAACTCAACGTCGCAGACGGCGCGTCAATCGGACGCCCGGTCTGAGAGTTATTGGCTTTTTCGTCCCAGGGGCCCGGTTGGTTTTTAAGGAAAAACCAACCCGGCCATACTCCACCTGCGTCCAAACCTTGGGCGGAGTAATCCAAAAGATCCATCTCACTTAGAGGAATTCAACAAAGTCGACGGCATGTCAATCGGACGTCCGAAGCTCAATATATGAGTGTTTCCGCTCCGAGGGCCCGGTTGGTTTCGTGTACGAACCAACCCGACCGAACTCAAAGTATTCTGAAACCTTGAGTGTGATATACCGAAACGACCGTCTCGATCCAAGGATCACATCTCCGCTGACGGCGCGTCGTTCGGAGGTCCGTAGCTCAAGTTATGAGAAACTGACTGAAAAAGGTCCGGAAATGGGGGGTGTGGGCCTGGACCGACCCGGCCCAACCCCCTTGGGTCGACCCGAACCGGGTCGACCCGACCTGGGTCCGGGTCCAACCCGGTTGGGCACGACCCAGCCCGGCCCGGCCTGGGCGCGACCCGGCCCGGCGGGTCAGTTCGGCTCGGCTCGGCTGAGCGGCCGCATGAGGGAACCGCGACCCCCGCGCAGGGGCCGCTCTGCAGTACCCGGACGCAGCTTAAGTTGCGTCCTGCCTCCCGGTTCCATGCGGCCGCAGAACCGCCTCACCTTCGCGGCTTCAGTCGCGGCGGGTTTTTCCGGCGGCGCGCCGGGCGCCGCTGCCGCCTAGCGGGAGTTTCCGCGTACCACCGGACGCGCTCCGGTGGTCTGTTTTGCGTGTGGTCTTCGCCAGTCGTCCTCCCAAGACCCGATCTTCCCTGCAAGGCCCTCAAATCGCCCTTGCGGCCCCGTTTTCCATCGTCCGCCGTTCCGCACACCAAGAACGAAAAAAGGGCGGTGGGTTCAGACTTGTGTGTTAGTCCGCACCCACCGCGTTAGCGGTTTTAAAAGTCTCCCAGTCAATCATTAAACAACCGGGAAATAAAAATCACAAGGATTTAAAGAATCAAAACCCCTACCTCGTCGAAGTCATCGAACGAGCGTTCTACACGGAATTGATCGTCGCGGAAGAAGAGGATCGTCGCGTCGCGGAAGGGCGTCGCGTCGTCGCGGTATACGGCGTTGCGTTGACGAACTCCAAGGATCAAGAACATATAGATTTAATTATAACAATTAAATTCATGTTGTTGTTATAATCCACTAAGATTTAAAAGATTTTAAATCTCCTACCTCAAGCAGTTGGTGATCGGAGATTGCTGCGGGGAAGAACGTCGCGGAAGAAGCGTTGCGGAAGGAGAATCGTCGGCATCATCGATCTCCGAGGGTGACGGCGTTCTTCGCGTTCTTTGCGTTCTTCGCGTTCTTCGCGTTCTTCGTGAAGGAGGATGAAGGCACAGAATCTCCAAATCCTCTCAACACAACGCACTCGAGAAGAAAGGTGTGTTGGTCTTATTTTGATAACATGCCAACAAAAAGTAAAACAAACTAAGTAACGACCCATTAATTCATAGAATTAATTTCAACGAATAAACCGACCAATTAAATAGGTACGTTTAATTGTTTAAGAAAACTCCCCAGTTGACTTTCATTAAAAAGGGTTTTCGCGGGTGCGTTACTTAGGGGAAAAGAAACGGTGGGGCTCGTGCGGCCCCCACCTCACAAATACCCTACCAAGAGGGTAGGATATTTTGGGTTCCACCCTATCCGCTTCAACTCAGCTTAAGCAGCTTTAAGTGGCTTTAAGCGGCTTTAAGTGAAATAAAATAAAGTTTGTCATACCACATTATTTTATTTCTTAACTTAAAGCCCAAAATAAAATTAAAAACCACACCCGAGCAAACACAACTCCGGAAGAGGCGTTTCTAAGAAAATACCGGCACTGCGATTCCATCGGTCCCCTCAGAATTTGATTCCGAGCACCGGTTCAAAAGTTAGAAAAATCCCGCTCGTCCGTTCACTGAACGTACCCGAGCCAAACTTTGGAAAATGATTTCGGGCACACCGGGCTTCGGAATCAGGTGCCGTCAGAAACTGTGTTCTTGTAAAATTCCAAATAAAATTAAGAAAAAAAAATCCCTTGAAATTTACTGGTCTTTACATCACTCCCACCTCAGGGCTTTACGTCCCCGTGAAGATACATCATAAGCTAGGGAAACAAAAGTGGGTATTGAGCACGCATCTGAGCCTCCCGCTCTCAAGTTCTCTCTTGGAGGTTCTCGTGCTACCATCTGATGCGCACAAGAGGAATCGATCGTCCACGTAGGACCCGCTCCTGTCGATCCTCGATATCCACCGGGACCTCCACAAAAGTCGCCCCATCATCAACGTCCAGCTCCCCATGGTCAGTGATGTGTGTCGGGTCGTGCACGTATCTCCTCAGCTGAGATAGGTGGAAGACGTCGTGCACCCGGTGCAACTAAGGTGGTAGAGCCAGGCGATAAGCCACCTCGCCAATCCTGTTGAGGACCTGGAATGGTCTGATGAAGCGTGGAGACAACTTGCCGCCTCGGCCAAATCTCTGTAATCCACGTGGAGGTGAGACACGCCAGAAGACGTGGTCGCCATCCTCGAACTCTAGTGGCCTCCGCCTTCTGTCAGCACAAGACTTTTGACGGCTCTGAGCTGTCCTCATCCGCTCATGGATGACTTGGACCTTTCTGGTCCTACAAGAGCTGCTGAGATTTCTTCTTTGCCAATAAGAGAAATCTGGTCTCATCCCCTGGATGAACTATGTTCTTCGCCTAATACAGTCAATCCTGACATGGATGATACTATTCCATACCAAGGATGACGTCGTAAGGCCTCGACGCTACTACCAAGAGATCCAACCGTTACTCTCGCCTCCAAGGGTTGAGTCACACTGTCGGCATCAGTGTGTGGTCACTGGGTCTCCTTCAGTAGGTATCTCAAAGTGAGGGTCAAGTCAATGGTTTTTAAACCAGAACCTCTTAGTAACAACTAAAAGAGAGGACAGGAAGGTAAACGCCACAAGAAAAGTGTCTCTTATTACTGCTGCTCAAAGTACAAAGACACAAAAAATCTAAAAACAAACGTTAACAATGATAGAAGAAACATAAACAAAAGTCTCCAGGTCTGGAGCTAGTCCCGCTACTGTCCATCTGCTCCCAGAGCTCCACGATCGTAGGCCTCAGCTGCCTGAAGCTGAGCTCTCCCATGTCCACCAGCTCCCTGTGGTCAGGGTGGACCTCCTAGTGGTGGTGGTGGAAACACCTCGAAGCGTCGTCCACCTCCAGCTGCATGGCCATCTCCCCTGCCACGTTCTCCTCCTCCATGCGATCCGCCTCGATCGAACCTCTACCTCTGCCTGGGAGGTCCTTCGTTCATCTGCTGGTCATCCGTATGGCGGGTCGGATAGTCACGAGCCATGTGACCAACCCCGCCACAGGAGTAACATTGTCTGCTCATGGTAAGTCGTTGTCCACCCCGGGTGCCTCGCACAAACGATCCTGTGTCACGCAGTCGGCCACTGGTAGGTCTAGTCCTCTTGGACCCCTGCGTCATTTGTCTACTGCCCTCTGCAGAAGACTCTGTCGTATGTCGGCTAGTGGTGGGTCCTGCTACTGGAGACTGCTCATCAAGGAAACTCTCCACTAAGAGGGCTCGCTCCAACACCCCTGTCTGTGTCGGAATGCTGTGAGAAACAACTGAAGCTCTGATCTCTCACCTGATCCCCTGATCGAAGGTTCGGGACCTGAAGAATGGGTCCCGTACCATGTCCGTGGAATAGCGCGAGAGATCGGTAAACCTCGCCGCGTACTGGGTTACTGTCATGCTGCCCTACCGCAGCTGTAGTAGCTCCTGGATGCGCACCGCTTGGAGGGTGGCTAGGACGAACTCTGAGCGAAAAAGGCTCTCAAAGTCCGTCCAAAGGAGTGATGCCTCGTCGTGCACCTGGATCATCAAGCTCCACCATCTGCCTGCTGCCGTATGCAGGAGGCTCACTGCAAGGACCACCATAAGGTCTGCTGGTGTCCTCACTAACCGGAAAACTCGTACAACCGCCTCCAGCCAGTCCGCGGCTTCCTGGGGGTCTGTCTCCCCGTGGAACCAGGGCAGTCGCTGGCGCTGGAACTCATGCAGTGCACTAAGGTGACGTGCATCGTCAGCGGCTGGGGCTAGAAGCATCGACGGCTCGGTGAGTAGAGGTATCGCCGGTGCCTCTGCTATCAAAGGGTCCTGCACCGAGGCCTCGTCACTCGGTGGGTTGTCGTCACGTTCAACTCTCGGAACCATAGTTGGCTGCCGTCATGGGTCCATCCTGAAAAGAAACAGGTGTGCCACGGTCAGAACAGTATACCTGGTGAGCTGACATAAAGTAATCACAAAGAAAACTTGTAACACACATGAAATCAATGTTTTCGTGCATTAAGTCGGAAATCAGAAGTCAGGGTCCTGGTGTACGGATACGTTGGTCGCCGCACCAACACTGGGCTCCCTGGACTGATAACCACACTCAATAAGCTTAACACTATTGCTTCACATAGAAGAAAGATCAGAGTCTGCGGTAGAACCGAACTCCTCTGATACCAATTTGTCACGACCCGTCCTCGGGGCCCGTATCGTGACTACCCCAAGCCTGCCTTCCATAGGCCAGGGCTGGCGACTAGCACCAAGGTGTAAATCCCGGTAAAGGGAAGGCATTGCCTTGTAAAGTAAACAACAAACACCACAGAGCAAGCACATAGAAGAAGTAAACACTAAGTAAAAACTGGTACAACAGTAAGTGCGGAAGTAAGTGGGCCAGAATACAAACCCAAACTGAAAGTAAAGTACAACTCGAAAGGGAAAACAGCAACTGAAAAGTAAAGCTGCAATGTCGAGCCGTCCACTAGAAGTCCCACCTGAAGGGTGGGTACAGATAGCCTCCACTGCTCCTCAGGTCCATCTGACCGTTCCGAGTACGTCTCGCTCAGTGGTCCACCTTCGGGTACCGTCCTGCTCCGCAAGCCTCCACCACGACCAGCGTTGTCCGTCGTCTGCAACCAACACAACGTAGTGCGGGCATAGCCCATGCAGGGGTGAGTATAAGCTACTCAGTAGGGACCCCGAGACCCCCGAAGGTCTCCCAGAATCCACAAAGGATAATCCACAATGGAAAGATACAATCACGAAGTAACATCCAACACGGCTTAGGTATATGCTCATACATATACCTAAGTCATCAATTCTCGCTCGGATCCAACATCCGAGCTCAAGTACAACCCAGTCCACACAGGAAAGCAAAACATAAATCCACACAGGATAGCCGAACACAATCCACAAAGGAAAGCAAAACGTAAATCCACACAAGATAGCACAACACAATCCACAAAGGAAAGCAAAACAGGGTTTCAGCTCATACAGGTATACTTCTTCGTATGACGTTAGAGATGATCAGATGTAGCCACTGATTCATCTAAACTGTCGGACCCACAAAGGATTTATAGGTACTAACCCCCGCAATGACCCACACAGGATTGATCATGAAGTTGAACCCAACGCTATTGGGAAACTCCTTCTCCATCAAGTACAGTGGTTATGCCGCTAAAACCAAGCGCTTCCCTCTCATCTTGGACTATTGTAGTACTCCACCTATCGAGTACTGTGGGCCTTCTACTAAAACCAAGCGCTTCCCACCATGGGTCTGCCGCTACAACCAAGCGCTCCCCCTCATAGCCTCTAGAGGTACTCCTTCTATTGAGTGCCACGGGTCAGCCGCTACAACCAAGCGCTCCTCCATCGTGGGTTTGCCGCTACAAACAAGTGCTCCCCGGTGCTGCTACAACCAAGTGCTCCTCCGTCGTGGGTCTTCCGCTACAACCAAGAGCTCCCCCTCATAGCCTCCAGAGGTACTCCTTTTGTTGAGTACAACAGGTCTGCCGCTACAACCAAGCACTCCTCCGCCGTGGGTCTGCCGCTACAACCAAGCGCTCCCCACTGGGTTATCCGTAACACACCGATTCGTTCAATCAGCAGTCGTCAAGTCTCAACCGGCTCTAGGGTTTCCGCCCACAGCATGCTCGTTCCGGGAGGATCCACTCCATGAGCTAAGAGGTCGATGCATCAACTGACATGTAGTCTGGAGTTGACGTATCCCAAGATGTACCGTAGTGGTCACTTCCGAAAACACGGAGGATTCTCGTACTGTTTTCATCATCATCGCAGTCGAATCCACTGAGGATCTCTGTACAGTCGTCGTCGTCACAGTAGCAGTCGCAGCCAGCTCTAGGGCCCCCGCACACAGCAAGCTCGTCCGGGAGGGTCCGCTCCACGAGTCGAGAGGCTGATACATCAACTAACACATAGTCCAGAGTTGATGTATCCAAAATTTGCATATCGTCAACAGGAACTCAACGTCGCAGACGGTGCGTCAATCGGACGCCCGGTCTGAGAGTTATTGGTTTTTTCGTCCCAGGGGCCCAGTTGGTTTTTAAGGAAAAATCAACCAAACCGTACTCCACCTACGTCCAAACCTTGGGCGGAGTAAGCCAAAATATCCTTCTCACTTAGAGGAATTCAACAAAGTCGACGGCACGTCAATCGGACGTCCGAAGCTCAAGATATGAGTGTTTCCGCTCCGATGGCCCGGTTGGTTTCGTGTACGAACCAACCCGGCCGAACCCAAATTATTTCGAAACCTTGAGTGTGATATACCGAAACAACCGTCTCGATCCAAGGATCGCATCTCCGCTGATGGCGCGTCGTTCGGAGGTTTGTAGCTCACGTTATGAGCAAAAGACCGAAAAAGGTCTGGAAACGGGGGGTCTGGGCCCGGACTGACCCGGCCCAACCCCCCTGGGTCGGCCCGAACCGGGCCGACCCGACCCGGTTGGGCGCGACCCGGCCCGGCGGGTCGGCTCGGCCGAGCAGCCGAGCGAGGGAACCGCGGCCCCCGCGCAAGGGCCGCTCCGCAGTACCCGGATGCGGCTTAAGCCGCGTCCCGCCTCCCGGTTCCACGCGGCCGCGGAACCGCCTCGCCGCCGCGGCTGAAGTCGTGGCAGGTTTTGCTGGCGACGCACCAGCGAGACTTTCTGCGGACCACCGGACGCGCTCCGGTGGTCCGTTTTGTGTTCGGTCTTCGCCAGTCGTCCTCCCGGGACCCGATCTTCCCTGCAAGGCCCTCAAATCGCCCTTGCGGCCCCGTTTTCCGTCGTCCGCCGTTCCGCACACCAAGAATGAAAAAAGGGCGGTGGGTTCGGACTTGTGCGTTAGTACGCACCCACTGCGTTACCGGTTTTAAAAGTCTCCCAGTCAATCATTAAACAACCGGGAAATACAAATCACAAGGATTTAAAGAATCAAAACCCCTACCTCGTCGAAGTCGGCAAACGAGCGTTCTACGCGGAATTGATCATCGCGGAAGAAGAGGATCATCGCGTCGCGGAAGGGCGTCGCGTCGTCGCGGTATACAGCGTTGCATCGACGAACTCTGAGGATCAAGAACATACAGATTTAATTATAACAATTAAATCCATGTTGTTGTTATAATCCACAAAGATTTTAAAGATTTTAAATCTCCTACCTCAAGCAGTTGGTGATCGGAGATTGCTGCGGGGAAGAACGTCGCGGAAGAAGCGTCGCGGAAGGAGAATCGTCCGCGTCGTCGATCTCTGAGGGTGACAGTGTTCTTCACATTCTTCGCGTTCTTCGCGTTCTTCGTGAAGGAGGATGAAGGCACAGAATCTCCAAATCCTCTCAACACAACGCACCCGAGAAGAAAGGTGTGTTGGTCTTATTTTAATAACATGACAACAAAAAGTAAAACAAACTAAGTAAAGACCCATTAATTCATAGAATTAATTTCAACGAATAAACCACCGAATTAAATAGGAGCGTTTAATTGTTTAAGAAAACGCCCCAGTTGACTTTCATTAAAAAGGGTTTTCGCGGGTGCGTTACTTAGCGGAAGAGAAACGGTGGGGCTCGTGCGGGCCCCACCTCACAAATACCCTTCCAAGAGGGTAGGATATTTTGGGTTCCACCCTATCTGCTTCCACTTAGCTTAAGCAGCTTTAAGTGGCTTTAAGCGGCTTTAAGTGAAATAAAATAACGTTTGTCATACCACATTATTTTATTTCTTAACTTAAAGCCCAAAATAAAATTAAAAACCACACCCGAGCAAACGCAACTCCGGAAGAGGAGTTTATAAGCAAATACCGGTGCTGCGATTCCATCGGTGCCCTCGGTATTTGATTCCGAGCACCGGTTCAAAAGTTAGAAAAATCTCGCTCGTCCGTTCACTGAACGTACCTGAGCCAAACTTCGGAAAATGATTCTGGGCACACCGGGCCTCGGAATCAGGTGCCGTCAGAAACTGCGTTCTTGTAAAATTCCAAAGAAAATTAAGAAAAAAAATTCCTTGAAATTTATGGGTATTTACATTTATCATTGAAAATTATCTTCAATAATCCTTTGAAAATAATTTAGAATACATTTTTGAAAACATGGTTTTTGAAATAAAAGAGGTTTCTGGCCGAATACAGAAATGCAGTTATATTTTTCATAAAAACATTTTTTTAATTTTATTAAGTAAAAAATAGTGAAAAAATAGTACTAATACATGGATATATCTTGAATAAAAAATTTATAAGTAGACTCATGAGTTTTCTTGAGATATGGATAATAATATTTCATCAATGAAGCATAATAATTAAAAATCTCGAAAATCAGTGAGATTATTTCAAAAAAACGGTTACTATATGGTAACTTGGGGTCATACATTCTATGTAAAAAAAGGAAACTACATGAATATTAAATTATCATTAAAACAAATAGTTTCATAATATAACATGAAAAATGTAAGTATATACACCCCTATAAAGAATGTAGGTTCCTAAAAAACATGTGTCTCAATGAAATAAAATTGAGGCAAAAATGCCTTACTGATTAGGTATCTTTTTATAATGATAAAAATTTCATTGAATAGATATTTAAATACCCATAAATTTATGTATAATAATCATTTAATACATCCATGTGTAATATAAATACCATACAAATGCAATGTATGTTGAATAAATCATGTATCTCATGTAAATAAAAAGTGAGATGAAATATTTTTACCTTTTGTCGTGACTCTCGTCATACTCACTAAAAACACCTATATAATAACAGTAAAATTAATTATACATATTTTAATGAATCATATTCTTATTAAAAATACCATATATGGTTTTATTATGAAGTTATATTACATTATTTTTAACCATCATGTGTTAAGGTTTTACTTTGGGTAATATTTGTTTTGTTCTCCGCATGTGTCTTAATTTGTTATATATTTGGTCCTTATACATAAATCACGCTTTCCAGAAATTAAATAATCATATAAATATAACTTATATTCATTATATATGTATTATTATAATCTATATAATAAAAAAATTGAAATGGAATACACCATTCTTAGAGACAATAAGCCGTACATAGGCATGAACATTGTTTCCATTTTTATTATCATATTGAAATAAAGAATGTAAATGGAATATGAGTATATATGTGTGAATATATATATCATTATTATAGTTTTCTTATTATATCATATATATCATATAAGTTCATTAAATCTTTTCTTAATACATTCCATGTTTTGTGTGAACACATCACATCACTTTGAGGGGCGGTAGTCTACAATTCCTCAATTCAAATTGTCGTATTTACACCAAATAGAAAGTATAAATATATTTGTTATAAAAGAATTAAATAATATTAATTAAATAATAAAAATTACATATAAAATATATATATATTTTCCATCAGAATTTTCACTATGAGAGGGAGTGAGGAAAAATTAACAATCATCATGTTGTGAGGCATTAGTTCACTATACACATAAATAGTATGTTTGTTACCCATTAGATAGAGGTGTGTGCTAGTGTTGGTAAAAAAATACCATAAAAACGTTTCACATAAAATATAATAGAGTTTATATACAATCATAGAATAAAGAGAGTGGAGGTGGTGGAGAAATAAAATAAAATAAAGGAGTTTGAGAGAAGACATTACCTCATAAACGGGTAACTCATTTTGGTTTATGCCAAAAGGTGTCCTTTTATTTATTATTTCCCAAGGGGAGTCATCTATGGGGGATTAAGGGATGTTTGAAATTTTATTAGGTTATATTGTCTTAATGAATTTTTTTTATAGGTGTGAAGAATAGAGAAATGTAGTGTCCTTTTATAGGGAAGGGACAGGACACACTTGGATTTTTAAAAATAAGTTAGGTGTACCCATGTTTTTACCTATAAAAAGTCATAAAAATCATCCAATCATAATACTGTAAGTTTAATGGCCATATAATTTTCATCCAATGGGTGTTGGACACGTATATAGGTCATTTTAGGTCTTAAATTTAAGGTTTAGTACTTTGTTAACCTATTTTTCTCTTAATTGTTGTAATTAATTTTCATCACTTTCACTAATATTTTATGATCAAAAATGATGTCGACCATGTTAGAAATTATAAATTATTATGATTAAAAATATTGAATTAATTTTTCCAAATTTTGTTTAAAAAGTGAAAAAAAATTAATTTAAAATAAAATCCCACTTACGGGACGACTCTGTGAGTTTTTAAAGTGAAAACATACAAAATTTTACTATGTTTTTATACCCAATTTCAATGTGAAATTGATTAAAATAACCTAAATTAGATTATTTTATAAACATATTCTCTAATTGAACTTTTAATACAAATTAAAATTTAATTTAACCTAATTAATAAATTAAACTAAAAGTCATTTTTGAATTAAAAGACAGTATTTTTAACTATTCATTCAAAAATGATGTTTCGTAGAAAAATAATAATAATTATATATGTGATAATTTATACATTCTAAACTAATTTTTTTATAAAATTAAATGTCTAAATTTTATTAAATTAATTTTATAATTTTTACATAAGGACATTAAAAGTAGTTCGTTGGAGAAAATAGTAGTTTAAAACTTATAAGGACTTTACACAAAATTATATCGTTCATTATTAATACATTTTATTTATATACAACAATTATAAAAATTATTTTAAAGGTAGTTATTACTATTCATATAAATGTGTTTAATGGATAGGTTATAATTATCACATTTAAATAATTATAACATTAATATTATGTTTTGTAGACACATCGGTGTTGCATGTACCGTATGCCAAGTTGGTGTTGTGTGTAACATATGCCAAGCTAAGTTTAGATGTAACATATTCTGAGTAGGTTCCATGTGAAAGGAATGTTTGACTTAATTATTTTCCAGACTTAAATGAAAATCTAATTTATCTATTAAAATGTCAATTAATGTTAGGGTGTTACAAAAATAGAGAGAGAGAGAGAGAGAAGGATGTGGTGACCTAGGAGAACAATGAGAACCTATAAAGATATTTAAGTAGAATAAAGGCCAGATAACTATATTTCAAGAAAAAAATATTATATATTTTAGAATATGAATAATTAGAGGGAGATCGGCATTCATATGAGTTTAGATAGAATTTTATAAAGATGAAAGAAGATAAAGAAGATGATTCATGTTCTAAAATTTGTGCTTCTAAAACATAGTATTGAGAAAAATCTATAATGTGAAGAATAAAAAATTTACTATTTAAGGAAGGAAAAAATATAAATTAATCTATATATATTATAATATTTTTCAATTTCCTTTTCTTTTAGTTTAGAATTCCCATTTTATAAATTTTTTAATAAGATCATCAAGGGAAGGCTAATCTAATAGAGGCCGAATTTATTGAAGAGTATATAATATTAAAAGGCATTATAAGAACCTCAAATGATGGAGATATGATTTTTTATTAATGTAGTGACATATTATATAGATTAAATGTACACTTTATTGGTCTTAATTGTTTTAAAACTAGTGGGATGATAATATAAATAACTTGAGAGATATAGTTTACATTCACATATGTAATATTTTGAACCTTGTTCTAGGATGATACCTAATAAACCAACATAAAGGTGATAATAATATTATTTGGGTATAATCTATGTGTCATATAAATTTGATCATACATGGGAGTAAATTTCCCACATCATGGTTGAACCATATAAAAACACATTTGTAACGCCCTGAGATTTTAAAAAAGGAACATCATCTTTAATGGTGTATACGAAAAAATTACCAAGATTATAATATAATGTAATAAAATGAGTCTTTTTGATATATTTATATTTAAATAAATTCAATCACTTTAATATCTTTCCATGAACACATCCTTTATTTTAAATGAAATGTGATACTTTATTTAAATATTATTATTTAAACATAACTATTATAACAAAGATGATATGTTGGAGAATATGAATAAGACTAAATAAAATATGAAAATTATATTTATTACACTTGTGTAATATAAATTCAATTTTTATACATTGATTTGAAATAAAATAAATACCATTTGAATGAAAAAGAAGTGTTTTCAATAAAATTATATTTTTCTAAAATGTTGTTCAGTCGTCATTTACAAAAAGTATATATAATTATTTTTTAATCCAATTATATAATTTCAATCTAAAAAAATGAACTAACTTTTTTAAATAATAATATCAAATTTACTAAGGTAAAATTTTGGGATGTTTTTGTAAATATTGATTTTTTTTAATAGTGAAAAATATTGTTTTTATAAATCTATCAATAATTTATGATAAATCAAGTAATTTCAAAGGACCGTTATGATTTAAATTTTATATCATATAAAATTATTATTATTTAGTTTTATTTAATCCAATTTATTGAATTTTAATCATATTTATTTTAGACTTTGTTGTAAGTCAATTGTTGGGATTAAAAACACATTTTTTTGAAAACTTCTTTAAACTGCATAAAATTTCCCAATTTTAATTATTAAAAATTACCCCTAACATGAAATTATTTAAATTAAATGTATATATTATAAATATAATATTTTATTTTTAAATTCATGTATTGATTATTTTTATTCATACAGTTGATATAAGATCATATTTTCCCTGAAAAATACATTCCTTGATAACTATTTTTCAATGCGTTTTTAGATTTAATTTTAAATAAAATTATTCCACTTCATTGAATTGATTTTTTTAAAATCATATCTGGATTTAAAATAATTCTAATTACAAAATAAGGTCAATATAAGTTTCAATCGTAATGAATGGTGAAAATAATAAATATTATTTTCCACGGTTAAGGTAAAAATGGGTTTAGTGGGGTCAAACAAATAAGATACAGATTAAAAATGACTTAATCATGTCTAAAACCCATTTTAATTAAACATTTAAATATTATAATCTCTAAGGTTATATAATTTTCTATTTTAGTGTTTTTAAACTAGAAAAAAATGGGTATTACTTTTACATTTCAGAAATTTCATGTGTGTTCTCTCCCTAATATATAAAATACGGCCCCTGATCCTCCCCTCTTTACAATTAATTCCTTATATCCTTCTCCCAATTACTTGAGTCCTTATTTTTATTAGTAATCTATAGTATGAATCATTTGTGTATAAGCCAAAATAGGCTTTCTAAAGAAGTTTTGAAATTATTAAATGTGCGTATTTGATTTATTTGTTATGATACCTCTTTAAAGTAATACTAAATTATGATAATATAAAAAAATGAGTATCTCGTATATAATGAGATGTTATTATTTTAATTTAATAACCCAGTTCCGTCTCATATTCAATAAAATGTGAAAAAAGACATTGATCATTTGTACGACGGACTACCACCTCGTGTACATAGGTAATTCATTTTCTATCCACACCTTTCATGGATGGATAAACTAATTTATTTAAATTTTTAATATGATATTATTGATATTATTATACTTATGAATTTAATATGTAACATAAATATTAATCCATTCCTTTAATTTTTGGATACAATAACGCCACTCATGTGTGTTACTGGGTACGGCCTTACAATGATATATGTTTCATTTTTCACTTACACTTTACATCGAAAGTTGAAAGGATATAGTTAATGAATATATGTGATATTTATGTTGTAAAAAATAATTTTTGTAATATAATATCACATCAAACATCCTACTTCTTCATACATTAAAAAATAATAACGGTGCTCGTGCATATGTCTGGACTACCACCTCCACGCAACTAGGTGAAACATTTTTCAATTTTTTTTAAATTGATGGTAATAAAGATTTATATGACTAATATAAATGACATATATGAAATAATTATTATTATTTAATGGTTAATTTTTTTTATTTCAATTTCATTACCTTCATTGAGAAAAATGGAAATGAAATTCATGTGTACGTATGGCTAATCATCTCCAAGAACGTTGTATTCCATTTTCATCTCTAAATGTTATAAATTAGTATAAATACATATGTTGTTAATATATATGATAAATAAATCATGTTTAAAATTCTGGAAATTATGTAACCATAATCAATTTAAAAGGAACTAAATTACATAACCAAAACCTAAATGAAAAATAAAATAACTATCAACAGAAATAGTTATTTTAACAAAGAATTGTCACTAAACATGTCACAAATAAATAATAAAAAAATATATGATATTAAATATAAAATTATGGTTCTATAATATATTTATAATCATTATATATTTATTATAATATAGTTTCCTTCACATATGAAGCATGTCAAACCTAAGGTAATGTTTTTTCCATATGGCTTTTACTTTCACTGGAGATATTCCATATCCACAACTTACATATTTTTTTGTGTATATACCTAGCCCTTTATATTTTATATCAAGAATATCATTATCATAATGGAATTTAATTTTTCATTTGAATTTATTTCTTTCATAGGGATTATGATTCAAAATATAAAAATGGAAAGTAGTTTATTTAACAATATCCTCTTTTATCAAGATTGCTTATGAATAAATTTATGATGATGATATATTTTCATATATGAATTAATATACACATGGATATTCTTATCCTATGGTTATTAATGAAATTTTCAAGTAAAATTATCATTTTACTCTTTTTGTTACTTTAAATTTATGTGAAATTGTTATTAGTAAAATTCATCATTATTTCTCTCTTCGGTTAAAAAACTTTTTCATCCAAAACTTTTTTTCTAAATAAGATTTCTGAAATGTTTTTAACATTGTAAAAATAATTTATTAACAAAATTTCTACCCATGTTTTACTTTTTACATAATTTTTTGAAAGGATTCTTCATTTCATTTTCCAAAAAATGCAGATTTTCCATTTATCAAAAATATAAAAGGAATATTTGTTTTATGGTGTACCACATGAATCAAATTTTACCCCTTCATGAGAGAAATTTTTTTGAATATTATTTTACATGTTTCAAAGTTTAATTTCAAGGAAATTTTTTTTCAAAATTTTTTTTAACATATTTTTTAAAGGCAAATTTTCAAAATGAAAAGGATATTTTCCACTATAATGTTTTTAATGGAATGTTATGGTATATTTATTCATCAACAACTTGAAAAATATTTTTTAATTATGAATCATTGTGATTATGCTATATTTATACCTTACTTATTACTTTTCCAGATGGGTTTTGATTATTTTTACTATGAATGTATAATTTTATTACCATTCACCATATTACTCTGAATGGTTTATAATTATGTTTATTTATTCTGGTATGTATTAAAATTTCATATGGTAGTTTTTTAATAACAATATTTATGTTATGTTCATCCCATTTAATATGATGAATTCATTAGACATACTAATTAATGGGTGAGACTCAAAATTAAAAATCCCCTCGATGCCTTGGTGGGTGTCTTGAGACAAAATCAGTTGTCTAAATTAAATTGGTTCTTACCCATACATTTAAAATGTATTGTAAAAGTTATTGAAACAATGTTTATGATGACCTATATTATTAATTACATCATTATAATATTATTTATTAGTGTTCCATGTGATTATTAGATAAGTTATAATATCCATGGTTAAGTTCTATGATCATGAAATTATTAATATAGAATTATTTAATCTTTATTTATTATTCCCATATTATTGTTCTTGTTGAAGTAATTGATTTAATAGAATGTGTTTCAGTTATTTATTTTTCCATGTTTATTATATATTATGTATTCTTTATAGCTTATATTTTTTTCATACCCTTAATGTGCATTATATCTCGCCCATTTCTTGTGTTTCCTTTCCTCAAGATGAAATCATGTGTTTTATGATTGATATACTGGGATATTCTTGAGGGAACAAAGACTATCTCAATGAAAATAATTTTTGTATTTTATGTTTTAAAATGAATGTGTAGTTCATGTTTGTGTCTAGTTTACCAATACTACTAAAATATAATATATGTCAGATGTGATTAATTATATCTCATGTCAGTGTAATAAATTAACCACTAACTCTAGGATACTAGGTTGGGCGTCTTTATAGTTGGTATCTGAGGAACTATATAAGAAACATTTAGAATAATATTTAGGAAATCATAGATTAATGAACATAAACCTATGATATAAATTTATTATATGTACATAAGATACATTTAATGTTTTTTAAATATATTTATTGTTTGGTTTTTCCAAGAAATAAATCCCTATGTAAATATTACAATTGGTTTTGGTTCTACCATAGATATACCTTAAGATATTAACTCCAAAATTGCATGTTGTACATAAATATAGTGTAAACTAGTACATGGAAATAGACCTTACTCGACACCTGGTTTGATATTTCTAGAGGATATTATTTGGATAATTCACATTTTCTTTTCAAAACATTATGAAGGATTTGAAAATATTTCTAGGATTTGAAACATTTTTCAACAAAAGAATTTTTTTGATTACAAGATAATCCTTCCCAAAATATTTCAATTTATCTTATGTGTTTCACTATTTTTGGTATTATAAATTATTTTTGATAATTTTATGATCTAATATATGGTATGTCATTATTTAGAAATGGTTCTTAGTGGAAGGAAAGAGAATTGTATCAAATAACACAATCCAATGTGCAAGAAAGATTGTTTCTTTAATTGGCTTAATCCAATAACTCGAAGGGAACTAGTCTCCTAATAATTCCCAACATACGTGGGAATAGTATCATGTTATATCAAGATATATAGATAATTCTATAAATATTATGCTATCAAAAGGAAGTTATAAATGATGAGGATGTTAAAGTAAAAAATGAATACAGGGAAGAAGGGAAAGAAGTATTTTCCAACATGTAATAATTGTGGAAAGGATCACATTGGTACCTTCTTTAAGGGAATGGGGGTTTTCTACAAGTTTAGAGAGAAGCACCAACCTGATCATGATCTAAAATGAAATAAAGAGTCTTTAAATATTTAATTCTTAATATTTAAATATATGGGGTGCAATAAAAATGAATGGCACAAGCATCATGGGAATATACTCAAACATTCTAAGGGATCAAGGTCAAGATTATGATATTACTACTGATGATGTGGAATTATTATGGTGCTTTTGTTTGGTTTCAATAATTATGTTATAATAGTATTTAATCAATTATATTCTATTCCTAAGAGTTATGAAATGTTTAAGAATTAAGCGGTAATTCTTTCTTACTATGGATTTAACAGAATATGTTGAATGGTACAAGTGACTAAGAAATGTTATTCAGTGTCAATTAGATCATTATTTAAAAAACATGAATGATAGAAGATAAAACCCAATATGTTATTTTTTTTTTGAAATAATAATTATAATGATATGTTTATAGGTTTTTATTGGTGAAATTTAAATTTACTAGCGGTTTGATGGATTATGTTGTCCTTGTTGGAGTTTAATGCATGTTGGGATTTATGGAATATATTCGACAATATGAGATTTTATTTTTGGATCAATGAATTAAGGTTTTATAATGATCAAGGTTTTTACATATTTTAAATAAATCATTAAGATACACTATATAGTTTATAAGGAATATAATTATGATTTAGTGGACTTTCTTCAATATTTTTGGAATTCTAATTTCATCTAACATATTTTGGATGATTCTTAAGGTTATCCATATATGAATTGTATTAAGTTGAATTTTTAGATTTACTGTTCATGTATAAGAGATTAATTCATTATATTGTATCAATTTTTCTAACCATTATGTTTTTAGTAAATATTGGTGTAATTTCTTGTTAGTATTTTATAGATCTTATGATCAATTAAAATTTAATTTTAGTGTTTCTAGAATAAAAAAATCATATTTGGATTTTCATTTCTTGGATTAAGTGATGAAGTGGAAATTTTTTGAAGAAAAAACAAAGGGTGAAACTATTCTTATGAAATAGAATGATATTAAGTAATTATATTTCCTTCTATTCTTTAATAGAAAATGAATTACTCAACTATTGGAAAAGAATATTGAATTGAAATTGTTATCATAATACCTTCATTTATGATAAACCTAGGGAATTTTCATCCATAAAAGATTTATGGTTTTGTGGTCATTAAACTTCTCTAGATAACGCACATTCTTGTGATCAATGGTCTCTATCACATTCCACAATTATTTATACTTTTCTTGTATGTACATATCTTCTCTTCTCACCAATGTTCTCTTAACTGGTATTCTTATTTGTATTATTATAGATCAATTTTATTCTTTAATTTATCTCATATAAAGTGGTTGTTTTATTAATCGATTTACAATGTGGGGTTTTCAACAATGGTGTTAGAAAATATCACACCATTGATTACTGATTTCAACTTTAAACATGGAGGATGAAATTTATTAAAGGTGGGTAGAATGTAATGCTAAGAGATTTTAAAAGAGGATAATCATCTTTGATAGTGCATATGACATATGACACCATTAATAGAAGGAAATTTAACAAACTAATACATTTTGATATATTTATTTTTAAATAAATTCAAACCCTTCAATAGCTTCTGATGCATGCAATATCAGTTTTAAATGAAATGTGATACTCTATTAAAATATTATTATTCAATCATAGCCATTAAAACAAAGTCATTAATTTTGAGGGAATGAATAGGACTAATTAAATTTATATAATTATACATTTCACAAAATTATAAAATAAATTCAATGGTTATCTATTGATTAGATACAAAATAGGAACCATTTTAAAGAAAAAGAAGCGTTTTTTTTATAAAGTAATTTTTCTAAAATGATGTTTGGTTACACATTGCACACATAATATAAAATTAATTTATTTTACCAATTTTGTAAAATTTATTATAAAAAATGACTAAAATTTTTTAGATTAGAATATCAAATTTTACTTATGGTGAAATTTTTAGATTTTTCAGAAAATATTTATTAATTAGTAAATATTTAAAAATATTAATTTTTGAAAAACAATTATTTATTTATAATTAATTAAGTAATTTAAAGGTCCAATATAATTTTAATTTATTTCAAGTAACTTATGGGTTATTTAGTTATACAAAATAAAATTAATTACATTTGAATTTCCTTTGTAGTATATTTTCTTATAAGTATATTTTTGGGTTTAAGAACACATATTTCTGAAAACTATATTAAAGTGCATAATGATTCCCCATTTTAATTAATCAAAATAACCCTAAATAAGGAATTATTTTAATGAAATTTAAATATTATAAATCTATCTTTGTAATTATAAATTCATATAATGATTATTTATATTTATACTATTAATATGAGATCTTATTTCCCCAAAAAAATACATTCCTTATGAAATATTTTTTTGTGAAAATTTGGGATTAATTTTAAATTTAATTCTACTAATTATAAGATATAGATTTGGAAAAATTGACTCCATAATTAGAATCAGAATAATTTATATTATCTAATAAGTTCAAGATAATTTTTTACCATATTGTATAATAAAAATAGTTAAAATTTATTACTGTTGTTAGGGAAAAAATGTGTCTACCTGGGAGAGGGGGTTAATTAAGAATATAAGTGTTAAAATTTACCTAAAACATGTTAAACACACATTTTATTTCATTATTTCTACTTTATCACATATAAGGTCTGATAATGACCCATTTTGGAGGCTGGTGATATGAGAAAAACATGGGTATCACTTTTTCTTTTCCAAAATTTCACATACCTTCTCTCTACCACTTATAAAATGTTGACCCATCTTCTAAAATATACACACATACACAATAACAAGGTCTATCCATGCCCATGTCATGACCCGTCCCCCGGGGCCCTTGTCGTGACTACCCTGAGCACGCCTCCCAAAGGCCATGGGCTGGCGACTAGTGCTAAAGGCGTCAACCTGCAAGTTGGAGGGATTTTCCTGAGTAACTGTACACGCACACACCCTCTACCATGTCCCGCACTCTAAAAAAGAAACTAGTATCACTAAAACAAAGCTGATTTCAAGTAATACTAAAAAAAGTGGGCCATAATACAAACCCAACAAAAGAACTAAAAATTGAAATGTACAAAAGGAACTCGGATGGCTATCCGCGGAAAACCCCACCTGATCGTAAGAGTTGTGTAGATACTAAAATCCAAAGTAGTAAGTCCTATCTGCATTTTCCTAGGCCACCAAGTCCACCGTCATAGCATCTGTCAGTCCCATCTCACTGAGCACCTCTCAGTCCCAGTCCACCAAAGTCATTGTCAAAATGTCGATCTCCTGCACGGGACATGATAGGAGTGGGTAGAGCTTGTGCAGGTGTGAGTAATGCGATACTTAATAGGGACCCCAAAACAAAACGGAATGACCACACATCAATCCTCAATATAAATCATGAAGCACAAGGTAGCTCATACTAGGTATACATTAAGGGTAGTCTTAGTATAATAATCAGCCACATTATCGAACTACTTAGTTGATGGAGAACACCTCCTCTATCAAGTATAGTGGGCATGCCAGGTCACACATAAGCCACTTCCCACTAACCTAGGACAGTTGGGGTACTCTTCTCTGATTAGTACCATGTGTATGTTGTGCCACACAGAGCTGCTCCCCATTATGGGCCTTCTAGGTCACACAGAGCCGCTTTCCACCTTGTTCATATTGAGATACACCTCCTGTTGAGTATCATGGGTATTTAGGGTCACATAGATCCACTACCCACTGTGGGATTTCTGAGACACATATATTCTCTTCCCATTATCCCATCTTTGAGTCACATAGAGTGGATAGTCAACGGTCCACATATCTCAGCCAACTGTAGGGTTCCATATGTTGTGAGCATGGGAGAACCTCTCCTCAAGCCAATAGTCATATCTCAACATCAATTAAATCCTCCTTAGGCCATTCCAAAAGATCCACCTCTTCGAGGGGGTCCCAACACCGAAAAAGGATTGTAAATCAGATACGTAGTTTGCATGATATGAGTGTTTTAGTAAACTGAGGTCGGTTGCGTTTGGGCCCGGTCCGACCTGGTGGGACCGACTTGACCAACCTGACCAGCGGGTTGCACATACCCTAGTTAAATTTGACCAGCTCGAACAGACCCTGTTTGGGTTTGGGTCAGTCTGGTCGATCCTGGCCAGTTGGCCAGGCCCAATGGTTTTTTCTAGACCCAGCCTGGTTTGGCCAAGGGTCCAGCCAACCAGGTCGCTCGGTGACCCGATCTATTCCGACCCTTCCCGAATGGTGAGGATATGACATACTAGCGCAGGTTCAGCCTGCTGGGTATGGGTTCGGCCTACCAGCACAATTTCTGCCCATCGGGGTGCGGGTCCAGACCGCTAGTGTGGGTCCATCACACCGGGCATGGGACTGGCCCACTAGGCACCGGATCAGCTCGGTGGGCTGCGAGTTTGGCCCGTTGTCTGCAGGGCGCAGCCTGCCAGCCCAAATCTCAGCCGCATGGTCGGGCAGTGGTGCGTCGTCCATCCAGGACGCGGTTGGCTGCCATGTTTGGCCTCATCTTCCCCACCGACGTGCAGGGGAATCCAACTACGTTCGAGGGACCGTAGCTCTCTAGCCACCCGAATGGCCCAAGTGTGCTCTGGTGGTTCTTTCCTCATGCCGCTTACACCTATGTTTGTGCTCTCCGATGACTGTCCCCTTCACCACAAAGGTCCCAAATTCATCTTTCCACCACTTTTAGGGTGTGTCCACAAGGAACGAATATGGCAGAGGTGCTCGGGCCTTGTTCATGGTGGCCCATGCCCTCTATGTTAGAGGTTTAAATCACAGAAAGGTCTAGGGGGTTTTTGTTCAATCAAGACAAGTGATTTTAGAATCTCATATTTATAAATCCCAAATAAATTTACCCTCTATCTAGGATGCATGATCCATAGATAAACTGGTTCATCTGTTGATCCACGTTCTTCATTTTCAGAAAAAACAAAGAATGAGGAAGAACATTAAGATCAAATAACCCCTACCTCTTTGATGTTTTATGTTGCAGCATTTCATCCTTGGGGCTTCAAGACATCGACGTCATTCACCGCTTCCAGCTCAATTCTTGTAGTTTCATCGATGATGTTTGACATTTTTCTGCATTTTTTCATTCTTCATTGGAGTTGAAGTTATTTAGAGGTTCATTAGAGAATCCTTTCCATTTAATTACCCATTCCACCAATGCATTAACCAAAATAAAAGGAAAACATGTCGCAGTGTTTCTATTACATTGGGATGTCACATCCTTACGCTGTTTTATTTTTGAAATAATGTCTCTATTATGAATCATTATAGTTTTTTACACTATGAGTAAATGATCCATTAATGAGCCTCATCAATGCACCTCGTTGTTGCACCACAGTGTCACCATCCGCTGCTCAGTAGATAAGAAAAGAAAATAAAATAACTTTTTAATGTTGTTTCATTAATTTTCAAAAAGTATATGTTCGGCCATTTCTAGCCGAAGTTAAGTCATTTGTAGGAGAATTATTTTATTCTGAATTCAATGGTGCCCTAATATTTTCAATCCAAGCACTGGTTCAAAAGATAGAAAAACCTGCTAGCAAGTTTACTTAAGTGTTCTTAAAAGGAAGTTCAAAATTCCGTCCCGATCTCCCCGAGCCTCAGAATCATGTGACGTCAAAGCGTTTGGTCTCAGAATAATTCCTTATAATTAAAAAAATACATAGAATTTTCAAGACATTACATTCTCCTCACCTTATAGCTTTACATCCCCAAAATCCAAAACAAAAACTAAATAGACAAATGGGGGTACAAAGCACAGATCTGAGCCCCCTGCTCCCAGGTGCTTTCCTAGAGATTCCCACATTGCCACCAAACTCACACCAGAGGAATAGACCCCCCACATAGGACCTACTATTTTCAATCCTCTCTCTCCACTAAGAACTCCACAAATGTCATCCCATCGTCAATTTCCATCTCACCCTAGTTGATGACGTGTGATGGATCATGAACGTACCTCCTCATCTGCGACAAGTGGAAAAAATCATGCACCAGTTACATCTGTAGGGGAAGAGCTTCCTGGTACTCCACCTCACTGACTCTGATTAGCATCTAAAAAGGTCTGATGAACCTTGAGGATAACTTGTCACCCTAGCCAAATCACTATAATAATTATCGAGGTAAGACCCGAAGAAATACATGACCTACCTCCTCAAACTCCAAGGGACTTCGAATCCTATCTACATAAGACTTCTTCTTGATCTGTGATTCCCCCATCCACTCTTGGATGATCTGTACCTTCTTATTGGTTGCCCATACCAACTTTGGACCCATGAGTGATGACTCCCTTGGGTCTGTCCATCATAGGGGTAATCTTCAAGGAAGCTCATTCAAGTCCTAAAATGGTGACATTAAAATGGTGGAGTGATAGATATTGATGTATGAAAACTCCAATAGTGGTTGGTGGTCCTCCCAAGTGTGGCCAAAATCCAAGACACAAGCATGTATCATGTCCTACAAGGTCTATACAGTATACTCCGTCTGACCATCCATCTGGGGATAAATTGTTGTTCTCAACCGTAGCTGCATCCCAAAGGCCCCCTATAATCCCTTCCACAACCAGGATGTAAAGAGAGTGTCATGATCTGATACGGTCATCAAAGACACCCTGTGAAGCTACACTATCTCTTAGACATATAGGCTTCCCATGTCCTCTACCGGTCCCTACTCCCAGATTGGTAGGAAGTGAGATGACTTGGTGAATAACTCAAATATCACCCAGATAGAGTCGTGGCCCATAGATATACTTGGTAACCCCATCACAAAGTAAATCTAGATACCGTCACATTTCCACTCTGGTGCCTCGAGTGGCTGGGCCAAGCCTATTGGAACCTAATGCTTGGCCTTTACTTGCTAACAAGTGAGGCATCATGAAATGAACTCAGCCACCGATTTCTTCATCCCTGACCACTGGTACTAACATTGGAGGTCCTAGTACATATTCACCACTCCATGATTTACCACCAAAGGGGATGTATGGAACTCCCCCAACACCTCCTCTCACAATTTCACTGGCACTATGGTGCATCCTATGAAAAGGATGATGTGCTCTCCACCTATAAAAAATCTATCAGGATCTCATTCGGAGGATAACTAAGCATGTTAGGCCTCATGGTCAACATCCACTAGTTGTGCCTCCCTAACTCGCTGTAATAGTGGAGGAGTAACAGTCATAGACATAATGTAAGAATCTCCACCATCATCAATGAAGGATATCTACATCGTGGCCAATATCTCTGTAGCCTCACTCAACAGCTACAAACTGGTCCTCTTACTAAGCACATCATCCACCACATTCCATTTTCCAAAAGTATAAAATATCTCAAAGTCATAGTCCTAGAGGAACTTTATCCATCACCATTGTCTCAGGTTTAGGTCCTTATAGAAGAAGATATACCTGAGACAGTTATGGTCGAAGTAAACCATAAACCGTTCACCCATCTAGTTGTGTCACCAAATATTCAAGGAGAATACCACTACTGGTTACTCTAGGTTGTGGTTCATGTAATTCTGCTCATGCTACCTCAATTGGAATGAGCTGTAGGTGATCACTGCTCGTTCCTACACTAGGACACAACTCAGTCTGTTCCATGAAGTATCACAGTAAACTACATAACCAACACCCCAAAAGTGTTCATGGGACTAATGAATAGAATCTTCTAGAATTAGCTCAACTGGTTCATCGTGGTCTTTATCAATGACATCTTGGTGTACTCAGCGTCAGAGTAGGAACACGTTACACACCTTCATATAATCTTGGATTTGTCATGAACTGCCCCCCGGGGCCTATGTCGTGACTACCCCAAGCCCTCCTCTTAAAGGCCAGGGGCTGGAGAATAGAGCTGAAGGCATCAACCTATAAGTGGGAGGAATTTTCCTGAGTTCTTGTACTAACAAACAAGAAAAAAAACGTACCAAACACTAAAAATAAAACAACTATCACTAAAAGAAAGATGATTAAAAGTACAACTAATACAAGCGGGCCAGAAGACCAAACCAACAAAACCACTGAAAACTACAAAGTAAAAAAGGAACTCTGATGGCCATCCATAGAAAACCCCCTGATCGTAATAGTAGTGTATCTACTAGAAGATAAAGTAGTAAATAATGTTTGCTTGGTTATACTAGGTCACTCTTGGTCCTAGGCCACCAATTCCACCATCATAGTGTCCGTCAGTCCTATCTCCATGAGCCCCATTGGGTCCTGGTCCACCAAAATCTATGTTGAAACGCTGATCTTCTGCATAATACATGACATGAGTGGGTGGAGCCCGTGCTATGGTGAGAAACATGATACTTGGTAGGGACCCCAAAACAAAAAAACAAAAGATCACACAACAATCCTAAAAGTAAATCATGAAGCAAAATACAGCTCACACCAGGTATACATTTAGGGTAGTGATATAAGAATAATCAGTCACATTATTAAACTCCTTGGCTGCTGGAGAACTCCTCCTCTATCAAGTACATCGGGCCTATCGGGTCACACAAAATCCACTTCCCACTAACCTTGTATTGTGGTGGTACTCATCCCTGATTAGTATCGTGGGTATTATGGGTCACATTGAGCCACTCCCCACCGTGGGAATTCTGGGGCCCACAGAGTCGTTTCCCACCTTGGACATACTGACATACTCCTCCTTTCAAGTATAGTGGGTTTTCCATGTCACACAAATCCACTTCCCATCATGGGTATTCCATGTTAAACAGATATGTTTTCCACTAGGCCTTCATCGAGTCACACAGAGTCAATAGTCTGCAGTCCATATGTCTCAACTAACCGTAGGGTTCCATACGTAGCGTGATTGGTAGATCCTCTCTTGAAGCCATTTGTCACGTCTCAACATCCATGAAATCCGCCTCATGGCATACCAAAAGATCTGCCTTGTCGAAGATGTCCCAACTCCACAAACGGATGGTCAGTTGGAAGTGCGGTTTGCATGATATGGATGTTTTAGTAAACAAGGGTTAGTTACATCTAGGCCCAATCTAACCCGGTCATACCAACCTGACCAACCTGGCCTATGGGTACCACATAGCCTGGTTTAAATTTGACGGACTCGACCTTACCTGGTTCGGGTATGGTTCGTTATTGTCTAGTCTGGCCAGTGGGCCATGCCCAATGGGCCTCACTGGACCCAACCTGGTATGGCCGAAGGTTCAACCCTCCGGGTCGCCCGGCGACCCGGTCTAGTCCGGCCCTACCTAAACTGCACGGGTCTTGCCTGCCGACACTGGTCCGACCTATTAGGTGCAGGTCTGGCCCACCGGTGTGGGTCCGTCCTACTAGCTATAAGAGAGGACCGCCATCTCGAAGCCCAAGCGCATGGGCGGCTAGAGGTGAATCGTCCAGCCGGAATGTGGTCGGCTGCCGCATTCGGTCTCAGCTTCCCCACGGACGCGTGGGACCCCCCTGCCGCAGTCGAGTAACCATGGGTCACCAGCTGCCCGGACAGCCCGTACAAGGGCCATCCTTCCACACAGCACTAGGCAGGTGTCGCGTCTCCCCACTGCCACCACGGTGCGCCGCCACCTCTGCCCAGGACAACTATTTTGGGCCACCACCACCAGTGCCGGGACGCAGGCATATTGTTCAACGGACCACTGGACAGGCTCTGGTGGTCTATTATTCATGCCTCTACTGCCTGGGATCTCGGAGGAACATCCTCTTCACCGTAAAGTTCATGGAATCAACTTTCCACCACTTGGAGGGTGTGGCCACAAGGAACGCACATGGAGGAGGTCCTCATGCCTTATTTGTGTTTGTACACACCCTTCACGTTAGAGTTTTAAAACAGAAAAATGTATGGGGGTTTTAGTTTAATCAAGACAAGTGATGATTGAATCCTAGATTTAGAATTCCAAAATAAAGTTACCCTCATGCTAGAATGCACGATCTGCGGATCAACCAGTTCATGGGTAGATCCACATTCATTGTTTTTTTTAAGGGAAGAACCTTAAAATAAAATAACCCCTACCTCTTTGACGTTTTATGCCACAACATTTTGTCCTCAAAGTTTCAAGACATCGATGTTGATTATTTCTTTTGGTTCTATTCTTCAAGGGGCCTCAACGATGTTTTATGTTCGTCATCGTTTTTCATTCTTCATTGGAGTGGAATTTCATCAGAGGTTCATTAGATAATCCTCACAGTTTAATTCCTCATTTCACCAATGCGTCAACCAAAATAAAATTAAAACATGTCACATCATTTCTATTATGTTGTGACATCTTATACTTACACTGTTTCATTTGTGAAACAACGTTACTGTTACACTTCATTAAAGGGTCATTAAGTTGTGAGTTAATGAGCCATTAATGAGCCTCATCAATGCACCTTGTCATTGCACTGTAGCATCATTTTCTACTTCTCAATGGATGTTAAAAGAAAATAAATAACTTTTTAATGTTATTTTATTATTTTTCGAATAGTCCAAAAAATAACTTTTTTCAGTCGGCCCTTGCTGGCTGGTGTTAAGACCTTTCTCGGTAAATCCTGGCATTCTGAATTCAATGGTACCTTCATATTTTTGATTTGATAACCAGTTAAAAAGAACAAAAACCCATCTTGCACGTTTACTTAGGTGTAATTCAAAAAAGTTCAAATTTCTTGTTATGGGCTCACCGTCCCTCGGAATCACGTGTCGTCAAAGCTTGTGGTCTTAGAATAATTCCATATAATTTTAAAAAAAATTGCACATAAAATCTAAGACTTTACAGTCCAACTCAAATATATTAATCAATTCCCCCAACACATTTTATTGTTTTTATTTTTTCAGGAGGCTCTACTATTAAGGATTTACTTATAAATGTAAAGACACTCTTCAAAGTAGGTGTACAATTCATAAATGTTCATATTTATTTTATTTCTTCCTCCATATCCTTAAAATTAAATTAAATTATGTTAATAGAATAAAATAAATATTCCCTATACACCTAGAAGTTATTATGTTAATATAATAACCCAAATACATCTCTACTTCTATCAAATAGGAAAAATAAACCATCGATCATGTGTAAGATAGACTACCACCTCATGAACCGATATAATTTATCTGCTATCACCAAATTTGAATGATAGATATAAAGGTGTATTTAACTTTTCTATGTGATATTTATGAAATTATTATACCTTTTAATTATTATATCTCATTTTTTACATTCCATTCTTTTGGGGATACAAAAATATCACTCATGTGTACGGCAGATTACCGTCTCACAAAAAATATGATTAGTTTTTCCCTGATGATTTACATGGAAGGAAGTAAGGATAAGTTAAATTAATATATGGTTTATTTATAACATAAATGTAATTTAGAAAACATAAAATCACATTTATATTATTATATTCCCATTTGTGGAAAAAAATAACATCGCACATGTGTACATGTTGACTTCCACCTCCACATAGCGATAAATTTTTTATTTTTATTTTTAAATGGATGGTAATAAATATGTTTTTGATTAATATAAAATACATATAAAAATAATTATTATTTTTTAATGTTAAATTAATATTTATATTAATTCCATTCATTTCATCTTGGAAAATGTAAACCACTTTCTCACATAAGTATGAGATATCATCTCTATGAATGGATTAATCTAATTTCTATATCTAAATTTTATAAATTTCTATAAATACAATTAGAATAAATATATATTATATTTACATAATATTTTTCAAAAAAATATTATTTAACCGTTATCAATATAATGTTAATGGAATTATCTAACCAGAACATAAATGAAAAATGAAGAAATTATCACCAGAAACTATGATTTTAACACAGAATTATTGATAAAAAGGTCACAAAATACTCTAAGTAAATAATATTTGGTAGGAAATATAAGATTGTTTTTCTTTAATATATGTACAATAAACCAAAAATATTATGAATAAATAAATAATTTAAGAGTGATAACCATTAATCCAATATAGTCAGAGTGGTAAGAATAATGATAAATATTTTAAACATTATTCCTTTAAAGAATAAAGATAAAGATATGATGATGATAAGTTTAATGAATGACTCCATGATTTCTGTTTTTAAATAAAAATATATCAAAATTACATTCCAATTAATGTTTTCAAATTTATATTTTCTTACATCAGAGTGATACAAGAAAATCAATCATATCTTGAGTTGGAAACATGTATAATGGAAGATGCATTGGTTCAAAAGGTGAGAAGATATTACACTCTCACAAATATGGTTAAAGTGAAGGATGAATTTATTTCAATTTTAGATAAATAATATTCTTTTATTGGTGAATAATTTCATATGGATATCTGTGAGAAATAAAAATTTGAAAAGGATATTAATTAAGTGATCCATGGATTGTAGAAATTACATAAAGTCATCACGAATCAAAAATATGATTAGATATAGTTAAAATCTAAGAAATTATGAGAGATGGATATTTCCTTCCAAGGGTGAATTTAAATTCATCATCATCAGTATAAGAAGTTGGAAATATATTATTATGAATGGGTGATAAAACCTAAAGGCCAATTTTTTTTTCCAAATATGAGATTTCTAGAGTTGGATGTCAAGTTAAAAAATATCGAAGTCACCCTTGCAAATACATTACAACATTCTAAGAGGAATTATTCTTCTATAAAAGTTTATAAAGGGTGTTTTGTTTATAACAATACTCAAAATGGTGGGAAAATCATGATTTCCATTGGAGATCCATTCATTGTAATCATTTAGAGATCAGTAACAGATATCCTTGTTATAATTTCCTTCTAAATATTTTCAACTAGTTATATAAATTTCAAATAAAAATATATATAAAAATATGGAAGGATTAAAAGAAAATTAAATTCAACCTATTATTATATGTGAATTTAGTAATTTTAATGAAAATTATATCCCCAAATCCAAACTGAACAAATAGGGTTTCAATAAAAAATAAACAAGAATGTAAATCAGGATAATAATCATGTATAAGAAAGATAAGGTTATTTATTTTCTATTGTTGGTGTTTATGGATGGTTGGGATTATATAAATATAAGAATAAAAAATGATATATGAATGTAAAATAATGATTTATATCATGGGGATAAAATATTAATATTAAAAGAGACCCGCTGAATAGATAAAAGGTCACATAAAAAGTAAAGTCTATATAAATATCATATTTGGTTGTTTTGAGAATGTCTATGAGTGTTGAATGAGAAGTGTTTATTTTTGGGAGAATTTTTGGAATGTATCAACCAAGAACATATCTTATACTGATGAAACTATGAGATCATTAAAAAAAGTAAGAAGGTCAACAAAAAAAATAACTCATTTATTGGGAATAATGAAAATAAAGAAGATTATAAGTATACTCCCAAGAATTAAAAGAAGATATATGAAGTGTATTTTTCTATAAATAGATTATTATAATATTTTGGTATGATTGGAAACACCATAGACCATATAAAAATGCCTAATATCATTGAAGATGTTAAAGGGAACAATATAGAATATAAAAATAAATCAATCTAATAGAGAAATAAACTATTGGTTTTATTTTTTTCATCCCAATGAGGAGTTTGATAAGATCCATTTAAGGTAAACATTAAATCTACTGAAGAGTTCAATGTAAGGAGAAATAGGGATGGAAATGAAATGGCATGGACCTCTCTTGTCTATTGCATTGATGAAATCTGGTTTTTGTGGTGTTCTGGGAGGTCAAGGCGACATATCCCAAGCACTTTTCAAAATTTCAAGTTCTATGAATAATGTTTCTAATTTTTTGAATACTATTATCAGTAAGTCATTTATATTGTTGGGTCCTGTTAGTCAATTGTACTTTCAGCATCGGTGATTCACTTATACTATCGGTGTCCATGATTCATTTGTACTATCGGTATTGGTGAGTCATTTGTATTGTCGGTGTCACAGATTCATTTGTATTGTTGGTTTCGGTGATTCATTTTTACTATCGGCATTGGTGAGTCATTTGTACTCTTGGTGTCAGTTGTACAATTAGCACCAGTGAGTCATTTGTACTATCAGCATCGGTAAGTCATTTGTACTATCGGCATTAGTGAGTCATTTATATTATTGGGGTTAGTGAGTCCTATGTACTTTCGGTGTTAGTGAGTAATTTGTACTATCAGCATCGGTGAGTCATCTCCATCTTTCAGCATCGGTGAGACAGATGTGAACAGTGCTTCTATCTTCCTACAATTTCTCCCCTTTAACATTTCCACTGACGAAAAACAAATTCAAGGCCCTATTTTTAGGTATTTAAGGCCAATTCAAATCCCATAACTCCAATTTTCATTTTCCTAAGGCTTGGTATTCCTTTAATTGTTCAAACGGTGTGGATTAATGTGGTCTGTATTAATGGAAATTCTAAACCCTTTCAAATCCTGTTAGTCTCGGATCTAATCCTTTATAATCAGGCACCATCCCTTCTTTCATTCCTTCTCCTTTATCCCAGTGTGAGTCCCCCTAAGGCATTCTTCAAATAGAAGTGGTGTGATCAAACCTTAATCCTTGGATCATTTCTCCTTGAAGTTTCTTATTACTATATGTGCACCCCAAATTTTGGTGCAAGCATCACATGCCGATTCGTCCTCGATAAAAGGTATGGTCAACCACTGTTATTGTTTTTTCTTTGATCCTTATTCTCTTGCTTCTCTTTTCCATGTTATTTCAAGTTATATCCATGTTTATAATGTAGTTTCCTTGGGTGTTGGTTGGTGTGGTCATGTCGCGGTGTCCTCGAGTGGATGTAGTTGTCGCAAGGAATGGTGGTCATGATCTTTTGTATTGGCCTGTTCTCATATAAATAACATACATAACCATTTTATATAGGGGAATCATTGCTTATCTTATTATTTTTGTTTAATCAAAGAGTTATCATTATTTATCCCACTGGATCACAATTGAATTTATATAATAAATATTTTAATATGATAAATAAATTGGTATCGATTGTATGTTATTGCCTCTTGTTTTTCTAGATAGTGTGATATCTATGCTTTCCTTGTTTATCATGTCCTTCGGGACAAAAATTGGTATAGAATGTAAATTGTGATTAATTTTAAATAATTTTTCAAATATAAGAAGTCATGTAAAAGAATTTAGTTGTTGTTGTTATAAATTGATGATAATAAAATTAATGCCGCAACCATGTTTAATTAATTTGGGAGATCTATGATAGTTTTATATTTAGGTTAACCTTATATAGAACCTATCAATATTGAATCTGAGAATTAAATATGGATTAAAGATATAGTTTATCAATAAAATTTTATTCCATATAGGGTTCTGAGTTACCCAGTTTCTTGTATGGTCGAGTACCTTCTGCTTTGGAGCCATGAGAGCTCATTGCATGTGAAGGTGGAATGCCTTGTTCAGGTGAAAGAGCTCAGTTGATTGGTTATTTATTGCTTCTTTTTTGTGTTCTAAGCCTGGATGGATGTTGTAAGTTGTGGGGGTAGGGAGGAGTAGTGTTTGTGGTAGCACATTACTCCTAGAAGGGCAAGATGCATTGTTTTATGCATGTGGGTATCTGAGAGGACAACGGATATAAAGAAACAGGTTGGATATGAATGATTGTATGCTTGTTGAATCATGTTGGTTATTTATCTAAATTACTTTCCCCACTGCCCAAGGGAGATGGTGTTTCTTACCATCCTTCCAAAAGGGGTGAAAACGTGCAGGGTATGCCACATTCTTTTGGTGTTTATCTTCTTAAGTGAGGATGGTTCTACACTCCTGATATTGGTTGTAAATACTAGATGATTATTTCATCAACTCACCATGTTGATCCCCTTATGTTTGGTAGCTTACAGTGTTTTTATAGAATACCTAGTAATATTGGAATGTAATAATTCTATTAATTAATGATTGGTTAAATTATGTTAACTGATTGGTTTGGAGCTAAGTAGGATGAAATGAAGGGGTAAAATTTTTGAGAAGCTGTGGGTTTGGTTTGGTTATGCCTGCAGGGCCTGAAACATGGGTGTGATTCTAATAAAATGTAATGTGGAATTAATAATGGTTTATTAATGGTTAAATAACTAATTAATGAAAAATAAAACTGATAAAAAGGGATAAATTAATACAATTTATCTCTTTAAATGGTTGTGTTCTTATAGGATACCTAGTCGTAGTAGTGGCACTGAGGAGTCTGAGAGACATTAGCTGCAGTTGAGTCTAAGACTAGGTTTTACCCATAGTGTGGTTGTGAGATATAGTATATTATATAATTTTTGTGTTTAAATATGATACTCTACCCCCCTTCAGTTAGGGAAACTGACACCCCGGTGATTCTAATCGCTCAGGGGGTGTTTTCCCCCACATTCTAGTAGGGATGGATGGCTGACTTTCCCCTTTGGCCCCACTCTCTTCTCTTGGTAGTTACTTGTGCTAGTAGGCACAATGGTTAGTTTTCACCATTAAAATGTATACAGGGTTGTATGGTATTTTTGTTTTTCACACAGATATATCATGGATATATTTTCTTAGGGACTACTATAGGTGTAACGTGTAAAGGCTATAATGACTTGAGGATCCTTACTTAGTGTATGTGATGTAATGGATTGAGGTATAATTCCTGATGTTTGATACATGTTATACGGGCTATAGTGGCTTCTTGAAACTACCAGGTCACTTTGATAACATGGATGTAGTGGTTGGGTTGCATGTGGTGCATGTTGTGGTGCTTCACCCAGGTGTCTACGGGAAAGGCTTTTTAGAGAGAGAGTCTTAGGGCGTGCGACGTTGGAGAAAAATGGAAACCTAGTGGGGAAGTGGTAGAGGGGTACCCTTGATATTCATTATAATGTTATATACTATTGTATTCAATACATGGTGAGAGTATCCATGGTGAGGCTAGGAATATAGTATACCTATTTAGGTGATGAGTTAGTTTCACCTATTGTTCACTGTGATTTATCATGATTTCTTTACTTTTTCACGAGAGGCTCCGGGGAGGATCTTACCAAGTAAACTATTATACACAACCAATATATATATATATATATATATATATATATATATATATATATATATTACATTTTTCAGGTCAAATGGAGTGGGTTGTAGATCTGGCTAGTTGCTACTATCTTGGGGTTATTGACCTATTTGGGCTTCATGGTCACTGTTATTTTTACTTTCTTTTGATAAATACAGTTTTCTCTTTTAGTTGTAGTAGTTCTCCAATGAAATTACATATGTGTACATGGTATTTGCAGTATGAGATGGAGTTGTTTGGTGTATGTCTTATCACTCTCTTCCTCATGTGTTCCCTTAAAGGGTAATGCCTCCCATTTGTGTGGTTACTATACCCTAAGTGTTAGTCACCATCTCGGGGCCTACTGGAGGTGGCACTCGAGGTCACTATCTCTATTATCACATTGAAATCCTATGAGGGGTATACATTGTGGAGAGGTGTTCATGACAAAGTGGTGTCAAAGGCTCTAGTTGAGGGATAAGATAAAGTTTTTTGTTAGGAATGGGTGAGTTTTTATGGGTTGGTAGGGTAATTATATCACTCATGATTATCATGTGATGTATACACTGGAGACTAGTTGATACATAGGTGTTTATAGCCCCCTTTGATCTGATGCACATACCTTTATGTTTATAGTGGCTACAAAATGAGGAGATATTGGTTACAGGGTAGAGACCTAGGAAAGTATCATGCATCATTGTTCCTTATGCATGTGTTTGTATGGGTAGACCTTGGGATATGTAGACCTAAAATGAATAAAAGAAAACAATAAATTAATTTATGTTGAGTCTTCCATATAAAATTTTTAGGAGCACTAAGTGTTTTTTATTTTGTAGGTATAGCTCTAGGTTGATGTCCTCACCAGGTTCACATAGATGATGTCTAGTAGGTTGTGGATGAAGACCGCCACAGGGTAGACGTTGAAGACAACAACACTTGGATGAGGACACTTCGAGAGTTTCAGTTCAAGAGTATGTAGAAGTAAGAGGGATCTGTTTCAGATGTAGTCACAGAAGACTCTTTGGAGGAGTTTGAGTTATCTGTCAGTTTGATCCATGCTCGAAAGGAGCATTGGGTGTCTTTGGTTATGATGATGTTGTGTGGGTAGTGGGGCAGTGGTGTTTATTGTTCCTTAGGGATCGCGAGGAGTTGACAGTCTCGTGGGAGGAGTTTTGAGAAAAGTTTAGAGTCGATTTTTTTTCTTCTATCAAGAAGTCAGTAGTCTCCAAGAGCCACTTACCCTTCAATAGGGGAGCTCTAGTGTGTGAGGGTTTGGAATCCATTTCAAGAACTATTTACGATATGCTACAGACCTTTTTCTATATTTGGAGGCTCAAATGATGCATTTCGATGAGGATTTGCATCTAGAGATCTAGTGCTAGGTCACCCCATTTATGATGAAGACATGTATTAAGGGGATGGTGCGGGTCAAGGTCATCAAGAGAATGTTATCCATAACCTTATCATCATCAGAGGGCATTCTTCATAATTCCTCACAAAGAAGAGTGGTGGTATGGGGTTTATGGTTTTTAGGGTATAAGAGTTTTTGTTCGGTTGATGGTAGGTCCCAGCCCTCAGTATCTCACTTCTCTAGTAGAAGCGGCTTTCAGAACAATTCTAAAGGATCAGGTTCTTGTTTTTCTTAGGGAGGTCGAGGTCATTAGTAGTGATAGTGAATAACCTTTTAGAGTAGTCAATATGTGTTAGGTTTTTTGCTTCATGTTTGTCCGTTGAGGAAGTTCCACCCGAGGTAGCAGCAATAAGTTCCACCAGCTTCGGATTAGTAGATAGGAGATGGGTTGAGTAGATGAAAACACAAGGATTCCCCCTATCTTCATAGATAAGATCATAGTTGTGGTGGTGGTTGTTAGTAGGGTTAGAGATATCATGGAGCAAGTTATGGTCATATTCAATCTTTAGTGTTTCCAATGCTAGGTGATCCAAACATCATTTGAGGTACCCTATTCTTTTTTTCTACTTGGGTGTATACCTTATTTGACATAGGAGACATGAAATCTTTCATATCACCTTCCCTTTTCCATGATTTAGTATATGAGGTAGAGAAGATTTCAGTGCCCTTCGCATTGACTAAGCCATTATGAGGTCGAGTTGACATGTTTGAAGTATGTAGATACTTTGAGCTAGTCTTGAGGTAGCACCACTCTTGGGGAGATACTATATGTTTACAGATAAACCATATGATTACATCCTTAGCTTGGAATGGTTGTATTTTTTAGATATTTTTTATTATTCAGGAGGTGTGTGGTTTTCTTCGATGTTGATGGAGATCCAATGATATTTGTTGGTGAGATAGACCATCAAATAAGATAGAGTTGTGTTCCTTCTTTATCATCATTGATGGATGAGCTGATGATGAGTTCTTCAAAGGTTTAGTAGTATACATTTCCCAAGTTCGTATAAGAGTACCCTGATGTCTTTCCAGAAGAGTTTTTAGCCTTACCCCCTTGACGATAGATCTAGTTTGGGATCGAGCCCCATCCAAGAGTGTCTCCAACCTTTATATATCTATATAGGATGGTCCATTCAGAGTTATGAGATCTGCGTATACAGCTCGATGTTCTGTTATAGTGCGGGTTTTTTTCTACCGAGTGTGTCACTATGGGGTGCACAAGTTTTGTTCATGAAGAATGATGAAGTTAGTTTTGGGTGTATCGATTATTGTCACTTGAACAAAGTGTAGTGAGGAACCACTATCTATTCCATGGATAGATGATTTTTTCAACAAACTAAATGGTTCATGTTGGTTCTTGAAGATTGACATGTGGTCCAGGTATGATCAAATGCATGTGAAGGATGAAGATATTTCAAAGAGTACTTTTTTATTGTCGTCATGGGAATTATGAGTTCATTGTAATATTGTTTGTTGTGGAAAATGCTCCATCTATGTTCATGGGGTTGATAAACACTGTGTTCCGTGAGTTCCTTGATAAGTTCATGGTAGTTTTCATCAATGACATCCTTGTGTACTCCACATCTGAGGAGGATCATGCAGAGAATATGCACGCCATTTTGGGAGTTCTTCATCAACAGAAGCTATTTTGGAAGTTGTCGAAATGTGAGTTTTGGGCACAAGAATTCCATTTCATGGGGAAATTTTTATACCAGTAGGGAGTAGGTATTAATCTTTTGAAGATAGAAGTAGTTGTGTCTTGCTAAGATAGTGACAGATGTGTGAAGTTTCCTTTGTCGTGAAAGCTATTATAGGAGGTTCGTATCCAATTTCTCTCAGGTTATGACTCCTCTAATAACATTGACTAGGAAGGAGCATGCATTTGTATGGATTGATCAGTGTCAAGAAGATTTTGAGTACCCAAAAGAGAATTTGTTCATTACTTCGGTTCTTTTTCATCAGTATAGGGAGTTCAGTTTGATGTTTTATGTGATGTTTCATGTCGGTGGTTATTTTGTGTTCTGATACAGCATTGATCAGTCATTTCGTATGGGACTCGGCATTTTCATCCCCATGAACATAACTATGGAACCCATGATCTTGAGTTGGCAGTAGTGTTTATTTCTCTAAATTTGTGGAGACATTACCTCATTGGTGAGCGATTTATGGTTTTCACTGATCATAAGAGCTTGGGGTATGTTTTCCCCCATCGTGACTTGAAATTGTAGATAAATAAGTGGATGGAGTTCTTACAGGACTACGACATCAATATCTCACATACACCTAGAAAGGGGTATGTTGTAGAGATTTCATTGAGTAGGATGTTACGTTGTGATGCTGTGAGTGAATCTAGTGATTCATGGAAAGTATTGGAAGAACTATTATCATTTAACCTAGATATGAGAGAGGTTAGGGGAATAGGTCGTCCTTTGTAGATGATGGTGTAGTCATCTATGGTTTAGTGGGGGTAAGAGTACCAATTGGGGGATCATGAGGTGGAGGTCTGGAGAGACCAAGTTGTTCGTGGTGAGGCCCCTAATTATTGGTCTGAGGATGAACAACACCAATTGTTGTATCCCGGAAGGATTTTAATTCTATTGGAGATGTGTGAGATGGTTCTTAGATAGTTCCATAGTTTGCCTTTAGTCATGCATCCAGGCTTGGAAAAGATGTACTGAGCCTTGAAGATTCATTTTTGGTGGCCTGGGCTGAAGCGTGCAGTTGTAGAGTGTGTGTCTTGATGCATAGTCTATCAGAAGGTGAATATTGACATTGTGTTCCTGGTGGGTTTCTCCATCCATTATATATTCCCCAGTAGAAGTGGGAGGACATCCTGATAGACTATTTACTATTTTACCTCGAGCTTAGGGAGCCCATGATGTTATATTGGTGGTAGTGGATCATTTGGTTAAATCACCCCACTTCATATAAATCAAGGAGTCGAGCTTAGTGGAGGTTTTTTCAAGGTAGTATCTGGAAGAGGTGGTGAGAAACCACAGAGTCCCAAGGACGATCATTTATGATTGAGATCCTCATTTTACATCTAGGGTGTGGAGAAGCCTCCACCATGCTTTCGGTTCACAACTATTCCTTAGAACTTCTTTTCATCCGAAAACGGATGGTCAGTTAGAGAGGACCATCCAAACACTTGAATACATGTGGTGATCTTGTCTCCTTGATTTTAGAGGTTTATGGATGAGGCATTTACAAATGGAGGAGTTATCCTACAACAATAGTTTCCACTCCACCATCGGTATGGAACTGTTTTAATCCTTATATGGCTGACCCTTCTAGTCTTTGTTATGCATGACTGGGGTCAGAGAGTCAACAATTCTCTTGTCGAAACTGGTACAGAACATGACATAAATGGTTCAAGTGATTCGTGAGAGGATTAAGGATGTGCAGAATTATCATACATCCTATGCCGATCATTGGAGGATACCTTTGGTGTTTGATTATGGGGGTCATGTGTTTCTGAAGGTGACTCCTCATCGAGGGAAGCAAAGGTTTGGTCATTGGAGTAAGCTTTATAGCTGGTTTGTTGAGCCTTTTGAGGTGTTGGATCTTGTTGGAGATGTGGCATGTCGGGTAACACTTCCCCCACAGATAAGCAAGATACATGATGTTTTTAATGTGTCACAGCTCTGTCATTATCTTCATGATGACGCTCACATCATCAATTGGGGAGAGATCGACATTTAAGATGATGCGAACTTTAAAGAGTGACATGTATAGATCCAGTAACGTAAGGAGAAGGTGTTGCACGGGCATGCTATAACATTAGTTTGTGTCTTGTGGAGGAATGATGGTGTGGGAGAGTGTAATTGGGAACTTGAGTCACATACACATTCTCAGTACCATTATTTGTTTGATGTATAGATATTTTCTTTTAATGATATTCACGTTGTGGTTTTAGACATTTTCTTTTTATGAGATGCCTTTCTTTTATTGCTTTTGTGGATTTCTCTCTTTGAGAGGTATCTCCCCCGAGAGAGGGTTTAAAAGACATTTGGGGTTTCTGTGTGGTTTACCATTCTTACTAGTAGGAAGTGGTTGATATCTTCTTAGTGGAAAGAGCCTTGAGAGGTATCTTGAATGGTGGTTGTTCATACACCTTTTTTGGTTTACTTTTTGGGTTGGTGTTGAATTCTCAAGGACTGGATTTTTTTTACAGCTATCTGATGCAATGGTCTGAAACTCTCCAGTCCATTAAATTACTAAAATTTGATGTTTCAAGAGTTCTGGGTGGTCAAGGTGAATTTTCCCCAACACCTTTTTAAATTTCTAGTTCTCTGAATAGTGTTTCCAGTTTTGTGAACAATATTGTCATTGAGTAATTTGTACTATCAACATCGGCGGGTCATTTTTACTATCGGTGTCAGTGTGTCATTTGTACTATCAATGTGGGTGAGTCATTTATATTATAAGTTTTGGTGAGTCATGTGTACTATCAGCGTTGGTGACTCATTTGTATTGTCATCATTCAGGAGTCATTTGAATCGTCATCATCGATGACTCATTTGTACTATCGACATCGGTGAGTCATTTGTACTATCAGCATCAGTGATTCATTTGTACTATCAGTGTCGGTGAGTCATTTTTACTATCGGTGATAGTGAGTCATTTGTATTATTGGCGTTGGTGGTCATTTGTACTCTCGGTGTTAGTGATTCATTTGTACTGTCAGTGTCACTGATTCATCTTCATTTTTCAATGTTGGTGAGACAAATGTGAACATTGTTTATAGCTTCCTACAGTTTCACCCCTTTAACATTTTCTTTAATGAAAAAATTAATTCAAGGACTTTTTAAGGTATTTATGTCTGATTCATATCCCATAACTCTTATCTTAATTTTACAAAGTCTTGGGATTCCTTTACATAGTCAAACCATGCTGATTAATGTGATATGCATTGATGGATATTCTCAACTATTTAAAATCCCATTAGTCTCAGATTTAATCCATAAAAGTTGGGCACATTCCCTTCTTTCATTCCTTCTCCTTTCTCTCTATTTGAGTTTCCCCAAGTCATTCTTCCCATAGAATTGGTGTGATTGAACCTAAATCCTTAGATTTTTTCCCTTGAAGTTTCTTCATCCTTCATGCACACCCCTTGTTTTGGTTCCAGCAGCAAGTGTCGATCCTTTATTGATAGAAGGTATGATCTAAATCTATTCCTTTTTTTTCATCAATCCTTCACTACGGGAAAAAAGGGCATTTGCGACGGGACAGCTTTCCCCGTCGCAAAAGGACTGGCGCGGTTTGCGCGCCAAATTGCGGGAAACTTATTTGCGACGGGGGAATACTCCCGTCGCAAATAACCGGCGGCGGTAAAAGGTATTTGCGACGGGAATATTCCCCCGTCGCAAATAGTATCTCGGCAGGTTGTTATTTGCGACGGGACCCATCGCAAATAACTATTTACCCGTTGACCGTAATAAATGTTGGCTAAGGTATTTGCGACGGGTACCGTCACAAATAGTATTATTTGCGACGGGATACCCGTCGCAAATGGGCCCGTCGCAAATAATCTAACCTATAAATACCCCCATCCGTTTTTTTCACTTCATTCTCATTCTCTATCTTCTCCTTCTCTCAAAATTATATTTCTAGAGTTCAGTTTTTTTCCAGTTTAATTTTTTTCTCCGGAGCTGATATTAAAGTTTTGAAGAACGATCAGAGCAGATCAATTTTCAAGGTATTTATGTTCATTTTAATTTAATATTTATTTTTAATTTTTTATTAGTTTCAATTATTCTTAATTAGTTGTAATTTAATTATGTTTTTATTGTTTTATTACTTAATAAATTTAAATTATTAGTATTGTTCATAGTTAATGGTAATTAGGAATAATTAGTAATAATTTTTAATAATTAAGAATAAATATTAATAATTAGTAATAAATACCAATAATTAGGAATAATAACATTATTACATTATTAGTCTATTTTATTATTAATATTAAAATAATATAATTTTTTATATATATACAATTCTCTTTTCATCTGTGTGTTTGCTGTCTTCACATGTATTATTTGTATGTGGAGATAGAAAACGCACAGATGAAAGGAGAATTGTATATAAATTAGAAAATTATATTATTTTAATATTAATAATAAAATATATTAATAATGTTATTATTTGTAATTATTGGTAATTATTCCTAATTATTGATAATTATTCATTTAATTACTAATGATTAGGAACAATTATCAATAATTATCAATAATTAAGAATAATTAGTAATAATTAGTAATAATTACCAATAATTAGTAATAATTAGTAATAATTATCAATAATTAGTAATAATTACCAATAATTAGTAATAATTACCAATAAGTAGTAATAATTACCAATAATTAGTAATACTTACCAATAATTTGGAATAATTACCAATAATTAACAATAATTAGTAATAATTAGTAATAATTACCAATAATTACCAATAATTAGTAATAATTAGTAATAATTACCAATAATTACCAATAATTAGTAATAATTAGTAATAATTAGGAATAATTAGTAATAATTAGGAATAATTAGTAATAATTAGTAATAATTAGTAATAATTAGTAATAATTAGTAATAATTAGTAATAATTAGTAATAATTAGGAATAATTAGTAATAATTAGTAATAATTACCAATAATTACCAATAATTACTAATAATTACCAGTAATTACCAATAATTACCAATAATTACCAATAATTACCAATAATTAGTAATAATTAGCAATAATTACCAAAAATTAGGGAAAATTAGGAAAAATTAGGAAAAATTAGGAAAAATTAGGAAAAATTAGGAAAAATTAGGAATAATTAGGAATAATTACCAATAATTAGTAATAATTAGTAATAATTAGTATTAATTACCAATAATTATTATTAATTACCAATAATTAGTATTAATTACCAATAATTAGTAATAATTACCTATAATTAGTATTAATTACCAATAATTAGTAATAATTACCAATAATTAGTAAGAATTAGGAATAATTACCAATAATTAGTAATAATTAGTAATAATTACCAATAATTAGTAATAATTACCAATAATTACCAATAATTAGTAATAATTAACAATACTTACCAATAATTAACAATAATTGCCAATAATTACCAATAATTGCCAATAATTACCAATAATTAGTAATAATTAACAATAATTGCCAATAATTACCAATAATTGCCAATAATTAGTAATAATTGCCAATAATTAGTAATAATTGCCAATAATTACCAATAATTAGTAATAATTAGTATTAATTTCCAATAATTAGTATTAATTACCAATAATTAGTATTAATTACCAATAATTAGTATTAATTACCAACAATTAGTAATAATTACCTATAATTAGTATTAATTACCAATAATTAGTAATAATTACCAATAATTAGTAAGAATTAGGAATAATTACCAACAATTAGTAACAATTACCAATAATTAGTAATAATTACCAATAATTACCAATAATTAGTAATAATTAACAATACTTACCAATAATTAACAATAATTGCCAATAATTGCCAATAATTACTAATAATTAGTAATAATTAACAATAATTGCCAATAATTACCAATAATTGCCAATAATTCGTAACAATTGCCAATAATTAGTAATAATTGCCAATAATTACCAATAATTGGTAATAATTACTAATAATTCCCTATAATTAGTAATAATTAATAATAAATATTAATAATTACCAATAATTATTAATAATTATTATTAATTACCAATAATTACTCATAATTAGTAATAATTACTAATAATTAGTAATAATTACTAATAATTAGTAATTATTACTAATTATTAGTAATAATTACTAATTATTAGTAATTATTACTAATTATTAGTAATTATTACTAATTATTAGTAATAATTACCAATAATTAGTAATAATTACCAATAATTAGTAATAATTATTATTAATTACCAATAATTAGTATTAATTACCAATAATTAGTATTAATTACCAATAATTAGTATTAATTACCAATAATTAGTAATAATTACCAATAATTAGTAATAATTAACAATATTTACCAATAATTACCAATAATTACCAACAATTACCAATAATTACCAATAATTAGTAATAATTACCAATAATTACCAATAATTGGTATTAATTACCAATAATTGGTATTAATTACCAATAATTGGTAATAATTACCAATAATTGGTAATAATTACCAATAATTAGTAATAATTAGTAATAATTACCAATAATTAGTAATAATTAGTAATAATTACCAATAATTAGTAATAATTACCAATAATTAGTAATAATTACCAATAATTAGTAATAATTACCAATAATTAGTAATAATTACCAATAATTAGTAATAATTACCAATAATTAGTAATAATTAACAATAATTAGTAATAATTACCAATAATTAGTAATAATTACCAATAATTAGTATTAATTACCAATAATTAGTATTAATTACCAATAATTAGTATTAATTACCAATAATTAGTATTAATTACCAATAATTAGTAATAATTACCAATAATTAGTAATAATTACCAATAATTAGTAATAATTAGTAATAATTACCAATAATTAGTAATAATTAGTAATAATTACCAATAATTACCAATAATTAACAATACTTACCAATAATTACCAATAATTACCAATAATTAGTAATAATTACCAATAATTAGTAATAATTACCAATAATTAGTAATAATTACCAATAATTAGTAATAATTACCAATAATTAGTAATAATTACCAATAATTAGTAATAATTACCAATAATTAGTAATAATTACCAATAATTAGTAATAATTATCAATAATTACCAATAGTTACCAATAATTACCAATAATTAGAAATAATTACCAATAATTAGAAATAATTACCAATAATTTGGAATAATTACCAATATTTACGAATAATAACATTAGTACATTATTTGTATATTTTATTATTAATATTAAAATAATATAATTTTCTATATTATATACAATTCTCTTTTCATATGTGTGTTTTCTGTCTCCACATGTAATATTCGCATTCTTTTTCAAAATTATCAACCTACTCGCCAATGGAGAGGTGAAAGTGAATGCAAATATTACATGTGGAGACAGAATGTTAAACACACAGATGAAAGGAGAATTGTATATAATATAAAAAATTGTGTTATTTTAATATTAATAATAAAATATACTAATAATGTAATAATGTTATTATTATATAATTAATGTTTATGAAAAAATTATATTAGTATTATTAAAATAATAAAAAATCAATATAATATTAAAATTATCAATATTTGTAACATGTTTTGCTTTATTCTCAATATATTCAATCTTTACTTGAGTGTTTTTTCTAACAAATTATTCAAAACCAGTAATGCTTTTATATTTTATAGAGAAATATGGAACAACGAGGTCTTCAACAATCATTATTAGGTGACCGCATATGGATAAATCAACGTAGAAATCCAAACGGTTCTGGTTTAAATCCACTATATGTTGAGGGTGTGGAGATGTTTTTATCATTTGCGGCATAAAATTCAGAATTTGTTTCAGAAGGCAAAATAAAATGCTCTTGCAGAAAATGTGCATTGAGAACGTTTGACACGTTTGACAAAGTGGGAGAACATCTCTTGCGTTTTGGTTTTCAACCAGATTATGTTTTTTGGTATCAACACGGTGAACGCAGTTCCAGAGCAGGTGATACCAACTTGATTCCTGATCCATCCCGGTTTCAAGATTTAGTACATGATGTTGCAGGTTCATCTGTTCAACATACAGAAACTCCGGCTGATATAGCTTCAAATCCTGAGTTGGCACCGTCTGAATTTTATGAGTTGTTGAAATCTGCTGAGGATGCATTATATCCTGGCTGCAAGATAAGCAAATTAGAAGCAGTTGCAAAATTTATGGCTATCAAATCAGATAACGGAATGTCAAACACCTGTTTTGACCAGATATTTTCTTTGCTGAAAACACTTTTACCCGAAGGAAATGTTTTACCTGCAAATTACTATGAGAGTAAGAGGCTGGTTCGAAATTTGGGACTTGTCAGAAGATTCATGCATGTTCAAATGACTGCATTTTATATTATGGGGAAAATGAGTCGTTGGATAGTTGTCCTACATGTGGGCAACTGAGATATAAAGAAGGACAACATGGGAAGTCTGGTTTGATTCCTGTAAAACAGTTGAGATATTTTCCGCTTACATCCAGACTTCAGCGTTTATTCATGTCTAAGAATACAGCGACAATGATGTCATGGCATAAAGAGAATATTTCAACCGATAAAAGCTTGAATCATCCAGCCGATGGTGATTCATGGAAACATTTTGATAGAGTGCATCCATCCTTTGCTTTAGAAGCTAGAAATGTTCGACTGGGCCTTTCCACTGATGGTTTCTGTCCGTTTGGATCTTATGGTAGTCAATATTCATGTTGACCTATTTTTTTAACTCCGTACAATTTACCTCCATGGATGTTGATGAAGGAGCCATATATCTTTTTGACTTTACTAATTCCAGGACATCCGAAGAAAAATATTGATGTTTATTTGAAGCCATTGATTGATGAATTAAATTTATTGTGGAGTACTGGTGTCAGTACATATGATGTTGCAACGAAACAGAATTTCATACTGAGAGCAGCATTGATGTGGACAATAAGTGACTTCCCGGCTTATGGGATGTTATCTGGCTGGAGTACACATGGTCAGAAATCATGTCCTTACTCTATGGGAGAGAAAAAATCATTTATGCTCATTCATGGAAAGAAACATTGTTATTTTGACTGTCATCGCAGATTTCTTCCAGCTAATCATCCTTTTCGCAGAAACAGATCTCATTTTAGAAAAGGAACAGTTGAAAGGGATGGACCTCCAAAAATGCTATCAGGTTCGGAGTTAAAATCAGTTGTATTTTCATTACCTCCCATCACTTTTGGTCCCACAATAAACCAACAGAAAATTTCTGGTTTTGGGAAAGAACACAATTGGATTAAACGTATCATATTTTGGGATTTGCCATATTGGTCTGATCTGTTGGTCCGACACATGTTAGATGTCATGCATATTGAGAAGAACTGTTTTGATAATTTGTTTCATACAGTTTTGGATATGCCAGGAAAGAGCAAAGACAATGTAAATGCGCGTTTAGATCTTGCCCAAATTTGCAGGCGTCCAGAATTGGAACTATTTGAGAATGTTAGAACAGAAAGGTTACTGAAACCAAAAGCAGCTTATACACTTTCTAAAGAAAACCGTTTATTATTTTGTCAGTGGATTGCAGATTTGAGACTTCCAGATGGCTGTGCTTCTAATTTGGGTAGATGTGTAAAGAATGGTCATATTACTGGATTAAAAAGTCATGATTGTCATGTTATAATGGAGATACTTCTACCCATTGGATTAAGAGGTCTGTTGAATTCTGTGATTTGGGATTCCATAACAGACATGTCTCATTTTTTTCGGGAAATTTGTGCGGCTACGGCAGATTATGATGCTCTAGGCAAACTTGAAAAAGATGTTGTTGTAATTATATGTAAACTGGAAAAAATATTTCCGTCGTCTTTCTTCGACTCAATGGAACATTTGATGTTACATTTGACATATGAAGCCAAATGTGGAGGTCCGGTACAGTTTCGATGGATGTACCCATTTGAAATATGTATGCAAAAATTGAAAAGAAAAGTACGTAACAAAGCATCTGTTGAAGGATCTATTGCAGAAGCTTATTTGTAAGAGGAAATATCTTTTTTCTGCTCCCATTATTTTGAATCTGAGTATCCTTCAAAACACAAACGAATGGGACGGAACGAGAGAAATATTGATGAAATCGACAGTCAATTATCTATTTTCAATCAGTCAGATCTTGGTTTTGGTGGAGTTTATGAACGCTGGATTTCAGATGATGAACATCAGAGAGCTCATACGTATGCTCTGCTCAACTGTGAAGAGATGACATCAGTTGTACTGTAAGTGTTTATATCACTTATTCTATCATTTATGTTACAGTAAATAACTTTGGTTTTTATAGGTTGTATGATAATCATATCAAGAAACAAATTCCACAAATTACAGTAGCTGCTCTCAAAGAACGTCGACTGAAAAATTTCTCTCAGTGGTTTCAAAAACTGGTAACATAAATTCTTTATCTTTTAGCAACGCATTCAATGTATAGTTTACTATATTGATAATTATTTCACAAATTTTCAGGTGTCTCGACATGCTGATAAAATTGACAAACGGTTGTGTGTATTGAGTAACCCACCTTCCAAACTTGTTAAAACTTATAATGCATATGTGGTGAATGGATTTCAATTCCACACACATGTATATGAGGAATCGAAAAAAACAATGAACAGTGGAGTTAGCTTGAGAGGATCTCATCATCGAGAAAATGAAGTTGACTTTTATGGCATACTTGATGAAATCATTGAACTCTGTTATCTTGGACAACATTACATAACCATGTTCAAATGTCGGTGGTTGGATACAGAGAGAGGCATGCGTGTTCATCCGACTCATGGAATCATCGATATTAAATGTAAAAGTGTTCTCGCAGTAAATGAACCATTCTTATTGGATCAATAGGCATATCAAGTTTATTATGCAAAGTACTGTGCAACATCAAGAGACTTGACTGATTGGAGGAGTATAATAAAAATCAAAATTTGAGACAATCAGTTTAGTCAAAGTGAATGTGCTTTCACTGATGTGCAAAGAATTAAAGTTTTTCAAGAGAGTACTCAAAATCAATCTTTTTTACAAAGAGACATGAGTATCGATGACGACACCCCACATTTAAGAGTCGGTGATGACTATGATGTTAATGATGTCACATATGAATTTGAAATGGTAAGAGATGAAGCAACTGTAACTCGAATGGATATCGATGATGTTGAGGAGGAATATGAAGATGACATTGACATATATGAAGATGATGATGAAGATGAACACTGATAGCATTCCATGGTATTTATATACAATCATAATATGTATATATGTATATATGTATATATAATAGTAATTATCAATTATTTGCTAACATTAACATTTTCTGTTTCAGATGGATGAGGCCACATTTCGTGAGTTGGCGGATGCTGACCTGACTTTCGATGCGGATGCGTTGCTGACAGATGACCCTCAGCCTGCAGGCGCTCCAGGGAGTATGCGGAGGGGGCGCGGTCTTGCACGATTGATGATTCCTGACCCCGTCCCCGAGCGACGTCCACGTCTTGGGTTTGATCCACGCACACGGAGGTGTGATAACCTGTGTGATAACCTGTGTGATAACCTGTGGATTTGACTAAGATTTCATTAATCTATTCACATAATAAATGTTTATTATTTTTTCAGTTTTCCGCATATAGCATTCGGACAGGGCAGCGCTATTTTGTGCAACTATTTCTCTCAGTCGTGGACCACATGGGAGCAGATTCCCATTGATGTGCAGCAGGCCATGTTCGGCCATTGGTTGGTACGTACGTAAATAAATAATTTTTATTTTGAAAATTATTTCATTTCTAACTTGATATTTTGATTTACTTGTAGGGTTTATGGTATCCGATCGAGGATACCATGCATGACACCATCCACGAGGCATGGGAGGTGGCCATGCGTGATCGCCTTCGTCAGTTTTTACACAATTTAAGAAAAGTTGCGATGAAGAAAGCAGGAGTGTCAGATTTTGACGAGTCATGTAGAGCACACCGACCAGAGTACATTTCATCCAATGTATGGGATGGATTATGTGCGCACTGGTTGAGTGGTGCCTTTCAGAGGAGATCATCGGTGGGGAGGCAGAATCGGGGGAGACAGGAGGTGACTCATCGAGCTGGGAGTCGTTCTTTCAGTACTCATAGACAGCATCTCGTACGTACATTATTTATAAATATTTTATATAACTATAAATATTAACCGTTTATTTTTTATTCTTATAGGCTGTCGAGCACCCCGATATTACGGAGTACGACATATATCGGAGGATGTATAGTGATCCTGATACTGGGGAGCTCAGAGGTGATCGTCAGCATCACATCGTGGTTAATATTATTTTTTTTCAAGTTTAAAAATTAACTGTATATAATATATTCACAATTTTAATTTTAAATTGCAACTACAGGAGTCATATGAGGCCTCAGTGTCACAGGCCCGGCCTGAGAGTCAGGCCGAGTCAACAGATCAGACCAATGGCCGTCAGTTTGATGAGGTGGCGTGGATGCAGGCCACCCATTATGCCTTCGAGAAGGGCCGGGTAGTTGGTATTAGCTCTCGACTGACTCCCGGAGATTATTATGGCAGTGTTGCGATGTCGGCGTCCAGCTCGAGAGGAGCTCGTGCATCTTCTTCTGCTACACAGTATGAGGATCAGTTGCGATCTCAGACTGCACAGATAGAGAGTCTCCGACAGGAGAAGGAGCAGATGCGTCAGCAGCATGAGGAGGAGCGTCGACGCCAGCAGCAGTTGTACGAGGAGTAGACGAGTCGGTGGCAGCAGCAGCATCAGGAGCAGATGGAGTACATGTGCCGACTCACTCATGCTTTAGGGATGGAGTTTCCTCCACCACCATCTGCAGATCCCCCACCTCCCCCACCTCCCCCCCCCTCCTTCAGATTAGAGTTTGTATTTATGTTATAAAATTTGGGAAATCAAAATATTTTTTTTTCTATTCTTAGTTTTTGTCTCATTATAAAATATTAATAATATTATATTTTTAAATAACAATATTAATATGAATAATAATATTATTTATATTTTATAATATTAAAATATATATATATATTAAAATTTTATAATATTATAATTTAATTATATTTTTTGTAATACTTGAATTATTTTAATATTTGAATGTAAAATAATTCTATTATTTTTATATTAATTAAAATAACTTATTAATATTTTTTTTTATTTATCATTTATAATAATAATATTATTATATTAATTAAATCATTTATTAATATTCTATTATTTTTTATTTTTGAATTATAATTCTATTATTATTATATTAATTAAAATAATTAATTATTTTTATTTGTGAATTATAATTCTATTATTATATTAATTAAAATAATTTATTAATAATTTATTTTTTTATTTTTTTTATAGTATTTGCGACGGGATACTATGCCCATCACAAATACTAGTATTATTAATAGTTTTTTATTTTTTTTTTAAACAGTTTTTGCGACGGGATACTATGCCCGTCTCAAATACTAGTATTATTAATAGTTTTTTATTTTTTTTAAAAAATAGTTTTTGCGACGGTACCGTCGCAAAAGGTATTTGCGACGGGTCCCATCACAAAAACTATTTTAAAAGTTTTTTACAAAAATAAGGAATACTATTTGCGACGGGGAGAATGACCGTCGCAAAAAAAACTTTAGCGACGGGCCCGTCGCAAATAAGTGTTGTTGCGGTGCCGTTTTCAGCAACGGGCTATTTGCGACGGGCCCCCGTCGCAAAAGGCCATTTGCGACGGGATCCCGTCGCAAATAGCCCGTCGTAAATACCTGTTTTTCTAGTAGTGCTTCTTCTCATGATTATCCTTTACATGTTATGGAATGTGATCTCCATGTTTCTAATGGAGTTTTCTTGGGTTTTGGTTTTTTGCGTTCGGACTGCGGCATCCTTGGGAGGATGGATATTTCATGGGGAATGGTGATCATGGACAATTGTGTTGGCATATTCTCGTATAAAGAATATCAATAACCCTTTGAGGTAGGGTACTCATTGACTCTCAAATTATTTATGTGAGAACATATAGTTATCATTATTTTTACCACTAGATCACAATAGAAGTGATATAATAAATATTTTAACCAAATAAATAAATTGGTATCGATCATATGTTTTTGCCTCTTGTTTTTCTAGATAGTGTGATATCTATGTTTTCCTTGTTTATAAATTAATTATTGACATAAATCAGTAAATAATATAAACTCGTATTAATTGTAAATTATTTTTCAAAGAATACGAGGAATGTAAATGAATATGGTTGTTGCTCCTATAAATTGATGATAATCAAATTGAGACAATAAGCATGTTTAAATAATTTGTGATAGATATGATAGATTTTTGTTTAGGTTTCCCTTAGTTGGGACCTACTAATAATGAGTCAACTAATTCCAGATGGATTAAAGAGCTAGTTGAATGATAAAATTTAATGCCTTGTAGGGTTCTGAGTTACCATCTTTCTTGTAATGTTGAGTGTCTTCTGCTTTGGAAGCATGAGAGATCATTTCATGTGAAGGATAAATTCCTTATTTAGGGCCAATATTCTATTTGATTTGTTATTTCCAGCTAATTGTGATGTGTTATAATCATGGATAGATGCTGTGAGATGTGGGGGTAGGGAGGCCCAGTGGTTGTGGTAGCAGTTGAAGCCTACAGTGGCGAGATGCATCAGTTTATACATGTTGGTGTCAGGGAGGACACCAGAGATGATTAAATGGGTTAGATATGAATGATTATATTATAGCTAATTATTGTTGGTTGTTTCTATGCTTTAGTTTCCCCACTTCTCAAGGAATGTGTTCTTTTATACCCTACTTCCAAAAGGGGTGAAGACGCACAGGGTATCCCACGTGCTTTCTATGTTTAGCTTCTTGATGGAGGATGGGTCTACAATTCTGAAATAGGTGGAAAATACTTTACCTGTTGTTCATATACTCACCATGTTGATCCCCATTTTTTGGTATCTTAGAATGTTTTTATAGGATTCCTGGGAGTATGGGAATTTAATAATTCAATTAATATATGATTGATTAAATTATGTTAATCCATGGGGTTGGAGATTGTTGGGATGTAATGTGGAGGTAATATTTCTGGGAAGCTGTGGACTTGGTTTGGTTATTCCTAGAGGGCATGACACATTTGTGTGATTTTAATGAAATGTAATGTGTAATTAATAACAGTTAATTAATGGTTAAATAATTAATTAACTTAATTTGAAACTGATAAAAAGGGATGATGTAATCCAATTTATCTCTTTAAATGTTTGTGTGGTTATAGGATACATAATATTAGCAGTGGTAGTCAGGAGTCTATGAGATGTTAGTTGTAGTTGATTCTATGAATAGGTTATGCCCATAGTATGATTGTGTGTTATATTATATTTTGTACTTTTCTGTGTTTCTATATGAAATCCACCCTTTTAGCTAAGGAAACGGACACCCTGGGGATTCTAATCCCTCAGAGGTGTTTTCCCCAACATTCTGATGGGAGGATGGATGGTTGATTATCCCCTTTGGCCCCTTTCTTCTCCCTTGGTAGTTACTTGTGTTTCTAGGTACATCATTTTTTCCCCATATATGTATTTAGAGGGTTGTAATGGCTTGTGGTTATTCCCACACATATATTCTGGATATATTTTCCTATGGAATACTATAGGTTTAATGTGTAAAGGCTGTGATGTCTTGAGGTTTCTTACTTGGTGTATGAGTTGTAATGGCCTGAGGTATAATGCTCGATGTAGGATATATGTTAAGAGAGCTATGGTGGCTCCTAGAAACTACTTATTTACTTTGGTTACATGGATGTAGTATTTTTTTCCACGAGGTTCTTATTGTAGTGTTATGCCTAGGTGTCTATGGACAAGTCTTTTTGGAGATAGATTCTAAAGATGTGCGAAATTGGGGCAAAGCAAAAACCTAGTGGGAAAGTGGTAGCGGGGTAACCTTGATATTATATATTATATTTTATACTCGTGTATGCGATACTTTGTGAGAGTATAAATGTTGAATATGGGAACATAGTATACTTGTTTAGGTGACGAGTTATATTCACTTGTTGTTCACTATGCTTTAGAGTGTTTTCTTTACTTTTGTACAAGAGGCTCTAGGGAGGATCTTACTAAGTATAATGTTATTCTCACCCTATGTATATATAAACTTTTTTTAGGTAACTTGTAGTAGGTTGGATATCTGGATAGTAAAAACTAGCTTGGGGTTTCAGGTGCTGTTCGGGCTTCGTGGTCATGTTGTTTTTACTTTCTTTTGGAACTATTATTTTTCCATTTCAATTGTAGTATTTCTTGCATGACATTACATATTTGTACTTGGGATTTAATTTATATTGATTTATGAGTTGGGGTTGGTATGTTTCTTTCATATTTCTCTCCTCTGTATGTGTTCTCATATAGTGTAATGTCTTTCATTTGTGTGTTTACTATACACTCGGTGCTAGTCTCCAACCCAGGGCCTATTGGAGTCAGATCTTGGGGGTCACTATCTCCCTTCTCACATTTCTGTCCTGGGAGGGGTAAACCTTGTTGTGAGTGGTTGTGATAGGAATCATTTCCACAAAGTGAGAGACATAGCTACCAAAAAATACATTTCATTGAAAGTTAATTGAAAACACTAAGGACTCAATGTACTAAGAATGTTTCTATAAAAATGGATTTTATATTGAAAAGGAAGATATATTATGACCCAAAATATTGTTTAATAATATGGATAGACCCATTTGAATAGAATATGAAAATGTAGCTAGATGAAAAATATTAATATACCATTCTATATTAAGTAAAGAAGCCAAATCATTTTAAGGGGAATAATAAGAATAAAATGAAAGCCATACTCCCCAAATATTATGGTCTGAAAAGAAAATATTGGAGTAATAATGGTTATATCTATTCAATTAATATCCTTAGAGTAAGTGGTCTCTATGTTAATATTCATGTTTTAGACTTGTATCCCTATGACACCCACCATGTCACTGTGTTGTTCATTTTGTGTTATTTTATCTTATCCGAGTATAAGATTATGTTTTAGTAGATTGTGAGTTAAATTTTTTAGTTTTATTCTTTTTCCCATGATATTTTACATTCATGTTTTATGGTAAACCATTTAGTTACCCTAACATAATGAAATTTTTAGTTTGTTTTGTTCTATGCATGTTTTGTCTCAATGAGTAGTTCATTTGGTGGAGAATACAAGAAATCATACATGACTTTTGTGTGTATGGGTATGGGTGTACTACTTTCACATGATTCGTTAATCCATCTGAAAAAAATGAAAAATATTTCAATATTTTGATAGTAATATTTTTCATGGTTGGGGAATGGCTTTAAATAAATTTGAAGTTTCTAGGATTATCCATTTGATGTGGGTTATTATTATTAGTGGCTCTCATATGGCTGGAACAACATTTGAAAAACCATATAGCCAAATTATATAGTATTCAAATTTAATTAAAAATTTGTGAATTTACACAAAATTTCTTCTAGGTTTTAGGCTATGGATCCCCTTCTTCTTCCCATTATTCTCATACAACCCTCCTTTGAGTGTTGTGAGATTCTCCCCTCCCTTAATTTCATTTTGGTTGTATTAATATTAAATAAAAGTTGGTTCTTCAAGTTATTCTCCTTCACCTATAATATTTTCTCTACTCTCCTCCCTATAACCCTTAAATCTGATGGTTTTATTGTAACCTGTGAACCCTAGGCTTCCATGTCCATGATATATGTCATATGGTGTTTCTAATTTAAGATTATTTATTTTTTAGATCTTGATAAGTATGTCTTATGTCTTGGTTGGGTGTGCACCATCAAAGAAGGAAATTTATGACTTTTTTTCCACTGAACTATGGTTGGTGTTTCTTTGTTGTCACTTTACTTTATATATCTTTTTCAAATTGACTACTTCAAAATGTTTTCCTTATTATGTTGTGGCTATATATATGTCCCATGATGGGATAAATTTTATTTCCTCTAGTTTTATCCTTTTTAGGGAATGAGTTTCCATTATAAGTGTTTTTAAAAATACTGAAGTGGAAATTTAAAGGTGTTTAGTTGTTTTAAATGGGTGGTTGAAACAAGTTGGAGATTATAAGGCTCTTCACACTAAAATGTTTTTAAGTAAAAAAATCATTTTTCTCGAAGGGGTTCCATTATTTTAAATGGGTATTTTCGGACAAGTAAATTGTTTTTTAAATAAATTTGACATATTAGTTTTTTTGAAAAGTTGTTTCTAGGAATGTTTAAATTTTAGAAAAGGTATTTAAGGAAGATTATTTATAAATTAATGTTCAAGATTTCATTGAATTTTTTTTATAAAGGATGTGAGTTATCATGGAACCATAATATTCTTTTAAGAAGTCCAATTTTTAATGTTTTATAAATGAGTTATCATGAAATTTTTGAGACCCAATTATCTTCCCCTTATAATGCTTTCCTTCGGTTAGTAAAGCTTCATGTATGTGAAGATCGAGTAATTATTGAAATGGGATGTTTCATTTTATTGTTTTGTATGTGAGATGAGGTTTATTTAAAATTCTATTATGTGATACTTTTCTTCATCATGGGGTTGATTTCTTTCTAACCCCATTTGTTTGAATTTTCATGGGCATCATAGTAAAATAATAAGTAACCCATTTGAGTGAAAGACGTATTACATATCAGTGTAATGACTAAGGAATGTTTCTCAATGACACCATATTGGTTGGACCGAGAGTTTTATTAGGCCATGTGATCTATAATCCTTTTATTGGATTATATTAGTGGTAAGATCCCTTGACATTTTATTTCCAGATTATCCAATGGGAAGACCTGATACATAGATATGATCACTAGTTATAACTTATGTTCCTCATCACATGTTTAGGTATTTTATTAAAATATTCCAAAGTAGTATCCCATGATGTTATAATCCTATTTAGGATCACTTTATGTGATTTATACTCTTCCTTAATTGAACCCCCTTACTCCTGTTATTGTTAATTGGTTCCAATGTATTGGTTGTTTGTTTCTATTGTTCTAGTGACCTTTAATTCTGTGTTCTAGAATTTTATTTTTTTCTCATTTTTTATATGGGTTAATATTTTTCTGAAAAAAAAATAGAAATGGTTTTTTAAATATGTGATTATTTCTCAATGAAAGGTTTTTCTTTTAAAATTTTACTTGAAATGTTTTTGTAAAAATGGAATAAATGAATGTTTTAAGAACTCTGGTGTATGATTTATTTCAAAAATAGTTTTAGGATACAATGCTTACTTTTTTAACTTTTAAATTGGGTTTTTATGTGTGTTATAGAAATATAATTGAAATTGAAAACCTTATTTTGTGTTAAAAAGTGTATTTGAACATACGATGTTTATGAAAAAAAAATCTACAGTTGAAGTTTAAAATGGTGATATAGTAAAATAGGCTTTGGCTGAGAAAAAGTGTTTTCTATCTACTTTTTAAATTTAAAAGAAAAGAGAAAATCATATTCTAACATAGCATTAATTTGTTTTTTATTTTTCAAGTAATGTTTTATTAAAAAAATATATACAATTTATATATTTATTTCAAACTATAATTTACTCAGTGGGTTGTGACTTACTAGTCTATTTGGCTCACACTGATATTTTATGGGTTCTAGGGGAATTGAGATGGGGGTTTTCTTTTAGATATATTAATATTTTGAGGGAGATGATGACACATCGATTTTCAGTACTTTATCCATGAACTTATGTAAATAAATTTACACCATTTTAACAATTTAAAAGAAAATTATTAATTTCCATATCTTAGGAATATTTCATAATATTTTGTAAAATTGGATTATATCATAAAATTTTACACATTATTATCAATTTTGGAATTATTAAAATAAATAATAAATTTTAATTTTAATTTCTTGATAATTTACTATGGTATCCGAAATTCATTCTATGTAATTAATGAATTCAAGATCAAAAATGAAGAATTATGATAAAATAAATTATGCATATCCACATATTTGAATTATCCACAATGATAATTCAATAATGAAGTTATCCATATTCATATGGAAATTTGGATATATTGTGATCCATATAGTTATAGGAATCATTTTTAGGATCCACATACACAATTACCTATATATGGTAATTATGGTATCTCAAGCATGTAACTAAATTTCACCTATATTTTGGAATTTTTCTACATGAATTGATCATCATACACAAAATATCTTGTGAAAAAAATTAAATGTCGGCATAAACACTTTGGAATTTCATGGGTGAATGTTTTGGGAAACATTCGTAACCCATATAGGGTATTTTAGGATATGATAGAGAATATTCCAACTATATAAAAATCCTTAGAACATGTGAATGAAGAATCACCAAAACATTGAGATTAGTCTTTGGGCTTCTACATCATTATCTATATATAAATTTAGGGTGATGAATGTGGAACACATCAGATTAAAGGGGTTGAATCTTGTGAAGAACCCCTAAACCAAAATAAAGAAACCAATTATGTGGATTTGAACCCATATAATTAATCGATAATTGAAGACAATGAATATTAGGGAAATACTCAAAACTGAAAGATTATAAGGGTCGCATGAGGCTGGTGAATTATTTGAATGTAAATATACAAGATAGATCTATGGGGATATAGAGAGATGCACCCATAATTACAATTGTACTACAAGTTTGAGAGAGAAGAGAGAGGCCCGTAAAATCTAATATAGAATTTCAAGGAAAAAATCCCTAGTATATATGGGCAGTGAAGATCAAAGGTATCCATTTATAAATTATTTTTTCTTTATTTTAATCTATTTTAATTTATCTAGGAATTATATTAATTAGTTAATATTATTTTTTCATTATGAATTTATTCTACTATAACTTGAAATATATGGTTATTAAAATATATGATAGTAATTTTGATCTAATACCAATTTAAATTACTTTCTAAATGTATTTATTTTGATCATAGGGAATTTATTATGGTTTTTATACTTATAGGTCTTTGGATTTTGTATTAATTCAAAATAAGTATTAACAATTATATTGAGGTCTCTATACAATGTCTAGAAAATATTACGTGTTCACCTTCAGTTACAGAGGAATACATTAAATAATTCAATTAGATAATTCTAAATACAATGATGAATAGGGTGTCAAAAGGGTAGAAAATAGTGTGTAGTTATTTTTTCTTAAATCTTATTTCCATGATTCCTTTCAATTTGACATAAATTACATTTATTTTTTATTTCACTAAGTTGTATTTATTTTATTTTCACACATTTAAAACTAATAAAATCCCAAAATTAAATGACTCTAACAAAAACAAATTAACAAGAATGAGAATTGAAAAAATTTTATCATACCTCCTTGGAAGAAAACTATGGGTGATTATTTATTGTATTCCTTAGGGGATAATAATATTGATAAGTGATATCAATAAAAAATCTAATCCTTAAACTTGTTACTATTTCCAGGGAGGTTTCCAATGTGAATTAATATTATTTCTTATAACTAGATGTTCTGACCCTAGTATAACCCCATTAGATCTTGAAATTGACCACACATACCATTCTATAATTAGGACTAGAAAATAACTGAATCTAAATTTTATAGTATTGTTAATAAAGAGTCCCTAGGATATATGATTGAAAATTTAGACACATATAGTGAAAACCAACATGAACCCTTTAATAAACATGGATGATAATAAAATTGTTATGAAGTTAACTATAACTTATATCTTTTTGGGTACCCTTATGTACTAGCTGGATTCAAAATGAAGTTCAGATTTATACAGTAACATTCAAAATAAAATGTACTTATAAAAGAAGATCTACACAAACACCACCAGTAATTCAGTTATTTATGTGCTAATATGAAATACTCTATATTTAATACATGTTTAATAAAAGTCATAGATTTTTTTTCTTAGAGGTAGTGGCTAAGGAGTATTTATTCTAGTCACAATAAACTATTTAATAAATAATGGAATGAATTAAAAAAATGAAAAATTATTCCCTACCTCTAAATATTATTCTATTATAAAATATGTACCTAGAATTTTGAAAAATTAGGGAAAATCCTTTCATGATTATTGGAAAATCATTAAAATATTATCATTTAGTTTCCCCCACCATTATATTATTGAAAAAAATAGTAATTCAGTATATTTATAAATGATTGTACTTAATGTAGAGGATCACAATCGATGTTACTCTTGTAGGTGAGTTAGTTGACAAAACACCAACTAATTCTAGAACTTTAATTGAAAACATGGATTAAACATTTAAAAAATTTGGAAATATAGGCCTTTTATAAATCAATTATTCAAAATAAATACAAAATTATTAGTTTATAATAGCATAATTGTGTTTCAACATAGTGATCTTACCACTATGGTGAGATCCATGATTCTATCCAACACCTCTCAACCCCAACCCCAATTTCAATCTATTTCTCCATGGAAAATACACACTAGTATTTATTATTTTATTGAAAACTTATTTTAAAAAATCCACAAATTCAAGAACCATATGAAAATTATAATACAATTTTTCTTTGACGATACTTTCAAATCAACCAATAATGATATATTCAACACATATAGAACAAGAAAAAAACCATCAGATATATCTAGAAATACTAAATAACAAAAAAAGGTTCCAACGCCAATAAAGAACTCACAGGAATGATAATTTATCAGAAAACTAACTCTCATCCTGTAAGAAAATTTTAGCATGCTCAAACCACTCACAAACAAGAAAATAACCTTGAAAATACCATCATTCAACAATAGATCATGTAGTATTACATGATTACCTAAATGTAAAAACTATTTAATGATATTGATAGTATATATAATCATATCAGGGGTATATTTTTTTAAAATCATCAAGTTAATACCATAGAATAAGGGAATGAAAATGTGAGTGTCATCAAATATAAAAGTCATATTGAACTAAAAAAACACCCAATTTTGAAATTCCAACACTACACTTAAACACACATTTACTGATGAGATATCTGAGCCTCTTCTAACTATTATAGTACCACAAGAATAAATAAAAATTCATATTGAACATGTCATAATCTATAAACATTATTTTAGAGTAAACCTAGTGCCCAAAGTGGTTGATTTACTTGAAAATTTGAATCATTATTGGAGAAGAATGATAGAAACTTATGTTCCCAAAAACAACAGTCAAAATTTTCAAGATGAATTTAAGTGACTATTTCCATATCCTAAGAGTGTACCACCAATAAATATACCTATTCCAGTAGAGTTGGACATAGAAATTTTATAGACCTTTGGAAAATTCCACATCACTTTTCCATTACATGATGTCGTAAATCAAATTCGAATGTATGTAAAATTATTAAAATAAATGATTTATCGCAAAAATCAATTCTAGGGGAGAAAGATTAAACTTTTTATGGAATTTTTCCTCCATGGTCAAATATTCCTTACCTGTAAAATGAAAATATCGAGGAACCTTTTTCATTTCCTTCACTATTTGATAATTTCAATTCAAGTATGTCATGTTAGACCATGTATTAACTATAAATATTATTCCCCATTATATTTACTCACCCATACAGGTATTAGAACTAAATAATGCTACCATTTTTATCTAATTATCCAACTAATGTATATCAAAACCATTTAGAGATATTTAATAAGTTTTGGTACAAGTTAATTACATGATCTTCCATGCTATTTTTTTGTTTTGTATATGGAAGATGATTGATTCAATTATAATGAGCCTATTTTTCATGGAATAACCTTTTTGAAAACATTAAAATTAATCTTAAATTTACACAACATAACATTGTCACTTGAATTTATAAGATAATGTTTTAACTTCAACATTATTCAATTCATGAAACATCCCAATGGGAACTATTCATCCCCTCAAGTGAACATGTTAGATTGGGTTTCCAACAATTTGTTTCTTGATTTCACATCTTATTAAATAACATATAAATCATTTTAAAATAATCCTTTAATTGTTTCTAAATTTTACTTATATAAAGGATAAGTTGATTCTTTTTAATATAACTCAAATAAATATCTTATTGTTTTTTACGTAAACATTTTCAAAATAATTGAACCTATATTCATGAAAATATAGGAGGAACTGGAAATTTATGGGTATGTTTTCTATGATTTTGTAAATAATCAAAGTTTTCAATTTCAAAATAAATCCTATAATATTTCGAATAACTAAAATTGACTATAAAAATTTGTCTCCCAAATTTAATATTAAATATATAATTACCCTTGAGAAAGAAATTTATAAACTGATTGAAACACATCATACCATCCCCCACATGAATATGTTTATACAACAATTTAAGATGAATTTATAAATATAGAATTGACAATTCTGAGACAGAAAAACCTCATTTATTTGATGAAAACCCCATTTTGAGTTATAAATTAAAACCACTTCTTAAAAACCTCAAATATTTTTTCTTATATAGAAATGAAAGATTCCATATAATAAATTATAGAAGGATGAAACAAATAAAATAAGTCCAAATTTTAGGAATCCTTAGAACCCATGAGAGAGATTTAGGATGGACTATAAATGAGTAAAGACGAATCAAACCTTCAGTTTACATTCACAAAATTTTGGTATAGGAAAATTTAAATCATGTGAGTCAACTTCAAAGGATATTGAATTGAACACTATTAGAGGTTATAAGAAATGAGATAAACACTTTGATTTCTCCTAAATTAAATTTTACAATATTTGATATATAATGGCTATGTTGCATCCAAGTTGTTCATAAAAAGTATGGCTTCTCTATTTTAAAGAATTAATTTCGGGGGATAATTTTTTTAAGAATGATAAATAAATGGTGGATGTTTATTGATTTTAGAAAACAAAATTTGGTGGATATTAAAGATTATTTCCCCTTATATTTCATGACCAAATTCTTAAATTAAATGTAGGTCAAAACCATTATTGTTTTTCTGGTAGAATATTTTTTTACTTTCTAATTCATATTGCACCTAAAGATCAATAGAAATCCACTTTCACAAGTTCATTTTGAAAAATTCTCATAGTATAATTCCTTTTTTTTATGTAGTTCTCTAAGAACATTTCAAAGTTATATGCTGATTATTTTATCTTTTTTTCTAAACTGCATTGAATATTTTTTTAGATGATTTCATTATTTATAGATCCCCATTTAATAGCTTAATGAAATGTTTTTTTGAATTCCTTGAAACATATATTAACAAAATCATTATCCTAGAATATTAAAAATTTCATTTTATAATGGGTGATGGAATTTTTGTTGGAATTTTATTTTCTATATATATAATTCAATTTGATCAATCCATGGTTAAAATCATTTCATCACAAACATAACTGAAAAATGAGAGATATGTAAGATATATTCTTAGAAATACCGGTTTTTATATAATATTCATTAAATACATTTTCAAAACCATTTTTCACATATCCATATTACTTTAAAAAAACACAAGTTTTCATTGATGAGACTTTTTAAGAATCCTTAAAAAAGACTAAAAAATACTTAATATCCCCTCCCATCCTCCAACATCCAAAATGGTACAAACTTTTGATTTGGTTACTAATACCTTGACTTCTATACCAAGTTAAGTATTAAGTCAGAATTTTGTTCAAAAATTTCATGTAATTGTTAATTACTATAGTAAATAATATTAGTCCTAATAAAATTATAAAACCATGGAGAAAGAGATTATGATTATTGACTATTCCATGGACAGGTTCATATATTATTATTTGGGCTCTAAAGTTATTATTTTTACTGAATGTTCTAAAATAAAATTATTAATGAAAAAATATGATGCAAAAAAAAGGCTGGTGAGATCGAAAACATTGGAAACCAAATTTTATTTTGAGATAAAAGATTTGAAAAAATGTGAATGTTTAGTGGATAACCATTTAAGATGATTTCCAAATTATATTTATGAGTAAATTTATATCTATATATACATTCATGAAATATTCCCAATTGAGAAATTGTATTATTTTTTGATTGAGAGTCTATTGTTTGATGATATTTTGAATATCATGGATAATTATAAAGATATACATTGGTTTTATATGAAAAAAATTCTATTTTTATTAGTGATTAATGGAGATACATCTGGTATGATCTAAATTGATGGCACATATGTAGTGACCAAATAATGAAGAGATGCATTCCTAATTATAAAGATCAATTATTATTGAATATTTATCACTCCAAGAGACATTGAGGCTATTTTCTACAGAATAAAACCATTATAAATTTAATTGATTCTAATTTATTTTGTAAAACCATTTGTTGATATACTTATGGATTTTGAAAATCTTGGTGAAACTACCTACTCCAAGGATATATTTCAAAGTAGAATGAGATTAATCAATAAGAAATTTTATTTTTTTGATATTATTGATCTATAGGATTTTAATTTAATGGGAAATTTTCCAGATTTATTTAGATTACTTTACATATTTCTTGTTATTTTTGCGTTTCATTGTGCATTGAATATATTCCCATAAGAAATAACGATTGTAATGTTGTTTCAAAATTTACAATAAGTAATCAATTTATAGTATTTAAAATGTCCAATTTCTTAATCACTAAAAATAGAACCATTTCAAAAATGGATATTTAGAATATATTTTGATGAAATATATATTTTATCATAGGGTTTACAAACACTATCACTCTAAAAAATGGAATAGTTAAATTTTCAAATAGAAAAATAAAACACATCTTGGAAAAAATTATACACCCAAAAAAGAAAGACTGGAGTTTGATAGTATAAGATTCCCTTTGATTTTATAGAAAAAAAATTAAAACTCAAATTATAATTTTAAATTTTATAATTTTGAATGGAAAATATTTTAAATTTTTTATTGATTTAGAACATAATGATTTATGGTTTGTTAAAACTGGTAACACGAATATGTTTTCTGAAGGGAAAGCATGAAAATTTTATATACATAAGTTATAATAGATCATAAGTAGTTCAAATAAATGTTCCAGATTATATAAGATTAAAATAAAGTATTTTAATATTAGAATGATCCTCAATAGATAATTTAAATAAGGAGATAAATTGTTGTTGTTTAATTTAAAATTGAATATTTTTCTAGGTAAATTTATTATAAATGGTTTTCCCCTTTCCTTATTACTCAAGTTTTCTTCCATTTAGTGCTATATAGATCAATTAATTAGACAAGGGAAATCCATTTCGAAAAGATAGTATTATATTTAATCTATTTATAGAGAATTATTTAGAGCCTCTAGGATAGGTGGTTCACTGTCAAGAATACATGTATAATCACACACCAAGAATCAACCCAAATTACTAATTATATTTGTTACATAAATTATTTTTGAGGTCAAAAATTCCAAAAACATGTTTCAAAATAAGGAGGTTTTATATAATAAGTTGTGTTAAAGCGTGGGGGTGGTGGAGGTGGAGTTATATCCTATGTTAAGTTATAATTTATTTCTATATTTTTTTATTCTTTTATTTTCATATTTTATCTTTATTTTTGTTGTGTTTTTATTATTTTATAAGTTAGTGTGTTTCTGATAACTTGTATAAAAACAATAATACCTTTGTGTTTTTTAAAATCCATGGATAATAGTGAAATTTATTGACCCATGTATCTAAATTTAAATTATTTATGAAATGGACATTGTTTTATATTAAAAAAATTGGTTAAATTCCTATAAAATCTATAGTTTTTGAATAGCATGATATGAATCATTGTTTAATTTTTAATAACCTTCTTATGAATCCTTTGAACCGTATTTATATATTATTTATATTAACCTAAATTCTTGAGTGAACTAAAATATTCTTGTTCTAATCATAATTTGAATTATTTCTGACAAAACTCAAGGGGTTGAGGAACTTCTATTTTAAATAAATTAAGGAATTCATTTTTAAGGATCATTTTCAAAGAATCGTTTCTTATATGTCCTACCTTTACATTTAATCATTTTGGGCACATATTACCATGAGATAACATGTTAGTTAGCCACATTAAAGTCCACCATTCCCTACATACCATGTTATCAGAACGGAAATACATGATCTAGTTAAACTAAAGTATGTGGAAGTTATCTTGTGATTTAACACATATTTTTGGGATGATTTGTGAGAAAATACAAATGAAGGAGATATTTCTTGGCTGGTAAAATATTTTCCAAACTGGTGGTGTTTCAAATAAGTATTATATAATTTTTTGGAAGATATCAACTGGTTTATAGATGCTTTTAATTATAGAAAAAAATAGTTTCCCAGAGATGAAAACATATATTTTTTTATAAAGTTGGTATGAAAGTCACATATACCATTTCATAATAAAAATATAACTCTATACCTTGAAGTATAAAATCATGATAGGTTTTGAATAATATAGACTAAAATAAAATATATGAAGGTAGTTAAGTGGAATTAGTTATATTGATGAAATGATAAATGGTGTTCACTATCCATGAAGTTTTCAAGATTATTAATGTTTATTTTCCATTGAGTTGAGTATATAGGATACCTATTAAGGAATATAAATTAGGTAATGGTATTTTAACATTTTATTAGAGATAATAACACATTATTCAACCATAATAGATTTGAAATTCTAATCCTCCCTGCCCTTATGCCACTGAACATACCCAAAAAGAATCATTATTAAAACAAGTTCATAACTCAAGTCTGGTTAATGTTTTGAAACTTATCAAGACCATAGTGACCCATTCAATTTTTTGAATGAAAAGAACACTAAAAAATAAATATCTAAATATTTTTTATGAGGTAAAATTCTTGATAGGTAAATGATTTGTGGGAATGGTAGGATGAATAAAGAGTTAATGGATAGAATAAACCAAATAGAGAATTTAAGACAAAGGCTAATTATGAAGAATGATAATTATAGTTCCTTATTGTTAAAATAATGGATCACTTTATAATGTGTATTGAAATTTATTTTATATTGATATTAATTCGTACTTATCCTTGATTCATAGTCTTATGTGTGGGGGAATTTTTAGAGTATAAATATTCTAAAAGTTTACCCTAAATTTCAATGAATAAATTCTCTCTATTATAACATGTTTAAAAGAATCTAATAACTTCTTGATATTTGGAATATTTTGGTATAAGTTACAAAAAATGATTAAATCCTATTCATTTAAAATTTATAATAAATTTTTTAATTATAAGAATAATTACTAAATTTTATTTCGAATTTTTTGATAATTTCCTTAGGTATATGAATCTCACTCAAAAGAACTAAGGATGTTTAGACCCAAAATGAATAATTTTGAATTTTTTTATAGATCCTCAAATTTTAATTAACCTTATATAGAAATTATGTTGCATAGTGATCCTTATATATAGAAGAATTTTATTATATAGTGATCCGTCTATATAATAAAACTAAGCTCTGAAGGATACCACTACGCAATCACCCATGTATTGAAATTTCAAGATCTCACACATGTAACCAAATTAAAAATACATATTTAAATTCAAGTACATGATTAAATCCACATTCACAAAGTCTCATATGTATAATATTTATTTATTTTGGTACCATGATATTAGAATTTCATGGAAGAAACTTTTTGGGTATGTTGGTGACCGATGTAGAGGATTACTAGATATATAAGGGAATGTTTTATATTCTTAGAAAACCTCTATAACCATGAATGTTTAATAATATAAACATTAATAAAATGACTTGGTAATCCAAATCCCCATTCATTAATACAATATGTTTCATCAATGTGGAACACATCAAATTAATTGATCCAAATCACTTGGAGAATCCCACAACTGAAATAAGAAACCAAGAACAAGAATCTGAACCACCTGATATTCTATATAATTGATGACCATATGAATTAGGTAAATATTAAACAATAAATGGATAATAGGATATTATAAGGTTTAAGAGAACAAAAAATATGAATGTATAATATAGATATGTTGGGATACATTGAGATAAACACATAAAAACACCAGTTCTAAAAATCTAACAGATTTATAGATCCATGAAAACTAATAAAGGCATGTGAGGCTAATATCCTTTTTGGAAGTGGAAATAAGATATTAAAATGAACATTATATGGATTATTTTGTGATTTATTGTAATATTTTAGAATTATTATAGGGATTATTTTCATTAGTAAATAAGGTATTTTTTACTTATAAATAAATTCTTTTTTAACATTCACTATTTGGTTATTAAAATTTATGATTGTGAAGTGGATTTATCCTTGGTTTAAATTTATCTATCAACTCCATTCCAATGATCATAAATTAATCATCATGGTTTTGATATTCGATGTTATTTGAGACGTTAAATCATATTACAATTAAAATTATATCAGGGTCTCGATATAAAGGTCAAATAATATTCGATGTTCACTATGGGGTCTTGAGTTTTTCAATTAACAATTCAATAAGATGATTCTAATGAAAAATAATAAGAGGGTGTTTAAAAGGATTAAAATACCCCATAGTTTATACTTATTAAATTTTATTTCCATGATTCTTTTAAATATATATTCAATTCAAATTCTCCTCACTTTTCAAAAAAAATAGTTTATTTTCTCACTATTAATCCTAAAAAATCAAAAATTTAAATAACTATAATAAAAATGAATTAGAAAAAATTGATATTTGAAAATAATTTACACCAAAAATTTGAGTGACAACCCTTGGTGCTTCTTTACTTCATTCCTAGTGAGATTATAATATTTACAAGTGGGGTCTATGAAAAACCCCATATTTCTAGGGACATTGGATGGATGGTAATAATGGGTCACATGGTGTCTCTTTAAAGAGTATTTGGGATTCATTTTGATCCATTGGGTTTCTATTAAACAATTTGGATAGTATTTTTATACCCTTGATTTATTTATATACGTTTCAATTGTATATTATTTTTTATATTTTTTATTGTAGAATCTTGTTACTTATCTGCTATTTAATTATTATATTTATTTTGTTTTTACTCCTTATTTATGTAATTATGTGAGTTAAAAATCATTCCCAAAGTACGATTTGTGACACCTATGGACTAGTTTCCAACCCATAGTGATTGGGAATTCCGCTCAACTCTATGTTAGGATGGGTTGGGTTTCAGTTGCGGTGGATGTGTGGGATGGTTCCTTATGAAATTGTATCAAAACTTATTTTATCAGTGGGTTCTAGGTTTTTGAAGTGTTCACATGTATTTGTAGAGTCGTTAGTTTAGTAATAAAGATGTCAGTACTCAGAAGGTAGTGTAGGAAGAGTTTCGTGAGTTCTTTCTCGCATTTATCCTTGAATTATTATGAATAGTCCAAATATTTTTTTGATTTTGGATTTTAATTTTATTAATTTGTTATATTGTGATTTTATGCTTAGGGTGATGGTATTTTTATCTCCCTTTTATGGTTTGAGTTTTCTTTAGGGCCATATTTGGAATTTTAGGAATGAGATGAAAAAGGGTATCAAGGCATGGGGTTCAAATATAGGGCCTAAAAACTATTTGAAAACTAAAAAAATAATTCAAGACACATTTTAGTGACCATTTCACAATTGATTCATGGTTTCTAACCATGTGAAAAAGATTATTATAGTTCCTCGTACCTTTGGGTTTTTATATTTTGACCCCATAAAACATGAATTTCCTATTGAGATTATTGTAATAGGAAAAGGGTTGTAGAGAACCTTGTCTAATGTCGGTGCAAATGGATTTGTATTTCTCTTTAGGATTATATTTTTCCATTGATTATGTGATTTTTATGTGTTGTAAAATCATAATTTCATGTGTGAAAAAACATATTTCATGTGAAAAATGATTTTGTTTTAAGAAAATACATTTGAGATTGTTTGTAAAAAGAGAGTTGGTTTCATGAAATGTTTTAAAATATATGATTTCATCTTGAAATATTTATAATGTTTTGATTTTAAACTAGTTAAATTTTTTTTGATTCAGGTGGATGTTTCTAAAGACATCATCTCATTTTAAGTGAAGTTGATGATTTTCAAAACACAATTATATGGCTTGTTTTGTTTTTACTCCTGTTTCTTTTTGAAAGGGGTAAATGATTTTTAGTTCTTCAAATTATAATTGGTTTTTTTGAAAATTATAAATATATTTTATATTTTAAACTAGTTGGTGTTGTTCTAAAATTTTTTTTGAAAATATTTATAATTGAAAATTTTGAGTAAGGTATTCGGGTTTAAATTGTAAAATGGTTTCTGTTTAGGATTTTAATAAATGAAAGAATAATTTGTAATGGATCCATAGTTTTAATAATGGTATTTGTGATACTTTTCTATGTGGTACATTATTTTTAAATGGGTAATATATGGAACCATCTTCCCTATTTAGTGTATTATTGAATTGGATCATCCCTTATTTTATTTTTTTCATTGTTTAGTATGATTCATGAGGAATTATTGGATTATATTCATGACGCATGATATTTTACATAATCCTACAATAAAGGTATATTGTAAAATTAGAGTGCTTTTATTTTTAGGTATCTTTTACAATCGGTTATAAACATTTCCCAAGCTATGAATAGAGTGTCATATGTTATCATATCCTCTTAGTTGTGTGTCTTGAAATTATTCAAGAATGTGTTTTCTGGTGTATTGTCTTAGATACCATATAGGTTTGTTCGTTTAGACTTATCAACCCTATATGAATAATAAGGTCTATGAGGATCGGTTTTCTTGGAGTCATTTTTGGTTTTATGAGTTATTCATCATTATATATATACTTCATGAGATGGGTTTTGACTATATTGGTTGAAACCCCATATTATAATTTATACTTAGTGATTTTAGAGAAGTTTTTTATTGATAAAATTCATTCTTAGTGTTTTCATTTGGGTATTTTTTATTTTCCCTTAGGTGAGAAACATTTATTTTTGGAGATTCATGTCTTATTACTTGATATAGTTTTTTGTTTATTATTCATGGTGTAAAGAATGGTTTGGATTTTGTTTAGTTTTCTAAGTTTTTACATGAGGAAACCAGGGGTATGCTCATGGATAAATAAGAATGTATATTTTTTTTGGTTGGACTGTGGGTACATAAAAATTGAGATTATTTATTTGGATCACATTAGGATGGTTTTTCTCATGTGTATACATAGGTTAAAATAGTATACATCCTATGACCTCCAAGGATAAAACTATGTTTTTTCTTAGTGAGTCATGTTTCAGGATGTTGAGATCCTTTATTTTTGGGATTCTATTGATTAGATAATCTAGTTATATTGTCAATTAGGATGTCTCATTCATTAGTCTATTCCTTGGTGGAATTGATCTTGGGGGTTTTTGTTGTATATTTATGAATGAATTATTTTGTAACATTTTAAATAGTTTAGGAATGCATTTGTTTCATGAATTACTATTAAAATATAAAATAGAGGATGTTACTTGTTCAACCATTTTAGATTAGATTTAAATTGTCAGGATACCTTTGTTATTCCACCATCTTCATAAATCTTTTATTGATCAGGTGTTGATGGATTTATGCTTGTGGATACCTAATGATATTTTAGGATTCATCTAGGTTATCAAGGATTTATATATTTCATAAGGGGTTCTTTTTAAAATCCATTTTCCTTTGACCACTAGACAGACCTGTGACTTTTTGGGAGCCAAAAGCTGAATGGTGTAGATAATTTTGACACCTTTCACATCACTGTGGAGTTTATTTTATATTATGCTACCTTTTTCATAGAAATTTTTATGTTTTTTATAACTCTAGGTTACAATTTTATGGTTCTAGAAATTTTCATTTCATGAATGGTTTTCTAGAATAGATTAGGGGAACCATTTGATTAACCTTACACATTGGAATATTTAGTTCATTTTGATCTACCTATGGTCGGTCTAAATGTGTAGCACATGATTAAGTCTAAATATTAAAGAGAATAATAAAAAAATTCATAATATTTAGTGTTCATGGATATGGGTTCACATATTGTGAATAGCGAGATAAACCATGTAAAAATCAAGAAAAATGGGTCTTTAATTTGACGGGTTCATCTGGTATAGTTGGAGCATAGTTTTTTAACTATTTAACATCCCTAGGAGTAGCTGTATGAGGTGGGTTGTTCTAATGAGTGGATCCTGCATGGTTTTCATAGGGTTTGGAAAATCATGCAGCCCAAATATACGGTTCTCCTATTCAATTAAAATTTTGTAATTTACCCAAATTTCCTCTCATTATTTAGGATTTATATCCTCTTATTCCCCCATTCAATATAACCCAATTCTTATTTGTTAATGGTTATCTTACACCCCCTATCATATTTATTTTCATGATCTTCTTCTTTTATTCAAGTGGGTTCCCCGAGGTATTCTCATTTCCCTCTCATATTTTTCAATTTTTACCACAATCTCCAACATATACCCCATGGTTTTATCAACACCCACAGACCCCTAGGATTCTATGGAGATTATTTGAGCACTAGGGGGGGTTCAAAATTATGGTTTTATCTAACACCTCAATATTTTATGAAAAAAATAAAATAAATTTAATTTCTTTGATAGCTTGCAGTACACTAAACCCTGAGTTTAAATGAGTAGTAATATTGTATTATGTTATAACCAATACATTAAATTAGTAGGTATTAATAGTAAAAAATAAATTATAAAATGTTTATTGGTTACACAATTCTAGAATAAAATCATTTCTTATAAAATTATTATAAATAAAAATTAAAAACATTTGTGTTAAAGAGAAGTTTATTTTTCAACAACTGATATTATCCATGGAGTTTTTTTATCTTAATAAAATAAATAAGTCACTATTGGTTACTGATTTTAAAGTAATTTAGATATTATATATTAAATCAAATGTTATTTCATTCCTCTAATATTTTTTTATTGTTGTGGAATAATAATTAATATAGTGTTATGATTAAAGGTATATTTTTTTTCTAAAAGATATTTCATCGTGTTTTGAACACTTATATAAAAATATATTTTTTCAATAAATTTTTAAAATTAACTTTATGAAATTGATTTTTTTTTCAATTCAACATGCGATAACTATCATTTAGTGATTTTTGGTTAATTTTCGGAAAAGATTAATTTTTTGATTAATAGTGGACAATATAGATTTTTATTGAAGACTATTGTTTCATTTGATGAATCAAAAGAGTTTATTTTTTAATAATGGTTAAAAATATAAAATTAGTTCAATTATATTATTACTAGAACAAGTTAGGTAATTTTAATAAATATTACGTTGAAATTTTAGATAAAAATTGTTTATACTTAAGAAAAAAAATTCTTTGGAAAATAGAATTTTATTCATACTTACAGGTAAGATTTAAAATTAAATTCATCCACTTATGTAAATTAAAATTGGGAAAATATATTCAATATTTCCAGTATATATAATTAAAATATTTAATATTTTTAGATAGATTTTTATTCATAATAAATATTAAAAATAGTAAAAAAAATAATTGTTGTAGTTAGGACAGAAACAAGTTTACCAGTGGGTTAAACCAAAAGATAAGGGTTTGATATCCAATTAAACATATATTAATCCCATTTTATATAATTATTTTGAACATAAATTATCCTAAATTATAATATTAGGTAATTTAGAATCATTTGGATAAGGAATGAGTTTAACATTTTGTTTTATTTTTGGAAATTTCTATGTGGTTTCAAAGTGGGTCCTCTCCCCCACATATAAAATGTCACATCATATCCACTTTTATATACACATAAATTTATTTTTGGATTAGTAAATACCTAAAAAATCCATTCCATAACATCACTCACCATGATATAAATCCATTTTTTATTACAAACTCATCATAAGAAGGAATTAGGTATAAACCTAAAGAGGTTTTCCGAAGAAAGGTATAATTTTTAACCATTATTTCTCATTTTATTTGTTCTCCTAGCTCATTTAAATATTATTTGACCATGATGATATAATATCATAATTTTATAACACAAAATTGTATTTTATTATGTTAATGGAAAAAGATACATCCTTATCCTCTTCAATCAAATGGGAAGTGAGACTATCAACCGTGTGTACGGTGGGCTACCGCCTCATGAACTGATGTAATTAATTTTACATCCCTGAATATCATGGATAGATGTAGTGATGGATTTATATTATTCAAATTATATTTAGGAAATAATTATACTCCTTAATTATAATATCAAATCTACCCTCTTACCTTCCAATCCTTTGGAAAATGATAATGTGTCTCGTGTGTACATGTTGACTACTGCCTCCACGATATGATTTGTTTCACTTTTTAATTTAATTTTGAAATGGATTTTAATAAATATAAATTTATTAATATATATGATATCTATAAAATAAAAATTATTATGGAAATATGAAATATTATTTACCATTCTTTCCATAAAACCATTGAAAAAATGGAATGAATGTTCATAGATATGTACGACATACAGTCTTCATGAGTCATGTAATTTATTTTTCTATCTGTGATTTTATAGATGAATATAATATGTATATAATGAATATATATTATATTTATATCATTATTAAAATTCATCATATTAGGTAACCAATATCAATTTATAAGTACCAAAACTACCAAACCAAAATATAAAGGAGAAACAAAATAGTTATTACACCAAACAATGATTTTAACAATAAATGGTGAATAAATAGGTGTTGAAAGGTTATAAGAAATTAGTTTAAGGTATGATAAATGTAATTATGTTTTTAATTTCTATAATAATAAAATATTTATTATAAATAAGTTTCAAATGTGTATAAATAAATTTTATACATAAGGTAAAGTATTTTTGTCTCACTTTTATTTCTATGGGACACATGCTATGTTCACAACTTATTTATTTGATATGACATATATAATTTACATGAATTAGTTTTTTGAATAATATTATGAAATTTATGAGGTTTTAAATATCAATATAAGTTTATTTTTTCATGGGACTTACTATTCAAAAATTACCCTAGTGGAAGTTATTTTCATCTATCTTTTACTTCTCTAAGACACATTCCATATTCACCACTAGTTTTTTATGGTGTATATACTTCAATTTAAGGTATTTATGATTCTTATTAATAAAAATAATGAGATAAATATATACATATAATTCTCTTCATTTCATGTAGCTTAGGATCCAAAATTTACCAAAGTGGTTAAAGTGTAATGTTACAATCTCACTATATATTGGAATTTTTATGATTATGTTTTCAGTGAATAAATATTAAAGTATAACTCTCTATAAACACTTATATTTTATTCTCCACAATTTATTTATGGATAATATATAATTTCCTTTAATTTTTCTCAATTTATCTACTATATATAGAGAGATATCTTGTTTATGGAAAATCAACTTTATTTCTTTCTTTACTAATAAATTCTTTATCATCAATATATATGTTTTCTAAAAATGTTTTTAAATTTTATTTTAATATAATACTATGTTTTTTAAAAGTGATTTTGAACTATTTTTTATTTATTAAACAATTTTTTTAATGTAATCTTCTTATCACTTTCTGAAATGTTGTGTATTTTATTTTTATTGAAAATGTAAATGTAATCCTTATTTTAACATGTATTACATGAAGAATATTTGAAATTGTCATGAAATCATAAGGATTTAATTTTTTTCCATGTCTCTATTTTTATTTTCATTGAATATGATTTATTTTATATTTGGTAAATTTTTAGATTTTAAATAAGTAATTTTAAAATTTAAATTATATTTTCACCAATAAATGATCCTTGTGATCCTTTAAAACTATTTTCCAAAAAAGATGGCATCCTTTAATGCTACTTAAGATTTATTAGGGATAAAATGTTAGGATAACATCATAATTATTTATCTTGATGGATTATGATTATCATAAAAATATTTTTATTCAAACCATTCCATTTCCATGGGTTATACTATGATGAATATATGAAATGTTTTCAAAACCTATTTTTTCCCCAGTTCATACGATTATAAAAAGTTTATGAAACACATTTATTTTCGATAGGTTATACCATGATGAAATATGTATGACACCCATTTAATTTTCATGGGTTATGACATGATGAATGTTTTATGATGTTATGGCACACATCTGTATGATTTTTATTATGGTATGAGTGTTCCCATAATTATAATGACTTAAAATGAATTTGGTTAATATGGATATCTCATTAGATAAACTAGAATGGAATGGGGAGTGAACCCAGTTTCATAAGGGGGTATATCCACTATGATATTATTGTGAGTAGACCTTGAATACTATAATGGTTTTGGGAGTTAACCTAATATGGTATGATAATCTTGGAATTAATCCTTTACTACTAATTAAATGATTTTATATGCTTATATATGTGTAACATATTCATGTTTTATGAAAATGTTATGCACTCAAGGATTTTGTTATTTAATTCATTTATGATTCAGGTATTGTAAATATCATAGATTCATTCGTTATATCGTGATTATGATCTTTGATATGCGGGGTATGGTTCTTAAATGTTATGATAATGTTCTCATACCCTTATTCTCATGTTATATTTAATTTATCATTGATATATCCTTTTTTTACCCTTATAGTGCATCCAATATATAAATTTGTTATGTTTTCTTTTCCCTAGGTTATAAAGAATATTTTTAGTATGATGTGTCAAATATGGGTTGTAGTTATTAAGAACTATGTGGGAGAAAATGTATGTCTTTTATAAACCAACATTTTATGAATCCATGTTTCCAAATACACTAAAACCTTTTGGTACACATGCATGAATTTTTGAAATGTTTGGAATGATAATATAAAAACATGAAATATTTTTATATGAATTGCTTAAGAATATATAGTTTTTTTCAAATGGTAGGTTTAGCTAATATTTGGAACTAGGATGACATAAATTTATTGATATCCCTAGGGATAAGTCTAATGATAAATTTAAGTATATAAAAACATCTTGGAATTTCTGTAAAGGATGGAAAGATTTGTTCCCATGTAATTCAACCATATCAATATACTATAAGTGGATGTGGAACTAAAATAATTATACATAGGGGTAATTACTCTAAAAATGGTGCATTGGTATTTGACTCAATCATCACTTGGTTCATCACATTGGTATTTTCTACACACATAGTTTGACACTATCGAGGATATTTTCTAGAAATTATAAAAATCATTATTAACCATCATGAAGGATTTTAATATATATAAATTGTGAATTAATTATGTAAAATATAAGGTATCATATATTGAAAATAAGGTTTCATGATTTATAAATCCTATAATTAATTTTCATGATTATATAGTTTTCCACTATTATTAATGTTTCTCACACAATTTTATTTGTATTTTATCAATAAATGGGTTTTAAAGGAATCATGTTAAAGTTTAATGTGATAGATAATTCAATTATTTTACTCCTGAGCATCCAAATTATATGGGATATGGAATGAAAAAAATATAATTGTTATACTTATTAAAAATTTTCAATATATGAATTGTGTTGAGAATACAAATAAGAAAAAGAGGCAAAAACATTATGTTGACTCATTTATAAGTCAATATCTTCCTTCCTTTAGTGTGTTTTTGTATCCACTAGTCACTGAGCAATAGATCTATACCACTAAAAAATTCTCTATTTTATGGAGAATAAAATGTTAATTTTCTTTTTCAATCATTCTAAATGGGAAGTGGATAAATGTTGTAATCTTATCAAGAATTCGAGGCTACATAATAAAATTGAAACTATGGAGTGGGATTTGTTTAGGAGATTATTCATCAATAAATACATTCCATATATTATTTATCTATAAATATGGAATGAATTACATGAGATAAAGTAGATGGATAATGAATCAATAGGTTCTTATAAATAAAATTTACAAGACATGAAAGGTATGAATCTAGTATTATCATACAACCTAAAATTATGGTTGATCAATTCTTAAGTGGCATAAAACCAACTATCAGAAATGAATTATCCAAAAGGGAAATTAGTAGCTTTGAAGAAGTCATTAAATGTGATATCAAGGTGGAATTAGAGATTGGAGTTACACATAAATCTTATGGTTTTGATAAGAAAATAAATATACAATTCAAGGGAAACTCTGAAAACCATGGATAAGAGAAGATGAGATTTCCAGCTCACTCAACATGAAAATAGAAGCATGAAAGAAATTGTCTTAAGGGTAGTAGTAAATGTTTTATGTGTGGAAAGGAAGGTCACTGAGTTTTTGAATTCTAATGTGATGTAAAGAAGTTAGCTAATTATATGAATAAAGAAAAAGATCTAAAGAATTCACCATCCACACTCTAATGGTTCAAATTAAATTAATCTAAGCATTACACTAACCAGTGCTAAAATCCAAATCATAAGATGATGATCAATGTTAAAAACCTCTTAATATAAGATAAAAAGGGATATCTTATGTGATTACTATTTTAGATAAGGGGTTTGAGAATGACATGGTGAATGGTTTTCTTACTATCATTTCCAGAACTTCTAATGTCTACCCATTATTTTTCATATAATGAATTTTATAAAGGCATAAAAAGGTCACAAATATGATTAGATGTTGAATTTGAATTCAAAACCCATAATGGTATGATGATCAGATCTCAAGTCTATGATTCTTCTCTATTTGAGGTTTTTTGAGAATTTACTTCTTGAAAATCATTTTATTCTCCCTCTAGTTGAACATGATGTTATCATAGGCATGTGATTAATTTCTCTATATAAATCATATATCAATTCCCAAGGAAGGGATTCCATGTGTAATATTCTAAAAAAAATATGATCATATATCAGTGTGATGATACATATGAACTTCTAATGGAAATAATATCCATTATATGGATCTCAATTCCTATTAAAAGGGGGTTTTATCTTAGATGGTTGGGGAGAAACATAATGTCGATGATATGCCTATTTTTTCAGAGTTCATTGTTGTCTATCTAGAATATTTTTCTAGTCTTCCACAAAATTGTGATGTTGAGTTCCTAATAGAACTCATGCATGGTGATACACCTATTTCAAAGAACCCTTATAGAATAGACCCAATTTAGTTACAAGAATTAATGAATAAAATCTAAGAGAACCTTGAAAAGATAATCATACATCCAAGTGTGTCACCTAGAGGAACACCTATAATTTTTATTAAGATAAATTATGGATCTACGAGACTTTATATTGATTATTTAATTTTGAACAAAATAATAATCAATAACAAGTATCCTTTACCCCATATTTATGACTTTTTTGATCAACTATATGGAGATCAATATATTTTCAATATAGAAATTCATTATGGATTTCATCAATTGAGGGTCAATAAGGAGTATATAACCAAGACCACATCTAGTACAAGGTAAGAACACTCGGAATTTATATTGATTCCATTTCTCTTACTAATGCCACTGTTATATTCATGGATTTAATGAATTGAGTCTTTAGTTATTACTTTTTCTTGTTTGTGGTAAACATTAAAGATGATATTCTTTTGTATTCAATGATAAATTATAATCAATAAGATTATTTAAGAATTGTTTTAATGACCATATGGAAGGAGAAGTTGTATTAAAAATTTACTAAGTGTAAATTTTGGATACAAATAGTTTCATTTTTAGGTCATATAATCTCAATATAGGTTATATTAGTGGATCTATCAATGAAATAAGCAATATAAATTTAGACCATACCAAAAATAGTTACTAGGATATTTAGTTTTCTTATTTTTGGGTTGATATTACAATAACTTTTTGAAAACATTCTCTAGGAGGTCCAATCTTCCCACAATATTATCACAAAAGGGATCCAAGTTCCTTTAAAAAAATAAAAAACATAAAAATTCAAGGTACTAAAGATAAGGTCAGTTAGTGAACCTATGATTACATTACCTAAAATAGGAGAATGGATTTTAATTTATAGTTATACATATACAAATGGATTGGGATACATTCTCATGCAGAATGATGTGGTGATAGCACAATCCTCATAAGAATTTATGGTCCATGAGAGTAATCATAGAACTCATAATTTGGAGTTAACTATAGTAATTTATCATTAATGATATGGATGAATTATATTTTAAATAAATGTGTGATATGTGTGCTAATAATAATATTTTAAAGTATATTTATACTCATAATGAGTTTAATATTATCTACATAAGATAATTGGAGTGGATTGATGGTTATGTTTTCTCAATACATTACCACTATGGGAGAGTGAACATGGTGAACAATGATTTTTGTTGAAAGGAACATGTAGTCTTATCTATGAGGAGGATCATAAAAGTTCCAATATTTATTTATTTTATCCATATGGATCGATAAATCATTATGGAAGAAGGTTGATGTCAACTTTCAAGTTGATTGTTCCACCATCCATCTATGTAAAGGCCAAATGGAAGCAGAAAGAATATATAGATCTATAGAATAAGGTTAGAAATTATCTTAATTTTAACCTTGATTATGATGGAATGATAAGGTTTATAAACCACTTATTTTTTTCTTACATACTAGATTTAAAGAGGGGACTATTAGAGGAGGCTCGTCGTTCTTCATTCTCTATTCATCTTGGGAGTATAAATTTGTATAATGATTTGAAATAGTATTTATGGTGGGGTGGTATGGAGAGATATATTTCATAGTTTTTATCTTGGTTCATGGTATGTTATAAAATTACTGTTGAGAGACAAACTCTAAGGAGATTCTATAGTCCATACCCCTACTATAATAGAAATGAGAATACATCACTATAGATTCTATTTTATCCCAACCCAAAATATCAAAATGGAATAATTCAATATGGTTTGTATTTAATAACCCTATAAATTCATCTCACTTCATTTCTATTAGAAAATATTTATCTATAGATATAAATTCTAGGATATACATTAATGAAGAAGTAGGGTTTCATGGAGTGACACATTATGTTATATATGATCAGGATCTAAGGTTCCCCTATGAAGTTCTTGCAATTTATTTAATAGGATATGGATTCAAAGGTAGGTTTTAACTCTACATATAATATTTAGATATATAGACAGTCTAACAGAACCATTCAAACCCTAGAGGATATTTTTATATTCTGTTTTATGTATTTAAAAGTTGTTTTTTAACAATACCTTCCTCTAGTTGAGTTTTCTTACAATAATATCTTTCACATGAGTATTCAGAAGGACCCTTATGAATACATCTATGGAATGAAATTAGAAACTAAAAAATGATGGGGTAAAGTTGGATAAAGAATTATACTAAGGAATAATCTATATGAGAAAATGGTAAATAAATTTAGATCCATTAAAAAGAACTTTATGATAACTTAATGTTGAAAATACATTATGTTGATAGTTTTAATGACCTGATAGTTCTTAATGGTTCAAAAAATTAATTTTTAGAATTAATTATTTTAAATGACACAAAATAGGATTCCTATTCTAGTTAATGATGGTTTGGGTGCATTCTAGAATCATTCAGATCCATATTCCTCAAAATAGGATGAAAATACTGGGCCACACGGTTAGGATAAACCATGCCACCCAGACCATATAATTTCCCTAAATCGCGTGGTTACAGATTGTGGAGTGATGGGGTCTACATGTTTTTTTTCTAAAATCTTTTCACCCTGTGTGCACTCTCTTGCAGCCAACTACAGTTATTGGGTAGTTTTATTTTTCACAATTTTTGTATGGTAATAAAAATTTCACACCAAACCATGTGGGGTTTCTTCTTAAGCAGTGGCTTGGTGCATAGTTGGTTCACGGTTTGGCCAACCATGTGACACCTCTTATATGGGTAAAATTCCAATTAACCCATAATTAATGTTTTAAAATAACCATTCTCTTCCCCCTTTCTTCTATAGTGACTCATTTTTCCTCTCCCATGCATGGCTCTTATCCTCTCTTTTCACAGGGTTTGTGTTATCTTCATCCACTAATGTCTGAATCCTTTACCACTAGAATAAAAAAAACCTCTGTAATGTCTTCTTTATACACTCTTTTATGTCAAGGTCCCTCTTCCATCTGTTGAACTTTTTATATTCAATGTATTTTGTCATATTTTCATGTTTTTGGATGAATTATTTATTTTATCCCATTATATATTGATTCATGCCTTTATAATAGATGAGTGGATCACTCTACACCAAGTTAGGTGGTACAGTCATTCCTGTTCATTTCATCCCTTTTTTAATGACACAATGGTGTGCCTCTTGCTGAACCCTTCTAGTGATGCTTCAAAATGGTTTAGTAAATTAATATAAATGTTTTCACATATCTTATGTGACCACACCTTTCGGAAGAAACAAAAATCCCTGAGTAAGCTCTTATTTCCACTCTCTATTATTTCAAGGATCCCCATCCATCCATTGGGCTATTTACGTTCAACATGTTTTTCTTATTTTTAGGGTGTTTTATGATTTATTCATTTTATCCCATTAAGGTAGATTCAATACACAATAAATATATGATTGCAGTTCCACTACATCGAGGTAGGTCATCTAGGTCTTTATCACCCATTTTTTCACATTATAAATAAAGAGTTGTTGTTCCACTCACCAAAACCTTCCAAAAAGTCTTAAATTTTATTTAATAAATTAATTTTATGGGTTCCTCATGTCTTATCCATTATGAAAAACACTATATATGTGTCATTCTATTCATCATTGTCCACCCCTTTGTTTATGACCACCTTAATGTCTAATTTCACATACCTTAAATGGATGACTACCATGTGCGTGTTTCTATTTTGGTAAATACCTAATTTTTTATTTTTAAATAGACTGGATGGTATTTTATGAGATAGGTTATTGATATTTATGCCTCAAACTTTATAATTAAATGCTTATGCATTATTCTTCACCTTAGATGTCATATTCCTTGTATTTAATTACTTATGCAAGTTGTTGAAAGACTATGCATCATTCCACATGTCTTTTAATTACTTATTCATACATAACTCATCTCTAGCTTGTTAATCCCACACATAATCTTAATTTATTCATATGTTGTGTTCTGATTTTATTTTTAATATGCCACAACCTTTTCAAATTCTATTTAAACATACACAATTTCACATTTCCCACTTGAAATACTTACACACCACCATAAATCAATATAGTATTTGTTTTAATAGTTTTAAAAAATAAAATAAAACAGCTAAAAATCAAGATGTTAAGCCTTTTATAATTTAAATACTTTTTTTCAAATATATCAAAAAAATTAAATATTCATAAGTTTTGTATTAATTATGGAAATAATTTACATTTAATAATAAGATTAAAATTTTATGGTATTGTTTTAAATCACTCCCATACCTAAAAACATTACACCCCTAAGAAATTCAAATGATTCGAATAAAAATATCATCTTTTTTACCTTAGACCCTCAAACCCAGAAATAAGAAAATCAATCAATTCATTCATTATTAAGATTTACCATTCATTATTTTGAAAAGAAACCAATTCATTCATTATTTATATTTTTTAAGTTTTTATATTTTGAAAACTTCCCAAGACACAACATGACCTACCTCACCTACAATATTGTCATCATCACTCAGAGAACTTAAGAAATAGAGTAATGCTCTTTCTCAAGGTCAGTGTGATATACCATATGTTTTCCAAGATCCTAGGTTCTCTACTTATTGAGAAAAATGTGCTACTAAATATAAATTATAAAATGTTGTTCTTTTTTTGGGATCATAGGATCTAATGTGAAAAAATATTGAATTATAATATAGATTTTTAATCTCTAAAGCACATTACTTGTTAGAATTCATCACGGGTAAAAATAGTGAATGCAATCCCCATCAAAATGCATCACTCCCAGTGTCATTTACCCTTTATTTCCACTTATGTGTGGGTGGTTCATAGCCATATAGTTAATAGTAAAGAAGAATAATCATGTTTTATTTATTTATTTAATTTTTTTTTCTTTATTCTATTTTTTTACAGGATTTTCTTTTTTAAAGATGCATTTTTTTTCTTGGAGAATGTGGGAATTGTATTCTATAATAATTAATATAAGTTTTGAACCCAATTACTAAAATATATTTGAAGTCACCTTTTACTCAACCCAAATATAACATACTTCCTCCCCAGATATACCAAGAACACTCCCTCTCCCACACACCCATTGCTAAAAAAATAGAGTTTAAATGGGATTTTTCAAATGAATGATGGTCTATATCATTTATAGTACATTTAAATCATATAGTTTCAAACATGAATTAAGGCATGTTTGTGTTTCTCTCGTGACCCAAGGCTCTTAAGAATTGGGCTATAAGGAACAATTTAAAAAATGGGATTAGAATGTCTCTTGGGTTGGGTAATAAAAAATTTAGACTGTAAATTCATAGCTTAGAGAGATATTTCTAGACTACTTAACAAGATTTTAATTCCATGAAAATATTAAACAAACTCATATCAGCAATCATTTAAATTCAATAACATTAAAACTAATAAAATTCACAAAACTAGAAAATAATATATGATGTAAAAAAAATAAATCTCAAAATTATTTTCTAAAAACACTCCAAAAATTAAAAACATAAATCGAATAAAGTAATCATACGTCTCTTAAAAACATGCCTCTTAAAAACATGTCATAATAGATACTTCCTCATGAAAAATGATGATAATGATAAATTGGATGGAATCATTATACCATTAAAAATATGATCAGACATGGACGATTACCCATTTCCTATAGTACCCATTAGAATGTGGTAAATTACTATCACTTTAGGCATTCTAGCCTTAATTTCCTCAATAGTGACATCCCATTCTAGGATATGATAACCTTAGTAATATCAATAAAAATATAAAATAAATAACAATAAAATATATTTTAAAATTGTAATAAATTAAATAAAAAATGAATTTTATATAAAAGTAATCCCTGAATAAAACCATAGATTTTTTTATAAGAAAATAATAGTCATTTAAATCATATAGACACATATTAACAAAAGGAAAACCAAAGGAATTAATCTTCAACTCAAGGGAGATTTCTTTTCTCTCTAATTCTATATTTTATTTTATATCTCTTAAAAATGTTTCATGATAACTTTAAAATTAGTTTTTAATATATATTAAAATCAACTAATTATTGATGAAAATTCTGTGTGGGGTGAGAAATTTTCTAATATATCTTATCATGTTACTTGATGGGTCTATACTTTATTTTATTGGTCATTCATTGGTTAGTGTTTGTGATTATACATGATATAATTTACATATTGATAAACATTTCACTATATATGTACATCCTAAAAATTGAAAATATTCCTATTTTTTGAAATACATATTGACTACTAAGTTTATTAGCATTTTGGGTTGTTGTTATGTATATTTTTCAGGATCTGTTTACTGAAAAATAATTTGAATTTCCATTAGTTATATTCATTTAAACTGTGAGACTCATGAATTGATACATTTTAAGTAATGGTTTTCGATATTAAATTTCATTGTAGAGGGAGGTATTAAATATTAAAGTACATGTGTATAGAAAAATTTTGTTTTGTTCATGTATAGAGAAGAAATATGTAATCATAGTAAAAAAATAGAAAAAATATCAGATTTTAAGTTTTACATTTTTGATTTCAAATTTTAATGTCTATTTTGTAACTAAATAGTTAATTTATATTTATAATAGTGTTCTTTGGAGTCCCTCGATGAGCATTAAGCTAAAAAAATTGCATCAAATGATAATTTTCATTGGGTATTAGGATATGAACACCATGGGAGAGTACATTGCTGACTAGGGAAGAGTATTGTCCCCACTAGATATTACCCCACTTCAGGTGCTGGTTTTGGTAGCACCGAGTTCGAAACAGCTCGTGTAGAGTCATTAAAAGATTGTACTGAGGTAAAAGAGGCTAAAAAATGGTCATAAATAAGCATGAATAGAATCAAAAGTCCAAAAATGAATTTATTAAATTTATATAAGCCTTATGTTCATCACTTCCACCAGATACCGCCGCGGATTGTAATACATATATATCGAGCAATGTTCCTAGTAGTGGTCGGGACAATAATGTTCTTGGATATGGAGATGGTAATGGTGATGCTAAGTATGATGGTGAGGATGATGATGAGGATGATGATTGTAAAGACCCAGAAATTTCAAGTAAAATTTTTTTTCTTAATTTTCTTTGGGATTTTACAAGAACGCAGTTTCTGACAGCGCCTGATTCCGAGGCCCGGTGTGCCCAGAATCTTTTTCCGAAGTTTAGCTCGGGTACGTTCAGTGAACAAACGAGCAGGTTTTTCTAACTTTTGAACCGGTGATCGGAATCGAATTCTGAGGGCACCGATGGAATTGCAGTGCCGGTATTTTCTTAGAAACGCCTTTTCCGGAGTTGCGTTTTCTCGGGTGTGGTTTTAAATTTTTGGGGTTAAGTTAAGAAATAAAATAAAGTGGTGCGACAACTTTATTTTATTTCACTTAAAGCCACTTAAAACCACTTAAGCTAAGTTAAGCGGATAGGGTGGAACCCAAAATATCCTACCCTCTTGGTAGGATATTTGTGAGGTGGGGCCCGCACGAGCCCCACTATTTCTTTCCTCCTAAGTAACGCACCCGCAACCCCCTCTTAATTGAAAGTCAACCGTGCGTTTTTCTGGTTAAGAAATGCCCCAATTAATTGGGCAGTTAAGTCGTTAACATTAATTCATCGAATTAATGGTTCGTTACTTAACTTTGTTTTTCTAATTGTTGGCTTGAGAATAAAATAAGACCAATACTTGTTTCACTTGAGGGTTGCTTTTTGAGAGGATTGGGAGAAGCTCTCAAGCTTGAAGATCTTCATCCTTCTTCACGAAGAATGTGAAGAACGCGAAGAACGCGAAGAACGCGAAGAACACACCGATCTCCAACGAAGAACGCCAAATCCTCGGAAATCAACAATGCTCCTTCCACGACGCGACGATCCCCCTTCCGCGATGCTCCTTCCGCGACGCGACAATTCCCCTTCTGCGACGTCTTCTTCCGCGACGTCCCTTTCCGCGACAAATCTCATTCGACGACAACGCTTGAGGTAGGGAATTAATTTGAGAATGATTTTATTCCCTCGTTTCATTCATTCTAAAGAAAGAAAGGAAACATGGATCAACTTATTATCTAGTTGATCCGCGAACGTTTTCCTTGCAGGTTGGGAATTTCTGTTGCAGGAAGTTATGGGGGTTTATTTTATTATTGATCGTGATCTCATCTGTCGCCTTTCTTGGTTTCAATCAGGCCCCCTGTTATCGTAATAATGGGAGGAGGTCGGACCGCACGAACACGGCCGACCCTCCTCCCCCCTTTTTTGTTTGAGTTTGTTGTGGCATGTGAAAGGCAGCGTAGTGTCGCTGCACCGCGCAGAAACGAGAAGAAAGAACGCGGCGAAGAAGCGTGGTGCCATCGCGCGGCGTCGTTGGGGCCGAACGAAACCGCGGGCAGAGTCGGGGCTGAGGAGGTGATTTGAAGACCCCGCTTTTTGTTGTCAAAGTGCGGATCAACGGACGATGGTGAGGTGGGCCGCAAAAGCGTTTTGAAGGCTTTGCAGCGAAGGTCGGGTCCCGGGATGATCACTGGTGAAGACCGCAGGAGAATCGGACCACCGGAGCGCGTCCGGTGGTCCGCGGAAGCCCCCGCCGGCGCCGGTGGTCAGGGGTGGCGGCGCCCGGCGCGCCGCCGGAAGAATCTGTTGTGGCTGAAGTTGCGGCGGAAAACGAGGGTCTCGCGACCGCGCGGGACCGGGGAACACGGGACGCGGCAGCACGATGCGTCCGGTGGCACGAAGCGGCCCCCGCGCGCGGGGGGGGGGGGGGGGGGGGCTCCTTGGGCGCGACCGCTTAGCCAGCGCCGAGCCGCCCAGGCCGGGCTGGGCCGCGCCCAGCCGGGTTGGTCGGGGCCCAGACCCCCGTTTTCAGACTTCTTTCGGTCTTTCGCCCATATCTTGAGCTGCGGACCTCCGATCAATGCACCGTCAGTGGCGATGCAACCCTTGGATCGAGACGGTCGTTTCGGTATTTTATACACAAGGTTTCGGAGAACTTTGGGTTTGGCCAGGTTGGTTCGGATACGAAACCAACCGGGCCCTCGGAGCGGAAACGCTTATATCTTGAGCTTCGGACGTCCGATTGACGTTCCGTCGACTTTGTTGGATTCCACTTGATGAGAAGGAACTTTTGGCTTACTCCGCTCGAGGTTTGGATGTCGTCGGAGTGCGGTAGGGTTGGTTCGCTCACGAAACCAACCGGACCCCTGGAACGAAAAAGCCAATAACTCACAGACCGGGCGTCCGATTGACGCGCCGTCTGTCTCGTTGAATTCCTCTTGATGAGACGGAACTTTTGGAATACTTTGCTTGAGTTTTGTATGCAGTTGGATAGTGGCCGGGTTGGATTGTACCCGAAATCCAACCGGGCCCCTGGAACGGAAAAGCTGATAACTTTCAGACCGGACATCCGTTTGACGAACCGTCAGCGGCATTGGTGATCCTGTGGAGAAACGGTCCCTATGAGTATACCCTTTAAGATTTCAAGGTATAGTTGAGATACGTCCGGGTTGGTTCGCACATGAAACCAACCGGGCCCCTGGGATGAAAAAGTTAGTAACTCACAAACCGGGCGTCCGATTGACGCGTCGTCTGTTGCGTTGAGACCCCTATGACGAGGGGGTCCTTTGAGATACTTGGAGTATCGACCTATATCTCGTGGAGCGGACTCTTTCAGAGACGAGCGTGTGGAGTACGGAGACCGTGTAGCCGGCTGAGACCTGACGACTGCTTGACCGACTCGACTTGGAGTGAGTCGACTAGCCCAGTGGACGGAGCATTACTTTGTTTGGGTGCAGACCCATGGTGGATGGAGCACTACCTGTGTGACAGTACGGACCCGCGGTACTCATCCAGAGAGTACCTTTGCAGGCTACTGGGGGGTGTGCACTACTGTGTTTGGGTGGCATACCCCAGCGGGAAGCACTACTGTGTTTGGGTGGCTGACCCGCGGTACTCGACAGGAGGAGTACCTCAGCAGTCTTAGGTTCGTGAGCAGTACCTCAGAGTCGTGACAGAACCACTGTACACTCTAGAGACGGGGCTCTTCAGCAGTTACAGTTTCGATAATGAAAATCTTGGTTTGAGCTGAGTCTATAACCTTTGTGTTTCCTCATGATTGAGATGGGTCACTTGATAACTTAGGTATATGTATGGGCATATACCTGGGTGGTGGTTATCCGTTGATTTCATAACCTTTGTGTTTCCTCATGTTTGAGATAGGTTACTTGATAACTTAAGTATATGTATGGGAATATACCTAAGTATAGGTTATCTGTTGAGATCTTCTTTGTGGTTATCCATGTTGGTTTTAGTGAGACCTTGGGGGTCTCGGGGTCCCTACTGAGTATCGTTATACTCACCCTTGCACGGGTTATGCTCGCACCTCATTGTGTTGGTTGCAGACGACGGGCAATGCTGACGGAGGCCGAGTGTTCGGGGACTGGATGGTACCTGGAGGTGGACCACACGATGAGTCAGTACCCGGAGGTGGACTACACGATGAGTCAGTATCCGGAGGTGGACTTCACGACGAGACGACACACGGAGGAGGTTGACGGGCGAGAGCGTTGTGGAGACTATTTGTACCTACCCTTCAGGTAGGATTCGTGGTGGACGATCCAGGAGCTGCGCCATCTGTACCTACCCTTCAGGTAGGATCCGAGGAGGACGACCTAGGAGCTGCTTCCTTTCTTCCAGTTGTTAGTCTTTTTTTGTTGTACTTTCGTTCAGTTGTATCCGTACTTTCATTTGGGTTTGTATTCTGGCCCATTTACTTTTCAGCACTTTCTTTTGTACTTAGTGTTTTACTTCCGCTTGTGCTCTTTGGTGTTTTCTTTACTTTTATAAAGGCAATAACTTCCCAGTTATCGGGATTTACACCTTTGGTGCTAGTCGCCAGCCCCTAGCCTATGGAAGGCGGGCTTGGGGTAGTCACAGCACGGGCCCCGAGGACGGGTCGTGACAAATTGGTATCAGAGGAGTCGGTTCTACAGCAGAACTTATAACTCTGATATTTTTCTTTCTATGAAGAAATAGTGTTAAGAGTACCGAGTGTGGTTTTCAGTTCAGGGAGTCCAGTGTTGGTGCGGCCGGCCGACGTATCCATACACCAGGACCCTGACAACTGATTTCCGACTTTGTGCATGAAAACAATGATTGTGTGTGTGTTTCCAGAAGGTTTTTAAAAGTCATCTCAAACCAGGTCAGCTCACCAGGTATAAATCGTCTGACCGTGTCACGTATGTTTCTTTCAGGATGCCTTTTCGCGGACGACCAGCTAGATCCCAGAGGGATGTGCGTACAGACAGCCTGCCGAGCGACGAGGCATCGGTACAGGGCCCTCTTGCAGTTGAGGCACCAGCGGAGGCACTGACGGTACTACCATACGTTGGGCCACCGATGCCACCAGCCCCAGCAGTAGGCGATGCACGCCACTTGAGCGCGCTGCACGAGTTCCAGCGCCAGAGGCCACCCAGGTTCCGGGGAGAGACGGACCCGCAGGCGGCTGAGGATTGACTGTATTAGGCATTGGGCGTGGTTCATCTAGGGGATGAGACCGAGTTTCTCTTTTCAGCAAAGGAGAAATTTTAGCAGCTCTTTCAGATCATAGGCAAAGAAGGTGAAAATCATCCAAGAGCGGATGAAGACTACATAGTGTAGTAAGAAACAGGAAACCGACGCCAGTCTTAGAGACTCGGGCGTGTTAAATGTTTCAAGAAGAGGAAGCTTTAAGGAGAGACGAGCCTACGAAGCAGCAGACGTGGAGGCAGAGCTAGGAGAGCAGCATGAGGTAGTGTACATCTTAACATGCTACAACCACCCACCTTAGTTATCCCCACCAGGCTCAGGGAGCTGGAGGGCGGAGGAAGAGTGTGGCTGCATGCGGTCAAGGAGTGTGACCCAGTGGCTCCAAAAATTATTCAAGGGACAGTCTGTGTCCACTACTAGCTGTTGTAGTAACAGACGTCGATATGAATCATTCCTTGCTTTCACAAATCTTGTCCCAGACCTAGAGTTTCCGATAAGTCGTGGACTTGACCCTCACGTTTGGAGATACCTTGGGAGGAGACTCGATAATCACACTTACGCCGACGGTGTGGTCAGACCCTCGAGGCGAGAGTTTCGGTTGGAATCTCTTGGTGGCAGTGTCGAGGCCTTATGACATTGGTTTGAGTATGGACTGGGCAATCACAGTTCATAAACAAATTGACGGTATTAGGCAAAAAGTTTTTGGTTTAATTACGACGTCGGGATGGGTGTTCCTTGGTAGGTGAAAAGGAAACCCCAGGCAGCACAGGATAACTCAGGCACGGGAGGGTGTGACCGATCACTCTTGAGTCGGTCAATCTTACCCTCGTGGCAGCATGAGTTTTGATTTTATGTTCTAAACAAGAATTGGAGGCCTCTTGAGTTCGAGGATGACGATCACGTCTTTATACGGGTCTCACCTCGACGAGGTTTACAGAGATGTGGCCAAGGCGGAAAGTTATCTCCGAGGTCCAGCAGACCTTCTTAGGTCCTCAGCAGGGTAGGCGTGGTGGTTTACCGCTTGACCCATCCACCTCAGTTACACCAGGTGCACGAAGATTTCTACTTATCTCAACTGAGGAGATACGTGCAAGATCCTTCACACATCATCGACCTCAGGGGGTTGGACGTCGATGACAGGGCGACTTACGCTGAGATTCCAGTGGGGATCGAGGATCGATAGGGGTGGTCCTATGAGAATGGTCGATTCCTCTTGTGCACTTTCTTTGGTAGCACGGGAACCTCTAGGTGAGCACATGGGAGTGGAAGGCTCAGATGCATGCTCAGTACCGCTTATGTAACCCTAGTTTGTGTTAAAGCTTTATGAGGACGTAAAGCCCTGAGGTGGGAGTAATGTAAAGACCCGGAAATTGAAAGGAAATTTTTTTTTCTTAATTTTCTTTGGGATTTTACAAGAACGCAGTTTCTGACGGCGCCTGATTCCGAGGCCTGGTGTGCCCGGAATCTTTTTCCGAAGTTTAGCTCGGGTAAGTTTAGTGAACGAACGAGCGGGTTTTTCTAACTTTTGAATCGGTGCTCATAATCGAATTCTGAGGGCACCGATGGAATCGCAGCGCCGGTATTTTCTTATAAATGCCTTTTCCGGAGTTTCGTTTGCTCGGGTGTGGTTTTAAATTTTTGGGGTTAAGTTAAGAAATAAAATAAAGTGGTGCGACAACTTTATTTTATTTCACTTAAAGCCACTTAAAGCCACTTAAGATAAGTTAAGTGGATAGGATGGAACCCAAAATATCCTACCCTCTTGGTAGGATATTTGTTAGGTGGGGCCTGCACGAGCCCCACCATTTCTTTCCTCCTAAGTAACGCACCTGCAACCCCCTCTTAATTGAAAGTCAACTGTGCGTTTTTCTGGTTAAGAAACGCCCCAATTAATTGGGCAGTTAGGTCGTTACCATTAATTCATCGAATTAATAGTTCGTTACTTAACCTTGTTTTTCTAATTGTTGGCTTGAGAATAAAATAAGACCAATACTTGTTTCACTTGAGGGTTGCTTGTTTAGAGGATTGGGAGAAGCTCTCAAGTTTGAAGATCTTCATCCTTCTTCGCGAAGAACGCGAAGAATGCGAAGAACACACCGATCTCCGACGAAGAACACCAAATCCTCGGAAATCAACAATGCTCCTTCCACGACGCGACGATCCCCCTTCTGCGACGCTCCTTCCGCGACGCGACGATTCCCCTTCCGCGACGTCTTCTTCCGCGACGTCCCTTTCCGCGACAAATCTCGTTCGATGACAATGCTTGAGGTAGGGAATTAATTTGAGAATGATTTTATTCCCTCGTTTCATTCATTCTAAAGAAAGCAAGGAAACACGGATCGACATATTATCTAGTTGATCCGCGAACGTTTTCTTTGCGGGTTGGGAATTTCTGTTGCAGGAAGTTATTGGGGTTTATTTTATTGTTGACCGTGATCTCATCTGTCGCCTTGCTTGGTTTCAATCCGGCCGCCTGTTATCGTAATAATGGGAGGAGGTCGGACCGCACGAACACGGCCGACCCCCCCCCCTTGTTTGTTTGAGTTTGTTACGGCACGTGAAAGGCAGCGTGGTGCCATTGCATCACACGGAAATGAGAAGAAAGAACGCGGCGAAGAAGCGCGGGGCCATCGCGCCGTGCCGTTGGGGCCGAACGAAACCGCAGGCGGAGTCGGGGCCGAGGAGGCGATTTGAAGACCCCGCTTTTTGTTGTCGAAGTGCGGATCGACAGACGATGGTGAGGCGGGCCGCGAAGGCGTTTTGAAGGCTTTGCAGCGAAGGTCGGGTCCCGGGACGATCACTGGCGAAGACCGCAGGCGAATCGGACCACCAGAGCGCGTCCGGTGGTCTGCGGAAGCCCCCGTAGGCGCGCCACGCCGGCGCGGCGGCGCCGGCGGTCAGGGGCGGTAGCGCCCGGCGCGCCGCCGGAAGAATCCACCGCGGCTGAAGCCGCGGCAGCGAACGAGGGTCCCGCAGCTGCGCGGGACTGGGGAACGCGGGACGCGGCAGCGCGCCGCGTCCGGTGGCACGAAGCGGCCCCCGCACGGGGGGGGGGGGGGGGGGGGGCTCCTTGGGCGCGACCGCTCGGCCAGCGCTGAGCCGCCCAGGCCGGCCGGCCGGGCCGGGCCGCTCAGGACGGGTCGGGCCGCGCCCAGCCGGGTCGGACCCAGACCCAGGTCTGGTCGACCTGGTTCGGGCCGACCCCGGGGGGTTGGGTCGGGTCGGTCCGGGCCCAGACCCCCCGTTTTCAGACCTCTTTCGGTCTTTCGCCCATATCTTGAGTTGCGGACCTCCGATGGATGCACCGTCAGCGGAGATGCGACCCTTGGATCGAGACGGTCATTTTAGTATATTATACTCAAGATTTTGGAGAACTTTGGGTTCTTCCGGGTTGGTTCAGATATGAAACCAACCGGGCCCTCAGGGCGGAAACACATATATCTTGAGCTCCGGACGTCCGATTGACGTGCCGTCAACTTTGTTGGATTCCTCTTGATGAGACGGAACTTTTGGCTTACTCCGCTCGAGGTTTGGATGTCGTCGGAGTGCAGTCGGGTTGGTTCGCTCATAAAACCAACCGGGCCCCTGGAACGAAAAGGCCAATAACTCACAGACCGGGCGTCTGATTGACGCGCCGTCTATCTCGTTTAATTCATCTTGATGAGACGGAACTTTTGGCATACTTCACCTGAGTTTTGGATGCAGTTGGATATTGGCCGGGTTGGATTGTACCCAAAATCCAATCGGGCCCCTGGAATAGAAAAGCTGATAACTTTCCGACCGGACGTCCGTTTGACGAACCGTCAGCGGCGTTGGTGATCATGTGGAGAAACGTTCCCTATGAGTATACCCTTTAAGAGTTCAGGGTACAGTTGAGATACATCCGGGTTGGTTCGCACACGAAACCAACCGAGCCCCTGGGACGAAAAAGCTAGTAACTCACAGACCGGGCGTCTGATTGACGCGTTGTCTGTTGCGTTGAGACCCCTATGACGAGGGGGTCCTTTGAGATACTTGGAGTATCGACCTATAGCTCATGGAGTGGACCCTCCCAGAGATGAGAGTGCGGAGTACGGAGACCGTGTAGTCGGCTGAGACCTGACGACTGCTTGACCAACTCGACTTGGAGTGAGTCGACTAGCCCAGTAGACGGAGCACTACTTTGTTTGGGTGTAGACCCATAGAGGACGGAGCACTACATGTGTGATAGTGCAGACCCGCGATACTCGTCCGGAGAGTACCTCTGCAGGCTACTGGGGGGTGTGCACTACTGTGTTTGGGTGGCATACCCCGGCGGGAAGCAATACTGTGTTTGGGTGGCTGACCTGCGGTACTCGACAGGAGGAGTACCTCGGCAGTCTTAGGTTGGTGATCAGTACCTCAGAGTCATGACAGGACCACTGTACACTCTAGAGATGGGGCTCTTCAGTAATTACGGTTTCGATAATGAAAATCCTGGTTTGAGCTGAGTCTATAACCTTTGTGTTTCCTCATGATTGAGATGGGTCACTTGATAACTTAGGTATATGTATGGGCATATACCTGGGTGGTGGTTATCTGTTGATTTCATAACCTTTGTGTTTCCTCATGTTTGAGATGGGTTACTTGATAACTTAGGTATATGTATGGGAATATACCTAAGTAGAGGTTATCTGTTGAGATCTTCTTTGTGGTTATCCATGTTGGTTTTAGTGAGACCTTGAGGGTCTCGGGGTCCCTACTGAGTATCGTTATACTCACCCCTGCACGGGCTATGCCCGCACCTCGTTGTGTTGGTTGCAGACGACGGGCAGTGCTGACGGAGGCCGAGTGTTCGGGGATTGGATGGTACCTGGAGGTGGACCACATGACGAGTCAGTACCCGGAGGTGGACCACATGAAGAGTCTGTATCCGGAGGTGGACTTCATGATGAGAGGACACACGGAGGAGGTTGACGGGCGAGAGCATTGTAGAGGCTATGTGTACCTACCCTTCAGGTAGGATCCGTGGTGGACGATCCAGGAGTTGCGCCATCTGTACCTACCCTTCAGGTAGGATCCGAGGAGGACGAACCAGGAGCTGCTTCCTTTCTTCTAGCTGTTAGTATTTTTCTATTGTACTTTCGTTCAGTTGTAGCCGTACTTTCACTTGGTTTTGTATTCTGGCCCATTTACTTTTCCGAACTTTCTTTTGTACTTTGTGTTTTACTTCCTCTTGTGCTCTGTGGTGTTTTCTTTACTTTTATAAAGGCGATGCCTTCCCAGTTATCAGGATTTATGCCTTTGGTGCTAGTCTCCAGCCTCTGGCCTATGGAAGGCGGGCTTGGGGTAGTCACGGCACGGGCCCCGAGGACGGGTTGTGACAATGATGATGATGATAGTAATGATGACGATGATGGTGATAAGATATAGATCAATTCTTTATATTTTTTTGACTAATATTTATGATACGTGATACATGATTATTGGATGTGAATGAATATATGTGATGTTTTAAATGTTTTTTATCACTATTTGAATACATTAATTTGTTTCTTGAATTTTGTATATTGGTTGGTAGTGGTTTCAGTTTTGGTAATTTCAGTTTTAGTTGTTTGAGGATGTTTCCAGGTTTTGTGTCATAGTGGGTGGTTTCAAGTGTTCTCTTGAATTAAGTATATTATCTTTTAGTGTTTTGGTAAGTGATGTATTAGTTTTATGAATTATGTGTATGGACTGTAGTGTTTTTTTAAGTGATGGTGGTTTGGGCTAAGGTGGGGGGCTACAGACTAGGAATTTAGGAGGAATCTATACCAATGGTTTCCAAACCATTGGTATAGTTTAAAGATAGGTACATATACCCACAATTTCCAAACTATTGGTATAGTGTACATTCATGTGTATTATTCCAATGGTTTATATAAAACTGTTAATAATGGTCTATACCCATGGAAAACCTCCCAACAGTTTGGAGAACTATTGGTATAGGCAGTACCAATGGTTTACCAACCTATATCAATGGTTTAAAACCATTGGTATGCTCTCTCTTTCCAGCAGTGAATATTTTTATATAAATATGTCAGTGATTATTTGAACTCTAAAATAGCATAACATTATCACAAAAACATTCTAGATTTAATGTTTTGAGATTATTATTCTACTGACACAACTTTGATCTCAATAGTAACTCTTTAGAAAAACTATCTTGGAATAGAAAATAGATATGAGCATTAATTTATATTTATGAAATATCTCAACAAAGATCTTGAATCACACTTCATATGTGATTTTTTACTCTTTAAATAACATATTCATCATCATTGGGTTTTTTCTCCAGAATATCCAAAATTTGGAAAATAAAATTTTCACCCAGTAGAATCACTTGAAAAATTTATAAATACATGAAAAATGTGAGATTGATCGACCATGTGATACTACCAAACTATCTAGATTGACCATGTGGATTGACCATATGAATAAATCACTTATGGTATAGATAAAACTATAAGACAATTGGATTGACTGCATGAACAACTCACCTACCATATAGATTGATCATGATTCAATTTATCTACTTCATAACCAAACCACTTATTGTGAATGAATCGACCACATAGGAAAAAAATAATTGCATGACCAACTGATAGAACTCAGGACCAAATGATCGATTACATGACCAAATGATTGACTGCATGACCAAATGATCGACTATGTGACCAACTGATCAACTTTATGCATAACTAATTGATTGTATGGAGTGTGCAGTCATTGGATCAACCGCATTTAAAAACTCAAGAATAATTCCAGAAACATAAAATTAATAATATAATTTCTTAAAAATCATTTTTTCCACCTAGAATAAACTTAAAAACAATTTCAAATAAATCCAATAACATCTTAGAAACCTCAAATACCTCTTAAAAGTTCTTCAAGTATGTTGACAATAAATAAAAACCAATAACCACTTTATCTAACAACACTAAGGGTACTTCACTTAGCTACTTTAGGGTTTCCCCATTTTTCTTGGTTGTGTTTTATTATTATTAATCTTCCTTTATTAAATTAAAATGTTGAAATAATTTTTGTTAATGATTTTTTTTCAAACTAGCATATATATTTTTTATAGAAATGGTTATTCATGGGATACTTGGTGGGACCCTATAGGGATTTTGTGATCACACCCTACATACACCCAATGGGTCTATGTAAAATTTTTATCACATATAGGTAAAATCAACGAATTGATTAGAGGAAATGAGTATTCTAAATAGCATATCATGGTTGGGTGATGGTAGTGACATGGTGGGAATTTGACCCTCATGTAACACAAATATTGGTAGCTTTATTTTTTTTCATTTTAGACTTTTGTTCTATTAACTTATCTCCCCATTTGTTTGACTTATATATTCCTATATATCCTTTTGTACATGTGTAATACATGATTGTATATTCCATGTTTTTATGTTTATCTTTTATATAGAAGGTTATGGTTTCTTTAATTATTTCATTTATGTTTTTATTGATTGTTTTATTTAGGAAAAATATTCTAAAATGAAATTATTAATGCTTGAGCACTAGTTTCCTACTCATGGGGATTAGGAATGCCCTTTGGTCCTTTATATGGACTTTATCGGGTGTATGGGTTAGGGGTAGTTTGAGTTGGTTTGTGAAAAACCCCCATGTTAGTGGGAAGTCCGAACCAAAATCCTTTAATATGTATATTTCATATATAAATTTTTTATGGTGTTTTAAAGCACTGATCATCATGATTAAATTGATATTCTTACCAATTTTTGGATTGTTTGATTGGTTTTGTGATATATGGAAAGATGTTGAAAATATTTGGAAAAGGAAACAAAAATATATGAATTTAGATAGCTGAAGACACTTCATGTTGTGGCTCCACACCAGAAGTTTGAAGTCAGAATGAAGCTGGAGTAAAACTATAAAATATAAACAGACGATGATTTATGTCATAAAATCCAATTTATATCATATGTCCATCAAGACATAGGACAAATCCATGTTATGCTTGGCCTGTTTGAAGGCCGTAAAAGATTGAGACTTATGGTTTAAACGTCATTTATTCCATATGATTTTTGATACAGAAAAGGGGATCGCAAGGATTTACAACATAAACTTCATTTATGTTGTAAGATGATCGAAGGAGTAGACTTGGATATACGGAAGCCACACCATTTACATAGTAAAATCTATATTTATGTCTTAAGTCCACTCTAATAATTAATTTTATTATTCCATATATGAGGTATTTGATGTGAGGAATATATATTCAGATGCGATTATGCAAGCTTGCGGATATATTCCACAAATGATATCAGATGGTAAAATATGGATGTCGGATGACAGATTGTGTGACCACGGAGCCCTACTTCTACCACCATTATTCTTTGGGTAACCATGTCATCATTCCTCTTCATGATTAGCATGAGGGGTTAATTTCTTTGTGTAGAGTGAGGTGATTGTAGGGGGGTGTTTCATAGGTAATATTTCAATTTTCAATTCATGTTTTGGTTGTTTCACCTTTATTTATCAATTTTGAATTGCTTTATTTTTTAAATTGTGTGACCATGGTGTTGCAAATTGAGAAGTACTTTCTTTTAGCACTAACTAATTTCCCTGGGTTTCTTATGATCATTATGAAATCTAGAGAGATTATTTTTAAATAATGGTTTGGGACACCTAGTTTTATAACCAAACCAAGTAATTTACCATTCCAATGGTGTGATTATTAGATTAGCAATGGGTACCCAGCCCAAGGATCCCTAAATATCCAATTCTAACAATATATATGAATGAACTTATAATTAATTGAAACCCTAAACACATGAACCTAAAAATAACTAAACCCATCATGCTTCATCATCTTAATTCCAAAACACCAGATAAATTTTCTTTTTTTCTTTATCTCTCTCCAAAAAATAAATCAATTTCATTTTAAATTCATAAATTAATCTAGATATTATCGGTTATCCTTATGGGTTTGACACTTGGGATTTACAATTAATTCATTTTTTTATTTAAGTTGTTTGAGTTTTTAAATTATTAAATTTGTGTATCCCTATATGAATTAATGATGCCCTACAGGATGTCATCCCTATACCCTAGGAAAATTTAATTAAGAGTGATTCCAATTCCACCATAATTTTAATACCTAATATGTATAAACTATATTCAATAGATAAATTAAAAATAATAAATTTAATTAAAGACCAAATTCAATGTAGATGAAAACTAAATCCATTATCATACAATGTATGTAACTCTGTAAATGCATGTATGATATCTTAGAAGAAAGTTAAACACATTTAAACTAAAACATACGCATATTCACTATATAAAAAATTTATAACTACGAATAATAAAATAGGTAATATATTTTAAATAAATGAAAATTTTATATATTTTACCCTAAGATAAATATCTATGAACAATTCATAAGTTAAATTTAACTATAAAAACTTTATAATTTTAGCTAACCATATTGACATTCCATAATTTTGACCATAAACACTTTATATCCATTCCAAAATAAACTCTTTCATATTATTCATTATATGAAATTTTACTTTAAATTTATGATAACACATGAAATATAATCATTTTATATTTCAATTCTATTTTGTAAACAATTTTACATAATCCAAATATCACATATCATTATTTACACCTTCATCAAATCAATCAACGAAACTTATTTTGATGTGGTGTTAATAATTTCTCAAATAAGAACTTAATTTAAAAAAATTAAATTAAATATTATGAAAAATTCGTAACATAAATATAAACTCTTTTACTTTTTTTCATTATTTTGTTAATTTATAAACACTTTATAAATTACCCTTATAATTTCCATATAAAAATTATATATCAAAATTATATGCCATGCCATATAATTTAAAAGGTATTTTAATATTGACATTTAATATTATGAAATATTTATTAATAAATGTTTCATAAACATTTATTTAATTAATTATAAACACTTTATAATTAATTAATTTATATATTCTTTTATAAATTAATAAATGTCCCAAAACAACTCTTACTATAATTTATAAACAATTTATAAATTGCATAATTCAATTCATAATTTAATTTTAAGAATAAAAAAATATTTTCAAAACATATTTAAAGATATATAAGAAATAATAAACTATGATTGGTCTTAAAACTGTTAAGTATCATTGTTCATATTTTACGACCGATAATCTTGTTGCCTCTTACGATAAGTAGCTTACATAAGGTTTTTCCACTTCTATGGAAAAGGAAATAACCTTACATATCTAAAACCTTATGAATTTATGGTATAACCCTTACATATCACCAGTTTAAACCTTACATATCAATTATATTTTATGATCTGTACCAATATCATTAAAATGATATGATGCTCATTTTTAGACACATGGAACAATGCTATAATTGAATATGATATCCTGATGTTGTATACTGTGAATAATACAAACCCAAGGTATGTGCACTAAGTCACTAGATATGATATCACATATCGTAATCTGTGACTCAATTGAGAAGAAAAAAATTCTCCATCGTATTTAACAATGGATAATATGATAGAAATTATTATTTCAAAAACCTTCATTTTCATCATGATTTCACGAATCAAAAATAATGGTAAGGATCTGATATCACTTTGGGATTTTAAAGGATCTAACAATAATTATTAAACATTGTAGAATAAATATATAAACTCAAATCCAAGATCGAATGTGCATAAAACTGAATCAAAAACGAGATCCTCCTATCACCCATAGCATTCTAGTGTATCGTGAAGACAAAGGGTTAAGATAAAGATATCTATTAGATCAAGGGAGTTTTTTCTAAGAATGAAAAGGTGTTATTAAGACATTATATGGTAGTAGTATCCTTTATATAGGTTATAGGTATGATCTCTAATCCCATTCATTTACTCATGCATTTCTCAAATGCATGATTAAATTCCTTCCGATACATTTCATGGAACCCGCAACCACACACTCTCCAATACATATCATATTATTAAATGACTAATTAATGATAGCCTATGTGTAGGAGATTTGAGTGTTACCTCATTAACACCTCCCTACTTTAGGTGAATCTGAATCGTACCATACAATTCATGCAACTATGATTCATCCATGTCATAAAACACATCTAGAAACGGTATCCTACATGATATCTCTTATATTGTAAAATATTATATACCCTAAAGGCCAAAATATAAGCCTTTTTCATATGCATGTCATTCTCTATGACACATTGTAAGGACCTAGTCTTAAATATCACATAATATAGTGTATTTAGACTAGAATTATCTATTTTTCATTCCCAAAAATCTTCTAGGGTTAGAGTTTTGGAGAATTATATCATACCTATTACATAAAAAACCATATTTTAGGAAGTGGATACTACCATTTAGTTTCCGTTTTTCTAATAAAAAAACTATTCAAATAAAAAATTATTTCTTTTTTACCTTATCCATCTTTAAATCCTATGAAAAACATTTTAAAACATGGGATGAGCACAAAAAGCATAGTAAGGTACATAAAAAAGAAGAAATTTGTTAGTTCGGTGAAAAACATAGACCCCTAAAAAATATTTTCTTAAAAACATACCTATTTATAAAAAAATAACATCATTTATCCTTTAAAAAGATCATTATCTTAACTTTTTGAAATCAAAATATTTCCATGAAAACTCATTAACAAGCATATAAGAGTCATGTAGATTACTTGGGATATCATCATCTTAAAACCCTTTAAAACCATTCTAAATTTTAATAACCATTTTTTCAACTTCCAATATAATTCTCTAGATAAAATAACCATTGCCCAATTCATTGGAGTGCTATCTAGGTGCACCTATCATATATGCTATAACGAGATCACCTGGTGCTATAAGTATACACCCATCATATAATCTATATCCAGCTCACCTTTGATCTATAATGGGGATCAAACCATTGTAAATAGTGTTCAAGGACGATATCATGAATAAAACATTTGAAAAAATCATTTAAACTAGTGTGTAAAACATTTTGGATATCAAAATATGCCTTTTTATTAAAAAACCCATTTTCAATTCCAAAATACCCATAAAAAGAGAAATATGGATTTTATTTGAAGAAAGCATGAAATATTATATAGGAATTAAAACTTCAAATAATAATTATGGTGGTTAGAGATACATTTTCACCATAGACATTAAAATAGAATATTCTTTTTGTATTTTTATAAAGAAAGTCAAATATTTTGTAAAAAAAGATTCCTTTTGAATGTATTTGAAATAAATTAAAAAATAGACATAAAATTCCATTTATAAATATTTTATTTCCATATAAAACATCTATAAAATATCTTTAAAAATATATATATAGAATGAAAAACATATTTTTAAGGGAAACTTTAATGGAGGATTTTTAAAAGAAGGTCTCTTACCTTGTTTCTGACTCGTCACCTACATTATTTATCTTGTTGAATAAAAAAATTATGTTAATTTTATACTTTATTAAGAAAAATTATAAATTTAATTATTCCTTGATTTTATTTTATAACTTTTTATATAAAATTAATTAATCAATTAAATTCATGTCAGATGTTTGGACAATATTCAACTCGTAATTCATAAATGACTTCAGTAGGTTGATTATGGTTAAAGAGGTCATTATTCCACCATATCAATAATAATAATCATGAAATATTTATAATTTTTATACATCAATAATACTTTTAAGACCAATCATAAAATATGATTATGAAAAATTAACTACATTACAATCATGGAGACAATAGTCCATACGTAAAAATGAGAAACATTTTAATTTTTAAACAATCATTATGGAATGGACTTAAGTATTATTTTATCTTTATAGAATTATAATAATATAATAAATATCATATTAATACTTTAAATATAATTGTATATATCATCCATGTGATGTGGTGATGAAAAACGAATCACATCACTTCATAGAGGTGCTAGTCCACACATACGCATGAACGACGTTATCATTTGTCAGGGAATGAAAAGGTACAAAGGTAAATGATATATTATCTTTTAATAATGATAAATATTTCATGAATATAATATATAAAAATTAATTCTATAATTATAATTCATCCATTATATTTGATTATGGAAAACGAATTACATCAGTTCGTGAGGCAGTAGTCCACTGTACACATGAACATTGGTTTTGTTTCTCATTTGATGAAAGGGTACATGGACATAGGTTTTTACATTAACATAATTGCCCATAAATATATTTAATATACTGGTGTTATTATATAGTCAGTTTTAAGTAATATTTTATAGAGTTGGAAGAGGAAATATGATAAAAACGCTCGATAAAAAATGATACCTCTTCATCAGAAAATCTCCTTTTCTTAACACCTTAAGACCACTAAGGTTGGTATTATTCCCTAAATAAGGCCTCTAGAATATAGGGAGTAATTTTATGATGTTTTTTTGGTAGATATTTTCCAAAACAAATGGGTTGTGATGCGTGAATTAAATGTAAGAAGAGATTCTCTTTTATAAAAGAGGGGAGGGGCACTCTTGGAATTTCTTGAAATATTAAATTAATAAAATAATAATGTTCATTTAAAAATGAATAAAAAATAATATATTTAGAATATAAGATTATTATGGGAAGAAATAATATCATCCAATAAAAATTAGACAAGTTTTGACTATGTTTTTACCCTTATCTTTTGGTTTTAATGCTTCATTAAACTCTTTCACGCTCACTGAGTCAACAACCATTTTTACTCTTCGAGGGTCAAGATAGTTACTATAAATGGAAAAACGACCCATAAATGGATCATGGTTGATATTATAAACCATATATAAATCACTTTGATTAATCTAATATTTTAAGTAATTTTATATTATTTAATAAAATATTATTTATTATAATATATCATTAATGTTAATTTTTAAAACTATTCATTACTTTGATTTTAATAACATCAAGACAACAAGTGAAATTTGAACCAAATATTTTAATACATATCTAAAATTTCATTTTAATCTATAAAATTCATGTATCACATTAATTTTTCAAATTTAATTACTTTTAATATTGCTAATATCATTCATTTGTTTTTTCTTTTAATTGAATAATTATTGCATCAGTGTTGTGTAAATTTTTAAAGTGATTACTTATTCACTAAAAAATATAAATAAATTAACATGATGAATATAAATTATATATATTTTAAAATAATATTTATAATTGAATATGGCCTCTGGTTAACCCTATGCAAAAAAATATTATAGTTAATAAAAACAAGAATGTGATGTTTTTTACTTTTATTTAAATAAAATATTATAATGGTTATAATCACATGAAAATAGAAAAAAATTCCATCCTAAAAAATCTTATTTGAGTATGGATTAAATTTAATTAAAATAAAATTAAGGCAAGTGTTAGTCTCATTTTATAATACTTATCATTTTATATTTTAACTTTAATTAATCAATTTACCATTTACTGTGGTAACAAAATTTACTAATGTTACTATTCATATTGACCAAAAATAAAAGGGAATTATTTAGAAAATTTAAACCCACTAATTCAAAATATTCAATACATTTTTAAAAAATCAAAATATAGATGTTGTAGAATTTAATTTAATATCAAACCGAAAAAATAAGATGAAAAATTGTTTTTCATACAAATGACCTTTTAAAATATTAAATGTTTTATACTAAATTCATGAATAAAATCCATTTAAACCCCCATAATTGGATTATTTTAAATAAAAATTAACTAATTAAATTTTAAAAATAATCCAAAATAGAATTTTACTTTGTAAATACTTAAAAAGAAAATATAATTTTCAATAAAAATCATTATTTTTACTATTCATTGAAAATCAATCTTTTCATAAATATTGCAAAAAAATTATCCTAAGAAAATTTTGAAATGATTAATTTAAAAATGAAATTCATTTTTTCAAATAAATTTTCTAAAATTTCCAAAAAGTTAATTATAATATTCACTCATAAAAGGAAAGAAAACCCATTTTTAAAGGAAACGTATTTTCAAAGAATAAAATAACTTTACCTAAAATCAAGTAATTATTTAAATAATAATAATTAATAAATTAAAAATGAACATTACCATTATATATTTCAAAATTCAGTTGAATCTATTCATTCCCACCAATTCAGAGGCTATGTTATAATGCTCACATTTAAATAATAGGAATTTTTTGTTCATTTAGGCTTGGTGTTGCGTATCTTATGAACTATTTAACATAGTATTTCTTTTTAAAATATCGTGATATTACACAAATCAATCATATTATTTTATATCACATAGATTTATGAAATATTCCTTTTAAAAAAGAATAAATAGAAGATAATAGAGGATAGAACATAAAAAGAAGAAGAGATGTACTTGATTGAACATTCACGATGAAGAATAAGAAGATAGATAGTGGTGTTATGTTGATATTTACACTTATATTATGATGTTTTTTCTGACAGTATTTCCTATAATTTGATATTTATTTATCCTATGAATTTACTGAGTAGAACATGGTGAAGGTGGTGAGCCTAAATTGGTATTGAAAGTGAGTTTTCCCACACATTTGTAATTGTAATTAGTGAGATTATAGTGAAATCATGAGAGGAGTAGTAAAATACCTCACACATAAGATGTAAATGACATTAGATTAAAAAATTAAATATTAGTGTTCCATTTATGTGGTTTTTCATTTCCACAGCATCATTTAAGTGTGAATAGGTCAATCTATCCTAACAGAAGAGACATGATCCTTAAGTGACTTTCATTTTCTTTAAGAAGAAGATTTATAAAGTTAAAGGACTGATCACCCCCTAGGTCATCAATTTTTGTGGGTAGTGTCAGTTTACCACTAACATGGGAAAGGTCAGGCAAAATTATTGATCACATAAACAGAAAAACTGGGAAATATAGACGTGAAAGACCATGGCATGGGAAAGAAGAACTATGACGTTAAATATTGAAATAGATAATGGACCGTTGTAGATAACACTATGATTATAGGGGTGTTATCTTAGTGATAATATTTTTCATTATGCATATAAATTTATTAATTTTATATGATATGGATGTTATGAAAATGATTAATGATGTTGATTTTTTTCCCTAACTATGTTATAAGGAACTAGCTTAGTTTTGTAACATCCTGGGATTTAATGAAATATATTCTTTCAAATTTATTTAAATTCTTTAATAAATTTATTTACACAAAATGAATACTTTATATTTCATTATACGTAACATTATGTTTATCTTTCATTGAACATAACATCAATTTTCTTTGATAACTGTTGTTACATGCAAAGATGAGTCTTACCAAATAATAATATATTATTGATATCATTATTTAATATGGAAGTTATCACCTAGCTGTTATATTGGCGAGTGTAAATAAGACTAACTATATTATGTTTAAAATAGTTTATAATTTTTTTTTAAATTCATCCAATATATTTTATAGGCATAAGATAAGAATAAATCTATTTTTATGCTTTAAAAATTGTATACTTTTAAAAGGCAGTTTTACCACCTTTTAATGGTGAACCAATTTTAAATAAAAATTTTGACACATTTATAATTTTTATATAAAAAAATAAACTTCATTTTTGAAATAATAATATCATTATTTACTTCAGGTGAATTTTTTATATTTTTCTGAGAAGTTTTATTTTTTGATAAATAGTGAAAACACCGTATTTTAATTGAAAACTGCTTTTTCTTCTAATTTATTTATATATTTAATTTATATTTTAAATTTTTTTAAATTATAATTAGTTCAAATATACATAAATCAATGAAATTTACTCCAATTGATTCAATTTTACATTGAAATTGGATATATAAATATTTCAAACTTTTTGAACTTTTCTCCTTAAAAACTTGTTGTCTCGCAGCGTCTGAGGGAATAATTTTAATTTAATTTTAACCACTTCTATTAATTTAATTTGGAAAAATAGATATACATAATTTGAATTAGTATGAAATTTTTGGTCTAATAATATCAACTTTATTTTTTTACCAAAATGATTAGTGAAAATAGTTAAATTTAATTATAGTGATTAAGGTAAAAACAAGTTTAATTAATGATTAAAATTAGAATATAAAGTGTATAAATGACCCAAAACTTATACAACACCCTTTTTCTTCACATATTTTGACCATCAATGACTTATTATTTATTTTTATGAGTTATTGGGATGCTATTCTATGAAAGTGACCTATATAATAAGTTAAGTAAGGAAAAGGGACAAAAAAATGAACGTTCCTTTCCTTTAACACTTATAAAGCTTTGGAGTAAATAAGAAACTACATAGTTTTGTGTAAGATCCCAAAATTATATGGAGTTTTCTTGGAATATTTTTTAGGAAATCTTTTTCCTAGTATAGAGTACTTTTCATTTGGGTTTTACCTTAGGGTGTGTTTGGGTGAATTTTGAGAAAAAATAAAGGAAAGAAGGTTGTGCACGGTTGGTGCATGGTTATAGAAAACTGTGTACCCCATCCTAGGAAACCATGCATCCCCAGATAGTGGGGGTTCACACGGATGGTGCATGGTTTTTCAAACCATGAACCCCTAAAATAATAGGCTCGTGTTTGGTGCACGGTTAGAGCAAATTGTGCACCCCTACCCAGGAAACCATGCCTAATATTTTTAATGGCCCAAAATTTAGATTTTAAATTCCCAAACCCGCTATTTTCACCCTTATTTGACCCCAAATCACACCAAATCAAATCCTATTTATTTTAGAGGCTCTTGGATAGATTCAAAGCCCTCCAGACCTCTGTTCTTGGTGAATCAAATCCTGGATTATAGATCTATACCTCTCCCAGTAAGAGATTCCAAACCAGATTATTTTTTTGTTATTTTTTCATTTTAATATCATTACATAAGGAAGGTTATCCTCTATTTTATTATATCTAGATCCATATTTTATGGATATAGGTCTATGATTTTTGGATATAGATCTAGGATTGTTTCTTCTTAATTCGTTTGATTTTGGATCTAGGTTTCAAATCTAGATCATGCTCTTCGTCGTGATTTTGTTTGTTCCATCGAAATTGAGATTATCCATTGGCTAGTGTTCATCACCATTCTTGTGGTAGGTGGTATAGAATTAAAATTACAAAGTATTAATTAAAATTATGTGTATGTAATTGTAGAGTTGCTATTAAATATTTATAAATTTCATTCTTAATCCAATTAATTAACTGAGGGAAATATTCAAATTGGGGATATTATGATTATAGATTATGAATAATTAATTGTTGAATTTATTATGAGGTAATTGAGATTGTGAATTGGGATAATCAATTGATGAGATTAATTACCAGTATATTGCATTGTTTGAGATAGAACTGTTAATTGAGAAATTCATTTGGAATATTTAATTGATTGAGATGAAACAATTAATTAATGAATTAATTGGGGTTGTCAAATTATTAAAGTTGGAATAATTAATTGTATAATTAATTGTGGGACAAATATGTCTTGAATTGAGATAATTAATGGTAGATTAATTATTATATATTGATGTCATGAATTGAGATAATTAATGGTAGATTAATTATGAGATATTGATATCATGAATTGATATAATTAACGGCATATTAATTATGAGATATTAATATCATGGATTGAGATAATTAATGGTAGATTAATTATGTGATATTGATATCATGAATAGAGATGATTAATTATGGAATTAATTATAAGATATTATTATTATTTGATATAATTAATTGGTAAATTGATTGTGAGATATGGAAATTGTGGGTAGGATTATTTAATTGTACAATTAAATAATGGGATTAATTAAGGGATGAATTAATTAACATGGGTAATTTGATTATTTAATTGTTGAAATAAATAATTGGATTTAAGGGATTAATTAATTGATGAATTAATTAATGTGAGTAATGTGATTATTTAATTGTTGAATTAAATAATTGTATTTATGAGATTAAATAATTGATGAATTAATTAATGGAATTATTTTAATTAATTTTGAATTAATTAATGAAACTGAATGAGTTAGATTAATTAAGTGGCGAATTAATTAATGGGGATTATTTTGTTAATGCACTTGAATGGGTTAGATTAATTAATTGGTTAAATAATTACTGGTTATTATCATGTTAATGAAATTGAATAAGTTATATTAATTAATTAGAGAATTAATTAATGTGGATTATTGTGTTAATGCAATTGAATTAGTTAGATTAATTAATTGGAGAATTAATTAATGGGGATTGTTGTGTTAATGCAATTCAATTAGTTGGATTAATTAATGGGCGAATTAATTAATGGGGATTTCTGTTTTAATACAATTGAATGAGTTAAATTAATTAATTGGAGAATTAATTAATAGGGTCTGTTATGTTATTGCAATTGATATATAATTAATTGAAAAATTAATTATGATATATTGATATTTGAGAATTGAGATAATTAATTGTGGAATTAAAATATATAGATTGTGAATGAGATAATTAATTGTGAGATTAATTATGGGATTTTGAGTTTGTGGATATTGATTAATTAATTGAGGAATTAATTAATGGGATTGAAATAATTAATTAATTGAGGGAATTAATTAAGAGGATTTATGTGATAAACTAATTTTTGAATTAGTAATGTAATTGGTGTGATTAGTTAATTGTTTAATTAACTAGAGTAATTGATGTGATTAATTAATTTTTGAATTGATTAATGTATTTTATGTGATTAATTAATTCTAAAATTAATTAATACTATTGATGTGATTAGTTAATTGTTGAATTAGATAGATTAATTGATGTGTTTAGTTAATTTTTGAATTGAATAATATAATTGAAGTGATTAAGTAATTATTGAATTAATTTATTTATTTGGTGTGATTAATTAATTACCAAATTAATTAATATTATTGATGTGATTAGTTAATTTTTTAATTAGCTAGATTAATTTATATGATTAGTTAATTTTTGAATTGACTAGAGTAATTGATGTGATTGGTTAATTTTTTAATTAACTAGAGAAATTGACGTGATTAAATAATTGTTGAATTAGTTAATATAATTTATGTCATTAGTTAATTGTTTAGTTAACTAATAGAATTGTTGTGTTTAACTGATTGTTGAATTAGAAATGTCATTGGTGGGGATAATTAATTTTTGAATTAAATATTTGTTGATGAATGGTAACATGGTTATTGGATTGTGAATTTATGAATGGTAACATGGTCATTCAGTTGAGAAATAAATAATGGTAACGTATTCATTATAATGTGTGATGTTTTTAATGGTAACATGCTTATTCAATTATGTTTTGTTAAATGGTTAATGGTAAAATGGAAATTTGACCAAGTATTATGAATGGTAACATACTCATTCAATTATGTGATATTAAATGGTGAATGGTAACATGGACATTCATATAACTATTAATAATGGTAACATGGACATTAAAATGTGATATTCCTTGGGGATAGATTGGACTCTGACATGGGCCGAAGAAGGTATTGAGGTTTGAGTGTTCTCGAGAACCCAAGGGTTTATGTGGTTAAATAGAGAATATTTAATAATGTGATAAACTATTTATTTATACATTATACTTATTTCATATTTATGCATTATAATTATTTCATTATAAAACTACATACACTATTATTGACTTAATTTGTTTTAGATACCGTTGGTGGTGGCCAACTAAGCTGTACTCACACCCTACTCAGGCTGCCTGATCGATACCTGAATATATTTTATTGTTTTAAGACATGTTAAGGGAAAAGGCCCTATGTTGGAAGGTTGAGTTGGGGTGGAGAATGGATGAGGGAACTGGATGTGGTTTGGTACCCTCTTGGGTGTCTTCGGTGTATTTACTTTTGAGTTTCATATTGACACTTGGAAGGTACATTATCATGACAAATTTATTATTCAGTTTTAAAATTGTACTTCATGCTTTGGTTATTAGGAGATATTAGTATTTTTATGATCATTTTTTTTCTATTGTTTATTTATTTCCACTGGTATATTACTCTGATAAAGAAAAAAATAGTGTATAGTCTCCCTATGATTGATAATAGACCCTCTTTGTTAGTCGGCAGTCTCTAGTATACTGGGAGGTGCGCTTGAGGTCATGTGACTGGCCGGTTTAGGGCACCGATGTGTGGCGCCCGGTCTAGGACATTACAAAGTGGTATCAGAGGAAGTTTTCTTTTCTTTTTATTTTGTCTTACTGTTTTGGAAAAGTAGATAGAAGACAAATAAGGTTCGGGCCTTGGTTATGAGCTTGGGCATGGGAGTAGCTAACCCATGTATGGAAGAGAACCCAAGTACCCAGGGTGGGATTATTGTTATTATTGTTTTCCATTGTAGTTGAATATTATTTCACCTTGGGTGACGTACTTGTTGTGTGATGTGATTATTGATGTTGAGATTTTTTGAGTTTTGACTCGTGGCCCGGTAAGGTATGAGAGTTGAGTATGCAGACATCATTCTAGGAACTCGTGGTTATTGTTACATGCATCATTTTAGGCATGCATGGGAAAAGGGGTTATGGGTAAGTTGTTGAACTTGAACTATTTTTCCTTTCTTGTGAAATTGAAATGAAAATGGTGCCTAACATGAAATTTAGAAAAATTGTGAAATGATGAAAGATGAAAATAAATGGGTTTCTAAATGAGAAACTAGAATAATGATAATGTGTTTACCCTCATTAACAAGGACCTAGATATAGGATGCTTAAGGATAGATATAGTGCCTCAGTTTTGACCGTGACGAGGGAAAAAGGAGGAATTGCTTGATATGATTTTGTGTAAATCTATCATGTTAACTTTGTTAATATTGTCAATTAATAATCCTTTGTTTTGTTTATTTGGACCTTGATATGGGTAGTTTGGGTCGTGAGAATGACCTTGTTTGAGAACTCAGTTGTGAGTTGTGTGAGGGACTGTCTGGTTTTGGATCAAAGTGGTGGGATGTTGGAAGGTAGGGAATACCAAGACTTTTGGTAGTTTAAGGTGTTTCTATAGTGGGAGTAACATTGATTATGGAGTATTTGTGGTAGTGTTCATCAATGACTTATTAGTGTAGTTTGAATTAGTGATGATCATGTCCCCTAACTTGAATCTTGGGTACAATGAGGAAGCTATGCCTTTACGCCTAGATACCTGAATGTGTTTTTGGTTGGATATAGGGCCCCTTAGAGGCTGGGCTTATAAATTGGTATATGAGGATCTGGATGGTGCGAGGTACGCCATCGACAATTTATAGATGAGGTTCATAGGATGGATCAGAGGTCGATTAATACTATGGTGGTTGAGTTAAATAATAAGTGGGATCAAAAAATATCCTAAGGTTGGGGCGATATGTCAGTAGAAGGTGCATAGAGTGAGACCATGGGTTGGAAATGGTGGTATCAGAATTCCAATAAGGAAACTATAAGGTGCATGTTTAAATTCCTCGGAGAAAGGCTGATTGGGACTTGGAGGTAATGGATGTACTTCATGTACAGGAAGTTTTTTATGGAATAGTTGAGTGCTAATGTTGGATGGTGTTCTTGTGTTTGTTGAGCATAGTGAGTTGGGAAAACTGTCACGTATATTGTGAAATTTGATCTTGATACTGATGCGTCCTTTGAGGAGTATCTGATACAAGCATTGACTCACAATGAGAACATGGTGTGGGGAATCACTATGTTGTTAGTTCATGTATTGTGGAAACATGGATGTCTGTAAGAAGGAACTTGGGAAAGAGAAACAGATGTGAAGGCTCATTGGACTGGTATTTTTGGCTTAGAAACATAGATAAACTTGGGAGGCAGCTCAAGGAGGAGTTGTTATAAAGTGGGAAGATTGTAAGATCTTGACTATTTCTAGAGTTATCTCGAACTCTTTTACAGGTACTCTTTTGCTTAGTATTGAGTAATTATCATTTGGGTTTCACATTAGGGTTTATTTGGGAGAATTTTGAGAAAAAATAAAGGAAATAAGGTTGTACACAGTTGGCGCACGGTTAGAGAAAATTGTGCACCCTAGCCTAGGAAACCATAAAACCCTAAACAGTGGGGGTTCGCATAGCTAGTGCACAGTTTTTCAAACCTTGCACCCTAAAAGGGGAGACTCTGCACCCCTAAAATAATGGGTGCATAGTTTTTGTATGTTTAGAGAAAACCGTGTGCCCTTACCCAAGAGACTGTGCGTGATTTTTTTAATGGCCTGAAATTTAGATTTTAAATTTCTGAACATCATATTTTAACCACTATTCGACCCCAACTCACACCAAATTAAATTCTCTCAATTTTTTAGGCTCTTGGATGGATTCCAAGCCCTCCTGGCCTCTGTTCTTGTTGAATAGAATCCCAGATTATAGATTTATACCTCTCCCAGTAAGAGATTCCAAACTCGGTTTTTTTGTTCTTTTTCCATTCTTCTCTCATTCTATAAGGGAAGTTATCCACTGTTTTATTAAATATAGCTCTATATTTTTGTATCTATGTCTAGTATTATTGGATCTATATCTAGGATTATTGGATCTTGATTCGTTTGATTTTGGATCTAGGGTTCGGATCTAGATCCTTCTCTTCATCATGATTTTGGTTGTTCTGGTGAAATTGGGATTATCCATTGGAAATCATTTGTTATTGTTATTATGGTAGGTGTTCTATAATTTAAATCCCAAAGTCTTAATTGAAATTATGTGTATGTAATTGTATAATTTATATTAGATATTTACCAATTGTTTTCTTGACCAAATTAATTAATTTGGGGAATTAATTAGTTAAGTGAAATGTTCAAAATGGGCATATTGGGATTATAGATTATGAATAATTAATTTTTGAATTAATTATGAGGGAATTGAGATTGTTAATTGGGAGAATTAATTGATGAGATTAATGATTAGGGTATTGAATTGATTGATATAGAATAATTAATTGAGAAATTAATTAAGGATATTGAATTGATTGAGATGGAACAATAAACCGGTGAATTAATTAGGGTTGTTGAATTGTTTAAGTTAGAATAATTAATTGTAGAATTAATTATGTGAAAATGATGTCTTGAATTGAGATAATTAATGGTAGATTAATTATGAGATATTGATGTCATGAATTGAGATAATTAATGATAGATTAATTATGATATATTAATGTCCTAAATTGAGATAATTAATGGTAAATTAATTATGAGATATTAATATCATGGATTGAGATAATTAATGGTAGATTAATTATGTTATATTGATATTATGAATAGAGATTATTAGTTGTAGAATTAATTATGGGATATTGTTATTATTATTTGATATAATTAATTGGTGAATTAATTATGAGATATGGAAATTGTGGGTATGATTATTTAATTGTTCAATTAAATAATAGGATTAAATAAGGGATGAATTAATTAATGTGAGTAATGTGATTATTTGATTATTTAATTATTTAATTAAATAATGGGATTAAAATGATTAATTAATTTATTGATTGATTAATGTGAGTAATGTGGTTATCTAATTTTTGAATTAAATAATGGGACTGATGGGATTAAATAATTGATGAATTAATTAATGGAAGTATTGCGGTTAATTAACTGTGAATTAATTAATGAAATTGAATGAGTTAGATTAATTAATTAATGAATTAATTAATGGTGATTATTGTGTTAATGAAATTGAATGAGTTAAATTAATTAATTGGTGAATTAATTAATGGGGGTTGTTGTGTTAATTCAATTAAAATGAGTTAGATTAATTAATTGGTGAATTCATTAATGGGGATCATTATGTTAATTCAATTGAATGAGTAATATTAATTAATTAGTGAATTAATTAATGAGGATTAATGTGTTAATGCAATTGAATGAGTTAGATTAATTAATTGAAGAATTAATTAATGGGGATTGTTGTGTTAATGCAATTGAATGAGTTATATTAATTAATTGGAGAATTAATTAATAGGTATTGTTATGTTATTACAATTGATAGATAATTAATTGATGAATTAATTATGAGATGTTGATATTTGAGAATTGAGATAATTAATTGTGGAATTAATTATGAAATATAAGGATTGTGAATGAGATAATTAATTATGGGATTAATTATGAGATTTTGAGTTTGTGGATATTAATTAATCAATTTAGGAATTAATTAATGGTATTAACATACTTAATTAATTATGGGTATTAATTAAGGGGATTTATGTGATAAACTGATTATTGAATTAGTAATGTAATTGGTGTAATTAGTTAATTATTGGATTAAATAGAGTAATTGATGTGACTAATTAATTTTTGAATTGATTAATATATTTTATGTAATTAATTAATTGTCAAATTAATTAATATTATTAATATGATTAGTTAATTGTTAAATTAACTACATTAATTGATGTGTTTAGTTCATTGTTGAATTGAATAATAGAATTGAAGTGATTAATTAATTATTGAATTAATTATTGTATTTTATGTGATTATTTAATTATCAAATTAATTAATATTATCGATGTGATTAGTTAATTGTTGAATTTACTAGAGTAATTGATGTGATTAGTTAATTATTGAATTAACTAGAGTAATTTATGTTATTAGTTAATTGTTGAATTAACTATAGAAATTTATGTGATTAATTAATTGTTGAATTAGATAATGTAATTGATGTGATTAGTTAATTGTTGATTTAACTAATGGAATTGTTGTGTTTAAATAATTGTTGAATTAGTAATGGCATTGTTGTGGATAATTAATTGTTGAATTAATTATGTGTTAATGAATGGTAACATGGTTATTCGATTGTGAAGTTATGAATAGTAACATGTCCGTTCAGTTGAGAATTAAAAATGGTAACATGGTCATTCAAATATTTGATGTTTTGAATGGTAACATTCACATTCAATTATGTTTTGTTAAATGGTTAATGGTAACATGGACATTCAGCCAAGTATTATGAATGATAACATACTCATTCAATTATGTGATATTAAATGGTGAATGGTAACATGGAACTTCGGCTAAGTATTAAGAATGGTAACATGGACATTCAAATTTGATATTCCTTGGGGATAAATCAGACTCTGACATGGGAAAAAGTAGTTATTGAGGTTTAGGAGTCCTTTGGAACTCAGGAGTTCATGTTGTTAATTAGAGAATATTTAATAATGCAATAAACTATTTATTTATGAATTGTACTTAATTCATTATACAACTGTAGACACTATTGTTGATTGGATTTGTTTTAGACACCATTTTTAGTGGCGTACTCAGTTTTACTCACACCCTACTCGAGATGCCTGATTGGTACCCAAATAGATTTTATTATTACATGATAGGTTAAGGGAAAAGGCCATGTGTTAGATGGATGAGTTGGGGTGGAGAATGAATGAAGGAACTGGACATAGTTCATGAACTATTTGGGTGTCTTCAGTGTCTTTACTTTTGGGTTTCATATTGAAACTTGTCATGCACATTATCATGACATATTTATTGTTCAGTTTGGACATTTTACTTCATGCTTTGGTTATCATGAGATATTGGTATTGTTTATGATCATATGTTTCTACTATTTTTTTATTTATTTCTGTTAGTGTATTTATTAGATAAAGAAAAAAAGAGGGTATAGTCTCCCCATGATAAATAATGGACCCTAACTGCTAGTTGGTAGCCTTTAGCATACGGGGAGGTGTGTTTGAGGTCATGTGATCGATTGGTTCGAGGCATCGATGTGTGGCACTCGGGCCGGGACATTACAGTTTGATTATAAATATTATTTTGGAATATAAATTAGTTATTGTTATCATCATAATTTATATTTAATTTTTTAGAGATGATATAATTACATTAAATGCTTAATAAACGCTATCATATAGATTATTTAGTTAATAATTAAATAAAAAATGATATTTTATTAAATAATTTAAAATTACCAAAAATATTATCTTCTACCAAGTGATTTTTAAGTGTTAATAAATATAAAATATGGTAAATTCATGGGACAATTTATCTTTTATAATGAAAATATTGACCCATAAATAGTAAAAAATTTGTTAGTGCAGTTAGGGTTAAAACAGTGCTTTTGGGCGTTACATGTGTTTCTGTTAAAATTAATTTCGAACATATATGGGGTTATTATTTTATAAATTAGATTTAATATTTTAGAATCGTTAGGTCTAAATTTTCTAATAATTCCCACTTTAATTTAGTCTTAATTGATGAATCACATAGGTTAGAAAACTAGATACCTAAATGAAAAACCAAAATGAAAAAATAAGAAAACTTAAAGACTAAGTAAAAATTATAAAAATGATTTTATTCATTTGTGGTCTGAGTTTGGATAGACCATAGTTTCCCTTTACTCCATTATTTTTCATTTTGTAATCACATGAGTTAAAGGAGACCTCCCAATAGTGTTTTCCTTTTCATATTTACAAGAATATCACTCCCCCTCTACTATAAAAAGGCACTCACCCTCTCCACTTATTCACACCACTCAATCATGGGGAGACAATAGCCATCGCTCGCTTCGGTACCCCTTTGCCTCTTCCCATGCGTACGTCTTGGGGTTTCTGGGTTAATGGCACCACTGCTCGCACTCAAGACCATCTCTTCGCCTTCGAGAAATAGTGGATGATCGAACTAGTAGTTGTTGCCAAGGATCGAAATGATATTTGAGAAAAACCAGTAGTAGTAGTACCATATCTGCCATAAGCAATTCATGTTCCTTGGCAGGTGCTTGCCTTGTTCTTGGCTATATAGAATTTCTGATATATAGTCATAGTTGTTGGGATGGACACTTGGTTGGTCGTTACTATGACCTGGGTGGATGCTGGTTGAATGCAATCCACACTTTCACCCCAATCATGTCGTATCGAGTCGCTACACCAACAGCAGTATAATTGACATTGGAATTGAGCAGCCCTATTATTTGTTTTCCCACCGTGAGGACTTCATTTCGAGCTATGGCTTCCCCGTGAAATCGACCATCACACCAGAGATGGAGCGCCTTGATCCTCTTCGGTGCATTCCTGTTCAAGATAGAATGATATATGCTAGTAGTGATAGAATGAATGGTTCGATTTTGTTGTCGCGGGAGAAGGAAGACATCTTGAGTGATGAATGCTGCACTTTGATAAACCGATTGGAGCTTGACTGAGTCCAATAGTGAAATAGTAGATAGGGTTCCAGACACCAAGAGCTTCGTCTTCCAGTAATGCTAAAACGAGTTCCAGTAGTGCAATCATACCTTCAGGATGCTCGATATCCTCTCGATTCCCATCGTCAATCGTTCCATCAAACCAACTCAGCCAATGCATTGAACTATCCATTCTTGAACCATCTCCTTTTCCATGAGGTTCGCTACCATTTCTGTGTATACTTAACCCCATACTACAGTGATGGGATCATCAAAGAGTGCTTCTCGAGTGACGGATTGAGCTCTGAAGAAAGCATATGGGATTTTTGTTCCCACTCGCTTGGAGTTGATTTTGTGGTTCTTCCACCCCCATAGTAGTACCACCCATTCAACTGATAGCATGTGTTCCACTCCAATATCAATTCCATATTGTATGCTCTTTGAGATGACTTATCTGCTTTCCAGTGAAATGGCCATTTCCAACACTGTAGCTAGGCCAAGTTCAAGGTGTGGTGCCATCATAGCAGCTGGGGAGACATGAAACAAGTAGTTGATCTTATTCAATATGTACTTGAGGACCGAAGAACTGATTGACTCGAGCACTGTTGGGTTCCTATGGGGGTAGGATGCCTTATCACTACCTATTCTGTTCAACTGGATACCTAGGAGACTGATCTGGATGATGGAAAATGATACATTCTGCTACATTTGAACCAACCCAATTGTAGTACTGTTGACTTCTGACATCCTCCCTATCAGCTCGAGTTGTGCCATTGCTATCCCCCACCATGTCTCGTTTGAACTCCATCTATTCCCCCATACTGAAGACCATTTCAACTTAAGGGTCGGTATAATATAGGTAGTAGTGTTGGATCCCTAAGCGATGTCGTGTTTGATAGAACCATCATAGGAACGACGATATTGCCTTTCAACTGCAAAAGGTGGAGCGAGTCATAGTGGTTTTCGAGGCAAAAGAAAATGAAGAAAGGTTATTTTGGGACATTGGAGTGGCATTGATCTAACTAGATGAGAGCCAAAACAATTCCATATTGAACCCACATAGGATATCCAATTCACATATTGAAACACGGCATGCCCATAATAATAAGAGATGCATTCGAAAACCTCGGTAATTCTTTTGACCCCTTCTCCCTATGGCTAGGTATTCTTCCTATATAGTTATAGGAAGAGTACCTATCGATAGCTAGTCATTTCCCATGAACCGTCTTGCTGCTTCTTTGTCGTGCGGGAATGAATTAATTCACAAGGAGATCCGACCCAATTCAGTTACCCCCGCCTATAAAACACCCCATGACATTCCAAAGAGTCACCACTCACAACTCACAATATTAGAAGAGTACTGAATTCCGATCTTTTAAACTACACCATATCAGAATGTATATAACGTCATTGAGAATAAAAAATAGTAAAGTCTTCGGGGATCAATCACTAAGGGGAGGGGGTCACACATGAAAGGGAAAATATGACCCTATCTAAATCCAAAATATAAGTAGTATATAGATGAATCAGTCAACCACCATCCACTCAAGAACCATTGGGCAGTCTAGTTTGATCGAGTACTACAGTTCACCAGCCAGAGTACATAGCAGGATACCCCACCCCCTTTCTATGTAGTCTATAGGGGCATCGCCCTAGATCATCAACCCCCCTTCCTAGTATCATGAATGCCATACTCGTCACACCAACCCCATTCTATAATGCCTGATTGGGTTTTTGAGCTCCTGATGATGCCACTATTAGAGTAGAGTACTGAAAAATGGTGATCCCCCTGTGAAACGACCCCAAATAGACGATGAATTTTTCGAAAGGCATCAGGGGTAGGTGTGTTCCCGTCCCCACTTGGATTATTGGATCTATTTATGGGCTTATTGAGGTAGAGTAAGGACTATCCTTCCCACTGGAATTTCTTGAACCCCATTCACCGTTAGGGTTCCTGGGTGCACATGGCTAGAGTAGTGGTCGGGCATGACTGGATTTGGGTATGTGTTGCTTTCTTGGACTGGTTGAGCTAACTTTATGTATTTGTAGGTATTGGGTTCCCACTTTCTGCTTCTATTCTCCAAATAGATAGAATATATGGTCCCTCTTTCACTCCATGCTATCCTCTTTTATATTTGAACATAGGCATCGGCATTGGATTACTCGCTACTCTTGTTCTAGTGATGGTGCGCTCGTGGGTTCGCTAGGCAACTGTGCTTCCACTAGGCAGGTTGGGTGAAATGTCAGTACTCTACTCTAATAGTCCTCCCTTCCAGCATAGAAAGGCAAAGGTATAATATAGGTAGTAGAGAATTTCCACCCCAATGGTGCCATGAGCCATACCTGGCCGAAGGTGTGGTGGTGTCGACTCATAGTCTACTACCTATTTTATACTGAGAACCATACCATTTCACCATTAAGATAAAAAGTTGGGGGGTCAATAGATCCCTTAGTCTGGTGTACGCAACTAGAAGATCGATTGCAGCATTGTCCCTCAAGCAATATATATCAGTACTAGGAGCTACTTCACCTGGTTTCGTAGCCCCGTTTCCTATTCGATCGTCACCCCTTCCAAATTTCAACAAAAACTAAAATATAGCTTGGTACTTAATATATTAAGGTTTCATCTCTTCTGGTTTGATTCCCCTTAGTACTCTACTCTAATAGTACTACTACCTATATTATACCAAGTCGTGCCTGCCGGTACTGATATATATTGACCATGCACTCATGACCACTGGCATGGGTACTCTTCTATATAGTGTGGGTCTTCTAGCCCGACCGAAGGGGGATGATTCCAATAGGATGATGAGTTGGCGATATTGGTGTGCATCAGTTGGAATATGGGAGTGAATGATGGGTGGTGAGGTTGGTATAGGCAGCTTGATGATCGGCATAGACCAAATGGTACAAACCACTTTGTACTGTCTTTTTTTCTCTTATAATTTAGATTATCCAGCCTTATCTGACCAGAACATGGAGGACTAGGGATACATTCAGTATCTGACTATCTATATTATACGGATGGAGGACGTGGACCTTCCAACCGTTGTGTTCCAAGCCTATAAATCATTGTTGTTTATCCAGCCACTTGTTTCACTTTTTCCTAGAGGTCTCTTAGAACTTGTATTGGGAGATCTTATGTCTAGGGTCCGGGTACAGGCTAGTTCAAAGAATTTCTTGTTCTCTAGGAATCCTAGACTCGACCTTCAATGCCCCTACCTTATTGGTGTAGTTTCCAATCTGTCGTGCTCGCAACTACCCCATCCATATATAGTTGACTGTTTTCACCGGTTTCTCGTCTCTAAATCGATTTTCTTCTGTACTCTACTTAAGAACATTGTCTCTATTGAACACCTCCATTTCCATTCCTTTTACCATCATCCCATAATTCTGAAACCCGACTGCAATTTCCCCAATGCCTGCTCTCATGCCCCTATCATCTCATATTCACAAGGTTGTTTTTTCCATAAGTACCAATTATCAATATAGAAGAGTTCCTGGCTATATTATTCTGATAGCATAGATTGATATAGCTTTCTTGTCCCTTGAACTGATATGATATATAGTCGGAAACTTGAATTGCAAGGGCTTCTTGGTACTCCATCAATCTGATCTGATATTGAATAAGAAAGAACTACCGCTACATTTTCTCCTCTTTTTGTCTACTGGGGTTTTTTCGAACATGATCTATGAATGAGAATGCTTTAAAGTGAGTTTTTACTCCAAGTATACCTTCCATTTAGGGGAGGGTTTAACTTCCTACTCCAGTAGTAGTCCCTTGGATCATCTGTTCAGTACGGTTATTGGTTGCAATATCATTTTTGATGTAGTCCTCCACGGTAGTCACCAGGCATTGAGAGGAACAATATCATTGCTCGTTATTATTCCTGATCTGATCTATGGTAGTGAGTAGGGCTCATGGAGGTTGAGTATAAAACTATCATGCAAGATGATAATTATATATTAGGTACTCTTCTATAACTATATATAAGAGTATCGTAGAGTAGAGTACTGAGATGCCTCATATGCCCCCCCCCCCCCCCTCATCTCTCTATGTACTATCGTAAATATGCTTTAGGAGGGATAGACAATTCTTAAGCTTCAAGATATCTAGCATAGGACAGGTACTTTGTCTATATAGTGATTGAAGAAACCTTTCTTCAAAAGAGGTTGATAGTTGACTGAGAAAGAATCCCCAGAGGGGGAGGCTAGTCCTGTATGCTATTCTTCCAAAGATGACAGGTCAATAGTACTCTACTCTAATAGTGGGGACTCTAGACTATTAGTGTAGAGTACTGGGTGTGACCAGTATGGGTGGAGGACGGGCCTGGTACTAATATATATTGAGAGTTTCAAGCAGGTATGACATCTCCAAATCACATAGATAGGAACTGAGTGACAGCAAATAAATATGAGGTTTTTGTCAAGTCTCACCATTGACTGAGCTCGACTAGGAACTTTAATGATATATCTCGTTCCCCTCTCTAACCACTTCATCGAGATCCCTCGTGGAAGTGCCGAGACCTTTCTGCTGCCTAGTAGTGAGATGTTTTTCTTTCCCTCATTATCCGCCTCATCCATCCCGCCTCCCTTCACAATACTCTACTTTAATATTCTTCTGGTGTTTCTCAATCTGTGAACCTGGTGAGTGATATATGACATTTCATAGATCAAGTTGTGTATTTTATCTGACAATCAAAAGGCATGTCATCTAGCCCATACCATTTTATGGGATATTGAGGTTTGAATCTTGTCCACGCTTCATCACTTGATATGCAAAGGTCACTCACTCCTTTGAGTCTTTTTTTTATAGAATAACTCAACGGTTGAAAGATTCACCATTCAGTATGCCATCCTACTGCATGGAACCCACCTTAGGTGGCCTATTACCTAGGTGGAAATGACTTTCCAGTTGTACGAGTGGTGTACGGTTCATATGGAAACCTACCGGCAATCAATAATACCGTGGGTATTGGAATGGCATTGCAGTGGGGTCAGACAGAATCAATTTTCAGTACTCTTTTAATAACTGATAGGGATAAGGAACTGAAGAGTACTAATGGTCGGGGAGCATATAGGAAGCATTACATTAGAATATGAGTTTGATCATGGGGGTAATGCCAGTTTGATGTCATTGATGGTGGCATGACTCGACTACAGTTTTCCTTGGATGAAAGAATCAATTGAGTAGCAGGGGAGTTAGTGGGATCTCTCCGGTTTGGTAGTTCATGGCCCAGCATAACTATTAGAGTAGAGTAATGACAATATATATAAGTACCATAGGGTATGGTACATGTTCCATTGGTGCCCCTTTGGAATTTTAGGGGTCAACTATTAGAATATATTAGTCTCATTCATATGATTCGACTGAGTTGGCCATCCATCAATATATATTAGTACCAACCCTTGCCACTACTCAAGGAAAAACCTCATGTCTGGTTGTGGCCAAGAGATGATGGCCATATCCACTAGTATCATCCTTGAACCAAAGCTAGGCATGGGAAAGGAAGGGGTGGTCAAATGGGGGAATGGATGTGAGTGGTTCACCAACAGTGAGATCGATCATGGTCAATGGACTAAACGACTATCATGGGGGAACTGGTTGAGACTATTAGAGTAGAGTACTGAGGGGAAAGGTCAATATATATCGATACCATTTGGTTGGACGGTTCCATTCACCTGCCCTTCGGTGAACAATATCGTATGCATTGATAGTGCTGCAATGATGGAACAGTTTCATTATTCGTTTTTCCAGGTTTCATTCCTAACTACTCAAAGTGATACGTTTGGAAACACCTATGCTTTTGGGATCCTGTTGCTTGCCTATATGGGTTATTCATTCTTTCAGTCACCGAATCACTTGACCAGTCAATTCCACTTATCCGCTAATGCACCGATTCTCTTTCATATCTCAGGTACTTGGGTGACTCACGATGGTAGTATACTATACAGTTTTCTTCTCCTACAGTCAACTGGATTCCTTTCTTGTTTTGCCAATGTCTTCCTAAATGTCAGAATGCCAATATCTAACTTACAGCTTGGGGAACGTGGTGGTCAAACTACACCAGCAGTTAGACCGAGCAGCGGCGTTTCAGTGGCTATCGTTCAGTATGTTTCCCTTTGTTACCCTTGGGTTCTAGGAAAGCGAGTTCGGGCTAGCTTGTTTTTCAATGGCCATATGGTATTGGAGTGGATGGAAAAAAGAAATTCTATTTTTTCCTTGTTTTTCATTATTTGGTGTTCTTCAATTGGATAGTCTGACTCGGTTCTTGGGAATTTGGCACTATTGTCTCACTCTACCAGCATATCAAAAGTGGGTTTAGGGAATGGATTGGTTGGTGTTCGCTCCCATGTAGACTGTAATGGAGGATCCGTTTGTAGCTGGAGTCTGGGGTGTTTGTACCGAGCCGCTAATAGCATCAAATCCTATGCCACTTGATCTAGTATCAGTAATCCATCCACCTAGCATCTATTGGGGTGCCCTCTCTAGTTGTTTCATGGCTGGCATCATGAGATCCGGCCTATGGGAATGGAATGAACGTCTTGGTATTTTCAATAGAAACGATAGAGTGGAATTGAACTAGTGATATCGCTAATCATTCGGTACGGTCAGAGGTAGCTCGGAATTGAACTGGAGGCCTTGGGACCATCCATCCAATATGCCGATGAGAATGATAAAGAAGCTTGATTCCTCAATAGAGATGCCTGGTCATTTCAAGTCTAGGTGTTCACTAACCAGGTCCTCCAAGGACTAGGATGTCCCTGGCCAGAAGACTCACCAAGTCATTACCAGGTCTGGCCTGGGATACGTGAAGTATCCCAGTGAGGGCCTGGGATACGTGAAGTATCATAGTGAGCGCCTGGGATATGTTAAGTATCCCAGTGAGTGTCTGGGATATGTGAAGTATCCCAGTGAGTACCTGGGATATGTGAATTATCCTAGTGAGCGCCTAGAAAAACCTAGTCGTGACATCCAGGCAGGTACCCCATTAGAGTGTGGTCAGACCCAGGAATGTGGCCAAGGAAAACATGGGCCCATATCTCATCTCATCATCATCAAACCATCAACTCCATTCCAAGAGACTTCAAATCAAAGAGACCAACTCAATGGAAAAAGTAGGTGTGTTGCAAGTGAAAGGGAATGGGTGGATTGCTCGGAAGTGGGTTCAGACCAGCCGATGATGGAATTGGATATTTGGATATTTAGGTCATTTCACACTATGGGAATCATGCCAGGAAGTTAGTGGGATCATCATGAATTGGGTCAGGGTGTCTAGTTGTTTTAGGATCCTATCGAAAATGCATTCGCCCATTCTTGGATTATTATTACCTCTTCTCTTCATGAAGTGAATCGACCCTTTCTTTCTTGGTGGTCCTCACTACTCAGCATATGGCAATGGGTGGTCTGTCTCTCCGGTTCGTTCTTGATTTGGTCTGGTATGCTTTCAACTGTTCATAGTTTTGCAGTGGATTGAGGGTTCATGAGAGGCATTCAGGTCAGACCACTATAGGTACCACTATAGGCACCAAAAAATGTGACTATAGTGGTGCCTATAGTGGCCCGATTGGTATTATAGTAATGGAGTGTAGAAGGTCGAAAGAGAGATGGAAAAACACATGATGGGAAAGGCGATAACGATGTTTCCATTGGCCACTTGGAACTCCAACTCGCTCACCCTTCATCGCCACTCGAATGATAGGCCCGAAGGGTTGGCCATTCAACGATGTTCAATTGCATGACTCTAGGGGTTTCCAAAGGCCATGTGATAAGCAACTTTTTCATGTATAGTCTTGAATGTATTGTCCATTCAATGAGATCACCAACACCATTCCCCCGGTATGTCTACCCAGGCACCTGAACCGCTGGGAAAAAAGGAGAGGAGTGCAACCCGCAGTATAATATAGGTTGTATACCCTAGATGTTAAATCTCGGTATAATATAGTCGGACCACTATAGGAACCAAAAAAGGTGCCTATAGTGGTGCCTATAGTGGTCTGCCTATAGACTATATAGAAGAGTACTTGGCTAGATTATACTGACGTATAATGATAGTATCCTGGAGCACCAAGAACTCAAATTCCCCTTGTCCAATTCGGGTGGCTCGGGGTGAGGATCAAACCAGTGATATCGGTGAACGAAACCCCCAAAAGGGTCCCTCCTGTTGATACTGACCGGTACTAACTCTATCGATATGGAAATCCTCTGAGTTGACTATTGAGATGATGGTTCTGGTGGATGTGTTCCACAAGGGTGATTGAGTGTGTTGATGTTTCAAAGTGGCCAGGGGTTTTTGGGTTTATGGATATGGAGATGGCCAATTCAAGGCAAGGAAATGCACAGTCAAGTGGCTTGGTGGTCAATGAAAATTCTAGCATCAAGTTTGAAGCAGATCTCAATTGTCAATGAGGAAAGAATAGTCGCTCCAGCAGCATCTTGAATCTATTTTTTCTTGAGATGGAATGGTCAGTTTTTCACTCGGTCAATGGAGGTTTGAATCCAACAACAAAGTGATTCCATTTTTCAATTCATAAACCAATGCATCAACAACTATATGAAACAAGAAATTGAACAACGACACTCTTCTTCGGTTAGATCGGGGTTGGCTCAGGTGGTCAATGCATTACCAATAGAAATGATGCCAATTCGAAATGGGGACGGTGTGGGTGGTGTTCCTTTTGCTGTTGTATGATGTCACCGTATCCAGCAAGAACAATTATTGAGTTGGTGTTCCGCTAGTGCTGTCATTCGACGCAAAAATTTCTTTCAACTACTGACAATATATATCAGTACCAAGAGGTTGGGGTTACTCACTTTTCAGTGAGCTACGGTAATGGGTGGATACGAGTGTCTAGGAAACGACATTCAGCCACTGGTCCCTATTGGACACTATGATTCCATCCCCATCATTATATTCTAATAGTCAATCTATCCAGTCGAGTTCAAGCGGTGAAGCTAGGGTCAAACCATCAACACAATTGTGATAGTAGCACCACTCCAGCAGCATCAATTGTTCCAGCACCCTCAACACCACAACGTCAAGCGATTGGAGCTCTCTCAATTTCCTTCCCTTTACACTGCCTATGGGGCATGGATTCTTAGTTCATGGATATAGATGGACGAACCCCCATGGTCCATGAGGTGCAAGATCCCAATTCGAATACGGTGAGATAGTAAACTCGGTATTGTGCCTATATGGCATTGAGGGTTAAAGATGGGTGAGTTGGACCCACCAACCACTCCGTTGATGAGGGTCACTTGACTTGTTCTACCACCCCATTGATGATAGAACAAAATGTTCCTTTGGAATCGATCCCTAGTCGTTATATCCAGGTAGGCGTATGGTTACCACTAGTACTAAAAGGCCAACTCAATCACAGCCGCAAGATCTCGATCCTAGTGGTGTGAGTAGAGTAGCATCAGTCGACTAATCACATAAAAAGAAAGTTGTGATGCCACTGGTAATAATATATATTTTCAGAAGGTGCTTGATCTATCACACTAGTATTATATAGTCGTACAGGAGCAAGGGGTCAACTTGACTTCATTTCTCATCTGACTAGTCCGGTTTTGATGCTAGTGTTCAATACTCTACTCTAATAGTCCCCATTCCCCCAGGCTCAAGCTCGTTAACTAGTCCCATTAATATACCTCATGGATCATTTCATTCACCATCCACCAATCCATTCTAGCACTAGCCACACCAGTGGATTTTTTAGTATAGATGTCATTTTGAATCCCCCAACAACACAAGTATAGTAGGATCGGTAGTCTAGTAGTCACGTTAGGTGCTCTGCCAATCACATGACCACTGCCCATACCACTGCTTTTCAAGTTTCCAGTATACGAATGACAATATACATATATAGTATCAGAAAGTTAGTGGACCACCAACGCTGCTACTGGGAAAATGGTTCCTTATGCACTGCATGGGTTTGGGCTTGATTCGGGCAATACCACTTTCAAAGACGAATTCAACCACGACAATGTTGAAAGTCATATTTGGATCGATATATGCGAACCAACTCGGAACATGAATAGGACCCATCTCATAGCTACTCGATAAACCTGTCTGCCTAGCGTTTCAACATTACCTGCCATAGTCATTCGAGCTCCTCATACTCCACTCTCCCCATATACCAGTCACGAATGATCACTATAACCCAACTCGTTTTTCACTACCTTTTTTGCTATTTTATCTTCTGTTCTGTTCCATGACCAGTCTCATTTCCACTGCTCTCATCCTAGGTTTCATACTACTCATTGTATGTGCACTCAAGTGGATGACGCAAGCAGCTATCGGTTTGGGTCGATTCGAGAATCCAACATTGCACTTATCGACCTAGTGGGTGACATATACCTATCTCATCCCAACCTACCCAAACACTCTATGGTGCTTGAACGTAGCTCGAGGTGATCCCAGATCTACCCATCCCACCATTCCCACTGCCCAGTACAATAACCCCACTAGTGTTTCTAGTATATCAGCTTGAACAATACCACTCATCGCACCCAAAACCCCACCAACCAACCCGATAGACTCATGGGGAAGATGGTGTAGCTAGTCATTTCCATTTCACTACCGCCACCCGTTGACCATCACATTTCCAGTGTCGAGTTCCTACTGCTAATGGGCTCACCGAACTACTAGTAGTCAAGCATCCCCCCTCTCTGACACTCGTACTGATATATATTGATAGATTGGATTTCTTTCGTGCTTATAGTTGTATGTCCATCTATTCTCTCCCTTTCATTCGATAGCAGGTTATAGGGTGATATCAAAGGGCATAGGGGATATGCATCTACTAATACTAATTTCAATTCTTTTGAAAGGTTTGGTGTTTTTGATCTCTATCACTCAGAAGCTAAAAGCTGTCAAGTTAGATATTATTATAATATAAGGTTAAATCTTGGAATCTTCTCATATGAGGGAATTAGTGTGTAGGTTAAGGAAGTCGATATACGGATGAGTCTTCCCATTACGGTACCTCAAATTCCATGAGGTGAGAAGGGTTTAAGGAAAACTGTGTTGATCGTTGTATATACCTAAACATTATGAAATGGAGTACTCAGGGAGAAAGTTTCTCTTTCTAGTCCTATATTTTGACAACATACTGCTTTCTGGCATGTTTCACGATACGAAGACATTCCTCATAAGAAGTTTTGAGATGAAGTATATGTAATACCTATATTATACTGAATAATTCATTGGCATTGAGATTCACAAATCAATTTCCAGAGGTATTCTAAGTGAGTGTGGCATGCGCAGGTAGGGGATGGAGAAAAATTCCACTATCTACATTGTTTCTTTAGTATCCATACCAGTAGAGACTGGATTAGCGATCAAAGGGAACACTATCTAGGCTAGCTGGGGGTGACCAATATATATCAGTACCAGTCCACTCAATTATAAGATTTCTAGAGTGCTCAGAACAACTGGATATGCCGAATGAAATAACAGAACATAGAAGAGCGTCTTTTCCGACATTGAATGGTATTCTAGATATAAAGTCCATTCAAGTAATAATGAAGGTATGATATTCACCCTCATCTTAGAGAATTCTATTCTAGATATAAATTCCTTTCAAGGTCTTGTTCTCCGATAAAAGATAGATTAGGGTTCAAGGGAAGGGAATCAACGGCTAAGAGGAAAGAAAAGGATAATCTTTTCTATGCATAAGCAACTCTTTCTGTTGTTCCAGCTAAGGAAGAAGGGAAAGAAAGTTAGTTCAACTTTGATTAGAAATCAAATCAAGATCTTGAGCTTGTTTTTTTCCTGGGTTCAAAAAGAGATGTTGCTTCTGCTTCACCTTGCTTTCTTGGGGGTGGATCCTCAATGCGAACTGAAACTTATCTACTTCAATAATTTTCTAACCACTCAGATCAGTTTTACAGTTAAAGATATCATCTAGTTGGTTGTTTGGCTCCTCGATCCATACTGGAATATATGGATCTTCTATTAAGACTTTCAATATCTTTTGGGGACCTCAGTACTCTACTCTAATAGTGGGGTTAAGACTGCCCAATGGGATCTTATAATAGCCTCTATGATGGTTCTCTCATTGCTAGTGAATGGAGGATGGTCAATATATATTAGTACCATTTGGTTGGTGGAATAGGGAACTAATGTTGCATTAATCTCATCCCTGGAACTCAATCTAAGTGGTCCACCTCAATAAGGATGAAAAGAAGCATCAGCAGATGAGTGGACGAGCTCCACTATATAGAAGAGTACCTATAAATCAAACCTTATTGGACAATAACTCGATGGTATCCACTCATAGTGAATGATTGGAGTTAATTTCAGCCTTTCTAGTAGTTGGAGTTTGTGGAACAAGTTGTAGAGATCCCATCATTTCTAGTACTTGTGGAGAATCTATACTAGTAAAAAATAGTTGCTTTAGTTGTTGTTGGAAGTGACCTAGACATATTTCTATTTAGAGGTCCTTACCTTTTTCTTCCTCTAGGTTAGTTGGGAAGTCCTTCATAAGGCAAGGTCCCTTATCTTCAACAAGCCTCGATCTGTGCTTTTGCTTTAAAGAAGGTACTCTTCTATATAGAGATGAATATAGATTATTTTTTCGGTTGAGTAAGGGCCCTCTTATTTAGCTTATTCTATAATACCGATAGTGAATAGATCTAGCGGATGCTTTTTTAGGTACTAATTATATTGGGTTCATCTACGACCGTAGAAGTAGTTTGGAGCATCTCTTTCTATGTTGTTATGATTCCCTTCTCTAAGGTAGACCTGCTTATCTACTCCAACAGTTCACCTTCATCTCACCTTGGATACTCCTCCAACCCTTGGTAAAACACTTGAAGATAGTTCTATCTAGTGTAGATTTTTTTTATGTAATTGTAATAGAAGAGTAATATAATAATATAAGTACTACTAAAGTCGATGTGCTAAATGAGAGTTTGAGGTGGGATGAGTCAATTAGATCGAATTGATTAGTGCATCTGTCGTAGTGAATCATAGCGACTCATACCATGTCAATAAGGTCTAAGGAAGGCTATGAGCCAGGATTTCAATGCTTTGATCACTAATCATAGTCTGAGGGAAGTGGAATGGCTTGGTACGCACCTACTTTTGAGATCCTTTTTGCTGGTTCCTTCCCTGAGTTTTTCTTCGTTAGCATTTTCAAAAGGCTCAAACCAAACCCCAGACTATGGAAATACCTTGGCTGGGAGTATTGATGGGAATAACGGGGGTTCATTATTAGTAGTGGGGAAGCTGACCAATTCACCATGTAGACATATTAATAAGTATTTCCATAGTTTGGGGTATGGATTGACTGACTATTTGATTAAAAGTGGATGAATACCTAGATTAGAATGAGGATTCAATATTTCGTGATAGTTATCATGGGTTGAAAAGGGATGGTCCAATAGCAACGCAGAAGTTTCATACCTTGAATAGTCAGGGTTTAAAGAAGAGGGGATGAAAGGGAAAAATCATGTGATTCTTGGTTAGATGACTAAGAGGTTGTTATAGGTTCGATTCATCAATGTCGGTATATTAGTCACAGATTGATGTTGTCCTCAAAAAACCCCTTGGCGAATGAAGCTTTTGACCTAGAATACCCCCATAATACCCAACTATTTGAGCAAGAGTTTCTGAAATTATATTAGGTCCAAAAACTTATGTGTGAAAATGAGTATGTGACCATAACTGACATTGTTTTAGGAATCAATTCATCAGATACACTTATCAGAGATGGAAGTGGAGTGATTTCAGGAGGGCGGGGTAGAAGCCTTCGAGAAACCTGATGAGGGGATTATTGGCCTCAGCAAAAATCTTTAGAGGGAAAATAGGGGTTTAGAGAAAAATTCTCTCGGTGGTAGGGAAAGGTGTAGGCCGCATATGCTTTTCTAAATAACCAAAACCACACCTCTGGGTGCCCAGGTCGACCAAGATGGAAGAAATTTGGTTCCTTTTCTTGGCTACTTTATATCTAAGGGTTAGAAAGGGTCATATCTACGGTACTTGACCCTATATAGTTCACCCTAAAGGTGCTACTTATATATCAAGGGTTTAGAACCTATAAAAAGAGGGAGAGAGAGGGGGAGTAATTGGGAGTCTCTACCTTTCGGACTTATATATAGGAGGGGGAAAGTGAGAAGGCCACCATTGCATTAGCTAGAAAGAGGCCAAAGTTAGGCAGTGAAATAACAAGGTTCAAGTGGTTGGAAAGCGGTTGGAAAGTCTTCGGTTTGGATCAGGCCCATAGGTGCACAATGAAACAGAGCTCCCAATGCCAATAAGAAACCAATTGACTCGGAAGCAGTATCAAAATTAGAATAATGAAAATTCAAACCATTCCAGGACAAGAGTGTCAGAACATGCACCCCATAAGAAAAGAGTGTGCCCATGTGTGCTTACTGTTTCACCGAAAAAACTTAATTCATCCAATAGGAAGATCATATTATTGGGGTTGGAAAATCTAATGGAAGTGTTTGCTCACATTCTGGGGGGGACACGAATGGCCAAACAAACATCAAATCATTTTAATCCGAGGTGGGAGACTGAAAGACGCGCCGGGAGTGAAATACCACTGTATTCAAGGTATTCATGATTTATTGGTAATTCAGGATAGAAACAGTAGTCGATTAAAATATGGTACGAGAAAAACGATAGTCAAACATTGGATTTGGCCTTTCGTCGGTATAATATAGGTAGTAGACTAGTGGGGCCAACATAATGACAATCCAACCCCATTGTTCTAATTCCAAAAACATTCCGCTCTATTGGAGTTGAGTTGGTGGTGGAATGGGTGGTTTTGGCGTATACCTGAGTTGGCCACTCCGATCTTTCCTTTGGGACAATGGGAGGGAGTTTCTAGTCCAAGTACTCCATTTCACAGTGTGTTCACTCACTAGGTCCAAAGGTGGTAGTTGACCTAGGAAAGAAGACTCACCAGGTCTGACTGACCAGAGGGAAAACCTGGTCATTCTCAAGTTCTCCAGGATACTATAGATTATAATAGGGTAGGGTATACTACCTATATTATACTGAGGAGGTCCTGAAATATTTCATGTATCCTAGTGATACAATACATGAAGTATCCTAGTGTCTACTACCTATATTATACCAAGCATGAATCAGTCCCTTTTGCGAGCACTAGTGAATCAGGAAGGTTATAGTCATCTAATCGGCTAAGTTATCCCTAGTGTTGTATCAGTCAGTCCCATGGGATCTTTTCAGAGTCAGTTTCAGTTCAAGAAGAAGAAGAAGGAACCGGAAAAAGGCGATACGTACATAGCCGTTAGTGGAAAAAATATGTGGAACTCTTTTCTCCAAATGCCTACTACCTATATTATACTAATTCTATTTAAATCAAAATACCTGGAAAAAGGTGATCCAGACTGTGGGATAGGCGCAGGTGTGTATGCAGAGATTGAGGTGAAGAAGGAAGGGATCAAGTGAAAACAAATCAAGACGCACGTCAGAGCTAACTGCATAAAACAAAAAGTCATATTCCATGGTAGTGGACCCACGGGGTTCAAAATTCTTGAATTAAAAAAGGGGTGTCAACCGAATGAGATCTGTTAGTGGATCGCTCAAAGTGATTACATTTTCCTGAACCTATGTCCAAAATGCCATACTCCCAATGGAGATCACAGTGAAGTATCTTTTTGACAGATAGAAGACTAAAACTTTTCCAAATGGTGATGAAATGAGGCTACACTATTAGAGTAGAGTACTAAGATCATATAAGGGTTCAAAATATGAGAATAGCTAGAGCCTAAAACAAGAACAGGTACTCTTCTATATGGTCTCTCCTTATAGTCAGTCGAGCCTCTCCGCCCCTTAATCTTTTGAGGTATTGATACAAAGGATCAAAAGTTTGGAAGGTTTTTGATCCAAACTGTGCTGCCAAAGGGAGCCTATCATTTGATGGATATAGGCACCTAGCTGATCTATGAGTACCCTGTGCACAACCATCACAACAAAGGAAGGATGTCTCCTTGGGACTAGAGTGGTTTCTAATCATATATCCACAGTGGTTTAGCAAAGTCATGAAACCCATTTGCATTGAGTTGGATTTTGAACTGCTAGTAGAATATGCGTAGTGGAATTCCAGTGGATGAATGTGCTTGCTCAATCCCCCTCTAGACCGCGCACCCAACTCACTCATTTTGCAACTGGAGAGTCAACGTTGATGAAATGCCCCCACCAAATCCATGGAGATTGAAATGGTATAGGGTTCTAAAAGATCTCACCCTTTCTCAACCAAACCGAATAGGGTGAAATATTTGAGTTCTAAACCATTGATTTATATATATATTCAGTAGCACCTTTCTAAATGGTCAAGAAGACAGTCCCTGTTTTCCAATCAAGATAAACCACCATCAACCCAATTGCAAGGAACACACCGGACACTCGATGACCAATAGGAAACATAGAGGTGAGTTTTGGCTAATAAAAAAATAAATAATGAGATTGGCGCACAAGGTAGTTCATTCGTTAACTAGTTGGAGTAGTTCAGGTGGAGCATCAAACTCAATTGGGAGCACCAGTTCAGCGTAGCTTGCTGGACAACTCTGGTACTCCAAGCCAGCTTGGAGTTGTGGAGAAAACCTCACGATGCCCCTTCATACTAGATGTCATAATTTATCAAATCGATAAAGTGACAAAGATCCTGGAATAACCAAGCATTTTTTCCATTTCACATTACATCATAAAATTCACTTATGAGAAAGTTGGGACTATTAATCTGATCATCAGAAATCACTGCCTGAACAAGGTCGGGCACCGTCCATTCGAGAGGTAACTGCCTCTCACTTCTCCCCACCCACTCTACATATTCATCACAGATCTGATCAAATTACTGCTTGAACTCAGGTGGAGCACTTTCCGTGTCTAACCTAGTTGAGGAACAACTAGAGGAGCTACTACTAGAAGGGAACAGATCACTATGCATAAATCGTAGATCAGGTTTTAAAAGATCTAAACCTCCTTAAAGGGTCAAGATTACCATAATGTCTCAACATTGAAAGGGATTTTTGTTCAATAGCTAGCTCTGCTCCCTTCTTCTTTCTCCCAATTAAGGTTCTAAAAGACCTCTCCTTATGAGTCTTGAGTCTTCTTTCTTCGAGTAGCCTATCTTAAGCATTGGGTTATGAACTGTAGGTTTAGAGCACGCTAGGCTCTAGATTATATCAATCAGTTCTATCTAGGTATAGAATCTCTCTTTCTTCCCTCTAGGACCCTCCTTATGAGCGAAGGGATACCTGCTAGAGGTTATCACATCCTCATTACTCTCTTTTTAACTCTTCCCCTAGCTACCAATATTATCCATTCTGACCTGTCTTTGATTTCCTAGCTTCCGACTAGCAACTCAGATAGGATGACGAGCGGATAAGAAAGAAGAGAGCTAGAATCACAAATGCAATCTCTTCTTTTCTTACCTTATATGTTATTATCTATCCTTATTCTTACCCTCAAGGAAGAACCTGGGGGGTCCCATTTCTTCGAACCTCTTTTTCTCTAAACCTAAAGGTTTGAAACCCTTATATATTCAGTAACTTCTCTTTAGGGTGGGTTAGGATGGGGGAAGATAAAAACTATCTTTAGAGGTTCATGGGTGACTTATTTGATCTAGTAAGGGGAGCTAGAGATAGATTAGCATTCCCAAGCACTACCCTCAGTTGCATCCCCAAGTCTATATAAAGTAAAGCAGTCAATCTATAGTAGAAGAGGCTGCAGATACATGGCCACCCATTTATCTACTACCATAAGTGAGAGCAGTTGCAGGTATCGAGTGTTGTGAGGGTTTTAATTTGTGCATTAAGGGGTACTAACTATATTATACTAAAGGAATCAGTGTCGTTAGTCTAAGATAAAACAGAGGGTATTTGGAATCCATTCAGTATTTTGTATGCTATGAAGTCAGTCTAAACTTTCATCATATCATAGCCTTTGTTTTCTTGAGCTGAAGAGAGCGATGCGAACAGTTTAGGAGGTCATAGATAAAACCCTTACTGAAGTGTTGGGTTTCATAAGTACTCTCGGTCAATCATATCATTCTTTAGATGGAATGATATGATGTTTAGAATACGCTCTTGTAGAAATTCTGAAACCGCTAAAAGAAATGATTGATCTTCTACTTATATCTAAGGGTTCTAAAGGGTAAAATAACTGCACCAGATTGTGCTACTAGGTTTCGTTCCTCAACATCGATCATTGGATCATGATTTCAAACTCTCTAAACATCAGAATAAATTCATATGAGAAATCATCTGAGATCTGAGAAATGGAGAGAGAACTCCGCCTAGTGGGAATTCAATGATTACAATTAGTATTCTAATCATCAGTTCAAGAGTTCGAAGTAGGTCGACACTAGATTTTGATTAGGTTCCTTAGAATTATGGTATTATTTCCTTAGTAACAAGTTGTAGCTTGTTCAAATAAAAGATCAGAGGCATGAACTATTGATTTGAAATCATAATCCGGGATAATATGTAAAAGTGGTTATTTGTGGCAAAGGCTTCTGTAACTATGGAAAAGGTTGTGCCTAAATTATTTTTTGTAATTGCGAATTTCCCTCTTAGGCCTTTTGTCTCCTGCCCTTAAGTATTCGTATATCGGTAATCATTCCATAGGCCTTAGTGAGCCATCTTATAGGAAGGTAAAGGAAGGTAGCATGGTTATAAAATGGGAAGGTAATCGCCTATTAGTGAATTTCTATCTGTAACGGTAGGAGCATTAGTCAACCATCTATCGCAGTAGCAGTATTCTTCCCTACTCCTTGTACTTATAAAGACATTGCTTTCAATATATATCAGTACTGTTCCTCCACTTTTCCAATTCTTTCCTTTTAGATTGGGATATGTGTCCATTAATACACCATCCTTAATCTTTTCCGTGAGCTACACACTATATATATAAGTACCCATCTTTGAAATAAGATCTCTCTCTTCCTGTATTGTATCACTACTAAGGTAAGGGTAGCATCAGGAATCGGGAAAGGGCTGGCACAATCAAAATGTAAGGGACTATTTTCTTTTAGTTTTATATCTATACCTATTAAAAATATAGAATCTATTGTATTTTCAATTTCATACTAAAACCCTAAAATCAAGAGAGTTTTGGTATCTTTGCTACGATTAAATCCAAGAGACTAATACATTAAATCCTCAATCAATTACTGTGGTAGACTTATGGGATCTTCTTGAGATATTGTTAAATGTACTTAACAAGTTTTATTCATTATTCACTTTCTATGTTTTTATTTATTTATTACTTTTATTCATTCATTTTTTCAATTTTGTAATCTATAAAATTCAATTAATAATTTTATCATTGAATCACTCTTTTGTTTACTCTTATACACTACTAAAACTATATTACAATATTGTTGTGATTTAAAATTTCATTCAATTTAACTTTTTAAATATTCAAAAAAATTAATTATATTAATTATTTAAAAAATAATATTTTTCTTAAATAATCCTACTCTTAACTACATTTGGTATCAAAGGATAGTTGAATTCATTAATTAATTTATTTTCAAATTCTTTCAAATCTCTTTTTGTTTTCAAAATTTTTAACTGATTTTTCAAGAATCGTTATTTTTTAACATGGATTTTTCAAACACAAATGGTGCTCCTAAAGGAAACTCTATGGGTGATGATCCATTTTTTATGGTAGTAATTATGGTTATTGTAAATCTCACATGTCTACTTTTTATATATCTATTGTTTATCCTATATAGAAAAATTTTATACATGGTTATATTACTATAACTGAAAAAGAAGATAAATAGAATCTAGATGATATTTTTTCTTTTTAATTTGATGGTAAACTAATGAATTTCCTACATTTTGTTTTGGATCAAAATAAATTTAATCATATTTATAAATGAAAAAATCTCATGAAATTTGGAAACTCTTATAAGAAACTCATGAAGGAACTAAAATAGTCAAAGATACTAGTTTAAATATGTTTATAAAACACTTTGAAAGTTTATCTATGATTCCTAGTGAATATATTGCTGAAATTTTTACTTGTTTTACTAATATTTGTAATGGAAAAAAGTCTCTTGGTGATTCTATTTATATAGAAACTTTAATTAATAAAATCATTTAGGTTTATTCAAGAAATTGGGCACATAAAGTAATTGAAATCCAAGAAGTTAAAGGCATAAATATTATGGTGGTTGAGAAACTCGTCTTTTATCTCAATACATATAAGATAACAATGAAAATTAAAGTTAAAAAGAAAGCTAAGGAGTTCAAAGAAACTATAAACAGAAATGTTTTCAAATAAATCAACCACGACTTATCTAAAAGTGAATCTGAAACTGCAAAATTTTTCAAAAGGGTGAGCAAGTACATGAAAAAATATATATATAATCAATAATTAAAAAAGTAAAATTAAGAAATGGAGGTCACTTTCTTCAGTTGAAAATATAAGGGTCACCTATTTCTAGATTTTCCCTTGACAAAAAAGGAGAATCAAAGTAATAAAGAACTAAAAGTTTCAACCAAGAGTGCTTGAGAGGACTCAATTTCAATATATGAATCATATGATGAAAGTCCTAAGTTCCACATGGATAATTTTGAGTTATGTGATGAAGTAAATTATGTATGTTCTAGTTCTTACTCTTCTACTTATTTAACCTCTTATTTAATCTATAAGATATTATTTAAGCAAAATATCAACTTCAAGATGGTTTTCGTGAACTTAATTAAAAATTTAATGATTTTAAAATGAATTTCAATCATATAGTTTTTGAAAAAAATTATCTTTTAAAATTAAATGATGATTTAGTATTAAAACTAAAATAATAACCAAATATAGAAAATTCAAAATTTAAAATTAATGATCTCAAAAATAAACTTTATTCTTTCACTCATGGTCAATAAACCTTGAATAAAATTATGGGGTCACAATGTATTGTTAGAAGAAATAATGGGAATGGTTTTTCAAAACAATATGGTCTTTTAAAAAATTCTAAAATAACTACTTTTGTGAAAGAAATTTCTTAAAATAAATTTTTTAATGTAAGAAATTCAATCATATTGTTTATGAATTTAATTTTAAAAATTATAGATATGCTATACCAAATATAATTTATCATTTATCTTATATTTTAAATAGAAAAACTTGTTTTAAACACATTTGGATTCCAAATTCCTTATTGGATAACTTAAGAGGATCCAATATATGGTTACCAAAATAATTAGTCTCTTAATATTTTATTGGACAAAGTTCTCATTAGAAAAAATCCAATAAGATACTTAGTATATTGATAGTGGGTGCTCAAGTCACATGTTTGGTGATCCTTATAAATTTAATCATCTCAAAAATTATGATGGAGGACATTTCACATTTGGAAACGATTCAAAAGTTAAAATTATTGGTATAGGTATGATTAGTTTCTCCAAATATTCTTTGATTCAAGATGGTTTATTTTTAAATGAATTGAATGATAATTTATTAATTATTAGCCAACTATGGGATATAAGTTTCAAAATTATTTTTAAAAATTATTTTTTAATGTTTTTAATTCTAAAGGAAAGCCTTTATTTACCTCATCTTGTTTTCAAAATGTGTATATTATATATTTAAAATTTATTACAAGTTAAAATATAAAGTATTTAAGTGAACAATAAAATGAATCATGGCTTTGAAATCAGTGCCTAGTTCATTTTAATATTAATTATCTTGAAAAACTCAACCATAATCAATTAGTATAAGATTTAACAAAATTTTCATCCAAAGATAACTTATTTTGTGAACTATTCTAACTTGGAAATAAATGAAAATCCTATTTAAAATCTAAAAAGTTTGTTTCCTCGTCTAAATCCTTAGAACTAGTCCACATTAACCTTTTGGATCAACCCGTGTTTTTAGTATCAGAGGTAAAAATTATACCTTTCTAATTATCTATGACTATAATAGATTTACATGGGTTTTCTTCTTAGCTTATAAGAATGGGGCTTCTAATGTCTTTATCAGATTTTCAAGGAAAATAAAAAAAGAAAAAGGAAAAAAAACTATTTTCCCTTAGAAGTTACCATGATTTAGAATTTCATGGTAAATAATTTAATGCATTTTCTAATTCTCAAGGTTATCGTCACTATTTTTACACTCCTAAAACACCTCAAAAATGGGGGTTTTTAAAGATGACATAGAACCCTCCAAGAAATTTTTAGGACTCTCTTGGATGATTTCTCCCTTACATGATTTTTTTGGGCTGAGGAAGTCAATACCACTAGATTTATCCTTAATTGTATTCTCATAAGACCCATATTAGTAACAACTCCCCCTTGAACTTTTAGAAAAGAAAAAATTTCCAAAGTTAGATTCCATAAATTATATAGTTATAAATTATTTATCCTTAATATTAAGAATAATGTAGGAAAGTTGGACCCTAAACCTAATGAAGGTGTCTTTCTTCGGTACTCAAAATTGAGTAAATCCTTTTGTGTCTTTAATAAGGGTACCAGGACCTTAGAAAAGTTAGTTCATATAAAATTTTATGAGAGTATTCTTAAATCACATTTATAAAGTGATGGTGATGTTGACTAACTGTATTTGACCTATCCTAAACATCAATATTCTCCAATAATTGAAGATTTTTTAGAACCCCTATCTACTCCTTTACCTAAGGCATGGGTTTAATCAAAGTACCTTCCCCTTGAGAATGTTATTGAATAATTACAATTCAGAACTCGTACTAGATGATTGGTCCTAAATGAGTTTGAACATCAATATTTCCTCTCTCACCTAAAAGCTAAATCACATAACAATGATACTAATAATGAGAATTAGATACTTTCTGTGAAACAAAATTTTAACCAATTACAAAGGAAAAACATTTGGACTCTCATGTAACTTATCAATAATCATCATATTATTGGAACTAAGTGGGTTTTTTAAAACAAACTTGTTGAGAAAGGAACTATCATTCGTAACAATTTTTAACTTGTTTCAAAGGGATATAATCAAGAAAAAAGTACTAATTATGGTGAAACCTTTTCACACATTACTCAACTAGAATCCATTATAATATTATTATCATTCTCCAGTCATTTTAATTTAAAAAAATTTCAAATAGATGTAAAAATTTATTTTTTAAATGGTTTTATTTTTAAAAATGTTTTTGTGGATAAACCACCTAGTTTTCAAAACCCTAAATTCCCCAATCATACTTTCAAGTTAACCAAAGCACTCTATTGTTTAAAACAAAAACCTCAGGCTTAGTTTTTAAGGTTAAATAAACTCATTTTATCAAATTATTTTAAATTGGAAAATTTTGATTCAACTCTTTTTCTAAAAATTTTTTAAAATGTTTTATTAATCAATCAAATTTATGTTAAAGCTGTTATTTTTAGATCAAATAAGGAAAACTTTTATAATGAATTTTATGATTTAGGGATAAAAGTGTTTGAAATGATTTATATTAAAGAACTCAAATTATTCCTCGGTTTTTAATCTACAAAAATTCTGATGGGACTTTTTTAAACCAAATTAAATACAGTACTAAACATCAAAATAAGTTTGGAATGGATCACTCTAAGAAAATTATAACACCCAAGTTACAAATTGTAAGATAAAATTGTATTAAGTTAGTCAATTGATCAATAAAAAAGTTTATATAAGTATGATTGTAAGTCTACGTTAACTTACTATGACCCATCCAAATATCATGGTTAGAATATTACATAGGGATAATTTTCAATAAAATCCAATGAAATATCATTTAAAATACCTCAAAATAATTTTTTTTATTTGAAAGGATTTGAAAATCTTGGATTATTTTATCCTAAGGAAACAAATTTTGAATTTTTTTTTATGATGCTTATTTTGGAGGACACCAACCAGAAAGAAAAATTACTAGTTGAACTTTTCATCTAATTAGAAAATCCCTTGCTCAGGGAGTAGTAAGAAGATACTTTCACTTTCTAGACCCAAATTAGAATACATAGCAGATGGGATTTTTTATTCCTATGTCATGTGGATGAAACATACTCTCTTAGACTTTGGTCTAATATATTCTCTTTTCCCTATCAATTGTGACAACACTAGTGAAATTAATATCTCTAAAATTCTTATCCAACACTCTCACACTAATCACATTGATCTGATATACCATTTTATTTGAGATCACTTTCAAAAATGTGGTATCATTCTTTAATTTTTTTCACCAACCTTCAATTGATAATAAATTTACTAAAACCATTCTTATTGGTCACTTTTATTAGCTTGTTATACTTATCTCTTAATCTTGGAAATATTGGGGAATTTTTAATTTTTTTCTCCAATTTTTTTCCATTTTAAAATTGTTTTCAAAATGAATTTCAAATAAAATGTTTTCAAAATTTTCATAATTCTAGAAAATTTAGGTGAGTTTGATACTATAAGAAAAAAAATCATCTATGGATACAAATAAGTGGATGTTTTTTTGGTGTAGATGCACCAAGAGGTTATACCTAGAAAAGGGATGGTTGGATTTTTAATTTGATCTTCACCCTAGGCACTTGTAGTGGGCCTTTATAGTACACATGTTTTGACACTCCGATGTAATTTTATATGGTTTATTAACACAAAATTTTCTAAACCTTAATCATAGAATGTTGTTTTTAGATTTTTTAATCTTTTATTTATTTATTTTTGTTTAATGGATATGATATATTTGTCTCTCCTAGTTTATTATTTGATAGGGTGTTAATCATGTTAATACAGAAATGATCCAAGAAGAGACACATTTCTTTTTAAAATTTGTTTTATAAAAATTTTATTTTACTATTTTTCTAAATTTTTATTTCAAAATTAAATTTATCACTTAATTGTTTTTGGAAAAAAAATCAAAGTATGAAAAATATTTCTTAAATATTTATCATTATTTAAAATATCTCTTTATAAATTTTAAAATTTTAAAATTTTCAAAACGTTGTTTTTGTATCTCTCAAAAGTTCATTAATGATGATAAACATAATTTTAAATTTTATGTATCTCTATATTTGAATACTTTTTAATAATCTCAAATGGGGAGAAGATTTATGTAAAGAAGAGAAGTTATATGTTTTGGGGAGAAGTTTTTTGATGTTTTACAAATGGGTATACATCTTAGGTAGTTATTTTTTCTTTGTTAAGAATTTTTTTAAGTATTATCTTGTTTTATTAGTGTTTTGTTTAATTTTTGTAAGTGTTTTTTATCATAAAAATGGGGATATTTTTTGTGATTCTCACCATATTTTATTTTAATGATCACAATCACTCTTTAAGTATTTAATGGTTTATTTTAATTGATGTGCAATTGGAATTGATGAAATCATGTTAGATTCAAGTAAAAATATTTAAGGATACTTGTTGAGATCATAATGGTCTTATTAAATTAATTAAGTGAAGTCTATGGACTGTATGATGGAAAATATGGAAGCTATGAGGGCCATGAAGTTGTTTGGACATCAATAGGTAGCACTGGCTGGTCGGCACTATCCAGCTAGTGAGATGAGGCAGTAGATTCTATTTTACAAAAGAACCACTATCCAATCAGTGGTGAAGGTGGTATATTCCTCAAGCAGTATATGTTCACCAGCCATTCATTAGAGGAGCATCATCTATCCAGTGTTAGCAGATAGTGAGCATATATTTCCATCAGTCCCACCAATTACCCAGTGGAGGCTACTGGGTATCTGGTGGCATTAGGATAGCAACAGTAAGGTTTCATTTATTATGGTCAAAAGAACATAAATTTAGTCTTCAATGTATTAATTAACTCTAATTAATTTCATATTATTATCGAATAATTTTAAGGCTATAAATAGATTATTTGGTGTCCTTCTAAACTAACCTTCTCATCCAATCTTCAATGCCAATGTGCTACAATCACCAAATTTATCTCAAAGTGTTATCTTTTCTAATTACTCTATATTCTAATATAGACCATGTTCCTAATTTAATATTCTTCTCACTCTCATAATTTTCTCATTCTCTCATAGTGTTTCTTCTTATTCTTTAGAGGGAATCGAGATTATACTAAAACATGATTACTTATAAGAAATCCTCTATCTCTTCCTCTTTCTTATATTATTAGTGCTCACTATCATTAAAGTGGGGGACATAGGTTTTCTTACTATAACTATTAAAATTCAAGGGAATATTCTATTTAATTTTTATAGCTATATCCATTAAAATTTTAGTTTCTATTATATTTATGGTTTCTTACTAAAACCTTAAAATCAAGGGAGATTTGGTAGAAGTAGGGTCCCTTCTTGAGATATTTTTAAACTTTCTTACCAAATTATGTAACTTATTTACTTTTATAATTTTAATTGATTTATTTATTTCATTTCTTTTATTTAATCAATTGTTTGATCTATCAAACATGTTTAATCGTTTTATCTTTGAATCGCACTTTTTTTATTATTCCACTCTTATAAACCTATATTATTACATTTTTGTGATATCAAATTTGGTTCAATTTATCTTTTCAAATATTCAAAAAAAAATTATATTTAATCTTTCAAAAATAATTTTTCTTTAATTATTTCCTTTTATTTTTTAAAGGTAAATTCACCCCCCCCCCCTCTTTCTATTTTAACCCAATCCGAAATACATTATACTTTATTGAAATTCCTTTAGGAATGAAATTATACCATACCAAATATGTCTTGAGTATCCCATGGTTTTAATGGATAAATAAATATCTAGGAATATATGGTATTATAGATTACTAGTTTCTATGTAATATTCAAAATGGAATGGTTAACCATATATCGAGATCATATCTACTATTACCAATGATGTGTATCTTTCAATATGCCTAGATGGGAGAGGTTTGTAATGACCAGTGATTGGGGTCTTAGAGTATGTAAGATGGGACTGGATGTGAGCTAGATTGGAGAAATTATGGTATAAGTAGAAATCTTGTCTCTTGTAGTAGATCCAGTAGTGACTCACTCTATTTTCCCTCTAGTGGTGAATCATTATCAAGATTTATTACTAGATGAATTCATAGGTATTCTAATAGATAAAGGAATTATGATTGAGATTGATCTTATTCCTAGAGTAAAACTGATGTTGATTCCTCTTTATTGTATGTAATCAGCTAGGTTGAGAGAGTTAATGGTTCAGTTAGAGGATTTCAAGGTGGAGGGATTTATCAAACCAAAAACATCTCCTTGGGTTGCTTTGGTGTTGTTTTCCAATAAGGAGGATGATAATATATGACTCTGTATAAACTAAAGGAAACTAGATTGGGTGATGATTAAGAAAAAATGTCCTTTACCTGGTATTGATGAACTGTTTGATTAGTTGCGGTGAATCCCTATGGATTTCTAAGATTTCCCTATATTCAGGCTACCATCAGCTATAGGTCAGAGAGGTATATATTTACAATATAGAATTTAAGAGTAGTTATAGAATATAATAGTATATTTTCATTCCTTTTGGGTTGAAAAATTACCTAGTGATGTTCATGGATCCCATGAATAGTATTTTCTATCCATATCATGATTCCCTCATTTTTGTATTCATGGATGATTTCCTAATATATTTAAGGACTTTAGATGTGCATTATAAGAACCTTGAGAGTGTATAGAGTACACTTTAATCACATCATATTTATGAAACATTTTTGAAGTTTTACTTATGGATTAAGGAGGTGTGGTTCCTTGGGCATGTAATTTCTATGGTGAAAATTTTAGTGGACCCAAAGAAGGTAGAGGTTGTGATGTCTTAGGAACATCCTAGGAATGTGTTTGATATTTATAGATTCCTTGGGATTTCATGATAGTATCAATGTTTCATCCAAAAATTCTCTTTTTTGGTAGCACCAATAATGGAGTTGACCAAAAAGGGGGTGAAGTTTGAGTAGTCTGATCAATGTAAAGAGTTTTTCCTATAGAAAAAGAGGAAATTGATTATAGATCTGATTATGGTTCTTCTAGATCCTGGGATTAGATATGAAGTGTATTATGTTTAATTATGTTTTTAGTTGGGATATTTATTGATATAGAGAGATTAGGTAGTTACGTATGGTTCATTTTATGACCCATGAGTGGAACTACCTAATGCATAACTTAGAGTTCATAGTTGTAGACCATGCTCTGAAGTGTTAGTGGCATTATCTCTTTATCGAGAAGTTTATTGTCTACATAGAACATAAGATCTTATGATACATATTCTATAAATGGGACCTAAATATGAGATAGATTCATTGGATGGATTATTTATAGAAATTTTAATTTGATATGGCCTATACTTCAAGGAAGGGTAATTTCATTTCAAATGCGCTTAGTCAAAAAATGTTGAATACATAAGGTCTTGGAGAGTGGCCTTCATAGGAGGGATAGAATCTGATTAGTTTGATAGATGAGTGGTTAGTGGATGGATCTAAGGATCATTGAGTTATGATATGTGATACTTTGGTTATCACATATTCCTAAATGGACCAAGTAGATTTCAACCAAGAATCGGATCCTAAGTGTTTGGTGATTTATGAATGGTTTTTAGTAAGTGAACTAATAATAGGGTCGTATTTGGATAATGATGACATGATTTACATACATGGAAAGGTAGTTGTGTTAGATTAATTAAGGAATAATCTAATGATAGACTCTCATGATTTGAATTGGTAATTGTATCAATGGTCTATAGAGATGTTTCATGACACCTGATGTTAGTTTTACTATCCAGGAATAAAGAGATACAACACTGATTTTATTTTGCGATGCCTTACCTTTCAAAGGTTAAAGTTCGAGTATCATCAAAATCTAGGTTTAATTCAATCACTTCAAGTTCTCGTTTAGAAGTATAAATATAATGTAATGGACTTCAGATGTGTGTTTCACATTATAGTTTTGGTAGAGATTATATAAGGCTTTTGGTACCCAGCTGAAACTAAGTACATCATATCATCCATCGATAGATGGACAGTCAGAGAGGATGATCTGGATTATAGAGGACCTACTATGAGAATATTTCATGGAAATCAGTTGATCATGGGATGATAATGTATCCTTGGTTTATTTTTTTTAATAATAAAATTCTCCATGCTTCAATTTAGATGGATCCTTTTATCCTCTTAAGGGTTGGCCATGTTGCTCACCGCTGTGTTAGAATGAGGAGACTGAGGAAATAGTTGTGGGGATGAGAATGGTATTAGAGACCCCCAATAAATTTAATTTGATCCAAAATTGGTTATTCACCACTAAAATCATACAATGATCATATGCCCATATTAGGAGATTACCTTTGGAGTTTTGTGGGTGGCTGGGTTTTCTTGCGGATGACTCCTCAATTTGGGAATCAATGATTATGAAATAAAAGGGAAGCTATAACAAAGATTTTTTACAAAATTCAAGATTACCAAACATGTTGGGATAGTGGATTACTATTTAGATCTTACTCCATGATATCAAGGTATGCATGATGTAGTCCATTTTTATCAGTTTCATAGGTACATGACTTATCCTATGCATGTAATCAATTGTGATGATATTGAGTTGGATATTAAAAATCATTTTTTTGAAGATCCTAGTATGGATCATAGAGTGGATCAAGAAAGTGTTGTGAGGAAAGATGGTTCCACTTTTCATATTACTATGGAAACTTAGATAGTTCCAAGAATATTCTTAGAATCATGAGTCTAATGACTCGGCCCAATGGTCGATTTGTTCAAGCAGAAATCCTAGAGGAACTTATAAGGATGAGAATTCATTAGAGGTAGAGAATTATAACACCCTAATTTTTAAAATAGATGTTTTAGGGTTGATTATGGAGGATAAAGGGGGAAATTGAATTGGTTTTTCATATCGAATTGGTTTCTATGTTTTTGTGCTCATTTTACACCATAGAGGTTGTGGTTGCGATGTGGTTGGGGAATTATAGCATAAGGTATTGATTTGATGGTTTTGACTATTCCTTCATAGCATGGAATAGAGTGTTGGTTGTAGAATAGTGTCTTAAAGGTGGAGTTTGGGAAGTTCATACAATTTTAGGATAGCTACATCATAGAGTGGTGGTTGCGTCATAGTATCCTTGTAACGGTTTATAGGTTATGGCACGGTGATTTCCAGTGTGTCGTAGTCCTCTGCCCTAGTTTATAGGATCTCCCAATTGAATATGGAATGTATTTTTAATTCCCTTTTGACCAGGAACCATTGTAGTATGTCTATATCCATTGTTTCGTAGTCCTTTCTGTTAAGGGATGGATTTCAATGTAGCTATATGTGTTGTACCCTAAAGCCTATTTTTTCATACTTTCTATAAATTCCCTAGTCAACCTTCAATCTAGACTTATATTAGGTATTCCTCTTGAACTTTGGGAAACCCTAGGGATTATTAAAGATATCTTCCAACCCTCTAACACTTGTCTTCATCCCCAATGATGGAGGATCAACTCATGGAAATTCTAGGTGGTTTTTCCTCCCGTTATACTTTGTTTACACCCTTCTCTTGGTATGAATTGGATATCTAAGCTTGTTTCACTATCTACTTCTGGGATCTTGATTTATAATATCTTTTTTTATGAATTTAGATTTATTTTGAGTATCCCTGGTATGCATTCACGATCTAGTTGGTGTGTAGACATGATTTAGCTATTATCCCTTGTAAAACCTCAATTTTTATGTTTCTGTGATTGAGGTAGGAATTTACATAGCATTTATAACCCTTGTATATGACTATTGGTAATATATGATGGTGTTTTTTTTGTTCATGTGACTCATTCTTGATTTTGATCTCATGCATATGCTTGTGTAGCACATAAGACCCATGTTTGATGATTAATTACATGTGTGCACGTTTGTATCCAGTGAGACCCATGTTTAATGATTGATCACATGTGTGTGTGTTTGTGTTTATACTTCTTATTGATTTTATATGTTGTGCCTATATATGGTATGCCCTGTTGTGTATGGATGTGTGGAATTTAAAGGATTTTCTTATAGTATAAAGTGATAGATGGACCATTGTGGTTTGTTTATCCCTTAGAGGGAGAGCACGTGTGACATGTGATGATGATGAATATGGAACAATACATAAGGTATGTGTATGATGACCTTATGGCTTAAACCATGGAATGTTAAGATATAATAGCCTTTTGGCCTGACCCGATGCAGAGGCAGGGTGTAACGACCATGTGGTCTTATCCATGATATGGATGGTGTTTAATGCCCTTACAGTCTGACTCAGGACTTTTTAGTCTTTATATGGATTAGATATACATGAGTTTTCCCTGTGGTCAACCCTATTTCATGACTTCCTTTATTATTTTCCTTCAGATATTCCATGGAAGCTTTTATAGTTGGGGTTCATGCTGGATTAGTTAGCATATGACCACTTGGAACATATTTTATTATTTAGGGATTGTGAACATCCTTATTATCATGTAATATATATCTTATGTATATAAAATTATGCTAAGGATGCATTGGTGGTTTCATAATGGGTTTATATTCACACCTTGTAGGGGTATCTTGATGTGCATATAGATTTCATGATCAAGTATCCATGAAAGGGAAAGGTCCTAGTGAAATGGAACTAAGAAGACTAAGCATGGGGTTCAAAGGTGGTATTTGGATAAACTCTAGAGTGTTATTGTAGTGTCCCTATTTACTTCACCATTGTTTATTATACTATGATTGACCTATCACTTTGGAGGTTGTTAGTTTATTATATGCATGAATTGAGATACTCACTTTGTCATTTGATATATCATTTTTATTATTCTTTTAATTTTGTTTGTATGGGATATTATTTATAATATTTTATGGTATGATGTATATACTTAGATATTGGGGCTATAGTCTCCCCACTAACAATGTTAAAATCCTCACTAATAGCTAGAAACCTGTTTCATACAAGGTGGCCCACATGAGGTCATGTGGAACTCCATCTTAGATTAGGAGTTTTTGGTGGGGGGTTATAGAGGGAATGTTTCTTTCTAGTATCTATTTGACTTATTATCTTCTTTATATTGTATTTTGAGTGAAAGTAGGTGATGAGGAATGTTAGTGCATCAGGAGAATTTTAAATAATGGGGATACCATTTGTTAGTGGTCTTAGTCTCTCAAGGGTATTTTCTGTTTTTAAAATTGGTATTTGGTCCCTTCATCTCTAGTGAGGGTGGTAATGGATTATTTTCATTGGTCCTAGTGTTTTATTCACCCAAGTACAACTAGGATGTGATGTGATCTAAAGTGGTGATTTTGGCGGTCTATTATGAGGTAAGATATAGAGAACTTCATGTATCGGTGTTCTACTTGATAGAAAATAAAAGTCAGGTATCAGAATCTTTCAAGTCTACTTCATCCATTTCCCATACCTATTAGGAAGTTGGACAAGGTGTATATGGACTTCATCATAGAGTGACCTCAAACCCCTCAGGGTAATAAATCTATATGGTTCATTGTTGATCATCTAACCAAGTTTTCTAACTTAATTCTAATCAGAAACATCACTAAAGTGGAAGAGCTTGGTAAGTTGTATATTCAAAATATTGTAAGTTTTTATGGTGTTTTTTCTGCTATTATCTTAGATAGAGACCCTCAGTTTACCTCATATTTCTAAAGGGGCCTCTAGGAGGTGATTGTATCCCAATTTAAGCTAAGCATGACCTACCATACACAAACTGATGTCTATATGAAGTGGTAAATCCAAATTATAGAATATATTATTTATTCTTATGTATTATATTTTTGAGTATTATTGGATAACAATCTATCACTGGTTGATTTTTTTTAACAATAGTTACCAGTCATTAATCAATATGTCCCTATTTGAGGGTATGTATAGTTTACCATGTTGGTCCCCTCTCTACTAGACCAAGGTGGGTGGGGCCTCCCTCATCAATCTGAGTGTTGTTCAAGAGACTATTGTGAAGATTTAGACTATTTGATAATTATTGGTGATGTATTAGAGTCTCTATAAGTATTATATGGATCATTAGTTTCTTCCCTTAGAGTTTTTAGTTGTGGACCAAGTGTTCTTAATGGATTCATCTTGATTGGGTCACTAGTGACTCAAGAAGTAGGGGAAGCTTTCCCAAAGGCATGTGGAGCCTCATTAGGTAGTCAATAGGATAGGGAAGTTTTAATACTATTTGGAATTACCTCCTCAATTTAATGTGATCCATAATGTGTTCCACATCTTATAACTAAGGAAGTATAACCCAGATCCTTCTCATGTTTTAAATTGGGAAGAACTTGAGTTAGATCTTAACTCTTTGGTGCCCATGCAACCAGTTTAGATTATCAAATCCTAGGATAATTTAATGTATAATAAATAAATTACATTAGTTCGAGTATTGTGGATACATGGGAAAAACTCTCACGTGACTTGGGAGAGGGAATCAATTATGTAGTAGTGGATTCATATGTTCCTTGTTCAGTATTTGGGTTGAATTTTTTGGGATATAAATTAATGTGGTGGGGAGAATTGTCGCACTCATAATATTATTTTTAGGTATTTTTTCCATTATTTTATTATTCATTTATTCACTATCCTTTCTTGTTATTTTTCTTTTAAAATTTTGGAGTTTTTATAAAATTTTTCGCATTACACTATTAGCGCATTGTTAGTAAAAACCTTGAGGAAAATCATGAAAAGTATGAAGTTTGGTTATAAAGTAATTTTTCATGATTGGAACATGGTTTTTATAATCGTTCAGACCATCCATGCATGTTCCCAAGTTAGGCGGTGCTGACCAACATGGTTGGAACATAGTTTGGAAAACCGTGCAACCTACCCAGAAAATTTAAAATAAGAAATAAATCTTCCACCCATATATATATATATATATATTTGTGTGCGTTTGTATTGAAAAACTTATATATATTATCTATATATTCTAAACATATGTATATACATATTAATATATAATGTTTGTAAATATATATAAATATGTCTAATTATACTTATAGATACACATATAATATATGTGTGTGTGTGTGTTGTATATATGTATTTATTTATTTATAAACACACACAAAAAAGAATATTTTATAAATGTATCTAAAACTGATCTTATAAATATATATTAATATATGAATAAATATATTAATATATAAATATAACTATATGTATATTAATATATGGATATATATATATATATTAATATAACTAAATATATATATATATATATGTTAATATAAATATATATTAATATATGAGTAAATATAACTATATATATATATAGATATATTATTAAATAGAGTGAAAATCATTATGGAGGAGTGGTAAAGATTTAGGCATGTAGGAAAGAGGTTTCGGGTTCGAATCCAGGGGGAGGCAGGGTGTGTGCATAGGTGGAAATGGGGCGAAGTGCTGTTAAAGGCTGGGGTGGGGTGGTTGTTGGGGCATGCATGCTGGGGGTGGTTGCGGCATGTGGGATGGGGTGAGGTCACTATTGAAGGGGGCTTCAAGCGCTGTTAAAGCCCCTCCCCAAATTGAAGAATTATTTTTTATTTTTAATATTTTTTAACTTTTATCAGCGCTAAAAAAGCACTGATAAAAGACCCATTTATAAGTGTTTTTTTAGCACTAATAAAAGACCACTTTTATCAGCGCTTTTTTTTAGTGCTGATAAAAGTGGTTTTTATCAGCGCTTTTTTTAGCACTGATAAAAGGGACCCCCTTTTATCATTGTCTCGATTAACAATGCTTTTTTTAGTATTGTAAATGGACTTTTCTAGCACTAGTAAAGGCCATATTTGCAGTAGTGTAAGAAAAGGGGGTGAATTAGTGGATACTCTTTTTTACAATTTATTTTTAACAAAATCAACTTCTATAACAAGTTAAAGTTCAATTTGATCAATTTTATAATCTCAACCTCACTCATGTATGAAGATAAATATGTAACAATGAACACGAGTATTTTTACAAGGTTCATCCCCTTTGTGGGAACTTACTCCTTGTCAAGGTTGGTTAAACTCCCCAACCATGGATTCTTTATAATAAACAGCAATAGTTTATAAGAAGAAAGCATTGGCACCAAGTCACACTATTCCAGTATAGAGTCACACCATACTATGAAACTTCACACTGGTTCTATACATAATATGAAATTATAATGAGAAAGATATTATTAAGAGTTCATTTACTTTGGAAACTATATATTTATATCTCCCTGAATGATCCTTCAAGAATACTCAATAGCATATTCTAACTTTATGTATATATGATCTACAATGGACTCTCAATCTATAAATCAGATGATCTCATTGAATGATCAAGTTCCACAAGATGTAGAGTATGATCTCGAAACTTTATCTTTGGGATCTATTTTTATCTCACTCTATGTTTTCAACGTATTCAACATTCAAGGATTTTCTTTCTCTCATTTTTTCAAAATCTCATCATATCCGAGAAACTCTAAATACAAGAATTATTTTTAATTTTAGTAATTCATTTTCCATATCATCATTCTCTATTATTATCTCAATAGAATAATACAACATGAAATCTTTCATTTCCATATTCGGTTAGGATCACAAACATGAAACATGATCTCTTGAATATTTTTCACTTTTAATAATTTCATGTCTATAGAAAATTACCACTTCTACACATATTGTTTCTAGAAAAATTAATAAAAACTTATTTCATAATCATCCCAAGCTTCGATAAATATTGATAACAATTCAAAAATAGTGAATTTTGGAATTCTAAGTATACCCATCATCTACCACCTCACTGAAATAACTTCAATATTTACTTTCTTTAAACTACACTTCACAAATCAGTGGTTCTTGAAAATAATTTAGTAGCTAAGATACTCATCAATTCAAAACTAACAAAATTCACTACATGTATAGATTCTAGTGATTATTTGAACTCCAAAATAGTAAATCATCATCTAAAGAACACTCCATATTTAATATCTATAGATTCTTCTTTAGCAGACACAACTTTGATCTCAACAGTATCTCTTCAAATAGACCATATAAAAATTAAAAATAGATATTAACATCAATATCCATTCAAGAAATCTCATATTAAACATCTTGAATCACATTTAATATGTAATTTTTTTACTCTTTAAATAATATCCTAAGAATAAAAAAAATCTTCTAAATATCCAAAATATTGAAACTCATATTTTCACTCAGCAGACTCACTTGAAAAATCTTTAATTTTGTGACTGAATAGGAGTCTAATCGGCCATGATAAGTTTTTGCGCTACCTGGATCGACCACATAAATAGCACACTTACCATATGTATTGAAAATATGATAGTTGGATCAACTGAATGAACAAATCACTTACCATGAACATCAACCATGATGCATTGTATCCACCACATGACCAAACCACTTACCATGAACAGATAAACTATGTGAAAAATTGATCAACCAAATGGAAAATTGATTAATCACATGACCAATTGATCAACCCTATGAGTAATTGATTAACCATATGAATCATGCAGTCACTAGATCGACCACATGTACAAACTCAAGTAGAAGTCTAGAAAGGTTGAAATAAGCATAGAATTGATTTAGAATCATTTCAAGCCACATATAATCTACTCAAAAACATTTCAAACAAATCCAATAAATCTCAAAAACCTCAAATTCCTATTTCAAGTTATTTATTCATGTTTTCAAAAAATGAAAACCAATATACACTTTATCCATCAACTCCAAGGGGACTTTAATCTCCCCCTTTTGGATTTTTTAGAAACTATGATCCACTCTTTTGAATATTTACATATTTATTTTTGATATTATAACCATGAAAAAGAATCATCAAATCAAAACTTATCTCTCATGAGATGTGTCTTTCACCACACATCTAAATAAAGTTATTTTTTTAGAGAATTTCATTTCTCTGTGTCAAGAAATTGTATTTATGTGACTCAAATGAACTCCCCCTAGATTCATGCATCTAATATAACATTCATATGTATTCAATTTATATCAATATACACATATTCAAATAACAAAGTAGTGAACACTTTCCTCTAAACCATAATTCTCTCCCTATTTGGTAAAGATTTGTGCCACTATTTATCCACCTTTGGCATCAAAATACAAATAACAGTGTGGGATTTTTTACACACCTTTAATTTAGAGGAGAGGGATGAACATGTATTTCTAGCCTCAACTTAGAGAAACTCTCTCTTGGAATGTATTTTTTAAATATATCCACAATCTGATTATGAGTGGAAATTTATTCAATTTTTATTTATCAATTTCACACTTTTTCTTTAATTAAATGATACCTTATGCCTGTGTATTTGAATCTAAAATATTACACAGGTTTCTTTGATAGGTTTATTATCTTATGATTTTCTCACAAGATCTTCAATTTCTTCACATTTTCAACTCTCAAACCTACTAAATTTTCATCCATGCATAAAAACTATGTATATTCATGAATGGTTTTCACATAATCTGGATTGACTATGCTGAATTTCACTAAATTATGATTTTAATTGTACTCGTTCACATAGCCCTCACTAATGAAGAAATTACAACCAAATATGGATCTTATATCTATAGAATCACCTTCCCAATCTATATGGGTGAATTTAAATATCTATAAATTATTATTTTATTTGTATATGAGGCCATAATTCACTATTACCTTCACTTATCTCAAAAATATCTTTACGTCAAGCATTTGTGACTCCCTTGGGTCACTTTGAAGTTGAGGATTAAGTGTTACTACAAAGGAAATTCCAGGTCTTAAAGTTTTTAGATAAAATAAGATTCCAATGAATTTTCTAAAATAATTTTGGTCAAACTTACTGATATTATCTTCTTTAAATAATTAATTTCCTACTAAAATTGGTGTTGAAACATCTCTGGATTCTTTTATTCCAAAAAAATCAATAACTCTTTAGATTATTTTTTCTGTAAAAAAGTATGAAATTTTGTTTCTGCTGAATCTGTAATCCCAAAAAATAATCCAATTTTCCCTATATGGAAATCTCAAAATGTTCATTAATTTTCTCATAAAATTACTCACAAAGGTACTCTTGGTAACTGTAAAATATTATATCATCAACATACACTATGAAAAGTAGTGTGCCTATAGAAAACTCCTTTATATAAAAAATTTTATAAAGTTTTCCTTTGGTAATATCCATTTCCTTCAAAAAGTAATCATGTATTTAGTACCAATATCTTGGATATTGAATCAATACATATAATTCCTTTCTCATTATGTACACCATGATACCATCAACATCAATAATAAAACTATATAGTTGTTCAAAAAATACTTCTTCCTCAAGATCACCATTCAAAAATACCAGTTTCGCATCCACTTGATAAAAATTATAGTGATTGGGTGAATCCACTTCTAAAATCATGTTTATTTTTTCAAGACTATATATTGGGGTAAGGTTTTATTCAAAGTATATTCCTTTCATTTGAGAATATCCTTTACATACCAACCCGAACTTGTTTTTTATCAAAATGCATTTCTCATTCAATTTTTTTATAAACTCTCATTTTTTCTCAATCACAATTTTGTCTTTGTTTCTTGTAAATAACTCTAAAGTGAAGTTATTTTCAATTTTATTCATATTATCATTCATATCTTGTAACCATAATTCATTCTCAATAGCTTTATCCATTGTTTTTTTTTCAACTTGTATTACAAGAGTTGTTTGGTTTTCTATTATCAATATTATTCTTATATAAATTAGTGACTACTAGTTTTCCATTATATTCTATATATAAACATGTTTTTTAAACCTTTTATGTCTCAATACCTAATAAAAAATATCCTCATAATTATAAGTATGATCATAATCAATATCAATAATTTTATGATCAAATTATTCTTATTTTGTAAACTGTTTTTCAAAAATATTCTCAATACCAACTTGAATTTACTCACCATTATCCTCAAAAAATACTTTATAAATATGATTATTTTCACAAATATTAACATTATAACATTAAAAAATCTTTTTAAGGCCTATTTTTCTATCACTTTTACCCAATACCACAAGAAAGGTAGCCCATAAAGACCCCTTCATCATCTTTCTCTTCAAAATTTCCCAAAATGCTACCTTTGATCTTAATAAGGCATGGAATTACAGAAACTTTGAAGTGACCCATAATTGGATTATTCTTTAACCACATCTAATAATGAGTGAATGTATTTCAAGTCTCAAAATACATTTATTTTGAATGTGTACAGTAGTACAAATAGCTTCTCTCCATAAAATATTTTGAGACTTTATTTTGAGCTTACATTGTTCTACCCACATCAACCATGATACTATTATTCTACTCTACTAAACCATTATATTGGAGAGTATATGATATAAAAAATTTATTCTTAATTGTATTACTGGTTAAATATATTTCAAATTCATCACATGTATATTCCTTTCCACCATCATATCTCAATTTATTAAAGAAGAGTCTCAATTATTTTTCAAATTATCTCTTAAAAACTTTAAACATCTTAATGGATTCTAGATTCTCTTTTATGAACATAAAATTTGGAATTAAAGTATAATCATCAATGATTTTGATGAAATATCAATTACATATTGTATAATTTTGCCTCATGGGACCACATAAATCAATGTGAATTAATTATAATGATCGGGTAGAGAGAATGTCCACCTTCTTGTGTAATTTTTGAGATATCTTTCCTTTATGTCATGTTCCAAAAACTACATTACCTTATATTTTTATATTGTGTATGTCTCTCATGAAATAATTTTTTTGAATTTTTCTTAGGATTATTTGGCATAAATGACCTAGCCTCTAGTTTTATAGCATGCTCTCATACTTTTCACCCACATAATAGAAATTTGTTGGATCACCAATTAAAAATAGATTTCAATTTGTTATTTTCCCATGAGTGATAAACCTTACATACTTTAAGATTTTAATTATATATTATTTCTTTTTGAAGAAAACTTTATGTCCATCAACACAAAGTTGACTAACACTCAAAAGTTTTTGCTTCACCCCTTACACATGCAACACATCATTCAATTTTATATTTTTGGATTTAATTTATATAGATCCAATCCCCTTTATTTTTAAAGAACAATCATTACCCAAGGTAAATGATCCTATTTTATGTTTCTCAAAGTTTTTAAGAATATCCAGATCATCTTTTATGTGGGAATATTTCCCACTATCAAGAACACATGGGTTATCACTTTTTATAGTCTTTAATGCAATTTCTGTTATGCTTGTTTTTTCTTCCTTAAGATTATATATACAATTTCCTTTATTAGCATAGGCAACCTATCCTGGTAACATTTTCATACACTTGTTTATACTTTGAACCTTATTCTCACATCTACCACATATTTCATTAAGGCACTCAAATCTAATCTAAGTTGGATACTTGGTCCACATCCTATTTTCTCTAAATATATGGTTTTCTCTCCTATGGATGACTCCCTTATACTTCATGACACATTCTAGGTAGTTATATATTGTACCATCATGTGTAGGATTTCATCCAAAACACTTAAAAATACCAACAGTACCCTTGGAACCTGAATCTCATTGGTTTATAAAATTATTCCCATATAATTATCTAGAATTTTTTTATGGATGTATATTTTAAGACTATAATTTATTATATTTAGGAGTTATATAACTTATAGAGTTCGTACTTTATTATAATAATATTGGATAATTTTTCACCCCATTTTTATTAGCCAAATATTTGACTGTTTTTTGAGTTTAAACTTGCATTATCAGTGAAAATAAAATTACAAGTAGATTTATCATATGAAAATTTAACTCAGTCTTTTTAACAAGCTCTCTAAAATGATTTAAATGATCCATCATTGACTTCAATATAATTTTTTAAGTCCTCCTTTAACTTATTTATCACATTTTCATCCTTAAGACACTTGGACTGTGTCTTTGATAATTTTTCCTCTTTTAAATAAAATCTATCTTCAAGACCTTCTATCATTTTCTATTTTTCATCCGCTTTAAACCTCAAAAAAAATTATTTCATTAACAAGGGATTATTCTTTCTGTTTAAGATCATTATTTTCTCTAATCAACTTATTTCTTTTATTTAACCAGGTTTTTTTCATTCTTGAGCAAGTTATTCTGCTAAAGATAAGCTTCAAAACTTATCCTTCAATATCTATTCCATATTAGTTGATTCTAAATAATCTTCTTTGAAAAATGAAGTTTCAAAGCCTTTTTCAACATGATCCATGAAATTAGTAAATTTCTCACCAGAATCACTTTCAGATACACTGATAAATGAGTGACCAGCTCCTTATTCTTTAATCATCATATTTATTCCCTGGTCTCTATAAAATCTATCTTTACTTCTTCCAACTTTGTATGATTATTTTGAACTTTTATTCCACTTATTTTTGTATGTTTTATCATCTTAATCAGATTCCAAATCTAGTTTCTTATTCTTAGGAAAATTAATTACAATGTTTCCAATTCCATTACCATTGTATAATCTAATTGGAAACTTACATTTTTCTATTTTATTTTCCTTATTAAATACCTTTGAAATAATATAAATTATTACTTTATAGTCTCCATTATCATATTTATTTTTAGAGTCACTTAAATATGGAAGGTCAATATGTTTTTTAATTTTCAACTTTTTCATGGCATCAAAATCCATTTCATTTATTTGTAAAGACCCAGAATTTTCATGTAAATTTTTTTTAATTAAATATGAATTTTACGAGTCCGCAAAAATTTATAGCATGTGATTCTGAGGCCCAGAGTGGCCAGAATGAATTTATGGACTTTATTTCGGGTACGTTTAGTAAATGTGTGAGTGGGATTTTCTAACTTTTGAACCGGTGCTCGGAATTGAAATCCAATGACATCATTGAACTCACAGTGCTAGTATTTACTTAAGGAGACCTTCACCTCGACCACAGTAGGTCGATGGTGGAAGTTATATTTTCACATATTTTTGAAAGAATAAATTAAAAAGGAATGGTGTAACTTTTTTATTTTATTTTTCTTTGGAATTCCCCATGTGGATATTTCACGGGCGGGGGCCACCTAAACTAAAACCTCCCATGAGAGGTTAGGGAGGTGGGGACCATCGAGCCTAACCTCCATAAAAGTTTATGGTGGTGGGGACCACCTGAGTATAAACCCCCTTGAACTCCCCTTTAATGGGAGAAACCCTCAAACTTCCTATTAAATGTGGGGGAGCCTCTTCAAATCCTCCAACATTTATTATACAAACTCAATGTAATTAATTAAGTTATTTTGAAATTATGCCAATATATTTTATTATATTGGCTACCCTTTTCTTTTTGGTGGGTTGGGGGAAAATAATCATTGGAAAAGGGGGGAGCTTGGAAGAACTTGGAGGAACACATCCTCCAACGAAGAATGCCAACGAAGAACGCTTCTCCTTCGATGAATTCTTCTCAAAAATCTGTCAAAGGATATCAAACGAGGAACATATCCACTGACGAATGAGGAGACGCTGACATCACCGACATCCTTCTATTCCCAATGGCATCGACTCTTTCCCCGCATACAATCTTCAACAAATCAAACGAACGAGGTTGGTGGTTATTTGAAATTCGTCCCTTATTTGTTCTTTATGACTCTTCGTAATTCAAAGAGAGTTTATAGTCGCTTGCTACCATTCTAATGCCAAGAGTGCGGGCCAAACAAACATGACCCATCCTCTTCGTAATTCTTGTAATGATTTTTCGTGTTCTTCGCGATGGAGGTGGTCGGCGACCAACCAAGTAGGGGCACGAGAATGGTGGTCGGCATCACCGCTGGCCGCGACGAAGGCGATGGCGGAACGGAGCCACTCCATGGCCACCGCCGCCCGCAGCCCCCACCATCTGTGGCTACAGCCGCCCACAGCCTCCACCCTTCTGGCCGAGCCGCCCCACGTCGCGCCCTCGTGGCACCCCACAGCCGAGCCACTCAGGCCAAGCCGCCCCGCACTATGCCCTCGCGGCACCCTGTGGTCGAGCCCCTCAGGCCGAGTTGCCTGGATCTGCACCCTCGCGGTACCCCGTGGCCAAGCTACTTCGGTCGATCCGCCCTGCGTCACGCCCTTGTGTCACCCCTTAGTCAAGCTGCCCCACGCCCTTGCGGCTCCCTTGCGGCCTCGAGGCCCTCGCGGCCTGCCACGCCACCCGGTGGGTCGGGCCATATCCAGCGGGTTGGGTCAGGTCTACCCGAAGTGGGTTGACCTAGGCCGGTTCTACCCGAAGTGGGTTGACCCAGGCCGGGTCTACCCGAACCAGGTCGGTCCGACTGAGTCGGACCGGACCCGAACCAGATACGACCTTATACTTTACTTGGGTCATAACTTTGGCACCGGACGTCCGATTGACGAACCGCCAGCGGTGATGGAAACCTTGGAGCGAGACAGTTCCTTTGGTATACCCCACTAAAGATTTGGATAAGTATGGGGTATGGTCGGGTTGGATCGAGCATGAATTCAACCGGGGCCTCAGGACTAAAAGGCTAATAACTCACAGATCAGGCGTCCGATTGACGCACCGTCTATTGCATTGAGACCCCTATGACGTGGTGGTCCTTTGAGATACTTCTTTGTGGGACTTCATTTTAGTTAGAGTATCAACTAGTGTCTTGGGGAGTAGATCCTCCTGAAGATGATCGAGCATAGTGCGGGAACCTAGTAGCTGGTTGTGACGAGTAGACTGACTAGCGACCCTGTGTGTTTCAGCTCCTAGTGATCCTGTATAGGTTGGATCCTAGCGATCCTATGTGGGTCAGCTCCAAGAGATCCTATGTGGGTCAGCTCCTAGCGATCCTGTGTGGGTCATCTTCTAGTGATTCTGTGTGGGTCAGCTCCTAGCGATCATGTGTGGGTCAGCTCCTAATGATCCTGTGTGGGTCAGCTCCTAGCGATCCTGTGTGGGTCAACTCCTAGAAATCATGTGTGGGTCAGCTCCTAGGGATCTTGTGTGGGTCAACTCCTAGTGATCCTGTGTGGGTCAGCTCCTAGAGATTCTGTGTGGGTTATCAGCAGATCCTCCTAATGAAGTAAGATGATTTAGTAGTTATAACTAATCATCTCTACTGTTGTACCTAAGTTTTACCTGGAATGAGTTGAGTTTGTACCTGTGTGGTACTTTCCTTCCTGGTAATACCTTGGTGGTATTCTCCTGTGTGGCATACCTGTGTGGTACTTTCCCTTGTGGTTTTCCTTCCTTTGTGGAATAGTTGAGCTTTGGGATTTTGGGTTGGACCATGTGTTTCCTCATGATTGAGATGGATATACTTGATAACTTAGGTATTTATGGGCATATACCTAAGTAGTCTTGACAGTTGACTTCATGCTTTTAGGTTTATCCTTTTTGGAATTGTGAGACCTTGAGGGTCTTCGGGTCCCTACTGAGTATCGTTATACTCACCCCTTCACGGTCTACACTCACACTTCATTGTGTTTGGTGCAGATGACAGACAGATCTGACTAAGGATGAGAGTACCAGGACTGGATGGTACCTGGAGGTGAACCATACGGCATGTCGATATGCAGAGGAGATGGGAAAATGTAGAGTTCTAAGGAGGCGATCTGTACCTACCCTTCAGGTAGGAACCTCAGAGGATGATCCAGTTGTTTTCTTTCTCTTTCTTCAGTTGTATTTTATTTTAGTTGTACTTGTACCTTTAATATTGGTCTTGTATTCCAACCCCTTTTACTTTCATCACTCTTTTGGTTATATAGTTTGATTGTGTTCATATCTTTTTATGTGATTGGTTACATGAGTTTACAGGTTATAAAGGCAATGGCTTTTGAGTTTTAGGGAATACACCTTTCAGTGCTAGTCGTCAGCCCCTGTCCCATGCAAGGAGGGCTTAGGGTAGTCACGGCATGGGCCTCGGGGGATGGGTCATGACAAATTAGTATCATAGGATTCAGTTCTACCGTAGAATATAGGACTATGATATTTCTTTTAATGGAAATAGTGTTAAGTGTAGTGAGTGTGGTTATCATTTTAGGGAATTTAGTATTGGTGCGGCAGCCGACGTATCCATACACTAGGACCCTAACTTCTTATTTCTAACTCAGTGCATGAAAACACTGATTGCGTGTGTGTTTTGAAAAGTTTTCTTGTGTTTCCTTGAGTCAGCTCACCAGGTATAACTTAATGACCATGGAACACCTATTCTTTATCAGGATTCCACTGTATAGACATCCAGCTATGATTCCCAAGAGACAGTACATGATGATGGCCCACCGAGAATTGAGGCTCCATTGCAGGGCCCTCTTACTATGTTGACACCTTCGGGTGGTGTACCAGTAACACCACCACCCGTTGGGTAGAAGATACCACCAGACACACTGGCAGATGGTGCACGCCAACTGAGCACGTTACTTGAGTTCCAGCAGCAGAGACCTCTGAGGTTTCGAGGTGAGACAGATTCCCATGCACCTGAGGGCTGGCTGGAGGTAGTTGCTAGAGTTTTTCGCCTAGTTGAGACACCAGTAGAGCATATGGTGATCCTAGTTGCTGGTCTTTTCTAGTAAATGACCATGAGGATGTTCCTCATAGTGATGAGGCTTTGGTATGTGTACCATTACCCAAGATAGTACCTTTGGGTAGTGTGTCAGCTATATCATTGCTCGTTGGTCAGCAGTTACAACCGGCAGTACCAGTAGAGGACACTTATAGGCTTAATGCCTTATGCGTGATTCAGCATCAGATACCCCTTAGGTTCTGAGGCGAGACCGACTCACAGGAGGCTAAGGACTGTCTTGAGGAGGTAGTTGAGAGTTCTCTAGAGCTTCTACAACTTCGACAGGACGACATGTTGATAGCTGAGTATTCATCGAGGCGTACCGATCATTCCTGGTACTCGATGAATACAATACGATCAGTGCTTCATTGCTCAGAATTTCAAATGTAGTGTGTTTAAGGATGTCCAAGCCAGCACTATTCCTCTATGCATTCCTACTTATGTTAGGGTGATAGAGAGAACCTTTGTGGTTGAATGTTCTTTGGCTGAGTGGATACAACCAGTGAATGTTTGTAGTGGGAAAGCAAGAAACTGGCGCCAGTCTCAGAGACTTGGGTGTGTAAGATGTTTCAAGAAGAGTATGTGACAGGGACAGATGAATCTGCAGGTCATCAGACAAGGAAGCAGAGCTAGGAGAGTAGCATGAGGTGGTGTACATTTCAACATGTCACAACCAACCCCTTTTTGTGGACCCCACCAGGCTTAGGGAGCTGGAGGATCGGGGAAGAGAGTATCTGCATGTGGTCAAGGATTGCGACCAAAGGGCTCTAGGAATGATTCAAGGTATGTTCTGTGTCTACTACTAGCTGCTATATCAATGGAAATAGGTACTAATCATTCCTTACTTCTAAGAATCTTATCCAAGACCTAGAGTTTCTGGTTACACCATTGACTTGACCCTCACGTATGGAGATACCTTTGGGAGGAGACTCGATAATCACACATACGCTGATGGTGTGATCTGACCCTTGAGGTGATAGTTTCAGTTGGAACCTCTTGGCGGTAGTGTCGAGGCCTTACGATGTTAGTTTGGGTATAGACTGGACATCCATAGTTCATTCTCAGATTGACTATATTAGGAAAAAAGGTTGTGGTTTACCTACAACATTGGAATGGGGTTTTCCTTGGTCGGTGAAAAAGGAAACTCAGGAAGCATAGGATAAACTCATGCATAGGAGTTTTGAGTTTTCAGTTCCAAATAAGAGTGGTAGAGCATGGGGAAATCTTTTCAAAAGATGTTTCCAGGAATACCTCATTGAAGGGAGAGTGACGTCTTCTTTGGCTAGGTACTACCAGATATTTGTACCTGACTTCTCCAGGGTAGAGACACCTTTATCAGCATTGACAAAGAATGGTAAACCCTTCATTTGGTCAGAGAGATTCCATCGGAGCTTTCAAGAGCTGAGGCAGAGGCTGACTAGTGCACCCATCTTGAGCCTACCAAAGGAGGGCGTAGGGTACATATTCTACTGCGACGCATCAGGGACCGATCTTAGATGTGTACTGATGTAGGAGCGAGCAGTGATCGCATATGGTTCTTTACAACTAAGATAGCACGAGCAGAACTATGCTACCCATGACCTGAAATTAGAAGTAGTGTTTTTTACCTTGAAGATTTAGTGACACTATCTAATGGGAGAATGCTTTATAGTGTACTTTGATCACAATAGTCTTAGGTATATCTTCTCTCAGAAGGATCTAAACCTAAGACAGCGATGTTGGCTTGAGTTCCTCCATGACTATGACTTTGAGATAGTCTATACTCCAGGGAAGGGGAACGTTGTAGCAGATGCACTCAGCCAGAGATCTGGTATATAGCTATTAGGAGAGGCGACAGAGCAGTTGTCCACTTTGCAAATATCCTTCATGGAACGTGATGGAGCAATTTTCCTTCAGTCTCTTACAGTCACTCCCCCACTTCATCGGCGAGTCAGGGAGGCGCAAAATGGGGACACTGACTGCGAGACACGACATGCTCAGATATCCACAGGACAGGCACCTGATAGATTTTCTGAAGGTGGGGAGCATGTCATCCTCTTAAGAGGACGTACCATGGTACCAGTGTCGCTTTGGGAGGAAGTGTTGAGGGATTTCCACACATCCCCTCTAGCGGTACATCCAGGAGTGGCGAAGATATACCAGGATCTCCAACAATAGCACTGGTGGTTGGGAATGAAGAAATCAGCAGCATAGTTTCTCTATCGATTCCTCACTTGTCAGTAGGTGAAGGCAGAGCATAAGGTACTAGCAGGCTTGGTTCAGCCTTTAGATGTCCCATAGTGGAAGTGTGATGGGATATCCATGGACTTCGTGACAGGACTTCCACATACATCCAGGGATCGTGACTTGATTTCGGTGATCGTCGACCGACTCACCAAGTCGGCCCACTTCCTACCGATCATAGAGAAGGGTTCAGAAAAGAGCTTGGGACACCTATATGTGCAGGAGATTGTGTTTGATTACATGGAGTACCCTCGACAATTTTCTCTGATTTTGATACAAATTTCACTTCCCGACTATGGAAGGGGTTGCAGGAGGCTTTCGAGAAGCATATTCATTTGAGCACTTCCTTCCATCCTCAGACGGATGGTTAGACTAAGCGGACCATTCAGACCCTTGAAGACATGTTGTGTGCTTGCATCCTCAACTTCGGTCATAGCTAGGAGGATCACTTTCCTTTGGTAGAGTTTTCATACAACAACAGCTATCACTCCACCATTAGGATGGCACCTTTTGAGGCATTGTACGGGTGACCTTACAGATCACCTTTGTGCTGGACAGACCTAAGGGAGTCAGCACTAGTGGGACCAGAGATGGTATGGACTACCATAGATAAGGTGCAGATCATCTAGGAGCGGATGAAGACTACACAGAGTAGGCAGAAGTCATATGCTGACAAGAGATGGAGACCTCTAGAGTTCGAGGATGGCGGCCACATCTTTCTATGGGTCTCACCTCGACGAGGTTTGTAGAGATTTGGCTGAGGCGGAAAATTATCTCCGATATTCATCGGACCTTTTCAGGTCCTCAACAGAGTTGGAGAGGTGGCATACCACTTAGCTCTTCCACCACAGTTACACCGGGTGCATGACGTCTTCCAGGTATCCCAGCTGAGGAGATACGTTCACGAACCTTCCCACATCATCGACCATGGTGAGCTAGATGTCGACGATGGGGCGACTTTTATGGAGGTTCCAGTAGAGATTGAGGATTGACAGGAGCGGGTCCTTCATGGATGGTCGATACCTCTAGTGCGTGTTCGCTGGAAGCACGGGAACCTCCAAGAGAGCACATGGGAGATAAAAGCTCAGATGCGTGCTCAGTACCCCCACTTGTTCCCTTAGTTTGAGTTGTGGCTTATGGGGACATAAAGCCCTGAGGTGGGGAGACTGTAAAGACCCAGAATTTCCATGTAATTTTTTTTAATTAAATGGGAATTTTACGAGTCCGTGAAAATTTACGGCACGTGATTCTGAGGCCCATAGTGCCTGAAATGAATTTATGAACTTTATTTCGGGTATGTTCAGTAAATGTGCGAGTGGGATTTTCTAACTTTTAAACCAGTGCTGGGAATTAAAATTTGAGGACACCGTTGAACTCACAGTGCCGGTATTCACTTAAGCATCCCTTCACCTCGACCGCAGTAGTTCGATGGTGGAAGTTATTTTTTCACATATTCGTGAAAGAATAAAATAAAAAGGATTGGTGTAACTTTTTTATTTTATTTTTCTTTGGAATTTCCCATGTGGATATTTCACAGGTGGGGGCCACCTGAACTAAAACCTCCCATGAGAGGTTAGGGAGGTGGGGACCACCAAGCCTAACCTCCATGAGAGGTTATGGTGGTGGGGACCACCTGAGTATAAACCCCCTTGAACTCCCCTTTAATGGGAGAAACCCTCAAACTTCCTATTAAATGTGGGGGAGCCTCTTCAACTCCTCTAACATTTATTATACCAACTCAATGTAATTAATTAAGTCATTTTGAAATTATGCCAATATATTTTATTATATTGGCTACCCTTTTGTTTTGGTGGGTTGGGGGAAAATAATCGTTGGCAAAGGTGGGAGCTTGGGATAACTTGGTGGAACACATCCTCCAACGAATAATGCCAATGAAGAACGCTTATCCTTCGACGAATTCTTCTCCAAACTCCATATAAGGATCACCAATGAGGAACATCTCCACTGATGAATGAGGAGACACCATCGTCACTGACATCTTTCTATTCCCAATGGCATCGACTCTTTCCCCGCAGACAATCTTCAACGAATCAAACGAACGAGGTATGGTGGTTGTTTGAAATTATTCCCTTATTCGTTCTTGATGACTCTTCATAATTCAAAGAGAGTTTATAGCCGCTTGTTACCGCTCTAATGTAGAGAGTGTGGTCCAAACAAACATGTCCCATCCTCTCAGTAATTCTTGTAATGATTTATGGTGTTCTTCGCGATGGAGGAGGTCGGCGACCAACCAAGTAGGGGCACGAGAACGGCGATCAGCATCACCGCCGGCCGCGACGAAGGAGACAGCAAAACAGCACCGCCCTACGGCCACCGATGCCCAAGGACCCTACTGTCCACGGCCACCACCACCCGCGGCCTCTGTCCTTCTAGCCGAGCCGCCACGTGCCACGCCCTCGCGGCACCCCGTGGTCGAGCCGCTCTGGCCGAGCCGCCCGGCGCCACGCCCTCGCGACACCCCACGGTCGAGTTGCTCCTACCGAGTCAACCTGTGTCGCGCCCTCGCGGCACCCAGCGACTGAGCCACTCCGACCGAGCTGCCCCACACCGCGCCCTTGTGGCACCCTGTGGCTGAGCCGCTCTGGCCGAGCTGCCCAGTGCCGCACCCTCGCAGCACCCCACAGCCGAGCCACCCCGCGCCGCGCCCTCGCGACACCCCGCGGCCGAGCCGCTCCGGCCGAGCCACCCCGTGTCGTGCTCTCGCGACACCCCGTGACCAAGCCCCTCCAGCCGAGCAGCCCCATGGCCTCACGCCCTCGTAGCACCCCCGCAGCCGAGCCGCCCTGTGCCCTTACAGCACCCCCTGCGGCCTCGGGGCCCTCGCGGCCTATCGGGCCGGACTCATCAGGTCAGGCCAAACCCAGTAGGTCGGGTAGTCCAGCGGGCCGGGCTGGACCCAGCGGGTCAGGCTGGGTCGGTCTGACCGAGTCGGGCCGGGTCAGTCCGACCGAGTCGGACCAGACCCGAACCAGATATGACCCTATACTTTACTTGGGCCATAAATTTGGCACCATATGTCTAATTGACGAACGGACAGCAGCGTTGGAAACCTTGGAGTGATTCGGTCCCTTTGGTATACCCCACTAGAGATTTGGATAAGGATGGGGTGTGTTCGGGTTGGATCGAGCATGAATCCAACTGGTCTCTCGGGACTAAAAGGCAAATAACTCACAGATCGGGCGTCTGATTGACGCACTGTTTGTTGCATTGAGACCCCTATGACATGGTGGTACTTTGAGATACTTCTTCGTGGGACTCATGGTAGTTAGAGTATCGACTAGTGGCTTGGGTAGCGGATCCTCTCGGAGACAAGCGAGCATAGTGCGGGAACCCAGTAGCTGACTGTGACGAGAATACTGACTCGCGACCCCGTGTGGGTCAGCTCCTAGCGATATTGTGTGGATTAGATCCTAGAAATCCTGTGTGGGTGAGATCCTAGTGATCTTGTGTGGGTCAGCTCCTAGAAATACGGTGTGGGTCAGCTCCTAGTGATCCTGTGTGGGTCAGCTTCTAGTGATCCTGTGTGGGTGAGATCCTAGCGATCCTGTGTGGGTCAGCTCCTAGCGATCCTGTGTGGGTCAGATCCTAGAAATCATGTGTGGGTCAGCTCCTATAGTGATCATGTGTGGGTCAGATCCTAGTGATCCTGTGTGGGTCAGCTCCTAGAGATCTTGTGTGGGTCAGCTCATAGAGATTCTGTGTGGGTCAGCAGCAGAGCCTCTTAATAGAGTAAGATGATTTAGTAGCTATAACTAATCATCTCTACTACCGTACCTATGTTTTACTTGGAATGATCTGATTTTGTACCTTTTTGGTACTTTCCTTCGTGGTAATACCTTGGTGGTATTCTTCTGTGTGGAATACTTGTTTGGTACTTTCCTTTGTGGTTTTCCTTCCTTTGTGGAATAGTTGAGCTTTGGGCTTTTGGGTTGGACCCTGTGTTTCTTCATGATTGAGATGGATATACTTGATAACTTAGGTATATGTATGGGCATATACCTAAGTATTCTTGATAGTTGACTTCATGCTTTGAGGTTTATCCTTTGTGGAATTTTGAGACCTTGAGGGTCTCAGGAACCCTTCTAAGTATCGTTATACTCACCCCTGCATGGGATACGCCCGCACTTTGTTATGTTTGGTGCAGACGACGGACAGTGCTGACTGAGGACAAGAGTACCAGGACTGGATTGTACCCTGAGGTGGACCATACGGCGTATTGGTATGCAGAGGATATGGGTAAACATGGAGTACTGAGGAGGCGATCTTTACCTACCCTTCAGGTAGGAACCTTGGAGGATGATCTAGTAGTTTTCTTTCTCTTTCTTCAGTTATATTGTATTTCAGTTGTACTTGTAGCTTTGCTGTTGGGCTTGTATTCCGACCCCTTTTACTTTCAGCACTATTTTTTGTATAGTTTGCTTCTGTTCGTATCTTGTTGTGTGCATGGTTACGTGAGTTTACAGGTTATAAAGGCAATGTCTTCCTAGTTTTAGAGAATACGCCTTTCGGGGCTAGTCACCAGCCTCTGTCCTATGGAAGGCAATTTTGGGGTAGTTACAGTAGGGGCCCCGGGGGATGGGTCGTGACATTATTTCCTTTTTCATGAAGTTTTTAGTTTTTCTCATTTTATAATCCATTATAATTTTATGAAATTCATCTAAGGAAATATCCTTTCTATCCTCTTGAGCTGGGATCTTAGGATCAAACATATCCAATAAATTCCTCATGAGATTCTTAAAAATTATGGAGTCTTCAAGCTTTTCACCAAACCCCTGGATATTTTTAACATTTTCATTAAACCAAGTAAGATAATAATAAATGTTATCTTTCTTATACATCTTTATATATTCAAAATTTCTTCTCCAAATTTTTAATTTAGCCTCTTAAACTTTCATATTACCTTTGTAGCTACTTTCCATCTTGTACCATATTTCTTTGGATGATTGAAGTACCATAACTTTTATGTATAATGGTTTTGAAAAGGTCATAAAAATATAATTGTGTACCTCAACCTAATTATCCATAAGTATGTTATCTTCTAAGTTCATTGGATCATTATTTTTAATGGGTAGAAAACAAATAACCATAACATCTATAACCTCCAAACCAAGAAATAGAAGATAAGGAAATATTATGTTCTTCCAACTATGATAATTTTTCCCATAAAAGTAGGAATAACCTTTTTGTTCATAGAATATATATTTTCAATTATAAGAACATGTTTAAATCTAATATATTTTCATTTCTTTGGTACTAGTAAAAGATCCTAATATTGGATTACTCCACTGAGAAGGGGGGATAAATCAGTGGAGATCAGTTTTTATAATTTCTTCTTAATTAAACCAACCTATTAAACCTACTAAAGTTTTATTCACTAAATTATAGAATATCAACCTCAATCATGTATACATAGAATAAATAAATAATGAACATGAGAATTTTTACAAGTTTTAGCCCCTTTTTGGGAACCTACTTCTTATCGTGATTGGTTAGACTCCCCAACCATAGATTTTTTACAATATGAAACATTGGTTTACAATATTACATCATTGTTACAGAGTCACACTATGCCAATATAGAGTCACACTATACTATACATATTCATACTACTTCTATATAGAATATTAAATTGAAATGAGAAAGATATTCTTGATTGTTATATTGCTTTAGAAACTATAAATCAATATCTCCCTCGATGAGCCTTCAAGAATATTCTATAATAGATTCTTACTTCATGATAATATGATATATAACTACTTATAAATTGTAATGCACAATATCTTTCATTTCCATATCTAATTAGGCTCTCATATATACACCATGATCTCCTGAGTATTCTTTACTTTTAATAACTACATGTATAAAAAATACCACTTTTACCACTATTATTTCTCAAAAAATAAATAAAAAGATATTCTAGAATCTTTTAAATATTAGATTAATACTAAGAATAATTCATAAATAGTGAATTTGTGAATTCCAAGAATACCCATAATCTTCCTCCTCACTAAAACAATCTTGAGCTCTACCTTATTTTACCTTCTCTTTACAACTCAATAGCTCTTGAAAACAATTAAGTATATTAGATAATCATTAATTCAAAACTTAATAAGAATCTCTAGTAGAAAATAGAGTTATTCAAACATAACTATATCAAAGGTTTGTTGAAACTATTTGTATAAGTCCCTCTATACCAACAGTTTACAATAACTATTGGTGTAGTTTTTTTAGTGAAGGTTATACCAATGGTCTAAGAAAACCATTAGAATATGATGTTTTACTCAAGGTTATTCCAAAAGTTTCAATAAATCATTGGTTTATATTTGAAGTATATAGAAACAGTTAAAGGTATAAACTTCATATGTTAAAGTTATACCATTAGTTTTTTTAACCATTAGTATATATTTTCTATACCGATGGTTTTAAAAAACCGTTGGTATAGAATTCTTCCCAAATGCCAGCCACGGCCTCCCCCTCCTTAGATCTGACTCTCATCCACATTGAAGATTATGATCTTATTCCTTTTCTTACCCAGCCACAAAAATCCATCCTCGTTTTGTCTTTTCATTTAGTTGTTCTTCAACATCAAATTGGTAAGTTCAAAATCTATCATATATTCTGCTAAAAATCATTTTCCTTTTTTATCTACATAAAAAATAGTAAACTATATTTTTTATGGTAGTATTCTTTAAGATTCATTGAACAACAGTTAGTATTAGTACTCTTGGATTATAGTAATTATTTTTTTATTCTTTCATTTTATTCTAGTAATAATAACTATTATTAGTTTTTTTCTTGGATATATATAAATATTTTTAGAATTTGAAAGATAGTATGTTTGTTGGGGCAGGAGTGGTTTGACATGGTTAATGTATGGATGATGTAGGAGGGGTGGATTTATAAATGTTTCTATGGTTATCTATTTGTAGTGGTCTATGTTTCTGGGATGGGTCTAATTTTCTAGTGACATCTACTTTGATTTTGGAAAAAAAATTGTTTTTGTGAAATTGAAACAAGGGTTGTCCATACTTCTATTGAAGGGGAGTTTCTTAATTTTATACCTTTTCACTCTATTTATTTTTCTTATTTTATAACTGTACTACTACATTATATTTTTTTTAGGGGATTGTTTTTTTAGATCAATACTTATAGAGGACTTATTTAGTGGAGTATTTCTCACAATAATTATTATCCTTGCATTTTTTATATGGGGAACCTAATTTGACTCTCTTGGGAAGTTTTTTCACTCATCATTTTTTATTTTTAGCTTTTCACTAACAAGTATAGTGTGATAAAATCAATATTTAAAACACTAAAAGTGTTTCCTGCTTGAGTAATAAATTGAAAATTTTACCAACAGTTCACTAGTGAGACGAACTACACTAATATCTTCTGACAATATAAAATTGAGTTGGCCTTTTCAAGTCAATAAATTATTATTACTAGTTGGTCTAGTTTTTTGGAAAATAGCATGTATATTTAGCAATTGTTTGTTTAATATTTATGGAGATCATTAACACTTTATAATAGGTTCGGTTATCCTATTATAAAAACTTATTTCTGGAGAAACATTGCAAGCAACCCAAATGACCTAACCAAAATTGAATTGGATCAAATTGAAAATAGAAGAAGAAAACTATATCATACCCATGCTAAATATGCTAATTTGAACATGTTGATTTTTCTATGACATGTATTTTATGTTTTGATATTCCTCCCACTTAATATAATATGATTTTAGTATGTCACTGTGTATACTTTATTTAGTTTGAAAATTGGTATTATTTAATTAAGTCAAGTCACATATTATTTTTATTTTTTTGGTTTATATATTAGTTAAATTATTATTTGTTTTCAAATGTAAGAAATGAAAAACATTGAAGAGGTGTAGAGGAAGATGATTCCATATAATAATCACCATATGAGAGAGAGAGACATTCCTCCTATAGTGGCTATTGTGAGTAATTTATTTTAAATATATATATATATATATCAATAATATATAATGTTGTGTGATTAATTTTTTAAAATTTTAATCGGGATCCACCACCCATGAGACAATTATTCTCTGATGAACCTAGTGGTAGTGGTTCTTATCCAAACAATGTGAGGGGAGGTGGTAATAGATCTACTCACACCACTCATCATACTTGATCACACTCTGTCCCTTCATCAAATATACCATCTATTACACTTTCTCATACCATATTATCATTAGAGGTACTCAGGATATTTAGGATTATTGTTCTTTCACCACCATTTACATATGATCCTCCTCACATTTCTTTCCCTTATTTGATGATGGATCCTACTCCCCATCCATATTATACTTTTACACATACATCTATGCCAAATTATTTTCCTTCTACTTTGTTATCCCTGAACATATATGTTCATGCTCTTTAGATTTCTACTCCAGCACATTATGATATTCAGGAGTAGACATTAAACCCCACTACTACTTTATAGGTTAAAAATAATTCAGATTCTAGGGATCCAGTAGTACTCACTAATTATCCTAGTTAAGGTATAATTATAGAACCTCATTAGTTATTTTTACCATAATTCATTTTCATTGTAAGATTTATTGATATAATATATTCTTTCTTTAAGAACTATATTTTCCACTATAATTCATGGGCGTACACACATGTGTGAGGTGTGGAACCTCCACACATAGTTGATGGTTGAGTATAAAAAGGATAATCAAATGATTAAAAAAACATGGCGATGATGTAGGATTTTTATGGTGAGGCATTCCAAATACTCATACATCATTCCTGTTAGACCGCTCTCTTAGATACACCTTCAAAATGAATAAAGGATAATCCTCGGGTAAAAATATGGGTTATAAAATTCATTATATTTAATGTTATTTTAGTATTGTATTTATATGAATTAATATTTTGGTACCATCTTCGTTATAATTTTCCCAATGGTGAGGCTGTGAGGACTACATGGCTCATGGAATTAGGTTATTTGTAGAGAAAATATAAGAATGAGTTATGTGGTGGATATTTTTATGGAGTTTTAATAGATTTAAAGGTTATAACTAACATGAATGAGTGTCCAACATCAAATTATTGGGAAATGATTGTTCATTGGGAAGAGTACTGAGTTTAAGGTATTAATAAAATTTTATTTTTTAAATGAAAATTATGATGATTTATATTAATATTCTATTTTTTATTATTGAAAATTATTTTTTATGAAGCATTATAAAGAAATAAAAAAAGGATGTTATAAAATACAACCACACTTTGGGGTGAACTATGATGTCAAAGCATGAGAGGAAGCTTTTATTTTTCTTTGAAACTCATTTATAATTTTTCTATTTAAATAAATTATGGAAATAAAATTTCTTGAATTGTAAATTACATTGATTCATTAGAATTTTTTGATAAAAAATATATTAATATACATGTGAATTTATAAACATTGCAATATATTAATGAGAAAAAAATAGATTAAATAGTTTACTGATGTCTTGACTTAGGAATTTGGATTAATATTGAGTTAACTTATTATAATAAATATCTATTTTAGCGTAAGTATTTACCTAGTTGGGTTCATGATCATCTTCATTTTTCATTACTTCATCAGAGTTTTTCTTGTAATCACCTATTAATTATTTAAATCATCTTCACCCATTTCCTTAAAACTGTGTTTATTTTCAATGACATTCATGTCATTGAAATCCATAAACTAATGTATCCTTTTACTACAACACATTTATCATACTCAATAAGATAACTTTCCACTAACTGTATGTGTATCAACCATTTACCTTTCTACTTGAATTAACTCCAAATGTGATTGTTCCACCACCACAAATGTTTTATAAAATGATGTTTTATAGGTCTATAATTATATTTATATAGTTTCCATAATCTATATACCATACATCATTCATGATACTTTCAAGGAATAATTGCACAAAAATAAAATAGCTAATAGTTTTGGTACCCATTTAATATTGGATCTAATATTATTAGTTAAATTATTCTTCATGGCCCATAAAATTTTTGAAAAAGTGAGAACTAGGTCATGTGGTTATTCTTACATAGTGGTATATTCTATTTTATTGTGGGGAAATTTCATTTTGACATGAAGTGTGTTTTATTAATATGTGGACCCCCTTTTATTCTGATGTGATGAGTATATTTAATATGACATGAGCATACTATCCTTAGTTTTATTCTGACATAAACACCTCATTTTCTGAATTATTCATACATAACTCGTCTCTAGCTTGTTAATCCCACACATCATCTTAATTTATTCATATGTAGTGTTCTGATTTTCCTTTTAATATTCCACAACCTTTTCAAATTTCATCTAAACATACACAATTACACATTTGCCACTTGAAATACTTACACACCACCATAAATCAATATAGGATTTGTTTTAATAGTTTTAAAAAATAAAATAAAATAGTTGAAAATAAAGATGTTAAGCCTTTTATAATTTAAATACTTGTTTTTCAAATATATCAAAAATGTAAATATTACTAAGTTTTGTATTAATTATGGGAATAATTTATATTGATTAATAAGATTAAAATTTGATGGTATTGTTTTAAATCACTCCCCTACACTAAAAACATTACACCCCTAAGAAATTAAAATGATTCGAATAAAAATATCATCTTTTTTAGCTTAGACACTCAAACCTAGAAATAAGAAAATTAATCAATTCATTTATTATTAATATTTACCATTCATTATTTTGAAAATAAACCAATTCATTCATTATTGATATTTTTTAAGTTTTGATATTTAGAATACATCCCAAGACACAACATGACCTATATCACCTACAATATTTTCATTATCACTCAAAGAACTTAAGAAATGGATTAATTCTCTTTCTCAAGGTCGGTGTGATATACCATATGTTTTCTAAGATCCTAGGTTCTCTACTTATTGAGAAAAACGTGCTACTAAATATAAATTATAAGATTTTGTTCTTTTTTTTAGGTATCATAGGATCTAATGTGAAAAATATTGAAGTAGAATATATATTTTTAATGTCTAAAGCACATTACTTGTTAGAATTCACCATGGGTAAAAACTGTGAATTTAATCCCCATCAAAATAAATCACTCCCAGTATCATTTACCATTTATTTACTCTTATGTGTGGGTGTTTCATAGCCATATAGTTAATAGTACAGAGGAATAATCATGTTTTATTTATTTATTTAATGTTTTTTTCTTTATTCTATTTTTTTAGAGGATTTTCTTTTTTAAAGATGAATTTTTTCCTTAGAGAATGTGGGAATCATATACTATAATGAGGAATATAAGTTGTGAACCCACTTAACAAAATATATTTGAAGGAACCCTTTACTCAACCCAAATATAACATACTTCCTCCCTAGATATAACAAGAACACTCCCTCTCCCACACACTCAGTTAAAAGTGTATCATGAAATTCACATAAGGGATTAGTAGGTGGGGATTAATTTTCTTGTAATACAGCATACCTAATTGGCAGTTTATTAATTATAAGGCTAAAATGGGTTCAAATTTCCCCATTGCTATAAAAAATAGAGTTTAAAGGGTATTTTTCAAATGAATGATGGTCTATATCATTTATAGTACATTTGAATCATATAGTTTCAAACATTAATTAAGGTGTGTTTTTGTTTCTCTCGTGGCCCAAGGCTCTTAATAATTGGGTTATAAGGAAGAATTTAAAAAATGGGATTGGAATGTCTCTCGGGTTGGGTAATAAAAAATTTAGACTGTAAATTCATAGCTTATAGAGATATTTCTATACTACTTAAAAAGATTTTAATTCCATGAAAATAGTAAACAAACTCATATCAGCAATCATTTAAATTCAAAAACATTAGAACTAATAAAATTCACAAAACTAGAAAAGAATATATGATGTAAAAAAAAATTAAATCTCAAAAATATTATCTAAAAACACTCCAAAAACTAAAATCATAAAGTAAATAAAGAAATCATACATCTCTTAAAAACATGCCAATTAAAAACATGTCATACTAGAGACTTCCTCATGAAAAATGATGATGATGATAAATTGGATGGAATAATTATACCATTAAAAATATGATTATACATGGACCATTACCCATTTCCTATAGTACCCAATAGAATATGGTAAATTACTATCACTTTAGGAATTCTATACTTAATTTCCTCATTAGTGACAACCCATTTGAGGAGATGATAGCCTTAGTTATATCAATAGAAATATAAAATAAATAACAATAAAATATATTTTAAAATTGTAATAAATTAAATAAAAATGAATTTTATATAAAAGTAATCCATTAATAAAACCAAAGACCTTGTTATAAAAAAATAATTGTCATTTAAATCATATATAAACATATTAACAAAATAAAAACCAAAGGAATTAAGCTTCAACTCAACGGAGATTTCTTTTCTCTCTAATTCTATTTTTTATTTTATAGCTCTTAAAAATGTTTCATGATAACTTTAAAATTGGTTTTTAATATATGTTAAAATCAACTAATTATTGATGAAAATTGTGTGTGGGGTGAGAACATTTCTAATGTATTTTATCCTATTACTTGATAGGGTTTGTACTTTATTTTATTGGTCATTCATTGGTCAGTGTTTGTGATTATACAGTGATATACTTTACATATTAATAAACACTGCAATATGTCTTTACATCCTAAAATTTTAAAATATTCCTATTTGTAAAATACATATTGACTAATGAGTTCATTAGCATTTTGGTTTGTTGTTATATATATTTTTCATGATCTGTTTACTGAAAAATAATTTGAATTTCTCTTGGTTATATTCATTTGAACTGTGAGACTCATGCATTGATACATTTTAAGTAATGGTTTTATACATTTAATTTCATTATAGAGGGAGGTATTAAATATTAAATTACATTTGTATCAAGACCAATTGTTTTGTTCGAGTATAAAGAAGAAATATGGAATCGTAGTAAACAAATAGAAAAAACAACTGATTTTAAGTTTGATTTTTTTGATTTCAAATTTTAATATCTATTTTGTAACAAAATAGTTAATTTATATTTATAATAGTGTTGTTTGGAGGCCCTTGATGAGCATAAAGCTAACAAATTTGTTTCAAATGATAATTTTTATCGGGTATTAGGATATGAATACCATGGGAGAGTATATTGCTGACCAAGGAAGAGTATTGTCCCCACTAGATATTACCCCACTTTAGGTGCTGGTTTTGGTAGCACCGAGTTGGAAACAGCTCGTGTAGAGTCATTAAAATCTTGTACTGAGGTAAAAGAGGCTAAAAAATGGTCATAAAGAAGGATGAATAGAATCCAAATTCCAATAATGAATTTATGAAATTTATAGAAACCTTATGTTCGTCACTTCCACCATATACTGTCGAGGCTTGTGATACATATATATCAAGAAATGTTCTAAGTAGTGGTTGGGACAATGATGTTCTTGGAGATGGTGATGGTGATGGTGATGATAAGTATGATAGTGAGGATAATGATGAGGATGATGATGATGATGATGATAGTAATGATGACGATGATGTTGATGAGAGATAGATCAATTCTTTACATTTTTTGACTGATATTTATGACACTTGATACTTGATTATTGGATATAAATGAATATATGTGATGTTTTAAATGTTTGTTATCACTATTTGAATACATTAACTTGTTTCTTGAATTTTGTATATTGGCTGGTAGTGGTTTCAGTTTTGGTATTTTCAGGTTTAGTTGTTTGAGGATGTTTCTAGGTTTTGTGTCATATTGGGTGGTTTCAAGTGTTCTCTTGAATTTTGTATATTGTCTTTTAGTGTTTTGGTAAGTGATGTATTAGTTTTATTAATTATGTTTATGGACTGTAGTGTTTTCTTAAGTGATGGTGTTTTGGGCCAAGTTGGGGGGATACAGACTAGGAATATAGGAGGAATCTATACCAATGGTTTCCAAACCATTGGTATAGTTTAAAGATAGGTACATATACCCACTATTTCCAAACTGTTAGTATAGTGTACATTCATGTGTATTATAACAATAGTTTATATAAAACTATTAATAAAGGTCTATATCCATGGAAAACCTCCCAATAGTTTGAAGAACTGTTGGTATAGGCAATACCAATGGTTTCCCAACCTATACCAATAGTTTAAAACTATTGGTATAGTCTCTCTTTCCAGTAGTGAATATTTTCATATCAATATGTCAGTGATTATTTGAACTCTAAAATAGCATAACATTATCACAAAAACATTCCATATTTAATGTTTTGAGATTCTTATTCTACTGACACAACTTCAAGCTCAATAGTAACTCTTTAGAAAAACCATATTAGAATAGAAAATAGATATGAGCATTAATTTATATTTATGAAATATCTCAAGAAAGATCTTGAATCACACTTCATATGTGATGTTTTACTCTTTAAATAACATATTCATCCTCGTTGGGTTTTTTTCTCCAGAATATCCAAAATATGGAAACTCAAATTTTCACCTAGTAGAATCACTTGAAAAATTTATAAATATATGAACAAATGTGAGTTTGATAGACCATGTGAAGCTACCACACTATCTATATTGACAATGTAGATTGACCATATGAATAAATCACTTATTGTATAGATAAAACTATAAGACAATTGGATTGACCGCATGAACAACTCACCTACCATATAGATTGATCATGATTAAATGTATCAACTTCATAACCAAACCACTTATTGTGAATTAATTGACCACATAGAAAAAAATCAATTTCATGACCAACTGATAGAACTCATGACCAAATGATCGATTACATGACCAAATGATTGACTACATGACCAACTAATTGACTGCATGACCAACTAATCAACTTTATGCATAACTAATTGATTGTATGGAGTGTGCAGTCATTGGATCAACCGCATGTAAAAACTCAAGAATAATTCCAAAAACATAAAATTAAGAATAGAATTTCTTCAAAATAATTTTTTCCACCTAGAATCAACTTAAAAACAATTTCAAATAAATCCAATAACATCTTAGTAACCTCAAATACCTATTAAAAGTTCTTCAAGTATGTTGATAATAAATAAAAACCAATAACCACTTTATCCAACAACACCAATGGTATTTTACTTATCTACTTTAGGGTTTCCCCATTTTTCTTGGTTGTGTTTTATTATTATTAATCTTCCTCTATTAATTTTATATGTTGAAATAATTTTTGTTAATGGTTTTTTTTCAAACTAGCATATATATTTTTTATAGAAATTGTTATTCATGGAATACTTGGTGGGACCCTATAGGTATTTTGTGCTCACACCCTACATACACCCCATGGGTGTATGTAGACTTTTTATCACATATAGGTAAAATAAAGGAATTGATTAGAGGTGATGGGCATTCTAAATAGTGGATCATGGTTGGTTGATGGTAGTGATATGGTGGGAGTTTAACCGTGATGTAACACAAATATTGGTAGCTTTATTTTTTTTCATTTTGGATTTTTGTTCTATTAACTTATCTCCCCATTTGTTAGACTTATATATTCCCATCTATCCTTTTTTACATGTGTAATCCATGATTGTTTATTCCATGTTTTTATGTTTATTTTTTATATACAAGGTTATGGTTTCTTTTATTATTTCATTTATGTTTTTATCGATGGGTTTATTTAGGAAAAATATTCCAAAATGAAATTCTTGATTATTGAGCACTAGTTTCCTACTCATGGGGATCGGGAATGCCTTTTTTCCTTTATATGGAATTTATTGGGTGCCTGGGATAGGGTTAGTTTGAGTTGGTTTGTGAAAAACCCTCATGCTAGTGGGAAGTCTGACCCAAAGTCCCTATATATGTATATTTCATATATAAATTTTTTGTGGTGTTTTAAAGCACTGATCATTATGATTTAATTGATATTCTTACCAATTTTTGGATTGTTTGATTGGTTTTGTGATATATGGAAAGATGTTTCAAATATTTGTTAAAGGAAACAAAAAGGTATGAATTTAGATAGCTGAAGACACTTCATGTCGTGGCGCCACACCAGAAGTTTGAAGTTAGAATGAAGCTGGAGTAAAACTATAAAATATAAACAAACGATGATTTATGTCATAAAATCCAATTTATATCATAAGTCCATCGAGACATAGGAAAAAACCATGTTATGAATGGCCTGTTTTAAGGCTGTAAAAGTTTGATATTTATAGTGTAAACTTCATTTAGGCCATATGATTGTCGATACAGAAAAGGAGATCACAAGGATTTACAATGTAAACTTCATTTATGTTGTAAGATGATCGAAGGAGTAGATTTGGATATACGGAAGCCACGCCATTTACATAGTAAAATACATATTTATGTCTTAAGTCCACTATAATCATTAATTGTATTATTACATATATGAGGTATTTGATGTGAGGAATGTATATTTAGATGCGCTTCTTCAAGATAGGGGATATATTCTACAAATGATATCGGGTAGTAGAATATGGATGTCAGATGATAGATTGTGTGACCACGGAGCCCTGCTACTACCACCATTATTCTTTGGGTAACCATGTCATCATTCCTCCTCATGATTAGCATGAGCAGTTAATTTCTTTGTGTTGAGTGAGGTGATTGTATGGGGTGTTTCATAGGGATTATTTCTATTTTCAATTCATGTTTTGGTTGTTTCACCTTTATTTATCAATTTTGAATCTCTTTATTTTTGAAATTGTGTGACCATGGTGTTTTAAATTGAGAAGTACTTTCTTTTAGCACCAACTAATTTCCCTAGGTTGTGTATAACCATTATGAAATCTAGAGATATTATTATTAAATAAGTTTTTGGGCCACATAGTCCTATAACCAAACCTAGTAATTTACCATTTCAATGGTGTGATTATTAGATTAGTGAAGGGTACCCATCCCATGGATCCCTAAAGATCCAATTCTAACAATAGATATGAATGAACACATAATTAATTGAAACATTAAGCACATGAACCTAAAAATAACTAAACCCCTCATGATTTATCATCTTGATTCCAAAACACCAAATAAATTTTCTTTTCTTATTTAACTCTCTCCAAAAAATAAATCAATTGCATTTTAAATTCATAAATTAATATAGATCTTATCGGTTATCCTTGTGGGTTTGAAACTTGGGATTTACAATTAATTCATTTTTTTATTTAGGTTGTTTGAGTTTTTAAATTATTAAATTTGTGTATCCCCATAGGAATTAACAATGCCCTACAAGATTTCATCCCTATACCCTAGGAAAATTTAATTAAGAGTGATTCCAATTCCACCATAATTTTAATACCTAATGTATAAACTATATTCAATAGCTAAATTAAAATTAGTAAATTTAATTAAAAAGCAAATTAAATGTATTTGAAAACTAAATCCATTATCATACCATGTATGTAACTCCATAAATGCATGTATGATATCTTAGAAGTAGTTTAAACACATTTAAACTAAAACATACACATATTCACTATATAAACAATTTATAACTACAAATAATAAAATAAGTAATATATTTTAAATAAATGAAAATTTTATATATTTTACCATGAGATAAATATCTATGAACAATTCATAAGTTAAATTTAACTATAAAAACTTTATAATTTTAGCTAACCTTATAGACATTCCATAATTTTGACTATAAAACTTTATATCCATTCCAAAATAAACTCTTTGATATTATTCATTATATGAAATTTTACTTTAAATTTATAATAACACATAAATTTAATCATTTTATATTTCAATTATATTATGTAAAACATTTTACATAATCCAAATATCACATATCATTATTTAAACCTTCATCAAATCAATCAATGAAATTTATTTTGATGTGGTGTTAATAATTTCTCAAATAAGGCCTTAATTTAAAAAATTTAAATTAAATATTATGAACAATTCGTAACATAAATATAAACTCTTTTACTTTTTTTCCTTATTTTTTTAATTTATAAACACTTTATAAATTACCCATATAATTTCCATATAAAAATTTTATATCAAAATTATAAGCCATGCCATATAATTTAAAAGGTATTTTAATATTGACATTTAATATTATTAAATATGTATTAATAAATGTTTCATAAACATTTATTTAATTAATTATAAACACTTTCTAATTAATTAATTTATAAATTCTTTTATAAATTAATAAATGTCCCAAAACACCTCTTATTATAATTTATAAACTATTTATAAATTTCATAATTCAATTCATAATTTAATTTTAATAAAAAAAATTCTTTTCAAAACATATTTAATAATATATAAGAAATAATAAATGCTAATTGATATTAAACCTTTTAAGTGTCATTTTTCGTATTTTACGACTGAAAATCTTGTTGCCTCTTATGATAAGTAGCTTACATAAGGTTTTTCCACTTCTATGGAAAAGGAAATAACCTTACATATCTAAAACCTTATACATTTATGGTATAACCCTTACATATCACCAGTGTAACCCTTACATATCAATTATATTTTATGATCTGCACCAATATCATTAAGGTGATATGATGCTCATTTTTAGACCCATGGCACAACGTTATCATTGAATATGATATCACAATGTTGTATACTGTGAATAATACAAACCCAAGGTATGTGCACTGAGTCATTGGATATGATATCGCATATCGTAATCTGTGACTCAATCGAGAAGAACAAAATTCTCCATCGTATTTAACGATGGAGAATATGATAGGAATTATTATTTAAAAAACCTCCATTTTCATCATGATTTCACGAATCAAAAATCATGGTAAGGATATGATACCACTTTGGGGTTTTAAAGGATCTAACAATAATAATTAAATATTGTGGAATCAATATATTAACCCAAATCCAAGATTAAATGTACATAAAACTGAATCAATAAACGAGATCCTCTTATCACCCATAACATTCTAGTGTCTCATGAAGACTAAGGGTTAAGATGAAGATATATATTAGATCAAGGGATTTTTTTCTAAGAATGAACAAGTGTGCTTAAGCCATCATATGGAAGTAGGATCCTTTATATAGGTTATAGGTATACTCTCTAATCTTGTTCATTTACTCATGTATTTCTCAAAAGCATGATTAAATTCCTTCGGATACATTTCATGGAACCGTAAACCACACACTCTCCAATACATATCATCTTATTAAATGACTAATTAATGATATCCCATGTGTAGGAGATTTGAGTGTTACCTCATTAACACCGCGCTACTTTAAGTGAATCATAGAAGTGATAAATGAATCGTACCATAAAATTCATGGAACAATGATTCATTCATGTCAAAAAAACACGTCGAGACAAGGTATCCTATATGATATATCTTATATTGTAAAATATGATATACCCTAAAGGCCAAAATATAAGCCTTTTTCATATGCATGTCATGCTCTATGACACATTATAAGGACCTAGTCTTAAATATCACATAATATAGTGTATTTAGACTAGAATTCTCTTTATTTCATTCCCAAGAATCTTTTAGGGTTAGAGTTGTAGAGAATTATATCATACCTATTACATAAAAAACTATATTTTACAAAGTGGATACTACTATTAAATATCCATTTTTCCAATAAAAAAACTATTCAAATAAAAAATTATTTCTTTTCATGAAAAATCTTCATGACTTTCAATTTGTCTTCTTCATTTCCCTTATCCATTCTTAAATCCTATGAAAAAAAATTAAAACATGGGATGAGCACAAAAATCATAGTAAGGTACATAAAAAGAATAAATTTGTTAGTTCGGTGAAAACATAGACCCCTGAAAAAAAAATCTTAAAAACATACCTATTTATAAAAAAAATAACGTCATTTATCCTTTAAAAAGATCATTATCTTAAATTTTTTAAATCAAAATATTTCCATGAAAACTCATTAGCAAGCATAAAAGATTCATGTAGATACCTTGGTATATCATCATCTTAAAACCCTTTAAAACCCTTCCAAATTTTAATAACCATTTATTCAACTTCGAATATAATTATCTAGATAAAATAATCATTACTCAATTCATTGGAGCACTATCTAGGTGCACCTATCATATAAGCTATAACGAGCTCACCTAGTGCTATTAGGATGCACCCATCATATAAGATGTATCGAGCTCACCGGTGATCTATAATGGGGATCAAACCTTTGTAAATAGTGTTTAAGGATGATATCACAAATAAAACATTTAAAAAAATCATTTAAACTAGTGTGTAAAACATTTTGGATATCAAAATATGACTTCTTATTAAAAACCCATTTTTAATTCCAAACTACCCATAAAAAAGAGAAAACGGGATTTTATTTGAAGAAAAAATGAAAGATTATAGAGGAATCCAAACTTAAAATAATGATTATGGTGGAGAGAGAGACATTTTCACCATAGACATTAAAATAGAACATTCTTTTTTGTCTTTTTATAAAGAAAGTCAAATATTTTTGTAAAAAAGATTCCTTTTGAAAGTATTTGAAAGAAATTAAAAAATAGACATAAAATTCCGTTTATAAATATTTTATTTCCATATAAAACATATATAAAATATCTTTAAAATATATATATAAAATAAAAACATATTTTTAAGGGAAACTTTAATGGATGATTTTTAAAAGAAGTTCTCTTACCTTGTTTCAGACTCATCATGTACATTATTTATCTTGTTGAATACAAAATTTATGTTAATTTTATACTTTATTAAGAAAAATTTTAAATTTAATTATTCCTTGATTTTATTTAATAACATTTTATATAATATTACTTAATCAATTAAATTCAAGTCTGATGTTTGGACAATATTCAACTCATATGTCATAAATGACTTCGGTAGGTTGATTATGGTTAAAGTGGTCATTATTCCACCATATCCATAATAATAATCATGAAATATTTATAATTTGTATACATCAATAATACTTTTAAAATCAATCATAAAATATGATTATGAAAAATTAACTACGTTATAATCATGGAGATGATAGTCCATACATAAAAATGAGAAACATTTCAATTTTTAAACGATCATTATGGAATGGAAGTAAGTATTATTTTATCTTTATATAATGATAATAATATAATAAATATCATATTAAAACTTTAAATATACTTGTATGTATCATCCCTGTGATGTGGTGATGAAAAACGAATCACATCACTTCATAGAGGTGTTAGTCCACATATACGCATGAACGACGTTATCATTTATCAGGGAATGAAAAGGTATAAAGGTAAATGATAAATTACCTTTTAAGAATGATAAATATTTCATGAATATAATATATAAAAATTAATTCTATCATTATAATTCATCCATTATATTTGATGATGGAAAACGAATTACATCGGTTTGTGAGACAGTAGTCTGCCGTACACACAAACATTGGTTTTGTTTCTCATTTGATGAAAGGGTACATGGAAATAGGTTGTTACATTAATATAACAGCACATAAATATATTTAATATACTGGTGTTATTATATAGTCAGGTTTAATTAATATTTGAAAGAGTTGGAAGAATAAATAAGATATAAACACTCGATAAAAAATGATACCTCTTCATCAGACAATCTCCTTTGCTTAACACCTTAAGACCACTAAGGTTGGTATTATTCTCTAAATAAGGCCTCTAGAATGTGGGGAGTAATTTTATGATGTTATTTTGGCCGATAGTTTCCAAACCAAATGGGTTTTTATGCGTGAATTAAATGGAATAATATATTCTCTTTTATAAGAGAGGGGAGGGGCACTCTTGGAATTTCTTGAAATATTAAATTAATAATAAATAATGTTCATTTAAAAATGAATCAAAAATAATATATTTAGAATATAGGATGATTATGGGAAGAAATAATATCATCCAATAAAAATTAGACAAGTTTTAACTATGTTTTTACCCTTATCTTTTGGTTTTAATGCTTCATTAAACTCTTTCACGCTCACCGAGTCAACAACCATTTTTACTCTTTAAGGGTCAAGATAGTTACTATAAATGAAATAACAACCCATAAATAGATCATGGTTGATATTATAAACCATATCCAAATAAATTTGATTAATCTAATATTTTATGTAATTTTATATCATTTAATAAAATATTATTTATTATAATATATCATTAATGTTAATTTTTTGAACTATTCATTACTTTGATTTTAATAACATCAAGACAAAAAGTAAAATTTGAACCAAATATTTTAATACATATCTAAAATTTCATTTTAATCTATAAAATTCATGCATCATATTAATTTTTCAAATTATATTACTTTTAATATTGTTAATATCATTTATTTGTTTTTTCTATTAATTGAATAATTACTGCATCAGTGATGTGTAAATTTTTAAAGTGATTATTACTTCACTAAAAATTAGAAATAAATTACCATGATGAAGATAAGTTATATATATTTTAAAATAATATTTATAATCAAACATGGCCTCTGGTTAACCCTATGCTAAAAATATTATATTTATTAAAAACAAGAATGTGACATTTTTTACTTTTCTTTAAATAAAATACTATAATGGTTATAATCACATGAAAATTGAAAAAAATGGCATCTTAAAAAATCTTGTTTGAGTATGGATCAACTGGAATTAAAATAAAATTAATTCAATTGTTAGTCTAATTTTATAATCCTTATCATTTTATATTTTAACTTTAATTACTCAATTTATCATTTACTATGGTAACAAAATTTACTAATGTTACTATTCATATTGACCAAAAATAAAAGGGAATTATTTAACAAATTTAAACCCACTGATTCAAAATATTCAATTCATTTTTAAAAATTCAAAACATAGAATTTTTAGAATTTAATTTAAAATCAAACCGGAAAAATAAGATGAAAATTTGTTTTTCATAAATATGACCTTTTAAAATATTAAATGTTTTTATACAAAATTCATGTATAAAATCTATTTAAACCCCCATAATTGGATTATTTTAAATAAAAATGAACTAATTAAATTTTAAAACTAATCCAAAATAGAATTTTACTTTGTAAATACTTAAAAAGAAAATACAATTTTCAATAAAAATTAGTATTTTGACTATTCATTGAAAAATCAATCTTTTCAGAAATATTTAAAAATTTATCCTAAGATAATTTTGAAATGATTAATTTAAAAAATAAATTCATTTTTTTAGATAAATTTTCTAAAATTTTCAAAAATTAATTATAATATTCACTCATAAAAAGAAAGAAAACCCATTTTAAAAGGAAATGTATTTTCAAAGAATAGAATAACTTTACTGAAAATCAATTGATTATTTACAAAAAAAATTAATAAATTAAAAATGAACAGTACCATTATATATTTCATAATTCGGTTGAAGCTATTCATTCCCACCAATTTAGCGGCTAGGTTATAACACTCACATTTAAATAATAAGAATTTGTTGTTCGTCTAGGCTCGGTGTTGCGTATCTTATGCACTATTAAACATAGACTTTCTTTTTAAAATATCATTATATTACACAAACCATATCATATTATATTATATCACATATATTTATGAAATATTCCTTTTCAAAAAGAATAAATATAAGATAATAGAGGAGAGAACATACAAAGAAGATGAAATGTACTTGATTGAACATTCATGATGAAGAAGAAAAATATAGATAGTGGTGTTATGTTGATATTTACACTTATATTATGATGTTTTTTCTGATAGTATTTCCTATAATTTGATATTTATTTATCCTATGAATTTACTGAGTAGAACATGGTGAAGGTAGTGTGCCTAAATTGGTATTGAAAGTGAGTTTTCCCAACACATTTGTAATTGTAATTAGTGAGATTATAGTGAAATCATGAGAGGAGTGGTAAAATACCTCACACATTAGATGTAAACAACATTGGATTAAAAAATTAAATATTAGTGTTCCCTTTATGTGGTTGTCCATTTCCATAACATCATTTAAGTGTGAATAGGTCGATCTATCCTAACAGGCGAGACATGATCCTTAAGTGAATTGAATTTTATTTAAGAAAAAGTTTTATAAAGTTAAAGGACCGATCACCCCCTAGGTCATCAATTTTTGTGGGTAGTATCGGGTTACCACTAACATGGGAAAGATCAAGAAAAATTATCGATCATATAAATAGAAAAACTGGGAAACATAGACGTGAAGGACCATGGTATGGTAAATAAGAACTATGAAATTAAATATTGAAATGGATAATGGACCGTTGTAGATAACACTATGATTATAGGGGTGTTATCTTAGTGATAATATTTTTCATTATGCATATAAATTTATTAATTTTATATGATATAGATGTTATGAAAATTTCCCTAACTATGTTATAAGAAACTAGGTTAGTTTTGTAACATCACAGGATTTAATGAAATATATTCTTTCAAATTTATTTAAATTATTTAATAGATTGAGTTACAAAAAATGAATAGTTTATATTTCACTATACGTAACATTAATTTTATCTTTCATTACACATAACATCAAGTTCCTTTGATAACTATTGTTACATGCAAAGCTGGGTCTTACCAAATAATAATATATTATTGATATCATTATTTAATATGGAAGTTATCGCCTAGCCGTTATATTGGAGTGTGTGAATAAGACTAACTATATTATGTTTAAAAAAGTTTATAAATTTTTTTTACATTCATCCAATATATTTTGTAGGAATAATATAAGAATAAATCTATTTTTATGTTTTAAAAAATGTATACTTTTAAAAGGCAGTTTTGCGGCCTTTTAATGGTGAACCAATTTTAAATAAATTTTTTGACACATTTATAATTTTTATATGAAAAAATAAACTTCATTTTTTAAATAATAATATCATTATTTACTTTGGGTTAATTTTTTTGTATTTTTCTGAGAAGTTTCATATTTTGATGAATAGTGAAAAATACTGTATTTTACTTGAAAACTGCTTTTTCTTCTAATTTATTTATATATTTAATTTATATTTTAATTTATTTTAAATTATAATTAGTTCAACTATACATAAATAAATATAATTTATTCCAATTGATTCAATTTTACATTGAAATTGGATATATAAATATTTCAAACTTTTGAACTTTTCTCCTTAAAAACTTGTTGTCTCGCAGCGTCTGAGAGAATAATTATAATTTAATTTTAGCTAATTATATTAATTTAATTTGAAAAAATATATATAAATAATTTGAATTGGTATGAAATTTTTTGTCTAATAATATCAACTTTATTTTTTTACCAAAATGATTAGTGAAAACAGTTAAATTTAATTGCAGTGATTAAGGTAAGAACAAGCTTACTTAATGATTAAACTTAAAATATAAAGTGTATAAATAACCCAAAACTTATCTGATACCCTTTTTCTTCACATATTTTGACCATAAACACCTTATTCTATATTTTTATGAGTTATTGGGATACTATTCCATGAAAGTGACCTATATAATAAGTTAAGTAAGGAAAAAAGACAAAAAAATGAACTTTCCTTTCCTTTTACACTTATAAAGCTTTGGAATAAAGAAGAAACTACATAGGTTTGTGTAAGATCCCAAACTTATATGGAGTTTTCTTGGAATATTTTTCAAGTAATCTTTTTCCTAGTATAGAGTACTTTTCATTTGGGTTTTACCTTAGGGTGTGTTTGGGTGAATTTTGAGAAAAAATAAAGGAAAGAAGGTTGTGAACAGTTGGTGCATGGTTAGAGAAAACTATGTACCCCATCCTAGAAAACCATGCATCCCTAGATAGTGGTGGTTCACGTGGATGGTGCATGGTTTTTCAAACCATTCACCCCTAAAATAATAGGCTCATGGTAGGTTCATGGTTAGAGAAAACTATTCACCCCTACTCAAGAAACCATGCCTAATGTTTTTAATGGACCAAAATTTAGATTTTAAATTCCATAACCCCCTATTTTCACCCTTATTTGACCCCAAATCACCCCAAATAAAATATTGTTGATTTTAGAGGCTCTTTGATAGATTCCAAGCCCTCTCGGCCTCTGTTCTTGGTGGATCAAAGCCTGGATTATAGATCTATACCTCTCCCAGTAAGAGATTCCAAACCTGATTGTTTTTTTGTTATTTTTCAATTCTACTCTCATTCCATAAGGGAGGTTATCCTCTATTTTATTATATATAGATCCATATTTGGTGGATCTAGGTCTATTATTGTTGGATATAGATCTTGTATTGTTGGATCTTGATTCATTTGATTTTGGATCTAGGTTTCATATCTAGATCATGCTCTTCGTCATGATTTTGTTTTTTCCGTTGAAATTGAGATTATCCATTGGCTAGTGTTCATCACCATTCTTGAGTTAGGTGGTCTAGAATTAAAATTCAAAATTATTAATTGAAATTATGTGTATATAATTGTAAAGTTTCTATTAAATATTTATAAATTGCATTCTTGATCAAATTAATTAACTGAGGGAAATATTAAAATTGGGGATATTATGATTATAGATCATGAATAATTAATTGTTGAATTTATTATGAGTGAATTGAGATTGTTAATTGGTATAATTAATTGATGAGATTAATTATCAGGATATTTCATTGTTTGAGATAGAACAATTAATTGAGGAATTCATTTGGGATATTTAATTGATTGAGATGAAACAATTAATTGATGAATTAATTGGGGTTATCGAATTATTTAAGTTAGAATAATTAATTGTAGAATTAATTGTGAGAAAAATATGTCTTGAATTGGGATAATTAATGGTGGATTAATTATGATATATTGATGTCATGAATTGAGATAATTAATGGTAGATTAATTATGATATATTGATGTCATGAATTGATATAATTAATGGTATATTAATTATAAGATATTAATATCATGGATTGGTATAATTAATTTTAGATTAATTATGTGATATTGATATCATGAATAGATATGATTAATTATGGAATTAATTATAATATATTATTATTATTATTTGAGATAATAGATTGGTAAATTGATTATGAGGTATGAAAATTATGGGGTAGGATTATTTAATTGTACAATTAAATAATGGGATGAATTAAGGGATGAATTAATTAATGTGGGTAATGTGATTATTTAATTGTTGAAATAAATAATGGGATTTAAGGGATTAATTAATTGATAAATTAATTAATGTGATTAATGTGATTATTTAATTATTGAATTAAATAATGGGATTGATGAGATTAAATAATTGATGAATTAATTAATGGAATTATTTTTGATTAATTAATTTTTAATTAATTAATGAAACCGAATGAGTTAGATTAATTAATTGGAGAATTAATTAATGGGGATTATTGTGTTAATGCAATTGAATGGGTTAGATTAATTAATTGGTGAATTAATTAATGGGTATTATCATGTTAATTCAATTGAATGAGTTATATTAATTAATTGGAGAATTAATTAATGGGGATTATTGTGTTAATGAAATTGAATTAATTAGATTAATTAATTGGAGAATTAATTAATGGGGATTGTTGTGTTAATGAAATTGAATGAGTTGGATTAATTAATGGGCGAATTAATTAATGGGGATTGTTGTGTTAATACAATTGAATGAGTTAAATTAATTAATTGGAGAATTAATTAATTGGGAATGTTGTGTTATTGCAATTGATAGATAATTAATTGAAAAATTAATTATGATATATTGATATTTGAGAATTGAAATAATTAATTATAGAATTAAAATATATAGATTGTGAATGAGATAATTAATTGTGAGATTAATTATGGGATTTTGAGTTTTTGTATATTGATTAATTAATTGAGGAATTAATTAATGAGATTAAAATAATTAATTAATTGAGGGAATTAATTAAGGGGATTTATGTGACAAACTAATTGTTGAATTAGTAATGTAATTGGTGTGATTAGTTAATTGTTGAATTAACTAGAGTAATTGATGTGATTAATTAATTTTTGAATTGATTAATGTATTTGATGTGATTAATTAATTCTCAAATTAATTAATACTATTTATGTGATTAGTTAATTGTTGAATTAGATAGCGTAATTGATGTGTTTATTTAATTTTTGAATTGAATAATAGAATTGAAGTGATTAATTAATTATTTAATTAATTAATGTATTTGATGTGATTAATTAATTACCAAATTAATTAATATTATTGATGTGATTAGTTAATTTTTGAATTAACTAGAGTAATTTATGTGATTAGTTAATTTTTGAATTGACTAGATTAATTGATGTGATTGGTTAATTTTTTAATTAACTTGAGAAATTGATGTGATTAATTAATTATTGAATTAATTAATGTAATTGATGTGATTAGTTAATTATTGAGTTAACTAATAGAATTGTTGTGTTTAACTGATTGTTGAATTAGTAATGGCATTGGTGTGGGTAGTTAATTGTTGAATTAATTATGTGTTGATGAATGGTAACATGGTAATTCAATTGTGAATTTATGAATGGTAACATGGTCATTCATTTGAGAAATAAATAATGGTAACATATTCATTCTAATGTGTGATGTTTTAAATAGTAACATGCTCGTTCAATTGTGTTTTGTTAAATGGTTAATGGTAACATGGACATTTGACCAAGTATTATGAATGGTAACATACTCATTTAATTATGTGATAACGGTTAATGTCAACATGGAAATTCATATAACTATTAAGAATGGTAACATGGACATTAAAATTGGATATTCCTTAGGGAAAGATCAGACTCTAACACGGGCCGAAGAAGGTATTGAGGTTCGAGTATTCTCGAGAACCCAGGGATTTATGTGGTTAAATAGAAAATATTTAATAATGCGATAAACTGTTTATTTATGCATTGTAATTATTTCATATTTATGTATTGTAATCATTTCATTATATAATTACATTCACTATTATTGACTGAATTTTTTTTAGACACCGTCGGTGGTGGCCTACTAAGCTGTACTCACACCCTACTCAGGCTGCCTGATCGATACCTTAATAGATTTTATTGTTGTAAGACAGGTTAAGGGAAAAGGCCCTGTGTTAGATGGATGAGTTGGGGTGGAGCATGGATGAGGGAACTGGATGTGGTTTGGGACCATCTTGGGTGTCTTCGGTGTCTTTACTTTTGAGTTGCATATTGGAACTTGGAAGGTACATTATCATGACATATTTATTATTCATCTTTAAAATTATACTTCATGATTTGGTTATTATGAGATATTGGTATTGTTTATGATCATTTGTTTCTGCTATTTTTTATTTATTTCCACTGGTATATTACTCTGATAAATAAAAAAATAGTGTATAGTCTCCCTATGATTGATAATAGACCCTCCTTGTTAGTCGGCAGCCTCTAGTATACTGGGAGGTGCGGTTGAGGTCATGTGACTGGCTGGTTTAGGGCACCGATGTGTGGTGCCCGGTCTGGGATATTACAAAGTGGTATCAGAGGAAGTTCTTTTCTTTTTATTTTGTCTTACTGTTTTGGAAAGGTAGATAGGATACAAGGAAGATTCGAGCCTTGGTTATGAGCTCGGGCATGGGAGTAGCTAACCCATGTATGGGAGAGAACCCAAGTACCCAAGGTGGGATTGTTGTTATTATTGTTTTCCATTGTATTTGAATATTATTTCACCTTGGGTGACGTACGTGTTGTTTGATATGATTATTGATGTTGAGATTTTTTGAGTTTTGACTCGTGGCCCGGTAAGGTATGAGAGTTGAGTATGCATACATCATTCTAGGAACTCCTGGTTATTGTGACATGCATCATTTTATGTATGCATGGGAAAAGGGGTTATGGGTAATTTTTTGAAGTTGAACTATTTTTCCTTTCTTGTGAAATTGAAATGAAAATGGTGGCTAACATGAAATTGAGAAAAATTGTGAAATGATGCAAGATGAAAATAAATGGGTTTCTAAATGAGAAACTAGAATAATGATAATGTGTTTACCCTCGTTAACTAGGACCTAGATATAGGATGCTTAAGGATAGATATAGGTCCTCGGTTTTGACCGTGGGGAGGGAAAAAGGAGGAATTTCTTGATATGATTTTGTGTAAATCTCTCTTGTTAAATGTGTTAATATTGTCAATTAATAATCCTTTTTTGTTTATTTGGACCTTGATATGGGTAGTTTGGGTCATGAGAATACCCTTGTTTGAGAAATCGGTTGTGAGTTGTGTGAGGTACTATCTGGTTTTGGATCAAAGTGGTGGGATGTTGGAAGGTAGGTAATCCTAAGACTTTTGGTAGTTTAAGGTGTTTCTATAGTGAGAGGTAACATTGATTATGGAGGATTTGTGGTAGTGTTCATCGATGACTTATTAGTGTAGTTTTAATTAGTGATGATCATGTACCCTAACTTGAATCTTGGGTACAATGAGGAAGAAATGTCTTTACAGCTAGATACCTGAATGTGTTTTTGGTTGGATATGGGGCCCCTTGGAGGTTGGGCTTCTAAATTTGTATATGAGGATCTAGATGGTGCGAGGTACGCCATCGAAAATTTATGGATGAGGTTCACAGGATGGATCAGAGGTCGATGAATATTGTGGTGGTTTAGTTAAATAATAAGTGGGGTAACGATTTATCCTAAGGTGGGGAGTGATATGTCAGTAGAAGTTTCATAGAGTGAGACCATGGGTTGGAAATGGTGGTATTAGAATTCCAACAAAGAACCTATAAGGTGCATGTTTAAATTCCTCGGAGAAAGGCCGATTGGGACTTGGAGGTAATGGATGTACTTCATGTCTAGGAAGTTTTTTATGGCATAGTTGAGTGATAATGTTGGATGGTGTTCTTGTGTTTGTTGAGCATAGTGAGTTGGGAAACATGTCATGTATATTGTGAATGTTGATCTTTATACTGATGTGTCCTTTGAGGAGTATCTGATACATGCAATGAATCACAATGAGAACATGTTGCGGGGAATCATTATATTGTTAGTTCATGTATTGTGGAAACATGGATGTCTGTAAGAAGGAACTTGTGAGAGAGAACCGGATGTGAGGTCTCATTGGATTGATATTTTTGGCTTATAAACATAGATAAACTTGTGAGGCAGCTCAAGGACGAGTTGTTATAAAGTGGGAATATTGTAAGATCCTGACTCTTTCTAGAGTTATCTCGAACTCTTTTACAGGTACTCTTTTGCATAGTATTGAGTAATTTTTATTTGGGTTTTACCTTAGGGTGTGTTTGGGTGAATTTTGAGAAAAAATGAAGGAAAGAAGGTTGTGCACAGTTGGTGCACGGTTAGAGAAAATTGTGCACCCTAGCCCAAGAAACCGTGCAACCCTGAACAGTGGGGGTTCGCATGGCTAGTGCACAGTTTTTCAAACCCTACACCCTAAAAGGGGAAACTCTGCACCCCTAAAATAATGGGTGCATAGTTTTTGCATGTTTAGAGTAAACCGTGCACCCTTACCCAAGAAATTGTGCACAGTGTTTTTAATGGCTTGAAATTTAGATTTTAAATTCCTAAATACCCTATTTTAACCACTATTCAACCCCAACTCACCCCAAATTAAATCCTCTCAATTTTTTAGGCTCTTGGATGGATTCTAAGCCCTCATAGCCTCTGTTCTTATTGAATAGAATCCCAGATTATAGATTTATACCCCTCCCAGTAAGAGATTCCAAACTCGGTTTTTTTCGTTCTTTTTCCATTTTTCTCTCATTCTATAAGAGAAGTTATCCACTATTTTATTATATATAGCTCCATATTTTTGTATCTATGTCTGGTCCTATTGGATCTATATCTAGGATTATTGTATCTTGATTTTTTTGATTTTGGATCTAGGGTTCGGATCTAGATCCTTCTCTTCATCGTGATTTCGGTTGTTCTGTTGAAATTGGGATTATCCATTGGCGAGAATTTGTTGTTGTTATTAAGGTACGTGTTCTATAATTCAAATCCCAAAGTCTTAATTGAAATTATGTGTATTTAATTGTATAATTTCTATTAGATATTTACCAATTGTGTTCTTGATCAAATTAATTAATTTAGAGAATTAATTAATTAAGTGAAATGTTCAAAATGGGGATATTGGGATTATAGATTATGAATAATTAATTGTTGAATTAATTATGAGGGAATTGAGATTATTAATTGGGAGAATTAATTGATGATATTAATGATTGGGGTATTGAATTGATTGAGATAGAAAAATTAATTGAGGAATTAATTGGGGATATTGAATTGATTGAGATGGAACAATAAATTGGTGAATTAATTAGGGTTATTGAATTGTTTAAGTTGGAATAATTAATTGTAGAATTAATTATTTGAAAATTATGTCTTAAATTGAGATAATTAATGGTATATTAATTATGATATATTGATGTCATGAATTAAGATAATTAATGGTAGATTAATTATGATATATTAATGTCATGAATTGAGATAATTAATGGTAAATTAATTATGAGATATTAATATCATGGATTGAGATAATTAATGGTAGATTAATTATGTGATATTGATATTATGAATAGAGATGATTAGTTGTAGAATTAATTATGGGATATTATTATTATTATTATTTGAGATAATTAATTGGTGAATTAATTGTGAGATATGGAAATTTTGGGTATGATTATTTAATTGTTCAATTAAAGAATGGGATTAAATAAGTGATGAATTAATTAATGTGAGTAATGTGATTATTTAATTGTTGAATTAAATAATGGGATTAAAAGGATTAATTAATTGATTGATTGATTAATGTGAGTAATGTGGTTATCGAATTTTTGAATTAAATAATGGGATTGATGGGATTAAATAAGTGATGAATTAATTAATGGAAGTATTGTGATTAATTAACTGTGAATTAATTAATGCAATTGAATGAGTTAGATTAATTAATTAATGGTGATTATTGTGTTAATGCAATTGAATGAGTTAAATTAATTAATTGGTTAATTAATTAATGGGGATTATTATGTTAATTCAATTAAAATGAGTTAGATTAATTAATTGGTGAATTCATTAATAGGGATCATTATGTTAATGCAATTGAATGAGTAATATTAATTAATTGGTGAATTAATTAATAAGTATTAATGTGTTAATGCAATTGAATGAGTTAGATTAATTAATTAGAGAATTAATTAATGGTGATTGTTGTGTTAATGAAATTGAATGAGTTACATTAATTAATTGGAGAATTAATTAATAGGGACTGTTATGTTATAGCAATTGATAGATAATTAATTGATGAATTAATTATGAGATGTTGATATTTGATAATTGAGATAATTAATTGTGGAATTAATTTTGAAATATATGGATTGTGAATGAGATAATTAATTATGGGATTAATTATGAGATTTTGAGTTTGTGGATATTGATTAATCGATTTAGGAATTAATTAATGGTATTAACATATTTAATTAATTATGGGGATTAATTAAGTGGATTTATGTGATAAACTAATTATTTAATTAGTAATGTAATTGGTGTGATTAGTTAATTGTTGGAATAAATAGAGTAATTGACATGATTAATTAATTTTTGAATTGATTAATATATTTGATGTGATTAATTAATATTATTGATTTGATTAGTTAATTGTTGAATTAACTACAATAATTGATGTGTTTAGTTCGTTATTGAATTGAATAATAGAATTGAAGTGATTAATTAATTATTGAATTAATTATTGTATTTGATGTGATTATTTAATTATCGAATTAATAAATATTATTGATGTGATTAGTTAATTGTTGAATTAACTAGAGTAATTTATGTGATTAGTTAATTATTGAATTAACTAGAGTAATTTATGTTATTAGTTAATTGTTAAATTAACTATAGAAATTTATGTGATTAATTAATTGTTAAATCAGTTAATGTAATTGATGTGATTAGTTAATTGTTAATTTAACTAATGGAATTGATGTGTTTAACTAATTTTTGAATTATTAATTGCATTGGTGTGGATAATTAATTGTGTAATTAATTATGTGTTGATGAATGGTAACATGGTTATTCGATTGTGAAGTTATGAATGGTAACATGTTCATTCAGTTGAGAATTAAAGAATGGTAACATTGTCATTCTAATATGGGATGTTTTGAATGGTAAAATTCACATTCAATTATGTTTTGTTAAATAGTGAATGGTAACATGGACATTCATCCAAGTATTATGAATGATAACATACTCATTCAATTATGTGATATTAAATGGTGAATGTTAACATGGACCTTCTGCTAAGTATTAAGAATGGTAACATGGACATTCAAATTTGATATTCCTTGGGGATAAATCAGACTCTGACATGGGAAAAAGTGGGCATTGAGGTTCAGGAGTCCTCAGGAACTCGGGAGTTCATGTTGTTAATTAGAGAATATTTAATAATGCAATAAACTATTTATTTATGCATTGTACTTATTTCTTTATACAACTGAAGACATTATTGTTAAGTGGATTTGTTTTAGACACCATTGGTAGTGGCCTACTCAGTTGTACTCACACCCTACTTGGGATGCCTGATTGGTACACGAATAGATTTTATTATTACATGATAGGTTAAGGGAAAAGGCCATGTGTTAGATGGATGAGTTGGGGTGGAGCATGAATGAGGGAACTAGACATAGTTCAGGAACTATTTGGGTGTCTTCAGTGTCTTTACTTTTGATTTTCATATTGACACTTGGCATTCACATTATCATGACATATTTATTGTTCAGTTTGGACATTTTACTTCATGCTTTGGTTATCATGAGATATTGGTATTGTTTATGATCATATGTTTCCACTATTTTTTATCTATTTCTGCTAGTGTATTTCTTTGATAAAGAAAAAAAGAGGGTATAGTCTCCCCATGATCAATAATGGACCCTAACTGCTAGTTGGTAGCCTCTAGCGTACGGGGAGGTGTGCTTGAGGTCATGTGATCGATCGGTTCGTGGCATCGATGTATGGCACTAGGGCCGGGACATTACAGTTTGACTATAAATATTATTTTGGAATATAAATTAGTTATTGTTATCATAAAAATTTATATTTAATTTTTAGAGATGATAGAATTACATTAAATTCTTAATAAACACCAATGTATAGATTATTTAGTAAATAATTAAATAAAATAAATGATATTTTATTAAATAATTTAAAATTACAGAAAATATTATCTTCCACAAAGTGATTTTTAAGTGTTAATAAATATCAAATATGGTCCATTCATGGGCCAATTTATCTTTTATAATGAACATATTGACCCATAAATAGTAAAAAATTTGTTAGCGCAGTTAGGGTTAAAATAGTGCTTTTGGGCGTTACATGTGTTTCTATTAAAATTAATTTCGAACATATATGGGATTATTATTTTATAAATTAGATTTAATGTTTTGGAATCATTAGGTCTAAATTTTCTAATAAGTCCCACTTTAATTTAGTCTTAATTGATGAATTACATAGGTTAGAAAACTAGCTACCTAAATGAAAAACCAAAATAAAAAAATAAGAAAACATAAAGACTAAGGAAAAAATATAAAAATGATTTTATTTTTTTGTGGTCTGAGTTTGGATAGACTATAGTTCCCCTTTACTCCATTATTTTTCATTTTGGAGGCACATGATGTAACAACCCAAACATTCATTAATGGAAATCCCTCTTGATCTAATTAAATGTTTCTTTATGTAAAATTTTTATATAAATTGTTAACTTCTTTGATTTTATGTTAATAATTGTGACCGTTGCTAATATAGTCATTGAACAGTGATCACATGATTAGTATAAATATAGGGCTTTAACAAATCCAATTTAATCAGTCAAAGGAAGTGATGGCCTCATCCAGTAGACGTGCCCCATACAAACCCCATTTGTCAGAGCTCGTAAAGGAGGTGGAATCATTGGGCTTCACTCTTGACCAAGCCCAAGACGAGCTTGAATATGTTAAGCTCGAGTAGAACCACCTACGAGAGAAGTGGAAGTTGATATAGATTACCATCCGAGTAATGTTATCCGAACGACCCCAAAAGTCGTTAACCATCGCACACCTTAACCTTCGGTCTTATGCGGGTGTTATAAGGGGTTATGCAACAAGACATTAGCACTATGGTTATGTACATTATTTTTGCATATAATAATTAATATACTTCCGTTTTATTATTGTTACCTTGTAAATAGTTTTTAAAGAACAAATATTATTTTTAGTTAATGTTCAACTAAGAAATATATTTTGATGAATTAATGGATTTTTGAATTAAATAATATTTTAATAAAATATTATTATTATTATTAAATTAATTTTTATTAAATATAAATGATTGTATAATTTTATGAATGCAATTGTAATTTTTATTAAGGTTTGAAATCCATTTTTGTCAAAACCCATGAATTTTCAATAAATGTCAGTTTTTATTTTAAAAGTGAAAATTAACATAATTAGAAAATTATTTAGATAAAATTAATATTATTTCTAGAATCAGGATGTCAAAATTATCCAATGGTGAATTTTTCATAATTTTCTGAGACAGTCAAATTTTTGGGTAAAAATTAAATACCGTTTAAATATATAATGTGTTTTATGACATCATAATGACCCAATAGTGATGTAATAAAGTACTATAAGCCTTATTCTCGTCCAATATATGTTTTACCATTAAAATAATGTGATTTTGGGTTTTTTTTGACTTATTTTACAAAGCATTAATGGACCCTTCAAGGCTTATTAAACATCTTGTCTTTTTAAATTGTTTTCCTTGAGAGTGTGACTCACCTTCACATAAGCAACCTCATTATTTTAAGAAGTTCGGACTTTGTACATATAAAATATTGTTTTCCACTTCCCTTTTCCAAAAACCATGGGCAAAAACCATGGGCTGGTTTGTGGTTTGGATTAGTTTAATGTGAGGTGTCTCAAACCTAAATAATAAAGAATTCTCTCACCTTTCCTATATAAACCCACCCAAGATCATAATTCCTCTTCACTCAAAGCCTTTGGAGTTTGTCCAAACTCTTCCCTCCTATCTCTAGAATCCTCCTAAGGTTCCCCAATCTCCCAATAATCCTCTGTCAATCCTCTCTCAATCCTTTGGAAGCACACTTCCAAGTTAGGGTTTTTCTTCCTTTCTCATTTTTTTCCAATTTTCTTAATGATGTTATGCCATTTTAATTTCAATTATAAATATTGTGGTATGGTTTTGAACCTCCCCCATACTGCCCTATTTATGTTTGAATGATGGGATACCCCTTTATCTCTCATTAAATTCCTCCCATGTACACCCATTATTATGTCGAAATTCCGAAAGGAATTTCTCTCTCCTCTTTTACATTCAAGAAATTCTTTTGTATCATGACTCTAAATTCCATTAAAATTATTGGGACATGTATCTATATGACCCCCTTACTATCTATTTCATGTCCATATGATGAGACACCCCTTTCTCTCTCATCAACCATTTTTATGAATTCTTACGTCACGTCGTTACGCTGCCAAAATTGCACCGTTTTTCCAAGCCAAAGTCATTATGTAGTGAATACCATGCCCATTTCTATATCAAGGGTATTAAAATTTATGAAAATTTACTTATTGTTTAAAGAGTTTCATGTATGTATTCCACATTCCTTTATCGTGGAATAAATGGTGATGTTTTATGAATCCATGTTATAGGATCCATGTGGCACACTTATGCATGAAATGAAATGTTTAAAAAGGGTGCGCCCTTATAGCACTCCAATGCATTGGGTAAAGTATAGTATCATGATACGTCGTGTGCAATGAGTATTTACTCATGCTAATTCAAGTGCAGCTGGGTTTTACTGATGATTCATGTGCAATGAGGATTTACTCATGCTCCATGTGCAATGAGCCTTGGCTCATGCTAATTCCATGTTAAGTATTGTTGCCACATTTCCATGTTTTGATTATCATGCTTTATCATGAATTTATTTTTATGATTCTATTGTGCTCTATTGATATGCCTATTGTATAACATGTATTATATTCTTCATGTTATTCCATGATTATTCCCTTACTGGGCTTTATAGCTCACCCTTTTCTTATACATGTCCTCAGGTTATCTCATGCAATGCTAAGTACGAGGGAATGTAGTGGTCATGTAAAGGAAGTTTTCAATAAAGATGTTGTATTTCATGTTTTAAGTTGTTATGTAATGATCCTAAGCCCCAAATACACTATACCTCTCAATATTCTATGTTGTATCAAGTGGATTTTATGTAATAAATTATGTTTAATTGTGTAATAAAAGATCAGGGTTGTCATAGTTGGTATCAGAGGATAGGTTTAGTTATTTTTGGGATTAGGATTAGAAAACCCTAGTAAATCCTTAAAGATAATACTAATTATAATAAAAAAACATCCATAAGTTTTGGTGAGTATTGAGTAAGTTTTTTATCAAGAAAATACATCCATGTCTGGATACGAGCAGGTAGAGGCAGCTCTGGAACAGATGTATCCTAGGGGTAAAACCTGAAAACACCAATTTGAGCTAGACTCGAATGGGAACTGGTGCAAGACAATAGTCCTTACTTCACTCTTGGTTATGACACTCCTAGGGGATATGCTTTGGTAAATTCACAAGCTTATTATGAACCATTATTAAGGGACAAAAAAATTCCCTAAGAATATATGTTAGAAGGGAGATCATGGATAACATAGATTAAATACAATAGATTCATATGTTAAAGAAATACAATTTATTTATAAGTCATTAGTTTTTTCCTTGGATTACCCTTTATGTGTTACCCCTAGCTTTCCTTTTATTCCAGCCAATGGTCGGTAATAGGAGGACTCAGGCTAACAAATGATGTGAAGATCAATGTGATGACTATACTAATGAGATGCCCAATCCAATGAGAGCGTGAATCACGAACTTTGTCGCGCTTCTCTCTCAGCTAACTCAAGATTTGAATAGAAACATGGGTCAAGAGGAATATTCAACCCCCCTAAGAAAGAAAAAGTTACTATCGAGATCTTCATGAGACAAATTCCTCCTACTTTTAATGGATCATTTGATCCCTCAATCGCTGAACAATGGATCAACTCCATTGAAAAGATCTTCTCCATCCTTCAATGTTCTGAAAAAGAGAAGGTTCTCTTTGATACTTATCGTATGGAGGGTGAAGCTGATCAATGGTGAACGTTGATCAAAAATACGAAGCCTGAGGAGGAGATCGAGGCGTTGGAATGGAAGGATTTCTAGAAGATTTTTTTCAATAAATACTTTTCGTGCACCCTCCGGCTTAATATGGAAAGAGACTTCCTTTCCCTCAAGAAAAAATATGACGAATCTATTGAAGCATACGAGGTAAAATTCACAAGACTTGCATGATATGCTTCCAAATTTGTCGTTACCCCCGAATGCAAGGTTAACCACTTCTTTGGTGGGTTGAAACCTAGCCTGTGGAAAGTACTGGCGATCCGTGACTTCGATAGTTATGAGAAAATTGTCTGATGTGCCCTCAAGGTCGAAATGGAGATTAAATAATCTCAGGGGTATCATGGGGATAAGAAGCGTAAGGTGGAATTCAATGTTGGTGGTCTGATGGATAAATCCAACAGTGCTAAGAAGATCCAACACCCCACTTGCCAAAGGTGTGGAAAGAAGCACCCTGTAAATTGCCTGAAGGGTACAAGAAAATGCTTTAGGTGTGGAAGAGAAGGGCACATGGCTGTTAACTGTCGGCAAGAAAGACCTGTGGCTATGACAGAGGAGAGGAATGCTCCGTTCGAAACTCAACGCGTGGTTCATTGCTACAACTAAAAAGAACTAGGGAATATTTAAAATCAGTGCCCTAATCCAAGGGTTTTCGGAGGCAACCAATAACCTCCAAGGCAGAAAGGACGAGCTTTTTCCATCACTACTTCCGAAGTGAACCCTGAAAATGAAGTGGTTATAGGTACTCTAGTTATTCATTCAAGAATAGAAAACATACTTTTTTATTCAGGTTATACACATTATTTTATATCTCGAATGTTTAGTAGAATAATCCCAGCACCACCACAAATCATGGAAGTGAAGATGTCACTGAGTACGAAAAATGGGGCAATCATTGCATCCCATGAATATAACTCCTCCCCTGTCATAATCTATAGATTAAACTTCCCAGTGAACCTCATCATACTCCCTATGGTGGAATTTGATGCAATTCTTAGCATTGATTGGATTTTCTTATATAGAGCCAACATAAATTTCCGTAAGAGAGAAATAAATCTCCATGTGGATAATTGACCCCTGATTCTTTATAAGCGCAATAATGAAGATGAATCTTATTTAGCTCCATCATCTCAATCATGGATATTAATTCCCTATGATCATGCGTATCTGGCTCAGATGATTGAGTCTAAGGAGGAAACCATCCTAGAGGACATGCCTATTGTGAGGGAATTCGTTAAAGTGTTTCCCAAGGAATTTCTTGGTCTTCCTTCTAGAAGAGATGTTGAATTATCAATTGATCTTATACCTGGGGTGTTTCCAATATCCAAGAATCCATATAGAATGGTTGTTTTGGAGCTTGAGGAGTTGAAGAAACAACTATAGGAGAATCTGGATAAAGGGTTTATACGCCCAAGTGCTTCACCATGGGGTGCACCAGTCCTCTTCGTCAAGAAGAAGGATGGGTCAATGCGCCTTTGCATTGATTATCATGAGCGCAACAAAATCACGATAAAGAACAAGTATCCACTCCCACAAATTGATGACTTATTTGATCATCTGTGTGGAGCACAATACTTCTCCAAGGTGGATTTTCGGTCAGGATATTATCTAGTAAGGGTGAAGAAGGAAGATATCCCCAAGACTGTTTTTCATACAAGATACGGGCACTATGAATTCATAGTAATGCCTTTAGGACTCACTAATGCTCTAGAAATATTCATGTACTTGATGAATAGAGTCTTTAGATATTACCTCAACAAATTTGTGGTAGTCTTTATAGATGATATTCTGATATACTTCAAAATCAAGGAGGATCATGAGGAGCATCTGAGAACTGTACTAGAGACTTTGTGGAAGGAGAAGCTCTATGAAAAGTACAGAAAGTGTGAGTTCTAGTTGAAGGAGGTCTTATTCTTGGGCCATATCATCACAAACAATGGGATATCTATGGATCCCTCCAAAACAGATGCAATTGAGGGATGACTGAGGCCAACATTGGTAATGGATATCCGTAGCTTCTTGGGGTTTGTTGGATATTATTGACGATTTGTGAGAAATTTCTCACGATTGTCCAACCCTCTTACCAATCTAACTCGGAAGGGAGTAAAGTTGTCTTGGAGTGATGAATGCGAAGAAAGCTTCATGGAGTTGAAAAGAAGGCTTATCACTGCACCCGTGCTCACTTTACCCACAAGTGGAGAACTTTTTGTGGTATTCAGTAATTCTTCGAAGAAGGGCCTGGGATGTGTGTTGATGCTAAATGAAAAATTCATTGCCTATGCTTCAAGGCAATTGAAATTTCAGGAATAGAACTATCCAACACATGACCTTGAGTTGGCTGTAGTGATCTTCGCTTTGAAAATTTGGCGGCATTATCTCTTTGGGGAGAAGTGTGAAATATATACGAACCACAAAAGCCTCAAGTATATATTCACATAGAAAGAGTTGAATATGCACCAACGAAGATGGTTAGATCTGATCAAAAACTATGACTGCTCAATCCATTACCACCTTGGGAAAGCGAACAAGGTGGAAGATTCCCTAAGTAGAAAGGACCCAGCGATTCTATCATTAATGAGAATTTAAAAGGATACAATCTTCTTATATTTAATTAAGATGGACATGGGAATCATAAGGAAGGGAACATCATCAATCCTTTCACAAATTATTACTCAACCGTCACTTTTGGAAAGGTTAAAGGATGCTCAAAAGGATGATGTGGGAATTCAGGAAAAAGTGGAAGCTATTGGAAAAGGGAAATCCTCTGAGTTTAATGTTAATGAAGAAGGAATTGTGAGATTTGGGAAAAGACTATGTGTTCCATCAAGTCCGGAGCTGAAGAATGAACTTTTGGATGATGCACATAGTTCAAATTTCTCTATTTACCCAAGAAACACAAAGATGTATTGAGATCTCCGAGAGTATTATTGGTGGAATAATGTAAAGAAGGAGATCGTTGAATATACATCAAAGTGTCTGGTATGTTAGCAAGTGAAGGTAGAGAGGCAGAAGTCTAAGGGGATGATGCAACAATTTCCCATACCAGAATGGAAATGGGAGAACATCACCATGGACTTTGTCACCAGACTTCTGAAGACATCCAAAGGCAACAATGCAATCTGGGTTATTGTGGATCGTCTTACAAAGGTTGCACACTTCATTGCTATTCGGGAGGATTTCTCATTGGATCAACTGGCATGAATATATATCAAGGAAGTGGTAAGGATGCATGGAGTACCACTATCTATTGTGTCCGATCGGGATCCAAGATTCACCTCTTTGGAAGAGTCTTCAACATGCTCTGAATAATGAATTGATATTCAGTACGTCATATCATCCTCAAACTGATGTCCAATCCGAGTGGACTATTAAAACACTTGAGGACATGTTGAGAGCATTCTCAATGGACTTTAAAGGAGGATGGGATCAACATATTCCTCTGGTTGAGTTCTCTTATAATAACAGTTTCTACTCAAGCATCCAAATGGCACCATATGAATCCCTTTATGGGAAAAGGTGCAAAACACCGGTGTGTTGGGATGAGTTTGGTGAGCATAATCTTCTTGGACCAAAAATCGTCAAAGAAATAGTGGAGAAGGTAAAAACCATTCAGCAGCATATCAAGGAAGCCTAGAGTCGACAGAAGAGTTATGCAGATAACTGTCAATGAGACCTTGAGTTTAAATTTGGAGACATGGTATTTCTATTCATATCTCCATGGAAGAAGGTCATGAGGTTTAGAAATAAAGGGAAGTTAAGTCCAAGGTACATCGGCCCCTTCGAGATTCTTGATCGTGTTGGGGATGTGGCCTATCGTCTATCACTTCCACCTACCATGGCCAAAGTACATGATGTCTTTCATGTATCCCTCTTAAGGAAGTACATACCATATCCTTCACATGTACCCCCTTCAGAGGTGGTACAATTAGAGGATGAGAAGCAACCAGTGAAGATCTTAGATCATAGAGAAAAAGTTCTATGAAATAAGACAATGCCCCTTGTCAAGGTGTTGTGGCGAAACCACAAGTTTGAAGAAGCGACGAGGGAATCAGAGGAAATGATGAAGCAGAGTTACCCATATCTATTTTAGTGAGAGAAAATGAAATTTCGAGGGAAAAATTTCTTAAGGGGGGAAGATTATAACGACCCAAACTTTCATTAATGGAAATCCCTCTTGATCTAATTAAATGTCTCTTTATGTAAAATGTTTATATAAAATGTCAAATTCTTTGGTTTTATGTTAAGAATTGTGATCTTTGCTAATATAACTGTTGAACAGTGATCACATGATTAGTATAAATATAGGGCTTTAATAAATCCAATTTACTCAGCCAAAGGAAGCGATGGTCTCATCCAGTAGACGTGCCCCATACGAAGACCATTTGTCAGATCTCGGAAAGGAGGTGGTGTCATTGGACTTTTCTCTTGACCAAGCCCAATCCAAGCTTGAATACTTTAAGCTCGAGTGGAACCACCTATGAGAGAAGTGTAATTTGATAGAGATTACCACCCGAGCAATGTTATCCAAGCCACCCCAAGAGTCGGTCACCATCACTCACCTTACCCTTCGGTCTTATGTGGGTGTTATAAGGGGTTATGTAACAAGACATTATCACTATGGTTATGTACATTATTTTTGTATATAATAATGAATATACTTTCATTTTATTATTGTTACATTGTAAATAGTTTTTAAAGCACAAATAGTATTTTTAGTTAATGTTCAACTAAGAAATCTATTTTGATGAATTAATGTATTTTTGAATTAAATAATATTTTAATAAAACATTATTATTATTATTAAATTAATTTTTATTAAATATAAATGATCCTATAATTTTATGAATGCAATTGTAATTTTCATTAATGTTTGAAAGCCATTTTTGTCAAAACCCATGAATTTTCGATAAATGTCGGTTTTTATTTTAAAAGTAAAAATTAACATATTTAGAATATTATTTAGATAAAATGAATATTATTTCTAGAATTAGGACATCGAAATTATCCAACGGTGAATTTTTCATAATTTTCCATGACAGTCAAATTTTTGGGTAAAAATTAAATACCATTTAAATATATAATGTGTTTTATGACATCATAATGACCCAATAGTGATTTAATAAAATACTATAATCCTTATTATCGGATAATATATGTTTTACCATTAAAATAATTTAATTTTGGGTTTGTTTGACTTATTTTACAAAGCAGTAATAGACCCTTCAAGGCTTATTAAACATCTTGTCTTTTTAAATTGCTTTCCTTGGGAGTGTGACTCACCTCCACATAAGCAACCCCGTTATTTTAAGAAGTTCGGATTTTGACCTTATAAAATATTTTTTTCCAATTCCCTTTGCCAAAAACCATGGGCAAAAACTATGGGCTGGTTTGTGGTTTGGATTAGTTTAATATGAGGTGTCCAAAACCTAAATAATAAAGAATTCCCTCACCTTTCCTATATAAACCCACCCAAGCTCTCACTTCCTCCTCACTCAAAGCCTTTGGATTTCATCCAACCTCTGTACTCCTCTCTCTAGAATCCTCTCAAGGTTCCCCAAACTCCCAATAATCCTCTCTCAAGCCTATCTCAAGCCTTTGGAAGCACACTTCCAAGTAAGGGGTTTTTCTTCCTTTCTCATTTTTTTCCAATTTTCTTAATGATGTTATGCCATTTTAATTTCAATTATAAATGTTGGGGTATGGTTTCTCAACTCCCCCATAATTTCCTCTTTATGTTTTAATGATGGGAGACCCCTTTCTCTCTCATTAAATTCCTCCCATGTACACCTATTACTATGCCGAAATTCTGAAAGGAATTTCTCTCTCCTCTTTTATATTCAAGAAATTCTTTTGTATCATGACTCTACATTACATTAAAATTGTTGGGACATGTATCTATATAACCCCCTTACTTTCCATTTCATGTAAATATGATGAGACACCCCTTTCTCTCTCATGAACCATTTTTATGAATTCTTACGTCACACTGTTACGCTGCCGAAATTGCACCGTTTTTTCAAGATAAAGTCATTGTGTAGTGAATATAATTCTCATTTCTCTATCAATGGTATTCACCTTTATGCACATTTACTTATTGTTTAAATAGTTTCATGTATTTATTCCACATTCCTTTATCGTGGAATAAATGATGATGTTTTATGAATCCATGTTATATGATCCATGTGACACACTTATGCATGAACTAAAATGTTTAAGAAGGGTGTGCCCTTATAGCGCTCCAATGCATTGGGTAAAGTATAGTATCATGATAACTCGTGTGCAATGGGTGTTTACTCATGCTAATTCAATTGAAATGAGGTTTTACTCATGCTTCATGTGCAATGAGGATTTAATCATGCTCCATGTGCAATGAGATTTGGCTCATGCTAATTTCATATTAAGTGTTGTTTCCACATTTCCATGTTATGATTATCATGCTTTATCATTCCTTTATGTTTATGATTCTCTTTTTCTCTATTGATATGCCTACTGCTTAACATGTATTGTATTCCTCATGTTATTCCATGATTATTCCCTTACCGGGCTTTGTAGCTCACCCTTTTCTTATGCATGTCCTCAGGTTATCCCATACAATGCTAAGTACGAGGGAATGTAGTGGTCATGTAAAGGAAGTTTTCTATAAATATGTTGCATTTCATGTTTTAAGTTGTTATGTAATTATCCTAAGCCCCAAAGACACTACCTCCAATGGCCCAAAGACCTTCATTTTTTATTGATTTTGATAATCCACCTTTCAAGGGGTGAGGTGGAACCCTTACAAGGCCCGTAGGCATAATTATTATATGTCTCATAGGCCTTAGAGGAATTCAGTGCCCGTAAGCTTCAAACATTACATACAACCCAGACTAACTACTTGGAACTTCTCCTCCTCAGCATCTTCATCGTGACCCCAAAGACACTAGACCTCTCGATCTTCTATGTTGTATCAAGTGAAGTTTATGTAATAAATTAGGTTTAATTGTGTAATAAAAGATTAGGGTTGTCATACATGAGGTAAGGGATACCTCCCAATAGTGTTTACCTTTTCATATTTACAAGAATATCACTCCCCCTCCACTATAAAAAGGCACTCACCCTCTCCACTTATTCACACCTCTCAATCCTTTTGTCTCATCCAAACTCTACTCGAATAATCTCAAAACATCCCTCCTCTCATCCTAGGAACCTCACTTTGGTCATAAAGAAATCCAAGGAAGTCCTTTGGTGTAAACCAAAAGGAGTTACCCGAAAAAGAGGTAACATTCTTTAATAATCACTTTTGTTTGTTTTGTTCTCAAACCATTAAATTATTCTAATTCCATGATTATATAATAACATAAGTATCCTAAATATGCTTATATTTTTTATGTTAAAGGTTTGACCTACACCTACACACACTTTTATCAAATGGGTAGTGAAATTATTGCTCGTGTACGACAAACTACCGCCTCGCGAAATGATGTCATTCGTTTTTCCATTACCACCTCTCATGGTTGGGTATTATGATGGACATACTATTTTTATATGATATATATGATATTTATGTTGTCTTAATACTTATGTAATTTTTATATAACACATACCTTCATTCTTTCCTTTTTGTGTAAATACAATAACATCGTTTGTGAACGTATGAACTACCGCCTCCTTAAAGCGATGTGATACGTTCACACTTTGCATGGAATGTATTAAGGATGAGTTTAATAGATATATGTGGCATAAATAACATATATATTACATTAATTACATAATTACATTTTTGGATATTTAATATACCATTTTCTTTATTACCCTTTTCACGCACTGAAAAAGTGATAACGTCGTTCGTGGACGTGTGGACCACCGCCTCCTCGACACGATGTGATTCCTTTTACATCACAATAATTCTATATATAAGTATATATGACTAAATAAAATGGTATTTATGATACAATTATCATTTTTTAAATATAAATGTTACTTACCTTCTTTTCATAATGATCATTGAGAAATGAAAACATTATTCATGCGTATGTACGACCTACCGTCTCTATGACTGTAACATTGGTTCATTTTCCATAACCATTATTCATTATTGGTTTTAAAAGTATAATTGATGTGTAAATATGATTATTATTTCATTATTATTATTCAGGAGATGTTTATATAATGACCTCATTGACCATAGTCAACCAACCTTGGCTGTTTTGACACATAAACTGAATATGGTCAAAACACCCAACGTAGGCATAATTGTTTAAGTAGTTGTATACAACATTGTAATAAGTGAAATAAAATTAATGATAAACTTAGAAAAGTTTCTGAAGTAAGTAAATAATTAACATAAGTTTATTATTCATGAAGATAAAGACACACGTGACAATTCGGACTCAAGGTAAAGGATTTTGTCTCAACCTCCTTTTATTGAGGCATTTCTTGAAGATATGCATCTTTATTCTTTTATAAGGTGTAGATACAGACCCTTTGAAATTCTATATCCATATTTTATCTATTCTCATGTTATTTAATGTTTTTTTAAATGTTATTTTTCCATGGGGCTTATGATTTAAACGTTCAAAGTGGTATGTGACACTTTGAATGTTTAAAGATTTAATTTTCAAATCTTTTTCTCCATGTCAATATTCTTGATATTATTTTACATGTTTATTTATATGGATATAAAAAAATTATAAAGGAAATTTTATGTCTAATTTTAATTTCATTAAAAGGTTTTCAAAATGAATCTTTTTATGTGTCTTAAAAGGAATGTTTTGACAAATGACAATGAAAGGTCCTATTTTTAAAGTACGACAATAATGACCATTCATGTCATCATGACTTTTATTTGATTTTTAGATTCCTTTGAAAGCTTTCATTTTTCTTAAATGAAAAACCCTCTTTCCTTTTATTTGGTTATTTTGGTATTGAAAATAGGGTTTCAAAGAAAATGGTGTTTGGGTATTGAGAATGGGTTCTCAAAAGAAAATGGTATTTTTTATCCAAATGCATTTTCATATGGATTTAAAGAGCTTTTAAAGGGTTTTATGATGAGAGTGTTTTACTCTTGATATGGTACTTGAGCATTATATGAAATGGGTGAGCCCGATATAGCTTATACGAAGGGTTGAGTCCCATTATAGCTCACGGGTAAGCCTAGTACAACTTATATGAAGGGTTGAGCCCCATTATAGCCCATGAGAAATAGGTGAGCCTGATGTAGATTATATGCAGGGTTGAGCCCCATTATAGCTTACAAGTGAGCCCGATATAGCTTATACAAAGGGTGATCTCCATTATAGATCTCAAATGCATTTGGTAGCGATAATGTTTGAAATCAGTCTTATGGTTATTCTAATTAAAAGGGTTTTGAAAGGGTTTTATGTATATGATGCTCTAAGTCACCAAAAGAGGTTTAATTGCGTGCTGGGTTTTAGTGATTTTCTTTGAGCAGAATGTGTGTTTTTTATTCATGTGAAAATGTTTTATTTTATATTATCAAAGAACTTTGAAGATAAAGGTAAACGTTATATGAGTTTTCATGTTTTTACCAAATTGACGGTTTCCTTTCTTTTTATATCCCTTGTTGAGCTTTTGTGCTCATCCCAAATTTATAAAATGTTTTCAGAGGGTTTAAAGATGGGTAAGGGAAAGGAAGAAGCCAAGTTGGAAGTCATGGAGATTTTCCATGAAAAGAATTCATGCTTTATTGTAAAAGTTTTATATTATGGGAAAAATGGATACTGATCGAAAGTGTCCACTTTGTATTTTATGGCCTTGTTATGTATGAGTTGTGGTTTAATTCTCTAAAACTATAAACTTAAAAAGATCATCAATGTGAAAGAACGTAAAATTATTGAATAAAACTCAAGATTATGTAACATTTTAAGGTCGGGTCCTTATAAGTTTACTCATGTTCGAAGTGTTTTCTTGTTGACTAGAATTAAGTGTTTTCCCAATGAGAAAATTCGTTATATAAAATGTTGACTTTATATGGTACTATTTTTTCGTAAAATGACATTGATTTATACATGTTTGGATAGATCAAGCATGAGAACACATGAGAGACGTTTAGAGGAATCCTATTGGGCAATGCTTTACACACCCCTACATGTATACCACGGTGTGCATGTATATGTTGCATGTCATGGTGCGGAGAAGGGGAAGGTTTTATTATTCATTAGTTATGGGTCATATTAGCTTCTATGGAGAAGAGATGTGTTAGTGTTTATCCACATATCAACAAAGGAGTTTGGACTATCCATGGAGAATGGGAGCCACTATTTTTCCATTGCACTTGAGGCCATGTGACTTCTCCAATATGAGAATCAAGATTGGTTATCTAGGTTGAGGGTCAATATTTATTTTTATTCAACTTAATATTTTCTAGGAAACCAGGGTTAGATTGAAAAGAGAGAAGGTCTTAGCATCCCTTGGTATCCTGCATTAATTCAACTAAAGCAGGACCAGACCCACGGCGGCGTCCCACTCCTCCGCCCGCCTGTTCCTGCCACGCGCCGCCGTCCTCATCTGATTCCTCCTCCGCACAGCTCATCACCGACTGCTGGTAGTATCTGACCGCCACAAACAGCACGAACACCACCCAGACGCGAGCAACAACTGAAGAGAGATTCCAGACGATGATGAACATGGCGCCTGCCGCAGCTTTCTTCTGAGAGCACGACTCCCATGCATCCCGAAAACGCCGAATCCAGAACTTACCATATGCTGTGATCTGAAAGGAATAAAGATAATACACTTTGGGTATGGTAAAAGCTCCAAAGAATCCCAGTTTGACCATCTTCCAAACAGTAATGGAGTCTCCCCAACGAGCCAGAAGAAACAGCAGCACTGCCAGGTTTATTGTAGTGACAGGGTCTCCAGAGAAAAGGCTTCGTAGTTTCAAGAGGAACTCATTCATGTAAGGAAGAAACAATCTTAGTAACCATAGTGCTTCTTCCTCACCGATCACATAGCATTGGCTTGAATCGTATGCATCTACAGCCTCCCTGCAAATTATAGATCTGTACAGAAAAATGGCGGCCAGGTACAGCAGACCCAAATAGGACACTATGGAAATCAAGCTAATGTTGAAATCTCCTGCGTAAGAAGATGAAAGCATGATAAATGTCCCGACCCCAAAAACAAGTGCCGATTTCGATACATCTCTCCACATGACCAACTCAACTAAATTCTGCAAATTGTTACTGGTTTCAGGAACTTTTCGAAATTCTTCCGAAGCAGGATGTGTTCTTCTAAACCTGTGTTTGCTGAGATTTGTAAGATAGGGAGGAGATTGCTTTCTAAGATCGGCGATGGTGGGAAGAGAGTGCCTAACACATGGAATCGACTGCTTCGAGGGAGTTTGAAGAGACGGATTCTTAAGGTTATGAAGTTCTAAAGCAGGCTTCAAGGAACGATCAACAGTTCGAGAAGGTGAAAGAGGAGGACGCTTCTCCAAATTTAGAGAGATGCCTGCAATTCCCTGGCGAACTTGACTGATTTCCGACTTCGCTCCACTTGGAATGCTTTTTGCAGGGTTATGGACAGTGGGGGAAGTTGAAGGGGGAGGTAATTTACTCAAATTCTGGTCAGCTATGATGCTCTTTTCAGGCTCGTCTTCTGGTTTTCCCTTTTTCTTAGCGTCGGAACTCGGGTTCTGGTTGTCGATCTCCTTTTCAATCTCAATCTCCTGATGAATTTCCTCGCAGCCATCATCTCCTTCACCAGGAACCATCAAATCGGGCGGAGGCTTGGCTTGACCTGCATTTCCCAAACTACTGGCTCGACAAACTCCGAATTCATCAGACTTCTCGTTAGCCTCTTTGAATAAGCTCTTCTTCGTAGCGTCGGAACTCGGGTTCTGGTTGTCGATCCCCTTTTCAATCTCAATCTCCTGATGAATTTCCTCGCAGCCTTCATCTCTTTCTTCATCAGGAACCATCAAATCGGGCGGAAGCTTGGCTTGACCAGCATTTCCCAAACTACTGGATCGACAAACTCCGAATTCCTTGCAAGTTTCTTCAGACTTCTCGTTAGCCTCTTTGAATAAGCTCTTCTTCGAATCAACAGATTTCCCGACGCCTCCCTTGCCAGATCTAGCCTTCCTCAGCTGGAAGGACGCACCAGCAGGCTCCTTGGTCGCTTCCGATCTAGTTTTTCTCTGAATTGGAGTTTTCTTGGTTCCATTTTCATCCGCACTGGACTTCGAGATCTGGATCTCCGTCCCTTCGGACGCTTTAGGACCGTCGGCGGACCTCCACGTCTTTCGTTTCCCCATCTGTAGCACCGGTTTCAACCTTCTCGGCAGCGCCTTAGCCGCATTCTGAGCTTCTCCGCTTTCTTCAGACTTCTCGTCGCCATTGAAGACCTTGATCCCGCCCTTTACATGGTCGATTATCATCCTGCTCTCCCAGATAGACCCCGCCGCTACTCCCGTCCGAATCGCCCCTCGTCTCCTCCCCACATCCATGGGGCTCGGGTGAAAGTGTGGGTGGGCAGCACTAGCTGAAGAAATGATGGGGGTGGGTATTAAAATGACTTTTATGCCCCTAAAAAATGTGCCCCCTCCTTCCAAAAACTCTAGCCCACCATTCCCTCCTCTCACGGATTTGTCTGGCCATCACCCTTCCTCACACCATCACCCTACACTCTCTTACTTGCCTCGACGTTGTCCTCTTTTCCCATGAACACCTTATCATCATCATCTCCTACAGTCTTCATTGTCATCATGCAGTTAGTCTCATCCTAGTATCTCCTTTCTCTCACCATCAACTTCTCTCTGACATATCATTGTCCTCCTCCCAGTGTGTTCCTCCTACCATTATACTTCCCTGATCGGTCTCCTCCCATCGTTGTTTCTCTTTCCATTTGATATCGTACCACCTCATGTCTTTGTGCTCCGTCCGAGAGAGATAACTTGTTTGTGGGCAGTGTCATTCAACACCCTCATAGAAATATTTTAGACAGTTAATTGACGAGTTTCATATCATCATCATATGATCATATGCCCATAAACACCTTATCATCATCATCTCCTACAGTCTTCATTGTCATCATGCAGTTAGCCTCATCCTGGTATCTCCCTCCTCTCGCCATCAACTTCTCTCTGGCATATCATTGTCCTCCTCCCAGTGTGTTCCTCCTACCATTATACTTCCCTGATCGGTCTCCTCCCATCGTTGTTTCTCTTTCCATTTGATATCGTACCACCTCATGTCTTTGTGCTGCGTCCGAGAGAGATAGCTTGTTTGTGGGCAGTGTCATTCAACACCCTCATAGAAATATTTTAGACAGTTAATTGACGAGTTTCGTATCATCATCATACGATCATATGCATCACAAGATAACTCAAACACATGCATATCTATCTTCGAGAATCAAGGTGTGAATAAAACCGTATAAACAGTGTATCTGGGAATCGCTAATGATAACAGTTTGCTTCTTCCTCAACGAATGAGAATGCTTGCTAAAGATCACGAAGCAGTAAACAAAAAACACCCTCCCTCCAAGGAGGTACATCGGTCAATGGATCCACGATCGTATCATGATGATATCCAAATGTTGAAGGGGTGTTGGCACCTTCGTCTCGGACAATGAACAATATTATAGGAGGAAGAGAGAATTGAGAAGCTTGCTCACAATCAGTTGTTTTCAACAGGAGGGATCACAACCATTTAAATAGTCATCCATGACACTTTCCATTAAATGAAACGCATTGGTCATATTTATGCATCCATATACATTTATTCTCATTGACATTAATTCATTTAATCTTATTCAATGAACATTCAATCCATTTAATCCATTCATAACTAATTGATAATAAAACTGTTTGAGAGAAATAAATATATATATCATATACTTATATTTATCATCACATGTATTTAATACATGCATAATAATACCTGCATCGAATGCAAATTGTAAAATATATACTTATATATATATATATATTTGTGCATATTCAACAATCTCCCACTTCACTGAAATCCCATAAGGATTTTATGCATAATTTCACAACTCTTTGTGAATCCATCCAAACTCTTGGATATTGTTTTTCATCAAATTCTCTTCATTTTGAATAAACACTTTGTCCAACATTTTATCCTTATTTAAGAGCCTAACTGTGTGACCATACATGCCTTAACATGTAACAACCCAAGTACTTATAAAATAATTTGTTTTCATTTTGGAATTAAATAGTTAAATTCATTAAAATTTATAATGAAATAAGTGATATTTATAGAAATTAAATAATTTATATTGATGGAATAACAACTTGCCATTAGGAATAGTAACAAGACCATTAGGAATAGTAATTTGGCCAATAGAATAGTAACTTCACCTATGAGAATATAAATAAAATAAATCTATCTTATAAGTGTAATCATGATAAATTTATATCATGGAATAAGTAAATAAATGTTTTGAAAATGATAAATTATGTGTTAGTATTTTTGTAAGTCATAAATATTTAATTATAATTTTTTAATTAATTTAATGATTTAAAATAAAATTTATTTTCATAAAATAGATTCATAAATTATTAATTTCTTGTATTATGATAATAAGATAATTCTATGAGAATTTAATTAATTTTTCGTAGTGTTCTAAAATTAGTTATAATTTTAAAATTGGTATTTCTCGAATAAATTATGATTTTAATTAAAAATAAAATTTATCATATTTATAAAATTATTTTCAAAAAATGGAGTTCATTTTTTAATTCTACACGTCGAAAAATGGTTCGGGTGAATTTTTTGGATTTTTCTGAAATACTTGAATTTTTGTGTGAATAGTAAAATACAGTAATTTACAGTATATATACATTATAAGATAAATATACTTTTCCGTCAGTCATGAATGAAGTAAGCACCATAATCTCAAACATCCCTTCATTATTTTAATATATTTCATGATAATTATCAAACAATTCACAATCTTGAGCCAAATTAATAAACTAATGAATATACTAATGAGAAAACATCCCTCTCCTCTACTATAAATACCACCCCTCACCACCTCTTCTCCTCACACCTCAAAGCCTTGTAGATTTATTAATTTCTATCCAACCCCCTTCCCAAGGATCTTCCCCACATCCAAGACCTCTTGATCTCACCAAAAGGTTAAAACCAAGGGCCTTAAGAAAGTTCTCAAGGAGGGAGATTCAAGAGGTAAAAATGCTAGTTTATTTTATTTTATTTTCTTTTCAGTTCTTTTTCTTTTCTTATACTCTCTTCACCTCCCCTTATCCAAGAGGCATGAAACTCTAGTACCTTATAAATACTGGAATGTTATCATGTTTATGGAAAAATTAATCATTATACTTCTTCTCCTCTCCATTTTATTCTAAAAATAAAAACATCGTTTGTGATATGTCGATTTACTGACATCGTGGACGACGTGTTTTCAATTTCCATTATCACCATCAAGGTTGATCATAAAACCATTAATATGTTTGAATAATTTTTTATCATACATATTATATGTTATATTATGTCCTGGAACTAGTGTTTATACATAATATTAATTAATAAAACAAATGTGGTTCGTAATGATCAAAATTCACCAAAATAAACCAACATTCATCACTAATGTTCTATCTAATGATTCATCCTCATACCATATAACCAAAATGATATATATAAGACCATTTAAATTTTTTTAATTTCATTAATATCATGAAATTTGAATTCTGGAGTTTTTCTCCCTTCCGAAAAGAAAATCCATAATAAATCAATCACGAAAACCATGAAATAAATGCACCTAAAACAATGAAAATAACAAAATATTATTAATAGATGGGTGAAAATATGTTATGAGAATATTATATAAGTAATTATAAATATAAATATGGTTCATTAATATATTAATAACACTCTTTAAGCCATTATACATGAGGTTTGAACACATTTTAAGTAATATGAACCCGAGGTAAGACAATTCTTAACCCAATTTCAATTCTTTGGGTTAACCTTATACTTAATTAATTATGTGGTACTAAGACTATTTGTGTAATTAATTTTGTTTATATTATTTTTTATTATTTGGATTTACAGTGTACACACATATTCCTTTTTTTTCTATTAATTCTCACTTCAATTATATGATATTTATAAGAGACTTTTCTTTTAAAATTCTATTATTATAAAATTCAAAAGGGATATTTTTATGAAAGCATTATTATTTTTTGATTTTGTTATAGTTATTTCAATTCATTGAGTATGTTTAAGTTGGAGTTCGGCTATATGGTTACTCCAAGTTTAACTACGATTGTTACACCATAAGGTAGCTGTGAGATTTACATTGTTAGGTAGTCGTGAGGGTTACAAATCATAAGGCAACCATGAGGGTTACAATATTAAGTAAGTAATTCCCCAAGTTACCTATATGGTTTATTTATGTTTTTCTATGTTTTATGGAAATCTCATGTTTTCACGAAGTAACTATATGATACTTATTGGGTGAGAAGTATGTCTTTGTGGAAATGATTTCATATGTTTATAAGTATTCATGTACTAACGGTCTCTATCCTTATTTTTATATCCCTTAATGAGATTTTTGTACTCATCACAAGTTTTAAAATATTTTTCACAAGGTTTAAGGAAGGTTAAGAGTAAATGAGAAGCCAAGATGAATGTTGTGAAGACTTTTCATGAAAAGATTTCATGTGTTTGAATAAAAGTTGTTGTATTATGAAAAAAATTCTTATTGTTTTAGTTTTACCCCTTTTATATGCTTGTGGGTTGATATGTATGAATTATGTCCTAATTTTCTAAAACTCTAAACTTAAAAGATCTTTGGGAATATAAATAATTTAATTCTAAAGGAATTTACTAGATTATGTAATGTTTAAGGTTGAGTCTTTATAGCTGGTATCATTGCACGATTTAGATAACTTTAGGGGTTAAGATGATGTTAATAGAATACTATAAATGATTTTTACCTTATGTTTATATTGAAATGATATAGAATTTGAATATTACCATGTTGCTTCATCTAAGATATGTATGTTCAAAATGGTTTTCTAAAAAATAAATAGGGAAGCTGAAGCAGGAAAGCATTGAGAGGATAATATCTTTTTCAATTTTCAACTGGGAATAGGGATAATTGGAACCAAACAACTTGTGATAGTAATGGATCGGTTGATGTAGTCTATAAACAATGGTGAAATCCACTGAAGAGAATAACGATAGCTACCAAAAAGGTACATGAAAATAGTAGAACATTTTATGAGGCAACACCATCATGATTTCAGTGGATCTTCTAACCCATTGGCAGCTGAAGATTGGATTAAATCCCTTGAAATTATATTTGATGTTATGGGGTGTTCAGATAATCGAATAGTTAGTCTTTCCATTTATCATTTTGAAGGTGAATCTGACCACTGGTAGTTAATGGTCAAAAATATTAGGGATAGTAATGATATTGATGCCTTGGAATTGGATCAAGTTAAAAAAAATTCCTTGAAAAATATTTTCCTAAGGTGGTTCAAATTAGGATGGAAAAGAAATTACTTGAATTAAAACATTAGGAGGAGGATTCAGTTTCTGTGTATGAAGAAAACTTCACCCAATTGGTAAGGTATGCTCTAAATCTTATTCAGGATCTTGATAGCAAAATCACTCATTTTTACTCAAGATTGAAGACAAAATATCGAAGGGAATTGGCCTCTTATGAATTCAAAAGTTATGAGAAACTTGTACAATATGTTGAGTGGGTAGAATTGGAGTTTGCTAATGATCACATGTACTTTGACAACAAGCATAATAATATGTCTAGATGACAAGAAATGGGTAAGAATCAATCAAATAAATTTGAAGGTGAGAAATTCTAGTTTCCAGTTTGTGAAAAGTGTGGTAAAAAGCACCTTGGGGAATATCTTAACAAAATTGGGAAGTATTTTCGATGTGGTAAGTTTGGACATATGACTTGAGATTTTAATGAAAATGATCTTAGGATTAATTTTGAAAATCAAACTATAAAGTGTTTTAAATGTGGTGAGATGGGTCATTATGCAAATACTTTCCCAAAGAACGATTTTAATGATGGAAATCATCTAGATTATAAGAAGAAAGGTACAATGAGATCATTTGCGACTATCTTAGCAGATGTCGGGCCATCCAATGAAGTGGTATTAGGTACTTTGTTTGTTTACTCAAATTTTTCTAATGTCTTGTTTGATATGGGGTCTACAAATTCCTTTATTTATGAGATTTTTTTTGGTAAATTGGAAATTTCATCTCAAGAAATGAGACCAGAACTTATGGTTAAAACAATATTACTGAAAAAAGTCATTATAAGAATCTTCCTATTGTTGTCTGTGGAAATATATTACCTGCAAACCTTGTTGTTTTTCCTTAGTATAGTTTAATGTCATTCTGGGTATGGATTGGATTTTTATTTATCATGCTAAGATTTATTATAGAGCTAAAGAAGTTGTTTTTTCAGAAAGAGTTTCAATTTGAATACAAAAATGAACCCATAAAATTGATAACATATCATGAATCTGAGAAACTGTTAAAAGATGTAAATTAAAGTTATCTTGTTCATATTTTTGAAAACAAGGAAACTGTTCAAATTAATGATGTTTTAGTGGTAAATTAATACCTTGATGTGTTTCCTAATGAGTTACCCAGTGTTATACCTAATCGAGAAGTTGAATTTACTATTAACTTAGTTCTTAATGATAAGCCAATTTCAAAACCCCCTTATCGAATGGATCAAGTGTAAATTCTTGAATTAAAAAATTAGTTGTAGGAGTTTCTTGATAAAGGCTCCATTCATACTAGAACTTCACCTTTGGGTGCCCCTATTTTGTTCATTAAAAAGGAAGATGGTTCTATGAGACTTTTCATTGATTATAGATTTTTAAATAACATTACTATTAAGAATATTTATCGTTTGACTCATATTGATGACTTGTTTGATCATATCTAGGGAGCTTAGTATTTTTTTAAGATTGACTTGTGATTTGGGTACTATCAGCTGAAGGTTAAGGAGGATGAAATCCCAAAAACAACGTTTTATAATAGATATGGGCATTATGAGTTTGTTATTATAACCTTTGTATTGATCAATGATTATGTCGTATTCATGAATCTTATGAATATAATATTCCGTGAATATTTAGATAAGTTTTTTGTTGTTTTTATTGATGATATTTTGGTCTTTTCAAAAAGTTATGAGGATCATGAAAAACATTTAAGGATTGTCTAGAAAACTCTCAAAGAAAATAAGTTATATAGAAAATTTAGAAAATGTGATTTTTGGTTGAAATAGATTTATTTTGTTGGGAACATTGTAAATAAGGAAAGAATAATAGTTGATCCTACCAAAAAAATTGGTTGATGAATGGACAAGACCTAAAAATGTTTCATAGATTCATTGTTTTCTTGGATTAGCAGGCTATTACCACCAGTTTGTTAAAAACTTTTCATAGTTATCTATCCTTCTAACTAAGTTAACATGAAAATGGGTTAAATTTACTTAGACAAAATAATGTGATGTTTGTTTTCAGGAACTAAATAAGTGGTTGGTGAATGCTCCAGTTTTGGCCCTGCACTCCAGAAATGGTGAATTTTGCTTCTATAATGATGCTTAATTGAAGGGACTTGGTTGTGTTCTGATGCAGAATGATTAGGTAATTTTTTTATGATTCAAGATAATTGAAACCTGATGAGTTAAATTATCCCACGTGTGATTTGGAATTAGCAGCTATGGTTTTCTCTTTAAAAATTTGAAGGCATCATTTATACAGAGAGAAATGTTAAATATATACTAACCATAAAAGTCTTAAGTATATATTCACTCAAAAATAATTAAACATGAGGCATATAATATGGTCTGAACTGATAAAGGATAACTATTGCTTGATCAATCACCATCTTAGAAAGTCAAACAAAGTGGTTGATTCTTTGAGTCAAAAACATCATGCATCATTAAACATGTTATGTTTTAAACAAGACCCCTTCATTAATGATTTGATGAATTTTGGTTTGGCAGTTATTGGTGTAGGAAATCCATCTATTTTATTTCAAGTGTCAGTGCAATCATCTCTATTAGATAAAATTAAGCAAGCTTAGAAGGGAGACTTTGAGTTATAGAAAAAGGTAGAATTGGTTAAAATAGGTAAGTTTCCAAAATTCAACATTGATAAAGATTGTGTTTTAAGATTTGGAAAGAGGTTATGTGTGCCTTGTGATTCTCAACTAAAGAAATAATTTTTTTGTGAAGCTCATAGTTCTCCATTTTCAGTTCATCCTGAAAATACTAAGATGTATAGAGACCTTCAGGAGTATTACTAGCGGGATGGAATGAAAAGTGATATTGAATATTTTACCATGAAATGTTTGACTTGTCAATAGGTTAAATCAGAGAGACAGTTAGCAAAGGGGATGTTTCAGCCTTTTCTAGTTCCGGATTGGAAATGGGAAAATATATCCATGGACTTTGTGGTGGGACTACCTAAGACTTCTTGAGGTAACAAAGTGATTTGGGTTATTGTTGACCAAATAACTAAATATGCACATTTACTTCCTATTCAAGATACTATGTATTTGGATCATCTTTCTCGACTGTACCTAAAAGTGACTATCAGGTTACATAGATTTCCTCTTTCCATTGTATTTGAGCATGATCCCAGATTCACTTCTAACTTTTGGAAAGTCCTCCAGAAGTCATTGCGTACAAAATTAAATTTTATCACTACTTTTCATCCTCAATCTGATGGACAGACTGGGTGAACAATTCAAAACTTGGAGGTTATGTTTCAAGATTGTTCAGTGGACTACTAGGTAATTTGGGACCAACATATTTCTTTATTTGGGTTTTCTTATAATAGTAGATTTCATTCCAGTATACAGATGGAACCTTTTCAGGCATTATATGGGAATCAGTGTTGAACTTTCGCATTTTGGGATGAAGTCGGGGGGAAAAGTTTACGGGACTAGAATTAGTAGAAGAAGTGGATGAGAAGGTGAAGATGATCTAGAAACACATGAGGATAGCTCAGATTATACATAAAATTAATGCATACAACAGGAGGAAATACTTTTATTTCGAGGTAGGTGATCATGTTTTTCTTAGAATCTCACCACGGAAAAGTGTTATTCATTTTGGTAAGAAGGGAAAGCTAAGTCCATGGTTCATTGGAACTTATAAAATCCTGAATAAATTTGGACCAGTCTCTTATCGAGTAGCTTTACCTATGATTTTATCTTAGATACACAATTTTTTTCATGTTTCGATGTCAAGAAAGTATGTGCTAGATCCATCTCACATTTTAATACCAGAAGTAGTTCAGTTGGAAGAGAACATTTTTATGAAGAAAATACTGTTCAGATTCTTGACTGTAGAGAGAAAGTATTGCAGAATAAGGTAATCCACCAAGTTACAGTTTTATTAAGAAACCACATGATTGAAGAAGCAATATGGGAATTTGAAAATGCTATGATGGAAAAGCATCCTCACTTGTTTAATAAGTAAATAAAAATTAAGAGGAAGTAATTTATAGAAGGTGGGGAGAATGTAACAAGCCAGGTGCTTATAAAATAATTTTTTTTCATTCTAGAATTAAATAATTAAATTCAGTATAAATTTATAATTAAATAAGTGATATTTATAAAAATTAAGAAATTTATATTGAGGGAATAGTAACTTGGCCTTAGGAATAGTAACATGACCATTAAGAATATTAATTTGGACAATAGAATAGTAACCTCACATATGAGAGTATAAATAAAATTTATGTATCTTATAAGTGTAATCATTATATATTTATATCATGAAATAAGTCAATAAATGTTTTGGAAATGATAAATTAAGTGTTGGTATTTTTGTAAGTCATAAATATTTAATTACAATTTTATAATTAATTTAATGTTTTAAAAGAAAATTTATTTTCATAAAATAGATTCATAAATTATTATTTTGTTTTCTTATGATAATAAGATAATTTTATGAGATTTAAATTAATTTTTCAAAGTGTTATAAAATTAGTTATGATTTTAAAATTGGTATTTTTCAAATAAATTATGTTTTTAATTAAAAATTAAATTTATCATATTTATAAAATTATTTTCAAAAAATAGAGTTCATTTTTTAATTATATACATCAAAAAATGGTTTGGGTTATTTTTTGGGAATTTTTTGAAATACTTGAATTTTTGGTGAATAATAAAATATGGTAATTTACTGTATATATACATTATAAGATAAATACACTTTTCATTGATTCATTAATAATTTAATAACCATAATATAGAAAATCCGTTCATTATTTTAATATATTTTATGATAATTCTCAAACTATTTATATTCCTGATCCAAATTAATAAAGTAATGAATATAATAATGAGAAAACACCCCTCTTCTCCCCTATAAATACCACCCTTCAACACCTCTTCTCCTTAAACCTAAAATCCTTGTATCTTGATTAATTTATATCTAATTCCCTTTCCAAGACTCTTCCCCATGTTCAATACCTGCTGGTATCACCAAAATTCCAAAACTAAGGTCCTTAAGGAGGTTCTCAAGGAAGGGGATTCAAGAGGTAACAATCCTCTTTCATTTTCTTTTATTTTCTTTTCTATTCTTTTTATTTTCTTATACTCTCTTCACCTATCCTTATCCAAGAGGCATGAAAACTCCAGTACCTTATATATACTGTAATTTTATCATGTTTATGGAAAAATTCATTTTTATACTTCTTCTCTTCTCCATTTTAATCTAAAAATAAAAACATCATCCGTGATGTGTCTATTTACTGACATTATGGAAGATATATTTTCAATTTCCATTACCACCTTCAAGGCTAGTAATAAAACCATTAATATGATTAAATAATTTTTTTATACATATTATATGTTATATTATGTTCTAGAACTAGTGTTTATAAATAGTATTAATTAATAAAACAAATGTGGTTCGTAAAGATCAAAATTCACAAAAATAAACAAGTGTTCATCACTAATGTTTTATCTAACGATTCAACCTCATACCATATAACCAAAATGATATATATAAGAACATTTAATATTATATAAGTTCATTAATATCAATTAATTTCAATTATGGAGTTTTTATCCCTTCCAACAAGGAAATCCATAATAAACCAACCATGGAAACCATGAAATTAATGCACCCAAAACAATGAAAATAAAAAATATTATTAATAAATGAGTGTAGATTTGCTATGATAATATCATATAAGTAATTATAAATATGAATATGGTTATTTAATATATTAATAACACTCTTTAAACAATTATACAGGAGGTTTTAACACATTTTATGTAAGACAAACCTGAGGTAAGAGAATTATTAACTGAAATTTCATTCTTTGGGATAACCATCTACTTCATTAATTATGTGGTACTAATATTATTTGTGTAATTAATTTTTTTATATTATGTTTTATTATGTGTATTTATATTTTACACACATATTCCTTTCATTCTATTAATTCTCACTTCAATTATATGATATTTTTAAGGGACTTTTCTTTTAAAATATTCTTTTAAACTTCTATTATTATAAAATTCAAAAGGGATGTTTTTATTAAAATATTCTTCTTTTAAGATTATGTTATGGTTATTGGGAATTTTTTATGATAAAGTGTGGTACCTATATCTCTCTCCAATTAATTGGGTGTGTTTAAGTTGGAGGTCTGTTGTATGGTTACTCCAAGTGTAACTCTAATGGTTACACCATAAGGTAGCCATGAGGGTTACATTGTAAGGTAGCAATGAGAGTTAAAAATTATAAGATAGAAATAAGGGTTATAATATTAAGAAATTCATTCCCCAAGTTACCTATATGTTTTATTTATGTTTTTCTATGCTTTATGTAAATATCATGTTTTCAAGAAGTAACTATATGATACTTATTGGGTGAGAAGTATGACTTTATGAAAATGATTTCATATGCTTATAAGTATTCACGTACTAACAATTTATATCCTTCTTTTTTATATCCCTTACTGAGATTTTTGTGCTTATCCCAAGTTTTAAAATGTTTTTTCAGAGGTTTTAAGGACGGGTAAGAGAAAAGGAGAAGCCAAGATAAATGTTTTGAAGACTTTTCATGAAAATATTTCATGTGTTTTAATAAAAGATTTTTTATTATGAAAAAATGTATATTGTTTTAGTTGTGACCACTTTGTATGCTTGTGGGTTGATATGTATGATTTAGGTACTAATTTTCAAAAACTATAAACCAAAAATATCTTTGGGAATTTAAATAAGTTAATTCTAAAATAATTTACTAGATTATATAATGTTTAAGGCTGAGTCCTTATATAGTAGTATTGATAACAACTATGAAATCTATTTTTCATAGATGTAAGAAAAGAGAGGCCTCTAGAAAAACATCAGTGCTACTCAATCTATTAAGGGGTCTAGTGTGTTATCTATCTGGAATACTTAGATCTCTATATGAACATGTACACAACAAGATGTATCATACACATTATGTGTACCTTATATAATCCCTTTTCCTATGACATTGAGTGAGAATTAGACATGAAACATATCAATCTTGTATAGGCCTCTGATGATTTTCTTGATTCTTCAAAAAAGAATAAGTGGATGAATACATCACATTCCATTCATTTATCTGATAATCACATCACATGTCACTTATCAAAGTAGTTGAACACATCATATGTAAAAAAGACTAAGCATGACCATGACTTTCCTTAATATAATTCAATCAAGGGATTTATGTCTTTTATAGTCATAAAAATAGAAAAATCTCATCTTGGTTGCACTCCAACTGATGAAATGGTTATAAATGTAATGCCTTGACCCAGAAACCCAGATTCAATGCATTATTTTATTACATTATAATGATTACAATGAATCAAATCCTGAAAGACCGATCTGTTTAGCAGTCTTGGAAAGCCAGATTACATACATGATACCCATAATATATTGGAAAATAGGAAATGAAAACATGATACATAATATAAAGAAATAAAAAAAATCTTTGAATTCTTATTCAAATATTTCTTCTTCATAACCTAGGGAAAGGAAACATAATAAGGGTGATCTCAAATGCTCAGTAAGGGTAAGTAAAGCATAATACATAATGAATCAATGAGAATAAATTAACACGAAAAGGTAAATAAATGATAACAAATGCCATTAAAATAACTAGATAAGGCAATATCAATATGTAAAGGTAAGAAACTAAAACTCATGCTATATAAATCAATAAACTAAGAATGAAATGTATCCATAGATATGTCAATGCCAAATCTCATGGATGAATAATAACTCAATCTAAATGAAAGAAATGATTAATTATTAGACACAATGTTTCCTAGTTACATAGTAAATTTACCTTCAAGACCTTTAAAAAGATGTTTTACAACATATCAGGTAAAAACCCATCTAATTTGTCCTAATTATTCATCTCATGAGACTATCGATGCATCGAGGGGCTATCTATAACCGTGCCCCACCCGTGTCATACTAGTCCAAATAATTCCTCACATATAAAATAAATATTTTTCCTGATCAAATAACCATATTGAATAAATAATATTAATTTATCGATAATACCTTATATGATGATAAGTAACAACAAGGGTTGTTGACATTAAAACATTCTTGAGGAAAAATAATCTTTAAACATTCCAAAGTACCCCATACCAGTTTGAAACATTTAAATAAAAATTACCCATGGATTAAATGAAACTTATAATATCATGAGAATAATTATATTCATGATATATCATGTCAAAGGGTAGTATATACACCAAATAAAATTGAATTTGTGCATAATAAAAATAAGTCTCATTGGAATGTAAATTGAGATGAAATCCCTTACCTTAATCTTCCTTTTGTTTTGTGGTCTTTATAATTATGTATAGTGGTTTAAAATATATTAATAACTTATAAAATAACCATAATAACGTTTTTAATAACATATATTAACTTCTTACAATATTTTATTATCCTTTTTTTAACACTCTTTTATTATTCTAACTATTTTCGGTGTTAATTTCCTAGTTTTCTCAAGTATGTTTTGACTTGTTACTTGTTGTTCCTATTTCATAGATCATGATTTAATCATATAAATAATGTAAACCATGACTTAATTATCATATATATTCATTAAATATGTATTTATAATATTTCATAATATTTCGAGATAAGAGATGAAGTGCACCATTCTTAGAGATGGTAGGTCATACGTACACATGAACACTACTTTCATTTCTTTTTAGTATTAAAAGAATGAAAAATAAATGATACATATTATATTATAATTCCAGTATGATATATATGTTATATATATTACCTATTTTTATTAAAATAATCCTCAATATGTTCTATATATAGCGTGAATGAATCACACTACTTCGAGGGGGCGATAGTCCACACTTCCTCATATGATGTTATCATATTAATGCAAAATGAGAAGTATTAAAGGTATGTGTTATAAGAGGATTAAAAAAGTATAGATACATAATAAATATCATATATATCATATATAAACATATTTTACATTATAATTTCCACTATGATGGGTGGTAAAAGAAAAATGAACAATCATCATTTTGTGATGCAGTAGTTTGCCGCACATAGAAACAATATGTTCGTTACCCATTAGATGGAGGCGTGTGTAAGTTTAGGTTTAAACCTTTACATAAAAACATACTAGTATATTAAGTATACTGATTTTTTTATATAAAAATGGAATAAATATATTTTAGTGTGTGGAGAATGAAAATGAAACTAAAGAGTTTGAGAGAAGATGTTACCTTTTAATCAGGTAACTTCTTTTGGTTTGTACCAAAAGGATTACTTGGAACTCTTTCTTCCCAAAGGTAGGGTTCAAAGTCAAGGGTATGGATATTGAGAAGATATATGGTTCAATTTTGGACAAGAATAAGTGGTTTTATAGGTGTGAGGAATGAGGATAGGTGGTGGCCTTTTATAAGGAAGGAAAATGACTCAGTTGGTATTTTTGAAAAGAAGTTAGGTGTACCCATGTTTTTACCTAAAAAATTTATTAAAACCCCCAAAAAATATATAATGGAAGGTTAATGGACTAATTATGGACATAAAATGGGTTTTGGACAAGTTTATAGGTCATTTGGGCCCTTAAGTTAAAGGTTTAGTCCTTTATTAAGTTTAATCTTACCTTAATAATTGTAATTAATTTTAATTACTTTCACTAATATTTTTGGTCAAAAACAATTTTGGTATTATTAGACATTATAAATTATTTTTATTCCAAATATTTAATCCATTTTTATAAATTCAAATCATAAAATTGGTAGAAATTAATTTAAAATTTATCCCGCAGGCGGGACGACAATACAGGTTTTTAAAGTAAAAATGATAAAAAGTTTGATAAGTTTTTACATTAAATTTAAAAGTGAAATTTATCCAAATGACCAAAATTGGATTAATTTATAAAATTAAGATCTAATTAAACTTTAAAACCAATTAAAATTATAATTTAAAATTATGAATAAATTAGATGAAAAATCAAGTTTGAACTAAAATTTAATATTTTCATTATTCATTAAAAAAGAATCTTCACAGGAAAATACCAAAAATTCACCCTAAGCTAATTTTTATGTTTACATTACAAATATGAAGTTCATTTTGACATATTAAATTTATAAAATTTTTAAAAATGGATTTAAAATGGGTTCTCCATAAAATGGAGTTAAAAGTGCCTTAATAAAAAAATATAGGTTTTTATGTGTAAAATTGAGTTTGTTCTTATCTTATGCATATCAAACCTAATGTGTGAATATAAAAAATATTTGATTGAATATATAAAATATATATTTCATTAAAATAATTAAATAATTGTAATTAATTATGTTTATTAAAATAAAACTCATTTAGAAGCATAATAATATTTCTTTTTTATATCTAATTGGTTCTTATTTTTATTTCTCATTAATTGGTAACCAATGAATTCATTTTATATTAGTGTAAACCATAATTTTTATAAGTTAGTTATTACTATTCATAACTACTAATTTAATAACTTTTTTATATCATATCATATTAAATAATAATATTTTAATAATGCATTGTTATTTGGTGAAACTCGGTCTTGCGTGTAACGCAAGCTATCGAGAAAGGTCATTCTTGCATGTGTTGCAAAATAACTTAATATTACATGAATTAAAAGCTATAGAATATATCATATTTATTTAATATTTTAATGTATCAGGTTAATATATTATCTTTTTACACTTGTTGTTGCATTTTATAAACAAATATAGAATATATCAAATCTATTTAAAATGGTAACGTGTTTGGTGTCACATGTCATACATTCTATAGAATACAATATTCATACTCTATAATTTCAGGGTATTACCAGTAACATACCCAACCACCCCCTAATTAGTTAAGTTCATATGGAAACTTGTGTAAGTAGTTTATCAATGTATGAAGGTTGTCATGTTAAGTATCTCACCAACCATAGATAGGAAGGATTGATAATAAGGATACATCCCTAATTATATCCATGAATGTATGACATTCCATGAGATAGAATTTAGCAAATCTTTCCAAGTAACAAGTATATACTTATTACCTCAAGAATATATTCTTCCATATCTCATATATAAATCTTTGTAATGGATATAAGAATCCATTCAATCTAACTTTTACATATCACCACAACCCATTATACTCCATGATGGTCATCTGTTAGGGAAAACTAAAAGTTTTTACTTTGAGGGGAAATTTATCATTTGACCGTTCATGTAAAATAAATTACAACACACATGAATGAATGATAAAGGGGGATATCCTTTATTATAAAAAATGATACATTTAATTCCATTACAGCCAATATCTTAAGAGATTATACATGACCCTCATGCGTTTGCTGCAGTAACAGATTCATTTTATGAAAATTACATCCAAATGTAATTTCCATCCCATACCTATGTTACCATATAATGGAATACTTAAACTAACCACTTATTTAGTAAAATTTATGAAGAAAACAAGTTTGAATAATGGTGAGACATAGTAATTATATTCCTTAAGTTCAACTCTTTGAACTTATATTCAAACTTCTTAACTTTTTAACATCAAATGTTATAATGTTATTTTTTCTACTGTCTACTTATAACTCTTTCTAAGTACATCATAGTCATCCTTGAAACCTTTTCCATCAAACTTTTTCTTGGAAAAATAATGTAACATTTTACATTTTCACTTTATGAGAACATCCTAAATTCTTTTAAGGGTTAAGTGATATCCAATTTATTTTAGTAACTAATGTAACTCTTTATATATCTGTTTACCATAATACCCTAAAATCTTACTGGATAAATTGATAAAAATTTGTTACAGTAACTAATGTAACTCTTTATATTTTTCTTTACTATTATAACCTAAACTATTTTAGTATATAAAGTGTGATATTTTTTAGTGTTAATTGGAATAATCCTTTATGGAATAGTGATGTTCACTTGTTATGGTAACTAAATGCTACTCTTTAAATTTTTATTTGCCATTATATCCTAAATTCTTTTAGGATATCAAGTGAATTTCACTTTCTCATGGTAACTAATGTAACTATTTACATTTTCATTAATGTCACATCCAAAAAATTATTTTAGGATATCAAGTGTAATTCAATTTCTTACGATAACTAAATATAACTCTTTATATTTATTTATCATCATACTTCCTAAACATTTTAGGACATTCAGTGAAGAATCACTATAATATTGGACTGGTATAATCCTTTAGTTATTATTAATATTTACTTTATTTTAGTAACTAAATGCAACAATTTACATTTTTCTTTACTATCAGATACCCTATCTCTTTAGTATATTAAGAAAAAATTAACTCAAACTATGATTGGAACAATATTTTATTTGTTAACTTCAAACTTCTCTAAGTCTATATATACTCTCACTAGCCTTTTAGACTTCACATTCTCTTCAATATATATCTTTCTAAGATTTAACACAAACTACTTTATGTTTTATGAAATAATATTTATTTCCTTGTAGTAGGAATATTAAACAAATAAACTATTGTTTCCATATCATATATGGTATTCTATGTGTTTGGAACATTCTTACTTGAAAAGAATACTTTATTAAAATATACCACCAATGGGTGGTAGGAACACCTTCCCACATATTTAATTTTTTTTGGATAAACACTTTTATCATAGATAAACACTTTATCCAAATATTCTTCTCAAAACATGTTATCGAATCTAATGAATCATAAACCATGTTTATACATTTAATCTTCTCATAACAAATATTTTTTATCTAACAAACTCTTATCATATAAGAGAAGTGATATGAAGATACAATTTCTTTACTTAGATTCATTTGATCTTAATAAAATAATTTACATTCAAATTCTCATTATAGTAACTATTTACTTAATCTTGTGAATATAAGCTACAAGCTCGATCAATTCTTCATTTGATTTTTAACTTATGTATATTTATAACACTTTGAAAAATATGCATTCTGTATCACATACCCTTCAAAAATTGAATAATTAATTTTCTATAACATTCTTACATGATATGGGAATTCCATGGAGTTTCATATTGGGTAAAATTTTCATTATATTAAATCAAATTGTAGAAAAATTTCCATAAATGACAATATGATAAATTATCTAACCAGAACAAGCCATTTTAGTCTCCTCTTTAAAGCATGTTATAGAATTAAACTAATCATAATCCATGTGTAAAAAAATTCATCTCATTTCATTTAAACAACTATTGTTTATAAGCTCTTATCAAGATCTAAATGAGATAAAATACACATATTATGATGAGTTTATCCAAGATTTAATCATCCAAGTTATCAAAGTAGAAACTCTTTTTCTCCATTAATTGAAAGAAAACTTAAAGATTTAATTCTTCCTCAACTTTTGACCATCTTCATATTTAAAAAACTTTGTAAAACATATAAATGATATTATATATCTGTCTTAAAAATATAATTTATTTCTATAACCAATAAATATTTACTAAAACCTTTAGTCCTATCAAGGAGTTTAACATATTCAATAATATTGAATACTACTTGATTCACTCGATCATATTAAGTATATAAGACTAAAATCATTGATGCACCCTATCATATTGAGTATATGAGTAGAGACTACAATTCCTTTGGTAATTTAGAGTCTAATGTATTTGAAATCTTAAATTAATCACTCTATGATTCCATAAGAACCTATATTCACTTATTGAACAACTTCATCACTTGGTTACTAAGGAAGGAACTGTTCTGACATATAGAATTTTCCTTAAGAAATTTTCTTAAAGTACCAATCTTACTTAAGAAATTTTCTTAAGTTACTAGCTTAAGGAGCACATTACATTAAAATTATATTTTTCAAGGATTAATTTTAAATTTTCACCTTAATTATGATGATGATGATATGAATCTATAACAAAATCTTTTATCAGATGAGTATCATGTCTTATAACTTTTCATTAAGGACTTTTAATGATAGTACTCCCACTAAAATTGATGACCCCATATATCATATATATTTAGTGATACAAGATCCATATTTCACCAAGTAATGAGTCCACTTTAGCATTCCTATCATCACTTAATTATTTAGGTAGGGAAACATCCCAATCACAATAGTTGTGACTATTAGATAGTTGAGTGGACAACCCTTTATCCAAATATATCATATGTATAAACTCAACTTAATTTTATTTGGTATTATTCCTAGGGGTTTCCTAGTTAAATGTATCCCAAATAAATTGAAAAATATAAAAATAAAGGAAAACCCAAGGGAACCCTACTTTAGCATAACCAACCGAAGGATGATCTAGTGTCACCCATTACTTGTTTAACTTACAAAAGATAATTCATGTGTACCCTACTTTAGAAAAACCTATCCAATTGGATGATCAAGGTGTAGTGAGTCATATTTATTCATGTATTATTTTTGGATATTTTATGGATTATTTTTTAGACCAAGCACTGAGACGATGTGAGATTCCAAAGATCGGTGAGCCCGGAATAAATGTTTTAAATATATTAAATATATTAAACAACATATGCATGGAATTTTTATAAAAAGGTGAAATAAATTATAAATGGAGGATCATATAAAAAATATAAGGCCTCTGTTGAGTTTAGAGGGGGATTTTTACCCTAGGAATAATATAAACTTATAATGCGTCGGGCATTCGGGTTGAGCTGCGATCATGAACAAATGTTTAAAATAAAATAAAATAATAAATTAATTTATTTAATTATACAACCTAATAAGAATTCTATACATACACAGTTATGAAAGAGTATCAGGGTTAGTCGCATAACCCTGGATAATAGAGTATCCATTGGGAAGCCATTGGGGGAACTTCCATTGGCAAATAATAACCAGATCAAAGATCGACGACTGGTGTCCAACGAAATCTGAGGATCTCGCCAATAATAATAACGTGACTTAAGTATTCATTATGGATCAACTCAAATCAAGTTAGGATGTTTATTTATTAAGATTTATTCCTTATTATTAATTTCTATGATGAACCCGAATCAATTGAACAATGGATTGATTCTTGGATTGATAGAATTGCAGGATAGGTTTATCTGTGGGGATTTTATTGGGTAAATTGTTTATTCTTTATGGTTCTTCATTTTCCGTTCTATCAAAAATGGATCAAGCCTATACAATTATGGTCAAGGTTCATTCCTCTTTTCATGTTTTCTATATTTCTCCCACCTTTATTTCACATTCATCATTGGTGCTTCATTTGACTGGTGGTTCAACCAAAATATCGAGGAATCAACCGTTGCGCACCTATTTCTTGGTAAAATAGATTGATATCGCAGATCTAAACTTGGTTCGATGATGGGATCGAGCTATGATGGAAGAGGTAATGAATCATATGGGTTTGGAGGAACTATATCTTTAGGTTCTTAGAGTGCGATGACAAAGGATGCATGTGGATGATTCCTGAATGGAATCAAATGGCCAAAACTTGGTGATCGATGATGGCATGACTCAACAGGTTGTGTTTCTCAATTTTTTAGTGATATTCATTTTTATATCAAGGGACGGAGGATATTATAAAGATGTAGGACCCAGATTTGGGATTTTGGAAAATCTCAATACACACGACATGTGATTTGAGAACACACACCATGTGGGACCCCTAGTATAACACTAGGGTTTCTGCAGTTAAGTATCACATGACATGTGACCCCATCGTATGGAATGTGACACAACCTAGAAGCTTGGTGTGTACCTAGTAAGATAAAAAAACATAGATAGAAATACATGTCCATGGAAATGCCATGTACTCTAACATAGACACAACCAGACTAGGTGTACATGGGCATAGTTGTGTACTTGGACATGGTCAGAAGTACATGGTAACAGACACACTGTGTATTATGAACTGAACACAGGCATGGATTTTAGTACATGGGTAGGACTAATTTTTGAAGGGAAATTCTATGTACTCCTAGTACATGTCACATACTCCTTAAAAGTTGGCTTGGAGCCCTTTTCCTCTTTAGCTTGTTCCCTTGATCCTTTTCCCAAGGGTTAGTATAGAATCACGTCCTACACTTAGGATATTGATCCCTTCAGTGTAACTTCTTGGATAGAGTTGTTAGAATCCTTTTATGAGGTATGAAGTGATATTACCTATCATCATCTTTTCACAGGTGTAGTTCTTGGTATTGTCGTGACCAACACTATACGAGCGTCGATCCTCTACTTGCAGGTTATTCCAGATTGAGTTGTTGGTATACCCCATGGTCTTAGATGTGATCCTCATATATGTATTTTTATCTTAAGGCTTCCAATGTATACATATTATGGAGTGAACCTATGAAAAGTAAATCTCATATGGGTTCCATCAGTGCTATCTAACTCGTGGATTGTGTTCTCCTGGATGAGTGTTATGTGGAACTTTTGAGTAGGATCCCTAGACTGGCATTATGACTTTACCTTGAGAATGTGTGTCTTTATTGAGTATACCTAGATATTTTTGTTATATTTTTTGTAGACATATACCTATGTAGAGATGACTATTATTCTTGTTGTTATATACTTCATGATTTCGGGGTGTCCTACTGGGTATTGTTATACACAACCATGCATGGAATTTTACCAAATATGTTGTGTCTTATGAAATGACCAACCCTTTGAAATATTCTATAGGGTCTAGGACCAAGTAGAGGATAGTGAGCTAGACTGACCATGGTATATTCTAGTGGTTACCTTTACAGTTGTCCCCTTTTATACTTTTAAGTTGAGATTTTTTTTCAGAATCTTTGTGGTGGGATTGTATTTGGCCATGTTTACTTTATAGTACTTATTGTCAAACCCTGGTTGTGGGATTTAGATGCATGCATGAATGGTTAATCAGTTGTTTTACATTTCATCATTTCATGGGATTGGAGAAGTGTGTGTGTACATATACTTTAGGCTAATGCCTCCCATGTTAGTGATATGCCTACTCGGTGTCAGTCACAAACCCCTAGATTATTAGTGATGAGATTGGGGAGCTGCGACATAGGCCCCATTGGGATGGTTTGTGACAAAGTTGTATCAGAGTAGTCAATTATACCTTAGGACCAAAGTCTATGAGATTTTTTTGGGGAAATAGTGTTAAGTGTTTTGAGTTCAGATTTTAGGCTAGGGACTCTAGTGTTGGTGTAGCGGCCAATGTATCCATACACCAGGACTCGGATCACCTACCTTTTGACTCAATATATGAGGACACTAGCTATAGGAAAAAATGGTACATGCATCATATAAGAATTAATTATGGTTTCCATTTCCTTCTTGAGTCAGCTCTCCAGATATACTCATTGACTGTGGTATATATTATCTATTTCATGATGCCTCCACAACCTATTCCAGCTAGGATTCAACATCAGGATCATAAGGATAATCCCCTCAGTGATGAGGTGTCGATAGAGGGACCTTTTCCAGAGATGTTACCTCCAGGTGGTGAACTAGTTATACCAACACCTATTGAGCAAGATATGATACCTATAGTACCAGTAGATGAGGTGAACGAGATAATCATGCTTCATGAGTTTTAGTGAAAACAAACCCTCGGGTTTTGAGGTGAGACTGACCTATAGGCGGATGAGGAATGGATTGAGGTGATTATGTGATTTTTCTATCTTTTTGGGAAACCAACATATCAAATGGTGGTTCTGGAAGTGATCCTTATTCTTGGATCAATAGGGAGGTGGTGGGGTTTAGTGACCTAGTCATACAAATAGGTGACTCTAGTATAGTCAGAGTTCAAGAACCTTTGAAAATAGGAGTTTTATCCAGCTATGATGAGGGTTGTATTTAACCAGGAGCTTCTATAGCTTCATAAGGGTACTGCAATAGTGGATGTGTATTCATCGAGGTTCACCAACCTCTCTAGGTACTCGATGGAAATGGTTGATGATTAGTTATTCTGGGATTGGACCTTTGAGCAAGGACTGAATAGAGAAATCCAAGATATTTTTAAACCTCTATGCATTCCTACCTATTCTGGGGTGATAGAGAATGATTTGGTGGTCGAGAGTCTCCTAGATGAGTAGACACAAACAACTGTTACCGATGGTATTCACTAATGGAGTAGAGACTTCAACAGTAGGGAGACGACGTCAGTCTTAGGGACCTATACATGTGAGTCATTTTAGGAGGTGATCCTAGGATAGAGGATATATGGTTTAGGGATTTAATTATGGGTCAATTCATCCTAGGGAGAGGCAATTATACTCATGCGATGGATGGAGACATCTCGTGAGGGATTTTCCAACCCATAGTATGACTGATAGATAGACAATGGATGGGCCACCTAGGCAGAGGTAGTGGAAGGAGTAGAAAAATCTGCAAGGTGGAAGATGTGGAAGAGGAGTTGGAAGAGTAACTGGATGTGGTAGATGCTTCAACTTGTTACCACCACCACCCCTAGGTGGTCCACGCCAGGCTCAGGGAGATGAAGGATAGGGGAGGAAGTAGCTACAGGTGGTCGAGTCTTATGACCCAAAGTCTCTAAAGATGATAAAAGGTATAATCTATATATTCTTGACCTTATTTTTAGTACTGATAGACATATGTTCTTATTAGTCCTTTATTGACACTAATATGGTTCAAGACTTAGAGATTCTGATTGATCCCTTGGCTCAAACTTTCACTATAAAAAATCATTAGTTAGAGACAGTTTATTATCGGAGGTTCTATTAACCACCTATAAATAAATTAATTTTAAAAATAATAATAATATAGTGGAGGTTTCATCAAAATACTACTATATATTTTTTATTTTAATAATTGTCGGAGATTTCCATTAAACCACCATGAATTTTTTTAAAAAACCCCTATTTTCTCCCCCTCCCCCACTCCCTTTGTGCGACCTGACCCTGAGCCCTATCCTCCCCCACTCCTCATGTGTCCTCAACCCCATGACCCCCACCCTTCGACCTCACTCTCCCTAGAGGTGATATGAAAGACCCCCGACCTCCCTCCTCCATCCTCATTGGTGACCCCGACCCCTATAACCCCATCCAACCTCCCTCTTCCCAGCGATGAGGCATAACCCCCCCTCTGACCTCCCTCTCCCCAACAGTTCCCCTCTCTAGTGGCAATCTGGACCCCCCTCCGAACTCCCTCTCCCAGGCTCTGTTCCCCTCATCCCAGCCTCTTAAGGATTATTTAGCCTTGATGTGATGATTTCTTATCCCACGTTGTGGAAGTGGTAGATCAGAGGTTGGTTTTCTCTATTTCACAGTTTATTAAATTAAGAAACATTGATTTCTTGCCACTTTAAGCTAGGTTTTAGATTCCTAATTAAATTATTATACGTGTATATAAATCTATTTTAAAGGGAAACCATGTTTCTCTTGTTTTCCATTGAATGTTAATGTTTTTTATATAAAAACTTGTTTTTTAAATTTATTTTCAAACTACCACACACACTTAACATTTGATAAAATAGTAGAATTTATTTTATTACATGATTTCATGACTTTAAAAGTTGTTTTTGTTCTTAAAGTATTTTTAATGGAAACTCATGACTTTCAAGGGTGTGCATGGATTTTTAAGAACCAATGTTGGGCTACCTTGAATATAGAGACTTTATGATGATTGAGTATTTTAGCTTTCAAAATAAATTTTATAAAGAGGTTTCTTAAAGTGTTTTCTCTTGTGGCCTTCATCCCTAAAAATTATTTTATTGATTATAATATTCATAATCGGAATATATTGATTTATCTTTAATTTTTTTATAATAATTGGTGGCACAATGACACTTGGTTATACCCCTATACTTTAATGTAAATTGTGCAACATGAGTGTTTTTTCCTCAGTTTTCCTATTTTCACTACTTATTCTACTCCATGGTATTGATTAACTCCATTTATTTAGTCTTCATTCATTTTTATTCCATAATAATTTATTAATATTGGGATTGTAGTGGAAATTATATTCCTAGATTTAATAAATTTCTATTGAGTATAATATTCATGGATAAAAATTGTATAATAATAAATTATCATTATGAAAACACCAATCCTAAAGAGTAAAAATGACAAAAATAAATGGGGTGATAAAGATATGTATTAATCTATCAAATATAATCTTCTACTATGTTCACTAGATACCTGGTAATAGTTCCAAAAACATGACTAAGATTCAAGAATCATTACTTATCACATTAGAGAAATTTTATAATTTTAAATATCTTTCTTTGAAATCACTAACTAATAAGGTGTAGTATGTGTCTTGTAAAAGGTTTCCCTCCCTGGCTAGTTTTGCAGGAAATTTAAGTGCACATATAAAATGACCTTAAATGGCAGAATAAAGTATAAGAACATATATCAACCTAAAACTTATATGTTTATCAATTTTATCCATCCAATAGCATGTGATATCTAAATAAAGTATACTTTTCATTCATATTTTTAAATGGGTGCTCTTGGTATTATTTAGACCATGGGAAGTGGTCCAGACATTGATCAATGTAGCTAAGTTTTCAATGGAATGAACCCCACTTAGTTACAACACTAAGGTAGAATACACCATTATCTTTTTCTCCCATAAATTGATATATATTTATCATATTTAAAGTAAAGTTTGTTTTCAACACTTCCATAATTAAATATTAATTGTTTTAGGCATGCATCTAACTCCAAATACCATGCTCTTGAGTTTTATTCTAACACGTACCGATTCTTATTTAACTTTGATTGTACATATTTGATTAAAAATTTATATCTTTATATTTGAATGTATAGGGAGAATACAGTCCAATAACTATGGATAAAAGTTGGATTAATTTACCTCAAAACACACCTCAGTATGCCAAGGGATTAGAAGAATTTTTAGATTATGCCATTTCAAACCAATCAGTGGATTGTAGAATAAAATTTCCATGTACTGATTGTAAATTAAAGCGACGGTTGAATAAAAACAAAGTATATGAGCATTTTATATTGAAATAGTTTCATGATCGATATCTATATTGGATTTTTCAAGGTGAATTATATATTATGTAAAGTCAAAATAATGACAATACTGTCAACAAAATACAAAGTGACCCAGTAGAGGATAATTCAGTTTGAAAATTTTAAATGAAGCATTTGGTTTTATAGAATATAATGTCCAAGATTTCAATAGATCAACATAATCTTTAGTTAATCCTAAGTAGGTTAATAATGATCAGAAATTAAGTGACCAAAAAAATTATTTTTATGAATTAGTTGAAGATGGATAGTAAGACCTAAATGAAGGGTACACCAAGTATTCGAACATGTATCTTTATAATTAAGTAGTATCATATCAAGTGTCTCTATGGAATTACTAAAAAAGTAATGTCCATGATTTTAGAGTTTTTTCATGGTGAATTTAGTGAAGTTAAGACCCCTTCATCATTCTTTGAGATGAAGAAAACCATCAAAAAACTTGGACTTGATTATACAAAGATACATGAATGCCCTAATGATTGCATGATTTACTGGGGATAAGATTTTGATAAAGAAGATTGCACAAGATGTCATACAAGTAGATGAAAGTCAATGAAAAATAGTGAGAGTATAAATTAATGAAACCCCATGAATAAACATAAGAAAAAAACTCATGCCAAGGTATTGCGTTAATTTCCTCTGAAACCACACTTGAAAATATTATTCATGTTGTCTAAGACTACAAACAAAATGAAGTGGCATGCTCAGAATAGTAACAATGGCCTAATGATACATCAAAAATATTCAATATCATGGAATATGTTTGATTTAGTATATCCATATTTTTCTTTAGATCCTAAGAATGTACGTTTGGGATTGGCTTCTGATGGTTTTAACCCTTTTGGTACTTTAAGTACTAATTATAGCATTTAGCCAGTTTTTTTGATCCCCTATAATCTACCTACATAGATTTTTATGAAGAATATTTCTTTCATTATTTCAATGATTATTCCTGGAAAGAAAATGCCTTGAAATGACATTGATGTATACCTTTAACCTCTAATCAAAGAATTGCGAGAATTATGGGATGATGGAGTGGAAACATATGATGCTTCAATGATATAACTATTACAAATGCTTGCCGATTTAATGTAGAAAATTAGTGACTTTACTAGACTATGAAATTTATCAGGATGGAACACTCATAATGGTTTAGCTTATCTAGTTTGTAAATTTGATTTTGAACCTTAATGATTACCTCATAGAAGAAAATTGTGTTTTATGTGTCATCGTCAATTTCTTGATTCTTCTTATAAATTTGGGTTTAATATGATACTATTATATCGAGATATTGAAATGATAAAGTCACCAAAGGTGTTATCTAGTTCAAAAATATTAGGACAATTAATGAATGTTACTAAAGAATTTGGAAAATGTCATCAGTTTAAAGAAGGGGGGGGGGGAAGGGTATGAGGTACAATATTTGAAGAAGTTAGAACACAAAAATGGAAGAAAAATAGTATATTTTTTCAAACTTACTTATTAAGAGTTTAATTTAATACGTCATAATATTGACATAATGCATATTAAGAAGAATGTATGTGAAAATGTAATTTTTATAGTGCTTAATGAGTAGGGTAAATAAAAGGATCACCTTAATGCTCGTAAGGATTTGGATTCAATGAATATAAATAATTGTTTGTGGAAAAATGAGAATATAAAGTATAATTAGGCTATTTTTATAATGAAAATCATGAGAAAGACATATTCCTTCGAACTTTAAAGAATGTTCCAAATGGATATTCAAGTAAAATATCAAGGTGTGTTGACTTGAAACATAAAAATTTACATAGATTGAAAATTCATGACTCACATATTTTGATGGAGAAGTTATTTCCATTGGATTTTCATAATACTTTACCTAAAAAAAGTAACTGTGGTTCTAGTTGAGTTTTGTACATTTTTAGAGATATTTGTGAAAAAATCTTAAATCCAATTGAGTTTGATAAACTTCAAGAAATAATTTTTTGACACTATGTCATTAAAATACGTTATTTCCCCCTTAATTCTTTACAGTCATGATTTATTTAACTGTTCATTTGGTTGAAGAAGATAAACTTGGTGGGCCAGTATACTATTTATGGATGTATCCAGTTGGGAGTTACGTTGATATTTTTTAAATTTTCATTGGTGAATTCGATTTTATTAAATCATTGCGTAATTTTTTTAATTTGTTTCTTATTTTTTCATTAGGTACTTAGGTCATTTGAAATCATATGTGAGAAATAAATCTCAACCAGAAGGCTTTATTGCTAAATGCTACATAGATGAAGAGTGCTTAACCTTCTATTATAGGTGTTTTGATGGGATTGATGCTATATTCAATCGTGTTAGATGTGCTAACAACATCTCCACTAATTCTAGTTATGAAAATCAGTCATCTATATTTCCAACTATTGGATGAACAATTGGAAAGAAGTAAAATTTTACACTAACTGAATTGGAGTTGGTACAAGCACATAGATATGTTCTATTCAATAGTGTTATTGTAGATCCATTTATTAAATAATTTCAACTAAAAAAAAGAGGCGAATAAGGGGGTAAAGTTAAAAAGGTGCTGGAATTAACAACAGCTATTAATAAGAAGCTTTTCAAATGGTTTTCCCATCATGTAAGTATATACTCATATTCATATTATTGACGTGTAGTTATTTTGTCTATGTTAAAAGTAACAACTTATATTTTTTGGTCTATATAATGAATGTTGAAAATAGAGCTAAAATATCAAATGATTTTATGTTCTTGGATTGAGGTCCTTTAAGGTAGGCTAAGAGATTCGATGCCTACAATATTCATGGCTTTAGGTTTTATACAATTTATCTTGAAGAAGACTTGAAAACCCAGAATAGTGGTGTATTTATATTTTCAGTGGTGGGATACTATGGGAAGCTGATTGATATAATTGAAGAAAACTATCATGGCTAGTTTTCAGTTGTCTTATTCAAATGAAAGTGGGTTAACATTGATAAGGGTATAATGAAAGATTTGTTATATTTTACTTCTGTCAACTTATCTCTCTTGATGGATATTGGAAAGTGTGCAGATCATGATCCATTTATATTGGTTTAATAAGAGAAGATTATTTATTACATGGATGATTAAATACATGAAGGTTGGAGTGTTTTTGTACACTTAAATTACATAATTATACTATATGGGTGATGAAGATCAATTAGTGCTTTATGATAGTGAAACTCATCAACCAAAAAACATTGAACAATTATTTCCTAACAATATCAAAATAGTAGAACTTGCAAGAGAGGGTGAAAATGAAGGACACATCACAATGGAGGTTGATAATAATGAAGATAATGAAGATGAAGAAAATTGAATGTATAAATTTGTAATGAAATTATATTACAAGTTATCATTGATAAGTGTTTATCACATATATACATTATTTTAGTTTTTCTTCTTTTTTTAAAAAAAAATATTTTAGTTTTTCATTATTTATATATTTAATATACCTTAACCATTTAAAATAAAGGAATTACAAGATTTTTTTCTAAGATTCTAGTCGATCATCATCTTGGAGAACACCACTACTACCATCATCTTCTGTGGATCCTAGTGATTTCATTGTACCTGAGACTGATAGTGAGCCATCTGTTCCCCTAAACATCATTAGTATCCCACCATCTGATTCACCTCCATAGATGGAGTAGTTGGTCAAACCTCCATCTAGGGGATATTTTCGGTTTACCATTATTGGTATGCATTTCATTTTTAAAAAAAATTATATTTTATTAATTGTTTAATGTTTTTTTTAAAATATAAAGACAATCATAGAAGGAATACAAATATAAACACAACAGATGCATGAGACCTAAAGGAATTTGAGATTATCATTCCATTTGATGAGTTCAAGGTGCTTACCAATGACATTGCTAAAATATATGGGTAGATTATTGGGTAACTTGCTAGTGAGACAGTGAGCATTCCCATTAATTGCAAATATTGGAGGCATATTCCTACAACATGTAAAAGTGAGGTCTTTGATACTTAAATAAATGTAATATTAATTTGATATTCCTTGATAACTAATTAAAAATACATGAGTAAATTTTGTAACATAATTATAAAGTGTTATTTTTTTATTTCTAGATGTTTTTTCATTTTGATGTCCTTAACTCTGTTTCATGCCCAAGGACTTCGCAAAGAACACATAAAACATCCATAAATAAACTAAAATAACACTTTTAGATATAAAACATGCATTTTGAGTTATACCGATCACATATTATTCCAGATTGATGTGTGGTTGATTCCTACATGTCAAAAATAAATTATATATCATTATCTATAAGTTTTAAAACAATCCAAGTTTGTATGCTTGGTTTTGACTCAGTAAATACTTATGAAATGTACAAAAGTCTTTTAAAAACAAGTGTCGAGGATTCAAAACTATGCAAACAACATCATACTATCTTGAAATAATAGGATGATGATCATATAATTAATTTTGAAATGTAGGAACCAACAATACATCATTCTGAATGTTGGTTTTTCCATTATGGCTGTAAATGCATTTTTAGTTTTTTAAAACACTAAAACACTCATTGAATAGTCAAAAATATACAAACTATTTCATATTGTTATAAAATAATGGAATAATGACTGTTGATTTAATTTTCAAATGTAGGAATTTATGGTATGTCATTCCAAATGTTGGTTTACTCATTATGGCTGTAAACGCATTTTTTGTGTTTTGAAACAATAAAATGTGTGAAAAATGGTAAAAATCAATAAAATGACATTGTATTGTCCTAAAATCAAGGTAAAATCACCAAATTTTTGTTTTTTATGTGTACATGCAAACAAAATGTCAATCCGATGTGTGGTGTGATCATAATTACTTAGTAAACACTTATGAATTGTACAAAAGCCTTTAAAAAAAGTATTAGAGGGTCAAAACTAGGGAAAAAAATGTCATATTGTCTTGAAATTAGGGTATAATGATCATAGATTTAATTTTTTAATGTGGGAACTCAAGACATGTCATTCTAAATGACAGTTTTCTCGTTATAACCGTAAACACGTTTTTAGTGTTTTAAAACACTAAAACGTGCATGGAACAGTAAAAACTAGGAAAATGGCATCAGATTTTCATGAAATTAGGGAAAATGACCATAGATTAATTTTGAAATGTAGGAACTGAAATAATGTCATTCCAAGTGATGGTTTTACTGTTATGGTCATAAACACATTTTTAGTGTTTTAAAACACTAAAATGTGCATAGAATGGTCAAAACCAGGAAAAAGACATTGGATTGTCCTAAAATCATGGGACAACAATCATAGATTTAATTATGAAATGTAGAAACTGAATACACATCATTCCGAGTGATGGTTTTCCCATTATGGTCGTAAATACGTTTTTAGTGTTTTAAAACACTAAAATGTGCATGCAATGGTCGAAACCAGAAAAGCAACATCATATGCACTTAAATCAATGGATTATGACTATATATTTAATTTTGAAATGTAGGAATTGACTAAATGTCATTACGAGTGACAGTTTACCCATTATGGCTATTTTAAAACACTAAAACGTGTGTGGAATGGTCAAAACCATGAAAATGATGTTGTGTTGTCCTGAAATTATGTTAAAATGATTTTAGATTTAATTTTGAAATGTATAAACTGAAGTCACATCATTTTGATTGACGGTTTTCCTATTATGGATGTAAATGCATTTTTAGTGTTTTAAAACACTAAAACGTGCACAGAACAGTCAAAACTAGGAAAACAACATTGGATTGTCCTGAAATTATGGTAAAACTACCTTATATTTAATTTTAAAATTTAGAAATAGAAAACACATCATTCCTTGTGATGGTTTTCCCATTATGACCGTAAACCTGTTTTAGTGTTTTAAAATACTAAAACATGGATGGAACGATCAAAACCTGGAAAACGATGTTAGATTGTCCTAAAATCAGGAGACAATGACCATATATTTAATTGTGAAATGTCGGAACTAAAATCACATCATTTCGAATTATGATTTTTCCATTATGGATGTAAATGCATTTTTAGTTTTTTAAAACACTAAAACATTCGTGGAACGGTCAAAACCATAGAAAACAACCTCATATTGAAGTGAAATCATGGGAAAAACATTTCTTGGTTGTTTTTGAATTATAGTATATGCTATGATATCCAAATATTTAATTTTTTTATTAAATAAATTTCAATCACACCACACGTCGCTTTAAAAATAAATTAGAACATTTACTTATTCCTTTTCAGTTTTAAGTGTTGAATCTTATCTTAAATAGACATGTTTCTATTTTAAAAGTGTTTTTCATTTTATATTATCTGTTTTATGTTAAAATTTATTTTATTTTATTAAAAAAATAACAAATTTTATGTGCAATATTCTAAATATATTCGGTATCATTTATCTTTCTCATTTATTTTCCTAAATGTTTTGGTTTTCATTGTAGGCGACTAATGCTAGAAGTAGGTAGGAGGTTGACCATTATGATCCATGACATTATTTAGAAGGTTGTCACGACGGTTCTTAGTTCTCGTGGTATGTTAATTATTTATCAATTATTCTATTATAATTCTGATTAATTATGTTTAGTTTTATTTTTTTTTCATTTTTTGTTATATCTGATGAGATGATATGGAGGTAGACAGATGTAGTGGAGATCATGATATGGATGTATATTGGGCATGGGTTGTTGTTGGACATATTTTATATGTATATATTGATGACTGAGGTATTGGTTGATATATGGGGTGATTGAGACTTAGGTTATGGTGACCATAGTTGTTTGTATGACTGTGGATGTGTGTTGTATGAATGATGGGTTTATCATATATTTATGTTTCAGTTTATAGCATTCTAGTTTTTGTATATCTGTAGTTTTTTATTAAATATTTTTTTTTAAAATAAAAATAGATTTAGTGGAGGTTTTTTGTAACTATTGTTAAACATATATTATTTTATGTATTTAGTAGCAGTTCAGGTTAACCATCGTTAAATGATTTTCATAAGTTAATTTATTTTTATTTATATTCATAGTGGATTTTTTATTAATAAACTACCTCCAATTAACCATCAAACCACTGCTAAATTTTCCAAAAATGACACTTAAAACCCCACTATGAAATAAAATAAACTTCCACTAATTGACTAGTGATCGTGAAATATGTGGTGGTTTTAACAACTGCCACTAAACAATTAGGTGGCAGTTTAAACCGCTGCTAGAACAATAAATAACCATTTCTAACCATCACTTTTTTTGTAGTGTTTGCGATTGGATACTCCTACTGGAGATTAATCAGTGATCACAAACTTGTGCCAACAATGTGACCTGACCCTTGGAGGCAAGATTTTATATTGGGATATCTTTATATCAGAGATGAGGAATCACGACTTCTTCTTAGGTAAGGACTGGTTATCTACATTTCATGCTCATATTGGCTATTTTAGGTGGAAGATGTGTCACGTCCACAATGATGGGACTATGTTTCCCTTTGTGGGTGAAAAATAAACCCAAGTAGTGAAGTATGTACTCATGCATAGGAGGGTGCAACCGATTACTCATCAGTTAGCTAGAATGACCCTTGGTGTAGTGGATGTTATGAGTTTTCAGTTCCCTGTAGTGGTGGTAGAGCATGGGAACGTCTTTCTTGTGGATATTACAGGATTAAATCTCCACTGAGAGATAGAATTTTTCATTGATCTACACCTCGGGATGACCCTGATATTTGAACCAGCACATCAGATGGCTCCTGCAAAGCTTTGTGAGATGAGGATGCAGTTGGAGGACTTGCAAAGGAAAGAATCTGTTAGAACAAGTGTTTCACCCTGGGTATCCCCAGTGTTGTTCTCCAAGGTGGATTAAAGATTGAGGTTGTGTTTGGATAACCATCTTATAAACCATGAAACCATAAAGAACAAGTATCCACTATTGAGGATCGATGACCTCTTTGACTAGTTGAGAGGAGAACAATGGTTCTCGAAGATTGACCTTAGATCAGGCTATGACCAGTTTTGAGTATGGTATGAGGATATACTAAATATGGAACTTAGATGTCACTATGGTCACTATTAGTATTTGGTGATTCCCTTTGGCATGACAAACTTCTTAGCAGTGTTCATGGAACTCATGAACCAAATATTTCACACTTTCTTAGACCAGTTTTTGGTAGTCATCATTGATGATATCCTAGTGTACTTGACATCCAAGGATGAGTATGCAAGACACTTGAGGATGGTTCTAGACGTACTCTGAGAGCACTATATTTATGAGAAGCACTCTAAGTGCCAATTTTGGATTCAGGGGGTCAAATTTTAGGGACACATTATCTCAAAATATGGTGCAGAAGTGGACCCAGTGAAGGTCGATGTAGTGTTAGCTTGGGATCCACCCATGAGCATGATGGATGTGAGGATATTACTTGGGTTAGAAGACTACTATCAAAGATTCATACATAATTTATCTAGGATATCATCTTCCTTGATATCTTTAATTCTAAAGGGGAAGCCTTTCGTGTGGACATAGAGGTGCCAACAAGCTTTCCAGGAGTTGATGTAGAGATTTAAGAGTGCTCCCATATTGATATTTCCAAAGGAGGGTGTTGAGTATGTAGTGTTTAGTGATGTATCAGGAATCAGACTTGGTTGTGCTCTGATGTAGAGGTAGGTGGTGTTTCATATGGTCATGTCAATTGAGACTACATGAGAAGAACTACGTGACCCATGATCTTGAGTTAGTAGAAGACATATTCACACTAAAGATGTGGTGACACTACCTGATGGGTGATAATTTTATCATCTATTATGACAATAAGAGTCTCAAGTATATCTTCTCTTAGAAAAGATATCAACTTGAGATATAGGCGATGACTAGAGTTCCTCTGGAATTATGACTTCGATATTTTCTATACTCCTGGGAAGGGGAACATGGTAGTAGATGCTCTCTATAGGAGATCTTATTCACAGTTGTTGAGCGAGGCATCAGATCAATTGTCCTTATTGTATATATCCTTTGTGGATAGAGATAGAATTAATTACCTCCAGTTTATGGTTATTACCCCTCCACTTTTGCAGCGAGTAAGGGAGGAACAACTTGGGGATACCAGCCGTGTGATCCTACACACTAAGATATCCATTTAACATGCTCCTAATATATTTTCTAAAGGTGGGTATCATGTAATTTTTTTCAAAGGATGCATGATGGTACCATTGATGTTGTGGGAGGAGGTTCTGAGAGAGTTCCATACATCTCCTTTAGTGGTACATCCAGATGTAGAAAAGATGTACCAGGATCTATGATGTTAGTTTTAGTGGACAAAGATAAATAAGGGAGTTTCAGAGTTTTTCTATCAATGTCTTACTTTTTAGCATATAAAGGCTAATCACTAGGTTCTAGTGGATTTATCTAAACCCTTTGAGGTTATATAATGGAAGTGGGATGAGATAAAAATGGATTTATTGATGATCTTACAACGTACGTTCATGGGACATGATTCCATCTGGGTGATCGTAGACTGACTCACTAAGTTGGCCCACTTCCTAGCTATCCAAGAGCAGAGTTCAGTAGAGAGATTGAGACACCTCTAAATGGAAGAGATAATATGAATCCACAATTTTCTCTTGATGATTGTTTATGACTATAATGCTCACTTCACATATCAGTTATGGAAGGGAATGATTGAGGTTTTTGGGACTCATCTATGTTTGAGCATGACTTTTCACCCCCAGAAAGATGGCTAGACTGAGTGAACCATTCAGGTTATAGAGGATATTCATTGAACTTTCATGTTGGACTTTGGATGTAGTTGGTAGGACCACCTACCCTTGGTGGAGTTTTCATATAACAACAACTACCATTCCACCATCGGTATGGAATCATTAGAGGCCTTGTATGGGTGACCTTGTAGGTTACTGATTTTCTAGATTGAACCAAGATATTTAGCACCAATGGACCCAAAGTTAGTAAAATCCACCACATAGATGGTGATGATCATCCAGGAGTAGATGAGGACTGCACAGATTCGTTAGAAGTCTTATGATGATCGATGAAAGAGGCCTTTGTATTTTGAGGAGAGAGACCATGTGTTCCTATGGGTTTCACCTTGACATGGGTTATGGTGATTTGGATGGGGTGTAAAGTTATACCCAAGATTCATTTTCCATTTACAGATACTACGTAGAGTTGGTGAGGTGATATACTTCTTAGATCTTCCACCGACATTATACTAGAAACATGAAGTTATCCACATGCCACATCTAAGGAGGTACATGAATGATTCGGCACACGTTATCGACTGGGAAGAGATGGGCATCAAGGATAGATATACCTTTTCTGAGTATTTTGTAGAGATCAAGGATTGGAAGGAGAGGATCCATTGTGGGTGATCAATTCCCTAGTGAATGTTCAATGGAAGCACATGAATCTTCAACAGAGCCCCTGGGGGTGGGAGACCCAGATACATGATCAGTACCCACATATCTCTGTGCAGTATTTTTGTTTTTTCTTTTTTGTATGTAAAACCCCAAGGTAGGGAGAATTTAGAGACTAAAATTTTTCCATGTATTATTTTTTGATATTTTATGGATTATTTTTGAGACCAAGCACTAAGATGACCAGAGATTTCAAGGCTTGGTGAGCCCGAAATAAATGTTTGAGATACATTAAATATATTAAACAACACATGTACATAGTTTTCCTGAAAAGGTAAAATAAATTATAAAATAAGTCTTGGATCATAAATATAAGGATTATATTTAGTTTAGAATGGGAGTTTTACCCTAGGAATGATATAAACTTGGAATGCATCAGGCGTTCGGGTTGAGGCGTGACTGTGGAAAAATGTTTAAAATAAATTAATTTATTAAATTAATTTATTTAATTACCTAACCTAAGAAGAATTATATAAATATATGGTTATGTAATAATATTTGGATTATCTGCATAACCCTAGAGATTAAAGAATCCATATGAGGAACTTCTGTTGGAAAATGACAACCGGATCGATGATTGATGACTGGTGTGTAATGGGATCCAAGGATATCACCAACGACAATAACTTAGATTCTTTATTCATCAAATTTCAATACAAAATGAGTTGGGATGGTGATTTATTTAGATTTCTTCCCTGTAATTAATTCCTCGGATGAATGTGAATCAATCAACCAATAGATTGATTCATGGATCAGTCGTATTGCAGTATGGATTTATCTGTAGGGATTTTATTGTGTGAATTATTTATTTTTTATGGTTCTTCATTCATCATTCTAATAGAAATAGATAAATTCCAACCAAACATGGATGAGGTTCATTACTCTTTGCGTGTCTTCTAGATTTCTCCCATCATTCTTTCAAGTTCATCATCGGTGCTTCGTTTGACCAGTGTTTCGACCAAAATACAGAGGAATCAACCATTGCATACCCATTTCTTGGCAAAATAGATTAATATCATAGATATGGTCTTGGGTCGATGATGGGGTTGATCTACGACAAAAGAGGCAATGGATGGAATGAGTTTGGAGGTACCTGATCTTTGGGTTCTTTGGTGTGTGATGATAGATAACGCATGTGTATGATTCTTGAATGGAATCGAAAGGCCAAAACTTAGTGATAAACGATGGCATGAATCTTCAAGTTGTGTTTCTTGATTTTATGATGAGATGAATTGTCAGATCGAGGGTTGGAGGATCGGTTGAAGATTCTAGATCTAGATCTGGGATTCTAGAAAATCCCGATACACACAGTGTGTAATCTGGGAATGCACACCATGTGGGACCCCTAGTGTGGTTCTAGGATTTCCACAGTGATGTTAAATATCACAAAACATGTGACCCTATCACACGGGTTGTGACAAGACCTAATAGATTAGTGTGTACCATAGAGGGTACATGAACCTGGCTAGGAGTACACATTCACGGACATGTCGTGTACTCCGACATAGACCCAACCATACTAGGTGTACATGGGCATAACCGTGTACTTGGACATAGTTAGAAGTACATGAGCATAGACACATTGTGTACTATGATATGAACATAGGCATGGGCTGTGGTAAACGAGTAGGACCCGATGCTAAAGGGACAAGCCCTGTACTCCCAGTATACACCTTATTCTCCTTCAAAGTTGGCTTTGTTCCCTTGTCCTCTTCAACTTAAACAAGTTCTGTTAGGGTATGTTACCTTGATTCTTTCTATGAGAAGTATTATAGAATCATGTCCTACACTTAAGATAATTATCCCTTCAGTGGGAATTCTTGGATAGAGTTTTTGGAATCCTTCTGTGAGGTCCATAGTGAGATCCTCCATTCATCATATTTCTCTAGGTGGAGTTCTTAGTATCATAGTGGACAATAATATGCAGGCACCAATCCTCTACTTAGCGGGATATTCCATATTGAGTTGTTGGTATACCCCATAGACTTGGGTGTGATCCTTATATCTGTATTGTTCTCTTGAGACTTCCATCATTTACAACTTATGGTGGGACCCTATGAGCAGTACATATCAGATGGTTATATCAGTGCTATATGAATCGCATAGTGTTTTCTCTTAGACAAGTGATATGTGAAACTTTCGAGTAAGATCCCTAGAATGGAATTGCGTTTGTGAATTTACCTTGAGACTGTGTGTATTTTTTGTGTATATCTAAATATTCTTATTATATTTTTATAGACATATAACTATGTAGATCTTACTGTTATTCTTGTTTCTATATGCTTAGTGATTTTGGGGTGTCCTACTGGGTATTTTTATACTCACCCTTCTATAGGATTCTCCTGCATGTGTCATGTCTTATACAGATGATTGACCCTTTAACAGAGTCCTAGAGGGGAAAAGACTAGGAAGATCTTAGTGATCTAGACTGATCGAGGTGTATTCCAGTGGTTACCTTTACAACAATCCCCTTCTATAATTTCAGGTTGGTCTTGTTTTTAGACTCTTTGTGGTGATCTTGTATTTGTACCTATTTACTTTTTAGTAATTTTTTTCATACTATGGTTGTGTAATTTTGATGTATGCATGCATGGTTTATCATTGGGTTTACATTTTATCATTGTATGGGCATTGAGATGTGTGCATGTGTACAAGTACATTAGGCTAAGCACTCCCATTCTAGTGATATGCCTACTCAGCACCAGTCGCCTGCCATTGGATTATTGGAGGAGGGCTTGGGAAGTTGTGACATGGGCCCCATTAGGACAAGTTGTGACAAAGGTCTTGAAAAGTTTTTCCTTGTAAAGAAACTCACACTTAGTATTTGTGATGTTTTCTTTTAAGGTATCATTAATTTAATATAAATAATATGCATATTAAATCCAAAATTATTACATCCTATGTAATAATTATCTTCTCACGTTTTATTAACTTTATGTGTATGCATACTTCTAATGATTTAGTTTTGGAATCCATATTACATCGACTAAATTAGTGTGTCTACACCACATTAACATGTAACACTTTACACAACACACAAGTTTGTGTTAATCACCCAAAAATAGAAGTCAAGTATACTTATACATATCCAAATAAATCATATGAATAAGGTACATGAACACTTCATGTAAAGGAATATAATTATATGATATTGATAAACTCCACACGAGTAATCCTAGAGTGACAGATAGCCAACCCTATTTACTTTCCTAGCCAAGGAAATCCTCTATGAAAGTAGGTAGTCTGAACCCAAGTACCTATTCCTAGGGAGACTTTACTTAAGATAAAATTCAATTAATGAAAGCTATATCACTTAATATACACAAATTATGCCCAAAAACTATTCTAAAGGTCATAATTTCAATTACTAACTAAGGTTAAGGTAGATGAAAACTGAATTTTATGATATCAAACCTAACATGATATGTAGGGATCTATCATAGAATAAATTTATCATATAAACTTTGGAATATAATCATTCATAATATAAATAATTTATAACTATGAATAGATTTGAAAATAAATTTTAATTAAATTAACAATTCAAATATTAAAGCAAGAGATAAAAATTTATAAAAAATTTCATAAATAAAATCTAATTATAAACCCTTTTATAATTTCATCTTTAACATTATGGAAATTAAATAATATTGAATATAAAATATTTATATTCTTTCCAACATTAAATATTAAATATTTATTATTATATGGAATTTTCTTTTTTAATATATGATATTATATGAATTATAAAAAAATATAATTCAATTTCTACTATATAAATTTTTTACATATTCTAAATTTCGTATACTTAATTATTATTTAAAACTTGATCATGTGAATTATCAAACCACCTTTTGGTGTGTCTTAAATGATATCCAATTAAATCCAATTTAATTTGAATAATTTCAAATTCATTAATTATGAATTAAGCATGAATATTAAGGAAATTTAATAAATAAATGATTTATTTATTTTCCAAAATATGAGACATTTATGAACTATTCATAAATAAATTCCAATTATAAACATTTTATATATTAACTAGAATATAAATATTTTATATTATTTTCTATATCAACTCTTTCAAATTTTATATTAAATAGAATTTATATGATATTTCATGAATTATAAAAATTTTATAATTCAATATCTATTATATGAATATTTTATATAATCTAAATATCATATATGTTTTAATTTATAAACACTTTTTAAATCACCATTTATGATTAATAAATAAACCATTTATTTCTATATCATAAATAATTCCATGTAATTTGTCAAAATGTATCTTATATTTAAAATATTTATCAATTAACTATAAAAATTTTATAGTTAATTAATTTATAAAACATTTTTATAAATTTATATAAATATTTTAAAATACCTTTTTCATTATTTATAAACAATTATAAATAATATAATTCAATTCAAAATTTAATTCTTTTTATTAAAATAAATACATTATTTATTTTCATAAACAAGAGTAAAAAATATGAAGTTTTCATATTTATTTCCAAGATTGAAAAATCACATTTTATAATTAAAATTTATTTTTCATAAAATAATAAACATGTTGATTCCTCAACGAATACTTCACTTTGATACCAATGATGGGTTTCATATGATCATCAAATGATTATATACAGTGGAATATAACCCAAACATTGAAAATATATCTTAAAGAATCAACACGTAAATAAAACTGTATAAATTGTGTACTTGGAAATTGACAATGACAATATTATTCTTCTTCCCTGATGAAGGAAAATACTTGATAAATACCATAAAGTAGTGAACAAAATCACCCTGCCTCTGAGAAGGGAACACTAGAAAATGGATCCATGATTGTATCATGAGGATACATGAATGTTGAAGGGGTGATAACACCTTCATCTCAGATGATGAATAATAGTATGGGAGGAAGAGAGAATTGAGAGGCTTTCTCACAATTTTGTGTTTTCAACAGGAGGGATCACATCCCATTATGTAGAAATCCATGACACTTTTAATTAAATGAAACATTTCATCCATATTTATGTATCCATAAACATTTATTCCTGCTTAAATTAATTCATTTAATCCTATTTAATGAATATTTAATCCATTCAATCCATTCATAATAGATTGATAACAAAACTATTTGAGAGTAATAAATATATATATCATATACATATATTTATTATCTCATTTATTTAATAAATTTATAATAATAACCACATCAAATATAGATTATTAAATATACCCTTATATATATAATATCATATTATATATAATATATATATTAGTGATTATTCAATATTAATTTTGTAATGTGTTCATGTTAGAATTATATTACCGAATTATTCTTAGTAATAACGCAACATTTTTTGGGATTTTTTGTTTTTCATTATTTTCTTAGTGTTACATTTTTGATAACTTAGTGTAAATGACTTTACTACATCATTCATAACTATTTTAAGTTCTGTTGTCTAGTAGAGGAGGTTGCAATGGAGAGGAAGGTATCATATGGTTTGACAAAATTTTGGTATGTTTTTATTTCAAGTATGTTTTTATTTGTTTTACAAAAGCATTATATGTTTATGATTTTTTTCCTTTATAATGTAAAGGAATTTTTTAAATAAAAATAAAGGTGTATATAAAAATGAGAGAGATGTTAATGCTGTCATATTAGATGCTTGGTCAAAACTATCAAAAACTCAAAAGGAAAAATATAATCTCATAGAAAAGAAGGAAAATGACAATTCAATAGGTTAAATAATTTTACCCCAAAACTATTTTAAATTCTATAAATTCTATAAATTTATTTAAATTAATTATCGATTACATTTTAAGACATGAGAAGTTAGAACAATTGCTGATAGAATTGAGATTTTGTACATTGTTGGAATTTAAATTTCAGTACTTGACAAGATAGATTTACGAGAAGATTTTAAATTCCTTTGATCCTAAAACTTGTACTATAATGATCAGAGGAAAGAAAATTATTATTATCATGTTTTATGTTAATTAGATATTAGGTATTACTTCGAGAGGAATATCTATCGGTTTTGAAAGGGATAGCGATGCAAACATAAAAATGTAAAATATTTACATGAGAAAGAAGTTAACCAAATTAAAGGAAATGATTTTTGGGAGTCTAGAAGAAAGGTAATTTGTGATGAAACTTATGTTTTTACATTGGGGACAATGGTAAATATTAGTTCTAGTTCTTTTTTAAATGAAATAAATATTGGGATGTTGTGTGGCTGTCAAAAAAATGTTGGAGAATGGGATTTTTCAAAGTTTTTTTTTAATATTATTCATGTGGTGGATATATACAATAATTCAATCCAAATCTCAGTTATAGTTATATTTTTATAGAGTAATTCCATAACTCAAGCAAAATTAGACTCAATTAGTTTATTCCCCTAGGGTTATGAGATAATTTATTGTTCACTTGAAAAAACAACCATTAGAAAGTGTTTTAGTTGGTTCCCTAAAACCAAATTTTATATACTTTATGATAACCCATATTCATTATTTTAAATATTAATAAACTTATTATCTCATCATGATTTTTCTTCTATGTAACAAAGTATATGATAATTTCCTAGGAGTATCTATCACACTAAAAGTTCATAGTAGTTCCCCTCTATAATGAGAACCCAGAAGTTCCATGATAGTATTCTTAAATATATGTTCTATAGCAGGATGAAATCTTTTAAGGGACAAAAATGATACATTATATCAAGGGTGGTTAATCATAGGACATTGATGAGCCTTCTCATGGTGTATTCCCTTGGTAATATCTAGTGTAGGATATTATAAGAAAGATACCCTCCAGAAGGAAATCCACATTTATATATATCATTGGATGTTCCCATTTGCAAACATGTGTATTGATCCTCATAATTTAATATTATTACTAATGAGTATTATAAGTTTTATAATTTGATGTATTTATGAAAATCATGATGACATATGTTCACAGTGTGGTAGGATATGTCAGGTGCATCATGAGTAATATTTCATTAACAAATAATGTGAGAAAGGATTTTCCCTTATATTCTATAACATAAGTTGATATCTGAGTCCCTTTGATAGAAATGATATAGCCTAAATAAATCCATGGACTTGGTATTTTGTAGGAAAGTTCTATTTTCATAAAGTCAAAGAAAGATACATCAAGCACATAGGTTTATGACACCAGAATACAACCTACTTTATTAGATATATCATGATAAAGGGATTATATTACATAGTAAGCATTTACATGAGATATTATGTCATTTTAGCATTAAATTATTTCTCTATGGGTGACTTTGTTTGTTGATAGACACTAACCTTGGACTTTGGAATACTTTTCTTAATGTCATTGAGAAAGATGCCTAGAGGCTCACACACTAAGTTTATCAAGAATCTCATTTAAATAATAATATTATTTAATAAGTTGAATAAATATTATTCCCGTATGTGGTTTAATAATTATTCATGTTTCCTTGACCTCATATATTTCAGAACTAGTTATTCAAGAGAATATTATGGGAGAAAAATAATTAAAAAATAATTAAAAAATATTTCATTAATATGATATTTATTTTTTTATTAGAGAATAATGCAACAATATTTTTTATTAAATAAATATCCATTATTTAAGGCCTGAAAAATATTGTGTAGGAATGGAAAATCAAGTTTAAAGTTCTAATGAGAAATAATATAAATTGAATATTATTTGAATAAATAATATTTACTTAAATTCATGAGTTTAGTGTATGTTAATAAATAATAATAATAATATTATTATTATTATTATCGACATGGGGTTCCACAAGGATTATGAAAATAATAAGGGCGTATGTGAAATTATTATTTTCTGACCCTAGAAGTATATAAACCCAATTATATTATTTTCTTAAGATATACAATTCATTTTTGGTTGTGCACAATGAGATCCAGAGAGAATAATTTTAGACCATAGAGACATCCCTCTTCAAGAACACTCTCAAAAGTGGAGAGCAGTCATCCTCCACCACCACTCGCAAGACTATAGAGATCTAAGAGAACCCTTACTTGAAGAAATTATCGGGATAATAAAAGGAGAATGACCCAAGTGTTTGGATATATCATTCTATCACACGGATATTCCTACAATGATGGTTGGGTATTTTTGAAACATGCATGGATCACCACTAGAGGAAATCTATTCCTGATTCCTACTACATAATAGCAGTAAAATGTAGAGACATTGGTAGATCCATCAACAAAGAAATAATTTCTAGCAAGGTAATTTTTTAATTACTAAACTTAATTATAAATAATATACGATGATATTGTACTTTGGTTATGGTGTTTTTTATTATTTTTATATTATTTGATTCAATTTAGTTGACCAGGAATTTATCATCATGTAAATCTTGGATTAACAATCGATCATGAAAAAAAGTAGAGTTGGAAATGAACCATCTACTTCTTCTACTGTTCCCAGAAACTACAAGTGATACTAGAGGGGTTGAATAATTATTTATAATTATTTAAATATCACTTATTGATTTACACATTTATTATTAGTTTTCAGTTCCAGTTTAATCATCCTTTAATCTGAATTATGAGATCAACTTTCTTCCTCTTCATTTCTCAAAAATATAACCAAACCTATTAATTTTATGATCAAAATAAATTTAAATATATCATCTGGAGGTGATGAGGAGCCTGATTGGACAATACATGAGTATATAATGTGTAACCTAGAGGTACATGCCATGTTCCCATGTTTAATGCACCCTGAATTTTTTCATAATTAATTCGAGTGGTTTTTATTTATTAAATGTCATCAATTTAATTACACACAGTTTGTTGACTGGGCTAGCCTAGAACACAGTCAATCTGAGTAAACACCATGTAACTTATGTACATGATGCAAAGTACTTTAGTCATAGATGAGACATATTTCTTCTTATATGGTCTACATGACTGGTGACCATGTAACTTGGAGACCACACACTGTGTATCCATTGTACACACTATGTACCATAAAATTTTCCGTGGCCTAGTTACATGAAAGGTCTCTAGGTGCATGCTGTGTATAGATGGTGAGAATAATACATGACATGTAGCTGCAATGTACACATACTGTACTTTTACCAAATTATATAGAATTAAAAATTAATTTATTATACTATTGAAAACTTATCAACACATGTTCCATGTGTCTATTAAGTTGATAGTACACTCCATTTGACGAGTTATATATATATATATATATATATGTCAAATTAATTTTTTTATAATGTTTGAATCTTTATATCATGTATAAGTCGTATTATAGTTATTACTCTATACACATTAAAATATAAAATTCTATGTAAATACCATGTGTTTCATGTGGTCATTAATTTTATAGTACACAACATGAAATTATGTGATAAGTCATGTATTTCACATTTTTCAAGAGTTAATAGTATACTAGTATAATACACATTGAGTAGTTCAAACGGGTACTCCCCATGTTGCCTCCATGATACATTTTTTTTACATAGTTAATTTTAAATTTTTTAAAAAAATTATGAGGGAAAAGAATCTCAAGAAAATTTGTATAATAATTAAGATAAAATAATTTATTAATTAAATAAAAAAATTAATTTATTCGAGTATGATTTATCTTTAATAAGAACAATTAGAATTGAATGATAATTTTATTAAATAGGTAATTCGTTGCATGAATGTGCACTTCTGGAAAGTCAGGCTATACCAATGGTTTCAAACCATTGGTATAGGAAGGAAAACCATTGGTATACCCTATACCAATTGTTTTTCAAATCATTGGTAGTATGGAATGGGTATAGGCCTATACCAATGGTTATTCATCAAATATTGGTATAGGACACTGAAAATTGTAGTATACCAACGGTTTGTTCACAACCATTGGTATAGATATATATATCAGCAGTTTTTAACCATTGGTATATATAATCGTTACAAACTTTACCAATGGTTATAAAACTACTAGTATAGATTTTTTTCAAATGGTTTTAATAAACCATTGGTATACATATTCTTTTCAACATTATACTAATAGTTTTAAACCATTGGTATAGGGTTTTTCTAGAATTCCAAACAATAAAAAACAACCTCCCCTCCTTTTCATACAAGACCTGAATACAACACTTACATAATAAAATTTGATAATTAAGAAAATATAGTAAATAATTTATGATGAATTCAGATGTTCACAAGTCATTCATATCCAATTATTCATGCTATAATTATGAAAAAACACCACTGGAAATTTTGATAATGAGTATTCAAATCTTGTAGGAACATATATACATTTTTTTGAAGTTCAATTATATATAATTATGGAAATGAATGTATCTAGGCATGAATCCATTAAATGATTCTTGAGTACCAAATGGATTCAAAAGTATTTATTTGGAGACATTATCCAGAGGGTTCCTTTACCATTTCCTTGGTGGAGGCTTAGATGAAATGGTCTTTTTATAAGAGTTTGGGTGTCAAAACCTTTGGATGACCCAAATATAACTAGTTTTAATTACTTTTCCAAGGTTTTTATTTAAAAAATAACCTTATGGATAGTTTTAAAATTTTGGGCATATAAATGTCTTCTTTAGTAGATCATGTTCTAGATCTATGAATATAAATGGAGATTGGTGTCAACCTTTATTCAAATGGGGAGGCTAGGGGCCCTTTAGAGGCTAAAATAGGTATGGGTTTCTGTGTTCTCTCATAACCACCTCAGTTTACCAGGTGTGATGTGTGGGTGTGTGATAAAAGGGTGTCTTAGTATGGTCTCATGGGTGGTGTGGGCATGAGAATTAGGGTGCGGTTGGCATGGGTATGAGATCTTCAGTGAACAAGAGTGTGGGTGTGTCAAGGCATGGAAGGGCATGGGAGTAGCATGGAAAATTGTGGAAACGACAAGGAAACACATGGGAATATGGAATGCTAAAACCTGAGAACTAAAAGGCATGGAGAAACACCAGGTAGGTCACTTGACCACTCCCTCTATATTGAAACTCTCTATATTCCCTTTAAAGCTTCACATAATTTTGTTTAATAAAACTTGAGTTCCAATATCTTCTTAAAACCATGGTGTTAACCATTACCATTATAACCCATACTATATCCACTAAGTATTTTGAAAAACTAATAACACGAGCATGGAGATTACTATGTTATGGTAAAACCCTCTTCTAATTTTATTGAAACCATCATAAAATTAATATCATGTTTATAAAACAATGATATGGTGCTTTTGTAAAAATAAAAACCTAAAAGACTAATTTTTTTTCACAACTTTAACCATATTTTTTTTAATTTTATGGTTAAAATTAATTCAAATCTCTAAATATAGACCAAACCAAACAATGGTGTGATTTACCCCTCCATATTATGGTTTTTCTAATTTAGAAATAAAAATATAATAACTAAAAAATACCATGATATTTTCCCCAAATTATCTCCCAAAAATTTCATCTCCCTTGCCCAAACCCCAAAAACCCAACCTATACCCAACCATTTTCATATCAATTCCTTTCCACTAAACATTCCCAAACCCATTCTCATAACCTAGATAGTTTTAATTCCATAAATCGACACCTCAATCCTTTGTTTAACCAACCATTATTATTAAACTCACCTTCAATACCTAACTATCCTTCCTAATACTATATTTATCCTTTAAAAATTAGTTTTAAGGGGTACCCCAAATCATAAAATATATACCTATATATAAAAATGCTACAAAAATAATCCTCCTTCTAAAAAAATCATCACAACAACCAACCTTTAGTTACCCAATCACAAACTCAAGCCACCAAAATAACCCTTAAACCAAACATATCACCCAATAATACCATATTAGAGTAGTTATTTTATTTAGAGGAAATCGTTCCTATATACATTCATCCATTATAGTTCATCAAAGAACAATACATATAGTATGATCTAGATATCTTATAATCCCATAAAATTGAGTGTATAATATTTTGGATCCCAATATCTTTTATATACTAGGTTTATTAGAATCAGTGTTGGAAGATTTTATAAATATATATATGTATATATATATATATAATTTCATTTCTATCAGGGAGGTGAAATAATGGAATATTTCACTATATTTATTCACTTTTCTAAAAAAACCATCACAAAATGGCCGGATACCACTTTGGAGGTCATCCACAAAGGGTAATAGAAGATTAATTTTCCATGATTTCTATAATTTATACTAAAGTTATTTTAATATATTACACATGGTATGTCTACTATAGATCCCCCAAAAGATGAACCTTTTTATAAATGTAAATTAATCACAAGAGACCCATTATCCATTGATGGTCCTACTAAATCAACTAATTATATATTATGGGTCAATAAAAGTAAATCATCCACTAGAAAATTATGACTCTATTGATCCATAGAGGGGAGATTTGAGGTATCTTAAATCATTTAGATGTTTTTATCATGTTATACATTTATTAGATACCTCCACGTAACTTATTTGAGCCATTATTTCATCATTTTATGGTAATTATACTTAAGAAGAAAGGAAAAATCAAGGGAGGAAAATTTATCCCCAAATTATAAAGGGTCTTGATATATTTGAGAGGTCCCAACCAATCAACTCACATGGAAATATATAGTTTATTTATTTTCATACTTTATAGATGATGATAATGGTTGTATTTTTTGGAAAGATATACTTTTTTAAAGTGATGGTAGAATCACTACAATATGTGTAGTTTCTTGACCCAGAATCCATGTAGAGAAAGATCATGAATAAACATAACACTTTCTCATGTTTATCTTTATGCACATCACATTACGCATTACTAGATACACATAGATATCTCAGTTTACCAAAGTTTGGTTGGAACTACACCATAAATGTACTTAAACCAATAGCCACATGCTACATAAAAAAATATTATTTATAATGGTTTAATTCCTCACATTAAGGTTTTATAGGCATGGGTAACATTCAACCCTTATGGAAGCCACTATATCAATGATCAATAAAAATTATTCAATATAGTGATTTGAGAGAACTATCTTCAGATGGAGTTAGAAAACTGACTTCAATAATAAAAAATACAAGTAAATAATCAAATGAAAATAATTTTGAATTTTATTACATCATCACCTTTAACTTTCATCATAAACACATAAATCAACACAAATAAATACCCCCAACACTTGCAATGCACCTCAAAACTACCTACTAGGAGAACATAATTCACTACCTGCAAAACAGAACTACATGAAATGCAATGTATATGAAATCAAAACATAAAAACATAATTCACTTGTAATAAGAGCTACCATAAATCAAAACAAAAACAATATATAATAAAACTAACTTTCCACTATAATCAAAACACCAATAAAACATCCTCAACCTGAAATGAAACTAATAAAACATCCTCAACAAACAAAACCTGCAATGCATTCAATAGATCATCCTCAAATACCAACATACCAATACATAAATAATGATAATAGAACAAATCAATTTATGAATTTAACCATTGATAACAAACATAAAATATATCACACATATATTTAGTCACAAAAAATCATCAATCATCAAATGTCATCAATATCAGTAAAAAATGTAATGAATCAATCCATCCCTCATCACTACCACTATCATCACCGTCATCATTAGAATCATCCCAATCCTTATACATATCCCCTTCATTGTCCATTTCCTTATCCTCATCCTTATCCTTGGCCTCATTCTCTCCCTTATCCTCCACCTAGGCCTCGACCTCGGTCTCGACATCGTTCTCATCCTCAGCCTCATCCTCACCATCACCATTTCCAGGAACAACATCATCTTGACCACCACTATTAATGACACCAAGTACACTATATAATGAATGTATCAATTAAATATATTCATCACAATCCATGTTGGTCTCTGGTGGAAGTGGTGGTCATAAAATTTTCATCAATTTCATAAATTCAACATTTTCCCTTTAAACCTGTTCTTCCACCTGTGTGACCCTTTTTCTGCCTATTATGCCCATTTCTTAAACTTTTCCAACTCGATGGTACTAAAAATGGTACATGAAGTGTACCAATACCTAATTGGTACTATACTCTTCCCAGGTTGGCAACGTACTCTGCCATGGTTTTCATCTCCCAAAACCTGATGTAAGTGATCATTTGGCCCAAAATTTTTAGGTTCCTAGTCATTAAGGGCCTCCAAAGAAACATGCTACAAATATAAATAGATTATTAAGTTACAAAATAGATATTAAAAATTTAAATAAACAAATTAAAACTTATAATCTACTACTGTGTCGGTTCGTTAACCACACTTCCATATTTTTTCTTTCTACTTGAGCAAAACAATTTTACTCAAGGCACACATCCTTTAATATTCAACACCTCCCTCTAGAATGACATTGAATGTAGGAAACCATAATTGAAAATAGGTTACCAATAATGAATTTCATAACTAAAATTGTATCAAAACTTTATAAATCAAATTAATTATGGAGGAAACAATAGAAAATTCAAGTCCTAAAGAAAAAATATAAACGACTTCCATACCTGCTTCCTCTCATGATCTGATATCGTAGTACACCCCAAAGTGTTGAGGTGTTTTTTATAATCAATTTTATTTTATTTTTTTCATATTATTCCTAAATAAAATTCAATAATATAGAAGAAAGTATTAATTAAAAACATGAAAACTTTCATTTAAAAACTTCAAATGTGATTAATACCTTAAACTTAGTACTCATCCAATGAGTAATAATTTTCCAATAATGTTCTATAGAATAATAATCCTTGATAGGTATTTCCTTTAACTCTATTTAAACTCTAGTACAACATCCAATATACAAATCATGCTTATAGGCTCTCCAAATCTCACATAAATCCATTAGATGTGTTGGATGCGCACCCTCACCATCAGGAAAATTAAAACGAATCTGAAACCAAAATATCAATTCATATAAATAAAATAATAATATTACATTCAATTTAATAGATTTTTTACTCATATCTATGCCCAAGAATTATCCTTGACATTTTTTGGAAAGTTTCTCCATGAGATCGAGCTAACGAGAATGATTTCAGAGTATTTGGAAAGCGTCTCCAAAAAGCTCCAACATTGCTGCCCTATTTTTTTGATCATTTGGTTATCTTCATTATATTCCACCATCAACTACATGTGGTGTTTCCACACTACACACATGTGTGTACACCCCCTCCTCCTATCGGTATATATAGCTGTTATAGAAGAAAAAAAAATATTATATCAGTACATTTTATAATGAAAATAAATTATTCTCAAAATATTTATTAGGGTTCTATAAATATACCTACGTCAGTCTGATCAATGGGTGCCACTAGATCCACAGGAACTTAAAGAACATCACCCTGTATAAGTGGAGTAGGTCCCAGTGTATGATCCACGGGCATAGACTGTGTCGGAGTAGGAGTCAAAGAAGGAATGTAAAATCTCATAGAGAAGGAAGTAGAAGGAAAAGAAGATGGAATGGATGGATAACCAAATGCATGATATGGATGAGGAGTGGGAATCATCATCAGATATAGTAAAGGTGGGTGGGGAGTCTTAGATGTAAAGGTTGGTGAAAACATGGGAGGCCTAAATTTCTTGTGTGTCCCTAATGACACTGTGGGATTAGAATGTGTGGTAGATGGTATGTCAGTGGGAGGGGAATGGTCTAATTGGGTACGCTGACTAGAGCACCTAGCTCTCATACCACCCCCTCATACCACTGTCCTGAGTAGTGGGACCACTACTAGGATTCTCATCGAATAAATGGCGCCTAAGTGGTGTACCCTACATAAAATTTTAAAAGAAATTAATCACAAGACATTATATGTTATTGATATATATATATATATATATATATTTGAATTAAAATACTCACAATAGACACTAATGGAGGAATTCTCATCTCATTCATTCATCAATTTTTATCCATCATCCTTTTTCTTCTCATCTACTCAAAAGGTTTCATTTCCTGCATTTGAAAACAAATATGGAAGTAATTAGAAAAGGATAACTAATTTGTAACCCAAAAAACAAAAAATATGAGACACGAATTATTTGTCTTAGGTCATTTGGTTCAAATTTTAGGTTAGTTAATTTAGCTATTTTTTTGTTAGGTAATTATTTTCATTTTTTTATTTTAATATCAATAAGTTTAATATGTACAATTCAATTCCTCTTGTTTTTTATTCTAATTAAATTGTTTCAGTTATGTTTGGTTTTGTAGGTTTGAATAAAGTTAAATTCAATATTAGAAAATGCAATTCAAATAGAACTTCAACCAATAAATATTGAAAATTCACATTAAGGTCAGGTCAGATAAAAAATATTTTTAATCAAGATTAAGCCATTTTGATTAATACCAACCTTAACAACCCAAGTTGATATAAACCAAAATAACTGAGAACACTAATGGACGACTCTATATATTTCCCACCATAACTTGGGGTTCACAATCAACTCTGAAAATTTAGCTATTGGAGTCATCATAATTAATAAATGGTTTGGGGTCAATGAAAGTAGGTATGGTGTCAATTTCATCATCACCATCATAAAAACATGTCTTGTAATTACTTCAATAATGACACTAAATTTAGGTCTACGATGATATTTGAATTAAAAAACTTTTTTTTCATTGATGCCAATACATATGGTTCATCGGTAGAAAGAGTGTGAGTCATGTCAATAACTTGAAATCCACAATCATCAAAAAATGTTCCCTACCTCATCATTGAATCAAAGCACTAGAATTTCATTATAGTGACTCGACCATGAGCGTAATAATCCAATATTATTATTTTTTCAATAACTTCATAATAAGAAATGTTTTCAAATCAAGGTCTATTATCCAATGCACTGGCATAATAGTCTATTGTGGTAGTTAGCATACCACCATCATGTTGTGTTCTCATGTTATTTTCTCATTCAATGATAATAAATTTGTACCCATTGATCATAATTGATTTATATTCATGAACCACAGCATTAGGAACAAAAGCTAAAGATCTTATTTCCTCAGATACAAATTCAGTAGTAAAACTCAATACCTGAAATATAAATGAATATTAAAATTAATTAAATCTTAATTTTATTAATTTATTACAGCAATATTTATACCTTCAATCTCAACCAACCAGAAAAATCTTTACTATAAAAATTCTCTCTCTTTCTTAAAGATAAAGAACGATGCTTTCTATTTATTATTTCTTTATGTTCCCTATAGATAAAAATATAAATAGTTTGAAAGATATGTAAAATTAAAATATATGAGATAAGATATACATGTTAAATTTACTTACTTGATGTAGTCATATAGAAAATTACATTTGAACAACATTGTGCGATGTGCCATCTCATGCTCTTTAAGGTTTAATATCATCAATGTATATTATCTAGGAATTAATCCTATTTGAGGAAGTGATGGAAGACTAGGTTCAATGTTCTCATATTATTCTTATTCATTTCTCATTAGTCTGTTCATTCTCATAGTAAGATAAAATAAATACACTGATCAGAAATCCATAAATTCTTGAGCCAAGTAACCATTAACTATAGAACCTTTGGAATGATTCCTGTTTCGGATATAAGATTTCAATGTATACATATTTATTTTAGTTGGATACATCCAATGAAAATCAACAGGTCCTCCAAGAAGTATTTTGGTTGGAAGATGGACAGTCAGATGCAACATTCATGTGAAAAATGATGGAGGAAATATTTTCTTAAACTCACACAAAATTAATGGTGTATTTGTCAAATTTTTTTGCAAGAAAGACTTGGAAAAATTCTGAGCACATATATCTCTAAACAAATGACACAACCAAATAACTAACACCCTTACATTATTGGAAAAAATATGATGGATTTCTATTGGAATCAGCCCATGCAGAAGGACATGATAATCATGATTCCTCAAAGATTTCAGCTTCAACTCTCTTCTGTTGACCCATTTTGATATATTTCTTAAATAGACATCAATTAATTTAATAGTCTCTAGTACTTCCAGAAATTGATTTTTTTCTATAGGTGTAATCACATAAGAATCACATGGAACTTTCCATTTATTCTCACTGATACACACAAGAGACAATTATGGTCTAATTCCCCAATCCCCCAAGTCACGTAGAGATCATAAATATTCTTTTGTATTTCCCTTAACATTGAGAAGAATCGAAATAAACATTTCACATTTATTCCTTTTAATGTGCATTACATCTATGCAATAACGTAACAAATTTTTTAACCAATAAGGAAACTTAAAGAAGATACTCCTCTTCTTCTAATTGTAATTGGTTTCCTTGGAAAAATTCTTCCTCTTTCAATATTTCATTTGACCCTTCCCGAATGAAAAACTGAAATCTTGAAATTCATTCAGCACATCAGTTCCAAACATACATGGAGGTGGATCATTGATCTCCATGGTATTGTCAAATATTTGATGATTATTTATATATGGATGGTCCATTGGAAAGAATCATCAATGTCCCATAAAACTAAAACTATAGATATATTTTAGTCTTCTGGATCGTGTATTTTTCATACAAACAAGACATGATATTTTTCCCTTCGTTCTCCATCCAGACATCATTGCATAAGCAGTAAAATCATTGATCATCCATATAAGAGAATCACACATATGAAATATGTCTTTTTAACATGCATCGTCTGTGTGCACACCCACATCCCAAAGAATTTTCAACTATTTTATTAAATATTAAATGTATATGTATATATCATTTCTGGGATGAGAAGGGCCAAATATGAGTATAATCATGAAAGTGAAATCTTTTTTCATACACAACCATGGGGGAAGGTAAAAAATGTGTATTAAAACCAGCCATGTGCTGTAAAAAGTAGGAATCTACCCAAATAGATTAAAACTGTCACATGAAAGACCCAACCTCACATTACGCATGTCAACTGTGAAATATTGATACCGAACATCAAATCTCTACCATGAAAATCCATATGGTGGGTCAAGCAACTCATTATTCTTCTTCTTTCTTTTGGTATCATGAAATTGCATTTTTATTGATATTTCACCAGAAATGAAAAGATTCTGGAGTCTGGGGATCAATGGAAAGTGCCACATTATTTTATTTGGCATATAGGATGGTTTTCCATCAGCTTTTGGCTTCCATCAGGATGTTCCACATTTTATACAATCATTTTTTTTACAACAGTTTACTCCCAGAATAAGCTGCCATTATAGAGAACCAAGCTTGACGTACATAGAAAATACATTTATTTTGTGGAATACTTAAATACATGACACAAATAGATGTCCAAAGACCTTATTAGTTTAGTGCATTTGGAAACCTGGAACAAAATCTTCTAATCAGGGTGAAAGATCTTCAACATCTCCCATAAATATCTTCCTCTTTTGTTTTCCTACCTAAAACCTTTATTTATATCATGGGGAAAATAAAACATAAAAAGGGTGAGCTCAAATGCTCATTAATGGTAATCATGGAGCACATAAAACAAAACCAAAAACATTTTAACGTAAAAACATGAACATAAAGTTTAAACATCAACATCATGAGTCATGACATAAATCTTTGTAGTACGTAAAACATGGATCATAAAGGGACATTAATCATGATAAAATATCATGGGAATAAAACATAGAATTTTGGAAAAATTTTAATCACATAATATGATTTCCATAGTATCCAAGACATTTTTTCCAAGACCATCATAGTGGACAAAGTCCATTACTAAACCGAGTTTACTTGTCGTTCCAGCCATGTATTACTGAACCGGATTTACCTAACATTACAGTCATGTCTATCTCATGAGATATAAATATTTACCCAATATATTGGAGGGATATATAGGACCCACACATCTTATAATAAAATCATTCTTACATGTGCCACAAAAACATAAATCATTCATCATAGCATAACCCATGAAATAAAATGGTATTCTTAAACATCATGTCATCATAACATAATCCATATAAGATAAATGGACTTCATAAAAATAATTACAACATAAAATCAATCAAAACAAAGAAATAATAGGGATAGAAACATAACCCTATGTTATCTTAGATGGAAAAAATAATTTTGATAAAACTCTTGAACTCAGTTCTTGAGGAAAATATCCCTTCTTCTTCAAAAACATTTTCTTTTCTCAAAATGTCATGCAATTTTAAAAGAAAAGAATTTAATTGAAAATAAAATTGAAAATTTTTAAATTAAGCTTCATGAAAATAATTCTTTATGAAAGTGTAAAAATCTGTTCATGCTGTATATGTTAAAAAAATATTCTCCTCGTACTTTTACCGAAAAAGTCAAAAAGCACCTTATATGGTAAATAAAAGAATGATTCCTTCCATACCACATAGTAAAAGTCAAAAAGGGGTAAAAATGACTTTAAACATACATATAAGAATAGTAAACATTTTATGATTTTTTTAGAAAATATGGACATAGATGATAAATATATCGCCAACATATACTTACGTATAAACAATCTCAGATAAAAATGAGATTGCCAAATTATCCCTTACTTTAGGTCCGATTTCTTCTGTATGTGTCTGATACTCCTATATAGTGGGTTTAAACATATTATTAACTTGTAATAGAACAATAATAATATTTATGATATCATATATGATTCACTTATGACTTTATATTACCCATTCATTTTCCAATTCTATGTTAAAATAACATTTTGGGTAATAATCGTTTCATTTATCATACGTGTTTGGACTTGTTATTATTTATATGATTACTTATATCATGATTTACTTACTTACAGAATGTAAAAAATGATTTATATATCATATATATTCAGTATATAAATATATATAATAGATCGATAAATGGAATGAAATACACCATTCATAGATACAATAGGCCGTGCGTACACATGAATGCTGTTTTCGTTTACTTATTAAATTGAATGGAAGTAAGTAAACGATATATATATATATATACACACACACACACACATAAATCTAGTAGAATTATTATTTCATATATTTCATGTTTATTTATTATATATACATATTAATCATTCTTGAATGGTTAACAAGGAGAATGAATCTCATCGCGTTAATGGAGATTGTAAGCCGTACGTACGCACGAGCGACGATATCATTCCCATAGTTGTTGAATGGTATTAAAGTGGGTGGTGTATAATATCTCATAATTATTATCATGTTATAATAATCATATATAGTTATTATTTACACCATTATAACCATCCAAGTAAGGTGGTGGTGAAAAACAGATTACACCACGACATGGAGATGGTAATCCGTACTTATGCACACACAATGATTTTGTTTTTAATAGGATGTATAGAAGGTTAAATAGGTTTGTTTAATATTTATAATAACATATTAGTATATGAGTGATACTTATTTTATTACTTTATCATGAAACAACTAAATAAGAGTAAGATGAGAGGTAGGGGGTTCCCTTTTATAAGAGAGGAGAGAGGCACTTTAGGAAAGTTCCAAAATATTAATTTATTATAAATTCAATTTTGATTTAAAATGCTCTAAAACTTATTTAATTCTAAGATAAGATGATTTTGGTTCGAATAACCATCATCAAATATTTTTTTTTATGTTTTGAATATTTTTTTATCCTTATCTTTTTGGTTTTAACCTTATTTTACCCTTTTTAATCATACCGTGATATCGTGTTATTTACACATTGTGGGTTAATGTAATTATCATGTCTTGTAAAACGACCCAAAAAAAGTTATTTATGACATATTTGGACTTATATTAACCATTTTTATGAATCTTATATTTTTAAGAATTTAATATCATTTAATAAACTATTTTATGTTTTAAGTTATGAATTGTGTCAATTTTGGACACTATTCATACTTGACTTTTTTAAAAATTCATAAAAACCTTATTATTTCAAACCAAAGGCATTAAATCAAAGATAATATGTCAATATAATCCATAAAATTCGTGTATGACATCAAAATAACCAAATTGCATTTTTTTAATATTTATAAATTTGTTTATTTGAATCTTTTATTAATGAAGCAATCACTACATCATAATTGTGTCAAAAGTAAATATATTTATCTAATTTATAAAAATTATAAATAAAATACCATGATGTAGGAAATATTTTTTTATTTATAATGAATATTTATAGACATATATATATATTATATAACCCCATATTAAAATCAATTTAGTAAAAGATATATGTTTAGGTTATAATTATCTTTACTTTAAATTAATTCTTATAAAGTGTCATTTTCACATTCAAGTAAATCCTTGGGGTCCCAAAATCGACCCAAAGATGCCCATGTTAGGAAATATCTCATAAAATAGGATTAGGGCATGTGTTAGGACAGTTTAATATTATTATAATATTATTTTTTACCCTTATTTACCAGATTTACCCTTTAACCATGGTAAATAAAATAATTACTGAAGTTACTATTCATAATGTCCAAAAATAAAAAGTGCCTATTTACAAAATTTGAACCTTATGATTACAAATATGGAATGAATATTTCCAAATTCAAAACACAGAACTTACATTAATTAATTTAAAATTAATCCTGTTGTCGAAATAAAATAGGTTTTAGTTCAAAACATTGCAAAAGATTGAAATGTTTTTAAATATGAATTCAATGTAAAATTTATGACAATGAATTACATTGTATTAAAATATAAAAATATATTATATTTATTCTTTTAAACAATTCAATAATATATTTTAACCATATAAATTATTTCGATGAAAAAAGTTATTTTAAATTAAAATTTAGCGTATTTTCACTATTAATCAAAATATGAAAGTTATCAAAAAAATATCAAAAATTTATCCAAAGTAAATTTTTATGTCCTTATTATAAATAATAATTTTATCTTTTCAAATATAACTTATAAAATTTTCAAAAACTCGACTTAAAATGGATGCACCATCAAAAGGCGGTAAAACTACATTTTTTTTTGAAAAATACCTTTTTATCTAAAAAATTAATTTTCTTCTCATATCATGTGTAAGATGATTGATAATGTTATATAAAATTAAAATGTTGTTAATAATATTCATAATGGATAGTTTATATCCCATTAAATAATAATATTTTAATAATATATTGTTGTTTAGTGAAACTCGGTATCGCGTACAACACAAACTATCGAGGAAGGCCACTCTTGCATGTAACGCAAGCCAAGTCAGTGTTGTGTGTAGTGAAATCTTCCTTTGGTGTTGTGTATAAATAATAAAAACTTAATTCATTTATAAATTGAACAAAAAATATATACCCAGTGTTGCGTAAAATGAATTCTATCTAAAGAACTTGAAATTGTGTGCAACACAAGCTAAGAATAGTGTTGTATATACTGCAAGCTAATACAGTGTTTCATATAGCACAAGATAATATTGGTGTATCATACAACACAAGACATCAATGAAATTAAAAAGAATATATCTCATAAAATCTCGGGGTGTTACATTCTACCCACCTTAAAATGAATGTCACCCTCAAAATTAATCGGGGTTATAAATGGTTTTCTACTTGAAAGTATCTTTCATGGAAACCCACATCGTAAAATAAAATACTAAAACTTAATTTTAAAATGTAAAGTTAGAAACATAATGGTTACCCAATTTAACTTATCACTTGGTTTCCTCATAGAAAAACATAGGTGTGAGGTGAAAACATGGACATGGAAGAGAAATCTAACAATCAAGTTCTGATGGATAGTGATAGAGAATAAGGTTTGGAGGAAGTTAACTACCAGAAAGCCATAAATCTGCGACGATTTAAGGGACCATCTGATTCATCATATAATAAGGTACTAGGATAACATTTTTGGTTTTCAATATCTTTTCCCTAACTTTGAAGAATTTTTAATGATAATAAATACTTACTTGATTTTGGTACAATTTCACTATTGTTCGTACCTTGAACAATTTCCACTTTATCTCTTATTTACATAAATGAAGTCAAATTTTCTATTCTTGAAGTGTTAGAAGATCATGGGATAGAATGATAGTTCATTCCATCTGTCTCTATCACAAAAATGTTAGCATAAGTTATTAAATATAAATAAGTCCATCTATGGTGAGATTAATCATATATGGTTCCAAAAATGGACTTATACTTAATCTATCATACTGATTAATAAAATAAAACTAATTTATAAAAACTAGGGACTTACTGTAGGCCAGTGGTAGGAAATAAAGGCCTGTCGCACTTTGGTTGTGGGTTTTATTCCCACAACCCTGTCCAACACGATAAGTTGTCGCCCGTCATATGGGTTGTACTTTTTCTAAAACTATACTATTATAACATTCCAGAAATAATATAAAAAAAATTCTAGCTTTAAACAATACTATCTAATGTCCAAATTAATCCATTCCAACCTTTAGGTTTATCCAAAATACTTCTATCCAATCTCACAGTACAAATAAAACAATTACCAGAAATGCCATATAACAATCATGTAAATACCATCTTTTATCCCCCATATATCACAAGATATATCTTTTTGGTCACATTCCAAACATTTTAAGGACATCATCATGCATTCTATTGAAATATGATAATAACACAAATTACCATAGAACCTTAGTGACAACATGAATTCTTTTAAAATTAACTCTTTCCATACACAAAATATACCAAAAATTATATATACTCAACCATGATATCACTTTGTCCTTTTATCAGTCATGAGCTCATTAATACTATCAAAAATATTATTTTATCCTTATCCCCTCATTATGAACATATCATCTACTTTTTAAAAATATTTTAATCACTTTTCATGGTTACCAATACCATATAATTATGGAAAACCATAATAGATCGATACATAGATATTCGAATATTCCATAATACTATAACTGAGATTCCACAACACTATTATTAAATCCCATTACATAAACACTTAATCATTCCACTACTTTGTTTTCATACTCAACATCACCAATAGTGATTGCATGTGACTTTACTTTTTCTTTTTCCTTAAGAGGTTTTTGATGTCGATCATCATTAACCCTTGGATTAGGGAATTGGTTAGCATAATTCCTCATTTCATTACACTTATAGCATTGAAGTGTTGGCGGTGAGATATCTGCAGTCTTTTCTCCATTCACATCATTAGCAACCTTTTTCCCATTAATTCGCCACTCAACTACTCGATGGCCTACTTTTAAACACTTGAAACATTTTCTAGTCCATTTAATACAATCTCCACCATGTTTATTTCTATACTTTGAGCATAAGGAAACATTTATCTTCTTTTCACCATTGTTTTGAGATTTTCCCTTGAACTATATATTTCATTTCTTGTCAAAACCATGAGATGGATATGTAACAACAACTTACAGTTCTACCTTGATAGCACAACACACAATCTCTTCATAGATAATAAAGTCTCTTATAGCTAATTTCCGTCTAAGACTTGGTTTTAAAGCACTGAAGAATCGATCAACTTTACTTTGAGGTTGGATGATAAATCCAAAAGCATACCTTGTAAGTCTTGTAAAATTCACCTCGTATGTACCAATAAATTCATCATTCTTTTGGTTAAGCTTAAGGAACTCCTTTAAAATATTTGTTTGAAGAATATTAGGGAAGTACTTATTGAAAAATAAGTTCTTGACCTCATACCATTCCATGGATTCAATTTCATCTTATTGCCTTGTATTCTTAATTAGAGTCCACCACTGGTCTGATTTATCTTTTAAACGATAGACAACCAAAATGACCTTTTCATGTTCTGAACAACAAATGATAAAAAATATCTTTTCAATGGTAATGATACATTTTTCAACAATAAGTGGATCAGAAGGCCCACTGAAAGAAGGTGGACGTTGCCTCATGAAGGACTCAATAGAATGTTGTTCCCTTCTATGCTCATTTGGGAGTACAAAATGATTCGTAGCTTTTGTAAGTATAGCAATAATATTTTTCATTCCATCTCCCATAACATTTGGTTTCTCAAGAGGACAATAATTTCATTTCCCAGTGCATTAATCATTAACATGGTTCCTTTGAGTTCTAGCTATTGTCTAAAACCCAAAAATAATAGTGTGAGAGAAAGAAATCATACTCGTAAAACAACATAGTCAAGGGGGAGTACTTTAAATTTCTAAAATCTTAGGTTTAATATTAGGTTATTCATGATCATTATTGCAATTCAAGTACTATAACCTATACTTATACTTAACCTTAGGTACATCCCTAGAAAAAACTTAGCAATATCTTTAGGAATCTGACTAAAGTTTTTACATTCTAGTTTCCAAATGTTAACTAAACCTTCACTCTGATACCAACTGTAGAGTCCCAAGCTTGACGAATATAGAAATTACATTTTATTTGTGGAATACTTAAATAAATGACAAAAATATATTCCCAAAGACCGTATTAGTTGAGTGCATTTGGAAACTCGGAACAAAATCTTCTAATCATGGTGAAATATCTTCAACATCTCCCATAAAGATCTTCCCCTTTTATTTTCCTACCTAAAACCTTTTTTTATATCCTGGGGAAAAGAAAACATAAAAAGGGTGAGCTCAAATTCTTATTATGGGTAATCATGGATCACATAAAACAAAACCATAAACATTTGAACGTAAAAACATGAACATAAATTTTAAACATCAACATCATGAGTCATGATATAAATCATGGAAGTGTGTAAGGCATGTATCATCAAAGAACATTAATCATGATAAAATAACATGGGAATAAAACATGGAATTTTTTAAAACCATTAACCACATAATATGATTTCCATAGTATCCAAGGCATTTTTTCCAAGACCATCATAGTGGACAAACTCCATTATTGAACCAGGTTTACTTGCCATTTTAGCCATGTATTACTGAACCATATTTACCTACCGTTCCAGTCATGTCTACCTCATGAGATATAAATCTTTACCCAATGCATTGGAGGGAGATATAGGTCCCAACCATCTCATAATAAAATCATTCTTACATGTTCCACAAAAACATAAATCGTTCAACATAGCATAACCCATGAAGTAAAATGGGATTCTTAAACATCATGTCATCATAACATAATCCATATAAGATAAATGGACATCATAAAAATAATTCCATCATAAAATCAATCAAAACAATGAAATAACAGGGATATAAACATAACCTTATGTCATCTTAGATGGAAAAAATAATTTTGATAAAACACTTGAACTCAATTCTTAAGGAAAATATCTCTTCTTAAAAAACACTTTATTTTCTAAAAATGTTGTGAAATTTTAAAGGAAAATAAGTTAATTGAAAAAAAATCTTGAAAACTTGAAAATTAAGATTCATGGAAATAATGATTTATGAATGTGTAAAAATATGTTCATTCCGTATATGTCAAAAAAACATTCTCCTCTTACTTTTACCAGAAAAGTCAAAAAGTACCTCGTATGGTAAACAAAAGAAAGATTCCTTCCAAACCACATAGTAAAAGTCAAAAAGGGGTAAAAATGACTTTAAACATACATAGAATAATATTAAACATTTTATGAATTTTTTTTAGAAAATATGGACATGGATGATAAATATATCCACAACATATACTTACGTATAAACAATCTTGGATAAAAATGAGATTGCAAAATTATCTCTTACCTTAGGTCTGATTTTTTCTGTATGTGTCCAAAACTAATGTATAGTGGGTTTAAACATATTATTAACTTGTAACAGAACCATAATAATATTTATGATATCATATATTATTCACTTATGATTTTATATTACCCTTTCATTTGTCAATTTCATATTAAAGCAACATTTTGGGTAATAATTGTTTCATTTATCGTACGTATTTGGAATTGTTATTCTTCATATGATTATTTAGAAAATGATTTAATTACTTAAATAATTTAAAAAATTATTTATATATCATATATATTCATTATATAAATATATACCATAGATCGATAGATGGAATGGAATACACCATTCATGGAGACAGTAGGTCGTACGTACGCATGAACGCTGTATTCGTTTCCTTATTAAATTGAATGGAAGTAAGTAAATGACATATATATATATATACACACACACATAAATCCAGTATAATTATTATGTAATATATTTAATGATTGTTTATTATATATACTTTATAATCATTTTTGAATGGTTAACAAGGGGAATGAATCTCATCGCGTCGTGGAGACGGTAAGCCGTATGCACGCACGAGCGACGATATCGTTCCCATAGTTGTTGAACGATATTGAAGTATATGGTGTATAATATATCATAATTAATATCATGTTATAATAATCATATATAGTAATTATTTACACCATTATAACCATCCAAGTAAGGTGACGGTGAAAAACAAATTACACCACGGTTTGGAGACGGTAATCCGTACGTACGCATGCGCGATGATTTCATTTTTCGTAGGATGTATAGAAGATGAAATAGGTTTGTTTCATATTTATAATAATATATAAGTATATTATTGATACTTATGTTATTACTTTATCATGAAACAACTAAATAATAGGAAGTATAAGAAGAAATAAATTTGAAAGAATTAGTAGAAGAGATTACCTATTCCTCGACGTGCCTCCTTTAAATTTTCTCTTAGGGCACAAGAGTTGGTATTTTGAGAAGACAAGAACATATATAATGTAACTAGGGAAGTTTAGAAGAAAAATGTTTAGGTTTTGTCAAATATTTAAGGCTTGAAATGGAGTGATGAGGAGAGGGAGGAGGTTCCATTTTATAAGAGAGGAGAGGGGCACTTTAGGAAAGTTCCAACATATTAATTTATTATAAATTAAATTTCGATTTAAAATGGTTAAAAACTTATTTAATTATAATATAAGATGATTTTTCTTATAATAAACATCATAAAATAATTTTTTTTCAAGTTTTGAATATTTTTTTATCCTTATCTTTTTGGTTTTACCCTTATTTTACCCTTTTTTAATCTTACTGTGATATCATGTTATTTACACATTGTGGGTTAATGTAATTACCATATCATGTAAAAAGACACATAAAAATTAATTTATGACATATTTTGACTTATAATAATCATTTTTCTAAATCTTATATTTTTAGGAATTTAATATCATTTAATAAACTATTTTATGTTTTAAGTTATGAATTTTGTCAATTTTGGACACTATTCATACTTTACATTTTTAAAAATTCATAAAAACCTTATTACTTCAAAAAAAAGGAATTAAATCAAATATAATATGTCAATATCATCCATTAAATTCATTTATGACATCAAAATAACCAAACTACATTTGTTTTAATATTTATAAATTTGTTTATTTGAATCTTTCATTAATGAAGTAATCACTACATCATAATTGTGTCAAAAATAAATATATTTATCTAATTTATAAAAATTATAAATAAAATACCATTATTTAGAAAATATTTTTATACTTATAATAAATATTTATATACATAGAGGGTTTTTATATAACCCCATATTAAAACCTATTTAGTAAAATATATATGTTTAGGTTATAATTATCCTTACTTTAAATTAATTCTTATGAAGTGTCATTTTCACATCCAAGTAAATCCATGGGGTCCCAAAATCTACCCAATGGTTCCAATTGTCAAACATATATCATCCAATAGGATTAGGTCATGTGTTAGGGTAGTTTATTAATATTATAATATTATGTTGTACCTTTATTTACCAGATTTACCATTAAACCATGGTAAATAAAACAATTACTGAAGTTACTATTCATAATGTCCAAAAATAAAAGTAAATATTTACACAATTTGAACCTTATGATTCCAAATATGGAATGAATTTTTCCAAATTCCAAACATAGAGGTTACGTTAATTAATTTAAAATTAATCCTGTTTTCGAAATAAAACAAGTTTTAGTTTAAAACATTGCAAAAGATTGAAATTTTTTTAAATGTGAATTCAATGTAAAATTTATAACAATGAATTACATTTTATTAAAATATAAAAATGTATTATATTTATTCTTTTAAACCATTCAATAATATATTTTAACCATATAAATTATTTCAATGAAAAAATTTATTTTCAATTAAAATTTAGCATATTTTCATTATTAATCAAAATATGAAAGTTATCAAAAAAATATCAAAAATTTATCCAAAGTAAAATTTTATTTCCTTATTCTAAAGAAGATGTTTATCTTGTCAAATATAACTTATAAAAGTGTGAAAAACTATATTTAAAATGGATGCGCCATCAAAAGGCGGTAAAACTGCATTTTAAAAAAAAAATACTTTTTTATCCGAAAAATTAATTTTCTTCTCATATCATGTGTAAGATGAATGATAATGTTATATAAAATTAAAATGTGGTTAATAATATTCATAATTGATAGTTTATATCCCATTAAATAATAATATTTTAATAATATATCGTTGTTTTGTGAAACTCGGTATCACGTATAACACAAGCTATCGAGGAAGGTCACTCTTGCATGTAACACAAGCCAAGTCAGTGTTGCGTGTAGTGAAATATTCCTTCGGTTTTGTGTATAAATAATAAAAACTTAATTCATTTATAAATTGAACAAAAAATCTATACCCAGTGTTGCGTGAAATGAATTCTATCAAAAGAACTTGAAATTGTGTGCAACACAAGCCAAGAATAGTGTTGTATATACTGAAAACTAATATAGTGTTTCATATAGTGAAAGATAATATTAGTGTAGCATACAACAAAAGACATCAATGAAATTAAAAATAATCTATCTCATAAAATATCAGGGTGCCACATTCTACCCACCTTAAAATGAATTTCGCCCTCGAAATTCATCGGGGTTATAAATGGTTTTCTACTTGAAAGTTTCTTTCATGGAAACCCACATTGTAAAATAGAATACTAAAACTTGATTTTAAAAAGTAAAGTTAGAAACATAATGGTTACCCAATTTAACTTATCAATTGGTTTCCTCATAAAAGAACATAGGTGGGAAGTGAAAACATGGATATGGAAGTGAAATATAACCATCAAGTTTTGATGGATAGTGATAGAGAATAATGTTTGGAGGAAGTTAACTATCAAAAATCCATAAATCTACGATGATTTAAGGGACCATCTATTCATTGGATAATAAGGTACTAGGATAAATTTTTTGGTTTTCAATATCCTTTCCCTAAAGTTGAAGAATTTTTCATGAGAATAAATACTTACTTGACTTTGGTATAATTTCACCGTTATTAATGCCTTGAACAATTTCCACTTCATCTCTTATTTAAAACATTAAGTTGAATTTGTCATTCATGAAGTGTTAGAAGACCATGTAATAGAATGATAGGTCATTTCATCTGTCTCTATCACAAAAAAGTTAGCACAAGTTATTAAATATACATAAGTCCATCTATGGTGAGATTAATCGTATATGGTTCCAAAAATGGACTTATACTTCATCTATCATACCCCTTAATAAAATAAAACTAATTTTTACTAACCAGAGACTTCCTGGAGGCCAGTGGTAGGTGATAAAGGCCTGTCACACTTTGGTTGTGGGTTCGATTCCCGTAGCCTTGTCCAACACGACGAGTTGTCACCCATCCTGTGGGTTGTACTTTTACTAAAACTATACTATTATAACATTCCAGAAATAATATAAATAAATATAGCATTAAAAAAATACTATTTTATGTCAAACTTAATCCATTCCAACCTTTAGGCTTATCCAAAATACTTCTATCCACTATCACAGTAAAAAGAAAATAATTACTATAAAGGTCATATAACAAGCATGTGAATACCATCATTTATCCCCCATATATCACAAGATATATCTTGTTGGTCACATTCCAAACATTTGAAGGACTTCATCATGCATTATCTTGAAATAAGATAATAACATAAATTATCATAGAACCTTAGTGATGACATGTATTCTTTAAAAATTAACTCTTTCCATACCCCAAATATACAAAATATTCTATATACTCAAACCATGATATCACTTTTTCCTTTTATCAGTCATGAGCTCATTGATACTATCAAACATATTATTTTATCCTTATCCCTTCAATATGCACATATCATCTGCTTTCCAAAAATATTTAAATCGCTTTTCATGGTTACTGATACCATATAATTATGGAAAACCATAATAGACTGATACATAGATATTCCAATATTCCATAATACTAAAAATAAGATTCCACAATACTATTATGAAATCCCATTACATAAACACTTAATCATTCCACTACTTAGTTATCATACTCAACATTGCCAATAGTGATCACATGTGACTTCCCTTTGTAATTTTTCCTTAAGAGGTTGTTAATTTCTGTCATCATTAACCCTTGTATTAGGGAATTGGTTAGCATACTGCCCCATTTCCTTGAACTTATACCATTGAAGTTTTGGTGGTGTATTATCTGTAGTCTTTTCTCTGTTCACATCATTAGCAACCTTTTTACCTTTACTTCGGCACTCAACTGATCGATGGCCTTCTCTTCTAAACTTGAAACATTTTCTGGTACCTTTAATACAATATCCACCTTGCTTGTTTCCACACTTTTATCATAAGGAAACATTTATATTCTTTTCACCATTGTTTTGAATTATTCCCTTGAACTCCATCTTTCGTTTCTTGTCAAAACAATTAGAAGGATATGTAACACCAAATTCCAGTTCTACCTTGATATCACAATGCACAATATATTCATAGCTACTAAAGTATCTTATAGATAATTCCCTTATAATACTAGTTTTTAAGCCACTGAAGAATTGATCAACTTTACATTCAGGTTGGATGATAAATCCAGAATCATACCTTGAAATTCTTGTAAAATTTGCCTCATATATACCAACAGATTCATCATAATTTTTCTTAAGCTCAAATAATTACTTTTCCATATTTGTTTGAATAATACTAGGGAATTACTTATTAAAAAATAATTTATTGAACTCATCCCATTCCATGGATTCAATTTCATCTTGCTGCCTTGTATTCTTAATTAGATTCCACCACTGGTCTGCTTTACCTTCTAAACGATAGATAACCAAAATGAAATTTTCATGTTCCAAACTACGAAAGATGGAAAATATCTTTTCAATCGTACTAATCCATTGTTCCACAACAAGTGGATCAGAAGACCCACTGAAAGAAGGTGGATATTGCCTCATGAAGGACTCAATAGAATATTATTCCATTATCTTCTCATTTGGGAGTCCATAATGATTTGTAGATTGTGTAAGTATAGCAATAAAATTTTGAATTCCATCTCCCATAAAATTTAGTTTTTTAGGGGGACAATCATTGCATTTCCCAGTGCATTGATCATTAACACAGTTCCTCTGGGTTCCATCCATTGTCTAAAACCCAAAAATAATAGCGTGAGAGGAAGAAATCATATTAGGAAAACAACATAGTAAAGGGGGATCACTTTAAATTTATAACATCTTAGGTTTAATCTTAGGTTATTAATGATCATTATCACAATTCTAGGACTGTAACCTATACTTACACTTAACCTTAGGTACATCCCTAGACAAACCTTAGTAACATCTCTAGGGATCTCACTAAAGTTTTTTTTATCCTGGTTTCCAAAGGTTAACTAAATATTCACTCTGATAACAATTTTAGAGACACAAGATTGATTTACATGGACATTAAATTTATTTTGTGGAATACTTAAATACATGACACAAATAGATTCCCAAATACTGTATTATTTCAGTGCCTTTGGAAGCTCAGAACAAAATCTTCTAATCAGGGTGAAAGATCTTCAACATCTCCCATAAATATCTTCCCCTTTTTTCCTACCTAAAACCTTTATTTATATCCTGGGGAAAAGAAAACATAAAAAGGGTGATCTCAAATGCTTAGTAAGGGTAATCATGGAGTAAAAAAAACAAAACCATAAAAATTTGAACGTAAAAACATGAACATAAAGTTTAAGCATCAACATCAAGAGTCATGACATAAATCTTGGTAGTACGTAAGGCATGGATCATAAAGGAACGTTAATCATGATAAAATATCATGGGAATAAAACATGGAATTTTAGAAAAACATTAATCACATAATATGATTTCCATAGTATCCAAGGCATTTTTTCCAAGACCATCATAGTGGAAAAAGTCCATTACTGAACTAGGTTTACTTTCTATTCTAGCCATGTATTACTGAACCAAATTTACCTACCGTTCCATTCATGTCTATCTCATGAGATATAAATCTTTACCCAATGCATTGGAGTGAGATATATGTCCCACCCATATCATAATAAAACTATTCTTACATGTTCCACAAAAAACATAAATCATTCATCATAGCATAACCCATGAAATAAAATGGGATTCCTAAACATCATGTCATCATAACATAATCCATATAAGATAAATGGACTTAATAAAAATAATTTCATCATAAACTCAATAAAAAATAGAATTAATTAGGATAGAAACATAACCCTATATCATCTTATATGGAAAAAATAATTTTGATAAATCACATGAACTCAGTTCTTAAGGAAAATATCATTTCTTCTTCAATTCTTTTCTCAAAATGTTGTGCAATTTTAAAAGAAAAGAACTTAATTGAAAATAACTTTGAAAAATTGTAAATTAAGCTTCATGGAAATAATTATTTATGAAATCATAAAAATAAGTTCATGTCGTTTAAGTTAAAAAAACATTCTCCTCATACTTTTACCGAAAAAGTCAAAAAGTACCTCATATGGTAATCAAAAGAAATATTCCTTCTATACCACATAGTAAAAGTCAAAAAAAGGTAAAAATGACTTTCAAAATAAATAGAATAATAGTAAACATTTTATTATTTTTTTAGAAAATATGGACATGGATGATAAATATATCCCCAATATATACTTATGTATAAACAATCTTGGATAAAAATGAGATTGCAAAATTATCTCTTACCTTAGGTAGGATTTCTTCTTGTATGTGTCTGAAACTCCTGTATAGTGGATTTAAACTTATTTTTAACTTGTAAAAAAACCATAATAATATTTATGATATCATATATGATTCAATTACGACTTTATATTACCTTTTCATTTTTCAATTTCATGTTAAAACAACATTTTGGGTAATAATCGTTTCATTTATCGTACGTGTTTGGACTTGTTATTCTTAATATGATTACTTAGATCATGATTTAATTACTTATATAATGTAAAAAATGATTTATATATCATATATATTCAGTATATAAATATATATAATAGATCAATGCATGGAATGGAATACACCATTCATGGAGACAGTAAGTCGTACGTACGCATGAACACTGTTTTCATTTCCTTATTAAATTGAATGGAAGTAATTAAATGACACACACACACACACACACATATATATAAATAAATTAATTAGAATTATAATATCATATATTTCATGATTATTTATTATATATACTTTATAATCATTCTAGAGTGGTTAACATGGAGAATGAATCTCATCGCGTCGTGGAGACGGTAAGTCGTACGTACGCACGAACGACGATATCATTACCATATTTGTTGAAAGATATTGAAGTAGATGGTGTATAATATATCATAATTAGTATCATGTTATAATAATCATATATATTTATTATTTCCACCATTATAACCATCCAAGTAAGGTGGTGGTGAAAAACAGATTACACCACGGCGTGGAGACGGTAATCCGTACGTACACACGCGCGGTGATTTTGTTTTTTATAGGATGTATAGAAGGTGAAATAGGTTTGTTTCATATTTTAATAACATATCAGTATATTATTTATACTTATGATATTACTTTATCATGAAAAAACTAAAGAATAATAAGTAGAAGAATAAATAAATTTTAAAGAATAGGTAGAAGAGATTTCCTCTTCCTCGATGCGCCTCCTTTAGATTTCCTATTAGGGCACAAGAGTTTGTATTTTGAGAAGACAAGAACCTCTAGAATATAACTAGAGAAGTTTATAAGAGAAATGGGTAGGGTTTTTCTGAGCTTGAAGGCTTGAAATGGAGTGAATAGGAGAGGGGAGGAGGTTCCCTTTTATAAGAGAGGAGAGGGGCACTTTAGGAAAGTTCCAAAATATTAATTTATTATAAATTCAATTTAGATTTAAAATGGTCCAAAACTTATTTAATTATAATATAATATTATTTTTTTTATAATAACAATCATCCAATAATTTTTTCCAATTTTTGAATATTTTTTTATCCTTATCTTTTTGGTTTTACCCCTATTTTACCCTTTTTAATCTTACCTTGATATCACGTTATTTACACATTATGAGTTAATGTAATTACCATATCATGTAAAAATACACACAAAAAGTTATTTATAAAATATTTGGACCTATAATAATCATTTTTAAAAATATTATATTTTTAGGAATTTAATATCATTTAATAAACTATTTTATGTTTTAAGTTATGAATTGTGTCAATTTTGGACACTATTTATACTTGACTTTTTTAAAAATTCATAACGACATTATTACTTCAAACCAAAGGCATTAAATCAAAGATAATATGTCAATATCATCAAGAAAATTTACGGATGACATCAAAATAACCAAATCACATTTTTTTAATATTTATAAATTCTTTTATTTGAATCTTTCATTAATGAGGTAATCACTACATCATAATTGTGTCAAAAATAAATATATTTATATAATTTAAAAAAATTATAAATAAAATAACATGATGTAGTAAATCATTTTATATTTCTAATTACTATTTATATACATATAGAGCTATTATATAACCCAATATTACAATCAATTTAGTAAAAATATATGTTTAGGTTATGATTATATTTACTTAAAATAATTCTTATAAAGTGTCATTTTCACATCCAAGTAAATAAATGGGGTCCTAAAATCGACCGAAGGATTACCATGGTCAGAAATATCTCATACAATAGGATTAGGGCTTGTGTTAGGGTATTATAATATTATTTTTTTACCCTCATTTACCAGATTTACCCTTTAACCATGGTAAATAAAATAATTAATGAAGGTACTATTCATTGTAAGGACCCAACCCCAGTTGCCCGGAGCCAGTGCCTTATTTTATTGCATTAGAATATAAAAAAGGAATATGTATCTCAAAAGACCAAGTAGTTTAGTAGCTTTTGGAAACAAGATACATATAAGTTCAATATTACATCATTAAAGGAAATACAACACTAATTTATTCCATTAGAAACATCCAAACCTCATAGATTATGCCTGAAAGTCACTCATAAATAACTTTTTAATATCCTAGGAAAATGAAACATAATAAAGGGGTGATATAAAACACTCAGTAAGGGTAATAAATACATCATAAGATAACATAAACATAAACATTAGGCAAGGTGAATAATTGAAAACACACACCTTTATAAATAATAAACTAGAACACATTATGGTAGGAATATGAGCTGAGTAAATAATGCCATAATAAAAAATAATCTTAGGTATTATACTAGTTTAAAACCACATGAACTTTTAATTACTAGATTCATAATGAGGTAAATTCATATTTCAAACATTCTGAAACATTTTTTTCAAGGTCTCAACCAAGACGTCTAAAAATGATTAAGGCCTCGGCCAAAACCATATATCGAATTGGGAAAGGCCTCAGCCAATTCCACATCTATTTGTATCATGAGACCCACCAATGCATTGGGGGGATATATAGGGCCCCACACATCACTTAATGTTTCCAATTTATTCCTCATATGATCGGTTATAAACATAAATAACATATACATTCATATTGAAACTATCATATGAAATGTAACAAACTTTCTCGAGTCATTAAACATAAAACACTAACCATTCCGAGTAATATGGTTAATGATTTTAGGATAGATAATACAAAATAAAATTAGTCATAAAACATTAAATTATATATAGTAGATTATATCATAAATTATTAAACCCAATAATACAAAATAATCTACATGAGTGTTGAATCAGATGAAAATACTCTTATAAAATCATTATGCAATTCTTGATATAAATACTCTTTTATTTTGAAAAGAAGAGTTAATGTGAAAAAAAATTTGTATAAAACAAGAAGTTAAGTAATATATTATTTTCAAAATAAAATAATTGATTTTATAAAGATAATGGTTTCTAAAATATATTATAGAGTTCCCTTGAAAATAGGTAAGAATTTGAGAAATTCCCTTAAACCGGGCTTGTATTTTGGAAACAATTTTGAAAGTTCCATTTAAAAAATGTAACTCTCCATAAAATAAGGAAGGATTATGGTTGGTAAAAATATATATAACACTCACACAGATTTTATGAAGATTAAATAATAATATACAAGAATTCCATTGAAATAATTAGACAATAAAAGTAACCCAAATGAAAATGGAGGTTCGGGTGAGAAAACCCTCACCTTAAGTATGAATGTGTTCCCATATTGAAATTATGGTCCTAGAATATGAAATTATACTAATTAATAACTTAATTAAGAACCTATTAGACATGTATTTATTTTATAATAATTTTGAGTAGTTCATTTATGTCTTTATTGATAAGTTATAATATCAAATTCCATCGTTCTAGAGTGTTCATTTTCTTGATTTTCATAACCGGTTCACTTGTTTTTAAGTAATTGAACTCATGTGGAATGGTTGTAAATCTAAATAATTGAAATTAATTATTATTTATGAACATTAATAATTTTTAATTGTAATTTATATCATTTGGTTACATGGAACGAGGATGAATCATTAGATGACAACCACTTTGATTATTTGGCAGTATTAGGATTATTATGAACTAGTTTGGTCATAAAAATTAATAATATATAAATATATTGGTTCCTGAATACTAATTAGGTTATAATACATATATTATAGTCTATTTAAACCATAAAAACGATTTCATGACCAATAATGAATGATAAATTGAAGAACGAACCTTCGTCATCCACGAAGGTTATAAATTGGAACCTCATGGACGTTGATTTCGTTTATAAAATTAAAGGGAGAGAGTAAGAATATTGATGATGGTTCTTCCATTAAAATAATAAAATTCCAATATATATATGATAATGTATTTATAATGGTCATTTTTATAGAGGATTTGGGGATATGATAACAAAAGAAGATAAATTGAAATGAAACTAAGTGAAAAAGAATGGTGTTTTACCTCTTGAAATAACCTCTTCGAGAACCTTCTAAAGGGAAGGGATTTTGGTCTTTTGGAAAGAACAAGAGCTTATTTGACATGGGGAGTGACTAGGGAATATGTTTGGGTAGAGTTTAGACAAGGATTGCAGCTTTAGAGGTTTGAGGAAATGAGGGTGTGAAGGGTGATATTTATAGTGGAGGGGAGAGGGGATTTCTCAATATTATATTCATTAATTTATTATTTATCCAGAAGACAATGAATAGTGATATTACATAGATAAGAATAGTAATTTTATCAATTTAATTCGAATCAATTGGGATTATATTAGAAGAACATCATACATGACTCTATTATTGGCGTATTTAGCTTATTTTGTAAATTATGGTATTTCACTATTCATCAAAAATTCAAGTATTTCAGAAAAATACCAAAAATTCACACCAACCATTTTTTGACATGTAGAATCCAAAAATGAAGTCCATTTTTCAGAAATAAGTTTCTAAATATTATTAATTTAATATTTAATTAAGATCATAATTTATTTTAAAAAAATAGTTTTAAAACATTTATTTACTTATTCCAAAACATACATATATTGTAATTACAATTGAATATTATTTATATACTATCATAGGTAAGGTTAAAATTCATTAGGGTATATCACTATTCCTAAGGTTATGTTACTATTCACAATGGTAGGTTACTATTTACCAAAAATTAAGTTTTTTCTTATCAGACTCCAAATAACTTACTAATCGCAACCGTGTACGTAAAATTTTCGAAATTCACATCACATAAGTGACAAACCTATGTTTAAAGTTCACATAGCATTTAGTATTTCATTATGTTGTTATTTCATGTGATTATGACATATTTATAAGAAATTAATTTCCATTGAAAAATATTAGGTCATTACATTCTCCCCTCCTTACAAAAATTTCATCCTCCAAATTCACAAAATGTTACCTAAAAAGATTCGAGTATGTATTAAACATATGATCCTCAGGCTCCCATGTTTCTTCCTCCATATTATGGTTCCTCCAGAGAACCATTACCACACGAGTTGTCTGATTTCTCAATACTTGTTCTCTGGTATCCAGAATCTTGATATGCTCTTCACAATAAGACATATCGGGCTCATGTTATATTTCTTAATAGGTGAGTATATGTGTTGGGTCTGGCATGTATTTCCTTAACATTGACATGTGGAACACATTCTGAACTTTGGAGAGACTTGGTGGAATTTCCAAACAAAAAGCTATGGCTCTAATTCAGTCCATAGTTTCAAAAGGTCCGATGTACCTGGGACTTAATTTTCCCTTCTTACCGAATCGTATAATACCCTTCCATGGTGATACCTTTAAAAAAACATGTTATCCTTCTTGAAATTCCAAATCCCTCCTTCGGTTATCAACATAGCTCTTTTTCTTACTTTGAGATATTTTGATATGAGTTTGGATAATCTTTATGTTTTCTGTTGTTTCCTCAACAAGTTCTGGGCCTATGGACTTTCTTTCACAAACATAATCCCATCAAGTTTGTGTACAATATATCTTCCCATATAACGCTTCATATGGTGACATCTTAATACTTGAATGGAAGCTATTATTATAGGAAAATTCTATGGGAGATAAATAATGATCCCACATATCCTAAAATTCAAGTGAACAAGACCTCAACATATCTTCCAAAGTTTAAATAGTCCATTCTAGTTGTCCATCAGTTTGTCGGTGGTAGGCAGTGCTCAAACAAAGATCAGTATCTAGGTCCTTTTGAATACTTTTCTAGAATTGTGATGTAAAAAGAGGATCATGATCAGAAACAATTGATAAGGGTATACCATGAATTATTACAACTTCATTGATATATAGTCTTTATAAATGTTCAAGTGGTAAATATTCTCTTATATCAAGAAAATGTGCTGATTTTGTAAGATGATCAATGATGACCCATAACACATCATTCCTTCTTGTATTCTTTGGTAGAACCATAATAAATTCCATCATAATATCATCCCATTTCCACATAGGTATAGTAAGGGTTTGCAAGACTCCTCCAAGATGTTATCTTCCAGCCTTCACCTGTTTAAAAACCAAACATCTCCACACATAATCAACAATATCCCTCTTCATGTTGTCCCACCAAAAATGTTCCTTTAGATATCTATACATATTTGTGCTACCAAGGTGTATAGAGAAATTAGAGCTATGAGAATCATCCAATAGTTCCCTCTTTAGATCAGGAATAGCAGGAATACAAATCCTCTTTCCGAATTTTAAAATGTCATCTTCATATACGAAGTCAGTCAACTTCCCATCATTTAGAGATTTAATTTTATTTTGAAACTCCTCATCATCAGCCTGAGAAATTTTTATCCTTTCCAATAAAGAAGGTTTGGAAACCATTTGAAAAAGTAGTGATGTGTTACATTCCTTGATAATTCCCATATTAATCTTTACTAGATCCATGAACAAAGGACCCCTTTCAAATATCATATTGTTCAGAATTCCATGGTCCTTTCTAATCAAAGAATCTGCCACCTTATTTTCCTTCCCTAGGTGGTAGTGTATTGTAAAATCATAATCCTTGAGTATCTCAATCCATATCCATTGTCTCATGTTGTTTTTTTTCTTTGAGAAGATATATTTCACACTCGTATGATCTGTATATATCTCACATTTTTCACCATATAGGTAATGTCTCCAAATCTTCAGAGCAAAGATTACCGCTACTAACTCAAGATAATGAGTTGGATAATTTTTTTCATGAATGTTTAGCTACCTAGATGCATAGGCAATCACTCTATAATTCTTCATAAGGATACAACCAAGTCCTTTCTTTGATGCATCACTAAACATCACAAATCTATCATTCCCTGATGGTAGAGTCAATATTGGAGAATTCACTAATATTCTCTTCAATTATTTAAAAAATTATTCACATTACTTTGTCTATATAAACTTAACCCCTTTTCATGTAATCTTGGTCATTGTGTTGGATAAACGGATGAAGTTCTGAATGAAATTATGATAATAACCTACTAAACTAATAAAACTACATACCTCAGTTATGTTTGTTAGAGCAGGACATTCTTACACAACCTATGTCTTTGAAGGATCAACATATATTCCATCCTTAGAGACAATTTGGCCTAGAAAGGAATCTGATTGGAGCCAAAAATCACATTTTCTAAACATTCCACATAATTCATTTCTTCTAAGAGTCTTCAGAATAGTGCACAAGTGATTTTCATGATATTCATAGATTTTAGAATATACCAGGATATCATTAATAAACACCACCACAAATTCATCAAGATATTCCTTGAAAAATATATTAATTAGATCCATGAAAAAAGATGGTGCATTAGTTGGTCCAAAAGGTATTACTGTAAACTCATAATGCCCATACCTAGTTCGAAATACTGTTTTTGGAATGTCTTCCTTCCTCACAAGCAACTGATGATATCTAGATCAAATATCAATCTTCGAAAAATATTGGGCTCTATGAAGTTGATCAAATAAATAATTAATGATAGGTAGGGGATACTTTTTCTTTATTGTTATAGAATTAATCTCCCTGTATTCGATGCACAACCTCATAGACCCATCTTTCTTCTTAACGAAAAGAACATGGATCCCCATGGAGAAACGCTAGGGTGAATAAATCTTTTATCACTCAATTCCTCTAACTATTTCTTTAGTTCCACTAACTCCAAAGTGGATATTCTATAAGGGGTCATTGATATGGGCCTTGAACCAGGAATTAATTCAATGGAAAACTCAATTTCCCACTATGGAGGATGTCCGGGTAAATCCTATAGAAACACATCAATATATTCTTGAAGAATAGGTACATCCTCTATTTGTACATTCCTTTCCTCACCCATATTTATTTAACTTCCTTCCTACCCAATAATTTAATTTAGTAGAGCTACTAGGGGTAGATCTAGTTGAGAACCATATGGTGATTTTTCTACTCTAAAGATAAGAAATTCCCCATCATCATAAAAAATTGTAACCTTCTTCTTCTTACAATAAAATTTCACATCATAATATGAAAGCTAATCCATACCTAGGATTATATCAAATTAAATCATGGGTATGACAATAAGATCAGCAGATAAAGCATGATTATATGACATAATGGTAACTAACTCACAAAACTTTGTTGCAATGATCATTCCCTTAGGAGTTTTGACTAACAACTCTCTTAATAAGTCAAATTGGAAATGTCTAATTTTCTTGGAAAACTAGGAAGATATGAAATAATGCAATGATCCAAAATCAAATAAATCATTGGCTAATTTTGAGGAAACGATTAATGTACTTGCCACCACTTCATTAGGAACTTCAATATCAGTGGTTGTGATCGCATAAGCTTTTCCCTAATCCCTTGGCCTTTTCTGTTGCATGTTTCCTTGACGCTTGGACAATCATTAGCCTAGTGCCCCAACTCTAGAAAATTATAGCATTGAACATTAATATATTCTTTCTTCCCCTTGCAATAACCTGTAAGATGTCCATTTTTTCACATTTGTAGCATACTCCTTTTCCCTTTAAGCATGCACCAGGTTGTTTCCTTCCAAAATTATCACAGGGTGGAAATTCAACTCTTCCCTTCTTCCATGTTTTTATTTCCTTTTATAGAGTTTTTAACATTCCTATTCTTCTCTTACTTTCCCTTAAAGTCATAAGACTTGGAAAATTATTTTTCCATCTTGATAGAACATGAAACTATATCTTCATATAATGAGAAACTCTGGGAGACCAGATCCCATTGGAGGAATGAATTTATTCCAATAATGAATTGATCAATCTTGCTCCTTGGATTTTGTATGTAGTCCAAAAAATGATTTTCTAACCTTGTGAAGTTATATTTATACTTTTCAACATTATCATATTCTTTCCTCCTCTAATTCAAGAATTGCCTCTTCATATCCGCTCACTGTTCATGAGGAAAGTATTTCTCTAGGAAGATTTCCTTAAAGTCTCTCCATTCCATCTATTTTATTTCCTCCTCCTCCTTTGTGTTTTGGATTAATGATCACCACTGATCCACATCTCCTGATAGATGATAAAATTCCATGATGGCCTTCTCTCTTTCATTACATCCCAAAGCGAGAAATATCTTCTCTAGGGAACTTATCCACTGCTCAGCTACAAATGGGTTTTTAGTCCCATTGAATGATAGAGGTTGTTATTTCATAAAGCGATCTAACAAATATCCTCCACATGAAGGATCTGAATGATCCATATGGGTAAGGTTATTGTTCATAACCTGAGTAAGTTTTCCCAATATAGTTATAAGTTGCTCAACACCAGTCAAAGCACTAGATCCAACATCATTATCTTTCATCATAGATAAATCCCTATAGGGGACATGTGCGTTCATGTGGTTTCCATTTCTTCCACTCGGTGCCATTTCTAGATTATGGAATACACTAGATTAGGTTATGAATCAAAATGTATAATCTTAACTTAACAAAATACTTAGCATAAATTGAGATCCTACACATGGCTAATCTCATAATCACAAAAATGGTCTCTTTGAGGAAAAATTTACATTTAAATCCTTTATAATGACTTGTAAAGAAAATATGAATTATCCTAAGCATACCCCCCAGGAGTGTCAATACCAAGAGTGAAACAAGTCCTGTTTTCATGTACTGGGATACCCCGGGTCAAGCTCGAAACTCCTTGTCAGAGCTTTCACTCCGAGGTACATCAATGCCAGAGCCACCTCTACCTGTTTGTATCCAGATAGGGATATATTTGCTAAAAATATCCACATAATATATTCCTTACTAAAATACCAAGATGTTATTATATGATTATCCTCAAAGACTATCTTAGGTATTTGTTTCCTAATCAATGTTTTCTAAATCTAGTTTCCAAGTTTTCTACTAAACTTCCTTTGATACCAACTGTAAGGACCCGACCCCAGTTTCCCGGAGCCAGTGCCTTATTTTATTAAATTGGCATATAAAAAAGGAATATGTATCCCGAAGGACCAAGTAGTTTAGTAGATTTTGGAAACAAGATACATATAAGTTCAACATTACATCATTAAATGAAATACCACACTAATTTATTCTAATAGAAACATCTAAGCCTCCTAGATTATGCCTACAAGTCACTCATAACTAAATTCTTCATATCCTGGGAAAATGAAACATAAGAAAGGGGTGAGCTCAAATGCTCAGTAAGGGTAAGAAATAAAGTGGAAGATAACATAAACATAAACATTAGGCAAGGTGAATAATTGAAAACACACACCTTTATAAATAATAAACTTGAACACATTATGGTATGAATGTGAGCTAAGTAAATAATGCCATAATAAAACATAATCTTGGGTATTATAATAGTAGAAAACCACATGAAATTTAAATTACTAGATTCATAATGAGGGAATTGAATATGTCAGAAATTCCAAAACATTTTGTTAATCCCTCGTCCAAGATTTCTAAAAACGATTAAGGCCTTAGCCAAAACCATATATCAAATTGGAAATGCCTCGGCCAATTCCACATCTATTTGTCTCATGCGACCTACCGATGCATCGATGGGATATAGAGAGACCCAAAAATCACATAATAAGTCAAATTAATTCATCATATGATTTGGTATAAACATAAACAATATATACATTCATATTGAAACTATCATATGAAATGTAACTAACTTTCCCCAGTCATTAAACATAAAACACTAATCATTCTGAGTAATATGGTGAATGGTTTTAGGATAGATCATCCACAATAAAATTAGTCATAAACCATTAAATAAAATATTTTATATTACATAATAAATGATTAAACCCAATAATACATAATAATCAACAAGAGTGTTGAATCAGACGAAAATACTCTTATAAAATCATTAAGCAATTCTTGAGATAAATACTCTTTTATTTAAAAAAAAAGAGTTCTTTTGGAAAAATATTTGTATAAAACCATAAGTTAAGTAAGATAGTATTTTAATAATAAAATGAGTCATTTTATAAAGATAATGGTTTCCAAAATAGATTATATAGTTCCCTTGAAAATGGGTAAAAATTTGAGAGATTCCCTTGAATCGGGCTTGTATTATGGAAACAATTTTGAAATTTCCTTTTAAAACGTGTAACTCTCCACCAAATAAGGAAGGATTATGGTTGGTAAAAATATATAGAACAATAATAAAGATTTTATGAGTATTAAATAATAATATACAAGAATTTCATTGAGGTAATTAGATAATAAAAGTAACCAGAATGAAAATGGAGGTTCGGGTGAGAAAACCCTTACCTTAAGTCTGAATGTGTTCCCCTATTGAACTAAGGGTCCTGGAATATGAAATTATACTCATTAATAACTTAATTCATAACCCATTATACATTTATTTAGTTTATCATAATTCTGTTTAGTTCATTTATGTCCTTATTGATAAGTTATAATATCGAATTCCATCGTTTTGGAGTGTTCATTTTCTTGATTTTCATAATCGGTTCACTTGTTTTTAAGCAATGGAGTTCATGTGGAATGGTTGTAAATCTTCATAATTGAAATTAAATATTATTTATGAACATCCAGAATTATTAATGGTCATTTTTATCATTTGGTTACATGGAATGAGGATGAATCATTAGATTACAACAACTTCGATTATTTAGTGGTATTTGGATTATTATGAACTAGTTTGGTCATAAAAATTAATAATATGTACATATACTGGTTACTGAATATTAATTAGGTTATAATACATATATTATATTCTGGTTAAACCATAAATTTTTTTCATGACTAGTAATGAAGGAGAAATTTAAGAACGAAACTTTGTCATCCATGAAGGTTATAAATTGGAACCTCATGGACGTTGATTTCATTTATAAAATAAAAGGGACAGAGTAAGAATATTGATGATGTTTCTTCCATTAACATGATATAATTTAAGTATATAGATGATAATAGATTTATCATGGTCATTTGGATAGAATATTTGGAGAGATGATAACAAAATAAGATAAATTGAAATGAAACTAAGTGAAAAAGAAGGGTGTTTTACCTCTTGAAATAACCTCCTGGAGAACCTCATTAAGGGAAGGGATTTTGGTCTTTTTGAAAGAACAAGAGCTTCCTGGACATGGGGAGTGACTAAGGAGGATTCATGGGCAGATTTTAGACAAGTATTTAAGCTTGATAGGTTTGAGGAATTGAGGGTGGTATTTATAGTGGACGGGAGAGGGGATTTCTTAATATTATATTCATTAATTTATTATTTCTCCACAAGACAAGGAATAATGAGTCTTCCATGACCAAGAACAGTAATTTTATAATGTTAATCTGAATTAATTGGGATTACATCAGTAGAAAATCATACATGACTCTATAATTAGTGTATTTAGCTTATTTTATAAATTATGGTATTTTACTATTCATAAAAAATTCAAGTATTTTAGAAAAATCCCAAAAATTAAACACAACCATTTTTCGATGTGTAGAATCCAAAAATGAAGTTCATTTTTTTAAAAATAGGTTTCTAAATATGATTAATGTAATATTTAATTAAGATCATAATTTATTCTAAAAAAACAGTTTTAAAACATATATTTACTTATTCCAAAACATAGGTATATTTTAATTCCACTTGAATATTATTTATATACTATCATAAGTAAGGTTAATATTCATTAGGGTATATTTCTAATCATAAAGGTATGTTACTATTCATAAGGGAATGTTACTATTCACCAAAAATCAAGTTTTTCTTATCAGACTCCAAATAACTTATTAATCACAACCGTGTATGTCAGATTTTTAAAATTCACATCGCAAAAGTGAAAAACTTATGTTTAAAGGTCACATATCACATATTAGTTCATTATTTTGTGATTTCATGTGATTATGACATATTTATAAGAAACTAATTTCCACTGAAAAATATTGGGTCGTTATATTCATAATGTCCAAAACTAAAAAGTACATATTTACACAATTTGAACCTTCTAATTCCAAATATGGAATCCATTTTTCCAAATTCAAAATATAGAATCCACAGTAATTAATTTAAAATTAATCCCATTGTCGAAAAAATGGTTTTTTTTTAACATTGAAAAAATTGAAATGTTTTTACATATGAATTCAATGTAAAATTAATGACAACGACTTACATTGTCTTAAAATATAAAAATATATTCTATTTATACTTTAAAACTATTCAATAGTATATTTTAACCATATAAATTATTTTGATGAAAAAAGTTGTTTTCAATTAAAATTTAGCATATTTTCGCTATTCATCAAAATATGAAAGTTATCAAAAAAATATCAAAAATTTATCCAAAGTAAATTTTTATATCTTTCTTCCAAATAATAAATTTATCTTGTTAGATATAACTTATAAAAGTGTCAAAATATATATTTAAAATGGATGCGCCATCAAAAGGCGGTAAAACTGCATTTTTTTTGAAAAATACTTATTTTATCTGAAAAATTAATTTTGTTCTCATATCATGTGTAAGATGAATTCTAATTTTATATAAAATTAAAATTTTGTTAATAATATTCATAATGGATAGTTTATATCCCATTAAATAATATTATTTTAATAATATATCGTTATTTAGTGAAACTCAGTATCGCGTACAACGCAAGCTATCGAGGAAGGTCACTCTTGTGTGTAACACAAGCCAAGTTAGTTTTGTGTGTAGTGAAATATTCCTTTGGTGTTATCTATAACATAATAAAAACTTAATTAATTTATAAATTGAACAAAATCTATACTCAGTCTTGCGTGAAATGAATTTTATCAAAAGAACTTAAAATTGTCTGCAACACAAGCCAAGAATAGTGTTGTGTATACTGCAAGCTAATACAGTGTTGTATATAGTGCAAGATAATATTGGTGTAGCCTATAACACAAGACATCAATGAAATTAAAAATAATATATCACATAAAATATCAGGGGTGTTACAATAATCTTTCAGGCAAGCATGAATTTTGTTTTTTGAAAATCCAAGTTCTTAAACTAACTTCCATGCCATATAGTGGTTTGAGGGAATATCCACATAATTTTCATGTATTTACTTAAAGAAGGTAATAATGCAATCTATGGAAGTATTATAAATCCCATACATGGTTTTACCATGAAACAATCAGATTAAAAATTCATGTTTTTTCATTTTACCACATTATCGATATACTGGAGTCGTGACAACATCATTCAATTTTTCACCTTGTAAACATCATCATTTTCATTACACACATCATGTGTTCTCATATCAAAGTCTTCTTGGGTTGAATTCCTTTTCTTCTCATGATGGAGAATGAATAGAAACTAGTCATATAACAAATTCTCTAATCCTGTCCTCTCATTTGGATCATCAAAATTTTGAGATTCCATTTTCTCCCAATTTTTATACCACACATAGTAATTTGTTTGAAAACCATATTTGGTTATATGTTATCTAACTTCTTCAAATATCAACCAAGATCTTTCAATACAATTATAACATGGGTAGTGTATATGGCCACTATCTGAAGTATTATCAAATGAAAAATATAAAAAGATCTCCAAATTTTTTTGAAAATCGCTTGAGATCCCATCATTTTCATACATCCAAATTCTATCTATTATATAAAAAAATGATACAAGTAATTTCATGAAATAAATTAAATAATATTTAATTTTAATTGAAAGTATATTAAAGTAAATGATAAATTTTCACTTTATATAAAACCACAACTAAAACAATACTCTATATGAGAATCATAATATGAAAGACAGAAAAATACTATATCTATAAAAAAATACTATAAATATAAAACCATTATATTTAATTTAGTTATAAATATAATACCATGATATTTTTTGGGTTTGGTTATTTTATTTGGATTGGGTTAGTGAACGCCTTTTAGGATTTTATTAAAGATTGTTCAACTAAGTTCATTTTTTTATCATTACTATATAATTTTTTTACTTAGGTTAAATTTAGTTCACTTATTTTTATTTTAGTTCATTTTGATGTAGTTTAGTGTTGTTAGAGTCTACTCAAGTCTACTTGGGTCAAATGAATTCATTTAAATTCAATTCAGTTGGTTTGGTCAATTTGGTTCGGTTATGATATAGATAGGATTTCTAGTTCAATTGGATTTAAGTATAAAGGGTTGATAGGTTCAGTTCATTTATTTTCATAACTAGTTAGGTTAGTTTGGTACAATTTACTTTTCTTAAGGTCTGATCATTTTATTTCAATTTAGTTTATTTAGTGGGTCATTATAAATGAATAAATTGGGAGATTATGTATAACATAGTGGATGTTATGGAAAATCATTGTATAAAGACCATATTGGTGGTTGATTTCCTTATATACGATCTATGAAACATCCCCTATTTTCACTATATTTTCTCTCACTCATTTCACAATAAAACCAAAAATGTAATAACATGTATAAAAAATAATATTATCATGATTTAATAAGTATTATAGATCCAAAAAAATTAAATCATTATTCAAATAATAATATAGCATGTATATGTTATTAAATAAATTTTCAATCATTACTGCATCACTCCACAACATCTTCCACCAAATACTACCACCATATTATAATGACTCATGTCATATGTTTTTCTTATATCATTTCTCTTATTTTTTATTTATGATCCATGTTTATTTGGGTTTGTGCCTCATGGTTCAAAAATGAAAGGTTGTAAAGAGTTTTCACTCTCTTTCAAAAGTGAAGTTTCTATAGTTGATATTTATATATTTGGTATTATAAATTTAAGATTTGAAGTAATATCATTTGAATACAAACTAATTTAAAAACCTTAGGTTCACTGGTTCTTTATTATCCTGTAGACACTATTCACACATCAAATGCACTTATTGTTTAATCAAGATAGAATTTATGAACACCACATTGTTTTACCTCTCAAGGTGATATAAGACCCAATTTGGGGACAAGAACCCTCTATGAGTTCTAATTACAATTATAGGCATCCCCCAATGACTTAAAAAATTATACAATACAACTAGAAGAAAGATTTATCAGAACTGACTTATATTTTATGTTTATAAGGAGTCTCACTTACTCATAATTTAACTCCTCATCCATATTAACTCAATTTCTTATCACACAAACCCACTTTCCCTATATGAACATCATTCCAAGAATAAAAATATTAGTTTATAGAAAATTCAAGGGACCATCCACCCTAGAAAATATATAGAAAACCCTCTCATTATAATGGGATGAATATTCTTCAATATCCTAGAATAATAAGAAAAGATTAAAATCCACAAACATTTGGTATTTGTGATGATAAAAAAATGATGACATGAGAAACTATAACAAAATGGATACCCAAGGTAATAATTAAAACTAGGAGACTCAATATATATATGGATTAATAAAAAAAATATTAAAGAGAGGTATAAAAAAAGAAGAATACGGGTAGAGGGATACTTGTGTGACTCGTATATTTTATAGGAATAAAAAGAGAGTGGGAAGATGAGGTATTTCTTTAAATAATTTTTTTCTTTTAAATATTTTTTTTAAAATTATCATTGAGATACCATATACATAATAAACCTCTACTCGGTACCTAATGGTATACTTGGTAGAACCCCTTTATTCAAACCCTCATTGAGTTCCTAGTGACCCAATAGATATTTTATTTTTCACTGCACAAATGGAAAGACACTAACCATTGCCTATACTTCTAAATAACTTTTGAGATAACTGAAATATTAGAAAAACACCTCCAAATAAAAAATCAATCACCAAAATTCTTGATCAAAACAAAAAACAAAAAACATCCCTATCTTTAAATCAATATGAATGAAAAAAGGAAAAATAAATTGAGGTAGAACATATAACTCAGTTAGATCTTACAGATTTGAAGTGGAAGAACAAAAAATGACTTGAATATGGATCACCAGTTAGGAAGAATGGTTCACATGCTGGGAAAAATAGAGGAGCTGTCATTTATGGAATATCAAAATAAAAAACAAAAATAAATCAAGGAATAACATTATAAATAAGTTAGAACTTATAGATTTTAAGTGGAAGAAAAAAAAATGGCTTGAATCAAGGATGGATTGACTATTGGGAAGAAGGGTTCACAAGGTGGGGAAGAGGAGAGCTCTGGTTTAGGGCAACATGTGGGCAAAAGGATTCTAGAGGGGTGTGGCGTATTTAGGTAAAAACATCCCAATAGTTTTAAAAAGCAATTGGGATAGATTGTGTATCCTAATAGTTTTAAATAATCATTGGGATACCTTGATATAATGGACCCTATCCCAATGGTTTGAATAAAACATTAGGATATGTTGGTCCTCTCCCAACAGTTTTTTAAAACCATTGGGAAATATGTCTCTAAATATCCCTATACCAATGGTTTGTGAAAACTATTGGTATAGGTATGATGGTATAGATGGTATTTACCATAGTGTTGGATGATCATGATCCTAGACCAGACCTTTTTATTTGATTGGTTTCATTTAATTTATTATTAAATTAAATTTTTGGAATGCATGTCATCCCTCCTCTCATCCTCTCACTACGTAAGGGCATGCATGTCCATGGTTACTTTTACATAATCCCCATTAACCAATCCCTTTATTCCTCTCACCTGTATACGAGTAAACAAATATGTAATGGATGGAACTCCCAAGATATTGGAGGTAAATCAACTTTGTATCCGAGGTGAAACCAATTCAAGAGAGACACATAGGTGGACCAGTGGAAAGATACAACACAAACCATAAATAGTTCAAGGTGTTTTACCCTAGGTTGATGGTTAGGTTATCATCCACTATATAAACTAACAACTAGTAAAATATCATCATCATGCCATTTTATTATTTTATTTCTATCAAGTTACATGGTTATTATATTATGGATGTTTTTTTTGTGATCACATGAATTAATGAATTAACAAGCATGCATGATATAACTAAAATAAACTAACTCATGTGTAAACATTATCTAATACATGGTTAATCACATAAGAAAATCCACTTAATATTAAAAATCATGAAATAAATATAATAATTTTAAATTTATGCATAAAGATAAAATCCACCAATTATATATACTAATTCAATATATCCTTTCACTACTAAAGATATAAAAAAACCATAGCTCAAAGTGATTAACCATCCAAAGTTGGGGTTCTTTCAATTATTAAGGAATTATAACTTGAAGTTTTGGGTTGAATTAACTTAGTTCAAATCAAGGGTTGACTTATAAAGAAATATATACAATAACTGAGAGGAAAATGATGAGGAAATTCCATTTAAGTATTTTAGGATTGGAGATTCCACTCAATAGATAAAGTAACTATGAGTTAATGTAGTTGGAATTTGGAATGACTTCCTAAAACCCTTCAAATAGCTTGACCATCCAATGTCAGGGTGATGAGAAGGGGAATATGGATAATTTACACTAGAATTTCCAAGAAATGAGATATTCCAAATCCAATGGTGAGGGATATTGGGTTTCAATAAAATTGTGGGAGATTAATAAATATAATATTTATTTATTTTTCTAATTTTATCAAATAAAGTACTAAAATTATACTCTTCTTATTTATAGAAATGACAATAAACATGACTTAAAATATATCTTTGTGATCCATACTTGAGAAGGATAACCTTCTCACTAGAAAAAATTTCCAAGAATGGTAATGGTGCTTACACGTTATCCTACACCATTAAAAAATTATATGTTCTAGAAGAACTCATTCCTAAAGCTCCTAGTAAAGAGGTTAGTGAGGAAGAGGTATCTCTTTATGAGAATGATTCCATATATTTTTAGTGTTTCAGGCACTCATCTATTACAATTGATCTTCTCAAGAAACATGAGGACATGGATGTGTATAGAATAATGTATCACCTTCTAGATCTCTAAAAATAGAAGGTGAGACAAGATAGATATGAGATATGTAATTCTATGTTTATAAATAATCTTGGAGAGTTGGTGCCAGATGGGATTCATGTAGTCAATATTATTGGCTATATTGAATGATTATACATCTTAGGGATTAAATCCTCAGATGGGTTGTGCACAAATATCATACTTTAATCCCTACCCAAGTCCTTCTATAGTTTTTTATTGATCATAACATGATTAATAATGAGAATTGTTATTTATAACTTATTACTCTGATTCACCAAGAGGAAAAGGACATGGGGTGTGACACACCCATATTCCTCGTGGTGAATAAGAAAAGGAAGAATAAGGGGAAGGGGAACAAGACTCATAAAAAGTCTAAATCTCCCGAGCACCATCCTTCTAAGAAGAAAAATATCCAAATGTAGGGTGAGGAAAAGGAAGCAGCATGTCATTTATGTGGAAAGTAAGGCCACTAGAAGATGAACTACACCTAGAAGCAAGGGGAAGCTAAAGTTGAATACATTATCAAGAGTAATCTTTCAATACCTACATAATGGGTATTGGATATAGATTTTGGTGATCATATCTATATCCAAATATAGGAACCGAGTAGATTCTGAAATATTTCTAAAGGAGAGGTGAATTTGTGAGTTGCTAATGGTTTGAGGTTAGCTGCTCTAACCATTGGAGACTACTAGCTTTCATTTCCAATATGAATAATATCGGTTTTAAGATATTTTTATTATGTACCAATTATTACTAAGAACATAATTTATGTATATTACCTATATAAATATGGTTTTATTTTTAAATTTGGAAATTAAAGTTGTTTCTTTTATAAATACAATATATTTTATGATATGACACATTTAAATAATGGTATTTATGAATTAAATTACAAAACAAAGTATTGGAAATAGACAATAAATCATGTTCACATGAATCACATAAAACCCATCTTGGTGTCACTCTCTTGGTTATGTAAACAATAAGAATTTGAAAAAGCTCAATCAAGATGTTTATTTAGACTCTATTGAGCTAAAACCACTTGAAATATGTCATTATTATTTACAAGGAAAAATTACCAAACCACCATTCAGTGGAAATGGTGAATGGTCAAGAGATATTTCAGGATTGGTATACACTGATGTGTGTGGACCATTTCCCATAGAAGCTAGAGGTGGGTATTCTTACTTTATAACCTTTACTAATGACATAAGTAGATATGAATATTTTTTCTTAATGAGGTATAAGTATGATTACTTTGAGAAATTAAAATAATTCAATAAGGAAGTAGAGAATCCACTTGGAAATAAGATAAAGAAGATTCAATTGGATTGAGGTGGTGAATATCTTAACTAGTTGTTTATCAACTTTCTTTGGGAGTTTGGGATTCAATCTCAACTAACTCCACCTTACACACCATAGTGGAATGGTGTTAGTGAAAGGAAAAAATTTCACCTTGTTATAAATGGTAAGGTTGATGATGATTCATATTAATTTCCATTATCCTTTTGGGGATATTAATTAAAAACAATGGTATATATATTAAATCGAGTACCAATTAATGTGGAAAATGTAACTTACTTTAATTTATGTAGTGGAAAGAAACATGTTTTGTTGCATACACATGTATGGGGTTGCAAGACATTTTTTAAGGCCTTATCAAGAAACAAACTAGTACCTCAAGGTACAAAGTGTAACTTTATAGGTTGTCCTAAAGAAATAAAAGGATAATACCTATACAATCCCACAAACATGAAAGTGATTGTCACTAGAAAAGTCACCTTTCTTGAGAGGGATCCCATCCTCAAAAAGGATAGTAGGAGAAATATTTTTTATATTAAGTTAATGCTCAAGATACAAAAGAGTTGGTATAGAAATAGATTCCATAGGTCCCAATGGAAGAATTATTTCTTGAAACAAAATTATTTCATAAGATAATTAGAGAGGAAAGAGAACCAGAGATATATGGATTTCTAGTAACCAAATATAGTGACTCATTATTGGTTGGAAATGAGGAACCTATATCCTATAAAGAGGTAGTAGAGATCTTAAAAGATGCAAGATAGAAAGAATCCATGAATTCTAAAATGTATTCCTTAAATAAAAACCAAGTTTGGGTTTGGTCGATGTGCTAGTTGGTGTAAATCCCATAGGGTGAAAATGAATATTCAATAAAAAATGGACATGGAAGGTAAATTAAATACTTATAAAGAAAGGATAGTGGCTAACCGGTTTAAAAAACATCAAGAAATTTAATATTATGAAACATTTTAACCAATTTCAATGTTTAAATCTATCATAATTATAATTTCTATAGAATCTTACCATGAATATAAAATTTGGTAGATGGAAATCAAAACTGATTTCCTTAATGGAAACCTTCAGGAAGATGTATGTGTGACACAAACAGAAGGGTTTGTGACTCCATATGATTCCAAAAGTACTTTCAAGTTGAAGAGATCCATTTATGAATTAAAGAAAGCATCCAGGTCAAGGAACATTCAATTCTATGAATTTATAAAATAATTTGGTTTTATTAAGAACAAATGTGAACCATGTGTTTACAAAAAAGTTTATTGGGAATGCATTAATTATCCTAGTATTATATTTTTATGACATATTACTTATTAGAAATGACATACCAGTCTTACAATCTATTAAGGACTGGTTAAAAAAGTGTTTCTTCATGAAGGAATTAGGTGAAGCGACCTATATTCTAAAGATCATGATCATTAGTAATAGATTCAATATGATTATTGAACTAATTCAATGTACATATATATCCATGATACTAAATGGATTTAGTATATAAAAATCTAAGAGGAGATTGGTTCCAATGAAAATGGTAAACATATTTCTAAGAAAATGTGTCATTAGATACAATAAGATAAAGAGAGAATGAGTAAGATCCCATATGCTTCAGTGATAGGTTGAATCATGTATACTATGTTATGTACTAGACTTGATGTTTCCTACACATTGAGTATGGTAGGAAGGTATAAAGTTGATTTAGGAGAACAAAATTGGTATTCTATAAAGACCATCCTTATGTATCTAAGAAGAACTAATGATATGTTCTTCTTGTATAGGGGAGAAGATGATATGATCATCATGGGTTATAATGATGATTGTTTTCAAACAGATCAGAATGATTTGAATTCATAATTAGGATATGTTTTTAGTATCAATAGTGGAGATGTGAGCTAGAAGATTTCAAAGAAACCAATTTTCCTTGATTCTATAGCAAAGTCTGAGTATATATCATCTTCTAATGCATACAAGGATGTTTTTTGGATATGAAACTTTATCCAGGATCTTGATGTTATACCTAGATATAAAGACCCTACCACATTGTATTATGATAATACTATAGTGGTGGATCTTGAAAAAGAGACAAGGTCACACTAATGATCAAAGAACATACTTCAGAAGTATCACCTCTTGAGGGATTTTTCTCAGAGGGGTGAAGTTATAGTAAGAAGAATTACCACAAAAGAAAACATGGTGTAACCCTTGACTAAAGTCCTATCTTAGCAGAAGCATGAGTATCATGCCAGATCTATCAAACTGAAGGTTGTTAGGAGTTGGTTCTAGTACAAGTGGGAGTCTGTTAGAGTTGGTGACCTATAACAAAATTCTTTGTACTTTATGATAATATGTATTACTTTTTTTGAATATTAATAAAATCCTTATCACATCATTATTGTTAATATATGTAACATTGTATGTGATAATATCCTAAGAGTAGTTTCTACACTAAAAGGCGATAGTAGTTCCCCACTATGATGATAACCTAGAAGTTTCACAATAATATTATGGAATATATGTTCTATAGCCGGATGAAATAATTTGAGGGACACACATGATATAGTCTATCATGGGAGAAGACTTACAAAAATTTTAGGAACCTTCTCATGGTGTACACCCTTGGTAATATTAGTTATATGATATTATGAGAATGAGAACCACTGGTAGGAAATCCACATTTATATGTGTCATTGAATGTTTCTATCTGCAGACATGTGTATTGATCCTTAAACTTTAATATTATTATTAATAAGTATTATTAGTTGTTTAATTTTATGTATCGACAAAAACCATGGCAATATATGTTCACATAGAGGAAGGATATGTTGGGTGCATCGCGAGTAATATTTCATTAATGAATAATACAATAAAGGATTTGTACCTTCTGTTGTTTAATAGAAGTTGATATCTCATGCCCTTTGATATAAGTGATAGAGCATAAATAAATCCATGTACATGGTATTCTATAGGAAATTTAAATTTCTAGAAAGTAAAATAAAGAGACATTGAGCATATAGGTTGATAGCACCAGCATGAAACCTGTTTGATTAGAGATATCATGATAAAGGGATTATATCACATAGTAAGCATATGTATGTGGTGTTATATTACTATGACATTAAATTATTTCTTTATGGGTGTCTTGGTGTGTTTCCAAATGCTAACCTCACACTTTGGGATACTTCACCTAACGCCATAGATAAAGAGGCCTAGATGGTCACACACTAATTTTATTGAGAATCTGAGTTAAATAATTATATTATTTAACAAGTTGAATAAATATTATTCCCCCATGTGGTTTAATAATTATTCATGTTTGATTGATTGTATATATTCTGTCACCAATTATTCAACATAATTTTATGTGATAATAATATTTAATACATATTTATTTTTGATTTCATAAATATAATATTTATTTAATTATTTAAAAATAATACAGTGATATTTATTTATTAAATAAATAGTTATTATTCAAGGCCTGATAAATATTGTGGAGGAATCATGGACCAAGTTTAATAGTCTAGTGATAAATAATATATATTAAATATTATTTGAATAAATATTATTTAATCTAATTCATGAGTTCAGCACATGTAAATAAATAATAATATTATTATTATTATAGAATTGGGGTTCCATAGGGATTAAATAAATAATAAGGGTGTATGTGAAACTATTATTTTCTAACCCTAGTGGTATATAAACTAAGTTATATTATTTTATTAAGAGATACAATTCATTTTTGGTTATGGACAATGAGATCTAGAGAGAATACTCTCGAAGCCTTAGAGAGATTCCTCTCCAAGAACGCTCTCAAAAGAAGAAAGTGATACTCCTCCACTACCACTCTCAAGTCTAGAGAGATCAAAGAGAACCCTTCTTTGAATAGATTCTTGGTGAGATCAAAGGTGAATGAAACAAGTGTTAGGATCTACTGTGATAACACCTATATATTCCTACGATGATGTTTAGAGATTCGTGGAACACATGTGGATACTCATTGGAGGGAATATATTGCTTATTCCTATAATGAAACGATAGTTTGATGTAGATACATTTTTAGATCCATCAATTAAGAAATAATTTATTTCAAGGCAATTCTTTGATTTCTTAAATTAATTATAAATAATATATAATGATTCTACACTTTGGTTCCAATATTTTTTTTCTATTCTCTATATTCTTTGATTAAATTTTATTGATCATGACGTTTATCATTGTGTAAATCTCAGATAAATCATTAATAAAAAAACAGAAGTTGGAAATTCCCCATCTTCCACTTCTTCTATGCCTGGAACCTATAAAAATATTATGATCAAGTCACGTTATTTTTTTATAAATTTCATGGTTATCAGTTGTATATGATGAATTTTTATATATTTTTGAATGTGATCAGATAAAATAAACTAGATAATAAGACAAGAAGGATAAAGAAAAATAAATTAATTATGAAAAAATATTTTTATAAAAAAATAGTTAATTAATTATTTATAATTCAAATAATTTTAACAAGACATTTAAAATAAAAATTAAATAAATTACACATGATAATAAAAATACCTTAAGGAAATATAAATCCAAAAGGCCTTATGTTACTTTATTAATAATAGAACCATAGAAATAAGTGTTGGTCTAGACCTTGTTAGGACACTTACTTTTAGTGAGGAGTTTTTATGAAGATTTTGGGTAGACATAATTGAGGAACCTTTATGATAAACTGTTTTAAATTTTTTTAATATTTATTTAAAAATAACCTTTTTTTAATAATGTTTTTTTTATTTAGGAATTAGACCCAGTCTATTGTAATGAGCTTTGTTAGAAAGATAGATGTTTCTGTTTGAAGAAGTCATATTGTTGCTAAAGAGTTTTGAAAGAATATTGTGAATTCATAAGTTAGAAAGTTTTCAAAATTTTCAAAGTCAAACAATTATTTTCTAATCATGAATTTCTCACAAATCATAAAATATACTCATGATAAAATATTTTAATAGAATGGAAGAATCATAATGGTTGTATCAGTTCCAAAAATCATAACAAATTTTTTCAATGAGTAATGGTTAAGGGGGTTTGAGACTTTTCCATGATGTTGAGTGGAGTTATCATCAGATACACTTGATCATAATTAGGAATAAATCATAATCTAGATTACATAATTATGAAATATCCACTAGAGGAAGAATATTTAAGAAAGAAGAATAATGTATGAAACTGATGAAGTTTGAATAAGTTCAAAATTTCTATGTGGATTCATCATTGAATACTTTCCATCTTTATGGAAAAATTATCATAATGGGATTTCCATTATAATGGGAAAATCCATCATAATGGGAATTCCATCATAATAGGATGAAAAATAAAGATATATCACAATGAGATGAGAAAGAAACATATATCGCAATAAGCTGGGAAAGAAACATAAATCGTAATGAGCTGATAAGGAAATATAATTCCTAATGAGATGATAAGGAAACAAAAGTATAATGAGATGAGAAGGAAGTAGATTCTAAATGAGATTATTTTGAATAAGTATAAAAAATAATTTTCTAGAAGTTTTATGAACAGTTTAATAGGTCAAAACTTGAAATTCAATTTTGCATAAATCTCAGAGAAATATAAGGAGGATTAAATAAGTCAAATTTGAAGTTTAAATGTCAGTGATCTTCAAATATTTTGAAATTTGAGGAAGCGTGGAAAAGTTTATCTCTCTTTTTTTATGAGTTTACTATAAATAATTTCTTAGATATTTCATTCATTGTAACTTTTACATAAGCAGAAAAGGCAGAGTACTAAAAAAATCATGTGAAAGTCATTTCTAGATAGAGATCTTATAAGGAGGATCAGACAACTGAATATTTGTTTACCAGATTGAACAAGATCGTATTGAGGTAAATCATATTGAGTTGATTGGAATGAGAAAGATCATATTGAAAATTTAATCAGAGTTTGAGTAATGCAGATTAAGAATGAATTCATCAGACTGAGTTCATCAGATCTATCCTCATTGTATTGAGAGAATTGGATCCAATCTCATCAGATTGAGTGAATCAGTTCTATACAAATTGGATTGAGTATTTGGAATGAGAAATTGTGAAATAGATTCAACAAAGTATTTATTATTATTTTTGGATCAATTGTTTTATAAGAAAACACTATAAACTAGTTGGAGTCAGTATAATCTTTCCTATCAGAAGATAGAATGTTTCTGATGGGAGTTGGAACAAGTTGTGTTCACTTCTTCATAATAGTGAATTTTAATAGACCCACAAGAGTGTCTATGGGAAGGATATAGGTTCTCACATTGAGGTTTAACCTTGTAAATATTACGTTCATTACTTGATTTCATAATTTTTCATGCATGATCTTTAACAAAATATGATAAGGAAATAAATTTTAACAGGTTATAAAGGTTAAGTTTCTAAAAGTTTTGAAACTCATAAAAAGTGAACAATTGATTAAACCCCCCATTCTCAGTTATTATTCGATCCTTTGAAACTTTAGTAACTAAGTAAACATAAATAAAATCATCCCTTTCTATACTTGATGTTATTTGGCGAAAAGTTTTGAAGAAATATGAATAAATATTTTAGAATTTGGGTGTCCACTCAATGGATCAAGGCATTGTAAGTTAATTTAGTTGTCAAGATCCACCAACCTAAATATCTTAAAGTAATTTACTAGGACCTTAGTTGAGTTAGGATAAAGGAAATGTAGATCCTTTCCACTATAATATCCACCTGATAGGATATTCTAAGTCCAATAGAAAGGGATATTGGGACATGATAAAATAGTGGGAGACAAACTAATAAAATTTATTACATTACACCTAGTAATCAATATAAATTAATAATAATCTACTTTAACTATTATAGAAAAGAAAATGGAAAGTTCATTGACCATTAAATACCTAAAATCAGTCCTATACAAAGACTATTTCCTCACCAGATTGAACTTACATGAGTGGTGTAGTTGTCTATACACTAAACCACTAGAAAATAGTTTATATTATGTGCTGGAATCCCTTATTCCTATTATTTCACCTCACCAAGAAAGAGAAGGTGAAAAGGAACCATTCCATAGATTTATAGAGGATACATCATATGTTTATTACATCATTCTATCAGCTATGTCCATAGATATGATGATATAATATAAGGACATATATACTTACACCATGATATCTCATCTCTTATTACTTGATAAAGAGAGGGAAAGGTTGATAATAAATCAGTTTCCCACTATATTATACTAGTGTAAATTGGAAGAGGGGTGCTTAACTAGTGACCATATCCTATAAATAATGGAGTATATTGATCGATTACCAAATTTGGGATTCCACTTAGATAAGAAATTATCCATTAATCTTATATTATCATCCTTACCATTGTTATTCTTATTATTCATTAAGAAATATAGGATGAAAAACATGGATAAGTATTTGAGGAATATTTATACTATACATTAACAAGAGTATAATGATCGGTGGGAATATAGTTCCTCACCTATTATGGTGGAAAAAATGAATGAAAAGTTTGAAAATACTATATTTAATATAAATCCAATGGTGTATCCTTCAAAAAGACAAAGGATTATGGGAGAGATAAATGAACAAGAGACTATTTTATTTTCATGTGGAAAGGAAGGCCATTAAAAGAAAAATGATAATGAATTAAATAAGAATAAATCAATTGTATCCACTTCATGTATATTCATCATTATATTTATGTTCTCTTTCTCGGGTAATAAAATACAATATGATAATCCACATATTTGTATTCAAATATAGGGACCAAGAAATTATAGAAATATTACACAAAGTAAGATGTATTCTCTAAGCCACTGAAGAAGGGTGAATCCTAGATTAGTATATAGGAGTGTATGAATTCATGATTCTCAGATGGATTCAAGTTAAAATATATATTTTTTGTATTGATTACTATGAAAAAATTTATCTCAGTTTCTATTTTAGATATGATGAGATATTATCTCATATTTTAAATGAATATTTTTTTGGTACTTTATAATTAATTAATAGTTTAGTAATTCATGGATCAAATATCCAAAATTGGAAATTAATTAAGAATATAAATATATAACTAAGAGTACCAAATTGTGGAAAAATAATTATTTATCAATTAAAAATAATAATAATTGATAAGTTTATATCAAAAATGTTGTTTTAGTATCTATTTTAGGCTAAGACACTTGGTATACTACCAAAATACATTATCATGTATTAGATAAACAAACCTTTCGAAATAGAGGTACTCCAAAAAATTTATTTAGTTAGTTTAATGATACCATATGAACTATTAAAAGGAGAAGGTTAATGTAAATTCATACAATTCATGAGATTCGTTTAATAAATTTTTAGGAATGATCATTTTAGAAATTAATACAATTGGTAAAGGATATTGATTCCTCATTTTGGTTATATTTTATCCTATAGGATGTCTTGTCATATTAATGGATAATTTATATTGAATATTTTCAATACATATAATACTTTTCATTGATACCTTTTATTACCATCAACACATTGATGTATAAGGTAATGTGAGTTTGGGAATATCATAACATATGTCCTTGAATCTAGTTGAAGAGAAAAATAGCATACAATATTAACTTTGGTATGGAAAAAGGTTGTTTTGTCATATATATACAAGTGCGGGGTTGTGAATAATTTGTTAAGGATATATTTGAAAACAAACTTTCACCCAAAATCAATAAGTGTATCTTTATAGGATAACCCATAATAACTAAATTTTATATCTTATAAGACCACTCAGATAAAATTGTCATGGTTAATATATGATCCAATTTTATTTAGAGGGATAATATCTCTAAAAGGGATAGTGGGAGAAAAATTGACATCAATTAAGTTTAGGCTCAGGATACAAGAACTCTATACACCACTATAGCCCATTGGGAGGAATTATTTTAGAGACACATATTGTGAAGGAGAGTTAAAAAAATTTCTTTTAGTATTCACTGTAGTGGGTGATATATTATTATAAATATTAATAAATCCTAAAATGATGTAGTAATTGGAAACAAGATTAAATATAATTTTTTTACTGCAATTCAATAATGGATTTCATGGACAAAAAATTATGGATTTTTATTTTAGTGTTATTATTGATTTAATAATTCTAGTGGGTATTAAAGAAGAAAACAAGACATGGATGGTCAAGGCCATACTAATTAAGAATGATTCATTATTAAAAGGTTTAAAAGATTTCTAGACATGTTCTATAAACAAAATTATACAAAAATCATGTTAAATCCATTTTGAATTCTAATTGTCATAGCTATTTTCTATGAACATCATATTGGAAAATTTGATATCAAGTCTAGTTTCTTTAGCGATGACCCTTTGGAAGATGCTATATGGAATTACCAAAAGGATTGTTGACACCAATAAAATATAATTTGTTATGAAAGTCTCATAAATCCATTAATAGATAACAATAAACATAGTTATCATAGAATATATTTTTGGAATGAAGAAGTTCCATGTGTTCACAAAATTTAGTGGGAGTGCTAAAGTTTTTAAAGAAATATATTTTAATAATATATAGATAATGATTACTTAGTGTTACATATTATTAAGACTAATGACTGAATTTATCCATGTAAGAATTAAAGTTGAAACAATAGTTCTAGGGAGAAAGATCTATTAACATAGATCTATGTGTTGTTAAATCTAGTTACAGTACATATATTGAAAAGGTATTGAAGAAATACCATATGGAAAAATTATTAACCGAACATTTCCCCCTAAAAAATGAAATGTAATCTATCCTAAAAGGAGTAAATTATGAATAGAATTTCATAAAATTTAATTATAGGAATATAACTCACACACCATGATATGTATGTGTGTTTGATATTGCCTACACATAAATCATAATTGGTAGATATCAAACAAAATCAAATTATCTACAAAAAATGTAGTTGGAATTATCTGATATTCCTTGAGAAAAAAAACCAGACTATTTTCTAGTAAATGGAAAAATTGTAATACTAGTGATTAATGGGATATAACACCAATTTTCCTTAAGATAATCTTGATTTAGGATTGTAGTATGGATATGTTAATCTGCAATACAAACTCACTACATTTTATAGATTCTATATCTATAATAACCAATTACGTTTTATATTTTGATACATCTTGAGAAGTAATTCAATAATGAATTTTTCCATTTTTGAGTTATTAAAATAGTAACAGAATTATCATTATTATGATAATATTTTACTATGTTATTAGTCAAGATGTTAGGCTTTTGATAAGGGAACAAAAGGTGAATACTTTGGGATGTTACTACTTAAGGGATTTTCTAAATCTAGAAAAGGTCATAGTAAGTAGATCATCCAAAAATAGATGTGGAATGAAGAAAATGTAACATCCCAACCAGAACATCCACCTAAATAGTACTAGATAGGTTGGGTGTCACTAACCTTAGGCGCACCTCCCCAAATGACAAAGGCTTCTGACTAACAGGGAGGGTGTAATTAGGTATACTGGGGATGCTATACCCTCTGGGAATAGAAAATGGTACTAGTCTAAGCATAATAATATAACATGCACTAGAAATAAAATGACTCAGTAGACTCATACCAGACCCACATAGCAGAAGCATATCCAATTATAAATAAATAGTGAAAGCAATATAAAAACAATTGCAGCGTAAATTTAATAGAGTATCATGATAAAAACCACCTGTAACTACTACTGAAACCAAAAAGACATGCATACCTAACAGGTCATACTTGTTAATATAAAAAGGGATCCCATGGCTAACCATTGTATCTATGTATAAGAATAAGCATATAGATACACGAATGAAAGCTAAACAAAAGTAAAACTCTATCTTGGCATGAAATCAAGGTCTATATCAATCTCTATGCCAAACAACACTACAATCCAACTCCTGAGACTAATCCTTTACTAGTACGTAAAACCATAAAGTCTACATGTGTCCTAAAGGACCCATGTAGGGTGTGAGACAAATCTCAGTAGGATACCACCCAATGGTGCATACTGAGCATAAGTGTTTAAGTAGAAAAAAACACTAAGAAATGAAAATAGTACAATGTAATAAATAAACACAACCTCCACTAGTGCTCAGCAACCACCATGGATTGTTACTTTCTTCGACCAACACCAGAATCTCAGAAGCAAAGAGAGTCTTTTGCCCATAGACCAAGGTACTCCTATAGTCATAAGTCCCGATGAACCCTTGGGTTCCACCTCAATGACATAGGTTGGCACCATGTGCCTCCTGAAACCACGTGTCTCAAAGTACTGATGTCCCAAAGGCACACCCATATAATAATATCTTGATCCCACAGACCCCTACATGAAAGATCACGTCGGATCATGGAAAAACAACCGGAGGAACTACGATGTCTTTCCACAAATAATAACTGGAGGAAGAGTGATGTCTTCCCTCAAATAAATATATAGGCCCATGGCCTCAAACACAGTGAGCCCGAGCCCCCAACCCAATAGCCTCATCGCTATCAACCAAAGGCTCCTCACATTTCACGTGGATTCCTACAGCAAACAACCCCAAACTGATAATACCTAAACTAAAACTATCAGGGGCCTCTACCCACATGAGCAGTCAAAACCACCTCATCATGGAGTCTACCTTTGTGAAAATGACTCAAATCTGCACTTTGGCCATCACAGGTGAGTGGAAATCACCAAATAAGAACCCAAGCCACACCATCTCTGACACCTTATGTCCTTGTGACCATGTCGCTCAAATCCGATGGCCATGTCATCCAAGTATCCTGGTCCATGCCCAACCTGATAGTCAAACTACCTCAAACTAACATCCATGACACCCAATCCTATGGTCAAAACCAACTAATAAAATCTGAGCAAATCCCAACATGTGATCAACATCACCCAATGCTGATGGCCATTCCATCCAAACCTCAGGTCAAGCCTATCACAACCCAAAGGCTCTCAACACATGAAATTAAATAGTTACATATATAAAAATCACCTTAAATCAATTTATATATGTAATTTAATTTAAACAGATTGAAATTCCTAAGTTAATATTTATAACACAATAACACATAGATCATGAATGCCTCTAAACAACATAATCAAGGTTAAACAATTTAAACTAAACAGTTTAATCAAGAAAAATTAATTATAACCATCTTGGTAGCCTCGACAAAAATTTCACATGAAACGATGACCTCTAACCTGACCTCGCTCACTCAATCTAGGTACGGGAATTTCCAACAGCATCCCACAAGGAATATAGTCAATTAAATATAAAGAAACAGGGGTCTCTCTCAAAACCCGTCATTGTGCTAAAAATATAAAACCCCAAAATTTTCATGAAAAAAAAACAAGGTATGGACCACCTACCTCATACTCGTACGATTGTACTCATCCAACATCAACCTCTAATTTAGTGTAGAATGAAGTAGATCTACAAAATGATAAAAAATGCTCAACCTTAGATAACTTCAAGAGGAGAAATCATGAAGAACGAATCAAGAGGAATCTAGAGATTACCATTTGGGTTCTAATGGATCTGATTATGATTAAATCAGGGTTCAAATGAACAATCTGGAGGAATTTATTCCTCCGACACCACTGCTTTCTCAAACCCATCGAGGTTTCTTCCCAAAAATGTAAAATGAGGCTACTGCCCATTTTAACAAAAATAAAATAAAATACATGGTGTGTACTTGGCAATACACGCCATGTAGGTTATTTTACTATTAAAAATATGATCGAATCTCACCGAGGTCTTGCTGACTTGACTACATAGTGTGCACTAGGTAGTACACGACGTGTATAAGGTTTGGTCATCTAATCCCCTGCCGACATCCCTACACGCCATGTATACCCCTTATAAGGCTAGAAAGTAGATGGTGTGTACTTGGGATTATATGGTGTGTAACCCTAATTTAGGCTATGTGATAGCCTAATTCTATTACTTTCCTAGTTTTCCCCTGTTTTCTAAAAAACAACTCAAAAGGAAAAAAGGAAAAAAAGACCCATACCTCAAGGGAAGAACCAAGTTCTTACAAAATCCCCCTTAAAGAAATTATTCCTTGAATTTACCTTATATGGGTGGTGAAGAAACATTCTTGAATAACTTCAGCCCAAATCCGAAGTCAAACAAAGGTCTAAAGACCTGTTTCCAGACCCATGGTCCTCCCGTGATGCATCGTCACCCCTGCACCTCATCAGGTGCTCCTGTGTCAATTTGGACACCCAATCACATCCCGCACTACATCAACGACTGCCTTGATCCCATGGAAACCATGGAACAATGAGGTTATGCATCCCATGGATGCTCAAAAACAACATGGTGCCTTGCACCTTAATCACAACCGCATCCTCGTTGCCCCAATGCCCAAGGATCCTCAAGTAACTTGCATCCCATGGATTCCCTGATGCCCAAGGAACCTCAAAACATGCATCCAATGATGATACTAATGCCAAGAATATCATATATATATATATATATAATCATGCAACTGAATTGGTTCCAACCCACTAAACAATGTATAGTCAGTCCAAAAACATCTTGTTCACCTCATTCACTCAAAATAGGAATTCCTCAATAGTTCATTCCAAACAAAAGTAAAAACAACTATGGCCACACCCGTGGTGTACCACTGACCATTGTGAGATCACCAATCTGCTCAGCCCCTTGCAGATCCACGGTGTGAACCTGGCCTAACACACGGCTTCCTAAAACCTATCCTCTCTACGGTGCTGCACTAGTCACCGATCACTGACCCCTTAGCTGGGTCCCACTGTCTCTGCCACATCCTCCACATGAATTTGAGCCTTGGCTACCCTAACCTGGTACCAATCCTAAATTTAAATCTAAATCCCATGTCTGCCTCAATCCTTATATCCCGACTGTATAATAAGGATTCCTGTAGAACCTATTGATATTCTTGACCTATCCACATGCTTGACACTTCTTTGGAGGACCATCTCACTAATTTCAAACATAACCTGACTTCCCACACTAAAATCAAACTACTGTTGAACTGCCACAAGGTGGTCTAGCTGAGTCCTTGGCCTGACCGCCCTACTGAAACTTTTCCCGACCTCATTTCTTATCATCTAAACCATCACTAGAATCTATCCCCCGACCCATGTGAGACATATATGCCAGGTTTACCTCGACTATGAGTGCTTGATTCACTTCATATGAGAAACGATTACAACCTAAATATGTTCACCTATGCCCAAATGCTATGTCGTAATCCATCCTCGAAGCGACTCACCCTTGAGGTGTCATCGCTTACCATACCAGGTGTAAAGTGAGATAGCTCAATGAAAGTAGTTGCATAGTTTATGATAGACAAGTCACCCTACTGAAGGCTCAATAACTCCCAAGATCTCTCTACCCTCAACATATTTGAGAAAAAGTGCTTGAAAAATATATCCTTAAAGTCCTTCTAGGTCAGTCCCTCGTTTCTGTAATCCTGAACCTGTACATCCCACCAGTGCTTCACCGGTCCTCTCAGCATGTACATCTCTAGCTTGAAACTCCACCTTAGAGGTGTCTCTAGCTTCTCGAAGATCATTTTCAGGATCTCTATTTAGTTCCCATTTTCTTTTGGACCGCCCTCACCCTGAAAAAAGGGGTGTGTGATGCGATTGGAGCTCATGAGTAAGGTAATCCATAGTGGGATCTGTTCCTTGCACATCTTTGTTGATCCTCTGCAAAACACATACCAGACTAGATCGTAGATACTCATTGAGATATATACCGAATTCTACTAAACCTAGATTCTACTCTTCCTGCACTAGATCCTAAACCTAATTTTTTCCCTGAGCCTATACCTGCAGCTCATGCTATGCCTACCCCTCATGTATCTGGACCTGATCATGCTCCTATGAAACTGTACCATCACCCACCTGACGTTCCATCGAGCCATCTAGAAGAAACATACTATTTACCATAAATGGTCAGAGAACCCACATATATAACAATATATATATAACGCAGATAGGGAAAATAATAAAGAGGCAGTGCATAACAACTACCCTTACTCTCCCCCATCGCAACCATGCCTGACAACATCCCGACATCATGGCCTCCTTACCTTCCCTTAACGGAGCCAAGTATCAAAATTACATCAGGAAACTCCCGTCCTAACAACCATCATTGCCTCAAATAGACGACCGAGTCACCCAATCCTGGTGATCAACACCACCTCAACCATAAAACCTTCCTACTCGAATAGGACACAGGACCAAATCCCTTTCCACATGAAATTATACAAATATATATATCATGGTAGATCACATTTCATAAAACAAGTAATTCTATCATATCATGGAATTTGATATTATTCACATGGTATTATCACTTCATAAGGAATATGTGCATATATGAAATTGAAATTCCTTAAAAACGTGCCTATCAAAATCCAAGAAAACATGCCTTGCCTTACCAGGACAAGGTCTAATTATTACCTGACCACACTGGGTCAAGGGAAAAAAATCACAACCAACAACATCAAAAACCAAGTGAGCCACCAAGGTGGAAACCGTATAAAATTTAATATGAGAAAAATAAAAACAATAATTACCACCCAAGGAAACTTGGTCCATCCATCATATCTGGGGCTGCAAGAACCCAAGAACAAGCTAGAAACCCAGTTCCCATTACAACCTATCTTCAGTATACCATATCCCAAATAGTAAAGAAACAGAAAAGAAAGGTGGTCTTGATCTCATTAGTTTCCAGTGAATCACTGTTACTAAATAAAAGTCAAGAATAACATCCTTTGATACCACTTTGTAACGTCTCGACCTGAACAACCACCCAAATAGTGTTAAACAGGTCGAGTGTCACTGACCTTAGGCACACCTCCCTAATCTCCAAAGGATTCCGACTAGCAGCAAATATGTAATCAGGTATAGTGGGGAGGCTATACCCTTTGGGAATAGGAAATGGTACTGGTCTGAGCATAATAATATAACATGCACTGGAAATAAAATGACTCAACAGACTCGAACCAGACCCACATAGTAGAAGCATATCCAATTATAAATAAAAAGAGGAAGCAATATAGAAACAACTATAGTAGAAAGTAAACAGATCAGAATGAAAAACACCATGTGTAACTACTACTAAAACAAATAAGACATGAATCCCCAATATGTTATACATGTTAATATAAAAAGGGTTCCCATGGATAACCATTGTAGTTATATATAATAATAATTATACTGATACTATAATGAAAGATAAACAAAATTAAAACTCGAGCTAGTCATGGCCTCAAGGTCCATACCGATCTCCATGATAAAAATCACTATGATCTAGCTCCTGAGGCTGATCCTTTACCAGTATGAAAAACTATAAAGTCTATACATGTTCCAAAGGGAATGTTCAGGGTTTGAGATGAATCTCAGTAGGATACCACCCAATGGTGTATAATGAGAATAAATTTTTAAGTATAAAACAACACTAAGAAAGGTATACAGTACAATTAAACAAATAAACACAACCTCCACTAGTGCTCAGTAGCCACCAGGGAGTATCACCTGCTTCAGCCAATTTTGGAATCTCATAAGCGAAGAGATTCCTTGGCCCATAGCCCAAGGTAATACAATAGTCACAAGTCCCAGTGAACCCTAAGGTTCCACCTATATCACATAGCCAGACACTATATACCGCTTGACACCGCGTGTCTCAAAGTACCGACGTCCCAAAGACATGCCCAAATAATAGTATCTCGGTCCCACAAACCCCTGCATGAAATCTCACATTGGTTTATGGAACAAAAATTGGAGGAACAATGATGTCTATCCACAAATAATAACTGGATGAACAATGATTTCTTCCCTCAAATAAATATCTTGACCCATAGACTCAATCACGACGAGCCTCATCCCCCAACCTAATAGCCTCATCACTATCAACTAAAGGCCCTTCACCTTCCATGTGGCTTCCTATGACAAGAACCCCTAAACCGATAATACCTAAACCGCAACTATCGAGGGCCTCTTCCCACAAGAAAAATCTAAACCACCTCATCACAGAGTCTACCTGTGTGCACACAACTCAAATCGATGCTTTGGCCCTCACAGGTGAGTGGAAATCACAAAATAAGGACCCAAGCCACACCATTTCTAATACCTCATGTCCCTACAACCATGTTGTTCAAATTGGATGGTCATTCCATCCAAGTTTCTTAGGCCATGACCAACCTCACAGTCACACTACCTCAAACTGATGTCCATGATGCCCAATCGCATTGTCAAAACCACCTAAGAAATCTGAGCGAAGCCCAACCAATGATCAACATCACCCAATCCCGATGGCCATTACATCCCAACATTAGGTCAAGACCTTTACAACCCAATGGGTCTTAGCACATATAATTTAGTATTTACATATATATAAATCACCATAAATAACTTTAAATAGGTAATTCAATGTAAACAGATTGAAATGACTAAGTTACTAGTTTTAACACAATAGCATGAAGGTCTTGAATGCCTCTAAATAGAGTAATCAAGCTTAAAAAATATAAAATAAATAGTTTAAATCAAGAAAAAACAATTATAACCATTTTGGCACACCAACCAAAATGTCCCATGGACCAGTGGCCTCTAACCCGACCTCTCTCGCATAATCTAGGTAAGAGAATTCCCAAAAACATCCCACAAGGCGTACAATCAATTAAATATGAAGAAACATGGGTCTCTCTCAAAACCTTTCATTTTGATAAAAATACACAACCCCCAAATGTTTGTGAAAATTAAAAAACAAGGTATGCACCACCTACCTCGTACTCGTATGATTTTCCTCATCTATCATTGGCCTCTAATTCAGCCCAGAATGGAGTATATCTATAAAAGAATAAAAAATGATCAACCCTTGATAACATGTTCAAGAAGATAAATCATGAATAAAAACTCAATATAAATCAAGTTCTTACTATTTGGGTTCCAATGGATGCAACGATGTTTAAATTAGGGTTCAGACGACCAATCTGGAATAATTTCTTCCTCTGTCGCTGCTACTTGCTCAAACTCGTCAAGGGTTCTGCCCAGAAATGTAAAATGAGGCTATTTCCTATCTTAACAGAAAAATAAAATACATGTCATGTACTTGGGAATACACACTGTGTAGGTTCTTTTACTATTCAAAAGATGACCAAATCTCATTGAGGTCTTATCGACTTGACTACACAATGTGCACTAGGCAGTACACAGTGTGTACAAGGTTTGGTCCTTGAATCCATTACCATAATCCCTAAATGATATGTATACTCCTTAAATTTTCATAGAGTATACAGTGTGTACTTGGGATTACATGGCATGTAACCCTAAGTCTGGTCGTGTGACAGTCTGATTCCATTACTTGCCCAGTTTTTCCCTGTTTTCTCAAAAACAAATCAAAAGAAAAAAAAGAAAAAAAGACTCTTACCTCAAGGGAAGAACCAGGTTCTTACACAAAAACATCCAAAACAACATGGAAGGCCCAAAATTTATATCCATTCTTAGAAAAAACATGTTTAACAGGTGAGAAATAACAAGACAATTAGATATTGTCTCTAGTGAATATGGGTATATGTTGGAGTTGGTGCCTTAGAACCAAAATAATTATACTTTTGATTATATTTTTAACACCCTGAGTTTTATGAATTATTATTTTTCAAATAAATTAAATTTATTTGATATTTTTCATTACATGAACCACTAAGTTTAGCTTGTGTTACACAAGACACTATGTTTTAACATACCATGATATATTATTAATACAATTATTTAAATACGACCATTATAACCTAGATGTTAAACTTATCAATATGAATATTAATAAATACTCTTTAAATATTAATTATAATGGTTTTATATAAAGAAAAAATATTGATAAAAAGGTACTTAAAATTTAGAAAAGTCTTTATATGTTTTGAAAATATAATTTTCTCAAAAAATCATTTTTTATTACTTTCTATGAACAGATAATAAAATTAAATTCTAAAACTTTTAGAAAATTTATTTTAGAAAATAAAATTATGTTTTAAATCTACATTTCAAAATTGTCTTACATTTAATTTTTGAGAATTTTTTGAAAAGATAGTTTTTTTGATAAATTATGAAAATGATGGTTTTTATTAAGAATTTTCATTTCTATTGAAGAATTTGATAATTTTAAAATAGTTTTAATATGTGTAGTTCAATTATATATTTATTAATTCAATTTATTTCATTGGAATAAATTTTATATTTTATTTTTATATTAAAACATTCTCTATATATAAAACTTATCTCTTTGAAAACTCGCTTTCTCATCGCATTTGCAGGTTTAATTTTAAATTAAATTCAGCCACTTCTATGAGTTTAATTTGAAAAAATGGATTATATACTTTTAATAAGAATAATTTATTTTAAATAATAAATTTAAATTCATTTTTTTACCATAATGAATAGTAAAAATAGTAAAAATTATTTATCACAGTTAAGGTAAAAATGAGTTTACTAGGGAGTTAAACTAAAAAGATAAGGGTTAAAAATGGTCCAAAAAATTTACAAACCCATTTTATGTCCATATTTAGAACTGATATCTTTTAGGTTCAATAATTCCAATTTTGAGCCTTGGTTCATGTGAAAAACATGAGTACACCTTTTTCTTTTCAAAATTTACAAGTTAACCACTCACCTCACTTATAAAAGGCCACCCCATATCCTCTCCTCTTAACACTTAAAAAACCCATTGGTTGGGACAATAAATTATGAAATAACTTACTTAGTTCTTTAATATCATCCTATAATCCTTGTTTTTGTTTGAAATCCAACCTAATAAGCATTTTGGTGCAAACCAAAAGAATTTTTCATAAGAAGAGGTAATGTCTCTAACCAAGTATTTTATTTTTTTTATTTATACACCTCCTTAAATAATTATTGAACCATGATGATATAATAAATTAAGTATTTCACATACATTGATATGTTATTATGTTAAAAAAATAACCTAAAACCTTCTCATCTTCCATCAAATGGGGTATAAAATCATTATTTGTGTGTATGGTGGACTATCATCTCACAAACTGATGTTATTGATTTTCCATCACCACATATCAAAGATATATATAATGATGTATTAAATGTTTATATATGTTATTTATAATATTATTATACTCCTTAAATTATTATATCACATATACCTTATTAATTTACATTTTTTGGGAATAATATAACATCGCTCGTGTGTGTGGCGGACTACCGCCTCACGAAGCGATGTGATTCATTCAAATTTTACATTGAAGGTAATAATGATGGTTTTAATGAATATATGTTATATAAATGACATAAAAATAATTTTTTAATGGCAATATTTTATTTACCCTTATTTCATTTCATCTGTCGAGAAAAAAGAAATAGCATTCTTGCGTATGTACAGTCCGTCGTCTCCACGAATGATATATTTCATTTTTTATATATAACTTATATGGATTACTATTAATACATTTATAATAAATATATATGATATTTATATCATTTTTATCATTATTGAGATGATGAAACCATGATAAAAGTATTAGGACCAAAAATAATAAATCAAAACATACATGAAATACAAAATGGTTATTACCCGAAACAAGATTTTAACAAGGAATTGTTAATACACTGGTAATAAAAGAACATAAGTAAATCACACATGGTATGATATATATAATCATGGTTATAAATGATATTTATAATAAACTTATATTTATTATACAGGAGTTTCAAACATATACAAAGGATTCAAGACTTAAGGTAACAAATTTCTATCTTACTTTTATTTTCCGTGAGACACATATCATATTCACCACGTGTTTCTTTTATGAGATGTATATAATGACCATGAATTTATTTTATGATGATTATCCTAAAAATTATTTGGATTTAAAAATAAATTTTAGGATCTATCTTTCATGGGGATTATGATTCAATGTTACCAAAGTGTTAATGGTTTTATGATACAATCTCATCGTTTATCATGATTGTTTATGATCATGTTTATGATGATGAAATATTATGAAACATCTCTCAAGAAAATCATGATTTATATTATACTCTTGTTATGTCATGAGAATAAATTTTTTCTCTTTATTTACCTCTATTTATGCACTCAAGAGGTTAAAAGATCATTTTTAAGAAAAATCATATTTATTTCTCTCTTCGGTCAAAAACCCATTATTATTCAAAAACCATAATCTCTAAAAATGTTTTCAAAAATATTTTTAAAATTATATAAATTATTTATTAAAAAAATTACCCATTTTTTAATTTTTACATTTTTTTGAAATGAATCTTAATCTTTTTTTCAAACAACTCCCATTTTATCTTTATTAAAAAAATGAAAGGATTTTTTGTTTTAACATATACAACGTGAAAAAAATTTCTCGACATCATAACAATTAATTTATTTGAATCTTACATTATAATTTTTCAATTTTATTTAAAAATAAAATTATTTATAAAATATTTTATGAATTTTTAATTTTTTAAAAATTTTATTTTAGAGGAAAGGATATTTTTCTCATAAAACGATTCAAGATTTTTTTCTTTCAAAATAATTTTCCATTTAAGATGACATCCTTTGATGTTACTTATGATTTATTTGGGATATGATCCAATTATTCCATTATTATTATTTATTTGAATGGTTTATGATTATTAGGAAATTATTCTTATGAAACCAACATCATTTCCATGGGTTATGCTTTGTTGAAATATGAAATGATTATGAAACCTATCTATTTTCCATAGGTTATGTTATAAAGAAGTTTTTATGAAACCCATTTATTTTCATCAGTTCTTATATGATTAATGTTTTATGATCTTGTGGAACAAATATGTATTATTTTCAGTATGTTATGTGTGGGACCTATATATCCCTCCAATTATTTGGGTAATAATGGATAAATAATGAGCAAATATGATATGCGTGAACCTGATTACATGTTGAAAATATTATGCATGAACCTAATTACATGTTCACAGTGTTATGTGTGGACCTATATTTCATGTTGACAAGGTTATATGTTGACCTGATTTCATGTTAATAAGTTTATGCAAGGGATTGATTTATTTTACTTAACGTAATGATTGAAATTATTTCTAATTATAAATTTTCACAATGTTATAAGATTATGTGTATGCCACAAATATATGACTTATACCAAAGTTATGTATTCATGGTTTATACTGTTTGATTTCATTATGATTCATGTCTTATGAAATTCCATGATTTATAAGATGACTCAAGTTTATGATATATGATATGTAGTGTATGATTTTAAAATGTTATTGTCTTGTTCTCATAACCTTATACACATGATATATTGATGTCTCCAATATTTACCCTTATTGAGTATTAGAGATCACCCTTTATTATGTTTCCTTTCCCCAAGTTATGATGAAAGTTATTATATATGATATGTATAATAAGGGTTCTAGTTATAAAGAATATAATGGGAGATAACGTAGATCATTTGTGGACTATTTGTTTACATGTACATGTTTCCAAAGGCACTAGACCTAAACAATTCTATTGTGGATTGTTTTATTATGAAATAAATATTCTTATATTAAGATGTAATATTTATGTATGTGTTTCTTGGGTCTTTATAGTTGGTATTAGAGAAAGGTTTAGTTATCCTTGGGAAACTAGGATAAGAAAACTTTAGTGATATCCCTAGGTATATTTCTAAGGATATATCTATAGATATTAATTAGGATAAGTCTAAGGATGAGTTTAAGTATAGGAAAATATCCAAGAATTTTGGTAAAGGATAGAGTGAGTGGTTTTAAGAAATTACATACTTGTTAAGATATTAAAAGTGGATGTGGATCTGGAAAAGAGGTACCTAGGGGTAATAAATCTAAAAAGGGTTCATTTAAATGGACTCAATAATCACTTGGTGTACAAAACGAGACTTTTTGCACATTTGGTTTGACACTCCTAGGGGATATTCATTGGAAATCCACAAACAATTTATGAAACATAATGAAGGATTTAATTAGGTGATGACTATGAATGACTAGGATAAACCTAAGGTTTCATAGAATAAAAATAATTTTTCATGATTTATACATCTTATATGCGATTTTTCATGATTATGTGGTTCCCCAGTATGATTATTTTATATAACACTTTGATTTTTGGATTTAGTCAATAGTTAGAACCCAAAGGAACCATGTCAATGATGAGTGTGATGGATAATGACAAAATTTTCCTCTTGAGTTTTTAAATATTATGGGATCTGGAATAAAAATTATCATTTCTATGCTCACAAAACTTTCTCAAGACATGAATCATCTTGAACTTCCAAATGAGAAAAGGAGGGAACAACGTTCTGTTAATTCCTTCATAAGGCAATTCTCACCTTCTTTTAGTGCTTCCACTGGTCTTCTAGCTAATGAGAAATGGATTAGCACAACTAAAAATATATTTTCCATTATCCATTTTTTATAACATGAAAAATGATTTTGGTTGTCTATAATTTGGAAGACCAATCGAACCAATGTTGTAATATCCTAAAAAATAAAATGGAACATGATGAAATTAACTCCATGGAGTGGGATGATTTTAAGAGATTATTTTTCAATAAGTATTTTCCACATAATCATTAAAAAAATAGATAAGTAATTCTTTGATATAAAGCAGAATGATGATGAATTAGTTGGTACCTATAAGCAAAATTTTGCAAGACTTGTGTGGTATGCTTTTGGTATTATCATCCAACTCGAAAGTAAGGTTGATTGACTTTTCAGTGGATTAAAACCAAGTCTCTAAAGAGAATTAGATATAAGGGACTTCTGTAGCTATAAGGAAATTGTTTATTGTGAAAGATCAAAGTTACCCATTATTCTCATGATTTTTATAAGAAATGGAATATGGGGTTCCATGGAAGGTCCAATGATATGTCACATTAAAGGAAGAAAACATTTCAAATTTATACCTACCAAAAATATGGGAAGGATCAATTAGGTGAGTGCCTAATAGGAACAGAAATTTGTTTCAAGTGTTGGAAGCTTAGATATTGAACAAAAGAATGAAAAAGTGTTATGAAAATTCTAGTTAATGAAATTAAAGGAGAGTGATATTAGTAGGATGAGCCACCCAAACTCCGGTGTTTCAAATGCAAGAATTATGGGAATTATGCTTTCTAGTGCTTAAATAAAAAGTTTAATAATGGTGATAAATTCTAGAAACCTATTAATATGAGAGAAAAAGGGAAATATAATGTGATCACTATTTCTAAAAAGCGGTGTGATACTAATGTGGTGAAAGGTACAATTACTATCCACTCAAAAGCTACTAATGTCTTATTTGACTATGTATTTACCAATTCTTTCATATTTGAAGGCTTTTTTTAGGCCATAAAAATTCCACCCAAATGATTAAATGTTGAATTATTAGTGAAAAAACCTGATGGTGTGATGATAACATCCCATGTATATGACTCATATTTTATTGAAGTTTGTGAGAATGTGCTTCCTTCAAATCATATCATTCTATCTTTGGATGAATTTGTTGTTATATTATGAATGGATTAGATTTCTATACATAAATCCAACATTAATTGATGATTAAGGGAAGTCATGTTTGATATTCCATACCAACCTATGATCATCTATCAGTGTTATGATAAATATGAACCTCTGATGGAAATCACATCCATTTTATGGGTTTTAATTCATATTCAAAATGGGTATTTATCTCAGATGGTTTGAAAGATACACAACATTGATGATATTCCTATTGTGCGGGAGTTTTTTGATTTTTTTCTAAAAGAGTTTCATAGTATTCTATCGAATTGTGAATTTTAGTTTTCAATAGAACTCATACTTGGCGCCACACCGATTTCAAAGACTCTATATAAAATGAACTCAATTGATTTGTAGAAATTAAAAAATAAACTCTAAGAGAACCTTGAAAATGGATTCATTTAGAAAAGTGTGTAAATTTGGGGTAAAATGGTTCTTTTTTTTAAAAAGAAAGATATATCAATGTGAATTTTCATTGAATATCAGGAGATGAAAATGATCATGATCAATAACAAGTATCTTCTACCCCATATTGATGAAATATTTGATCAACTACACGGATCTCAATACTTTTCCAAGATTGAACTTTGTTTTGGATATCATTAATTGAGGATAAAGAGGGAGGATATACCCAAGAAAACATTTCATATAAGGTATGAACACTATGAATATATAGTGATACAATTAAATCTTATTAATGTCCTTGTTATCTTTATGGATTTAATGAATAGAGTCTTTTGAGATTACCTTGATCAGTTTGTGGTAGTATTAATAGATGATATTCTTATTTATTCAAAGTAAAATTAATAACATGAATATCACTTGAGAATTGTACTAAAGATCACAAGGAAGGATATACTATATGAAAAATTTACAAAGTGTGAATTTTGGATGCAAAAGGTTTCATTTTTTGGTCATATAATCTCAAGAGAGGGTATATTTTCAGATCTATAAAAGACGGTGGATATTGAATGTTGGCCCATACCAACCATGGTTAATAATATCCATAATTTTCATGGTTTATCTAGATATTATCAACAGTTTGTGGAGAATTTTTCATGACTATATAACCTTCTCACTAAGTTAACTTGGAAGGGAACCAAGTTCCTCTATATAGATGAATATGAGGAAAATTCCAAGGTTCTAAAGAGAAGACTGGATAAAAAATCTATGCATAACTTACCCTACAATGGATAAGGGTTTGAAATATATATTGATTCATACAAGAAGGGATTTTTATGTTTTATTATGAATAATGAAATGGTTATAGCTTATTCCTCATGACAATTCAAGGTTCATGAGAAAAATTACCCAACTCAAGATTTGTAGTTAGTTGCAGTAATTTTTAAATTAAAGATATGGAGGCATTATATTTATAGAGAAAAGTGAGATATATATAATGATCAAAAAAGTATATATTCACACAAAATGAGTTGAATATGCTTCAAAGAAGTTGTTTATAGCTGAATAAATATTATGACTGCTCAATACATTACCACCCTAGGAAAGAGAACATGGTGGACAATGATTTGAGTCGAAAAGATCATGATATATAATCCATGATAAGGATCACAAAAGATCCAATATTTATAGATTTTCAAAGGATGGATATGGAAATTCTGAAGGAAGGGGAGAAATATTATATTACTCAATTGAATGTTCGACCATCTATCCAAGTGAATATTAAAGAGGTGCAAAAGGAAGATGTAGTGATGAAAAAGAAAATTAGAAATGTTCTTGAGTTTAAACTTTATCATAATGGAATAATAAGTTTCAGTAACCATGTATGTGTTCCATCCATACTAGATTTGAAGGAGTTTTTAGAAGAAGATCACAGTTCTACATTCTCTATTCATCATGGAAGTATGAAGATATATAGAGATTTGAAAGAGTATTTTTGGTGGGATTACATTAAGAGAGATATCACAGAGTTTGTGTCTTAGTACTTGGTATGTCATCAAGTTAATTCTTTGAGACAAAAGTATAAGGGGATTTTACTTCCATTTCCCATACCATAATTGAAATGGGAAAACATCATCGTGGATTTTTTTGTCAGACTCCCTGAAATTTCTAAATGGAATAATGCTGTATGGGTTATAGTCGATCGCCTTAAAAATTTAGTACACTTCATGTATATTAGTGGAGATTTATCTTTGGATTATCTTTCCAGGATATACATTAAGAAGGTGGTAATGTTACATGGATTTTCAAATTCCATTATGTTTGATTGGGATATGAGGTTTACCTCAAAATTTTGGAAAAGTATTCAATAACCTCTTAATATAGAGTTGAGTTTCATCAATTCATATCATAATCAGATAGATAGTAGGTTTAAGAGAAAAATTCAAACCTTAGAGGATATTTTGATATTTTTTTCTCTTTACATTAAAGTTTTTTAGGATCAAAACCTTCCTTTAGTTGAGTTTTCATACAATAATAGCTTTCACTTGAGCATTTAGATGGATTATTATGAATCAATCTATAGAAAGAAGTGTAGAACTCCAACATAATGGAATAAAGTTAGATAAATAAAGCTATTGGGAACTAAAATAGCTAAAGAAATGGAAGATATGGTTAGAGTCATTCAAAAACATGTAAGGGAAGAACAAATTAAGTATAAACATTATACAGATAACCACCATTGTGATCTAGAACTTGAAGTTGGTGATAAGGTGTTTCTAAGAATTTCTCTATGGAATAAGGTTATGAGATTCAGAAATAAATGAAAACTTATACCTAGGTATATCAATTCCTTTTAAATTATTGATCATATCAGGACCATATATTATCACTTGGTGCTTCTACTAAACCTATCTCAAGTCTATGATATTTTCCATGTATCTCTCCCAAGATAGTACATACCTGATCCTTCACATGCACTAAACTCAGAGGTCATACCATTGGAGGAAAATAATTCATATGAGGAATAACCAGTGGAGATTCTAGATCATATAGAGAATGTTTTATGAACCAAGACCACTCACCAGGTCAAAGTTCTGTGGTGAAACTACCAGCTTGAAGAAGCTACATGAGAACTTGAAAAAATAATGAGGTAGAAGTATCCCCATTTGTTTGTATTGGAGTGATGGATTTCAAGGGTGAAATTAATTTTAACGGGGGTATAATATAACACCTATAGTTTTTTATGAATTATTTTTTGATGAATAAATTAATTTTTTTAATAGATCGTCTTACACACAACATCTAGTTTAGCCTACATTACACGTGACACTGTCTTTTAACACATGATGATATATTATTAATATTATTATTTAAACATGACCATTATAACCTAGTATTTAAACTTAGAGATATGAATAATAATATATAATATTTAAATATTAATTATAATGGTTTTATATAAATAAAACATATTTATAAAAAGTACTTATTTTTTAGAAAAGTCTTTATATTTTTCAAAAATACTATTTTCTAAAAAAAAGTTTTTATTAATTTTTGTCAACAAATAATAAAAGTAATTTTTGAAACTTTTATAAAATTTATTTGAAAAAACAATTTTTTTAATATGCATGTAAAAATTATCTTAGGGTTAATTTTTGAGAAATTTCTGAAAAGGTAGATTTTTGGATGAATAATGAAAAATATTGGTTTTTTATTAATAATTTTTATTTCTATTTAAAAATTTAAAAACTTAAAAATTGTTTTAATATTATTTAAAAAGTAAAATTAGTTCAATTATATATCTATTAATCCAATTTAGGTCATTGTAATCAACTTCATATTTAATTTTGATATTAAAACTTTATCTACTTAAGAAAATTTTCTCTTTGAAAACCCACTCTCTCATCGCATCAACAAATATAATTTTAAATTAAAATCTGTCACTTCTATGAGTTTAATTTAGAAAAATGGATTAAATATATTAAATCATAATAATTTATATTATAAACTAATTTCAACTTCATTTTTGACCATAATTAATAGTAAAAATAATAAAAATTATTTACTGTAGTTCAGGTAGAAATGAGTTTATCCCGGGTTAAACTAAAAAGAGAAGGGTTAAAAGTGACTCAAAATCTATTCAAATACTATTTCATGGCCATATTTTGATCTTATATCATCTATTTAATTCAATGGTCTATTTTTTTATCCTTGTGGGATGTTAAAAATGTGGGTACATTTTTTATTTTCAAAAATTACAAGTATGCCACTCACTTTATTTTTAAAAGAGAACCCCCTCTCATCTCCTCTTCACACTTACAAACTCCACTGGTTCAAAAAATACCTACCAAAATCACTTCCTTAATTCCATAATATCATCTTATAAAATACATCATAATAAGCTTTTTGGTACAAGCCAAAAGAAGTTGTCTGAAGAAGAAGTAATGTACCTAACTAGACATTTTATTTTAGTTCTTCCTCAAAATCCTTAAATTATTATTAATTTTTTATATGATATAATAAATATCTTAAAAATTCTATAATGTTATTATGTTAATTTTATATCCTAAATCCTTCTCATATTTTATAAAATGGGGTATGAAATCATCAATCATGTGTTCAGTGGGCTACCGTCTCACGAACCGATATTATTCATTTTCCATAGATACCTCTCATGGATGGATAAAATGATGGATTAAATATTTATATATTATATTTATGATATTATAATACTTATTAAATTATTATATCACATATAACTTCTTACTGTCCATTCTATGGGAATATGATAACATCGTTAGTGTGTACAGAGGACTACCGCCTCGCGAAGCAATGTGGTTTTTTTACCCTTTTCATAGAAGGTAATAAGATTGATTTTAATAAAAATATGTGATTTATATGACATAAAAATTATTCTTTAATTTTAATATATTATTTATCATTACTTCATTTCATCTGTTGAGAAAATGGAAGCATAGTTTATGCATACGTACGACCTAACTTCATGAACGATGTATTTTAATTTTCTATCTCTATCATTTATAGATTAATATAAATACATATATAATGAATATATATGATATTTATATCATTTTTATGATTTTTTATATTATTGAATCATGATCAAAGTAATAGAACAAAAAATAAAAAATCAAAACATACATGAAATGCAAAGAAGTTATTACCTGAAACATTATTTTAACAAAGAATTGTTAATAAAATGGTAATAAAAGGTAATATGTAAATAATATATGGTATGATATATATAATTATTTTTATGAAATATATGTCTAATAAAATTATATTTATTATACAGGAGGTTTGAATGTGTAATAATGAATTCAAGACTTAAGGTAAGGGATTTTTATCTCACTTTTATTTTATGTGAGACACATGCCATATTCACCACATGTTTCTTTTATGTGGTATATAATTCCCATGAATATATTTTTTGATGATTCTCAAGAAAATTATTGTGATTTGCATATCCATTTTAGGATATTTCTTTCATGGGGATTATGATTCAATGTTACCAAAGTGGTAATGTTTTTATGATACAATCTCATCGTTTATCAGAATTGTTTATGATTATGTTTCCAATGATGAAATCTTATGATACATATCTCAATAAACTATTGAATTTTATTCTCCCATGGTTATTTCCTGAGAACACACGTTTTACATTCATTTTTAACTCTTTATATTCTCAATATGTCAGATTATTTTTTTTAAAAAATCATTTTTATTACTCTCTTTAGTTAAAAACCCCTTTTTCTTATAAAACCATGTTATATAAACATATGTTCAAAATTGTTTTAAAAATTATCTAAATGATTTATTAAATAAAATTTTACCCATGTTTAAATTTCTAAATTTTTTTTGAAAGGAATATTTTTTTCCAAACAAATATTATTTGGATTTTACCTAAAATGTGAAAGGAATCTGTATTTTAACGCGTACAACATGAATGGAATTTCCTGTCATCATGATCATTATTTTCTTTGAAGATTACTTTATAAGTTTTCAATTTAATTTAAAAATAAAATATTTCATTAATTTTTAATTTTAAAAATTATTATTTTCATAGAAAGGATATTTTTCCCAAGAAACATTCCAAGTGATTTCTTTCAAAATCATTTTCCATATACGATGAAATCAATTGATGTTAATCGTAATTTAATCAGGATATTATCCAAGGATACTATTATTATTATTTATATGATTGGTTTATGATTATGATGACATGATTCTTATGAAACCCACTTCTTTTCCATGGGTTATTCTTTGATGAAATGATGAAATAATTATGAAACCAGTTTCTTTTCTCTGGGTTATGTTATGATGAGATGTTCATGAGAGTCATTTTTTTCATGGGTTATAATATGATGAATATTTAATGATATTTTGTCACACATATATATGATTTTTATTATGTGATGAGTGGTTCCAATATCTCCCTTCTATGCATTGGGTAACTATGGATAAATCATGAGTTGATGTGATATGTGTGAACCATATTACATGATCATAATATTATGAATGAACCTGATTTCATGTTCACATTGTTATGTGTATACCTATATTTTATGTCCATAAGGTTATTTCATGGACCTATTTTCATGTCCATAAGGTTATGCATGTACCTGATTTCATGTTCACAGTGTTATGTGTATACCTATATTTCATGTTCATATGGTTATTGCATGGAACTATTTTCATGTCCATAAGGTTATGAATGGACCTAGATTTCATTCCATGACTCATGTTTATTATCTAAGATATGAAATTTGTTGTTTTAAAATGTTATTCTCATGTTGTTATACCCATATGCTTATGATATGTTGATATCTCCCTTGTTTACCCTTACTGAGCATCTGAGATCAACCTTTATTTTGTTTTCTTTCCTCAAGTTATGATAAAAGGAATTATGTATGATATGTATAATAAGTTTTATAGTTATGAAGTACATAGTGGGAGATAATGTATCTCACTTATGGACCAGTTGTTTACGTGTCCAAGTTTCCAAAGACACTAGACCTAAATGATTCCAGCGTGGATCGTTATTTCATGTAATGAATATTAATGTATTATGATATAATATTTATGCATGATAAGTTTAGGTCTTTATAATATGGATATTCTAAGTACAAAATAATAATTTAATATCATATCACATGATTATTTTCCTTCTGCATAACATTAATGTGACAATGAACTTAGAGTATTTATTGCATCAAAATGATATAGAAGTTCCCTATTATAATGATATCCTTGAAGTACTATGAAAATACTCTTGAATACAGGTTCTAAATTTAGATAACATTCTTTGATGTGATATATAGTATGTTTGAATTTCTAGTTCTTGATAATCATAAGTGGGAAAAATTTCATCTCATGAAGGTCACACCTGATAATCTCCAAGACGAGAGGTAATGAGAATTGACTTGCTAATTCGAATTCCATATGTTTTAGTGTTACTATATATTTCGATCTATTAATGTGTGTAATTATCCCTAGACTTGAGATTATTATTAATACATATCATTAGTCACATACTTTGATATATTTCCCAAAACTATAATTCCATATGTTTGTGGTGAATTAAGATATGTGGGATGCATCATGAGTGACATGTGATCAATGAATAAGTCAATATATAACATCTCCCTTCCATTTAAGGAAATTGATATCTCAAGCCCTTTGATTAGAATAGAACTTTCAAACTAAAATTCCATTTCCATAGTGATTTATGGGTTTATTTCAGATAGTCAAAGAAATATAAATTGAGAATATAGGTTGAGGAAACAAGTATGTAGCCTAACCAATTAAGAGATATCAAGAAAAGGGATTATACTTCATAATGAGAATTCTTATACAGTTTTTTTTCATTTCTACATTAACTTCATTCTCTATGAACTCCTTTACATGTTGCTAGAAATTGATATTAGACTTTAGGAAATCCTACTTAATGCCACCAAGGAAGAGACCGAGATGTTCACACACTTAATTTTCATATTTATATTAGAAAAAATTTATTTGAATTTAATTTTTTTAATAAATAATATTCTCTAGAGTGAGGAATAATATTTATTAAAGATTTTTCTGATCGTAAATATTCAATCACAAGTTATATTAAAATTGGAAGGTATATTTGAGTTGATTTCTTATTCACATGGTAATAAATATTAATTAATTAATTATTTGTTAGATATTAAATAAATGTTAATTAAAAAATAAAATGCATAAAATATTTATTTATCTCTTGTTTTATTTGCAAGAAAATAAATAATATATATATTTAGTTACATGAATTCTAAAATAAGTATTTATTAACAAGACCCTGAAAATAATATTTATTTATTTATTAAATGAATAATATTTATTATTCAAGGTTACATAAATACCAAATAAAGTGATTGGTCTAGTTTAAGAACTTGATAACATATATGATATAATCTTAAAAATCATTGAAATAAATAAGAAATTATTTATTTTATAAAATAATATTTATATGCGTAATACGACATGTATCATTTTATATTATTATTATTATTGGAATGGGGTGTTTCTTAGGTTTATTATTTTATTAAGGGAATTTTTTCAATTAACTACAATAAACTATATATCAATATATATCTTGTAATATTATTTTATAAGTATGCGAGAATCAATTGGTTGTGAACAACATTTATCCACCCTAGAGAATTCTCTCCAACAAAACATATCTAAGATTTCTCTCATGACTCAAAGATATTACAAATATTACTCCTCTTTCATAATATTGAGAGAATAAGAGGCTTTATCATTGATATTAAAGGATCAATTATTGTGATCAACACGAATGACACCAGACAATCAAACCCTCTGTGCTAGTACCTAAAGATTCATTAATGACGTTATGAGATCAAGGATAACGAGTGGATTAATTCTAGAGGGATTATACTATGGATCCTTATAACAACCCAAAAATTTATAAATGAAATTATCATTTTAATTGAGTGAATGATGAATTATTAGGAAATGAACTTATAGAAAACACATGCATTACTTTGGTTTTTTTGGACCATTGTAAGTTCTATCTGGTTGAATTTAAAAGACCATTAAGAAAAATAACTTTTAATTTTAGTCATTATACATTGATCATATTATTAATATATATACAGGGTTATGATTAATTCTTTTTGCACGCGCAAAGGAAATGATGTCCTCTACCAGTAGGATCGAACCCTATGGATCCCATTTATCGAAGCTTCTGAGGGAGGTATCAGCACTCAGGCTCTTCCCTTGACCAAGCCAAGGATTAGATTATAAAATTTAAGAATGAGATTAATTTTTTACAATAAAAATTCAAGATCATCGAGATCATGACCCAAACCATGTTCACCAAACCACCCCATGAAAATTTCAACATCGCACACCATACCCTTAGAGAATTCACTTGTGTTTTAAATGGCTATGTATCTAGACCCTAATAGTATAAATTTTTATATTCATTTTAATACAAATTAATGATTATATTTATTTTTTCTTATTACTTTATAATTATTAAATAATAGGTTTGATAAAAAATAACTTTTGATACAATGAAACAAAAGAACTTATTTTTATGATATGCATAGTTTCAATAAAGACACTCTTTTTGATGAATTCATGAATTTTTGAAATAGATTATATTTTAATAAATTTTTTTATTAAATAATATTTATTAAATATAAACGATAATATAATTTATTGAACACAAATATAATTTTATAAGTCAGAAAAAAATTTATTGTAAAAAAATCAGTATTTTTAAATAAATGGATATTTTGATTCAAAAGTGTAAATTCTCATATTTAGATAATTATTTTGATAAAATAAATTTATTTTTGAAATTATCATTTTAAAATTATCCAATGGTGAATTTTTCATAATTTTTTGAGGAAGTCAAATTTTTAGGTAAAAATCAAATATGGTATAAATATATGGTATCTATTATAACATAATAATGACCCAAAAGTGATATAATATATGAAATAAAATTAATTAAAAGGAAAAATTATATCTCAACTTTAAAATAATGTGTTTTTATGCTATTTTATTAATTTTATAAATCCTTAATGAATCCTCTAAAATCAATATTATATTTTATGGTTTCAAAACCAATTATTTACAAACATGACTCACTTCTACATCACCAAGGGTATTATTTTAATGATTTTGGTTCATAGACTCACAAAATAATTAAATAAAATCTTATTTTGAATAAAACATTGGAAAAAACCATGGTATTTTTTTTGGTTTTTATTACTTTTCATATAGAGTTGGAAACCTATGTTTGGAAATTAATAAATAATTCCCCTATCTTTCGATATAAAAAACCAAAAACCTTCCATTAATCTTCAATAAAAACAAATGTATCACAAATATAATCTACTATTCCTTCTCTATATCCATCCCAATGTGCCCCAGCCTCTTAATAATTTTCCCCAAGCTTCAAAAATCACCCTATCAAGGTAATGGATACTCTTCTTCTCCTCTTTATTCAAGCACCTTCTTTATGTTATGCCTTTTGATTCCAAATTTTTCATGTTGTGATATGTTTTTAAACATCCCTATAACTTTACTTTTTATTTTCAAGTGATTATATACCCCTTACACACTCATTAATCCCTTCTATTAATCTTTTTGTACCTCCGTTATGCTGTTGAAACTATCCTATGATTTTTCATGCTGAAAAATTGTGTAGTGATTACCCATTACCATTTCCACTATAGGGTATTCAACTATATGTACCTATCATTCATTTATTTTGTACTTACATGTATGTATCTCACACTCATTAATCATTGGATTAAAATTGATTAAATACATCCTTATGTTATATGATCTATATTGTACGCTTATGAATATACATGATAAGAATGTGACATGAGGGCCCAAAACTATATAACCCTCCAATGCATTGGGTAATGTTTTTTTCTCATGATACATTATGTATGGTATTAGGGATTGAACTTAATACATTATGGTAATTTTTCCACCATATTATATTTTTTTGGCTATTATCCTTGACTTATGCTTATGCCGTGTTTTACGTGGTTTCCACATTCCTATGTTGCCTTAATGTTACCATGTTATATCATGCCTCATTGTTCAAGATTATGATTATCAGCCCTTTTATGTATCTTTGATATGACTATTGACTCACATGTATTAATTTTATCATGATATTTTTTGATTATTCCCTTACTGGGCTTTATAGATCAACCCTTTCTTATGTACATCCCTATGTTATCCAATATAGTTTTAAAAGATCCATAGAATATAAGTACATGTTATGAAATTTTTAAATAATTTTATTGTATTTATTTTTCATGTTATTATGTTATGTACCTAATTACAAATAGAAACTATGACTCATTGTCTTATAGGGTTGTATTAAGTGTATTTTTATGTAATAAATCATGAATTAAAGTGTATTAAAATATGGGTTTTCATATATGGTATCGGAGAAATGTCTAGTTATTTTTGGGGATTATGATTAAAAAACTCTAGTGAAAGACTTAAGGATATGACTAAACATATGAAAACTTCCCTAAATTTTTCTAAAGTATAGAGTAATTGGTTTCTAAGAAAATATATCACTATCTGCGTACTACAAGTGGATGTGGCTTTGGCATAGCTGTACCTAGGGGTAATAACCATGAAAAGGGTGCATTGAGATGGACTTGATCATCACTTATTTCACGACAATAGGCCTTATTGGTCACCTACTTTAAAAATCCTAGGGCATATTCTTCGCTAAATTTACAAGGTCATAACAAACCATTATTAAGGGATAAAAAATGACCATAAGATTTTATATTAGGAAATAGATCATGGATAACTTAGATTTAAACCTTGAAATTCATTGGTTAATGAATATATGTGATTGATGATTTATCCCTTTAATGTTAATGGTTTCCTTTTTATGTTTTTAATAGTTGAAAAATAATCATCCGTAAATTTCCCTTTATTTTTTTCAATTGATGGAAATAGAAGAAACCAATTCTAGAACCAATGTGAGGGGAAATGTGATGAATTCACAAATGAGACGCTCGACCTAATAGGAGTAGTATTTGGGAACTTCATGAAAATACTTTCTCAATTAACTCAATTTTTGAGCCAAAAATGGAATATGGAGGAATGATCGAATCACCCTAAGAAATAGAAATTTTTCATTAAAACCTTTATAAAACAAAGGCCTATATCTTTCAGTGGATCTATCAATCCCTTAATTTATGAAAAATGGATCAACTCCATTGATAAGATCTTATTTTTCCTTCAATGTTATGATCAAGAGAAGTTTATGCTCATTGTTTTTCTTATAGAATGAGAATTTGATCAATGGTGGATTTTGGTAAAAAAATACAAATCCCTAGGAGGATATCAAAGCTATGGAGTATAAGTAATTATGGAATTTTTTTTTTGAAAAATATTTTTCTCACACCCTCTGACTTAAAATGGAGCGATATTTTATTAGCCTCAAGCTAAAGGAGGATGAATCCAACAGGTCATACAAGCTTTCATGATATGTCTTAAACTTTTTCATCTCCCTCAAAGGTAAAGTATAAATCTTATTTAGTGAGATAAATTTGAGACTACAAAAATATTTGGCAATTTGAGAATTTGATAAATATGAGGAATTTTTTCTATATTCCTTCAAAGTTGAAATAGAGATAAAAAAATCTCAAGGGTCACATGGGTATAGAGACAAGAAGCATAGAATGAATTTTAACGATGGTGGTTTGATATAAAAGTGTCATGGGGGGAAGAAATTTCAACATACCACTTTTCAAAATTGTGTGAAGAAGCATCTATAAAATTGCCTTAAGGGGATGAGAAAATTATTTTTGTGTAGGAAGGAAAGGAACCTATCTAGTGATTATCTATGGGAAAATCCCACCAATGTGATGAAATAAAGTAATGATCCAGTAAACCCTTAACCTATTGTCCAATGTTTGAACAGGATAGAACAAGGACACTATACAAATAAATACACTATGCTAAAGGTTGTTGACGATAACTAACAATAACCACTTCCAAGGACTAGAGAGAAAGGGTGAGATTATTCCACCACAACTTCTGAGATAGATCCTGAAAATTAAGTGGTGATGGGCACACTAGTTACTCATTCCAGGATAACAAACATACTATTTCATTCCGATTCTATGAATTCTTTCATATCACACATGTTTAGTAGAACTACTAAAACACCGTAGTAAAACATAGAAGTAGAGATATTATTGAAAATATAAAATATGATAATTATTGAATCCAAAGTATATAAATCCTCCCCTATAAAAATTTATAAGATTAATTTCCCAGTAAACCATGTGATGTTACCTTTAGTGAAATTCAGTTCTATTATAGGTATGGATCAAACTTGCCTATATATATCCAACATAAATTATTGAGAGAAAGAAATCACCCTTTGTATCACTAATCATACTATGATTCTATACAAGTGCAATGAAGAGGATGAATCTTATTTTTTATCATCATCTAAATAATAGATATTATTTCCTTGAGAGTAAGAATATATTTCTCAAATAATTGAGACTACATAAAAGATCATCCTTGAGGTCATACCCATTGTAAGGGAATTCACTAATGTGTTTCTTAAATATTTTCTTAGTATTCCTCATAGCTGAGAGATTGAGTTCTCAATCGAACATATACTCAAATATTTTCCAATATTTATTACTACATATATAATGAACATTTTTTAACATTAGGAGACGAAGAAAAAATTATAGTAGAATCTAGATAATGATTTTATATTCCCAAGTGCTTCAACGTGAGGTGAACCAATCCTCTTTTCTAAGAAGATGGATGGGTCAATACACCTCTCCATCAATTATTGTGATATTAATAAGATCATGATAAAGAAAAATTATCCTCTACCACAGATAAAAGGCTTTCTTGACCATCTGGGTGGAACCCAATACTTCTCCAAGGTGGATCTTCAAACGAGATATTTCCAAGTAAAGGTGAAGAAAAAGGATATACCCAAGACAACTTTTTATACATGGTACAAGCACTAAGATTTTATAGTAATTCAATTTGGATATGCTAATGATCTATAAATATTCATGTACTTAATGATTAGAGTCTTTAGGTATTACCTTGATAAATCTGTGGTAGACTTTTTAGATTATATTTTTATCTTCTCCAAGATAAAGGAGGAATATGAAGAGAATTTTAATTCTATTTTGAAGACTTTTCCAAAGTAAAAATTATCTGAAAATTATAGTAAATGTAATTCTTGGATAGGGAAAGTAACATTCCTTTGGAATATTATCACCAGTAAATAGATATCTATAGATCCTTCAAAAACAGAGGAAATTAAAGGATGGACAATACCAACATCTCTGATGGGAATCCATAGTTTCCATAGATTAACTGGGCACCGTAACTTATTTTTGAGAAACTTATCATGATTTTCAATCCCACTAACCAATATAAATCAGAAGGGAGTCAAGTTTTTTCAGACTAATGAATTTTAAGAGATATTTAAAGTATTGAAAAATATTCTAATCATAGTACCTAAGATCACATTACCCACTAGTGGGGAAGAATTTTTTATCTACAAGGATGAATCCAAAAAGGTATTGGGTTATATACTATTTAAAGATGAAAAAGTGATAGCCTATTCCTCTCACCAATTAAATATTCATGAGAGGAAATTCCCAGCACAAGATCTAGAATTGGCTGTAGTGATATTCGTGTTGAAGATTTGGTGACATTGTCTCTATAGGTATAATTAGAATGTATATATGAAAAATAAAATCCTCAAGTATATATTGACATAAAAGGATTTCAATACGAACTAATGAAGGTTGTTAGAGATGATCAAGGATGATGATTTTTTAATCCATTACCATCCTAGAAATAAGAACAAAGTGTAAAATGCTCTAAGTAGAAAGGATCCTAAAACCCTATATATGATGAGGATTATAAGGGATATAATCTTCTTAAAAATTAAAAGTATGGAAATGGGAATAATAAAAGGATATTAATATTACATATCTCAAATAACTACTCAAACATAAATTCTTGATAAGATTAAGGAGGATTATAAGGATGATGTGGTGCTATAGGAAACAGTAGAAAATATTTTGTAGTTCAACATTGCTTAATATAGTGTTATATGTTTTTGAACCTGGATATGTGTCCCATAAAAAACTTGAATTGAAGAGGGAGATTCCAGATGATGTGTATAAGTCATCCTTCTCTATTCATCTAGCTTTTACTAAGTTTTAAAGATATTTAGAGAAAAACTTATAGTTGGACAACATGAAGGGAAAGATTCTAGAATTTAGATAATGATTCTTGGTATGCCCACAAGTCAATTATGAATGAAAAAAATTATATCAGTATGATGAAACCATTTCCCATACCAGTATGGAAATGGGAAAACCTAACCATTGATTTCATTATAGGACTCTCCATGAAACCTAAATTAAATAATTCCATACGAGTTGTAGTCTATCTTATTACTAAGTTAGTGAATTTCATTACTATCAAGAAATATTTATCTTTTGGACAACTAACCAATATATACATAAGGGAAGTGGTAAGACTACCTGGATTTCCAATATCTATTGTATTTGATCAAGTTTTGAGGTTTACCTCAAGGTTATAGAGAATCATTTAGTAATCAGTGAATATAGAACTGAGCATCATCAATAATTATCACCCTTATATGGATGATCAGTGTGAAAGAACCATTCAAAATCTAGAGAATATTATATGATACTATTCAATAGACTTCCAAGGATTTGGGATTAAACCTTCTCCTAGTGTAGTTCTCATATAACAATAGTTTCCATTATAACATCTAGATGGAACCTTATGAATCATTTTATGGGAAGAGGTGTTGGAATCCAATATTCTATGATAAAGTTTGAGATTAAAATATTATGGTACTTGATATTTTCATAGTGATAAAAAATAAGGTTCAAACCATTCAACATCATATAAAAACTGCTTAAAGTCCACAAAAAATATATGCAGACAATCATCGATGAGACCTAGAGTTTGAGGTCAGAGATAAGGCATTTATTTGTATATCTCCATGGAAAAACATCAGAGGGTTTGGGAAGAATGGAAATATTTTTACAAGATACATCATCCACTTTTATATCCTTGATCATATCATATCTTTGTACCATCAACTAGAAATCCCAGTGAATATATCTCAAGTGCATGATGTGTTCTATGTATCCCTCTCAAGAAAGTACATCCCTCACATGTACCAAATCCACAGGTGGTACTATTGGAGAATGATATTTCATATGAGGATCATCTAGAGAAGATGTTAGATTGTCGAGACAATATTCTGCAAAATAAGATAACTCACCTAGTCAAAGTGGTGTGGTAGAACCACAAGTTTCAGGAAGCGAAATGGGAATCAGAAGAGGAAATGAAACAAAAGTGTTGGGTCAGAAGAAAAGCGAGGAATGATGGCAAATGGGGGGTGAATTGCCTTTTAAAAAAAGATAAACAAATTAAAATTAAAGTTAAGATGCAGCGGAAATAAAGAGGCAAGACACGCAAATTGATAACGGAGTTCGGCCAAAAACCCGGCCTACGTCTCCGCTCCCAACTCAACCGTTGAGAGATTCCTACCGCTTGATTTTCAATGGTTTTAGCAAGAAACCCACTAGGCTTTGAGGTAGCACTAGGACCTATTACAGCTTGCTTTTGAATTGGTTTAGCAAGAACCCACTTGCTTTTGATGGTTTAGCAAGAACCCACTATCCTTCTTACAGGTGAAGGATAGCTCACCTATGTCTCAAGCTATTTAAAGGAAAGCTTGGCAACCTCTTCACACCTTAGTGGTGATGTGAAGCCCAAAAGAAAGAGGGGATGAGAAAAGTTTGGGGTTTGTAGGCACAAACCCAATTTTAAGCTCAAAATAAATAAAGAATGAAAAACCGTAATGGAGGAAGACTTGGGCGCCAATTGGATGATGGAGTTGATGTAGCGTGCTCTCCCAAGCTTCTTGAGGGGGCTCCTTGGATGTGGAAGTTGTTGGAGCTATTGGGGTTCCCTTGGAGGAAGTCGCCGGAGGTTGGCCAATTGATGCAAAATATGTCCGTGGGCTTCCGTAAAGTTCCGGTAGGTGTCCGGGGCTTCCTTGGCCTTTATTTATAGGCATGGAACCCTTGGGGAGGCTTCGGAGCCGTTGGAGAGGCTAAAAGAGCCGTTGGGAGCCAAGTGGACAGGCTGGTCAACAGCCCAACGGCTAGTTTGACTGTGTCCACCGGCTGGCCGGTACAGTCCCACCGGTTGGCCGGTGTTTGCAAAAATGGCATAGGATTCCTGTCCAGGGGCCACCGGCTGACCGGTACATCTCCACCGGCTGGCCGGTGCCTTGGTAGAGAAGAAGAGTCTTGATCCAGGCTCTACCGGTCGACCGGTGGAGGAGCCACCGGCTGGCCGGTGGCAAGACAGTAGCAAATACTATTTGGGCTGGGTGCCACAGGTCGACCGGTGACAGAGCCACCGGTCGACCGGTGGAACCTGGCAGTGGGCAATCCCTCTGCCAGTTCCACCGGCTGGCCGGTGCTATCACACCGGTTGGCCGGTGGACTGAATTTCAGTCCATTTGATGTCCATTCTTGGGCCAACTTCTTGGCAACCTTGTGCCTTTCAATCAAAAACACTTCAAACAATGTTAGATAAACATGAAAGTGATTGTGATCATGAAAATTAAACCACGAGGGGATACGAGAGGTACAACAATCTCCCCCTATTTTGATGATCACAATCACCGAAACAATCAAAGTAAAATACTGAAATTAAAGACATTCTTAAAGGATAATTTGAAAATAAATCAAAGCATGATAGAGAAGACTCTCCCCCAATCAATCAAGGAATTTCTCCCCCTTTGTGATTATCAAAATAGAATGGGGCATAAAACTTGATTGAGGGAAATGAGATTTGAAAAACAAGATTTGAGATTTGAAAATCAATTGAAATTTTTAAAATTTGAATTGAAAGTTTTGAATCAAAAATTGAATAACAGTTTGAATTAAAAGTTTTGAATCAAAATTGAAATGAAAATTTTGAATGAAAATTTGAAACCAAGTGTTGAAATTGAAAGTTTGAAAAAATTTGAAATTGAAAAGCTTAAACAATCCTAACTCTCCCTAAATAAAAACAATAAATCACCGGGGAGAGGGATTTTGAAAAGAGATGATTTTAGGCCCGGAGAGACTCGCTAGAAGGGATTTTTCAATCCATACTTGTCTCATGGCGGGTCTTCTCCTATAAAATTCATCGGAAAAGAAAAAACTTTTGGGTTGACCGTACCGGGCGTTTTTACAATTACATTCATAAATGAGGTGCCCGGGTTTTTTGCAATAGTTACAAAATTTAAAACTAGAGCTCCCCCTTACAAAAACAGTTGGTGCATGGGAGGAGGAAGCTATATTGGTGTAGCCAAGTCCATTGGTGGTTCTAGATACTCGTTGAGAACCTAAGAGTTTGGACAAATTTTGTTCACCTTGGGTGAACTTGGCTAAGGATTCTCTAAGGTCCTTGATGGTTGATTCCATGGAATCAATATCCGGGAGGTTTTGGATTTTAAGGGTCAACTCCTCCTTCTCTTTGAGAAGTTGTTCTTTTTCAGAGGAGAGTTTTTTGAAATTCTTTTTCAAAGCGACAAATTTTGAAGAAAGTTCATGAAAACCATTTTCTAATTGATCTCTAACGTGTTGGAGTTCTTCATATGACAAATGATTGAAAGAATTAGAAGAACTAGAAGACGGGGAAGAAGAGTCGGAAGATGATACCTCATGATTTGCCATTAAGCATTTTTTACCTTGGTCGCTTGAGGAGAAGGAGGAGAATGAAGAGGTGGAGCTATCACTCCATGTTGCCTTTGAAGCCTTCTTCTTTTTCTTCTTGGCCCTTTTCTTGTGAGGTGGGCAAACAGGCTTGATCTTTTCGTCGGGTTCTTGCTTTTGATCGGATTTTTGCTTTGGAGCCTTGCTAGTACCTTCATAGGTTAGTTCTAAAAATTTCCAAAGATCGTAAGAAGTAGAGCAAGTAGAAATGCAATTAAAAACATTACGGTCAAGACCACAATGAAGAGCGTTCATGGCTTTGCCATCAAGCTCAAAATAAGCAATGTCATTGGGGGTCCATTTAGACTCATCGGGGGAAGTGAGGGTAAAACCATGCATAACAATTCTAAAAATAGGATAGCCAATACTTTTAAGAAATGTGGTCATGCGGGTTTTCCAAAAACTATAATCGGTTCCATCAAAGAATGGAGCACGATCCAAAGAAAAGCCTTCAGGGGCGTAAGAGGTTGAAGCGGTAGAAGCCATCAAAAAAATAGGATCTTTAATTTGAAACCGGTTAGGGAATTATTCAAATACGTCCTCTGATACCAAATGTTGGGTCGGAAGAAAATCGAGGAATGATGGCAAATGGGGGGTGAATTGCCTTTTAAAAAAAGATAAACAAATTAAAATTAAAGTTAAGATGCAGCGGAAATAAAGAGGCAAGACACGCAAATTGATAACGGAGTTCGGCCAAAAACCCGGCCTACGTCTCCGCTCCCAACTCAACCGTTGAGAGATTCCTACCGCTTGCTTTTCAATGGTTTTAGCAAGAAACCTACTAGGCTTTGAGGTAGCACTAGGACCTATTACAGCTTGCTTTTGAATTGGTTTAGCAAGAACCCACTTGCTTTTGATGGTTTAGCAAGAACCCACTATCCTTCTTACAGGTGAAGGATAGCTCACCTATGTCTCAAGCTATTTAAAGGAAAGCTTGGCAACCTCTTCACACCTTAGTGGTGATGTGAAACCCAAAAGAAAGAGGGGATGAGAAAAGTTTGGGGTTTGTAGGCACAAACCCAATTTTAAGCTCAAAATAAATAAAGAATGAAAAACCGTAATGGAGGAAGACTTGGGCGCCAATTGGATGATGGAGTTGATGTAGCGTGCTCTCCCAAGCTTCTTGAGGGGGCTCCTTGGATGTGGAAGTTGTTGGAGCTATTGGGGTTCCCTTGGAGGAAGTCGCCGGAGGTTGTCCAATTGATGCAAAATATGTCCGTGGGCTTCCGTAAAGTTCCGGTAGGTGTCCAGGGCTTCCTTGGACTTTATTTATAGGCATGGAACCCTTGGGGAGGCTTCGGAGCCGTTGGAGAGGCTAAAAGAGCCGTTGGGAGCCAAGTGGACAGGCTGGTCAACAGCCCAACGGCTAGTTTGACTGTGTCCACCGGCTGGCCGGTACAGTCCCACCGGTTGGCCGGTGTTTGCAAAATGGCATAGGATTCCTGTCCAGGGGCCACCGGCTGACCGGTACATCTCCACCGGCTGGCCGGTGCCTTGGTAGAGAAGAAGAGTCTTGATCCAGGCTCTACCGGTCGACCGGTGGAGGAGCCACCGGCTGGCCGATGGCAAGACAGTAGCAAATACTATTTGGGCTGGGTGCCACAGGTCGACCAGTGACAGAGCCACCGGTCGACCGGTGGAACCTGGCAGTGGGCAATCCCTCTGCCAGTTCCACCGGCTGGCCGGTGCTATCACACCGGTTGGCCGGTGGACTGAATTTCAGTCCATTTGATGTCCATTCTTGGGCCAACTTCTTGGCAACCTTGTGCCTTTCAATCAAAAACACTTCAAACAATGTTAGATAAACATGAAAGTGATTGTGATCATGAAAATTAAACCACGAGGGGATACGAGAGGTACAACAAAAAGTACCCTCATCTGTTTTAGTGTATGAGTGAAATTTGAAGGGTGAAATTTCTAAAAGGGGAATAATTTAATGGACCGAACATTTATAAATGAAATTACCTTTCGAAATTAGTGAATTTCATATTTAGAAATGAAATTATAGAAAACACATGCACTACTTTGGTTATTTTAAACTGTTATAAATTATATCCTATTAGATTTAGAAAATATTTAATAATTATAACCATTGATAATATATCCATTATAAAATTATTATATTATTACTATATATATATAGGGTTATTATAAATCATTTGGACATAGAAAAAGAAATCAATGACCTCGACCAGTAGGATTGTACCCTATGAATCCCATTTATCAAAGTTTCCAAGGGAGATAGAATCACTGGGGATTTCCATTGACCAATCCCAAGCCGATATTTACCAACTAAATCATGAGAGAAACCAATTATGGGATAAGTTCAATATAATAAAGATCATGACTTGACATGTTCACTGAACCACCCCAAGAAAATATCACCATCACACAACTTATCCTTAGATAATTCACTAGTATAATATAAGGATATGTATCATGACCAAGATAATATGAATTTATATATTATTTTATATATAAATTAATAAATATATACATATTTTATTATTTCTTTATAATTATTAAATAATAATTTTGAAAAAAATTAAATTTTGATACGACACAACACAAATTTTATTTTTGGGATATGAATAGTTTCAACTCAGACACTCTATTTTATAAATTAAATATTTTTTGAAATAAATTATATTTTAATAAAATATTATTACTAAATATTATTTATTAAATATAAATGATAATATAATTTTATAAATTCAAATATAATTTTTATAAGAGTTAGAAAAACTGTTACTATTAAAAACTAATATTTTTTCAATAAATGAGGATTTTGATTTAAAAGTATAAATTATGATATTTATAGATTTATTATGATAAAATAAATATTATTTTTTAAATCATCACATTAAAATTATCCAATGGTGATTTTTTATAATTTTCTGATATAGATTATTTTTTGGGTAAAAATTAAATACAGTACAAATATACGATATGTATTAGGACATCATAATGAACCAAAAGTGATGTAACATATTACATAAAAGGAATCCAAGACTAAAATTATGTTTCTTATTTAAAATAATTTTTTTAAAGTTATTTTATTAATTTTAAAAATATTTACTGAATCCACAGAAACCTATATTATATTTTAAGGTTTTAAAATATTTTATTTATAAACATGAATCACTTACACATCACCAAGGGTCATATTTTAATGAGTTAGGTTATTATAATTATAAAATAATTAAAACCATTCCACTTTGGCAGAAATCATGAGAAAAAACCATGGGAATTTTTTTAGTTTTTATTACTTTATCATATAGAGTCCAAAACCTAATTTTTGAAATTAATAAATAATTTTCCTCTCTTTTTCTATAAAACCCCACACAACCTCCCATTCCTCTTCACTAAAAACACATATATCATGAATTTAATCTATAATTACCTCTCTATATTCCTCTCAATGTCCCTGAAATCTCTCAATAATCTCCCCTAAGCTTTAAGAATTACCCTCTCATGGTAAGGGATCCTCTCATTCTCCTCTTTATTCAAGTACCTTATTTATATTATACGTTTTGATTCCCAATTTTTTATTTTGGGATATTTTTTACACATACCAATTATTTTACTTATGATTTGAAAGTTATGATATACTCCTTTCACTCTCATTAATCACTTCTATGAATCTTTATCTACCGTTGTTATGCTGCCAAAATTATCATGTGATTTTTCATGCCAATTTTTTTAGTGAATACCCATCCTCATTTACACTCAATTTTATTCACCTAGATATGAATATATATCATTTATTGGGGTCTTCCATGTATGTATCTCACACCCCTTAATTGTGGGATTAAAAGTGATGGAATACATCCTTATGTTATATGATCTATGTGGCACACTTTTGTATGTACACGATACAAATGTGATGGGAGGGCCCCAAATTATATATCCCTCCAATGCATTGGGTAATATTTTTGTCTCATGAAACATTATGTATGGGATTAGGGAGTGAACCTAATATATTATGGTACTTTTTACACCTTGTGATGTTGTCTTGAAAACTATCCTTGACTTGTGACTATATCGTGTTTTATGTTGTTCTCACATTCCTTTGTTGCCTTAATGTTATCATACTACATCATACCTCATTGTTCAAGATTATGATTCTCACCCATTTAATGTCTCTATTATATTACTATTAAATCGCATATATTATATTCATCATGTTATTCTTTTATTATTCCCCCACTATTCTTTATAACTCACCCCATTCATATGTGCATCCCTAGGTTATCCCATGCAGTTTTAGAAGATCCGTGGAATATAAGAGAATTTGATGGAGTTTTTAAATAATGTTTTTGTATTTAATTTTCAATTTTTTATGTTATGTACCAAATTAAAAAAAGACACCAGGACTTAAAATATTCTAGGGTTGTATAAAGTTTATCTTTATACAAGATCCCAACATTTTGAGGAGGTACATCCTTGTTTAAAATTTGGTTTAACTCCATTTTTTGGTTAATAAAATGATTACAAAGAATATTAGGGGATTTTTTGGTGTCTTGTGGGTTTGGGATGAAAAATAGGGACTAAATATGCCACCCAATATCTGCTACATAGTTGGTAGATGGTTAGTTAAACTGTGCGCCTTGACAATGCGAGGGTGTGGTACCTCGGAAAAAACCAAGGGCACAGACCTATCACAGTTTGACAACCATGTGGGCCTCCCCAGAAAACTGTGAGGTTAAGATATCCATTGGATAAAGGTTGATTCATGGACACCACATGGTTTGTCAAACTATGCAGGTTCCCCTAGGGGATCATGAGACCTGGCCCTCTCTTGGATAGAGGGAGTCGTATGGTTGGCACATGGTTTGGATAGATGTGCAGCCAAACTGTGTTCCTCTTAAAAGTGGGAAAATTTATCATTCTTCCCTCTTTTATTTTAAGGGTTATAACCTGATTCCACCCCTCCCCATTTCATCCTCCAGTATCCTAGGTGAATGAACTTTCCCTCCCAAGATCTCTAAGGATGAATCTCCTTCAATTCTTGTCTATTTGGAGTTCCTTTGGGTGATAATTAAAGAGTTGGGTGAGTCCAACACTCCTCTTCCTTCTATTTTTAGGAGGAGGACTTGTGTAATTATTATTATCATTACTAATACCTAAAAACTTACATTTTGAGTATATTTTAAGGTTGTTCTTCTTGGTTTCTTGAGTTTGAATCAAGGGATAAGGTTAAGCGAGTGTTCATCTACAAACCCAAGGTAAGTGGTCTACAAGTTATATCCCACAGTATTGATGTTTATTTTTTGTGTATGTGGTTGTGGATTTGTGCTATTGTGATTCACAATTTTAAAATCTTTGTGAGAATTGATAAAATGTGTCTGTAAATAGTGTGTTTGACCCTTTATGATTCTTATTGGATTCATTGAGGTTTATTATACTAGATTATTGGTCACTCATAGGGTGAACCACTCCCTTGAGTGAGAGGATTGAATTGTTAAATTAGATGAATGGTTAAAAAGGATTATCCTTGTAGTTAAATAAATTAAAAATGTGATAAATGGTTATAATGGTTATTTGAGATTGAATTAGACTAAATATGGAAAATGTGAATATGTTTAATGTAATTAACTATAAAATGGTGTTAAATGAAATCATGCACCAATGACGACTTTACTTATTAAAAATGTTAATAATGACAAACCTTTGAAATTTTGAACTAATGGTTGGTGGGATGATGGATTTATGCTCCACTCCTACGGGCAGGCCAAACTAATGCTCCAAGATCCCCTATGCATAGTAGTTTTTGAAGGACTAATGATCATAAATCTGAGGGTATGAAAATTAAGTTACATATTGAAGTTGGGATGGTTGGACCTGGAATTTTGAATCCCAATTAGATTCATGGACCAAGGATTTGTATTTGAAAAACTATGAACATTTTACAAAAGGTTCAGATGACCAACATGGGCCAAATATAGTTTGATGAATATGGGTAAAACATTGAACTAAGAATAAAAGTAATTGAATTAAATAATGCTAAATGATGGAACCTAATTTAATTGTATGTTTCATTATTATATGTATTTTTTCATACACTGTATTTGAATGGATATTTTATAGACCCCATTGATGGTGGCCTAATAAGTTGTAATCATGCCCTTCTTAGTATTCCATTGGGTACCTAAGAAAACTTCATTGTTGTAGGCCAGGAGAAGGGAAAAGGCTCAATGTTAGAGGGTTGATTTGGGGATTAGGGATGTGCATAGATGAGGGGACTAGACATGATGTTAGGAACCATATTGGGGATTCTTCATCATGTATTTATTTTTTATTTTTCATTACACTTGGCATTGTATGGTATTACATGAAATATTTACTATTTGGTTGTTGGCATGTACCCAGTTTTGGGAAATTGTTTTGGTGATGCATGATTATATTTTGTATTGTTTTATTATTTCTTATTTTATTTGTTGTGGATTAATCTATTAATTACGGTATTGTCTTCCCACATGATCCATTGGACCCTCATTACTAGTCAGATGCCTTTGGTGTACAAGGAGGTGTGCTTATGATCATGTGTCGAACTGGCACGGGGCACTGGATTAGGGGCACTCGGGTTCGGATGTTACAAAGTGGTATCAAAGGGTTTTTTGTTATTTATTTTATTTTGGGAAATTATAAAAGAGACTTGGAGGTGTTAGGTATTAGATATGAGTTTGTGTATGGTAGTATCTAACCCATGTATGAGGTAAAACTTGAGTACCTAGGGTCGTATTTTTATTCTTGATGTTTTCCATTATAATTGGATATTATTTCACCTTGGGTGATACACTTTACATGTGATTTTATTATTTTATAAGATTTTATTTATGTCTCGACATGGAATCAGGTTTTTATATGCATTCATCATTTTAGGCACACAGTAGAAAACTAGTTATGGCTAAGTATGGGAATCAAAAATGAATCTTGATTATATTGTGATTTAAAAGGAAATTTACTTAATAAAGATGTTATAATTATATAAATAATTGAAATATGTTTGTGGGATGGTTAAAATGGAATCTAATGAAAAGTGAAATTTGGGAGTTTGGTTTACCCTGTGTTAGTCATGGCCTAGGTTTGGGATGATAGGGAGTAGTAATGGGGATGTGGTCATATCTGTTGGGATAATTGCGAGGAGTGGGTTTTTTATGGCTAGTTTTGAGCCTTCTTTTGTTTAGTTTTGAGAATCTTATGTTATAATTTTTGAGACCTATGATTGGAATTATAGAGAGATTCTACCATGATGGAGTCTATCGACTGGGTTATAAGATGACATAACTAAGAATGCTCATCCAGTATTAGGTCACAAACCCCAAATGATTCCGGGTAATAGGGGGAAGAGAAATTCTATGAGAACATCCCTCATTTTGTTCAGTTTATAGAGTGAAACCCAGGGTGGGATATGCTGAGTATGTTTGACTTGACAAGATAGTTTCAATTGAATCACTCTATGATTTTTTCTAGAGATGGTGGACCTAAGGTGCCTGAGTTCTGTATTGAGTCTATCCAAATTATTCTAGATCACTTAGAGACTCCTCCCAAGAAGAGAGTTAAGATAGAAACATATATTGTGAGTATTAATAAAGCATTGGAAAGATATATGGGATTAGGATGAAAATAGTAAGGGTATGGAATGGAAGGACTTCTAATAGAAGTTCCTATAAAACTTTTACCCCAAGACCTTGAGGTAGAGGAAAGCTGAAGAGTTTATGTGATTGACTCAGGGAAGAATTACGGTGATGTATTATGATTTCCACTTCATATATTTTAATAATTTATCTAAAAAATTGAAATTAGATAAGGAGGCTATGTCTAGGAAATTTTAGGATGGGATTAGATGTGAGACCAAGTCCTAGGTAAATATCATTTATTTGAAAAGGTTTACTAAGGTTGTGGATCAGGCTCTCATTCTTGAAGGGAACTTGAATGAAACTTCTTGAAGTGAATAAATTGTTTCAATTGGGTGATCTAGTGTTAAGTATTATGATAATAGGAATAACTATTATAATAATTTACACCAGAGTAGTAGAGGAAAAAGTATTCAGGGAATAGGAACTATTTCTTAGGGAGGTAGTTATGTGGTTTTCTACTAGTGTGGTGGATTAGGCCACAAGTGATTTTAGTGTCCTCAAACACCAGTGAAGTGAAAATCATGCTGAAGGGTGGGTTATTTATGGAGGTTATGTTTAAACCCATAGTATTCAAGAATAGGTGGAGTATCTAGTCTAGTACAAAGTCCTAAAAGGGGGTGAACTACCATAAATTATTCAGGCATTTGGAATTATGTCGGCCGTAATGATTGGGGTTGGGGATTTGGTACTCTAGGACAATAGAGTCTATATTATCATGGTAGTACAACACTAGAAACTTAGACCATAACCGAGGGTAAAGGGGTAGGTCATCTTCATGTCATTCAGCCTACACCTGGTGGTGGTGAGTCTGGACCATCGATTGTTTGAGGTACGATTCTTATAGATCTCATGATTTATAGTTATTTATTTGATATATGGGACTCACAATATTTTTTATCTACTCAGCTTGTTTATTTTTTGGGTCTATATTTGGAATATATCTGTGTTGTTATATCGATTGACACACCATTATAAACACAAGAATAAATTATCCAACAATGTAAGAAATGTTCCCTCAAGGTTGGTGGGAACCACTTCCTTTGAGAAATATTTGTGCTTAAGATGTCAAGTTTTGACCTGATATTGAGTATGGATTAGTTGGTGTTGTATCATGACCATATTGACAATTACCACTTAAGGGTAACATTAATGTCTTTTGAGGGTGACACTTATGTTCACCGTGGGAAATGGGATATCTAGGTAGTCCGTATAGGGAAAGTTCATCAGTTGTTATGTGAGATCATAGCCCAAGTGGCATGTCTTGTGCTTAACTACGGGGGATTGGATTAGGATTTATTTCCTCCCATGGTTGATCATTTTCAAGAGGTGTTTCCTGAGGTATTATTAGGGTTTCCATCCAAGAGTGATGTTGAGTTTATGATTTATTTGATGTCTAGAGCTGAGACGGTTTTCATTTTGGATTATAGGATGTCACCAGCAGTGCTTCAAGATCTCAAGAATCATCAATAGGAGTTGTAAGGTAAGGTATTCATCTATCCAAGTATGTCACCATGGGGTTCTTTGGTCTTTTTTCCAAGAAAGTTGATGGGACATTACACTTGTACTTTGATTATAGAAATTTAAATAGGAATTCATTTAAGAACCAATATCCTATACTATATATAAATGATCTTTTTGACCAAATGAGGGGTTATTTTGTGTTATCCAATATTGATTTGGGTTTAGGGTATCATCAAATAAGAGTTAGAACTTCTAATTTACCATGTACTTCTTTTAGGAGTAGGTATATTCTATATGAGTTCATTGTAATTCCATTTGGATTGAAAAATTCTCCAATTATGTTCATGGACTTAATAAACCAAATATTCCACCCGTAATCAGATTATCTTTTGGTTGATTTCATCAATCAAATATTAGGGTACTCACGTACTCATAAATATCATTCCAACCATCTTGTATTTGTTCCGAGTCAACTGAGAGATCATATTCTATACGGAAAGCTACCTAAGTGTCAATTATGGAACAAAAAGTTACATTTCATGGTTCACATCATCTTTGAGGAAGGTGTGTTAGTGGACCCTAAGAAAGTGCAGGTAGTTGTATCTAGGGAGCATCCCAAGAATGTTTTTTATATTAAAAAATTTCTAGGTTTGGAGGGTTATTATTGAAGGTTCATCAAATAATTTTACCATTTTGAATCACCACTTTTGGGCTTGGAAAATAAGTGTATAAGATATAATGGTATGAAGCATGTGATAATGATTTTTAGGAGTTGAAGAAACTCTTTACCACTACATCAATTTTGATCATACCCGATCTAGGTGAAGAGTATACCTTGTTTTGTGATGTGTCCGAAATTGAAAATGGATTAGTGTTAATGTAGGGAGATAAAGTTGTTGAATTGGTTCATGAAAGTTTAGGAAACATGAAAAAAATTACACTATTCAAGATCTTGAGTTGTCCATGGTGGTTTATTATTTAATTTGTTAGTGGTATTACCTATTGGGTGAAAGGTTTATTGTGTATATCAACTATAAAAGTCTAATGTACATATTATCTTAGGGATATTTTAATCTATGTGAATATATATGGGTTGAGTACATGAATTATTTTTACTTTGGGTGTGCCTATAGTCCGGAAAGGGTAAATAGTGTTACTAATGATTTGAGTTGGAAGACATAGACTCAGGAAATCCAGGAGTCTAGTTTTGAGTAGAAGATGATGGACTTGTTCACTAAGATGCATATAGAGGTTCGGGAGGGACGAGGAAAGATGATCCTAATATCCTTATCATTTAAATCCAAACTTTTGATATAGATCAGGGAGAGGTGGTATGAGGATTCAGAGTGTTTAGCCTTGAGGAAAAGCCTTGAAGATGGGGATTCACCATTCAATTATACTATTGATGATGATAATACCATTTATTTTCATGGTAGTGTAGTTGTGCCTGTGTGTATATGAGAGGAGATGATGTGAGAGTTCCATGCCTCCAAGTGGGTGGTACCTCCTATTTTGACCAAAATGTATCATGATATTCGTATAAAGTATCAGTGTCTTGGGATTAAGACATAGGTTTAATTTTTCATGATGTGGTGCTACACATGTCTGTAGGTGAAGGAAGAGAACTTGTGTCCAGGTGCTTGTAGTAATTGCCTATTCTATAATGGATTTGGGATAATGTCACCATGGACTTTTCAGTAGATCTTCTGAGGACCCCTTCAAATAATGACATGATATGGGTGATTGTGGACTAATTGAAAAAAGTGGAACATTTCTTATCGATTTAAGAGACTTTTACCATGGACTAGTTGGGTGAATTATATCTTCTTGAGATAGTTAATTTTCATGATGTTATATGAAGTATAGTTTTGGATAATGATCCATGTTTTACTTGGTGCTTCTAGAAAGGATTTTAGAAGGTTCTTGGTAATCAGGTGTCTCTTTGTACAACTTTTAAACCACAGACATATGGGAAATTAGAGCATACTATCCAGGTGTTAGAGGATATACTGAAATCATGCATTCTTGATTTAGAGAAACTTTGGAAACAAACTTAGCGCTTATTGAGTTATATAATGACCCATACTTTACATACATTGTTATTAATTCAGAATTGAAGCACACTTATTACAACATATAACAAAACCAATAAAGGACCGTATAGGTATAGTGTCTTTAGAAACTAGGAAACATAAACAACTGGTTCATAAAGCATCTACTTTGCCTCCCATTTATTTCATCATATATTAGAGTCCTTTTTTGGAATATTCTACTTAATAACCTTATTACTGACCTGGGGAAATAAAACATACAAAAGGGTGAGCTCAAATGCTCAGTAAGGGTAAACAAAAGAAATATCAATCACATCATATACATAAGCACATAACTTTTGGAAATCTTAACCTGCAAAAGAGATCATAATTTCATAACATGGGATAAATCATAGTAGTGAAATGTAATCCCAATAATCATAACTTAAAACATGAAACTTTTTGGCATACACACATAATCATATAGAATCATTTCTTATTAGTCAAGACTCATTGCCAAGACTATCTTAGTGGACAAAGTCCATTTCTGAACCGAGTTCACTCCTCTTTTTAGTCCTGTTTCACTGAACCGGTATAACCTACCATTCCAGCCATGTCTATCTCATGAGATATAAAATCTTTACCCAATGCATTGGAGGGAGATATAGGTCCCACCCATCTCATAATGATACCATACTTATGTGTGCCACAAAATCATAAATCATACATCATGGCGTAACCCATGTAGTAAAAATGGGAATCTTAAACATCGTGACATCATAAAACAACTCATATAAGATAAAGGAATTCATAAAAATAATTCCATCACAACATAATCAAATCAATGTAATAATAGGGATAGAAACAGAACCCTTTATTATCTTAGATGGAAAATAATTTTGATAAAACACTTAAACTCCATTCTTGAGGAAAATATCCTTTCTACTTCAAAAACACTTTCATTTGTTTAACATGTTATAAAATTTTAAACTAAAAGAAGTTGATTAAAAATAAACTTGAAAACTTGTAAGGGAAGCTTCTTGGAAATAATTTTTTAAAAATCCATTCATGCCATATAAGTTAAAAGAAAACATTCTTCTCTTACTTTTGTCGGAAAAGTCAAAAAGTACCTAGTAAGAAAAACGACAAAATATTCCTTTCATATATTTTACTAAAAACTCACCGAAGGGTAAAAATGGATTTAAAAATTGTATGTGGATGGAAATAATATTACATATTTAGGAAACATGGATGTGGATGATAAAATACACCCCAATAAATACCAAAGTATAAACAATCTCGGATAAAAATGAGATTGTGATATTTTCCTTACCTTAGGTCTGATATGCTTTGTACGTGTCCGAACCTCCTGTATAATGATTTAAATAATGTTATTGACTTATTACAGAATCATACTTATTTTTATGATATCATATATGGTCATATTCTTAGCTTCTTAGTAGTAATATTTCATTGCTACTTGTTATTCGGGTGTTTATAACTTTTTGTTCTTATGCGTGTTTTGTCGAATAAATTCTTATTCTTCTCTTTAGGTTATAGATAACTCATTTCCATAATGGTATTAGTGTAATATATATCATATTTATTCATTAAATTCATTTATATAATCATTATGAAATGAAGATCATGTAGAACGAGTCGCATCACATCGTGGAGACGGTATTCCGTACGTATGCACGAGTGATGATTTCATTCCTATGATCGTGGAATTGTATTTTAGTGTATGTATAATATTTCAGAATCAGTATAAATTTATAATAGTCATATATAGTCATTATTTACACCATTATACCCATCCAATTAAGGTGGTGGTGGAAAATAGATTACACCACGGCGTGGAGACGGTATTCCGTACGTACGCACGCGTGGTGACTTCTTTTTCCGTAGGATGGATAGATGGTGAAATAGGGTTATTTCATACTTATAATAACATATCAGTATATGAGTGATACTGATGTTATTACTTCATAATGAAACAACTAAATAAGAAGAAGTGGAAGAATAAATAAAGATGAAAGAATCGGTAACGGACATTACCTCTTCTTTGAAGTGCTTCTTTGAGACCTCCTTTTAGGGCACTAAAATAGGTATTTGAAGAAGACCAGAACCTCTAGGATGTTTCTAGGGAAGTGGAGAGACGAAATTGGCAGGTTTTGGCCGAGCTTGAAGGCTCAAAGTGGTGTGAGGAAGAGGGGGAGGAGGTGCCCTTTTATAGGGGAGGAGAGGGGCTCCTTTGGAAAAACTAAAAAATATTATTTTATTATAAAGTCAAGTTCGGTTTTAAATACCTCCAAATTGATTTATTTCTAAGCTAAGGTGGGGATGGGTAGAAATACTCTCATCCAATATAATTTAGACAAGTTTAGGTTCCTATTTTAACCTTATCATTTAGATTTAACATTAAGTTAAATAATTTTACTTTTACCATGTCTTCTTATGTTCTTATACTATAAGGTTAATAAACTTACTATAAGAATCAAAACGAACCCCAAGTTGTTTATTATTAATATATATAACCTTTTCTAAGTCATTTTGCAGAACCTTAGATTTTTAGGAATAAAATAACAATTACTAATATAATATTTGTTTTATAAACTATTTTATGTCTATTTTGACACTATTTAGTAATTAATTTTTGTGAAAATCATAACAGAATGATTAGTTCTAAAAAAGTTAATTAAATAAATACTAACATGTCATATTAATCTAGAAAATAATTTTAATTCATAAAAAGTCTCAAATTACATTTATTTTGGTGTTTATAACATCAATTATGTCAATATTTCATTAATAAGATAATTATTGCATCATCTTTGTGTCATAAATAAATTAACTTATTTAAAGTCTAAAAATTAAAAATAAAATATCATTATATAGGAAATATTTTGAGCTTTCTAATGAATATTTATAGTAGAATTTATCTTATGTATAACCCTATATTGAAAATGATATACTTATTAAACTTTGATTTTAACTATTTTAACCCTTCTTTAAATAAATTAATAATAAATGTCCTAATCTAATCCAAGTGGGCCTAAATGGTCATATTTTATTCCTAAGTTTGTTTTTGGTCGAATTACACTTGTCCAATATAATTAGTACATGTGTTAGGGTAATAATAATATCATTTTTACCCTTAAGTACCCTATTTACTTTTAACCGTGGTAAATAAAAGTAAAAAGTTACTATTCACCAAAAATTATTTTCATCTCATTGAACCACATTTTACTTACTGACATCAACCGTGTCTCTCGGTTTTTTGAAATTCCACTCACAGAAGCGGTAAAATTAAGTTTTATGAAAAATTCAGTTTTTTAACTACCACTTAGTGGTCTCACTATTCATCAAAAATTAAAAGTTTTCAGAAAAATACCAAAATTTCACCCTAGGATAATTTCGATATCCCAAATCCAAAAATGAAGTCCATTTTGAAAAATAAAATTTATAAATTTCAAAAAGTGGTTATTACTATTCATAACGGCTAGTTTTAATAATATTTTATTAGCATATCATTGTTTAGTGAAACTCGGTATTGCGTACGACGCAAGCCATCGAGGAAGGTTGCGATTTCGTGTAAAGCAAGCCAAGCAAGTGTTGTGTGTAGAAAAAGATTCCTTTGATGATTTATATAACATAAAAGTCTCGGGTGTTACATTCTACCCCCCTTAAAATGAATTTTGCCCTCGAAATTCGTCACTTTGTAACAAACAAATGAGGATACCTCTCCCTTATCATATCCTCAAGCTCCCATGTAGCTTTTTATAATTGGTGGTTCCTACATAAAACTTTCACCAATCGAGTGGTTTTGTTTCGTAGGACTTTTTCGCTACGATCCAGAATCTCTATCGGTTGTTCTTCATAAGAAAGATCTTGCTCCAGCGGTACAACTTTTGAGCTGAGTACATGTGAAGGATCATGTATGTACTTTCTCAGGAGAGATACATGGAACACATCGTGAACTTGAGAGAGATTCGGTGGAAGCACCAATCGGTAAGCTACCTTCCCAACACGATCCAGTATTTCGAAAGGACCGATATATCTAGGGCTCAACTTCCCCTTCTTTCCAAATCTCATAACCCTCTTCCAGGGAGATATTCGTAAGAACACTTTATCACCCACTTCAAACTCTAGGTCTTTTCTTTGGTTGTCGGCATAAATTTTATGCCGAATCTGAGCTGCTCTTATGTGTTGTTGAATAGATCTGACCTTTTCTGCCATTTCATCAACGAGATCAGGTCCTAATAGCTTTCTTTCCCTAACTTCATCCCAGCAAGTTTGAGTCCAGCATTTCTTTCCATAGAGATATTTGTAAGGAGCCATCTGAATACTGGAGTGAAATCTATTATTATAAGAAAATTCCACCAAAGTTAGGTGTTGATCCCAACCACCTTTGAAATCCATAGAGAAAGCTCTCAACATATCTTCTAGAGTTTGAATTGTTCTCTCAGACTGACTGTCTGTCTGAGGATGATAAGCAGTGATGAAACTCAACTCTGTATCCAGAGTATGCTGAAGACTTTTCCAGAACTTCGAGGTAAATCTCGGATCCTGATCAGATATAATAGAAAGTGGTACTCCATGCAATCTTACCACTTCCTTTACATATATCCTGGCAAGATGATCTAGAGAGAAATCATCTCTAATAGCAATGAAGTGTGCAGACTTTGTAAGATGATCAACTATGACCTAGATAGCATTATTGACTTTGGATGTTTTAGGAAGTCATGTGACAAAGTCCATAGTGATGTTTTCTCATTTCCATTTGGGTATGGGTAATGGTTGTAACATCCCCTTAGAATTTTGTCTCTCAGCTTTAACTTGTTGACAAACCAAGCATCGAGAGACATATTCAACAGTATCTCTTTTCATGCCATCCCACCAGAAGTACTCTTTTAAGTCCCTATACATCTTCATGCTTCCAGGATGAATAGAGAATGAAGAACTATAAGCATCATCCACCAGCTCCTTCTTTAATTCGGGGATGGGAGGAACACAAACCCGATTCCTGAACTTTATTATCCCATCACAATCAAGGTTGAATTCAGGAACATTTCTCACCTTCTTTTGTAACTCGACATCTTCTTTCTGTGCCTCTTTAATCTTCACTGTATAGATGGTTGAACATTCATTTTAGAAAGATACGATTTTTCCCCTTTCATTATAATTCCAAGATCCATCCTTTGTAAATCCATAAATATTGGATCTTTTGTGATCCTCATCATGGATAAACTAGCATGCTCTTGTCGACTTAATGCATCTGCCACCTTGTTTGCTTTCCCAGGGTGTTAATGGATTGAGCAGTCATAATCCTTAATCAGCTCCAACCATCTTCTTTGGCACATATTCAGCTCCTTTTGTGTGAAAATATACTTTAAACTTTTATGATCAGTATAAATATCACACCTTTCACCATAAAGGTAATGCCTCCAAATCTTTAATGCAAAGATTACCGCAGCTAACTCCAAATCATGAGTTGGGTAATTTTGATCATGTATTTTCAACTGTCGTGAGGCATAAGCTATCACCATATCATTTTGCATAAGAACACACCCCAATCCCTTCTTGGATGCATCACTGTAGATCACAAACCTTTCTCCACTACAAGGTAGTGTGAGCACAGGTGCACTAGATAACCTTGTTTTCAACTCCTTGAAATTATCTTCACATTCCTCCGTCCAAACAAACTTAACTCCTTTCCGAGTCAACTTGGTGAGTGGATTAGATAATCGTGAAAAAACTTTCACAAAACGTCGATAATATCCAGCCAAACTAAGAAAACTTTGGATCTCGGTTACTGTTGTTGGTCTCGACCATCTTTCGATAACCTCTGTTTTTGATGGATCCACAGATATCGCCTCTTTTGAGATTATGTGACCCAAAAATGCAACTTTTTGAAGCCAAAATTCACACTTGGTAAATTTGGCATAAAGCTTCTCCTTTCTCAGGGTCTTCAATATAATTCTCAAGTGATCTTCATGTTCTTCCTTGCTCTTTGAATAGACAAGAATATCATCTATAAAGACTACCACAAACTGATCAAGATAGTCTCTAAAGACTCTATTCATTAGATCCATGAAGATAGCAGGGGCATTAGTAAGACCAAATGGCATCACTATAAATTCATAGTGTCCATACCTTGTACGGAAAGACGTCTTTGGTATATCCTCCCTTTTGACCCTTAATTGATGATACCCTGAACAGAGATCAATCTTGGAAAAGTATTGAGCTCCGCGTAGTTGGTAAAATAGGTCATAAATGCACGAGAGAGGATATTTGTTCTTGATAGTGATCTTGTTAAGTTCTCGATAATCAATGTAGAGTCTCATTGATCCATCTTTCTTCTTAACAAATAGAAAAAGTGCTCCCCAAGGTGACGCACTAGGGCGTATGAACCCCTTATCAGGATTCTCTTGGAGTTGCTTCTTCAATTCCTGCAACTCAATTGGGGCCATTCTATAAGGTGTCTTTGAAATAGGCAAAGCACCCGGTACGAGTTCTATTGAAAACTCAACTTCACGATTCGGTGGAAGACCCGGTAATTCCTCCGAAAAGACATCATCAAACTCCCGTACAATGGGAATATTCTTAATCGTGAGTTTCTCACCAACCATTTGAGATAAATAACCTTCATTTAGTGGAATCAATACCCATAAAATGGAAGAAATTTCCACTGGAAGGTTATGTTCATCCTTGCATCGATAGAAGATCATAGATTGATCTGGAATATGAAATGTGACTTCCCTTCTTTGGCAATTGATATGAGCTCCATGTAGAGAAAGCCAATCCATGCCAAGAATCACATCAAATTCCACTATAGGAAGGATCACAAGATTTGCAGGAAGCACTTTCCCACAAACTTCAATCGGAGAAGAATTATAAACTTTTGATGCGACTGTTGTACCATTAGGTGTTGTCACAGCTAACTCAACATCTAATTGTTGAGGTAATACGATGATACCCTTAGAAAATTCTTCAGAAATAAAGGAGTGGGTGGATCCAGAATCAAATAAAACATTTGCTACTTTAGAGTGGATGGTAAGTGTACCTTTCACCACATCGTTATTGTACTCCACATCACTAATAGAAATTGCATGTGACTTTCCTTTGTCTTTATCCTTAAGAGTTTGTTGACGTCGACCATCATCATCAACCCTTGGATTAGGTCATTTATTGGCATAATGTCCCATCTCCTTGCACTTGAAACATTGAAGTGTAGTAGGTTCATTCTGTGTATCCCTTCCTTTGTTTGCATCATTAGACATCTTCTTCCCATCATCGCAGCATTCAAATGCCTGATGACCTTCCTTTCCACATTTGAAACATTTACTTTTCCCTTTAAGACAACTCCCTCCATGTTTCTTTCCACACTTTGAGCATAAGGGAAAGCTCATCTTCTTTTCAGTGTGCTCTTTAGATTTTCCTTTGAATTCCATTTTCCTCTTCTTATCAAACCCATATGACTAATGGGTTACTCCAATCTCCATCTCAACTTTTAGAGCACATCGAATGATTTCCTCATAGCTATTGAAGTCCCTTATGGATAAGGCTCTTCGAAGACTTGGTTTTAAGCCACTAAAGAATCGATCGATCTTACTCTCAGGTTGGATAATAATACCAGAAGCGTACCTTGCAAGTCTTGTAAAATTTGCTTCATAGGTACCAACAGATTCATCATCCTTTTGCTTCAGTTCAAAAAACTCTTTCTCCATCTTTTTTCGAAGAATACGAGGGAAGTACTTACTGAAAAATAAGTTCTTAAAGTCGTCCCATTCCATGGACTCAATTTCATCCCTTTTCCTCGTATTCTTAATAAGATTCCACCATTGATCAGCATCACCTTCCAAACGATACACTGCTAAGATGACTTTATCATGCTCAAAACATTGAAGAACTGAAAATATCTTTTCAGTAGTACTAATCCATTGTTCAAAAACTAATGGATCAGTAGACCTGCTGAATGAAGGTGGACGCTGTCTCATGAAGGATTCAACAGAATGTTTCTCCTTCCTTTGCTCATTTGGAAGTCCTGCATGATTCATAGCTTGATAAAGTTGTGTGAGCATGGATACAATATTTTTCATTCCATCTCCCATAACGTTTGGTTGCTCATGGGGACAATCATTGCATTTCCCGTCACATTCCGCATTAACACGGTTCCTTTGGGTTCCAGCCATTGAATAAAACCAAGAAGAATAGTGTGAGAATCACTAATTATAATAGGAAAACCACATAATCAAGAATAAAATTTCACACTTAAGGTCTTATACAAGGTTATTCATGGCCATTTCTAAAACACTAAGATTGTGTTCTATGATTAGACTTATCCTTAGGGTTCTTACTAAGGCTTTCACATCCTAGTTTCCAAAGGTTGACTATACCTTTCCTCTGATACCAACTATAATGACCCATACTTTACATACATTGTTATTACTTCAGAATTGAAGCACACTTATTACAACATATAACAAAACCAAGAAAGGACCGTATAAGTATAGTGTCTTTAGAAACTGGGAAACATAAACAACTGGTTCATAAAGCATCTACTTTGCCTCCCATTTATTTCATCATATCTAGAGTCCCTTTTTGGCATATTCTACTTAATAACCTTCTTCCTGACCTGGGGAAATAAAACATACAAAAGGGTGAGCTCAAATGCTCAGTAAGGGTAAACAAAAGAAATATCAATCACATCATATACATAAGCACATAACTTTTGGAAATCTTAACCTCCAAAAGAGATCATAATTTCATAACATGGGATAAATCATAGTAGTGAAATGTAATCCCAACAATCATAACTTAAAACATGAAACTTTGTGGCATACACACATAATCATAGAGAATCATTTCTTATTAGTCAAGACTCATTGCCAAGACTATCTTAGTGGACAAAGTCCATTTCTAAACCGAGTTCACTCCTCGTTTCAGTCCTGTTTCACTGAACCGGTATAACCTACCGTTCCAGCCATGTCTATCTCATGGGATATAAAATCTTTACCCAATGCATTGGAGGGAGATATAGGTCTCACCCATCTCATAATGATACCATTCTTATGTGTGCCACAAAATCATAAATCATACATCATGGCATAACCCATGTAGTAAAAATGGGAATCTTAAACATCGTGACATCATAAAACAACTCGTATAAGATAAAGGATTTCATAAAAATAATTCCATAACAACATAATCAAATCAATGTAATAATAGAGATATAAATAGAACCCTTTATTATCTTACATGGAAAATAATTTTGATAAAACACTTGAACTCCATTCTTGAGGAAAATATCATTTCTACTTCAAAAACACTTTCCTTTCTTTAACATGTTATAAAATTTTAAACTAAAAGAAGTTGATTAAAAATAAACTTGAAAACTTGTAAGGGAATATTCTTGGAAATAATGTTTTAAAAATACATTCATGTCGTATAAGTTAAAAGAAAACATTCTTCTCGTACTTTTGTCGGAAAAGTCAAAAAGTACCTCGTACGAAAAACGACAAAAGATTCCTTTCATATCTTTTACTAAAAACACACCAAAGGGTAAAAATGGATTTAAAAAATTGTAGGTGGATGGAAATAATATTACATATTGAGGAAACATGGATGTGGATGATAAAATACACCCCAGTAAATACCAAAGTATAAACAATCTCGGATAAAAATGAGATTGTGATATTTTCCTTACCTTAGGTCCGATATGCTTTGTACGTGTCCGAACCTCCTGTATAATGATTTAAATAATGTTATTGACTTATTATAGAATCATAATTAGTTTTATGATATCATATATGGTCATATTCTTAGCTTCTTAGTAGTAATATTTCATTGCTACTTGTTATTCGGGTGTTTATAACTTTTTGTTCTTATGCGTGTTTTGTCGAATAAATTCTTATTATTATCTTTAGGTTATAGATACCACATTTCCAAAATTTTATTAGTGTAATATATATCATATTAATTCATTCAATTCATTTATATAATCATTATGAAATGAAGATCATGTAGAACGAGTCGCATCACATCGTGGAGACGGTATTCCGTACGTATGCACGAGTGATGATATCGTTCCTATGATCGTGGAATTGTATTGGAGTGTATGTATACTATTTAAGAATCATTATCACTTTATAATAGTCATATATAGTAATTATTTACACCATTATACCCATCCAAGTAAGGTGGTGGTGGAAAATAGATTACACCACGGCGTGGAGACGGTATTCCGTACGTACGCACGCGCGGTGACTTCTTTTTTCGTAGGATGGATAGATGGTGAAATAGAGTTGTTTCATACTTATAATAACATATCAGTATATGAGTGATAATTATGTTATTACTTCATAATTAAACAACTAAATAATAAGAAGTGGAAGAATAAATAAAGATGAAAGAATCGGTAACAGACATTACCTCTTCTTTGAAGTGCTTCTTTGAGACCTCCTTTTAGGGCACTAAAACAGGTCTTTGAAGAATACCAGAACCTATAGGATGTTTCTAGGGAAGTGGAGAGAAGGAATTTTCAGGGGTTGACCGAGCTTGAAGGCTCAAAGTGGTGTGAGGAAGAGGGCGAGTAGGTGCCCTTTTATAGGGGAGGAGAGGGGCTCCTTTGAAAAAACTAAAAACTATTATTTTATTATAAAGTCAAGTTCGGTTTTAAATAGCTCCAAATTGATTTATTTATAAGATAATGTGGGTATGGTTCGAAATAATCTCATCCAATATAATTTAGACAATTTTAGGTTTCTATTTTAACCTTATCATTTAGATTTAACATTAAGTTAAATAATTTTACTTTTACCGTGTCTTCTTGTGTTCTTATACTATAAGGTTAATAAACTTACTATAAGCAGACAAAAGAACCACAAGTTGTTTATTATTAATATATATAACCTTATATAAGTCATTTGGCCGAACCTTATATTTTTAGGAATAAAATAACAATTACTAATATAATATTTGTTTTAAAACCTAATTTATGTCAATTTTGACACTATTTAGTAATTAATTTTTGTGTAAATCATAACAGAATGATTAGTTCGAAAAAAGTTAATTAAATCAATACTAACATGTCATAATAATATATAAAATTAGTCTAATTCATATAAAGGCTCAAATTACATTTATTTTGGTGTTTATAACATCAATTATGTCAATATTTCATTAATAAGATAATTAATGCATCATCTTTGTGTCATAAATAAATTAACTTATTTAAAGTATAAAAATTACAAATAAAATATCATTATGTAGAAAATATTTTTAGATTTCTAATGAATATTTATAGTCGAATTTATCTTATGTATAACCCTATATTAAAAATGATATACTTATTAAACATTGATTTTAACTATTTTAACCCTTCTTTAAATAAATTAATAATAAATGTCCTAATCTAATCCAAGTGGGCCTAAATGGTCATAGTTTATTCATAAGGTTGTTTTTGGTCGAATTAAACTTGTCCAATAGAATTAGTACATGTGTTAGGGTAATAATAATATCATTTTTACCCTTAATTACCCTATTTACTTTTAACCGTGGTAAATAAAAGTAAAAAGTTACTATTCACCAAAAATTATTTTCATCTCATTGAACCACATTTTACTTACTGACATCAACCGTGTCTCTTGGATTTTTGAAATTCCACTCACAGAAGCGGTAAAATTAAGTTTTATGAAAAATTCAGTTTTTTAACTACCACTTAGTGGTTTCACTATTCATCAAAAATTGAAAGTTTTCAGAAAAATACCAAAATTTCACCCTAGGATAATTTCGATATTCCGAATCCAAAAATGAAGTCCATTTTGAAAAATAAAATTTATAAAATTTTAAAAATTGGTTATTACTATTCATAACGGCTAGTTTTAATAATATTTTATTAGCATATCATTGTTTAGTGAAACTCAGTATTGCGTACGACGCAAGCTATCGAGGAAGGTTGAGATTTCGTGTAAAGAAATCCAAGAAAGTGTTGTGTGTAGAAAAAGATTCCTTTGATGATTTATATAACATAAAAGTCTCGGGTGTTACAAGTTCGACCATAACAATAGTTACTAGCTGACTATTCAGATGGCACCACATGAGGTTCTCTATGGTAGGCCATGAATATCATCATTGTATTGGATGGAATTTGGTGAATCAGGGTTGTTGGTACCGAGTCTCATGAAGTAAATGTCAGAGAAGATTTAGATTATTCATAATTATATGGATATTACTCTGAGTAGGCATAATTCATATTCAAATCAATTTCTTCAACCTCTTGAGTTTGTGGTGGGTGATCGTGTGTTCCTTTAGGTGTCACTTAGATTGAAGAAACATCAAATTTAGAAACAAGGTAAGATGTCACTTGTGTACATGAGGCCATTTGAGATTGTGGAGAGGATCATATCAGTGTCATACTGATTAGATCTCCCACAGTGGTATGGTAGCATGTATGATATTTTTCATGTGTTACAGCTTCGGTAGTATCATCCCAACCCTTATCATCTAATTGATTTTGTTGATATTAATCTTGAGGTTGATTCATCCTTTGAGGATCATCTAGTTTGTATTGTAGATCGTAGTGAGGATGTTTTATGGGGAAAGACTATTCCATTAGTCTTAGTATTATGGAGGCATGGTAGTATTCAGGAGGAAACTTGGGAGAGGGGGAATATTTTTGGGTCCAGTGGTTTAACCTTTTTACCTTGGAGGATTAGGGATTATTGGGATAGTAGCTTGAGGATGAGATGTTATAAAGCGAGGAGGTTGTAATATCTTGAAATTTTTAAAAGGTATGTCCTTGTTTAAAATTTGGTTTAAATCTATTTTTTTAGTTAATAAAATTATTCTTGATAATATGAGGGGCTTTGAGGTTGTCCCATGGGTTGAAGATGTGAAAGAAATAGAAAATAATCCATCTAGTGTAGGTTCCACAGTTGGTGCATGGTTAGTTTAACCATGCTCCTTAACCACATGTGGGTGTGGTGCCTTAGAAAAAACCGAGGGTACGACCCTTGAATGGTTTGAAAAATGTGTAGGCCTTCCTGGAAAACCATGCAGTTTGGATCTCCCTTGAATAAAGGTTATCGCATAGGCACCACCTGGTTTATCAAATCGTGTGGGTACCCCTAGGATTTTGTGTGACCTAGCCCCCTCTTAGGTATAGGGAACTACATGGTTGGAACATCTTTTGTCTAATCATGTGGACAAACCATGTACCTTTTAAAAGTAGAAAAATTTCCCATTTTTTCCCATCAGGATTTAAGGGTTCTAACCTAATTTTACCCCATTTCAACCACCAAAATACTAGGTGACGAACCTTTCCCTCCCAAGCTCTCCAAAGGTGAGTATCCTTCAATTTTTGGTTGTTTGGAGTGTCGTTGGATGTAAATTGATGATCCAGGTGAGTCGAACACTCCACTTCCTTCTATTTTCTATAATAGGCCTTGTGTAATTGTTCTTCTCCTTTTTAAGTCCTAAAACCTTACTTTTCCAGTAGATTCTAAGTTTGGTCTTTGAATTTTGGTTAAGTTATAATCAAGGGCTAAGTTTAAGTGAGTGTTTGTATATGAACTTAAGGTAAGTGGTCTACAAGTTATATCCCATAGTCTTGATATTTAATTTATGTTTATGTGGTTGTGCATTTATGTAGTTTTCCTTCACAATTTAAACCCTTTGTGATAAATGATATAACAGGTGTGTAAATGGTTTTTTGAATCCCTCATGATCCTCATTGGATTTTTTGAGGTTTATTAAACCAGATGTATGGTCACCCATGGGGTGAAAAACTCCCTTAAATAAGATAATTGAATTGTTAAATGTGATGAATGGTTAAAAAGGATTGGAATTGTGCTTAAATTACTTGAAAGGGGTGATAAATAGTTGTAATGGTTATTTAAGGAAGAATTTTCCTAACTATAGTAATTGTGAATATATTGAATGTAATGAACTATGAAATGGTGATAAATGAAATGGTGTACCTATGATGTCTTTATTTATTAAAATGGTTAATAATGACAAACCTTTGAAATTGTGAACTAATTATTGTTGGGATTATGGACTAATTCTCTACTCCCATGGAAAGGCTAGAATGATTCTCCAGTTTCCCTTATGAATAATATTTTTTGGATAGAATGATTCTCCTAACTCCTAGGGTATGAAAATGGTGTTCTATATTGAGGTTGGGGTGGTCGGACATGGTGTTCTGAATCTCAATTGGATTCATGGATTGAGGATCCATATTTTCAAACCTATGAAACTTTTGCACATGGTTTAGATGATCGACATGGTCTAAAGTAGGTTTGATGAATATGTTTAAAACATGGAACTGGAAAGAAAAGTAATTGATTTAAATAATGGAATTTGGTTTTTTTTTTGTTTTATTATTATCTATAATTTTTCATACACTATATTAGACTAGATATTTTGTAGACACCATTAGTGGTGTCATACTAAATTGTAGTCACACCCTACTTGGTCCACCATTAGGTAACTGAGCATACTTCATGGTTTCAGTTCAGGATAAGGAAAAAGGGCCTATTCTATAGGGTTGATTTGGGGCTTAAGGATGTGTATGGATTAGGGGATAAAACCATATGTTAGGAACCATGATGGGGATTCTTCAACATGTATTTATTTTGGGTTTTCCTTTACACTTGACACTATATTAAATAGAACATTTACTATTTGGTTTTTGGTATGTACTTAGTTTTGGAGAATTATTTTGGTGATGCATGATTATATTTTGTATTATTTCATTATTTATTATTTTATCTATTATGGATTACTCTGGTAAAGAGGGTATAATATTACTAAATTATCCATTAGACCCTCATTGCTAATTAGCAGCCTTTGGTGTAAGGGTAGGTGAACCTAAGGTCATGTGGTGAATCAAAATGAGGCACCAGATTAGTGGAACCTAGTTTAGGATGTTACACTTTATGTAATAAATCATGAATTAAAGTGTATTAAAATATATGTTTTTATAATAATCATAGTTCAATGATGGAATATCATAAACTGAGTCAAATGATATACTTCTTCTTAGATGAATGAACTCCACGACTGAGGAAAATGTTTTTGTTAAATTAATTACAAATTTATCATGAAAGATCCTCTATATGGTTTTGGGATTCTTCTATAATTTTTCTTCATTTACGATCATGGTAAATGTCATACTTACTCATGTTCTTATATTTTATTTATTATAAATGGTGAAAAACATTTATTGTTCATGGACTCGATTGACTTCCATTACACCCAAAACCTTCAGTTGAATCCAAACTACACTAATGGTAGGTAATCAATCCAGCCCCTACTAAAATTTAGTATGAAATATCTTAGTATATCCTTGAGAACTAGGATAGTCCTCTTAGTATAACCATCTATACGAGGGTAGAATATTGTACTAAAATGAAACTAGGAACCAAAATCCTTATGAAATCTCCTCCATAACCAAGATGTGAAACACATGTTACTATTGTATACAACCTTCAAGGTTAGCCCATACAAGAAACCAATATCATTTTTATACTAATTTTATAAGATATCCATTAAGAACTACTTTATAATAGGAATGAAGTGAGATGACTTGGTCATCTAGTTAAATATCTACCAGATAGTGTCATGAACCTTTATTGATAATGGAAGTATAATCATGAAATTTATTAAAATACTATCCCACTTTTAATCCAAAACCTTAAGGGATTGGATCAAACCTATGGGATCCTAGTGTTCTACCTTCACTTGTTTACAAGTGATGCATCATGATATGAACTGAACAACACTACACTTCATTATATACCACCAAAATTAATTCTTGAAATTTTTGTACATCATTTTTAATGGATATACCACTAGAGGGGTAATATGAAACTCCATTAGTACCTCCTCATGCACTAATGTAGGAACCATTATCCTCCCTTGGAAGAGGATGATTTACCCCCTCCTTTAGAACATCCATTTGGGGTATCTCTAGAGAAAACATGGTCTCAAAAAATATCATAGTCAATATATGTTAGTTTCTTACCAAGGGAATTATCCTGGGTGGGGGTGAACAAGGTAGTATAGATTTTAACCCTTTAATCCCTTAATCATGATCTTATTATCTCGATGTGAGTAACTCTCTTTTTCTCTCCCTTACTTTCTCTTGAAAATCAATGAAAGAAATAAATGGAAAACATATAGTTTTTATTGGTTCTCCCTAACTAGGATAGTCAAAGTAGCATGAAATCAATGATGTGTTAATGTACTAAAACATTAGAGTGAGATTCTTCATTTGGTTTACACAAATGTGTAGTCTCAATGAACCTATGGACATACTATTCAAACAATATGAGAAGACTCACAACCTATCCCCAAATATATGAACTTACTATTCTTTTTGTGACAATACTTGATCTTATTATTGAGATTTGGATATGAAAAAAACAACTCACAAGATGTGACTCTTCCACACCCTATGATTGTGTTTCAGTGAGAGGATACTATATGAAATTCCTCCTTTTTATTGTGAATCTTCCCACAAAATCTCTTTGTTTTCCTATAAATCATTGTGTCTTATTTTTGGAGCCATTCATCTCTTTTCATTTCAATCCAATGGTTAAGATTAAACATACTTTTTATAAGACTATAAAATTTGTCCCTATTAACTAATAGGATCTTTATGTATTATTAAAATCCCAATAGACACATAGAGATTTAATAAATAGATCCCTATTTCAGTTTATGGTTGAAACTGCTAGCTAACTAAAACTTCTTGTTTGTGGCATGGCCTAATGTGTTATTACATAACATTTTAATTTTTTCATATACTAAGGCGTGTCCATCTTCACTATGGTGAAACCTTCATTTAATAAAACTTCAAAATGATGTAGTAATATACACTGTGACACAAGAATTTTTATTTTACCAGTTCCATAGAAACTATTTCCCCTTTAATCCTCAAATGATCTTTTCATGTTCTCCTTAACTCCTCTTAACTCACCGAAAATGTTGTAGCATAATCACATCCAGTATGACGTGGAAATATAATTCATAAAAACCTTGAATCTATTAAATATCAACTCTTTATGACATAAGACGTAGCTAAAACATGGAAATATTATCTTCCATAAAGGACTATAACATATCCATCTATCCACGACATGGAAACCTTTTTATTTTCTAGTGGAACCAAAACTCATAAAAACTCTTCTATAAGAGTACTATATCTGGTTCACCTAACAATGACATGATAAAAATACTCAGAGTCCCAAATCAAAAAATCCTAGAGTATTCCATTGTTATATAATCATGGATGTATCTAAACAACTCATTCGATCCTCACTAGCATCGATACTCCCCTACAACCTCCAGTGCTGACCTACACATGAGATTCTAAGAACCACCTCTCACGACTTCACCTGCACCATGGATTATATTTACAATAACCTATTACTATATGAATGGGTGATACTATATTCTTCCCCTCTATCCTACTTGGATAAATGGTTCCTAAGATCAGCTACTAGCATATCTATATGTTTCTATGGTGTTGGAATTGAGTGAGATTGTCCATATTTTTAATCTTTCCAAAATAATTATGGAATTACAAAGAAAATAAGTCATAGTAAACATTTAAAATTACTCTTTATAGTCTTCAAAGGTCTTATAATTGTTATAAATGATTTAACAACAACATATAATTCACAAATGCAACACATCCTATGGCATGGAGCAGGATCTACAGTGTGAGGTCTATCTTTCAAACACAACTCTTATTCAAAAGCTTCCAAGAATTATTGAGTGAGGATGGATTAACATGAATCTATAAAAAACTCCAAGAATCACTTGATAACCCTTCTTCAAAATTTCAAAAAAAACACAACCCATGCAAACCTCCAAAGTGGTTTTATCCAATGATTTCCCCCTTTGGGTTTATTTCTAATTCCAAATAGAACAAAACAGGCACTTAAAATCTGTCATTTCATAAAAAACTTATTAATCCTTTTACTTAAAAGTTTGAACCAATGATTTATCAATAATAATATCTAATCTCATAGGATACAACATTCAAAGTGGGAAAAAGAGTTAAATGAAATAATTATTATATGATTAGACATCATTACATTTTAAATGTAAACCTCAAACACATCAAACCTCAAACACATTTCTTAAACCACTATATATCGCTTGGAGTGGTGATTATACCCATTTTATAAACATATCCTATACCCCTTTTCGAAATAACCCAAATATAACTACCTTAAAGATTCATGAAGAAGATTTAGAAATATTTATCATGGATGATATGAAGAATGCATCCATTTATCTTGAAGAAACTCATATAGGGGAGTGAGGGTCCCATCTCTAAATCCATCTAAATAGATGGATTTGATTGGAATCCAAGAACTAACCAATGAAGTTCATAATCTAGTTTTGGTAATTATTTTATAATAATAGCAACAACTTGATCTTGTGTCCACACATACTACCTATTGATAGCTTATTGTTCCATCATTTCCTTCAAGAAATGATACTTTATTTTGATGCGCCTCACCCTTGAGTGTTGAATGGAATTTTTTCTAATGTTTATAACACTAGATTTTTCAAAAATAATAAGAATTAGAGATAAAAATCAATAATAATGTCTTAAATTTTTTGTTGCATCTATATCAATTGAGTACAAACTTGAGTTTCCACTACATATTCCAAATGTACAGTTCTTAAGGAAATAAAATCTTGTTTTTTAATTTACCATGAAATAAAAGATCTTCTAATGTATAACAGAACTACTAAGGTATATTTTTTTGTCATTTACTGAACCATCCCAATTGATATCCATATATACCACCAATTATTATTATTAATTTATTCAATAATACAACCCATAGTCTAATATTTGGTTGAAATATCAAAGTATTTATCTCATAGATTTCATGATACTTTCCTTGGGAGAAATTTGATATCTTGCATCTTAAAATGTGGGAAGAAATGTTTGGATGAGTGGCTATTATGTAATACTGGATACTAATATTTTTTCTATAGAGTGTCACATCCACTTGATCACCTTCACCATCTTTAAAAAAATTATCCATATTTCCACTTGTGTTCTGATTAGTTTGGATTATTCGAGCTGAAATTATTTAAACACTTTCCTAGAATATATTTTTTGGAGATAGATGTACCTTACTTATTTTGAATAACCTATAACCCAAGGAAGAATAAAAATTAACAAATTAAAGACATTTCAAATTAAAACATCATAAAATATGAAAACTATTTACATTATATGTCATCTATACCTCTAAATATGAAGTTGTTAATATATATAAGTATGAATATTCACTACCCATTCTCTTTCTTAATATAGAGGTTTTGATCAACCCCTCCTTGATGATAACCAAGCTTCCTTATGTACTGATCCAACCATGATTACTATAAGAATGGTTATTCTTTTAGGATATATAAAACTTTCCCTAGCCAGTACACCTTGATTTCATCATCATTGATAATAAACCCATCTAGTTTCTTGATATAGACTTCCTCTTAAAGGAATAAATTAAAGAATATTGATTTGACATCCATTTTAATACTTTAAACCCTTATGCATGGTCATTTATAGAAATAACCAAATGGTTTTAAGCCAGGCCATTGATGTAAATGTTTCATCAATGTCAATCCCATCGATTTGGGAATAACCTTGTCATATGATACATTCCTTATTCCTTATCACTATTCCATATTCATTAATTTTGTTTCAGAAGACCCACTTGGTTCTGATGGCATTTTTATTTTATTTCCATGAGATGATTTCTCATGTTATATTTTTCTTAATTTGATAAATATCTTAATTCGTGGATTTGAACCAACTTGCATCAAGATCAACATAATTAAATGATTTTGGTTCCACATGAGATAGAAATGATGTTTTCTGATGGACCTTCATGTTTGAGTTTAAACTAGGGAATTATAATCACCCACTATATTACTATTAATGAGTTCAAATTTACTAGACCATTTACTTATACTAGAAATTCATGTATTATTTTACTCATAATTAAATTTATTATCAATTTTTTTTCATCCTTATGAACTCCCCTTGATCCATACACATCATATTCATCTTCCACTTCACATTATCCACAAACTCTATAAAAATTATACTCATTAGAATCTAAAATATACTCATTTTCAATGGCGGGCACATTAATACTTTCAATAATTTTTCCAAACCCATTTTTGTAGCATAGATATTACTTTTACTTGTATTAATACCCAAGAAATATCCCTTCACAACAAAATGATTCAAACTTTATGTTCTTTTCATTATTTGGAATGAAGAATTTATGTCCAAATACATGGAATCACTTCATCATGGGATTGTTTTAATACCACATCTCACATGATGTATTTTCTTTATTTGAAAAAATTAATGCCTTATTGGAGAAGTGCATCGCTATTTAGACTACTTTCTTCCAATACTTATTTAGTAGGACTTTTTCAATGAGCATAGTTTATTCCATGTTATTGATAATATGATTCTTTCTTTCAAAAACTCTATTTTTTTGAGTTGTTATCACCACTTAAACATGATGTTGAATTCTATGTTTCTCTATATAATTCTCTAACTAGGTGTGTATGAATTATGTAACATTATCAATGGGAAAAATTTAAATTTTCACACTAAAAATTATTTCAACTTTTCTTCAGTGTTAAATGATGAAATTATACACTTATGTCTTATGATTAATCACCATTAATCAATCCATCTTGAAAGAGTTATAAAAATAATAATAACTTTTTTTTCATCTAATGATTTAGGAGTGATTGGTCCATAAATATCCACTTGAACAAGATTTAGAACTCATGATGAATTTCCTATTTTTGAATTATATATCTTTTAGGATATTTTTTCTTTTTGACAAGAGTAACATGTATATGTGTTGTCACATGTGGGATTGGTAAAGTCACTTGATCCCTTGGTCTTCACTAAGTTTTCTAGTGATCTTTGAATTAAGTGACCAAGACACTTACACCATAAGTTGTTTTCCTCCTCTTTTCAAAACATGAACTAGTTTTTTTCACTGATCAAATATAGTTTCACTTTAGTTCATCATCCTTGAAGGATAATCAATCCATCCTTTTCATTAATAGTAAAACCCTTCTTGAAAAATTCTACAACATTTACTAAGTCACACAATTGACTCACACTCATAAAATTATGATTAAGCCCTTCCACCAAGAGAACTTATATCTTCCAGAGACCTTTTCCCTAAATTTGTCATTCCAAAACCCAACAATTTTTAGTCATTAATCATTTCTAAACTGAACCACTCCACATTTTTCATATTTTATGCCAGTAATAATATTTTTATTTCCAATCATATGTGAGATACATGCACTATTAATAACCCATAAGCTAGACCTTTCTATTATTCTCAAAGAAACTTTAAAAACATTTTCCTTATCATACAATTTATTATTATTCTTCTATGATTGTTGAGTAACTCCCTCTAAATATTGATACTCATATATCTATTTTGGTTCAATAATTTTTATTTCATCTTTCATAAATAAAAACCAATTTTCATTTTTCAATGTATTAGATGAGGTTATTAGCAAATGATTTCCTCCCTTTCATGTCTCACGAGTCACATCTCATTATATAATTGAGGCATAATATATTGAGTTGTTTCCATATACTTTACATGAAAAATAGTAACAGTTAAAATTATAAGAATATAATGAAAAACTTCTTTCCTATTTTTGGTGTTGTTTCGCTCTAAAATTATTTTTGAAATAGAGCAGAGATATTGGTTATATCACAATTTTCTATAGAAATAATATCTAATATATGGTATTATTTCCCCATTTCTTAATTCTTGATAAAAAATAATTTTTATTTTATCCCAAATTCACATTCCTATAGGGAGTTGATTCCTATGTCCTAACCTAAGGCACAACTATCTTTTCTATTTGATCATACTTCGTAATATCTTTCCCTTTGTTTTTTAAATACTCCACCATTGGGATGGGAATACACTATTTAGTGGTTAATCTTGGTACTTATTTAGCCTTATCTAGGACTAATTACTTTGATAAAACTGATACCATACTGGGTGTAAGGAGTATCTCTTGTTCCTCACACTTCCTTCACTAAGACACGACTTCTTCTTCATGTTCTTTAGTCCTATTAATATTTTATTTTACTGTATTGGTAAATCCTTCAAGGATTTTTTCTTGTTCCTCCACTTTTATCTTGAGTTCCATGTCCTTTTCAAAGATTCTCGAATTCCATATTTTTATTTTTCAATCTCATACTTTATTTCTGAATTCCATTCCTCCTATTGTTTTATATACATCTTTGAGACATGAATGACATTGGATTTCTTGGTTTTTTCCCTCTATTTTTCAATTTCTTCAAGGGAAGACTCAAGATAAACTTTCAAATCAAATCTCCCCACAATATAATTATATTCACCATCACAATCATTAATTTATTATTTTTTGATGATATCCACCAAAGATCCTTCATCACAACCCCTAAAATCTTCAATTCTTTCACTTTAGACTCATACAAACTTTCATATTCATGAGATAATATATTTTTATTCATAAATAGTTTTCATTGCAATTATCTCATAATTTTATTCACTTTAAAAAATATCTTCACATATCCCTCATCATCATTATCTTAAAAGTTTTTAAAATACTTAACAATAAGATAACCTACCTTGACACATAAAAAATAAGAAAGTGGGATATTTTTTTGAACTTCACTTTTTACCTCTTAATGTTAGAGTAAGGAAATCTATCATGTAACATCCCCAACCTGGGAGCCACTAAATAGTGTCCCGATCTGAGTCTCCACATGACCTCAAGCATTCCTTCCTATATGCCAGAGGTTGCTGTCTAGTAGTGAGGGTATGATAAAACACTTGGGGAGACTATACCATCTTTTCCATAGTAATCCACAACAGAAAATATATTTAATAAGGGAAAAAAATAAACAATAAACTAGAAACACTCATTACTAACCATTTCCCAAATATGGTATAAACACAACCAAGCGATAAATATTTCATGTACAAACTAAATTTTCCAAAAATAAAGAAAACCCAAAATAAAGACAAATAGATGAATCCCCAAAACAAGTCCCGACTCTAAGTCTCGATCCTCATCCGTCTAAATCCCAACTAGAAACATGCATTACTAGCCATTTCCCATATAGGGTATAGACACAACCAAATGATAAATATTTCATGTCCAAACTAACTATTCCAAAAGTGAAGAATACCCAAAATAAATACAAACAGACAAACCCCCAAAATGGGTCCTGACTCCAAGTCCAAATCCTCGTCCATGCATATTCCAATCCCAACTAAACTCCCTATCATAGAGCCCTTTCCCTTTTCCTGACCTAAAACCATGAAATATGCTCAGGTACCCAACAAAAACTTGATAAGGGTGTGAGTACAACTCATTAGAAAACCACCAATGGTGTCTAAAAAATATATAGTCTAAAAAGATAGTGTATGTAAGAACTAAATAAATAAAAAAGTAATAAAGGCAATTTGGGTTCCATTATTTAACAATATTCCCTTTAAAAATTTCCATAATTATTTCCATTTCCATCACTTATACCATCTTCATTACTAAATTCATTTTCATCACATGTTTTATGTTTATAATTTAGTCAATCATCATCACATAATTCATTTCCATTACATGTTCTATGGGTTAGAAATTTAAATTATCTACAAAAGGACATAAGAAAACCAATAACTAAGAATAAGGGTATAAATCATGTTCCCTATATCTCTAGGAATAAGCATTTCATAAACATCCATATCAAACTTACCTTGGAGCCTCGATCTAGGTAGTCTCATTAAATGAATTTGTTAGAGGTATAGAGACTCAATCCCCTTCCCTAACCCATGCATTATGGGTTGGGGTTTAAAACCTTAGTCTAACCCAACCCATGGGCATTGATCCTCAAGTCCATTACTCTACAAAAACCAACCTATGTGCACATTCTTAGTTATCCATTTACCATAAATACCATATCACAATTCAAACATACTCAATACACACAACATAACTATTTCACATTTCATTTAATACATAAATCATCCTTATGACTTAACCCATTAACACATTTATAATTTACTAAGCATAACCCATTTAACCCATTTCTCTTTTTATACCTTAACCCATTTATCATATTCAAAAATTTCCATAGGTTAACCCATTTCACATATTCCATAATTTCCATACATTAACCCATTTGACACACTTAACAATTTACATATATAAGTCCGTTGACACATTTAACAATTCCCATAAATTACCCCATTTAAATTATTCACCAATACCCATGAATTAATCCATTTACACTTTAACCATTTCACATGCCTTAATTCACTTAACCATTTCCCTCCCAATTCATAATCCATTTGAATCATTCACACTAATCCATTCAACCCTTTTTCACATCATGCCAAAAAACCCCTTATTCCATTGTCAACAACTATACAAAACTACCATTGCTGCCTCTTATGGTTTAAACTAACATGTAAACATATTTAACATGGGATCTATTCTATAAAAAGTCAATTATATGCCTAACATACAACTTATCGTGTTTGGGAATGTTGGCACACCCCATGGGTGGCCCTAAATTTGTAAAATCATCTCAATGCATCCCATGGGGATCATGAGGGGTTCAAATTATCATTTAGACAACTATTTTACCAATTCTTACTAAGGGTATAAAATAAACATCAAGTGGGAAGAGATATCACAACCACACATGTAAAAATTTACAATAAAACTATGGGATATAACATTTAAACCACCTACTACGAATCCAAATATGAACGCACACTCAACCTTAACCTTAGATTTGGATTCAATAACCCTTTTAAGACTTAACCTAGATTCCACTGGAAAAAAGGGTTTATGGATTTGTAAGAATATGGATGAAGCTACAAGCCCTAATATGGAAAATAAAATAAAGAGGAGTGTTAGAATTACCTAGAGCTTCAATACGTAACCAGTGGTGCTCCAAACATCCAAGAATCTAAGGAGAACCACCCTTGGGAATTTGGGTCACTAGGGTTCCTCATTAGGGCTGGAGGAAGGATAAGGAGTAGGATAATTGGGTGTATTACTTAAAACCCCAAGGGGGAAAACTTGTAAATTTTCACTTTTTAATGGGGAACACAGTTTAGCTGCATGATTTTACAAATTGTGCACAAATCATACACTAACCATTATCCAAGGGGGTTTGAGGTCTCATAGTTACCTAGTGAGGATCTCAAAGTTTGAAAAATCGTGCATAATGTCACTATCTCAAACTGCATGATTTGGTTCCCCCCTCACATGGTTTTCACTAACCGTGCAGAAACCGTGCGACTTGCACAGAATGGACTAATTCCCTTTTATTTCATGACTCAAACACTAGGAACACTCCAAAACCTCCTCAAACATCTAGAAAATATTACATTAACCAAAACTAAGATATTTAAACCAAAATTAAAATAAGAACATAACTCCATGATGTCTAGGATCTTACACATCACACCATCGACCTCATATCCATTTGGATATACTTTAATAAAGAGATTATTCCTAGTCTTGAAAGAAACTTCCTATGGGTTTTACTTTTTTTAGACTCATTAGAATCATTTCTCATTTCATATGTGATAAGTGTTCTATAAAGAATTTCCAGAAATATATCTTTTAGATCCTTGTGTTCAATTAAAAAACTTTGACATTAAACAGTGGAGGTAGTGTCGTCAAGATTAAATTCACATTCTTATTATCATTAATATATTCCCAAATACCTCACATTACTTCAACAAGAGCATTCAGATGATTGAAAAATGCATCAAAAGTTTCAACCAGACTCATCCTTATGTTTTATATTTATTCCATACCACTTGAAAATTTACATCTCAAATTTTGGAATCACCTTTATAAATGATCAAGAGTTTCTCCCACATGGAATGATATGTTTTTATAGACATTGCTTTGTTTTATATAGTTCTTTCAAAGACTCTACTTTATGCATTGATTTCCTTTACATCTGCATCTAGTTATTTGCGGTATCTTTATTATAAGGATCCAATTTCCATGTTCATTCTAATTTCATAAATATATTATATGTAAAATTATATTATCAATGATATGAATTAGTGTTTCGTATCATTATTCTATAACTAGAAATTAAAACCTTCAAATATTAGCATGCCTTTGTGATTCACCACTATCACTATAGCCATAATATGGGATAGAAAACATCGCCCTAGAAACCATCCCTTTGATACCAATTTTTGGTCTCCTAACAAGGGAATTACCCTGAGGGGAGTAAATTAGGGTAACACATATTTTTAACCTTAAATCCATTGATCATGATCTTTTTCTATCAATGTGATGAAAAATATTTCTCTCTCCCTTTATCTTGAAAATCAATGAAAGAAATAAATAGATCACACATAATTTTACTTGTTTTACCCTAACTAGGATAGTTTAAGAAGCATGAAATCAATGATGTGTCGATACACCAAATCAAAAGAGTGTGATTCTTCATTTATTTTACATAAAAAGAGATGTATCATTGACCCTATGATCTCACCATTTAAACAATCTGATAAGACTTACTACCTCTCCACAAATAAATCAACACACTATTTTCTTTGTGATAATACTTTATATTCTTTATGATATTTGGATATGAAAAAAATCCACACGATTTTTCTCTTCTACACCCTTTTATAATGTTACAATAAGAATATACTTCTGAAAATTTCACCTTCTTCCTTATTATAAATATTATAGTAAAAACTTTTTTTATTCCTCTAAATATCTATGTCTACCTTTTATAGGCTCTCTCCTCTTTTCATTTATATAAAATGGTTATTATTGAACCTATTTTTTAAAGTATTTTGCCAAGTTTCACTATGTAATTAATGGGATCTTTATGAACCATTAAAATCCTAATATACACCTTGAGATCCAAGAAATATATCCTTCTTTCAGTTTCTGGTTGAAACCGCCAATTGTCTAAAAATGACTAAAAATGATGTGGCATGATGTGTTATGACATAATATTTTACTTTTTGTTCATAGACTACAACATGATCACATTCACTATGTTGAGAAATTCATTTTCTCTGACTTCACAATGGTATATTTCAACACACTTCGACATGAGAATTTGTAGTTGACCATATCCACAAAAACCATTTCCCCTTTAATTATCCCATGATCTCTACACATTATCAATAACTCCTATCAACTCAATGATCATATTTTAGTATAGTCACTTCTATTAATAGAAAGATAATTCTCAAAAACCTTGGATCTATTAAATCTAAACCCTCCACAATTCAAGTCATAACTACAACATGGATATCTTATCATCCGTATAGGACTCTATCATAGCCATCTTTCCACACCATAATCATCTCATAATATTTAGTGGAAAAAACTCATCAAAACTCCTCTGAAATTGTATTATGTTATATTTCACAAAAATGCGGTGTGGCCAAACAAATTAGAGTCTCACATCAAAAATTACTTCTGTATTCTAGTTCCACATAAACCTTGATGTCTCTTAGTAGCTCATTGAGGTATGAATGGAATTGGCTCTCAACTAAAGCCTACTATTCCAACCCAAGATTTAGATGATAAGAACCACCTCTCATGGATTCACCTACACTATGGTCTGGCTTCACACAAAGCTATTCCTACATGAACGAGTGATCAATGCACACATCTACAACACTCTTGTCTAAATGGAAACTAAGATAGTACACCGTCTTATCCAAAGGATGCATCGGTGCTGGGATTGAGTGAACTTGGACATAATTTGGAATCTTTTTAAACATTATTACAATTTAACAAAAAGTTAAGGTATAATAAAAATTTATTTGGAAGTACTTGGTCCAAATGAATGACTACCCTTTCAGAATAATGGTAATCATAAGGGATTTAATCCTAGAGAAATTTGTTATATCACCCCCAAACTCATGCTCCTAAAATCTGGTGTGAATAAACACATTATTTACATACCAACTTTGAATTGAACTAAAGTGGCCCAATTTTAACCTTTAATAATTCCAATATCACTAAAAAATATTGATTCACTTTCATTTGAAGTAAATTTTAGGTTTATAGTTTTATATTTTTAGGAAAATAATTTAACTAATAAATCTCATGTCTTTCTCAACTAAAGAACATTTTTTACACTATATAAAAAACTACTTAATCCTTAATAACTTTTCAATATCTCCCAAAAAATCTACACACATGCTATTTTATTATAGAAATTTCATGTGTAATAATTTTATTCATAACCTAGGGAAATTGAAACATAAGTATTGTGATCTCAAATGCTTAGTAAGGGAAAACATATAATAGAATCTATCTCGACATGAATAAATTAGAGTCAAATAATTCCATATAAATAAACACAAGAGCTTAAAATAAATCCATGGATAACAGAACAATATAAATAATCACATGGATAACAATAACTAAATTTATGGTGTTGGAATGCATAATGTCAGAAATTTTTACCATCAAGGTCTTAGCCAAGATGTCATTCTTTCCATCAAGTCCATATCGAAGACATCATTTTTTTCATCAAGGTCACAACCAAGTCATAAATATTGCATTGGGTTGGAATACAATAAATACCCAAAACCTTTTTTCTAATGAGACCAACTGATACCTTAAGATGAGATATAACTCATCACCTTTTTAAGTCTAATGCATTAACCATATAAAACATATGGATAACAATACCATGTATAATCAAATTGCCTTCATAAAAATCCATACTAGAATAACAATATACCTAATGTTAATAACTTTTCCTATTTAAATAAAAGGGATAACATGATACCAATACATCTAGATAATGAAGTTTTATAGTCAAAAAATATATAATCAACTTACTTGAGCAGTCAATAAACATTCGTATCAGAATAACAGATATGTGGATTTTCAATATTTCCCCAATAAATAAGTGGAATATATTTCTATGTAAGCACACCTCAAACTAAAACCATATATATAATGATGTATATGGTTTTTAAAATAATTTCCCCCATCAATTTAGGTATGAAATCTAGGTGAACACCCTTCAATCAAAGGAAATAAATATATAGTGTTTATGGTGGAAAGGAATTGGAAGGAAAAATTATGCCTATAACATAAGACGATTTTGAAATAAAAAAGGTATGATGGATTTACATGATATTAATCCCAAAAAAATAAAATATTATGATGGTATTTAGATGATAATCCATTATTAATATATACACCACAAAAATGGAAACAAGTGGTGTATATAAATCATATCTCAATGAAGCAAAATTATGATGCAAAAACCCTTATGGCAATGGTAATTTAAGAATCAAAAGAACATGAGAGGTATAAAAAATACAAGGAAATAAAATATATTCATTATACTTGAAGGAAAATTTCCAGTTAATACACCATAGAAAATATAATATGGTGCAAAATATCAAACACATCTCATGGAATTGAAAATAGAGGCAAATAACACTTAAAACTTTAGAAACATCCAAATCAAAAACCCTTGAAGGGTATATTTTCAAATGGAATATTAAATACCATGAATAACGAAAAGATCATGACATAAAATCAAAAAAGGTTAATAAGTACACCATATAGTATAAAAAATGATGTATAACATAATCATATCTCAATGAATTTAAATTTGAGACAAATAACCTTTACTAAATTAGAAACTTTCAAATTAAAACCCCATGAAGGATATAATTTAAAATGACAAATTAAATACCTTGAATAATGATAGTATCATGTTAAAAATATTAAATGGGTAGTAGATACACCATTCCAAGTAAAACATGGTGTATGAAAAGAAATATGTCTCAAGGGGTGAAAATTGAGATAAGAAACCCTTATATTGTTCCAAATATGTTTCGTGCATGTAAATATTTTCATAAATAATCAAATTAGGTTTATTATATACCTTCCTAATAATATTATTCATATATATTTAATTTAATATAGAATATTTATTATCATCTTATATTTATTTATTAAATTTTTTTTGCTTATGTTTTCATGAAAATTGAATTGGTGTCAGATTATTTTGGTAATTTTAGTGATAGAATATGACCTTTTAATAATAAGTTAAATGCATAATATAAAATTTCAAGAACCATAAATCAATAATTATTTTATTATTAAATTAAACTAACAATATTATAGTCATCCATGGTATAGTTTTATAGTATTTCTCAAGTGGATAGTTAAACCAACCCCAAATATGAACACACTATATCTCGATGGGTGAGTATAGATAAGGAATCATATAATATCATTATAAAATAAGAATAATGATATTATTTATATTATTTTAAGTTTTTGAATCATATTTTAAGTGGTTTGGATAAATAAATAAAATCAATATGAAAAATAAAAAGTGTTACTTCATAGAGGAGGTAGTCCGCACAACACACGGTGTACATTCTTTTGGTTTTATAAGTTGATGGGAAGGAGTAAATAATGGTTGTAAAATTAATATAATAACAATTAATTATTATAATTATAATTATCTCATCATATATTTATGTTTAGTATAGGTTTAGAAGCTAAATAATAAGTAGAAAAAATAAGGATCAAGTAATAATCACTTTGGGATCTTGACCTTTCTCTCACTACTGGAATTTTACCCTTTACCAACAGTTCTGAACTATTGGTAAAGGCTGGAAAACCGTTGGTATATTATATACCAATGGTTTCCCAAACCATTTCCAAGTAATCCATTTGTATAGGCTTATACCAACGGTTCTGTGTAAACTGTTGGTATATGTGTTAAAGTAAGATATATACCAACAGTTTCACAAACCGTTGGTATATGTTACCCCTATACCAACGATTTAGAATCGTTGGTATATAGTGTACAATATACATCCAAAGGATATACCAACGGGTTTGAAAACCATTGGTATAAGTTTTTACCAATGGTTATAACAAAACCGTTTGTATAATATACATCAAAAGGTTATACCAACGGTTTTGAAAACCATTGGTATACATATGCTGCAGCTCCATAGCAGCAACAACCAGCAGCCATCTACAACCTGAAACTCTCCATGACCTGCAAGAACATATACACCCAAAATCCAAAAGGCTAAATGGGATGTTTAAAATTCATCTAGAATTCAGAAATTTAGAAATTTTAAATTCATTCCTCACTCAAACCACAACACAAGAGAAAAATCTAGAATCCAATACATCCACAATCTAATACATCCCGAATTGAAATGCAATAACACCCATAACACCAATACAAAATTAAAATACTATACATCCAAAATCCAATACACATAACAGTATTCAAAATTTAGAATTAATTACCAATACATACAGAATCCAATACATCCAGAATTCAGAAATTTGGAATTGAAAAGCAATAACACCCATAACAGTATTCAAAATTTATAATTCACTCCTCACTAAAACCACAACACCAATACACAAAAGATAAAAAACCTACATGTTATAGGAAGCACATGGGATGTTTACTCATGGTCTGGGATTGACTATCTTAAAACCAATATAAAAACTTAGGTAGAGTGGACAAGGATCATGATACCCAAAAGATAGAAAATGGTAGTGGTCATGTGCTTAGACCTAGTATTAGTTATAGGAAGAGCATGGGATGTTTATATTCCTCTAATTACTATGTATCCATGTATAGATGGTTCCTGATGTGTTAGTGGGAAACATTGGCCAATCTAGACATATGAGATGGGTTACCAGAATAACCTACATTTTTTTCATAGACTTTTCAATTGGAATAAGGGGGTATGTGGCTAATTGTAATTTGGTCTCCTGGGTGTGATGTGAGATGAATCCCCATTTGGGGTAGTGGGTATGAATATTCAATTATGTCTTTGGTATTGGGTTCCCAAAGGGACTTTGGTTTGGTCCTAGAACCCACTGTTTGAGGATGGGATTGGCGTATTAAATGTCATGTGTTTTAGAATAGGGGTAGGAGTTCCTCACATGAGAAGTGGATTGTGTGAGGCTAGACCATTGATCTATGTGCTAAAGTATCAAAATAATCCGAATAAGTTTTGTAAGAACCTGAATATTCTTTTCATGTATGTTTTTCTTTTTTTAGAGTTTTTGAGAAAAGAGGAGCTTCTGTAAATTTTCAAAGTACACGTCGTGTACTTTATGAGTACACACCGTGTACTCGGTTACCATAGGTAGTCGTGTGCTGGCTTTGTAGAGGCCATGCACACGACCATGTGGGGGTGACCTGGAGACCGCCTAAAGCGGAGTATGGAAGCGGCGAGTACACTTTGTGTACTTCAAAAATACATGTCGTGTACTTTATTTATTTTTCATTAAACGCACTGGGGTCACGTCTGATGGACAGAACCATCTCCTTATCAACCTAGTTCGTCCGAGAGCACCGAGAAGCCATGGATCTTTAACAATCCCCCGGCCGAGCGTCCTTCCTCTGAATCAAACATCGATGGTTGCGTAGGAATCACATCAGTGAGTTCTCTCTTCTCCTAGAACACCATCCCTTGATTTCTCCTCTTTCGTGAGTTATCGTGGGTTGAAAGTTTTATACGTTTTTATAGATCTATGTTGTTATAAGGTGATTCAAGCCTCATGGTTAATGTATATTGATCTCCCAAACCCGAGGTAGGTGGTTTGTGACTTTTTGTTAAAATTATTTGATCTTTATGTGAAAATTTGACCAATACCCATGAACGAGGTATTGCACGTTTACCGTTTTAGACCTATTGTTTGTCTGCTATGCTTGTATGATTGAGTAGATGATAATTGATTGTGAATAGGGTGAATTTTTGTGCTTTGGCTGTGTTTTCCATGCATGTTTTGCCTGTTTTGACATTTGGGTCTAGTTTCCTGATAGGTGGTTGTTTACTTTCCCATGCCTAGATTTGTAGGATGGTGTGACTATTGTTCTATTATACTGTTCTGCTGTAGAATTCTAGCCAAGTAGTTCTTGAGGTTTACCTTGGCCGATACGTGCTGCTACACTTTCTTGACTTACGCGGGGTTGTGAGAACCTGGTGTATAGACCATAGGGAGAATGGACGTCGAGGGCTTCTCTAGAGTGTCTTTATAATTTTAAAATGCGATACCACATCTGGAATTGACATTGAGTGCTTCCTCAAAGTGTATGTAGTTCCTCAACACAGGCCACAGAGAGAATGTGACGTAATTTCTTCCCTAGAGCGCCTTTAGTTACGATATGAGACTATAGGGGGAATTGATGACGAGTGCTTCCTCAGAGAGTCTATGATTAAGATGAACCAGAGGGGTTAGACTGAGTGTACTTCCCAGAGGGTTGCTTGTACCTATTAGGTATGACCAGAGAGGTTAGACTGAATGTGATTCCTAGAGGGTTACCTGTTTTTTATCTTCTTTTTTAGTTATTGCTTGATATTGAAACTGTGGATTTTTTACTATTGTGTACTCTTCCAATGAAGGCATAATTTCCCCACCATCACACCCAAGGCCCTCACTGCTATTCGGCAGCTTCTAGAGTTCAGGGAAATGCGCTTGAGTCCATGTGACCAACCTAGTATGGGGCGCCCTTGGTTGGCTTCTGGAACCAGGATGTTACAAAGTGGTATCAGAGGTATTATTTTCTCTTGATTTACTATTTGGAGCCTTTAGCCAAGGATAGGAAGGAATAGGTACTTGGTAATAAGTTGTTCTCGGGAGTAGCTAACCCGTGTATAGGGGAAAGCCAATATACCTCGTTTATTGCAATTTCTTCTGGTTTTTTCAAGTTTATGGTTGATCTGATTTTCACTGTTGGGTGATTCACATGATTTGTGTTATTACTGTTGACATTATTGAGGTTCTATTTCTATCTCAACCCGATGAGATGAGGGTATTCCATCTCATGCATCATATAGGCACTTGTTAGAAATCACATGTCATGCATTATTTCAATGCCATTTAGGATGCATTAGCGATTTCATGTTGTTGTGATAGATGTTGTGTAGAATATGCATGCTGTTGTGATAGATTCCTTGATACAAATACATGTTGTTTTATAGGGTATTGTTTGTGTAAAGTTTTTCTAAATGAATGCCAAACTTTGGTTCTTGAGGTGTTATGGGCCCTCATGGACCGGAATTTGGTGGATTATTGACTTGTTTACCTTATTATAACATGTTTAAGATTCCAATCTTTGATTCGCGGGGAGTATGGGCCCTCAAAAATTGGAATTTTTCACTTTCAATGTTTGTTTCAGTGTTTTTCTAGGTTCCATAGTAGTTTTTGAGGGTTACTGTCTGGAAAAACCCAGAATACACGCCGTGTAGTTGTGACTACACACCATGTGTTATTCTGTTCAGGAAGAAACTATTTTTCTTTAGTACATGCCGTGTACTTTATGTAGACATCGTGTAGTCTCTAACCATGTTATAGTTCGTGTGGGCAGAGACATGGGATAGGGAATTTCTTTCAGAAACACGTTGTGTATCAGTTGTGCACGCTGTGTTGTTGGACCTAGGTGCCCGGCCGTGTCACGAACAACAAAGGTTGGTGTTATCCTTTCTCGTACATGCCATGTCTGTCTGGAACATGCCATGTAGTGTCATCTATGTAGCTGGATGGGTAACTAACCACATGGTCTGTTGGGACTTCTTAGTACATGTCATGTCCGTCTGGAACACGTCGTGTAGTGTAACCTAGGTACACAAGCCGTGTGACTAACAACACGGGCCAGGTGAAGCTTGTTGAGTACACGCTGTGTCTACTCTGAACATGCTATGAAGTTTTATCTTAGGAGACCTGTGTGGCTTAACCATGTAGAAGGACTCGGGTAGGGAAATAGGATTCAGGTACACACCGTGTGTTAGGAGAACATGCCGTGTGTTTGGGGCGTTACATGACCAGTTTAGGCAGGAGTAAATGCCCATGTTAATGACTTAAGGGAACACGTCGTGTAGGTGACATACACGCCATGTAGTCATGTTTTGAAAATCTTGAATGTTTTCTTTCTCCTTTTCCCTTCCTATACTTCCAGTTTTTCAGTCCCTGATAATCTTGATCTAAGGTGTGCATTTGACCTTGCAGAGTCATGCCACCGAGACCTCCTCCGGTTGTGCACCAGTTGTAGGGTAGTGATCGGACACTAGATGTGGCTGATCAGGGACTAACTATAGATCCTCATATTGTGCTAGTCTTGGAACCAGCCGTTGTACTGGACAAAGGTGCGGATGCACAATTCAGGGAAGGCTTTATGATAATGGTTCAGAACTTTTAGAGGGCATCGCCTCCTACCCCGTTGATGGCTGATTTGACGTGGGTCTTCGAGTAGCAACATCCTCCCACTTTCTTAGGGGATAGAGGGCCCCAGGCTGCAGAATCATTACTAGAATCCATGCTGATGATCTTTGACCATCTGAAGATGCCTCCAGAGAGGAGGGTCAAGCTTGCTACCTATATGCTTCTGGACTCCTCTAAGAGGTGGTGGGATGTGATCTCACAGGCGGGATGCCACCAGGTTATGGCGTGGGATGAGTTATAGTGCATATTCTATGACTACTTCTATCCAGATACCTTGAGGGACGATCGAGCACGAGAGTTTATGATTCTGGAGCAGGGTACTCTTTCTGTTATGGAGTATTCCTCCCGATTTACTGAGCTGCAGTGCTTCACGCCTATTTCAGGAGGTGACCAGTTATTCATGGCAAGGAAGTTCAAGGATGTTCTGAGGCACAAAATATGATTGCAGGTGAACATATTCCAGTTGACTTCTATCACTTCTATCTTCAACTAGGTGCTGATCACGGAGCACAATCTGACTGATTCCAGAGTTGTTAGCCAGGGCGGCTCAGCATCTGGAGTTAGCATCCCTCCTACTGACAGTAGGAAGCACCGCAGGGAGTCTTTTCATGGTGATCCAAGGAGGCGAGAAACTTATTCTAGTAACCAAGTGGTGTTCTAATAGTGTGGGAAGAGCGAGCATATGAGGCCACACTGCCTGAGAGACCCAGTGGAGTGCAGATATTACGGCAAGATGGGTCACCTTCAGCGATTTTGTTAGATCTTCTCACCAGCAGCTGGTGAAAGGGGTTCTTCTGTGACTCTGCATTCGGGAGCAGCACCACCAATTTCTCACCAGTTTGGGGAACTGGAGATCTTCTGGTCATTCAGGCTGAGGTAGAGGTCGTGGTCATGGGGGTCAGTGGCCGGTGTTTTAGCGACAATAGAGTGGATTAGCTCAGAGTGGCCAGGTAGGGTCACAAGGCCGTGGAGAAGGCCAAACATTTGTAGTGGAGAAAACCCAATAGGAGTAGGATCTTGTACCTTCTACAGTTTGAGGTACGATCCTCATTGCCTCAGTTTTATCTTTATCTCTTTTCGATATAGGGGCTTCCCATAGCTTTATATCTATTGTTGTTGTGGAGAGGCTTGGGCTCTACATCTTTTCTTCTGCCAATATTTTGACATTAGAAACTTCGTTGGGGACTAGAACGGTGAGTGTAAGTTAGTGTAAGGAGTTCCCTCTAGAGGTTGGTGGGTGTCACTTTTTATGGTACCTCTATGTCCTAGAGATGATAGGCTATGATTTCATCCTTGGAATAGACTGGGTAGTTCCATTCCAGTAATTTGTTGACTATTATCACTGTGGGGTGAGTTTCACATCACCATAGGGCATATCGTTTCTTCCTAAGGGCAAGTGGGATGTCCAGGTGAGCAGATAAGGTCCAAAGCATCATGGGTTAAGAGGAGTTACAACCCAGATTGATAGTTTATATCTGGATGATCAGGGGACCTCACAGTTAGACTTTCCTCCAGTGGTGGATCATTTTAGGGACGTCTTTCCAGAGGACTTTTCAGGTTTTCCTCCTGAGCATGAGGTAGAATTTTCTATTGAGCTTTTTCCAGGAGTGGCACCTGTGTCCATTCCTCCTTATAGGATAGCTACACTAGAGTTTCAGAAGCTCAAGAAATAGTTGGAGGAGTTACAGGAAAAGGGTTTCATCCGAACCAGTACTTCTCCTTGGGGTTCACCTGTCCTGTTTGTGAAGAAGGCAGACGGTACCCTTAGGCTTTGTGTGGATTATTAGAAGTTGAACCAGTTGACAGTCAAGAACCGATATCCTTTACCAAGGATTGATGATCTTTTTGATCATCTTCAAGGATCCCAGGTGTTCTTGAAGATTGAATTGAGGTCCGGTTATCATCAGTTTCATGTTAGACCATCTGATATACCTCTAAAATACTTTCGGAGTAGGTATGGTCTATAAAAGTATATGGTTATGCCTTTTGGTCTCACAAATGCTCTTGTAGTTTTAATAGCACTGATGAATCGGGTGTTCCATCCATAATTGGATTTCTTCATGGTGGTCTTCATGGATGATATCTTGGTGTACTATTACACTCGATACAACCATGTTATCCATCTTGAGATCATTTTGAGTACACTGAGAGAGCATCAGTTATATGCTAAGCTCTCAAAATTCCACTTTTGGATGGATCAGATTCTCTTCTTGGGTCATGTTATCTCAAAGACAGGAGTATCAGTCGACCCAAAGAAGGCGAGAGCAGTAGTTTCCTAGGATCATCCAAAGAACATCTTTGAGGTGCAAAGTTTTCTAGGGCTGGCTGGATACTACAGATGATTCATTCAGTACTTTTCGCGCTTAGCAGCACCGCTGATGGGTCTGACTAAGAAGGGTGTGAAGTTCTTGTGGTCAGATTCTTATGAGTTATCCTTTTAGGAGCTGAAAGGGAGGTTGAATTCAGCACCGATGCTAGTCTTTCTAGATCTAGGCAAGAGATATACTGTGTACTATGATGCATCGGGTATCGGGCTGGGAGCTGTGCTTATGCAGGGAGATGGATTCGTTGCGTACGGGTCTTGGCAGTTGAGGCCACATGAGAGGAATTACCCAACGCATGATCTGGAGTTGGCAGCTATTGTTCATGCCTTACGCTGTTGAATACATTATCTTTTGGGAAAGTATTTTGTAGTTTTCACCGACCACAAAATTCTCAAGTACATCTTCACTCAGCATGATCTGAATTTGAGACAGTGAAGGTGGGTTGAGTACCTTCAGTCCTTCGTTTTCGAGATTTCTTATACGACTTGGAAAGGAAACGCAGTGGTTGATGCATTAAGCAGGAGGACTTAGATACATGAAGTTCAGGAGGCCAGTAGTGAGTGGAAGCTTATGGATCTATTCTTTGAGATGCATTTGGAGGTGCACGACAGACAAGGGAAAACTCTCCTTTCTTCTGTAACTGTCACCTCTACCCTTCTTGATCGAGTACGAATGAGAAAGCTATCAGATTATGAAGTCCTAGTCCTATTGGAGAGTGTGTCAGGAGAGGAACCTATTATGGGATGGACCATAGGTGAGGATGAAATCTTGCATTTCTAGGGGAGTGTATGGGTGACAACAAACATACGCGAGGAACTGATTCAGGACTCTCATTCTTCAGTTTGGGCAGTTCATCCTGGTGCCACCAAAATGTATCGTGATCTACCCCACCGGTATTGGTGGACATGTATGAAGAGGGACGTTGCAGGTTTCATCATGAGGTGTTCCACCTGTAAGTAGGTGAAGGCGGAGCATCAGCGACCTGTAGGTCTTCTACAACAGTTGCTTATTCCCAAGTAAAAATGGAACAATGTCATGATCGATTTCGTGACAGGATTATCGAGGTCGCCTCGAGGGAGTGATGTAGTTTGGGTTTTTATTGACAGACTCACGAAGGTTGCTCACTTTTTACCGATCAAGGAGACCTTTAGTGTTGATGAGCTGGGATAGCTGTACATCCGTGAGTTTGTATGTTTGCATGGAGTTCCACACTCCATCATTTCAGACAGGAACACATGTTTTACTTCTCGGGTCTAGCAGGGGCTACAGAAAGCTTTGTGTACGCAGTTACTTTTGAGTAAAACTTACCACCCCCATACATATGACCAGTCTGAGCGTACGATTCAGGTGCTTGAGGACATTCTTCGAGCATGCATCTTGAATTTTGGAATTTCGTGGGAGAATTATATACCTCTTGTGTAGTTTTCCTATAACAATAGTTTTTAAGAAACTATTTAGATGGCACCTTATGAGGCTTTGTACGGTACGCCATGCCGATCACCCTTATGTTGGCTAGAGGCAGGAGAGGCAGCTTTGTTAGGACCTCTTCTTGTTCAGGAGACCACAGACCAGATAGAGTTGATTCGAAAGAGGATGGCTACTGCACAGTCTTGTCAGAAGTCTTATGCTGATCAACGGATATGACCTCTGGAGTTCGAGGTTGGGGATTGGGTTTTTCTACGTGTCACACTGAGGTTGGGGCACAGAAGGATTAGGATATAGGGTAAGCTTTCACTGAGGTATGTTGGTCCATTTGAGGTGTTGGAGAGAGTTGGGATGGTTGCCTATTGATTACAGTTACCTCAGAGGTACCGGGATATGCACGACGTTTTTCACGTTTCTCAGCTCCGACGTTACTTTTCAGACTTGTCTCATGTTTTCCAACCTGAAGAGGTTGAGCTCGAAATGGATACGTCATTCAAGGAGTATCCTATCCAGATTTTTGATCACACTACAAAGGTTCTCTATGGCCGGTCTATTCCTCTGGTATGAGTGCTATGGCAGCACGGGCGAGTACAGGATGAGACTTGGGAGATAGAATTCGATGTACGATCGCAGTGGCCGGAGCTGTTCAGGGTTTCTTCTTCTATGCCTCCTTGCTAGGGAAATTTGGGGAAGAATTTCTTTAAGGGGGGGGGGGGATTTTGTAAGAACACATATATTATTTTCAGGTATTTTTTTCTTTTTTCTGGAGTTTTTGAGAAAAGACGAGCTTCTAGAAATTTTCAAAGTACATGTCGTGTACTTTATGAGTACACGCCATGTACTCGGTTACCACAGGTAGCTGTGTGCTGTCCGTGTAGCGGCCATGCACACAGCCATGTGGGGGTGACCTAGAGACCACCAAAAGAGGAGTACGGAAACAGTGAGTACACATCATATACTTCAAAAGTACACTCTGTGTACTTTCTTTTTTTCATTAAACGCACTGGGGTTATGTCTGACAGACAGAACCATCTCCTTATCAACCTAGTACGTCCAAGAGCATCGAGTAGCTATGGATCTTTTACGAGCCCTCAGTTGAGCGTTCGTCCTCCGAATCAAAAACCGAAGGTTGCATTGGAATCGCATCAGTGAGTTCTCTCTTCTCCTAGAACACCATCCCTTGATTTCTCCTCTTTCGTGAGTTATCGTGGGTTGAAAGTTTTATACATTTTCACAGATCTACGGTGTTCTAAGGAGATTCAAGCCTCATGGTTCAAGTATATTGATCTCTCAACCCCGAGGTAGGTGGTTTGTGCCTTTCTGTTGAAAGTCTTTGAGATTTATGTGCAAATTTTCCCAATACCCATGAACAGGGTATTGCATGTTTACCATTTTAGCCCTTTTGTTTGTCTGATATACTTGTATGCTTGACTAGATGATAATTGATTGTGAATAGGGTGAATTTTTGTGCTTTGGCTGTGTTTTCCATGCATGTTTTTCCTATTTTGACCTTTGGGTCTAGTTTCCTGATAGGTGGCTGTTTACTTTCCCATGCCTAGTTTTGTAGGATGGTGTGACTATTGTTCTGTTATGATGTTATGTTGTAGAATGCTAGCTAAGTAGTTCTTGAGGTTTACCTTGGACGATACGCACTACTACACTTTCTTGAATTACACAGGTCTATGAGAACCTGGTGTATAGACCATATGGATAATGGAAGTTGAGGGCTTCTCCAAAGTGTCTTTATAATTTTACGATGTGAGACCATAGGGGGAATTTACGTTGAGTGCTTCCTCAGAGTTTCTGTAGTTCCTCGACGTGGGACACAGAGGGAATGTGACGTAAGTGCTTCCCTAGAGCGCCTTTAGTTACGATACGAGACTATAGGGGGAATTGACGATGAGTGCTTCCTTAGAGAGTCTATGCTTAAGCTGAACCATAGGGGTTAGACTGATTGTACTGGCCAAAGGGTTGCTTGTACCTATTAGGTAGGACCAGAGGGGTTAGAATGAGTTTTCTTCCCATAGGGTTACCTTTTGTGTTTATCTACTTGTTTAGTTGTTTCTTGATATTGAAACTGTGGATTGTAAACTGTTGTGTACTCTGCCAATGAGGGCATAGTTTCCCCACCATCACACCCAAGGCCCTCGCTTCTAGAAGGCAGCCTCTGGCATTTGGGGAAATGTGCTTGAGGCTATGTGACCAACCTAGTATGGGGAGCCTATGGGTGTCTTTCGGAACCGGGCTGTTATAGTTTGGTCGGTTTTCCATATGAAAGTTGTTGTTTTCACTTAAAATCCTGCCCATTTCAAATTAAAGTGAGACAGTTTGAGTGGTACCAGCCACATTGTGCCTCATATTGAGGAAACGTTGACTTTTACATGTCAAAAATGACCCATGGATCATTTTCATAAAGTATCAACAGAATCCAAATGCGTTTGGTCAATTTTCCATATGTCAGTTGTTGTTTTCACTTAAAATGTTGTCCATTTCAAATAAAAGTGAGACACTTTGAGTGGTACCAGCCATACCATGCCTCAGATTGAGATAGATTTGACTCGTACACATCACAAATGACCCATGAACTCTTGTTTTAAAGTATTAACACAATCAGAATATGTTTGGTCAGTTTTCCGAATGTCTGTTGTTTTTACTTAAAACAGTGTCCATTTTAAACAAAAGAGAGGAACTTTGAGTGATACCGGCCACATTGTGCCTCATATTTAGGCGGTGTTGACTCTTAATCATCAAAAATTACCCATGTATCATTGTCCTGAAATATCAATACAATTAGAAATCATTTGGTCAGTTTTTCGTATTCAAGTTGTTGTTTTCAATTAAAATCCTGTCCATTTCAAATAAAAGTGAGACAGTTTGAGTGGTATCGGACACAACATGCCTTTTATTGAGGATTGGTTGACTCATACACATAAAAAATGACCCATGGATCGTTTTCCTAAAGTATCAATAGAATCTGAATGCATTTGGTCAGTTTTACGTATGCAAGCTGTTGTTTTCACTTAAAATGATGTCCATTTCAAATAAAAGTGAGACAGTTTGAGTGGTACCAGCCATACCGTGCCTTGGATTGAGGTGGAATTGACTCTTACATGCCACAAATTACCCATGTATCGTTTTCCTAAAGTATCAACAGAATTTGAATGCATTTGGTCAGTTTTCTGTATGCAAGTTGTTGTTTTCACTTAAAATCATGTCCATTTCAAATAAAAGTGAGATAGTTTGAGTGGTAACAACCACACCATGCCTCGGATTGAGGTAGGGTTAATTCTTACACATCAAAAATGACCCATGGATATTTTTCCTAAATTATCAACATAATCCGAATGCATTTGATTGGTTTTCCATATGCAACTTGTTCTTTTCACTTAAAATCCAGTCCATTTCAAATAAAAGTGAGATAGTTTGAGTGGTACCGTCCACATTGTGCCTTGTATTGAGGTGGAGTTGAATTGTACACATCAAAAATGAACCATGGATCGTTTTTCTAAAGTATCAATAGAATCTGAATGCGTTTGGTCGGTTTTCTGTATGCAAGTTGTTGTTTTCACTTAAAATTCTATCCATTTCAAATAAAAGTGAGACAGTCTGAGTGGTACCGACCACACCATTCCTCATATTGAGGATAGGTTGATTCATACATTTCAAAAATGACTAATGGATTGTTTTCCTAAAGTATCAATAGAATCCTAATGCGTTTGGTTAGTTTTCTGTATATCATTTGTCTTTTTCACTTAAAATGTTGTCCATTTCAAATAAAGGTGAGACACTTTGAGTGGTACCAGCCACATCGTGCCTCGGATTGAGTCGGTGTTGACTCATACACGTCAAAAATGACCCATTGATCCTTGTGATAAAGCATCAACACAATCAGAATACGTTTGGTCATTTTTCCATATGTATGTTGTTTTTACTTAAAACAGTGTCCATTTTAAACAAAAGAGAGACACTTTGAGTGGTACCGGCCACACTGTGACTCAGATTGAGGCAGGGTTGATTTGTACACATCAAAAATGACCCATGGATCTTTTTACTAAATTATTAATACAATTAGAAAGAGTTTGGTCAGTTTTCCATATGAAAGTTGTTCTTTTCACTTAAAATCCTGTCCATTTCAAATAAAAGTGAGACAGTTTGAGTGGTACCAGCCACACCGTACCTCATATTGAGGCGGGATTGACTCATACACATCGAAAATGACCCATGGATCGTTTTCCTAAAGTATCAATAGAATCCGAATGTGTTTGGTCGGTTTTTCATATGCAATTTGTTGTTTTCACTTAAACTCTTGTTCATTTCAAATAAAAATGAGATAGTTTGAGTGGTACCGGCCACACCGTGCCTCGGATTGAGGCGAGGTTAACTCGTACACATCAAAAATGACCCATGGGTCTTCTCCTAAAGTATCAATAGAATATGAATGTTTTTGGTCAGTTTTCCGTATTCCAGTTTTTGTGTTCACTTAAAATGTTGTCCAATTAAAATAAAAGTGAGACACTTTGAGTGGTACCGGCCACACCATGCCTCAGATTGAGGTGGGGTAGACTCATAAACATCACAAATGACCCATGGATCCTTGTGATAAAGTATCAATACAATCCAAATACGTTTGGTCAGTTTTCCGTATGCTGATTGTTTTTACTTAAAAGGGTGTCCATTTTAAAGAGAGCTTAGATTGGGATCCAAGATGCCAAATAAAGAGTGTGATTGTCTTTGGAATCAAGTTAGGTGGTCCTTATCCTTTCATGAATTGTCATGATGTTTTATATATGATGAATCGTTGCTCGCCCAATGTTGGGATGCCTGGTCGGGGGGTTGTCCGGGGTCCAGGGAGGAGGGTGGGGGCTGTCCCGGGTCCAGGGAGGAGGGGGGGTAGTTCAGGGTCTAGGGAGGAGGGTAGGGGATGTCCAGGGTCCAGGGAGGAGGGGGGCTGTCCGGGGTCCAGGGAGGAGGGTGGGGGCTGTCCGGGGGGGGCTGTCTCCAGGGAGGAGGGTAGGTGCTGTCTGGGGGGCTGTCTGGGGGGCTATCCAGGGGGTTGTCCGGGGGGCTGTCTGGGGATTTTCTGGGGTCCAGGGAGGAGGGTGGGGGGTTTTCAGAGGAACTATCTGGGGTCCAGGGAGTAGGGGGGATATCTGGGGGATGTCCGGGGTCCAGGGAGGAGGTGGGGGGGGGGGGCTGTCCAAGGTCCAGGGAGGAGGGGGGATTTCAGGGGTATAGGGAGGATGGTGGGGGAAATATGGGGGGATGTCTAGGGGGTTGTCTGGGGGATGTCCAGGGGGGGCTATCCGGGGTCTAGGGAGGAGGGTGGGGGCGCTGTCTGAGGGGCCGTCTGGGGGGCTGTCTGGGGGCTATTCGGGGTCCAAGGAGGAGGGTGGGGGGGGTTATAGGGTCTAGGGAGTAGGGGGGATATCTGGGATCCAGGGATGAGGGTGGGGGCTATCCGGGGGTTGTCTGGGGTCCAGGGAGGAGGGTGGGGGGCTGTCTGGGGGCTATCCGGGGGGCTGTTTGGGGGTTGTACGGGGTTCAGGGAGGAGGGTGGGGGGCTGTCTAGGGCCCAGGGAGGAGGGGGGATATTTGGGGTCTAGGGAGGAGGGTGGGGGCTGTCCGGGTTCCGGGGAGGAGGGTGGGGGGCTATCTAGGGGCTGTCCGAGGGGATGTTCGGGGGGCTGTCTGGGGATTTTTTAGGGTCCAGGGAGGAGGGTGGGGGGATTTCCAGTGTCCAGGGAGGAGGGGGGGCTGTCCGGGGTCCAGGGAGGAGGGTGAGGGGCTATCTGGGGTCCAGGGAGGAGGGTGGGGGGGCTGTCCGGGGAGGAGGGTGGGGGGGGCTGTATGAGGTCCAGGGAGAAGAGTAGGGGGCTGTTCAGGGGGCTATCTAGGGGGCTGTCCGGGGGGTTGTCCTGGGGTTTTCTAGGGTCCAGGGAGGAGGGTGGGGGGCTTTCTGTGGGGCTATCCTGGACACATGAGATAGTATTTACATATTTTATATTCAAATTATTTCAAGGTTAAAAAAATAATTTCAACATATCAACTTCTAATCAAACCATCAATTTTCTAAATTCCACTAAAAATTTACAATTTCATTAAAATCGATAAAAAATAAAGATAATGTGACCTACATAATCCCACATATATTCAATCACAATAAATCAATAAACATCAGAGGTCAGTAATATCAGTAAAAAATGTAACGGATCAATCTATCCCTCATCACCATCATTATCATCACCATCATCGTCACCCTCACCCTCATCATCATTTTCATCCCCATCATCGTCCCCGACCTCCTCCTCACCCTCATACTCAGCCTCTCCCTCCTCATCACCCTCCTTCTCTGCCTCAGCCTCCTCCTCGCCCTCCTCCTCCACCTCGGCCTCCTCCTCACCCTCCTCCTCCTCCTCCACCTCGACCTCCTCCTCTCCATCGTCTTGACCACCACTAGAACTGTCACCTAGTGCACCATATATAGAACACATTGATGACATATATTCATCACAAGCAGTGCTGGCCTCTGGTGGAAGTGTTGGATGTAAAACTTCAATCAATTTCATAAATGCTGTGCTTACCCTAACAGACTGTTCTTCCATCTCTGTGGACCTTTTTTCATCTTGTTTTGCATGTACATTAACCTACTACAGCTTGGTGGCACTACAAATCGTACCTGATGAGGTCCAATACCTCATCGGAACTATACTCTTCCCAGGTCGGTAGCGTACTCTACCAGGGTGCTCATCTCCCAACACCTGATGTAAGTGATCGTTTGGCCCAAAATTGTCAGGTTCCTGGGTATCAAGGGCCTCTAAAGTAGCTTGTTACAAATATAAATAGATTATTAAGTTAAAAAATAGAGATTAAAATTTTAAATCTACAAAGTAAAACTTACAATCTTCTGCTGATTCGGTTCATTAACCACACTTCTATCTTTCTTCTTTCTACTCGAGCAAACCAGTTTTGCTCAAGGCACACATCCTTATATATTCAATTTATGCCTCTATAATGAAATTGAATGTAGAAAACCATAATTAAAAATAGGATACCAAAAAAACATAGTAATTGTATAACTAAAATTACATAACAACTTTAGCAATCAAATAAATTATGGAGGAAGCAATAGAATGTTCAAGTCGTAAAGAAATATTATAAACTTTCATACCTGCTATCTCTCATGATCTGGAATCGTAGTACGTCCCAATGTGTGGACTTATTCCTTATCATCAATGTTTTTATTATTTCTTGTAGATGCATCCTAAATAAATTTCAATAATTAGTATTAATGAAAAACATGAAAATTTTCATTTAAATACTTCTAATTTGATTAATACTGTAAATTGGATAGTCTCCCAATGAGTAATCATCTGTCGGTACTGTTCTAATGGACAATCATTCATGATAGGGACCACCTCTAACTCTGTGCCCACTCTAGCATTCCAACTAATGTCAAACTCATGCTTATAATCTCTCAAAAACTTGCCTAAATCTTTTAGACGTGCTGGTCGTGCACCCTCACGATCGGGGAAATTAAACCGCAGCTGAAACCAAAATATTAATTCATATAAATACAAAAATTAATATATTTCATTAAATACAACATATTTTCTGACCCATATCTCTACCTAAGCTTTATCCTTGATTTCATTTGGCAGCTTTCTCCATGAGAGTGGGATGACCGGAATGACGTCGGAGTATTTGGAAAGCGTCACCAAAAAACTCTGACATTGCTGCCCTAATTTTTCAATCATCTAACCATATTCATTGTAGTACACCATCAACTGTGTGTGGCGGTTCCACATCGAACGCATGCATGTACGTCCCTGCCCCCGCCTCCTATCATTAGATGTATCTGTTATGAAATAAAAACAAATATTTTATCAATACATGTTATAATGAAAATAAATAACGGTGTAACAATTTTTTAGGGTTGTATAAGTATACATGCGGTAGTCTGATCAATGGGCACCAATGGATCCGTAGAAACTGAAGGAACACGCTGTACAGATGGAGTGGGTCCCAATGTATGCTCCGTAGGGATAGACTCTGGAGGAGCAGTAGTCAAAGAATATGGAATATAAAAGCCCGAAGAGAAGGAAGAAGAAGTAAAAGAAGATGACAAGGATGGAAGACCAAATGCTGGATGAAGAGTGGGAATCATCATCAGATATGGTACAGACGAGTGAGGAGGCTCAGATGTAAAGGGTGGTGAAAACATGGGAGGTCTAAATATCCCGTGTGTCCCTAACGGCACACTGGGATCATAATATGGGATGGATGGTATATCAGTGGGAGGGGCAGGGTCTAATCGGGTACGCCGACCAGATCGTCTAGCCCCCGTACCACCCCCCTCGTACGAACACCCTGAGTACTGGGGCCACTACTAGGCTGCTCATCAAATAATTGTCACCTAATAAATGGATCCTGAAAAAATATTTAAAAAAAATTAATCACATGACATTATATATTATTTAAATAAATATATTTTAAATAAAATATTCACTGCAGGAACTAATGGTGGAATGCCTAGCTTATCCATGCAACAACTGTTGTCCATAATCTATTTTCATTTCCTCTCTTCAATTTCTTTCATTTTCCTGCATTTGAAAAGAAATATGGAAGTAAATATAAAAGGATAACTAATGTGTAACCCAAAAAAATGAGAGGGAATAAGGGGATTCATGGATAATTTAACTAACCATTTTTTTAGGTGAGCTTGAACAAATATATAATGAACTCAATAAATTGTACAAGATGTAATAAAAAATTTAATTTTTAGTAGGATGATTATTTACTAAGTGTCATCAGTCTATTAAAATCATGGAACATTGATTCTACCAGATTCATAAGTGGTGAAGTAGTTGTCAAAATTAAGAAAAAATTTAATTTCTTTAGCTCAGGTAGATGATGCAGGTTTCAATACATATTTTTCATAAGAATACAACCCATCATGTTCATTACCTAGTAAAATGTTAAAGAGAGGTATTAGAGTCATACAAATTTTATACAAATAATAGTTGAAGCATTGAAATGTTCACCAAGTTAGAAATGTTGGTTTCGTAGGTTTAAATACATTTCAATTCCAAATTACAAAATGCAATTAAAATAAAAATTCCAACCAATAAACATTGAAAATGAACATAATGGTCAAATCGGATACAATATATTTGTAATAAATATTAAATCAATTTGAATAGTACCAACCTTAACAACACAACTTGAGGGAAACCAAAAGAATTGAGAACATGGATGGATGATTCTATATAATTTCCACAATAACTTCAGGTTCACAATCAACTCTGACAATTGATCTATTAGATTCATCAAAAGAAATAAATGGATTGGTTCCAATGGTAGTAGGGACAGTGTCAATTCAATCATCACCATAATCAAAAATATGTCTTGGAATTACTTCAATTATGACAACAAATTCAGGTAGAAGTTGGTCTTGGACATAAAAAACTTTTTTAGTCATTGATTCCAATACATATGGTTCTTTGGTAGTAAGAGTACGAGTCATATTAATTACTCTAAATCCACAATCATCAATAAATGTTCCATGTCTCGTCATAGAATTAAACCAATGGAATTTCATCATCGTGACTCGTCCATGAGAGTAATAATCCAACATTACTATTTTTTCAATGAATCCATAATAACCCACATTTTCAAATCACAGTCTACTATCTGATGCACTGGAATAATAATATGTTGTGGCAGTAACCGTAAGACCATCATTTTGTGTTCCCATGTTCTTTTCTCGTTCAGTGACAATAAATTTATACCCATTGATAACAATTGATTTACAGTCACGAACCACGGTATTAGGACCAAAAGACAAAGATCTTATTTCCTCATAGACAGAGTCAGTAGGAAAACTCAATACCTGCAATATAAATGAATATTAAACTTAATTAAATATTGATTTAAATATTTTAAATAGTAATATGTTTACCTCTAATTTTAACCAAGTAGAAAACTCTTTTCTATGAAAATACTCCCTCCTTCTCAAAGATAAAAAACGATGCTTTCTATTCATCATTGTTTTATGTTCCCTGTAGATAAAAAATATGAATAGATTAACAGATATATATGTAAGATATACATATTCAATTTAGCTACCTGATGTAGTCATAGAACAAATCACAGTTGAACAAAACTGTGCGATGTGCCATCTCATGCTCTTCAAAGCTTAATGTCTTCAATGTATATGATCCAGGAATTCCTCCTATTTGAGGAAGTGATGGAAAACTGGGTTCAATTTGCTCATACTATTCTTATTCATTTCTCATTGTTCTGTTCATTCTTGTAGTAAAATCAGACAAATACATTGAGCAGAAATCCATACATTATTGAGTCAAGTAACCGTTCATGATAGAACCTTTGGGATGATTCCTATTTCAGACATAAGACATTAATTTGTACATATTTATTTCAGTTGGATACATCCAAAAAAAGAAATAGGTCCTCTGAGAAGTATTTTAGTGGTAATATGGACAGTCATATGCAATATACATGTGAAAAATGATGGAGGAAATATTTTCACCAACTCACACAAAATTAATGGGGAATCTGTCAACATTTTTTTCAAGAAAGACTTGGAAAACTTTTTAGAAAAAAGATATTTAAACAAATGGCACAACCGAATAATAGTCACCCTTACATTATTGGAAAAAATATGACGGATTGCTATTGGAATCAAATCATGCAGAAGAATGTGATAATCAGGAGTCTTCAAAAATTTTAGCTTCAACTCTCTTTTATTGACCCGTTTAGATATATTGCTTGAATAGCCATCAGGAACTCTAATAGTCTCTAATACTTCCAAAAATTGTTTTTTTCATAGGTGTCATCACATAATAAGCACATGGAACATTCCATTTATTTTCAATGATATGCACAAGATGCAATTCTAGTCTGATGCCCCAATCTGCCAAGTCACACTGAGACCATAAATCATCTTTTGTCTTTCCCTTAACATTTAGAAGTATCAAAAGCAACATTTCACATATATTCATTTCAATGTGCATTACATCTAAGAAATGACGTAACAAATTGGTTGACCAATAAGGAAAATAAAAAAAGATACTCCTCTTCCTCCAATTGTAACATGTTTCAGTGGAAACAATATTTCTCTTTCTAGATTTCATTTAACCCTTCCTGAATGAAAAACTGAAATCTTTCAATTCATTAAGCACATCATTTCTAGACATACGCTGAGGTGGATCATCGATCTCTATGGTATTATCAAATATTCGACGATTATTTCTATATGGATGGTCCATTGTCAAGAATCTTTGATGTCCAATAAAACTAAAACTACAACGATGTTTCAGTCTTCTGTATCATGTATTCTTCATACAAACATGACATGACAGTTTTCCCTTCGTTCTCCATCCAGAAATCATTGCATAAGCTGGAAAATAATTGATCATCCACATAAGTGCAGCACGCATCTGAAATATGTCTTTTGAATATGCATCATATGTGCGCACACCCACATCCCAAAGAATTTTCAACTCTTTTATTAAAGGTTGCATGTATACGTCAATATTAATGTCGGGATCAGAAGGTCCAGATATGAGTATACTCATGAAAGTGAAAGGTTTTTTCATACACAACCATGGGGGGAAGATTATAAATGTGTATAAAAAATGTCCATGTGCTATGCAAAGTAAGAATCTTCCCAAATAGATTAAAACCATCGTATGAAAGACCCAGCCTCACATTACGCACATCAGCTGCAAAATCAGGATATCAAGCATCAAATCTCTTCCATGAAAATCCATCTGCAGGGTGAACCAACTCATCATTAGTCTTCTTTCTATCGATATCATTCCATATCATTTTTATTGATATTTCACCAGACATAAAAAGATTCTGGAGTCTGGGGATCAATGGAAAGTGCAACATTACTTTATGTGGCATGCGGGATGGTGTTCTATCAAATTTTGACTTCTAGCAGGATGTGCCGCATTTTATAAAATTATTTCGTTCAGCGGTTTCCTCCTAGAATAAACTGCAATCTTTCAGGCAAGCATGAATCTTGTCTCTTGAAAATCCAAGTTCCTCAACTAACTTCCATGCCATATAGTGGTTTGAGTAAATATCTGCATCATCTGGAAGTAAATCCTTCAATAATTTAAGAATGTAATCGATTTCTGTATTAGAAATCCCATACATAGTTTTCACATGAAATAATCAGATTAAAAATTACAGCTTTGTATTTATCGTATTGTCGATATACTGGAGTCTTGGCAGCATCATTCAATTTGTTCACCCTGAAAACATCATCATTTTCATTAGATTCATCATGTGTGCTCATATCCAAGTCTTCTTGGGTCATAATCCTTTATTTTTCACGATAATGAATAAATGGAAACTGGTCATATAAAAAAATTCTCCACTCCAGTCCTCTCATTTTGGATCATCAGCAATTTGAGATTTAATTTTCTCCCCATTTTGATACCACATATAGTAGTTTTCTTGAAAAACATATTTGTTTATGTGATAGATAACTTTTTTTACAGCTCAACCAAGGTATGCCAACACAAATGGAACATGTGAAGTGTATGCGACAAACTATCTGAAGCATTGTGAAATGAAAAATCTAAAAGATCTCCAAATTGTTTTGAAAATCGCTTGAGATCCAATCGGTTTCATACATCCAACTTCTATCCATTATATAAAAAATAATTGTTATAAGTCATTTTGTCAAAAGCAATTCAATAAGATTGAAGTTTCATCAAAAATATATTTAAGTAAATGAGAATTGTTCACTTTATATGAAACCACAACTAACACACTACTCTATATGATAATCATAATATAAAAGACAAAAAATACTATATTTATAACAAAATATCTTTGAATAACTATACATGAGTGTACAAGATCATGTACACTTGTGGAGGAGAATTATTTAGGAGTTGACTAAATTTTAGATCGAAGAAATTTTATATTTTAGTAGATAATTTGAGTGATCACATACATTTCCCAAGGGGGGAGGGAGTGTCCAGGGGGTGCAGGGTGTCTAGGGGGTGGAGGGGTTGTCCAGGGGGTTGGAGGTGTCCATGGGGTGGGGCTGTCTAGGGGGGTCGGGGTGTCCAGGTGGGTGGGCTGTCCACAGGGGTGGTCGGGCTGTCCAGGGGGGTAGGGGGTGTCCAGGGGGTGGGAGGGTTGTCCAAGGGGGTGAGCTGGGTGTTAAGGGGGTGGGCGGGGCTGTCTAGGGGGGTATAGGGTGTCCAGGGGGGTGGGCGGGCTGCCCATGGGGGTGGCGGGGCTGTCCAGGGGGTACGGGGTGTCTAGGGGGTGGGAGGGCTGTTTAGGGAGATGGGCGGGCTGTCCACGAGGGGTGGTCGTTCTGTCCATGGGGGTGGTGGGGATTTCAAGTGGGGTGGGGGGTGTCAAGGGGGTGGGGGGCTTTCTAGGGGTGGGGACGTTCGGAGGGATGGCGGGTGTCTAGGGGGTGGTGGGCGGGTGTCCGGGAGGGGGTGTGGGCAGGCTGTCCACAAGGGTGGGGGGGATGTCCAGGGGGGTACGGGCTGTCCAGGGGGATGGGTGGGCTATCCACGAGGGTGGCAGGTCTATACAAAGGGGCAGGGGTGTCCAGGGGGTGGGGGGTTCCAGGGGTGGGGGTGGGGGTTGTCCCAGGGGTACAAGGTGTCTAGGGGGTGGGTGGATGTCCAGGGGTGGCGGGGGTGGCCAGGAGGGTATGAGGTGTCCAGGGGGTGGGAGGGCTATCCACAAGGGTGGGGGCTATCCACGGGGGGAGGGGTGTGCAGGGGGTGGGCGGGGCTGTCTAGGGGGGGTATGGGGTGGGTGGGCGGGCTGTCCACGGGGGTGGCGAGGCTGTCCAGGGGGGTACAGGGTGTCCAGGGGGGTGGGGGGGCTTTCCATAGGGGTGGGGGCTATCTGAGGGGGGGTATGAGGTGTCCACGGGGGTGGGGCGGGATATACAAGGGGGGTGGCGGGGCTGTCCAGGGGTTCAGGGGGTCCAGGGGGTGGGGGGGGGGGCTTTCCAGGGGTAGGGGGATGTCTAGGGGGTACGAGGTGTCCAGGGCCGCCCACTCCCACCCCCTTGGATAG